>JAUCBN010000010.1:3930336-5237948 GCA_035048815.1 Abelmoschus esculentus
CATGAAGAGGACCACATTTGGATGTCGAACACGTTTCATTATAGCAACCTAAACAAAACACATTAATAACTTAAGTTGTGTATTTGTATACTATATTTGCTCAAAGACATTCAAAAATAGGAATAATATACGTGAGAACTTGTCCATGTGTAAGAATAAACAACATGCCACCAGCTCCTTTAGAAATGTATCACACATTCACACGGACAGAGTTTTAAGCATAAATTCATGGATTAAGGCACATAAATGAATGTCCCTGAGAATGACATTGGATGCATATACAAAGCCAGTTATATAAGGTTGATGCATCAGGAAAGTGGAACCAGTTAAAAGAAATATGTAATTCTAAAAACAACGGATGATAACAATATCTTATTTTGGTTTTATCCAGCACAAACCTCTCTTAGAAACTCCTTCAACTGATCATCATGAAAATCTTGGACAGTCAAGACTTTGACTGCAACATCCTGCATTTGGACAACAATAGTTTTATTTGTTTAAGCCAATCAAACATTATGACAAAAGAAATATATCCCCAAAACCTTGCTGAGATTAAAGCCCATACCATGTATTTCAAGGTAATATGGTCTATACTCTATACTAAAGAAAAATAAAGTTGTACAACATTACACATCTTCAACAGCACATAAGATATATCAACTAGTCCTACTTGGCACCTTAGGTACAATCGCCATAAGTTCATTTGTTATTCAATTCGAGTATCAAGTGAAGACATATTTCTCACCCTCCTTCAATTTAACAGAGTTCAAATTCCTGATGCTAACTAAATTCCTTAGGCAAGGTTTTAATTTGCAGTCCAGAAATTGACTGACAGTGTTTTAGATCTACTTGGTAGGAATAAAAGAGATCAAGATATTCACCAGGCTTAGTTGGCAAAAGATGGCAAAACATGCACAAGTGTACTGCATTCTATATCCAATTTTTTAAGTAAAGGAAAAGATCAATATGAGAATCATTCATATTCCGAGAAATCAGAAACCAACAATTTTCAGTTGCAAGAATAAAAAAATACTAACCGATCCATGCCACTCAGCACGATGAACTGTTCCAAATGAACCTACAAAAGGAAAGTTTAAGCAAAAAAGTTGGTACTTGATTCATCAATTATATTTTGAGATATGATCCAATTTTCCAAATGCATAAAGAAGAGTAAAGACGTATGAGTTATATCCTATAACGAAGAACTAAGAGAAGTACCAGCACCAACGTGCTCCTTAATATGCAATTCATCCCATGATATCTCAAGCCAATCCATTGCAAGAGAAGGTTCAAGATTTAGATATTTTGGGATGGTGACTGCAGAGAATCTACCCCGGTTATCAAGTTCAACCCCTATATCCTCCAGGTCCGCCTGACTAGGCAAGTTAACTTTCACCTGCTTTACACTTTTGACCATTGAGCTACCAGATACAACAATCTCTTTTCTTAGAGTTTGTTCTAAGGCGACTTTGTCTCCACTGAGTTCAGAATTTTCATGCATTGTTGCAACAGCCACAGTTTCAGAAGTCATCAAAGATTCCTTTCCGAAACAACCTTGAGCAATTGGTACCTTTTGACTTACAAGCAAGCCGTTGCTCTTCAATTCTTGAGATTTCTCATTTCCACCTGCAGGAAATTAATCTCCACTTGCTTAGTTTTTTCTTTAGAAAAAAAAAAGCACCACTGTTTTAGTTTAGTTTAACAATTTTGGTCCATTTTTCCAGAATTTGTGTACAAAATATCACCTACCTGAAAGTAGAGGATTCTCACAAACAGAAAGTGAATTCTCCAGATCTTTAACCTGACAATGCAACGCACTATCCATGTGAGGCTGTTGGAATTCTTTAAGATAAGAAATTTGAAATGGTGAAGGCATTGAAGAAAGGAATCCTCCATTGATAGATGAATCTGGACCATGGATATTCCCTGGCTCCCCAACTAGATCAACTACATATTCCCTGCAAAACATTGTATTCGTCTCTAAGAAATAATGCATCAAAACAGAAGTGGAAAATTTAAAGATCAAACAATTACTATTTTTCTCAATGCAAGTATTTTTAAACAATGGCAAAAAGTTGTCCCTGATCATTTTATTAACTTCAAACATTTTAATTGCAAATATGTGAACTAAAAGTTGCCAAACTTACCTTGGTGATTGCCGATCATCTTCGATTTTGACAAGGCAAGAAGAACGATGATCAGCTGCACAATATTTGCATCCTCGAGCAATCCTACAGGGTAAACCGATATAGTCCGCTAATTTCTGCAGATTTGAATAATACACTATGTTAGTGAAGGCTTCCAAAACAGACGCATTTTCTTCTGAGTCACCATTATTGAATATACCAATAAAAAAGGAGCAGATTCTTGAGCCACCACTACCGATTTTCATTTTTGTGTTCGAGTGAATGGATCATAGGAATAGAGTGAATTTGGTGACAAAATAAAGTAATAAAGGGTAGTCTTTTAGCACCTTAAAGAGGATTGCACGATGCCTGCAAAGTCCCATCGATAAGCTGCCAATGGGGAGTACAACACACTTCTGAAAATCCCTCAATCTCCTACTGACCAATTTCCAGCGTTTGTAAAGATCTCCTTGCTCCCCTGGAAAAGTTCCTCTAAATATATAAATATAAAAAAAAAAAGAACAATTCCATCACCATGAATAATTTGATAAGAAACAGAGAAAAGGAAATGAATCATCAGTGAAAATAGATTTAAAAGAGAAAAAATAAAGCCTACCCCATGTATATAGCAACAAGCTTTCCAAGTTTCTCGACCAACACTATGGAATTTTCTGAAGCACAGTATATTTCTTGGGCTTTATCTTCAAGCTCTTTTAGGCGCGAATCCTCGCGTTTGTCAACAAGAACAACCTCCATAGACGTCTCGCTGGGTTCAATTTCTTTAAGAGACATCAAAGGTGGTACGCGTCTTCCTTCTTCGAATTCGTTACACATCACCCATAGATATGGATTCAAGCCAAGAATATTGTAAAAACCATCTGATATCTTATCATTGTATGATAAACAGCCACTAACCTGCAAATTCAATATAAAACCATTAGAGTTTCGTAAATTTTGAATACGAATTATAAGTTACTAACTTGCAAGTGAAACAGTACAAAAATACATGCCAATCGAAAAATAGTGAGGAAATACCCATAGACGATAAGAAACAGTTTCTGCATCGACAACACCAGGTCCATTATACTCCTGTAAAAGCAAAGATTCACCGAATAGACTTGCTTGAGAGGTAAGTCTTCTAGCCAGCATAACCTGTAAATAATAACTTTCCTTTGACTTGAGCGTTAAGTTATCTTTACTCTTCTCCGCCTCTTTTTCCTCGACTTCCACCGTCGCCGGCACGGGGGTCGACGATGTCTCCTTAGTCCAAGTATCTTTAACATCACTCGACAAGTTGCCATCCAATGTAGTCCCAGAAAACAAACTCCCCGCATAGCTACTACCACTAGAGAACCTCGAGAGTGACACCTGCTGGTCAAAGTTTCGGTCAACACTGCGGTAATCAATGACGGACTTGGTTTCTGAAGCAGGTGCCGGAAGAGGAGGGGAAGGCTGCTGCGTCGGAGCTGTTTCAGGAGCCAATAACAACTGTCGATCTTCATCTTGATCAGTACTGGAAGAGAGACGTCGAGGAGACGGTTTCACGTGACGTGATCTGTCGGTAGTAGTTTTCTTGTCGACGAACCAATCGCGGAAAGCGACGAGCTGTTGCTTTTTGGTGTGAAGTTTTTCGTCCGTGAAAATATCTGATTGCGGGGAGTAGCTGAACTTGTCCTTGTCGGTCTTAGCAGCTTCTTTTGGATCTGTCCCTGAGATTGAGTTATTGCGGCCACGTTCAGCGTTGAAGTTTCTTGTGGCTGTTGACGTGGCGGTTCCAAACGCAGGCGCCGCTGTAGCTGTGGGTAACGTTTCTTTGGCGGCGAGCTTTTTCTCTTGATCCAATAGCTGCTTGGTAGATGCATCGAACCCACGATCGGGAAATTGCCTAGGGAAGAAGTAAGTTGTTCGATGAGGCATATTTTCACAAGACACTCACAATATCACTTTATCTCTCTTCTTCCCTCCCCGCCAGCACGTATGATCAACTCTCCCTACCCGAACTAATTGCTCATTCCGTACAACTCCTGCAAATTATCAAAAGACCCCGCGAATAAGCTCCGAACAAAGAAACAAGAAGAATATCAATGAACAAACATAGAACAAACGTAAAATCGGTTTGGCTTTTAGTATTGATAATTGAAGTATCGGTGCAAATCGAGGCAAAACCGCGGGAACAAACGGTTTTGGAAATAAAAGAAGGAAGGAGGCGGTGACTTCAAGTATTTGGTTGCAGAGTGCAGGGAGAAAGTATTGGACGTGAAATGAAAAGAGCATAGGGGTGGAGGCACAGGTGACAGGTCCTGTAATATGCTCACACGTAAGAATCGGAAGGAAGGAGGAAGCGACACGTAGAGAGGAGGAAGTGGCGGTGCGCACCTATGCGTAGTATAGCGAAATGAGTCTCTCGGGACCCCGCGGGTTTTCGTGATGATGAAACAAACGCTGATCTTGAATCTGTCTTGACTTTGGGTCTTGTGGGAGTGGGTGAGGAATGGCGAGCGAATGGGAAGATTTAAGATTATATTTTTCATCGGGAAAAAGCGAATACGAAAGTACCAAAGGTTTTCAGCAAGCAGGGAATGGTATGGACAGTTGTTTTTTGATAGGCTGTGAGGAACGGCATCACGTGACGTTTTTTTTTTCTTACAAAAATTTATATTTTCTCTTGATGTTTTTTTTTTTTTTTTTAACTTCTAATATTAAAAAATAAATTTTAAGTTTAAACTTGGTATATTAAAATATATTGTTTTAAATTTTAATTGTAAATTTTAAATTATAAATTTATTAGGAAATTTTATATATTTAGCAGTTCAATTGTTTTTTATTATTGTTTTGATATTTTAATTATTATTTTTATAAATAATATATAATATTATATTTTGGTACTGTTAAAAATTAATAAAGATAAAAACATAGTTTTGTACTGTTAAAACATCTATATATTATCAAATTTAAAGCATCATCTTAGTTAAAAAAAAAATAAAGCATCATCTTAATTTTAAGGATAAAAATATTATGTTAATTTAAATAGAATTGTATGATATTTTTTACTTCTCGTATTCTGTTGATATCCTAATCGTAAAATTTAAATTTTTTAATAAAACTCGCATTAACATCATTGATCCTGAGAAAAATATAATTTTAATTCAAAAAGAAAATAACGTTTTAATAGATAAATTTTAGATTAAATTAATAAATTATATAAATATTTAAACTACAATTATTATTAATAAAATTATATTATTTTTAACTAGTACTCTTTTACTCCAATTAGGTTTAAGTAAGTTTTTAACGAGGCTCTTAATTGCATTCTTTTTTACACCAAAAAAAATTATATTTTTTTTATTAATTTTTAGAAAAATGTTATTTATTCATTCGAGAATCATAAAAAAAATTCAAAAATAATCTTTTCGTTGCCCCCATGCAGGATCGAACTACAGACTTCCAATTTACAAGACTGGCGATCTACCACTGAGCTATAGGGGCAGATATTTATTTTAGTTTTAAACGACACAAACATTAAAAAAAATATATAATATAATATTATTTTATGAAAAATAATAATTAAAATATTAAAAAAATAGTTTGTGGAAATATATAAAGAAAAAGATAATGATTTTTATTCCCTTTTCTTTTCTTAACGCAGAAACCGTTTGCAGTGTGTTCTATAATCTAGACGGTTTGCTGTTGTCTCTGCCCCAAAAGTAGAAACGTTCTCTTATTTTATAATATTTGGTGTATTATTAGTTCAGTTTTTTACAAGTAATAGGAAAATTAGGACAGCTATTATTATTATTATAAAAATGAGAATTAAAAAAAAGTCATAAAGATAATTTTAACCCTTAACGTTTATAGTTTTTATCGTTTTGGGCCTTATTATTTTTTTGAGATAAATTTAACCCTTAACCTATATCTTTTTGACAAATAGCTTATTTTTTAACTAGCTTGATGACTGGACCGTTAAAAATTTAACGATGATATATATATGGAATATAATTTTAAATGAAATGGAATGTAACCTATCAAATATATATATATATGTGAAATATAATTTTATTCTAATATAAAAATATAAAACAATTAAAATTTAAATAAAATATTAAAAATTAATTAATTCTACAATAAAATATTATTAAACATTCTTAATCCTAACTACGATAAAATCAAAATCATATTTGAATTGTGTTTATATTTTTATTTTAGAATTTGTAATCATAGTGTCTTGTAATTATTTTTTATTTGAGATGTATGAACAAATAAAAAATAACGGGAATAATATTATATAAATAAAATATCATAAACTAATATAATATTTTATTTTTTATTATATAACAAATATTTCAAATGTTAAATTCTAGACAATAATTTAAATAATACAAAATCCATCACATTTAATTTTAAATATTATATACAATAAACCAAATTCACAGGAAAAAGGTTTTCCTGAGACAATTGTGTCACAATAATTATGTAGAAATTTTAAAAAATATATTATTTATTTTTTAATTTTAAATTATAATAAAAAATATAAACACAATTCGAATAAGATTTTGATTTTATCGTAGTTAGGGTTAAGAATGTTTTATAATTTTTATTTTAGAATTAATTAATTTTTAATATTTTATTTAAATTTTAATTGTTTTATATTTTATATTAGAATAAAATTATATTCTATATATATATATATATTTATTTGATAGGTTACATTCTATGTCATTTAAAATTATATTCCATATATATATCATCGTTAAATTTTTAACGCTCCAGTCATCAAGCTAGTTAAAAAATAAGCTATTTGTCAAAAAGATATAGGTTAAGGGCTAAATTTATCAAAAAAAAGAATAAGGGCCAAAACGATAATATAAATGTTAAGGGTTAAAATTATCTTTATGACTTAAAAAAATAAAGAATTTAAGGTTATACTTAAAATTAGTCAAAATTTTAATATTTAAACCTTAATTAAATTAATCTAGAAAAAAAAATAAAAAAGAGAAGGAAAGAAAAGCAATGCACGGCCCATAGAGAATCCATGTTTGTCCTCCAAAGTCCAACCGTAAAGAGGAAGACGAATCTGGTCTGGTTTACAAAACGACACCGTTTCGGCGAATGTGGTTTGCATTACAAAATCGTTGGCTGATCAATCCCTGTAAGTGCGTTCTTTACCAGATCTTGTCGACTCCATCCCGCACTCCCCGTGAATAAAAATGTTTTTTTTCCTTGTGAAGCACCTTTTTTCTTTTCATATTATGATAAATATCAATCCAAGAAAACAAAAGTTTGCGTACCATTGAAATTCACACACAATAAATTAAAAATATATATATTAGCCTCTACCGTTCAATCAAATGGTATTAATTTTTTTTCTGTTGGCAGCTCTCGGGCCTTGCATGTGTGCGTGACTTTTGGTAGATATGATTATTTGGGTGGAACGTATTGGGGTCGAATACATGAACCTACCAATGTACAATAAATCGATAGTCACGTCAATAGGAAAACAACAGAAATTGTATGAAAGATATAAGAAGATGTCGTTATCTGTTTCATTTTCCCCCAAAACGTTACCATCTGCTAGATATGATAAAATATTGAATATGAAAAAATATATGATTTTATTTACATCGATAGTCTTTTAGAATAGTGATTAAACCTGTTTCAAAAACAGCGAGACCATGCAAGATATTAATGAAAATAGACACGTTGGGGAGAGGATACCAATGTCAGTCGGGAGTGTGGTTACCCAAATACACATCTTTTGGATTGGACCAGGAACCCGTAGAAGGATATTTACGAGAAAGGAATGAAGGGGTGGGCCTTAAGAGGAGAGGTAGGAGTGGAAGAAGGTGAGTTATTGGGCCTCAGTGCATATGATGTGGATTAGAGATAGAAGATTCAGACCACTTGTTCAAAACTGTTGGGCTAATCTTTGTTTCTAAAATGAGAGCTAATCTTTTGGCTTCAAAAGGAGTTGTTTTCACATTTATTTCTATTCCAAAATATATATTATTTTAAATGTATGTACAAAATTATAGTGTTTGGTCGCTCGTATAATCTGTTTATATTTTTCTACAAAACCTACAAAATTTATGGATTTGAACCAGCTTCAATCACTTGGTCTCTCTACTGGAGCCAAATGAGAAGAGGGTCAACTGGAGCAAACGTGATCTAACCCAGGCATCCAAAGATCAATCACCACAGAATAAAAGGGTACCATCAAGCAGTACATCCATACTCAATACCCACCTTCGTGTACCTCGCTCGGTGTTCGGCAACAATCTTTTGTTTGTAGATTAGAAACGAATCTGTCTTCAAGCATGCTTAAATATTAGTCAAAATGAAGTTGCTTGTCATCCCTGTTCCCAAGTAAATTGGGCATATATTTGCAGATCACATACTGTTTGCTCCAGTCAAGGCCTTCAAACAATCCCCATCAGTTGATGAGATTAATCTGTTCATGAAAATCCTCGTATGGTGAGGATCCACTAGAAGAGTCGGTTTCAAATGAAGTGATCTCCATCGGATCCATTGGAGATGATGGAAGCGATTCTCTGTGTTGAGAAGATGAACCTGAACCAGAACAAAGTAAACTCCGTCTAAATTAAATCCCTCAATGTTTAATAGGGAAACCTCAAGAATTACACCAGTGTTGGAACAAAAAAAGGGAATACCTTTTTTTTACTTCCATTTTCCATAAGAAACATGAAAATGCTAAGGAATATGTTAAAAGGGGTGGAAACTCATTCATACCTTTCTGTCCCCTTGAGCGGAACTTCTTTGTGTGCCGCCTAATAAGTCTCTTAGCTTTGGTTATGGTCAGCTGCCTAGCGAATGGAGAGGATTCTGCTTCACTTTCACTCCACTCTCCATGGAAATCATTCTCTGCTTCACCTCTCATAGTTCGTAGCACAAATTGTTTGGCTTTACGCCGTTGAGTGTTGAAGAGGACCCTAATGGAAGTAACAAATCCATCACCAGCTCCATCACTTGGACGCTTAAGAAAGGTTATCGGATATGGACCAGGTTTCTCAATCTGGTCATTGTCACTGAGATTGAGGTCACTATCAGGAACACTGGTTCCACTCGGCTGTTGAGTATGTGCCTTGTCTTTGAATTTCTTACCCTATCAAATACCAAATAATTAATAGGAAAGTCAGTAGATTTGCATTCAGATTTAAACTTAACAAATATATTAAGCTTCATCATACTTGCAAATGGAGTTATGAGCTACAAGTTCCAAATGCTAACATTGTTTTCCATGCTGTCTTATTTTTACAATATTTTTCATGAACCGTTACAAATATCCAAGTCATAGGCCAGGGCAATAGGTGGGGACATGGAGATCAGTGCCCTTAAAGTAAGAGAAATTTCAGATTACAGGGATTTGCAGGTAGCTTCGTATGAAGATCCCTTACCTGCATTCCAGTTACAGACTTTAGAACTCCCCATATAATATGCTTCTTAACTCGAGAAAACAGTCTTCTCCAAGTCCCAGTGAACTCCACACGGTGAAAAGTATCCATCAGCAACTTGAGATCATTTACAACAAATCTGGACCCTTCATACGTCACTAGTAGCTCAACCTAATTCACAACAACCAAAATGTATGGCAATACAAAAACAAATAACAGAAATACAGAACAAATAACCAATTGAAATTAAGTAAATAAAACCAACCTGACTTATCTTGATATTGTGAAATTCCATCATTTTCCTAGGCCTAGATTTTTTCTCTTCATTGGATTTTCCAACCTTCTTCTCTTCTTGAGATGATCGACCAGACTTAACAGGTTTCGTGTCTTTCATCTTATTTTTAGAGGATTCATCTTGTTGTTCAACAGAAACAAGTGTTCCATTTTTGGTAGAAGAAACGCTGGAAGAGTGAGCCTGTAGGACAAGCTCATTAGCTACTGATTCAGCAACATTCTCTTCCCATGTTCTGTCAAAAGAACATGTTCTCCTCAACTCAGGGCCAGAACCAGAAACAACATTTGATTTTGGGTCTTGTATCTTTGACGTCTGCATGTAGATTAAAAAAAGAGTATGCAAATTAAAGCATAAAAATATAAAGGTTCAAAGCCAATGGAGGAATCTATAACATAAATAAATTACTATGGGTGCATTTATTTCATGGAATTTTTTCCCTGTATTTTCTTGTGTTTGTTTCAAGGAAAATAGCTTGGTGACCAGGAAACGAATTACTGGTTAAAGGAAAATAAGTTCAATTCTTTTTTTATAAATTGTCTTCTGCTTTTCAAAAAGCGCAAGACAGCTTCTGAGAAACAGACCTTATGAGTAACATGATTTTTTTATTATGAAAACACATCTTAAATCAACTAAATATTGAAGGGTAAGATAAATAATTGTCCCTTTAGAGGCATCCTATAAAATAGAAATATATTATGTTAAAAATATTTTTTACTTTTAAATTGTAAGAAAATTCAAATATTAAAAATATATTAAAATATTACAGTTTGAACATACTCATCTTTATTTTAATAATATATGATATTTTTAAAAATTAAAAATAAATTATTAATATAATTAATCATATTTATTATTTTTAATAAAAATATTATTTAACATTAGACCGTTATTATTTAATAATAACTGCTATCCTTTTTTCTTCTGTTCTGGAATATTTAATTGAAAAATGTTTTATGCTACAATTATGAGGACAATTACCAATTGTCTCTAATCTAAACATTTAGTGTTTAATATTTTAATAATGTCTCAAAATCTAAACATTTTAACATTTATTGCCTTTCAAATTGAAAAAAGGGATTTTTTTTTTCAAAAACAAGAAGCATTTTTCATTTAACAATCCAAACATTAGAAAATCCCTACTTTTTTAGAAATTGTGTGAAACAAAGTCACCCAGTTGCCACTATACTACCAAGAAGGGAAACATAAGGAAGCTCACTTGGGTAGAAGCAGACTGATTGATGATGGATGGTACCTCAGGCTCCTTTATTGAGTGGCTGCCTGATGCTGAGGCATCGTGGTTTGACACACCCTTCTTTAGACGTCTAGCACCTGCTGTTGTGGAGATCCAAACTTCCTGCATTTCCAAAATTTCAATTATGAGGACAATTACCAATTGTTAGCTTATGGACTCAAAAATCTAAAGCCCAAAACTAACCTGCCGTCTTTGTGAATCTTGTTCTTCTTCTGGGAAGAAATACCCCCACATCATTCTGTACATTGTCTCGGTCAAATGAATCTTGAGGGGGTATATCTCTACCTATAGCATAAAGATTTAGCTACTCAAATTTTACAAATAGGAGTTCATCAAAGATTCAAAATCACAGATGCTTCCGATATCAAATATAAATGAAATGCTTATACAAATTGTGTGTGAGCCTATATATGTGAGAGAACAAAATTACTATCCGAACTTTATGCTAAACACAGTTAATCAAAAATATCAGAAAAGCTGTCCCACAACCAAGGCCCGACCCCAAAGCCATGATGCCATTATGGCTCTTGTATTCACAACAATAGACAGCCATGTACAAGATCGGAGCTTCTCAATCATTAAACACTTGAACTCATTTGAAATACATGATTAAGGAATAAAAAATGAGTTTTACCTGAAAAAGATCTAGAGAAGAGTTTCCATCTTTTGGAGCTCCCTGCTTTGCATCTACACGAAGAATGACTTTTCTGCAATGACAAAAATTCATATCATGATCTTTTAAAGAATTATCACAAGCAGAGTTAAGTAATCCCTAAATCTTCAAATGTATTTGCAAATGAAAATATACCGGATAATATTCCGTGATCCCCCCCACAACAACAAGAATAACCACAAGTATTGGTCTCACTTCAGCAATGGCAATTTATGAAAATATATATTTTCTTTATAAAGAAGACCACCAAACATAAGATAAGTAAATAAATATTAAGTTCTTTCGTAAGAGGACCATCAAATTGAGCATTAAGGAGGTTGAACTGAGGCAAATTGTCAATATAAAAGCTAAAAATAGTCAAAATTTTAAATGTTTCATTAGAGTAGTTGCAACTAAGATATAATTAGATAAACACCTAAAGTGACAAAGTTAAAGGAAAAACGTATATACTTTGCCCATTCTAGAGGAGGATTCCAAGCTGATAAAAGCATATCAGACTTGGCATTAGGCAGACAGTTTCTCACAACAAAATACTTGGTAGTAAACTGAGCAACACCAACATCTTTGTAATCGCGGTCAAAATCATAAATCTGCATGAACAGGAGAAATATGAACTTGTAAGATACAATACTTGAAAGCAAACATTATGTAAGTGCAACTCCTTATGGAATTTAAACCTCGACTCAACCATAGTTCAATAAATAAAGAACAAAGTGAAAATTTCAAAGTAATAATAACAAAAGCAATGAACAGAAAACCCAATATGGACTCCTTGTACTCAAAGTTGCAAGCCACAAAAATAGCACATGCCAATGGAAAACAAGGCATTAATTTCTAAAATGAGCAATCAATCAAAACCAACTTTATATTTAATAAGTTAAACATATAACTATGGTTATACAAGTTAAAAAGGTTGGGTTCAGTCATTTTTTAATACTCCAAATATAGACACCATAAGACCTAATCAAAAGTCCCCATCAAACTCAAGCTCTATGTTCCCTTAACAGACATCTTAAGTAAGATAAAAGTGAATTCTGTCCTTTTCTTATTCCTCTAAACCATACATGTATTATCACACCAGTCAAATAAAATTACAGTAAAAAGAAGGGGATGATTTCTAAGTAGTGCCTTTTGCCTTTCAAGATCTCCACCTACGTGCAAAAAAGCAAGTACGCAATTCAAATAAAATAAATTTATTTGGGCTCTTTTTATCAATCTTCCTTGATTTGCTTCAATGCTGTAAATGAGTTTCTCAAAAACTTTAATTGTTGATAATATACACAAAAACTTTAATTTGCTTTTTGTTTAAAGACACCTCACATGGAGATGGTGTGATGAGCAGCTGTTTAATTACCCTGTTACATTTGGTAGGGAGGGGATTTGCTCTGGGTCACTGTTAGTTTGGGGCAACAAAGGCTTTACAACCTCCATTAAGAGATACAGGAAGATATAAATTGATACCTCATTAGAATATCAATCTTCAGGAACTCACCATGTCATTTATCTCGGCTTCGGCAAATGATTTACCATCCACAAGCATGCTCCATACAACTTTCTTAATTTGCAAAGAAATTCGCATTGCATAGGATGGACTTTTGTTCTTTTCTTTCTCCATTAGCCGTAGGTGAGCTGCTTTCTGCAAAGCAACACGTAAAGATACGGATGCGGCCTTCCTTGATTTTTTTGCTTTAACAAGTTCTCTCTTCAGTCCTTGCACCTGCACATCAAGTTCATATTGCTTAAAAATCAACTGCATGCTAAAGAGTAGCAACCAACCTACATGGTATCTTTGAAGCAATTAGTCATATGGAATGTTAGAAGACGAATACACGGAAACAAAACTATGCCCAGACTACAAACCCATGAATAACAGATGAAAAAAAAAAGCAGACAACAGGAGGTAAAGGCATAAACAGGGAGCTTGCAGCCTTTACAGCAACAGCCAACAGCAAAATACTTATCAAGGTCCACTTTTATCCCAATATTCAAAAGTTTTTAATGCACAAACTCCGAAGTGCATATTTTAAAATAAATGCCAGATCCGAAGAATTATGTAGAATGTAATTCAGTGTCACTTCTTCTACATTTGATGATTCAGTACATGTAAGCAGAGTATCTTACCACATTCACAAGCAATTGCACACTGAAGGATAATAGATCATCCACATTTAATTTGAGTTTCAAGAAAATTATCCTCAATTCTTATTATCATGGATACAGATGAACATGCTTTGAGTGATGGGTATAAACCAGCTGACAACTTCTTACAAATTGGATTTGGTATGAAACAGATACAACAGGGAACATAAAAACAGTCTTAACCAGTTAGACAATGTGCATCTTCATTCAACTGCATATTACTGATAATAACCTCCAACAATCACTGCATTCATTGCAGAAAGAAATTTATGGGGTCTATAGCCATAGGAGATGTATTTCCCAGAAAAAGGACCTGAGAGGTTTCCCAGACAATATAAAATGGAAATTAAATGCATTTACCAAATCATTCAACCTATCAATGTTCCAACTTCCAAATCCAGTTTTTTTATATGGGTTGATATAGTGAAACACAGAAAACAGCAGCTCTGTACTTATATGAATTTGCTTATAATATAGGCTCCCTAACAATAGTAATCATTTAAATTTGAGAAGAAAATTCAAAGAGACCATAAGTCTGCAAACATGAAAACGTGATATTAGAGATTGTTGACAAAGTTCTTTCTTACCAATATGGATCTCTCACCATTTACCATCCACCAATCACCTTCCTTTTCCAGATGGTCTCCTGATGTATCACAATGAAGAGACAGCTTCTTAATGTCATTGAGTAGCAACTTCTGCTCCCTTTCTTTCTGTTCAAGGGTGATTTTGGCAAGTTCCACCTCTTCAACACCATCGGGAACCACTTCATCTGCCTCCTCTCCAACATCTTCATCATCTTCGCCAGGACAAGACAGACTACTTTTTCGAGGCCTAAAATAAGCAAGTTACTTGCATTAAATTTGGAATAATATACCACTACCAGTATTACATACCAAAAAGTATATTGATGCAGAGATTAAGTGACTTCTTTTAAGTAATAAATAAAGAGATAATTGCACCCATATGACAGAAATGGTGAATGTTGAAGAATAGGAGGTTAGGTTTCAAAACGATCAATATAAGACAGGTGATATGTGTAAAGCAACCGAGTGATATTAATAAAAAATAATAAGCCAAAAAGTAAATTTATTTCTTGTTTATAGTTCGAAAAAGAGGCCTGGTAAGTTTAATAAAACATGGCTGCAAATGGAAAACAGAACTACAATATAACTTATCATTTAAGCAAAGGAAATTAAACAGCAACAGGAAAGGAAATAGAGTAGCTTGTCTAAACTAGGGAAAATTGCTTTACACATTCTTTTCACACAAAATGATGATAACCCATGGTTATATTGACCTCATCAAGCCAAACCTAACAGTTGAATTTGGATCCATCAAGGGTAGTTGCACATATCAAATCCATGGTAGGTCCCGCTTTCACAAATGAAAAAGAAATAACAGCATCAATTCAGAAACACTATCATAATAAAGCCCATTTGCTGAACTACCTTTTTTATTGTTCAATGAGAACTACTTTGTTCAAAAGATGAAAATAGAGAAACATATTTTTAAAGACTAGCATTTGCCGACAAATAGATCCAACAGCCCGAAGTATGTGAACATCTGGAAACTCCTACAGTTAATTTCTTGAAAAGACATTGTTCTAGAAAAAAAACAATCATCAAAGAAACGGGAGAAAATACTGCAGCATGTACTCACTTGGGAAGCCGAGCAAAGAGAAGATTGGTCAATACATCCAGCATAACCTGAAACTGACGAGATGTCATGGTAGCTGTTATGTTGCAAGAGTTAAAGGTCAGTTCTTTCAATGGCTTCACCTGCAATCGGGT
The DNA here is from genome assembly GCA_035048815.1 of Abelmoschus esculentus. NCBI lineage: Eukaryota > Viridiplantae > Streptophyta > Magnoliopsida > Malvales > Malvaceae > Abelmoschus > Abelmoschus esculentus. The sequence continues at coordinate 3,946,021 of JAUCBN010000010.1, forward strand.
TAAAAAACAAACGCAAAATTAAGAAAAGTCTACTACTCAGTAAACTGCCATGCAGTGAAGTGATTAACTATAAGAAACAGAAACCTCAAAGGATTGGTCTGTCAACACTTGAAGCTTTTAAAATGTTTACAAGTTGAACTTAGCCCAACCGAGATTTTCAACTAATATTAATTCTGCACTGGGCACCAAGTAAAAAGCACTCTCATATTATTTCTCCTCATTATCTTCCTTTTTGTTATAAATCAACATTTACCTTCATGAAATATTTAGTATTAATAATCCTATTAGATTACATCTCTTTTTATTTATAATCATATACTTGAAAGTGGATACATACATCTTTGCAAAAACAAATGTCTCAGACTCTCAAGAATATCACATACCTTCAAGTCTGGGGTTCCGCCTTTATGCCTTGTGTATCGGAAGTACATATCACAAGGCATAAACACTCTTTCAAGTAGAGCGCCAGTACGTTTGACCTTTGGGGAACTTTTACGAATTTTTGGAAGCCACTGTAGTCCGGCCCCGGGATCTACATCAGTTGGGGCAACATGAGCCTGCACATGCTCCAGCATTACAGAAAACTCCATGCGCTTCAATGTCATATCATGCCCACCTTCAGGAATATGAACATTCCCAGTGCCAAGGGCTTGCTCAATCAGCTCAGAGCCAACATGAAGAATCGAATGAAATGATCGAGCTAAAACACGACCACTAACAGCAGCGAGAAGAAATCTCCCCTGATAGGCATGAAAGAAGTAGCTTTACTAACATGACTAACATAAGATGACGTTAATCAAGAATCACTAAGAGAAACACACACACACAAAAAAATCATACAGCAGATAAACACAATCAATGATCTCATAAGTAAAATAAATTTTATGAATGCTTGCAAAAGGATCGCACGAAATTGCAAGATACAAAAACGTCACAACTCACATTGGCTTCTTCAGAGTGAAGATTGAATTGAGGCTCAATGACATTCACCATAAAATGCCGAGTCCCTTCCTCTTCAGAATCATTGACCTCATATTTTGCTAGTGCTACAGTAAAACATATAAGTCTCAGCAGCAATATTTTTAACGTAAAAAATATGTTCTAGTAATTTAGCAATTGGAAATACAAAACCTCACTAGAATTAATTGGAAAACATGAATCTCAAACTTAATTTGTAAAAACAAAATCTCTAAATATCAGTCAGCTTGAGACATACCAACTGCAGTAGTAGATGAATTCTCCAAGACAACTGCATGTGATTGAGATGAATGTGATACAGATGCCTCCAAATTCTGAGAAGGGCAAGGAACACCATGATTGGTAGACGGGGACTTTGAAGGCTCCTCCTGAGGCATTTCAGGTTCACCAAATTTCTGTTGCTCTTCAACCAATTTCCTCTGTGCATATTGCCGAGAAGGTGAAGGCTTTTGAGGTTCAAACGCTTTTGATATTCCACCAACAAATGACCACACAGCATCTCTATTCTCTATGGTCCACAAAAGTTTAAGGCCATAAACAAAAACACGCTGACAATTATCAGCTATGACCACATTGTAACCATCATCATCACTAGGATCTGACCGTGCATGCTCATCACTCTCACTCCCATTCTCAAATTCAGATCTGACATAAGTCATTTCAAGATTTTTTCTCCCAGACTCCTGCCATGACAATAACCTTGAAGGATCAGCCTTCGGGGCCTGCCTCCTGATAGTAAAATAATCAGATGACAACAAAAATCCTTCATCACGATGCTTCTCCGTGCAAACACTCATATAATTACTTTTTCCACTAGGAACTCGCTCCATGGATGCAAGCTGAGAATTTTTCCTCGTTATGTGAACTACTTTTGTAACACCAGTGCAGTCTTCTTTGTTTAAAAAAACCTTAGGCATATGAAGGTCAAGTCCCTGGTACACGAGATCAAGAGGATCACGCTTGCATTCAAAAGTATATTTTTGCTTACCCCTACTGTAACAGATTTCATATTTAAGCTTTGTCATATTAAATGTCAGTCCTTTTGCTGGATCATCATCATCTAACGTCATATGTTTTATGCAAGCAGGCGTAGCATCTAAACGGAGCATAAACTCTGTCATCACCCTATCTAAGGACAAGTTTCCTGATCTAGGAACTCTTGGAACTCCAAAACGAGGCCATCGAGAAAAGGAACGCAATTTATGAGGAGGAATATAGTTCATATTCCAAAACTTCATTATCCAAGCTAGATCATGTGCACCGACATTAAATGTTGGTAAAGCAATTGAAACATTCTCTGTCTTACACCGTGCCCCATTTACAACTCCATCTAGAATAGTGCAATCTGAGGCTGAGGTAGATGGGGACCGCTTGTCCAATGGATGAAGGGGTTTAAGAGAAAAGTTCCATCGGAGTGAAAGAGAAGTAGATCTGAAAGGATCAAATACTTTCTCCCTGGGTTTACCTTCCATAGGAACTGCAAATAAATAATGATTCATGGGATTACCAGATTCACATTCCCAATCCATTGTGACCTCAAGGCTAAAGACGGGGGCTTCAAGGAAAGCACCAGATGCACAGGTAGGAAGTTTTAAGCTTCGACTATTAACCAAACTCTCCAAACTGCTCAAGAAAATTTTAAAATCCTTAGCAGAAACATACACACGACCATCTGATTGCTGTATCTCCATAGAACCAGAAACAATTTGAAGCTTATCGAGTTTTTCATAAGGATCAGTAGTCGCAAGAATATTCCATTTAGATCCAGAAAAGAATAAGGTGATATTTCCATGGATGTAATTTCTCATTTCATCCCACCATGGCAAGCTCCGCTCCTTTTTTGGAGGCTGTGGAAGACCAGGATTCCTTTTACTTAAATTAGCCCTACGAAGTGCGACAGTAAAAGCATAGCTTATGTCAGCAAAAACCGGTTCATATCCCACCCCAAAGGACACTTCTGCTTTCTTAAAATGTATAGGCAAATCGGAGTATGTTTTCGTTGGTGGAGTTGTACCACTGGCTGAACGAAGCATGCAGACCTTTCTCCATCTCCCAATGAAGACATCATGTGAAATTTGGGGCTGAAAACATGTTGCCTAATTTCAAAGAAAATAATTTTAGTGTAAGGTCAACAACCTTCCAGCTTTGTTCTTCAAAAAGTCATATATAGGATAAAATTCCAAATGTGATTATATTTGCATTTAATGGGACAAGTAAAAGAAAAAAGATGGGTGTTAAGCTTAGGAGTTTACCTGCTGTGCTAGTACAATACGGCCTTCACATCTACCAGAAACTGCTGAAAAAAGAGGAGATGTGTAATTTCTTAACTGAACAACAAGACTGCCTGTGTTTAAGAGAATATTACTCCCATACAAACGAGAAAATGGTATATTGCTTTCACAACATACTGGATCAAGCTGCTTTAAGACCTCTATCATCCCGTCATCTCCACCATCAATCCTTGTTAAGGTTACATCTAACTCTGTAGCAAAAACTGAAAGGAGAGATGTTCTTGTGGTGCTTGGCTTAAAACCAGCCTGAAAACCTTCCCTACAAGCACCAGAGCCTTCCGATTGTTTGAGCCTCTGACATGCCACGTAATAGGATCGGAAAGACTGTTTATATATCTCTTCTTGCAGTTTTGTTATTGCATTAGGATCTTGCATATCAATCTCAGCTTCATTATGATGAATCCTCCTTTCACAGGCAGAATCATTGGTTTCTGCAGTCCTAAGACACGGGTTAGGCAAAACATAATCATCAAGAAATTTCAACCTAACAGCTAACTCAAAGGCCTCATTCCTCATTAAATGGTAATGCTCATCAAACCAGCCCTGGATTGGTTCTTCCTCAATATCAGCAGTCAACTTGCGTATGCAGAACTTTATGCGTCCAAATTTTGTTGAACTAGACTTTTTAGGTTTCAAGCTTCCTTTTTTCATTGGGAAAATTAGCTCAGTTTTAACTTTAGTTATAAGCTTCAATGCTCGCAACATCTCCTCAACAGAATCATCAATGGCACGCAACTCCAGCCTGAAAGGCATGCAAATATGAACATCAAGTGCTTGAACCAGCCAATCCCACATAACAGCCAGTGGTGCTTTTGCATCGGATGAGCTGGAAGTAGTGGGAATACGAGAAATTTGCATTCGGCTGCTTCTGAATATCCGGGCTCCATTGAAACTAAGCATCAGCCCTTCAAGAAGTACTCCAATGCGGGCATTCTCAGAGAAAATTGACTGAACCTGCACAAGCGCATCAACTCCATCTCCAACTTCAGCAGATATACTCAACATCTCCACATCAACAGCAAATATAGATTCTTTTTTCTTTTTTTTATCAAGATGGTCTGATTCAATCACAGTGACATCTTTATTCTGCTCAGCATCTTTTACACCAGAAATATCATCCATGTGTTCATTGCCAAGTTCCTTAACCTTCTGGTTGTGAACTATTGTTTTCAGTTTCAAAACAAGTTCAAACAAAGACAGATGCACATCAGGCTCCCATCTGATGGAGATATCAGTAGCACTGAACAGAGAGCAGACAGCTATCTCCTTAAGGCCACCAGAACGACGTACAAATTTTGCATTCTGCATGTCAAACAATGAAACTTTTGTCTCTGGTTTACCATCTTCTGGATGTTCCTGATAAATAGATCTGGCTCTTTCAAGTTCCACCTGTGTGGATTGTTTCTCCTTGTTCACACACAAACTAAAATGAAAGATGTCAAGCAAAAGAGAGTATTTCAATTTCTTGACCTGATCAGAAACTGTGGACATTATGGTGGCGTTACGTGGTGTACCATCAGCTGAGACACTAATAACAACTCGACCACCTTGAGACCCATAATTTACACGCTTTGGATCCGAGACAATAGTGTTTTCCAGGTAAGTGTCACCACAAAAACTAACTGAACAACGTTCAAGGTTAAATTTTAAAAGTCGAGTGCCCTTCCCTGATGATTTGGACGAACGCCCAGCCCGGCTCTGTGTAGCTTTCTTACCAGCAGATAGATTTTTGAACAGTGCTTGGAAGGACAAAGCTGTTACTATAAGTGATTCAACACGCTTAAATGTTAAATAAATGCCCATTCCAGTCACATCAGAAGAAAGAGCCAATTTACATCTAGGGCCGTCTTCTTCGGATGATTCCATGTCCTTTTTACCCCAATCTAGACTAACCTTCGCTATATGCAGTAAGGAACATGAATTTGATTCCACAGTGAAAAGGCTTTCATTCAAGCATTCTTGATATTCATCTGCCATATACAAATTTAGCTCACCAAGTTCCATGTGTACTGTGGTTCCTATACTTGAAATGTTGTTAGCAAACACATGTGATGACTGTGAGCACCCCTGCATTAGAAAGCAAAGTCAAAGGTGTCTTAGTCAGTGGTAAACCACAAGTCAAACAAACCAATTGAGGCCTACAAAGTAAATAACAAAAAAGGCAGAATGAACATAGTCCAAAAAGAATATCATGTTACTCAAAATAGCAAATAAATTACAGATGTGACTGCAGAAGATCCTACACTGATATACAAAAAAGACTCTTATTTCTGTAAAACCATAATATAGATACAAGCTATTAAGAATTTGATAAACAGTTACTTAGGATTCTTCTTTTAGCAATATGCTGATTTTAATGTCTAATTTTAAGCAAATTGTTCTTTATATAGATTGCCATTGCCACCATGGTTCCCACCACCTGGTAGCAAAACATTGGCTCCACAACACAACAAACCACAAGAAAAAAAGCATTTGACTAATGCTTCAAAGTGATGTGTTAGTGGCGCAATCATCTTTCACAAAACTTTTTGTTAGTCAAGAACTGAAACTAAACCACAACAAAGAACTAAAGAGTCCTATTCCACAAAGAAACCCAACAATACTAATTATATCCATATAAAAAATTTACAAGCGGGTCATGCACCTTCAGAAATAGAATCACACGATGGCACAGCATGAGCAGCAAGATAAAGGCTCAGCCATTTCCTAGGTACCAATATAAATGAGACAGAGCATGTTGCTTACATGATACAGTGGCACACCACTGATACTATAAAGCACAATCGTCATCTCAGGAGCTGAGACAGTACATGTCCACATGATAGCCTTGGATTCAGTCGATTGTGGCTTCTCCAGAGTATAAGTTCCCTCTTGAAGAATCATTCCCTTCTTTTTGGAGGACTGCAACCTCAACCATGGCTTCAATCTACTCATTATAATGTTGCATTGTGTCCCTCCAAGCTTAACCTCAACTTCAGCTCTAATTGGTGAGACAGGCTGAAAAGCAACAACAGTAAAAAGAATAAGCCATTTAACCAAAAATATACAGAATCCAAACAAATGCTAAACTGGAAGTAGAAGTACATTGAAATGAGAGAGGAAAAAATAACTAATTCACTAAAAAGAAGGTGGAGATAGCAAGAGTGAATCTTTGTACTGGAAACTGATCAGATAGTGAGAATGGATATAATAAAAAAACTAGAGAAGTTGGAATCAGTATAGGTTGCTCTATTACGTAGTTTTTTTTTCTTCAAGAACTATAGACCAGTAAGTCCAGCAAGTTCCATTGGGGAACAATTCAACTATCCAGGAAATTTGACTTCCTGCACGATATCGTGCCTCAAATGGTCAAAACCAGTCCCTATTCGGGGAATTAATAAGATTTTCTTTACTTCTAATAGAAGTTTCCTGCAAGGGCACTTATATGATTTTTATTTTGGGAAGTCGTGATCTTTTAAAAACAAATCAAGTTCTGTCATATTCAGATTTATCTTCTCCAACCATACATGAGAGATGCTACAAAATGCAAGTACTAAAGACCAATGTGGTCAAGAGTTCCAGAGTTCCAGGCGCACTCGAGGCACTAAGACCCCTATATAGCCTGAGGTGCAAGGTGCAAAAAAAGTGCTCACCCGACTTAACTGAGGCACATGCATATTAATATACATAATATATAGTGTATACAAAAGTTTTAAGTGATACATGCAAATAATAAATAATAATTACTAAGGTAGAATATTAGCTCCAAATACAGATTAGAAAAATGATAAAAGAGAGAAATACAATACAATATAATACAAATTACAAAGCCAAAAACAAGTCTCTGTTTTTGAAAACTAAAACACACCAATGTCTCCTCAGCTTTTAACAACAAATTACACCTAAAAATCAACCATAAAGGAGAAAGGAATTAAAATAAGAGAGAGAGTAGAAAAGATTGAGATTAAAACAATGATAAAAAAGAGGTGGAGGTGAAGGTTTAAAGTGAGGATGAAGGTGAGGTTATGACTTTTTAAATTTGTTTTGAAATTTTAACCTAAAAGAGTTGATGGGTGGGATTCTAATTAATAAATTAAATATTTAAAGAGAGGATGAAGGCGAGGTTATGATTTTTTTAATTTGTTTTGAAATTTTAACCTAAAAAAGTTGGTGGGTGGGATTCTAATTAATAAAATAAATAACATTTATGGTATTTTGACTTCCAAGAAGAACTTCTTTTGCCTTGCCTAGTATACTGTAAAGCGTTTTTGCTTCTTTTGGATGCACCTTAGCACCTAGGCAAGCACCATAACATCACTGCTAATGACCACAGTGGTTTGACTAGGTTCAGGTTTAGGTCAATTGTGCCTTCACTATTTGGGTTAAGAACCTTCAGGATAACCAAATGAACATTGGAAGATACACCAAAAATCACCAACACAAGGCCTACCCATCCTAATAGAAAGTATTCAACCACCAATACTCCAAAAGAGCATAACAAGACATAGCAAACCGCAATTCATTTTCTACTGAGCTACAATGCTACACAAATGACCCACTAAAATGAGGATGTCAGGTCAGATCCAATATTTTCTTATAGACAATTAATATGATAGTTTCAAAACTCGGACTCATCAGAGATCATATGGTAAAAGGCAGGAAGCAAAGCAACAAAAGAATGAAGCGGAGACATGATGACAGATTTTGCTATTAAAACATATTTTACCAGTTGTACCACACAGAGGGTAACAACTTGATAAAGAAACCAACCTGCAATGATTGCACAGGACCTGCCTGTATTGGAATGTAGACAAAAGAGACAACATCAACTTTCATTATCTGCAATACAGAAGAGTCGGCTTCTCTAAGAAGCTGAAAGAGAGAAAAAAAAAGTCAATAGTAGTTTGAGATGAAAGATTACAATTTAAATTATAAAACAGAAAGTTGGAACATCAAAAGGACGATACATGTATCTCACTCAAATCCAACTGAACATCAAGGCGTGTACTATCCCCCACATCCTCAGTTGATCTTGATTTGATGCATTTCAATTGAATGCCCATGATGTTATTCTCAATGGCAATATCATGTTGCCGATGCATAAATTTCACATCTAGTTTTGGCATGTAGACGCAAATCTGTCTCAAAAACCAGATGAATGAACGAATGAAAAAAAAAAACTACACTTTGAACCAGCGCATTCAAATAACTAGAGCATCATCTATCTTCTTAACTTTTATCAGATATTGTCATGCATTCAATTTTTAGTTCTCACTGTTCAAGACAAGAAAATATGGCTTCACCTAACTAACATTCATCCTCTTTTACAGTTCTCTATAATGTACTTCTTCATCGGAGTCTTTTTTATTTTAATCCATTATTTTCATTTTTATGAGCATGATGCACGCCAACACTAAATTGAGCTATTCCAAGCAGGTAGGAAGTACACCTATACTTGCTCATTCCAGCAGAACATGAAATGACAATTTTCATGATAACCGAGGGTGTAAAACAATCACAACCAAGTTCAAAAATAATGTTTTACACTAATAATGAAGTTGCCTGAAGATTGTTCTAATCTTTAAATTCAATACATAAAAGCACAAACCTTTTCTGGAAACATAGAAGTATACTTTGTCAATGCCAAAATTGCAGCTTGTTTATTCTGAGTTTTTTTAGTATTTACAAAATCAGCAGTTGACCCTGCAACTTTATCGGTTTGGCTAAATACATCTGTCTTTTTATTCTTTGAGAGCAGCTCTTCATTGAGATTCACGACAATGTCTCCACAGTTAATGTCCACATTTCGAACAACTACACCAGATTCCCTGCATGCAGATTAAACATATAGAAGAACATTTTAGTGCATAAAGAAAAGGACAAAACATAGGAAACATAGGGAGTGCAATGCAAGAGCTAAAAGTCACCACCATTAACTTACTGGCAAACTTATGTCCAATAAAATGGGCTGCAATGGTTTGGGCTCTATAAAGAAAAATCCAGAAAGAAAAGAAGTACCTATCATGACCAAATTCACAAGAAAGAGAGAACTCTTCACAGTTAAAAGAGGCAGAAGGCTTCTCAATAATTCCAGAGTGCATCTGAATGGCGTAGACATAAATTGGTAATATATGCAGCTTAACAAACAGATTATGCTTGGAACCACCATCCTTAGATATGTCTACTTTGAGTTCCTTAACTTCAGCAGCTGCTTTGGGTGTCTGCACAGTTTCAACAGACAATTAACTTGAGTATAAGAACTTAAAAGAAAAAGGGCAACAGAAAATAGAAATAATTAATAAAGTGAAATTTGCGTTGGATCTATGTCAAACTAGGGCATTCAGGACTTCAGGTATTGCTGAACCTTGACAATGATAAAGCATAGATGACATTTGGTGTCTGAACAAGATCAAAATGAAGTAACAAATATGTTTGTCAGCATCATACAACAAGATCAATTTACTTCCAAACTGTGTAGACATGTGATATTATGCAGCAATGCAGGAACCAACAAAAAGTTATTACTAAATTTCTTATTTGATAACTTAAAATCAGGAGGAAGGCAGCGATCGAAAAGCATTAACACTAGCTCCCCAGTAATCATTTATTTCAGAGCACACACAACAAAGACATATCAAAAGCATTGGCAATTATGTGCTGAAAATGAATTATGCAAAAGTATGATCACTATTTAAAAAGCAGAAAAAAAGGGCCAAAGATTGGTTACCTTAATAACCAAATCCGTGACAGAAATTGAAAAAAATCTTGCAATGTTAGCTACAACCATCCACTTTCCCCTGCCTGACGTACGAGGTTTCCGTGATCTAGATTTCTGTGAGCTTTTACTTGAAGGCCTCAATACAACTTCCAAGTCACATATCAACACCTGCAGCTTTGGATCCTTAGAAATAATGCCAGCCCCAAGTTTAACCAAGGACTGACGTAAACTAAGCTTGATTTCACCCACTGATATGGATTCAACGGCACCCTGGAAATTTTTCCAAGAAAAAAAATTAGACGAACAGGCACATAGGTTCCAAAATACGAGCCAGAACAAAAAGAAATAAATTATATGAGATTAATACTAGTAAAACAAACTCAGATTATTTAAACTAGATATCCTTCATGATTTTGAAAGGGAATTTTAACCTTTTTCTAAAGTGGGATTGGATTAAAAATACAACCCCCCCCCCCCCCCATTTATGAATAGAAAGGTAAGTAATGAGAGTAAATCAACATACTGGGCCATAACCATATTTGGCCCTGCATATATAATTACAGTCAAGGGAATTCAACTCAAATACACACTTGCCTCTTGTCCGTGTCTCCTTAACATCCATTTAAATTTATTTCAAATGCACATCACTCACCCCAAATTAAATCAAAATAGGACTTGGGATAACAAGGTTCTCCGCACACTAACACAAAAAGATGTTACAGAGGTAAAAGGTGCACCTTGCAAACCAAATCAAGGACAAAGTAATGCATATAAGTTGAAAGAAAAAAAAATGTCATTGCAGTATTGTGCCAAGTCGTATGGTCCATATAAGAAAAAAAACACGAAGAACTTAACCCCAAAGGAACAACATGGAAGGAAACTTCAATTTAAAAAGGTCCATGCTACAAGTTGGGTGAAATTACTCTGTATTATTCTCTTAAACCAAAACTGATCCAAGATCTACTTTGTTATTGGTAGGAAAAGTGGAATGGTAGAATGGTGCAAGCAAAAACAGGAAATAAAGTAAAGACACTTTTCAGAAATAGGAGAGGTACCTACAGAGAAACATATGTGAATAACCAATGTTTTCTATCTGATTCATTAGTACCCATCTCTCCAATTGTAACTGAATTTACCGGATTCCAAGTATTTAACTCCCTTTACTTTCTTAGGTTGAAAGGAGCATGAAATAGTTTGGGTAACCAACGGATTATGAATAATGAAAATCTCATGTCAGTGCAATAACTATTCACGTTTCCCCTCTCAAAATTCCATCCTACCAAGCAAGTACAAGAAACATTTTGTTTTGCATCCACTTTTCTCTCCTTTCCATGGAGGAAAACATAACTGATAACTTACCTGCTCCTTCTCGTATGTAAATTGATTAGCACTGGAAGGAAAGTTAAGTTGTTCAACAATAAAGAACTCTCTTATTAGAAACTAGCAGAGGCTGTAATACCTAAATTACATGAATGAACCCTAATCTAATAGAACATTAAATAAGGAAACAACCAACTGAAGTACAGGAAAAACCTTATGGAACTTTACAACAACATCCTTCAAACATTTCCATCCACCAACACGAAATCCAACAGATGCTCCAAGTATCCTGCTTAGAATCCAAGCCAGCAACCTTGAAGCAAATCTGCGAACGGAAGAAAACATATAACAGAGGTTTTAACGACAGCTTCTGGATCATCACTCCAAACTTCAAACAGAATAAAAGCATATTAAATTGAGAAGAAAAAAGCCAGGAAATGGAAGGGGAAAAAAGTAATTCCGCTACATAAATATCTCATTGGAATTATTCTACTCAATAGAAAAATAGATGCGTAATCGACGCCATAAGTTAACAAAATACGAGACTGCTTTGTCTTCGAAATTTGGAAAAAAAAAACACTCCAAGAAACACTAAAAATAACAAACGGATCCAATTTATCTCTTTAAAAATACGGAAAAATAAAATCAAAATGCCTAAGCGAAAAGCTGATCGGGTAACATTTCAGAATTCAGATAATAAACTAATAAAAATGGAAATGTCTACAATTACATAAACAAATTTCAACACAGAGAGTACAAAGCGGAGGCACTTACATGAAAACCATCCACAATGTGATGGAAATCATAAAGAATCCAAAGAGAAACTTGACAGGAGAAGCCGCCATTTTTCTAGTGGCAAAACTGCAATTCTACCAAACCGTAGAAATCCGATCAAATCATCCAATTCGGAAAAAAGAGGACGAAGCAACGGCAAATGTAACAGCGTCTGAACATAACAGCGTCACAAAGTAGAAGAACAAAGGAGAGGACGAAACCCTAAAGGAATTGAGTTTTCCAAAATAGAAACCGATCTGATAGGTTACTTGAAGCGATGAGAGTGACTCTTCGAGAATCAGCGGTCGGAGGAGAGAATGTTGACGTGAAAGAAGATCCGATCCATGATTTGCTCGACGATCAAATGAACTGATTGCTCCTGTTTATTGTTTCCAGTTTTCCTTTTCTTTTTTATATAATTCGATTTGGCGAGTAGCGAAGGGAGGGATCAGGTGGTGTGGGGGTGCATGGGAGAGAGGGTTTTTCTCGAGGAACGTGAATGGGATGCCCCATTTTTAAATGTCGAATGTGTCCTCGGGAGACGGACGGGGAAGTGGGGAGGGTCAACGCCTCAACGGTGCGTTTTGTTTTGGGTTGGGAACTCGGAATTCTGTTTTGATAATGACGAAGAATTGGGTTACCTGTAAGCAACGTGGATTTGATAATCACGATTATTGGTCCAACAAGATACTTAAAATTTGGTTGGTCCAACAATGTGGTTAACAATCACGATGATTTTCTTAATACAATGGAAAATTGAATGCTAAAATCAATTTTTAGACAGTTTTCGTCTCCTTTTAAATTTTTATAAACAAATCAATTAAGCTTCTAAATCATTTGTGCACCTAATTAAGTTTTTAAACTCAGAAACAAAATAATATTAATCGTTAATTTTAATATTTTTTAAATACACATGTCATAGTATGATAATGTTACATATCATTTTTATAAATTTTAAAATTTTCATAAGAAATCTATTTTAAAAAAATAATGTTCATGTAATTTAATTGATGTTATTATTGATATAATATATAAATAAGCATAAACATAAATAAAAAAAACTCTTATTTATATATAGGTATTAGTCTAATTGTCTAAATGGTATAAACATTATAAATTATAGTATACTTGATAACCCTTTCTCCATATAAAGAATATTGTATTATAAGATCTGATAATTATTATCTATAGTTTTTAAAATTTGATTGAATCTACATTAAAACTTGAAAAATAAATATTAATTTCAAAAAAAGTAAATTTAAACAGTTTTTATCTACACGATATACATAAATAGTGACGGATCCATAAATATTTGTAAGGGTAGACACAAATCAAAATATGTTTTAAGATGAGAACAATTCATAAAATTTCAATAATTCAAGGTGGACACAAATCATAAAAATTAAAAAAATAAGATTAATTTATAAAAATATAAAAATCAAAATTAAATATATAAATTAAAAAAAAAATCAAAGTGGGTACGGATTCAACCTTCTCAATACGTAAATAAAAATAAATCTAAAATTCTAAATAACAATAATTAGATCTTTAATGTGACCTCGACTTATTGAGTATTTCATACTCGGATATGTTTCTTCAACTCTCTTCTTTCTTACTTATTCTCACACATTCTCTATACCATTGTAGTGGATGCTATTTTCTTTGGAGAAGTAAATCGAGCTTTAAGAATAACAAGAAACATGATAATAAAAAATTGGCAAAGCCATATTTCCATTTAAAATCACGTTAGACCAAAGCCTCTCAAATCCACGAAAGAACCACCTAGAATTGAGGGAAAATGAAAGGAAATCATTTGTTGGGAAGTGCAATTATAGAACATGCGGAATTAGTTGGCTAAAAAAGGTGAAGAGGGATTGATTTGAATGAAGATCGTGTTGATACAACTTCTAAAAAAAACTTCCATTTACACGGGAAGATTTGAACAAGAAATAGTCAATTGGAAACCTAACAAAGGGGAAATAGAGTCGATTGTAATTGTATAAATTTATTTTTTATAGCAATAGAGCAGTGCATGTAATTATGGCGTGAGTATAATACCGTTACCAATTAGTAAAATTTTTCTACCTTTTTATCACGTCTCTTTCTATATCATTCATTATTTAAAAAAAAACAAATTTTAAACACTAATCTTTATTTTTTATATCTTTAACCTTAAATTTCACACACTAAAACATACACCATATCTTAATTCTCTAAACCATAACCTAAAACCCTAACCCAAATTTAAAACAGAGACACAAATGAAAGCATAAGAAAGAGATAGACAATTTACACCCACTACCAATATGCATAAATGACCAAATACAATTTATAAAATTATAAAAGATAAATAAATTAATTAATTAAGTTTTTTGCATGAACAATTGACAAAGTGAACGCGATAAAATTTATAAAAATAAGTTTAAAAATATTATTCATAAATTACAATAAAAAATAATGGATTAAATTTTATTTCAATCAAATAAAACGTTAAACACCTATCTTAAAAAAATAGATTTATTTTATTAAATATTATTATAATAACATTTTTAAGACAAAGGCTAAGATTTAAATCTTAAATAAAATCATTTTGTTTCTCATTTACTAACTGTTTGATGATGAAAGATGTGAAGACTTTGAAAATACATATACAAGAAAAAAATGACGAAGTTATTTTATTATTTATTACAGGGTATAGCAATTGTTAAGTTCATGTTTTGAAGACAAAAATATTTATTGTACGATTATGTTTAAATTAATCGGTTTGACAAGTAAACTTCTAAAAAATATAGTTTTATAAATAAATATTACCTTATAAAAAACCCTTAAACCTATTAAAAATATATTTATTAAATTCCATAAAAGAAGTAAATGTTAAAATTATTCCCCGAACATTCTGAGCAAACTATTTATTTCCTATGCGATGTCTAAATCAAAATGAAACAAACATATGTTCGAAAGCATTAACGTATACCTACCAGGGTAAGCTAGTAGATCTTTCTTATAGAATGACAACGAAGAAGAAATTAAAGCCAACGTCAAGGTCCGAATTGTATCCCAAAACCAAATTCAGGGGCCAAATTGTAGATTGAAGTTAAAATGAGGGGGCAGAAGTTGCATTAACCCTAACTTGAATAATAATGGTCAACAATATAATTTGACTCAACATATAGATCCATCGCTGGGTATGGGCTGAACATAGTTCTAGTTTTGGGGTTTTCTACAATACAGAGCTTAAGGCCCAAATTAGGGTTTAAAGTTAGTTTCGAATCGCTCTTCGGGAGCCGACTGAAACCCTCCTTTTTCGTATACTCTGCTTCGAGTACAGGCGGGGAGAGTTCGTTCCCCGTAGATTACAGGTGAAGTTTGATCGATAAACCATGGATGTGACTAATGAAAGAAACGAAAATGAAAGATTAAGAAAGTAAGTAATGTATGTTTGATTTTCGCAATTAGAAGGAGTATTTTTTGTTTATTTTTTGTTGATTTTTTGTGGCTTCCAGAGAAGCTAATCAGTTAGCTACAGTGTTGAAAGAAATGAAGTCAGGCTTAGATGTAGTGACTTCCAAAGTACAAGCTTTAACTGCTAAGGTAACAAGCTTCGGCCATCGCTATTCGCTAAGAAAATTTGTTTTTCTTGGGTTTTTAGTTTTATTTTTTTAAAATCAGTATTCTCCGTTGATTTGAGTGACAGGTGAAAGCAAATAGCTTGCCAACTGCTGATGGGATAAGTTATTTGGAAGCCAAACATTTGTTGCTTCTAAACTATTGTCAATCACTTGTGTATTATTTACTTCGCAAGGCAAAAGGGTATTCAATTGAGGGACATCCCGTTGTTAGGAGTCTTGTTGAGATTAGATTGTTTCTTGAAAAGGTTTGGATTATCTTTGTGTCTCTGTGTATTTAGTATTTTGTTTGATTTTTAGGTTGTGGACTGATTAATTGTTGTTGTTTTTGTTGTTGTAAAACAGATTAGACCGATTGACAAAAAACTTCAGTACCAAATACAAAAGCTTACAAGGGTCTGCGGGAGTACAACCCAGCATCAATCAGCTTCGAATGAATCTTCAAATGGACCCGAGAAGTCAGAGGATCCTTTGAATTACCGCCCGAACCCAGATATGCTTATTAGCAAAGCAGATATGATATCCGATGTTGGTTTTGCTAAAAATATTAACCATTGAGTTGAAATTTTGCTGTTTTACTATGTTTTTAATAAGCCTTTGTCCGTGTTATTGTAGGACGGTACTGGTGTTTATAGACCACCCAAATTTGCCCCGGCAGTTGTGGAAGAGGATGATCGTAAGATGTCAAGAGAGGAAAGGAATGCTTTAAGAAGGGAAAAGGAAGCTTTGCGAAAAGCTTCTCGGAGTGCTTATATTAGGGAAATGATGAATGATTTAGAAGGAAAGCCTGAAGAGGTCCGTTGTCACTGTTTTTCGCATCATTACATGGTTTCACTTTATTAATTCAGCTCACACTTTTTTGGATCTAATTATCCCAGGTTAGAGAAATTATTGGAACTGAAAGTAGAGAACTCACTAGATATATGGAAAAGATGGAAAGGCGTGCACAGCAAGAGGAAGAACTTTTCACTCGAGCTCCTGTTACAAAGAAGGACAAAAAGATAGAGAAACACTTGAAGAAGTCAAGAAATGGGTATGCATCTTGCTTTCAGTGACTCAGTGCGACAATTTTGGTGAATATTTTCCATGCCGAATATTTTTGGTTGTTTCGTATAATTTCCTTGTTGTGACCATCTATCCTTTGTTTGTATCAGGTTGCTTGGTCTGACCGATAATTTCTATGACGAAATTAAAACTTTACAATTAGGGGGTGATGCTGCTGGGCAACCAACAAGCTTCGGTAATGGTAGAAATGGAACAGGGAAGATAAAAAAGCGAAAGGTACGTTGTTTGAACAATTCTGTTATCTTCTCTATATTTACCTGAATAGCACCAATTTATAGCAAAAAGAGTGGATCCGCAGGATCCCAAATGAATTGGCTTATTCGAAAAAAGCCTTGTTCTTTGCAATTGCAATAATCAGGTTCATTGATATTCCTGGTAAGCAATTGCTGTGGTTATTTTTTCAGTCTTATGTTGTGGTTGCAATTATGCATGTTATGTATGATTCTAGTCGCATTGATAGGGCTTGAGTTGGTGACCTTGAAACTTCTTAATATAGCCTAATCGCTGCTGCATTGTGGATTGGCACAAAGAGCATTTATTGTATGAAGCGAGATGGAGAATCCTTAGTCCTCACTGATCTTATTTATACCTTGACATTGGTTGACCTATCAAATTCCATCCCTATAGTTAATTAGTTTAATTATTATCTATTATGTTCTATATTAATATCTATGCATTATTTTCCCTCTGGTAAAATCTTTACTCAGGCTTGTATTTATTACAAATATAAATCGAAACGTGTTCCTGATTTTTACAACGTAGAAGCTGACATCTTTCGTCTACTTGTTTGCAGAGGAAACATTAAATGGCCACAAACCGGATATTCACGTTAGAAGGGATCTGAAGTTAGAATGACAATTTTTTGCATTTGTTCTATCTGTTGAAAGCATTTCCTACAAGTTTTGGATTGCATGCTAAACAGTCGTATTTACAAATGAATCAGTTTTACGTTGAATCTCCAACTTCCTTAATAACATTGAACTTAACAATAGGACAAAACAGAAAATCTCACTGTAACTAGAACATATACTAACACTGTAGCAGTTTCAAAAAAAGATCTCACCGTAGTTATTCAATTGTACTAGAAAATTGCAGCCATAAATCACCTTCGATTAAAACAATCATACCACATTAACACTTACAGACAACTAAAAGAATGTTCTAGGATCAAGTTAACACCTTAAGCCGCGAAATTCACCTGGCTTTCCAGGGTTCAGCCATAGACTAAAATAATAAATTAAATTATGAATAAAGAAAAATAGAACAAGCCAACAAAAGTATTTAACAATACCTTATCGCCGGTAAAGCTCAAACGTTCCCATTGTTTACAGGATCTGCCAAAATGAAGGGGGGGGGGGGGGTAAATCTCTATATTGGAAAATTGAAAGGAAAAAAAAATAGAACAACAAAAAACGTTAATCTATGAGATGAATTCAGAGGAAGAAATTACGACAGTTTGGAGGCGACGATGTGGAAGATTGTGGATGCTCGGAAATTGTAGAGCCTTGAAGATTTTGAAAGTTTTACGTTCAATCTTGAGAAGAACCCGAAAGAAAAAGTGGCGGGGAAGATTTGGATACCCTAAATTTTGTATATCGCGGTTTACATAGGAGTGGCGATTTGGCATAACCGAAAGGTTTAACTTTAAAATGGGTATTAAATTATATATATTAAAAATAAATATTTAATATTTTTTAGTTGAAATAAGTGTTTAGACTATATATATTTTTTAAATAAGTATTTGATTTTTTTTTACTAAAATAAGTATTTAAAGTTTAATTTCGTTAACATTTTAAAATAACACCATTAAAAATTTATTTAACTCATAAATATGTGTCTAAATTATACAATTTTTTTAAGACTCAACAATATAATTTAATTTTTTATTAATATAAAACTTTTTTAATTATTTAATTTTTTAACAGTATTACCTTAAAAAATTAACGAAATAAAACTTTAAACACTTATTTCGACAAAAAATACATATTAGAGATCTATCTCAAAAAAGTGTATAATTTGAACAACTATTTATGAGTTATATAATTTTATTAACGATGCTAACTCAAAACAATAACGAAATGTAACTTTAAACACCCGTTTTAGCTAAAAAACATTAAACATTTATTTCAATATATATAATTTAAATAATTATTTTTTTTAAAAATATTAAACACTTATTTTAGAAATGTATAATTTAAGCACTAAATTTTGAGTCAATCCTAGCTGAAATAATATTTTTTTCCCCTTTCTTTTTCCCACGGAGAGAAAACGATCTTGAATTGGTCTGGGCCGGGAGTACTTTAACGGATCTGACCAAAATACATACCGTAGCTTGATCCATATTTAAATTTTCTCTTTTTTTCTTTTTAATTTTTTCAAATAAAATAAAAATAAAATAAGCGGAATTTCACTATTTTTTGATAAACCTGTATTATTTTTAATATCTAAATTTATCATGAAATTTATTTTAATTTTCTACTATAATATTTTACATTATAGGATTAAGGGTGTAAACGAGTCGAGTCGAGCTCGAGTAATTTTAAATGAGTTTGAAATATTTGAACTCGTCTCGACTCGTTAAGAACTCAAGTTGATTTTGAGTTTTTTCGATCCTAATCGAACCAAGTATTAACCGATCTTTAACCGTGTTAGACTTGAGTAACTCTTATCTCTCATATCTCATTTAAAGCTTAATGGACAAAAAACTTTGATACATAAATTGTATAAACTCAAACTTATTAATTTTAGGTTCTAATATCTTAATTTAGGGTTTAAGACTTATGTTTAAGGTTTAGATTTTAGGATTTCAAGTTTAAAAATTTAGATATTAAATGATAAAAAATAAAAAATAGTATATTAATGTTTTTCAGTAGCTCGTGAGCTTTTCGAATCGAGTATCATGTAGCTCGGTTCGACTCGTTAAGAACTCGAGTCGAGTTCGAACTCAAATCGAGTCTAATCAAGTCGAGTTCTGATTAAGCTTTTATCAAATCGAATTCGAATAATTGCGATCTGTTTCATCTTATTTACAACCCTATAGGACTATATTTTCTAATTTTCGTTTTAAAAAAATGCACGACTCTATTTATTAACACATGCGACAACTAACCCTGGAATGCTCGGAAGCTGCCACGTATTGACTCCGACGTGTTGAACTCTCCCATGTCCATGAGGCAGCCTGCCTAACCATTTTCCTTGTCGGTCTTTTATTATACGCCCTCCACAAACGCAGCATTGCATATCGTTTAAAAAAATCATCATGGAGGAGATGAAGCACTCGCCACCGTTAAACACTTCGACAACTACTGCTACCGCCGCCGGAAATAGAGGGCAAGGGACTTCTTTGATGTCTCGACTGAAAAGAGATTGCTTAGCTTTTGGAGTTTCATTGCAAGAGGGATTTCGATATGTTAAAGCAACCATGGTTGGTCAGGTAGGAAACAGAACTGAAAGCCTCTTTATATAGACCAGACCACCCTTTCCTTTCAACCTTGTTTATTGATGCAGGCAAAAAAGCTGAAAGCAAAGGATGAGAAGGAAGCGGCAACAGCTGACTTGCAAGCTCAAAAAATGCAGGTTGAAGCTGCAGATGAAGCTGAGCATAACAAGAAAAGAATCTACAAATCCATGTAACCAACTTTCTTTTTCACAGTTGTAAATATAATCCCTCTGTTTCATGTCAACCTGGTATCTATAAATATAATCTAGGTAAACTTTTCCGAGAATTATATACCAATCCAAAGCTTTCGGTGGACCTAGAAGAGGGACATTCAAGCCGTATATAGTCGTATATGATCCACTTATTGCTTGTGTAAGGAAAATGACATTTTCCCCTTTCAGTTGCCTGCTACGGCCATGTAATGAAATCTAACATTAAGTACCAAAGTATTCAATATTTCAGATGACAAACCATAGCTAGCTTTACCAAACATGCCAGAACTAATATCCGACAAGAATCTTTTTTTTTTCTCTAAGACGAAGCCAAATGTAAAACCACTACCCAAAGCAAATATGGAATCTGTCTCGTTACTTGTATTTTCTGAGCTTGAATGCAGTTCCTGACCAGCAGAAGATTGAATGGAAGCCATTCCTCCAAGTGATCAAAGATAGCAGAAGGGATGGACCACAAATAGTATACGATCTAGAGGATAAAGTTGAGATACAATAGCGGAATACGTAAGCTCTCAAACTGATATACACAAGCCAAGCAAGTGTGCATCTTCAACACGGCTAAATTACCGGACCGGTCTTTGTTGCCTTGCGCAAAGAAAGTGATCCTAATAAAACAGCAATCCCGGCTATTATAATTGTGAATAAAAGTCGTCTTCGTGAATATGCAGGCGGCTGCCTTCTCTGACCACCTTGCTTCTCTTTCAGCTGGCCTCACATCCCTAAACATAGGTCCCAAATACATGAAACTAAACCTATGATACTTGGTACAATTCTCTTTAGAGAAATGTTAGCAGTAAACATCATTAAAATCAATCTAAGGATCTATAAAGTGGCCTTTGCCAAAATAGAAGTAGGTTCGAATAATATCCAGATGAGACCAACACAAGTTCAAATATGCACTATTTCCCTGCCTAAAATGGGTGAAGTTCCTGTGATTGATGGTTATGTTACTAGGATTTAGCTATGAGCATCTCACAACGATGTTTCCCCGACAAGGATATATCTGTTCAGTACTTTTCTATGTACTTGGAGGATCCTTGAAGGATCATGCCTCCATACCCATGTCCATCAGATATAAGTATTGCACACGAATATAAAGGAAGTTAAAGAGTTGTAGCGACATTGCTTAATGAAAGTGGGAGGGAGAAGGGCAATAACCACATGGTGTATACAACCATTGATTGCATATCATGGCTTAAAACTGCCTTTTACGATATAAAATAGCAAGCTACAAAAACACTCTTAACTCGCTATGTTCATCCAGAAAGCAGCATTAGACACAAATTGCCTAAAGAACTAGCTCTTGGTATGGCAATATATTCAATAGAAAGTAAAGAATTCTTTAGCCATAAATCCGAATTGTAAATTATAGCTCTTGGTATGGCAATATACTTTCCGATAACTGAAAGTTGCAAATTTCCGAATACAAAATGCCACACTTGTTGCTAGCTACTAGGGAGACAAAAATGATTATAGCATGTATACCTGGAAAATTCCAGCTGTAAATTATAGCATGTACACCTGGAAGATCCCACATTATCTTTTTAGAATACCATTACCCTGAGTTTCATGGTTATATCTTTCTCTCAGTCTAGTGTATCTGTTACACAGATGACAGAGCTCTGTCCGGTTCCCACATACCTCCTGAAATAACAAAGCAACATCAACAATCAACATTATAACAGTTTCACCTAGCAAATATCAGTTGAATCCTTTCACTGGAAAAAGATTCAAAAAATTAGAACCTGATGCTTGACCAGATCAATGGCAGGCAATGGAAAGTTGAAAAACTCACAAGTAACAATCCTCCGGGGGCAATTTTCACCTTTATAGATAGATAAAAATTCAGGTTCCATTGTCTCACTACACAGTGAACAGGTAACATGTTTGATATACATGGAATCAATAACATCATAAATGTTAACAAGTGTTGATACTACGTTAGATTTAACATTATATGTGCAATAGCAAATGCACTTGCACATTAGATACCGACATTATCATCTCGTTAACGAAATAACTAGAATCTTTGTGTTCTCTTTTGTTTCACTTTTAATAATATTTCAAACCTTCATTGACAATAGAGATACTATGACTTGGTTAAACAGTTTCTACCTTACAGTTATGATCTTAGAAAATAGTCTTCCCTTGACAAATTCATGCATTGAAACCCAGAAGAGATAACTCAAGTTCAAAAGAGGATAAGAGAGGGGGCATTAACTCAAATATACTTCACTGTAAACAGACTTTATCGATTTTCTTTGTCAGATCATAACAATAGTTCATTTGAAAAGAACTGGACAATACTTACAGCAGCATGGGTGTTTAAAAAATGTTCCTCAGCATGCTTTTCTGGAACCATATCACCACAAACTTTAATTTTTCAAGATTATGAGAACAATGAGCATCATGTAAATCTATATTTGAAGAAGGTAGACCCTGTCAGTAAACCATCAAAAGGAAAAGTACATGTTAAAGAGTTTTTCTGCAAGGGAATTTCCATAACAATGGTGTATTTGAGTAAGAGGTACTGCAGTTTCACAAAACCAAATTAGAGAACACATCTGTATAACATCTCATTAATTAGCAAATAGGAACCACTTGAACCCAGAGGCGGACATCAAAAACAAAACTCATAAGACAATGAACTTCCATCTTTTAAGAAAACTAGCCAGTACCCAGTAGGCAAAACTGGGTAATCTTTCATACACAACTCACCTTACTAAAAATGTAAGCACACTTCGATGATGCAACTATGAATTTCGAGCATTCATGATATATAGGAAAACTGAAAGCTCCAAGCTTTATTCAATATATGCAAGCATCAAGTGCATTGCAAAGTCAACAATTATGTTGAAATGTTCAAAATACCCAATAGCCACAGCCAAACTGTAAAAATTCAATGGATTTTGAACTATGGGCAACGACAAATGCTCATCAAGGCATAAACGCATCAAATAAAACATGTTTCGGGAAATACTAATTATTTCTTTATACATGAAATTCAAGGAAAACCAGGCAACGAAATTTCCCACGGCACCAATAAATAAAAATTCTTTAAAAAAACAATTTTTAAGTATAAAGACAAAATCTGTGCTGATATAAGAATAAAGAAAGGAGCTAGGATCCGCACAACAAGAAAAAAGATTGTGTTTAAAACTAAACAAATGAAAATTCATTCAAGAAACTGAGCTGATAAAAAAATAAAGAAATAAAGGAACTAGGATCCGGACCACAAGAGAAAAGATTGCTTTTAAATTGAACGGATGAAATTCATTCAAGAAAAGGGTCAAAGAATCATTTTTTAAACAAGAAATTCTAGGAAAACCAGGCAACGAAATTTCCCACAACGCCAAATTCATCAAAAAAAAATGCATAGAGACAAAATATGAGCTAATATAAGAATAAAGAAACAAAGGAGCTTGCCTGGGGTGCTTTTGTTTACTTTGTGTGGAACGAACTAAGAGATTATTTAAGAATGTGAGTAGAACTGTTGAGAGCATTTTATGTTACATTAAGGAAATCATTTGTATACGAATTCGAAATAGAGTTATACGCATGGGTGATGTAAATAGAATCATTTGCACATCTTGGAGAATTTTTTAGGAGATGGATGCCCAAATGTGATTATAGGTGATGTATTTTTTGTTTTGGATAATATATGGTGCTTATCCAAAAAAACAAAGGAGCTAGAATCCGGACAATAAGGGGGAAAATAGTGTTTAAAACTGAACGAATGAAAATTCATTCATGAAAAGAGTCAAAGAATCATTCTTTAAACAAGAAATTTAGGAAAACCAGGCAACGAAATTTCTCACAGCGCCGATACACAAAATCTTAAAAAAAAAAAATCAATTTTTAAGCATAAAGACTAAATCTAAACTGATCTAAAAATAAAGAAAGGAAGGAACTAGGATCCTAACAGCAAGAAAAAAGATTGCGTTTAAAACTGAACGAATGAAAATTCATTCAAGAAAAGGATCAAAGAATCACGCTAATAAGAAATACCAGTGATCGCATATGCGGGTCGTTTCGTCCGAAGCAATTGCCATAGCCATCCGCTCAAAATCTTTGGTCGACCAAAAGAAATTTCCAAAATCAAAGATAATGAATTGAGAGGGAAATCGGATAAAAGGATTAAAATACCAGATCAAGATCAAGATTAGTAATTAAATAAAACCTGCAAAAAGCCTTTGATTTTCGTAGGAAAGCCTCTTTCCTTTCTGTTTCATTTTCCCCTCTTCTTACCAATGATTTATAAGAGGGGAGAAATGAAAGAGGGAAAATTTTAAAATATAGAAAATATATATTTTTTTTAAAATATTTTTATTGAAAATTATTTAGGAAATTGAAAAATATGAATTAAATATTCTTAATTTTAACTTATTCTAATCCGATTCTAAATCTTATTAATATCGTTATTTAAAATTTTAGTTTAATTACTTATATTTTATTTATTTATTTATTTATTTATTATTATTATACTAATATTTTTAACTGTTTTTTTAATTATTTAATAATTACTTTTCATTTTAAAAAGCTAAACAACAATTACATTTTTTCTATTTTTATTTTAAAAAAATAAATTTTTAACCCTATCAACTAGTGTTAGAATTTAAGGTTTGAATTTTAAGAGTTAGGGTTTATAATTTTAAAGTTTAGAGTTAAAACTTTGGATTTTATATTGTTGATTTTTAATCTAATATTTTATTTATTATTTAATTAAGTTAGATTAGGTTTTACATAGACCCGTTAAGGGATGATCAACTTAACTCATTTTATCATTCACAATATTAAAAACTCAAACATCTGACCTTATTTAATTAACTTAACACATTAAATAATATTTTTTTAATTACGTTAACTATATATCAAATAATTTTTTGTTATTTTTGTACTTCCTCCGTCCTACTTTTATTGTTATTTGTTGATTTTTCATGTAGTTTTAGGAATAAAAAGTTTGTGTAAGAAATATGATGTAAAATAATTGAAATGATAATTTTATCCTTAAAAGGTTAAATTTTATTTTGTTAGAAAAAAAAAGTAAAAAATAAAATGTACCTTATAAAAATTATTAATTTTTTTAATAAAATATTTTATATGAGACAGAGGAAGTATTTGTTAACTTGCTCATATTTGAAAAACTGCACACGATATGGCAATAGCATGTGGGCCGGCTTATTGTTTACGTTCATAGTTAATAAAACTACAACACTAAGTATATGTATCCATCAATGATTAGAGTAAAAGTTAAGGACATAAATTTAAAATTTGATGTTAATGTTTTAAAAAATTAAGACGTAAAATTTAAATTTTAAGGTTTAATTTTTAAAGTTAAAATTTAAAATTTATAACATAAATGTATTAAAATTTTATCTTATTAAAATTCTCTAATTTGACCGATGAATCGTATTATTATTATTATTATTATTATTATTATTATTATTATTATTATTATTATTATTTTATATGAAGATTATTCTCTATTTTGATGTTAATATTTACCCACGATTACAAATTTTAGCTTTCGACGATGGACGTTCAATTCTAATAAGCGTTTGCCCATCGTGGTGGGTTTCATCTGGTTGTCAATTCCAAAACATTGGAACTTGCTTTGTCGGAAAAGTATATATTATACCCGCATATATTAAAAACTTTTTGCCTGAACTCGCATATATTATACCATAAAAATACAGTAAGAAGAAAATAAGTCTACCATATACATTAAACGTCTCTAAACACCGATAATATTATATATCTCAAATATATTAAATTAATTAATAAATATTAAAATTTTTAATAACTTAATATATAATTATTTTAATTATATTTAATATAAATAATATTTAATAATGTTCAATACTTATTATAGAATTTTTCGTAAGAACATATTTCAGGTTCTCAGGCGTTTGCATGTTCTTGTATATATATGTACGCGCTTGCTTTAGTTCTTTGTGTGTATATCAAATTATAATATCCCAATTAGGAAACCTTAAAACTGAAAAGAGGAAAATGCTTTTCAAATTCCCCATGTTTTATTGACACGTGGTGACGCACCCAGGTTGGTCAATTTAATGATTCAAATTACTCCCTGCCGCCGCATTCATTGACAGGTTTGTCCCTCAGACTTTCCCGAAATGACGAGGATGTCCTTTCAGAAATAATGAAGCGTCGTTTCCCTATGTTTACGGATACGAGTACCAAAACGGAGAAAAAATATTTTTTAAAATTATAGAGTATATATGTATTATAAATATGAAACAAAATTTAAATTAATTTTATAAGAAATTATAAAAAATTTTAAACATGATATCATATGTGTATATATTTATAATTAAATTATATGGATAATAAAAATTAAAAAAATAAAAAACAGGAAGATTAAAATATTTATAAAGTACCCAAAACGCATTTAATATATTCTTAATACATAAATGTATCATATACACAATATAATTTTAGATTAAAATATTTATATTTTTATATCAGATACATGATATCACTTTAAATTAAATAGTTTTTAGTTTAATTTTAGTGCGAATAATAGATCTGGTTCTATTGAAATAGTACACGAAGCTAACAAATATTTGATAATGGCTTAAAATTAATGAGAAGAGATAAATATTATAAGACTCTATTTATCATTTTTCTCTTAGATTTTAGATTAAACCTAACTATAGACTATATATTGCTCAAATACTATTTTCATGATAATGGCTTAAAGTTAAAACTAACTTGGAACTGTGCTAATCCCACTATCATTCTTGTTAGGTGTATTCTTTTTCCTACATAATTTTTGCCATCTTTGTAAAAAGAAATTCTAAGATGGTGGGCTACATGCCTCCGCATATCAAACAAGTCACTTTAATTGGACAAATACTTGAAACCAATTGCCTAAATTTAGACAACACTAATCACTTTGTTTTGTCCTAACAAATTCAAGACACTTTTATAATGCTCACTTATTCTCCCACATAAAAGTGGCTATAGGTTGACAAATCAGAACCATATATCATCATTTCGTGGGTAATATTGTACTTAACTTTAAGAAAAATGATAATATTCGAATGGTCGATGAAATTTTGACAGGTTGAAACTATATGATCTTTGATTTTTTTTTTTATTGTCCTATTGATTCTCAGAATTTTTTATGATTAATTCAGATTGACCTACATTGCACACATTATTCTGGTAGGTGAGTCTCTTAATTAAAATTTTTTATATACATAACATATTAAATTCGAGATATGCTTAAACAATACTAAACTGTTTATTATTTGGACCAACCCTTATTGGTTCTAATACGTATTTATATATAAAAAAACAGTGGTATATGTGGTGTGTAGTATTAGAATGTATGTCATTAGTGGTAGACTCGTATAATTAATATTCATAATTAAACAAAAAGTAGATATTAAATTAAATCTTGAAATTGTGATCTTTTTTCAGAAAATAATTAGAAAAATTGTTAATTTTCCCATAGTGAAATACTGTCCAATAGTATAATGAATCTAGGCCCACGCGTCAGTCATCTATACGAGGGACGACTTTTCCCACAAATCGAAGCCATTAAACAAATTCTCTGCTACTCTGATTGGTCCGCGTGGAATCCTTTCTATACCACTAGCGGTTTTACACGAAAAACTACCGGTTTTTGCTTTCTTCCCCAAAACTTTCCTTATATAGATGGTTTTATTTTTCTCACTGACGATGGAAAAACACCAAAACGACGTCTCTGAAGTCCGATTCATTCTACGGTTTGTCTCCTTTCTCCAGTCCTCACTTCCTCTCCAAGCAAATTTTCTTTTCATTTTCCTATATAAAGTAAAAGAAAAAAAAGAACTCCATTTTTTTGTTAGCTTGAATACCTTTTATTATTATTTTCTTACTTTTTTAAATCGAGAATTGCAATTTTTCATTTTTTATTTGAATATTTGGAAAGGTTAATTGTTTTCGCAGAGCTGCGGTGAGCTACAGCTATGGGGAGAGGGAAAATAGTGATAAAGAGGATCGATAACTCGACGAGCAGGCAAGTAACTTTCTCGAAACGAAGGAACGGATTATTGAAGAAAGCTAAAGAGCTCGCGATCTTGTGCGATGCTGAAGTTGGAGTAATGATTTTCTCCAGCACTGGAAAGCTCTACGATTTTGCTAGCACCAGGTCCTTTTAAGATCTCTTTTCATCGTTGATTATTTTTCTTGCTTAATTAATTATTCTGCTAGCTATTATGTTCATATATAAGATTTGTTTTCGTTTTTCGTAAAATAAAATCGCTATATATATTGATTAAATGTGACAATAAAAGGAGAGTTTAATGTTGGAAAATGATGGGGAAATTTAAATGCCAGAGTTTTTAGTTTTGATCTTATAATTCTATGATTAAAAAAAATGCATGGATTCATTTACTATGTGAATTTAGGTAGAAATTCCTTTGATTGTTGGTCTTCGGATTCCATATAAATAATCAGTTTCATAACTTGAAGTAGAATTACAGATTTTAGAGATGATAATTAATTTTTCTGCTTGACCAGAGGTTTTATCAGTTTATTAAACCTTTTAAAAAGTGGGCGCAAATCGTCTACTTTCTGAACATACTTTTATTTATGCTTCTACTTTGAATTAATGGTTTTAGGGTTTAGGTTTAAGAATAAGGGTTGTAGTTAGGGTTTAGGAATTAAGGGTAGGGTGCAGGGTTAAAATTCAATTTTCTAAGATTTTTAAGTAAGAGACATGAAATGAGTCACAAGGTAGAAGATCTTCACTCTTTTAAATAGGTAAAAATCATTTGCCTCTTTATAGTGAATCTTTCCATACCTCTTTTGAAAACTTTTAAAAAATTTGAATTTTTAACCATAATCTTTATTTTTTATATCATAAACCCTAAACCATACACCCTAAAAGATACATCGTATCTATAATTTCTTAAAACCTAACCATAACTCCTAACCTTGAACCTTAAACCCTTCAATTTGAAACGGAGTCATAGAATCGTAGCTTTGCTTCATACAAACCTTTAGGAACTTAACTCTTTACTTTTTGTTCATAGTTAAAACTGGATTAGGATCCTGATTTGAAATGCTTTTGTTCATAACTTGTTACTTTTTGTTATAGTTAATCATAATGCGAGGTTTGTGAGTATGAGTGTGCATATAATTTAGTTTTCAATTGTATAGAGGCTGGATACGATAGTTATCTTAGTTAAGTAGCTAAAACTTGCCGTAGCAATGGCTGAAAACTGGTGGCGGCAAGTGGATTAATTTGTGGAGAATGACGGAAGATAATTTTATATTAGTAACTTATTTCACAATATTAAGGCTTGAATCTTATTTTTAATCATTTTAATAAGCAACACTTATAATAAAATTATAGTTTTAATGGGTATACTGATACGGGTTGAAGATTGTAACACCCTCAACCTGGATATCACATTGGGTCTCTGGTCCAAAATTCTTGTTACAAAATTTTGCTTCAAAAGTTTATTTAATACGTTAAAAAATTCAAAACGGGTCCATTCATTTCAAATAGATATAAACTCTAAGTGCCAAAAGTAAAAGAGATCCAAAATAATTACGATCCATATAAAAATATTTGACTCAACCCAATTTAAAATAAGAGTTACAAATAATATAAGGTCTTACAAGTACATAACTCAATACATCAAATAATTGTACTATAACATTAAGTTGATGTTGAATAATTAGCCAATTATCCCATAAATGAGGTTAAAATATCAGTTTTTCGGTTTTAGTATTCATTTTGCACTTTAAGAGACCTTTAAGATTCTTTTCCTTGAATTATAGAACCCCGAACTCAAACACTAATTTTTGGACATATTACTTAGCGAGTACCGATACTCCTATATGAGGTATCGATACTCCCTCAAGTCGTACCGATACGCTACGCTAAAAAGCTTCAAACTTCCCCAAATACATATCCGTACAGACACGGCTAGCCCCTGAACCGGTACCGATACGCTTGTGTGCTAAAATCAATGTAACAGTGGTACCGATACGCCCTTACGTATCGGTATCGAAAAATAATTTTAGAATTCAAATTATGCAAGAGGTATCGATACATGGGTTGTCGTATCGTACACCCCTTATGTTTTGCCCTCGCAACTACTCTAGCATACCGATACGCTCTCAACCCGTATCGATATGCTTGCACAAAAATGTAGGTATGGGGTACTAATTCAACAACCATTCACAAAGTTACTATTAAAAGAGTCCCTATGCTACCAAAGAAATCAAACAATCAACCAAACATGCATCAAGCTTAATTTCTTGAGATGTATGATGTTAGGGAATTAGTAGAGTATTAATCTTAAGCAAAACGAATTACAGACAAAGTTTCTTCATATCTTAAAGCATTTTCCTTTCTAAGGCTCATTGAAGGTCCTTTCACCTTTTTCTCTTTAAGAAAGAGTTAAGCAATGAATTAAAACATGATTAGGAAAGATTTTCAGAACTTAAAGATGCTAACAAACTGAGATTGAAGCTCCCTAACAGTTCATTCCCGTTCTTACCTCCACCCATGCTCTAAAACCCCTTTTCTAATCAAACCAACATATATTTATCTTGTTTTGTAGGTCTTTTGATGTTCTAACGCCTTCCCTCAACACCCAAAACGAGATTCTCAACACAACTTTCAAAAATTTACAGAAACATTAAACCCTTTTCCCCTCTTTTTCATCTCATTATGAAATTATCATGATACCCCACCTTAAAATCCTCTTGGCCCAACAACAATCCATTATTCATAAGCCTCAAGGCCTAATAAAGGCCCAAACGTCGAAACCCAAAGCTTCGGGTTAACCCGATCTTTGAATCCGAAATATGGACCGTAAGAAAGATAGTACTAATGTCCCTCTAATAGTTCATCCTCAATGAGCAATGTTCTTAAACCCAGAACACTATGGTATCAGTACTGTCTTCTTGTGTACTGATATTGAAGCATAAATTTAATTTTTTAGATTCAAAAAATCGCTTCTCATACTCTTGAATCATAACCACTAACCTCTAAATTCAATACTACATCTTAAGAAAGTGTTTAAGATGATTTATTATCATTTTTACAAGTTATTAACTTGAAATTCAAGTTTAGCCATTAATGAGGGTTTCAAGCATTCAATCAACAAAACATCAACTCAAGCAACCAAGTAAATCAAATTTATGATTTTAAGGAACACAAAATAGCTAATAATGTATTAACCTTACTCCTACTAATAATAAAGTTTCTAGCCCAACCTTCAAGTTTTCTTCTTTCTGTTCTTTAGGAAGAGTTTCCAAGCTTTTGAAAATACTATAAATAACTTATAATGTGTTAGAACTTTAGATACAAAAAATAAATATTTTACAACAAAAAACGAGCATAGATCTTCCGTTTATGTTCTTTTTAACTCTCATCAAATACATTTTTTTAATCCCTACCCAAATCAATTATTCTTAACTCTATAGATGGATATTTGAATGATGATTAATCTTTCTCTTTTGATAAGGTTAAAGGAATGAGAATGGATGAAAGTTGAGGATAAGAGGATATGGTGAACTTATTCTCTTATTTTTTCTACAAATAATTAAAGAAACTCCATGATCCCCTTTAAAAAGAGATATTACCTCCTTATCCTTCCATCTTGCGCACAACTCATAACCCAAAACAAGGTCCAAACCCAACAACCCTAAACAAGTTCACCAAGGTGCTTTCTCTCGAATGCACAACTCACAGTTTAAGTATTAGAGGTGCACAAGACTAGGTATCCAATAAATTTGAATAAAATTAATCTTAGTCTCGGTAATTATCGATTTCTGAAAATTAAAATCAATCTCGGTTCCGGTCATATCGAATCCTAAATTTTAAGAATCGGTCTCATTACTGGTGGGAATTAGTATCAATACCGGGTACACAGTCAATTAGTTTATTATTAGGAAAATTTGAGTAATTGGAAAAAACTTCAACCACCAATAATAATATTAAATAATAAAATTAAAATATTGTAGACTTGAAAAAATAAAGTTTTAAAATTAGTCACATTCATAATATTCATATATGAAGAGAAAGTTTGATAAAAAATAAACAAAAGAACATTATCTATTAAAAGTAAGAAAATCAATACCGGATATTTGATATTGGTCACAGTCCTTTTGATACCTACCGAGTACCGGGTCCAAAATATCAAAATTCAATCCCGGTTATGACCGGACCTAAATTTTGAATTCAGTCTCGATCTTACCGGAACCAATACAAATAAAAATTTACTAGGTCTTATTGGGTCCGAGACCGAGTAATCGATTTTTTTTCCTACCCCTGCTAATAAGCATGAATCCCATGCTTTAGTTAAATCAGTCTTCAGATTTTAAAATCTAGGTCATTATATTAAATCTGAACTTTAAACTGTAAATTTATTTTTTTTAATAATAAGTATAAATAAAAATATTAAAAAAGACAAAAAAATTGATACTCAACTAGTAATTATATTAATAGCTAAAGACGTTTCTATAAAAATGAAGGGTTTTTCTATTAGTCATAATCTCTTAAACAGAAAATAACGCAACATTTTCATAATCTAAGATTATTTTGAAAATATGAAGAGATTCTTAATTATGTTATTTAAATACAATATATATTATTTGGCCGATATAAATTCGGGTAAGATTGGCGGGTTTCAAACACACTCACAGCTTATTCTTTTGTTTATTAATTTTTCTCGTTCTTTATTAATTCTTGTTTAATAAACAAATAATATAACTCATTATCAATTATCATTTAATACAATTGACATTTTTCTTGTTTAACTGAACAAATAATTATTAATTATTAGTTAATTTTATTAAATACATCTATACAATCAATTAATATTTAGTATAATTCATTATCAATTATCATTTAATACAATCCATTATCAATTATCAACTAATTATCAAACAAGAACAAAGATTACACAAAAATATTTGATATAACATAAATATATGAATGTCTAAATATTCATATAAAACAACTTATTGCATAAAAATTATATAAAAATAAAATATTTTAATTATATTTTTTGGATAAATGAGATTTTATTATTTAAGAACCATCGTACAGAAAAAGAATATCTATAGCAATAAACCCTAAGCAAACCCCCAAAGAGGTAAAAATAGCTAATCCCCCAATTCTCAACTATACAAGTATCATTGTATCTAATCCTATTGTATCTCGAGTTTTTCATTGTAATCTTAATTTTATAAGAGCAAACAAGTCAGTTTCTAACTCGATTTTATTTTTAATTATTATTAACAAAAGATGAAAAAACATAAATAACATAGGATAAAAAAACAATAAGATTAACTCGATGAATTATATAAACTTAAAAGAAAGAAACCTTTATTATAAAATTGATATTTTCCTACAACTCGAATCTATATTATTTCCACCAATCGAATCATTCATTTTGAATTAATTTCAATTTTTAAAGAATTTAATAAATATTTTAGAATTGAAAAACAAATCTAACAAAGCAAATAATTTGTTTATATAATTTTGGTCGAATTTATGCAAACCTTTTTTAATTTCAAAGTAACAAATATGATCACAGCTGCAATTACAATTATACATTTCATTTATTGTAATCAAGATCACTGATTAAAAGGTATGATTGGACTAATAAACAAAATATAGGGGCCTAAATTAAAGTCATCTAGAAAGCATACACTTATAATAGAATTTAAATAAAAATAAAAATAAATCGAAAATAATTAAATTATAATCGACCAAATGTAATTTATCTAAAATTATACTCTAAGATGATACATTTGAACCACAACTCTATCATAAAATTAACCTCTAATTAGTTAGAATATTAGGGGTGGTAATAAAACAGATGAGAAAGGTTTTGAATTCTTTATTTTGTCCCAACATTTTTGTAAGGATTTGTAGTCCTCATACTCATCTCTTACGGATGTCTGTGATTTTTGGTTAATTCTTATATTCAAACAAACAATCAAAATTACATACATTAAAAATAAATGCTTAACAATAAATCTTCAAAGTTACCCATAAATGATAAATTTAATTCTATCAACAATGAATAAACAATTTTAAAATTATAAAATACGATTAAAATATTAATTAGTAAAATGTAACATTATACATACCTTTAAACAAAAATACGTAACTAACAATTCAAAATTTTAAATTATGATCCGTACCATATAAAAAGGATCTAGATTCAATAATTTTTCAAACTATGTACATTACATGGTATAATTTCACTCATGTAATTTATAACAAAGTTTTAAAATTAATGTCACTGTTATTTTTAAAAACAGTTTGCATACTTCTCATATTCACTTAAAAACTAACGACACTTAATATATAACTAAAATTTAAAAAATTATTTATTTTAAACAAGTCTAAAATTTCGTATGATCAGATAAATATAAAGTTCACGGATTAATTTAAGTTGTTATTTTTTTTAAGTTATTGTTATAACTGTTTTCTTTGAAATTTATTGTCACTATTACATTTCAACATTCAAAGATTCATAATTTTAAAATATATATAAAAAAACAATCGATGTGTTTTAAACAAAATAAATTCACAATAATATATAAACACATTTTAATTATATTTTATAAAACTTATAAAAATTCAAACTTCTTCCGGCCGATTATACTCAAGTTATCTGTAAATAAGTTTTAGGATTTAGTATAATTTAATTATCCTACGGTTCAAATATAACAATCCTTGTTCTCATCCCATTTGAGTGTAATTATAAGTTTTCCCATCCTCGTTCTAGTGAATAAATATTTTAATTATTCTTCATACCCATCGATTCGAATCTTCACACTTTTAATTCCCTCACTTAATTATCATCCACTGGAATGTGGTTTCGGATGAGCCAAATTTAGGCAAATACTTTTGCTTGTATTCCAAGCTAGGGTAGATTTGGACAAACAAAGGTAATTGCCAACGAGAAACCAAGATCCAATTAGTCGACCTGTGAACATTTACACTGAATCCAAACTTGTTCATCAAATTTTCTTTAAGTTCAAACATTTAATTTTTTTTTTCTAACAAAACGAATTCAATTTAAGGATTAAAGAGATTTAATTTAAGATTTAAAGTTCAAAATCTATAATTTATAGTTAAAATCTAAGATATAATGTTTAAGGATTAGAGACTATTTTAAGATTTAGAATTTAGATTTTAAGTTTTTAAAGTAAAATTAGACTGTTTTCTATAAAGATGTAATGCAGCTAAACAGTATAGCCACATTATAATGAATTTCTCTTCCTTTACCTGTGATCTTGACTTTTCTTTTATGGAGCGATCATTATTACTTGCATCTTCTCTTTGCCAGCATGAGATCAGTAAATGAGCGATACAAGAAAGCAAAGGAGGAAAATCAACAGGGGAATCCAACATCAGAAGTCAAGGTATTCTTTGGTACCTAAGGCTTCAAAGTTCTTGAATTTTACCTTGCAAAGCATGCTTCATGGTGAATCTGCATAATTTAAAGGTTAAATAATTTTCATTTGATGGAACAAAATTTACAAGCATACCTGAAAACCTGACATGCGAAGTTCAACATTCCCAACTTTTCATACACTCACTGAACAAGTAGAGCACCAAATCAGTTTTTTTTCCTTTCCATGTTTGCAATGGGTGTGAAATACTGTCCCAAAATGCATGCTAAGTTAGTAAGTAGAGATTAGCTTCAGGTCTAGACCTTATGCAATTATTGACCAAAAAGTTGGCAGCACCAAAATCTTGAAGATAATAATTGATCCAAATGACTCCATTTAACTCCTCTAGTGAGTGAGTGTTGGAATAGGAATGACTAATTGCATGCATGGACTAAATAGCCATGATAGGACCGTGTTGTTCACTTGTTCTCATAACTAACAGGATTTTGGAAACAGAACCATTAGGATATAAAATGACATCAAGAAAAAGAAAAAGAGGTACAGGAGCTTCAAATAAGAACAATGGCGGAAACTGAAGTAAGAGTTTTTTTTTGTGTGTGTGTCTGAGGGTAGTGCGGTGGGGAGGGGGCTCTTTATAAAACTATTCTCTGTTCCTGTTCAAGTCTATTTTTAAGATGTAACAAAATCATGTGGTCAATACACCCACCAAAAATACTATTTTCTTCAGGGATTGGGATCTTTAATTTATAAAAGATGGGTAGTGTAATCATTACCATAAACCATAGGAAACTGGTGCCAAAAGGATATTAGTATAACTGAGTAATTGTACTACAGGCACAACTAGCAAAATATTTATTCCACTGGTAAAAAAGAATATGATGAGATGATGTATAGAAAGTCGACGAGTCTGGGACATACTTTCTTAATTCTGATCAGTGAGGTGTGCTTTATGTTTATGTTTAGAAGCCAAGATTCCAGCTACAAGTTACTGTATGATGGAACAAGGAAACACACCTTGCATCAATATCAAGCAATGGAATGTGAAAAGGAGATTACTGATCCTGTCTTGTAGTCATGGCATTTAACCTGCAAATCTTACGAATGTTGCATTTAGTTTC
The DNA here is from genome assembly GCA_035048815.1 of Abelmoschus esculentus. Taxonomy (NCBI): domain Eukaryota; kingdom Viridiplantae; phylum Streptophyta; class Magnoliopsida; order Malvales; family Malvaceae; genus Abelmoschus; species Abelmoschus esculentus. Next base: position 3,982,970 of record JAUCBN010000010.1, read on the forward strand.
CAAGTTTACTATGTGAACTGATGTTTGATTGGAAAAAGGTTGACAATAGTAAAACCTATTTTTATCTTCCCCTCCTGTTTAGATCTCTATACTAACATTCAACAAATCGTTGACCTTACAAAATAAGATAATCCTTACCCCTTTTCCTAGAGATTTCAGAATTTTCTTGAGAAGCCATATCATCTCTTCCATTTTGTCTCAATATGCATAAGTTTTCTGTTTCATATCTCCAAATAAACTTACTCCAAGGGTATAAAATATACCGTGCCATTCATTGCTTCTTGATCACATCCAGAGACACATCTATCACATTCATATCTCCATGTTTTTTATCCCTTTAAATGTTTAACCGCTGATAGATAAATTTCCTGTGGGATATTGAAAAGTTCTTAGCTTTAACAGCCTAACTCTGCTTGCTAAGTTGCTTGATAATGATTCAAAATAATAAATGAAGCCTCTGGAGCAAGAGCTAAGTAGCTTATATCGTGTGTAATTTTGACAAGTACACCAGGGATCCTAGAAGTGATCTACCATCCTAATAAACTCCAGCTTTGACTAAATTCATTAATTTAATTCATAATGCAACTTCCACTATAAGATTTTTAAAAAATCATCTAGCAAGAGTCTTGGATCTACATATGTTTGGTTCTTTCGGGAATTACCTAACTATAGTCTCATTAAGAGCATTGTCAAGTCTATAAATATGCATGATTATGGCAATGTTTCATTGTTGAAGTTCTTCATCTACAAATTCATACTTCGAGCAATAAAAGCTGTGTGTGAATCTTACCATAGTGTGAATCTTATTTTTTCAGTTCTGGCAAAGGGAGGCGGCAGTTCTGAGACAACAACTGCAAAATCTGCAAGAAAATCATAGGTATTTTTACTTTCGTACCATATGAATCCATCATATCAGACATTAGTGGGAAAATAAAATGAGTCAAAAACGCAGAATAAAGAAACCACTTTTACATTAAGCATTTTTCAGAACATAACAAGTATGCCCATGTCTCAATTCAACATCAACAACCTCTTTCTTTTCAACTGATAACATGAATAGCAAAATAGCTTTTTCCTTGAACCTGTTATAACAATCTATTCAAACCTTTTATGATGCAATTATACTTAGGATGCTTTACATCATGGTTCAAATATTTAGAGATCAGATTAAATGAATCATTCATTCTTCAATTAAGGCAAGCACACAGAGACTAATGGTCATAGACACAAAATTATGTCTGTAAAAGGTAGATGATGTCTAGCCTTTAAGGCATCAAAAGTAAAAATGACCCCCATAATATAAAAGGGATGAAGGGTCCATTTCATCTGATATATATGCCTACGAAAAGCTTTTATGTCTAGCAAACAAATCCTATGCACTGAAAATATGTTTCTGCACACCAAAACAGGCAAATGATGGGTGAAGAACTTTCTGGTTTGACCATAAAAGATTTACAGAATTTGGAGAGTCAATTGGAAATGAGCCTTCGTGGTGTCCGTATGAAGAAGGTTCAAGATTTCTATTTCCCTGTCCTTGTCAGTTTTTAAGTTCAAAATAGCATACAAAATAAAGCAACTCCTTGTTGGTAACATTTACCCCAACTACTGTAGGACCAAATTTTAATGGAAGAAATTCAAGAACTGACCAGAAAGGTAAATACTGAAATGATAAATCCAGATCCTTACTACTGTACTGAATCAACTCAAAGTGCCTAAATTGCACTGTCTCATTTCAGGGGAATCACATTCATCAAGAAAATGTGGAGCTCTATAAGAAGGTAAACCTAATTCGTCTAGAAAACATAGAATTCTATAAGCTATAATTTTGAATGGCTTATAAAAATCTCAATTAGCCTAGAGATATTTGAAAGACTCGACACTAACATTCGTCTTCTATGAAATGTTTAAAAACCAACCTCAATAGATAAGTTTCTTATCCAGGTTTATGGAACGAGGGATGTTAATGGTAAAAACAAAGACTTGTTCGTCACAAATGGTCAAAGCATTGAGGAGGATCACGAGCCTGTCCATCTCCAGCTAAGCCACCCACAGCAACAAAATTACGAAGCATCAACAAGAGCTACAAAATTGGGGTAATTTTCCTCCTTATGGTAGATGATTCTGATTTAAACACCACTTTACCACAAATTGATCTCCAAACTTTTTCATGGTAACTGCAGCAGATTGCAATTGCATTAGCAAAAGAATATGCATCAAAGTGGGACTGGATGCACTCGATTTCTATCAACAAATAGCTCATGGTTCCAGAAGTTATGCTTCTTGTAGTAAGATGTTTTATGCTAAAATCACCGATATTTCAGCAAAACAACATTGGTTTGAAATGATGAAACAAATGAACATTAGCATAAGTGTGGTGATCAAGAAAACTAAGCTAGTTATGTAGAGATAAATTAAGTGTAATAAATAAAATATATAATAAACAAGAAAATGGACATTTATTCCATGTTTGGTTAACTTTTTTTAGTTTTAAAGGAAACCATCAATGTAGACCACAGTTACACTTATTTAAGTTGATTTTAACACAGAAAAATTTGATGTAGTTATGTCATGGAGCATATATGACTGCAACAAGGTGCTTCAGAAAGATATTATTATTTGCATAGGTGAAGCTACAAACAATTAATGAACTACATAAACATCAACAACAATATTCATTCAACTCAATGTAATTTTACTGCAAATCAATTTTCAATGATAAACTAGTACCATGATCTGCTATGTCAAAAGAATGGTTCATAAACAATGAGAAAACCAGTTCAGAGTACCCAAAGAAAATACCATAGTTGTAAGATGTTCCCAAGCCTATACGAAAAAAGCTGAATAAATTTCTTCAGTATTTAATGCATATCATGATTAGTTATTACTAACGATATTAAGAGACATAAATATGTATAAGTAGATGATAGTGAAATTACAGAGTAAGAAAACAATAGAATCATGTTTCTAGTTTACTGCTCAAATAGAAGATGAACAAGTATCTTCTACATGATTTGCATTCACAAAACCAACATACATTTACCTGTTGAAATGGCAGGCCTTAAAAGTAATTCGAGGCTGCATTTAATGTCAGAAAACTGTCAGATCAAAGCACAGAAAAATTAGACAGCATATAAGCATCACAAAGTACAGAAACCCAATATTAGATACAAAAAAAATGAGTTCTTAGAACAAGGGGCAGTGTATTTAACAAGGAATCATAAGCATATGCTGCAATAACTCTGCCTGTGGAACACTAAATGCCTATATTTGTGAACACAGCCGGTCCCAAGCCCGGGTAAAGGAGGAGGGTTGCAACATATTGAAGAGAAACACTCAAATAATTATGCACTATTCAAATAACCTAACTTTTGAACCATAAAAAAATGCAAGTATAGCAAGACCAAAATATAACTTAAATATGTGCCCTGTAATTACGTTTAGCCTTATTCTAATGTAGACTAAAGTCTTTTTTTTTTTTTAATTTCAGTACTTATGTTGGATACATATCAAACATAGACTTTGGTAACATCAAAATTAGATCCAAAGAGTCCAAGCTAGTCATCAGGATACATAGCCAATATGTTAAAAAGACAGACAGTAAGTTAAGGGAGGAAAATGAAAACAAATAAACTCATACCTATACATCAACATACAGGAGAAAGAAAAGTAAACACTTTCTCACCACCCTTTCACAAAGGCTTAATGAACCCAAAAACATGAACTAGACTTGAAGAACTAGTTTTAAAGCAGCAGGAAAATTTTCCAACATAGGCATAAAACTAAATACCATTTAGCAAGGACCATTAACAAATAATGGACTATAATTTTCACGCTGAAAATTCCCCCCTCTCCTGAATTCCAACACATGATGGGACATGCCCTCTAGTTCTTTGTGGGTAAGGGAGAAAGGCAAAATAAAAATTCAGCAAGCTTATGCATGTTGAAAATATTACAGCTTAAGCTATATAATTTGTAGATTAAATGATTTGAAGTGGTATTCCGCAAGACACCTATACTAATTCACAACCATCAGAGCCAATTGAAGATTTGGCATGTTTCACATCCAACACTTGCCTAGAGAGTGCAGAATTTAGCTTTTATCTGCTTAATGAACAAATTTAATAATCAGGATAGTGTGCAAGCTTGGACAGAATAATGTTTACTATCTATTGGGAATTAGTTGCTTCTCTACAACACAAATAAAGTTAGCCTTAACCTCATGCTAGAACTCACATCAATTGTTTTGCTCACTTCCATTCAGTTGCAAACTGTGTTCCAAGAGATCTAAAGATGCCAAATCACATAAACATGCTTACACATACAAATTGAACATACAAGGACAGGTTTCATAGCTTTATCAAGAAAAAATGTGCATCACTCCATTAGTCTAGTTCAAAATGTCTAAACTTTTTGAACTTATCAAGTTATTGTCTTCACATCTCAGAAGACTAAAAAGCATTGCTATATATTAACCATAAATCTGAACTTTATATAAGGAATAAACAATAAGATGGTGCACTGATAATTCTGCCACGGGTGCTAAAACATTTAACAGGAACCCTCAAGCATTGATGAAACTAAATCCACTCAACCTTAAAATGTAGACAAATGATAATAAACCATTATACTCATAGCACCCACCCCCTCTTTCTCTGTGTGTGTGCACGCATGTAATCTCACTTAGCTAATTAGCCTAATTTAACCCAAATATACTTTTTTCTCTTCTGACAAGGCAAAACCCAATCCCCCAATCACTATTTGCATCTAAGATACTTCACATTCTGCTAAGGAATCAGTATCAACATTAGACATATCCTAATCTTTACTGCACATGCTGAATCTCTAAGAAGTAAATTGTGATCTTGAAGAAGATGAGTGTTCTTTGATCTTTGAATGATTTGCATCTTTCGAATGAGTTAGTGTATTAAACATTTAGAAACCTTTTGGACCAAGACTTCTTAGGAAAAGAATAGTCATGATAAAAATTACTCGAGAAAATTGATTACATAAGGATAATAGTAGAACCTTTTACTTATAAGTTATAACAGTTTTGTTTTCTTGATCAGAATAACTCAAGTTCAGTTATATTTAACAATTACAAAAATGTTTAGCAGATGCAAAACAAAAGAGGCGTATAGTCACTGTATATGATACAAATGCCTGCATATTCAATGGAAAGTAGTGGCAAGTAAAAGAAAACTTTTTAAACAGGTATCCAGTATCCTATTTGCTACCTTTTATATTGTTATAAACATGTACCACTAGCAAATTGTATGCACATTATAATCGATTCTCCAGCAGTGAAAGCATAAAGTATAGTATAATTAGAAAACCAAGTGGAATTTTAATTTGCAAAGAAAAAGATAATAAGTTAAATAACTGTGAGGAAATGTGTATACCATGACATAGTTTTCGCATCTCAATGTAAAAGAGGTAATCAAAGATCATTCAGTAATGAAAAATATTAAAATCGAAGCTATAGACATAGTGATATAATCATACAATTGCTTTGTTAGTGACCTAATCAAAACAAAAGAAGGCGAACCATGCTAACACACTTTTTCAAAATACTGCAAGAGATCCTACAATTTTTTCTTAAAAAATAGCATACATGGGAATTTTAAGAATAATAGTAAAAATTACCTCGAGGCTATTTAGCTAAATTGCTTTGAATCTAAAAAGCTCTCTCTCTCTATTCCTTCTTATAACCTGAAAACAGTCCAAAATGTTAAGTTCCTACGGAAATCATTTTTTAAAATAAGAAAGAAGTTGCAATGAAGAGAAAGAAAATGCTAGAGACAGATTTGAAAACAGCGTTTCTACCGTAGGTGTAAAGTAAAACACTCCATTTCTCCAGCACATTAGCGAGAAAACTTGAGAAAACACGTCAAAAACAGATCATTCAGAAATGTTTTCAACAAGCAGTACGATTGTAAACGATTCTATCTCATGGCTGTCTTTTCAATCACTTTCTCTGAAACCAAACGGATTTTAAACAAAGGTAACTACAAAACAAAGAGTTAAACCACCATCGGTAAAAATCCAGAATCAAAGAAAAACTAGAGTTCGTAAAAATCATAAACTACATATTACTTTACAGAAAAAGGAATCAGCATTCACGTTTAAAGCTGAGAATGCTACCTCAAAACGAAAACAACAACAACATGATTATGAATATTTTAGGTTAATAAAGAAAATAACAAATAAAACGATAAAATTAGATAGAAATAGATCTGCTTCGTTTAAGAAGGCCATGAAAATTATACCTGAAGAAGCTAGAAGCTGAAGAGCACGAAGCAGGAAAAATAGAAGAGAGAGAAGAAAATATCTGAATCAGTAGCGAATGAGAGATGGATGAGATTTAATTAAATAAGTTAATGTGGGGGAGGGTAAATGAAGGATGCCCCCACTTAATCTGGTTCTTACGTAATTAATTAAATTAAAAATTATACATTAATCAAACATTTGTTAAAGCTTAGGTTTGGCTTTTACAATAACTATTTCCTTTCTATTATAATACGCGGGTTTTTGGAGACAACCGCTGTTTAATTTTCACCTTAAAATAAGTATTTTTAATATAATTATTCTATATATTGTTAATGAAAAACATTTTTTTATAAAATATAATCGTTGTATTATTCATCTTTAAGAAAAAAAATTAATACAATTTTTATTTAATTTTATAATTTATATTTAAAATTTATGATTTTATTTTTTAATAATATAATCTTTAAAGTTTAAATATATTATTTCTTAAAAATACAATATAAATTATTTTCAATTGTCGCCGTTCTAATTCCATTTTAAATTATTTTCATTGACGGTGTTACTTAGTAATCATTTAAAAGAAACTGTATTTTATTTACCAACAATTTTCAAAATTGTCGGACAATGAAAGAAAAAAAAAACATATTTTCTATTAAATGTTTCTTATTTCTAAATAATGTACAGAAAAGATATATATTTTGAAATTTAGAATTAGGTTTTAGAATTTATAATTTAAATTTATATAAAATTAATTTAAAGTTTAAAATTATATTTTAAAATTTTATATACAATTTAATGTCAAAATATAAGAGAAAATTTTAGGCTTCGTATCAAAATATAATCAAGAAATATAAGCTATAAAAAGGACAAATTTATAAGGGAACTGATGGTTACGTGTCAGCAAAGATATTAACACGTGTCTATTTGAAGTTTCCTAAAATCTCATAGGCTTGTTTTTTCTGGGAGTCTTGGAAAACTTCCGTTTTGTCAATAAAAAATTAACGAGAAAATAAAGTATTTTCCAGCTTTCCTACTTGTCGTAAACACGTGTCAGCTTTTCGAAATTAGATTCAAATGCCTAGAGGTTACTTTATTGATAAAAGTACGAAGATATTAGAGAGGAACCAAGATATTTTGAGGAACCTTTAAATATTCTAACACCAGAAATATTAATCAGCATTTAACATATATAACTGTGAAATTATCTGTTTATATTTTTAATTTAAATTTATTATTTTTTATATTGAATATAATTTTTCTGTTTTTTAATTATATTTTTATGTTTCGTTAAAAAATTTTAAAATTTTAAAATTTAAATTTTAATCATAGTTTTTTACATTTTAAACCCTAAAAATATAATTTACCTTTATTCTCTAAATTCTAATCACATCTCATAACCTTAAACTCTAAACCTACTAATTTAAAGTAAGACATCAATAAAAATACGATTATAAAACAAATAATTTTTATCCTCTTATATTAATATCTCAATATTTTTTCATATTCATATTTATATATGTTTATCCTTTTTTATCTAGAAGTTAAATTATTAAACACTTTAAGATTATAGAATTAAATTAAAAAATATCATGTAAGAAAATAAATGAATTCAAGTACCGAGGTGAACTTAAAATAGCTGAAGTACTATGCATAGAAAATAGACATTCAAATACAAATGTACATAGAAAAATTCAACTACTAATATAAAAAACGAACAAGTTCAAACGACTAAAATATAAATACCCCTTAAAAAATATTTATAAGATTTATATGTCCTTAACACTTGACAAGAATATCATCCAGGGATTTCAAATTCCCAATGATGCGTAGCCAGGTACCATGGACATAACCACTAGAGTCCAACATCATAGTCAAATAAGCTTCAACAATGGCAGCTCATAGTCCACCTTTCCCATGCCTTCCATGGCAGATATTTCTGATTTATTTATATCTCCTAGTGTTGTTACTTTCAATATCCTGATTTATTTCTTATGCCGAAAGGGTTTGCTAGGTCGAGAAATTGACATGGTGGAGAAGATGAACCAGCATGATTGTACTTCTGCATGAAGCTTAAAATGTTGGGCACCCTTCAACCGATATCCCCTTAGCTGTGGGGCAAGTTGCTAGATCACAGTGCTCGGGTACAACATGAGGACTGGCACCCCACCAGTTCAGACCCTTATCCTCAACCCCCAGTGAAACGTAAAGCAGCACCGTCATGAATGCTACTCCTGCATCCAGTGCTGCCGACAGAATGTAGTTATACCTCTTCCACCATTGCTTTCGATACCTGAATACGAAGAAGTTGAAGATAGTTCCAACCAGAATCCAGGATGTATAATTCAACGGTGATGCCGGTGGCATGCTACCAGTTGCGCCTAAAAGCACTGGCAGGTTGATAAGGGGAATCCATGTTTGATTGGGAAATGCTTTGTGTAAAAGCCATACTACAACTGGTCCCAAGAGTCCTCCTAGGAAGAACCAGTTAAGTGTTGAGTACTCCCCATGCGAGCCGAAAATTCGTTTCGGTCCAACCAAACCCCAGATAACCGATGCGTCGAAAAAGACTTTATCGCCGGGGCATGTCCATGGACTATTTGCTGGGAGAAGAGATTTGTGGCATATGTTTTTGACGGAAGAAAGAAGCCACCAGGCCACTCCAAGGTTTACTGTTCCGGCCAACATGGTTCCAATGAACTGAAATGGAAATGCAACAATGGAACAATTAAGAAATTATGCAAGTTAATACAGAAAAATTGATCTATAAAACTGTAATACCTGAACCAAGAACATTGATCTTGGAGGGATTTTCATGTAATGACCGAGCTTGAAATCACTAAGAAAAGCCACTGCCTGGGCCATGCTCATGTATCCATAGGTCTTGAAACAGACATTGGTTATTGGTTGTCCAGGCAATAATCCTCCCATTATGTACTCTGTAATGATATTCAGCCCTGGTGTCTGTCGGGAAAGAACATAAAACATTCATTAATCAGGTGATTTTTTTTATGAAAATTAAGCAAAACTGTTATCTTAAATTACTTGATTTGTCGTGGCTGTTATAATGCTGATAGGCAAAGTAAAAAAGAAGGCAAGTGCTGCAGCAAATATCAGCCCCCACCAAGGCATTTGGACATCCTTTTTAAGGAAGATGCAGAGTACAAGACCGACAAGAATGGAGACAGCAAGAAGTGAATAAAACCACCATGAAGGTATGTCCTTGTAGTTTCTCATCAACCGTGTATGAACATCTGCCTTTTCCCTCGAAGAAGCTCGGTATCGACTATAGATTTCTCTGTAACCAACATGGTTTTCAGTAAAGTTGAATATCAAATGGAACAATGAAGTTTTCTTCTGAAATAACTAGACAATTTTTACCTTCCATAGAACAGGGCCACATGTGTTACCGTGGAAGCAATAGTGGCGAACCCAAATCCATAGGTGACAGCGAAGAAAGTGCTCAAATGGACACTCCCCAACTTCTCATACTCTGCCACATTGAGCTCAAGCTTGTTGTTAACGATCGACGAGACGTTATACAACTGACCTTGTGCGGTGAACAAGTCCGATGAAAAAATGGGAAATGTTTTTGCGTTGTAAAGGTTTAGTCCCCAGTAAGATACTGGCATCACAAGGTATATGATCAAGGCATACCCTATGAAGACGTTTACAATGGCGAAGAAGGGAGAAACAAGAGGGCTAAACAAGAAAGAGGCAACGGTTGTCCAGTCAAGTGTGAAGGCCCCTATGCCGAGACCACTCATACCAGAGCCGATTTGGTGGGCAGTTACTGAATGGGGAAAGGCTAAGCACACCAAAGAGATGCTCTGCAAGGTTTGGAAAAGGTAACTCGGAAATACATACCAGCAGAAGCTACATACTAATGCAATCACAAAGAATTTCGCCCGCGATAAGCTGCGCTTGCCATCGGTATTTTCTTCTTTTTCATGCAAAGTCCTGGACAATCAGCAGAAGAACAATGTTCAACAATGGCAAATTATACAATATATGGCATGCCAGTAATACCGACTGCCTTGAGCTGAAATGAGGTCATAGTAGGTAGTAGGTACCTGAAGAGAGAAATTTGAACAAGTGTAGAGGGCCACCACATATGTGCCGGCTCCACCACAAACTTCCTAAGTATCCCCGCCCAACCATATCCCATAACCTGCATTTAAGAGACCACTACATTTATGAGATAACCTCAAAAACTGTAGCAAAGTTCATCTAAGCTTTTAGAAGACAATTTATGTCATCTCTTTGTCTTTCTTTTCTTCATATTTCTTAACAGTTAACATCAGTTGAAATGAAAGTTAAACCAAATCTGAGAAAACTGTTATCATATGCATACATGATTAACGTGTAAGATTTAAAAGTTAAGTAACCCGACCTGCGTAGTGATGACAAGAAGCCAACTAGACAAGAAAGAGATGCTCCTTCCATAAAACGCCTTGATAATGGTAACGATACCAATAGCATAAACCGTCCCGCTTCCGAAAGCACTCCCGGCATTAGCAAATATCGTAATCAAAACGTGTTCCTTCATGTTAAACGGTCCGGGGTTAAGCGAGAACTCTCTCGAACCACACCCCGGTATACGAAACTTAGTCATGGGAAGAGCCGAAGCCATGAATCGTCCGATGGGGAGAGTCGCCACCTGGACGGTGATTTGGGTGATGACAAGCGGTTCGGTTCGGTAGCCGAAAAACTGGTTCAAGAAGGAAAGAAGGGTACAAGAGAAGAGACCCAAGAACCACATACGGAAAGTCCATACCGGGAGTGACGGGTCGTCGGTGTTGGGCACTGTTAAACGAACTTCTTCTATCGGAGACAGCTCGGTTTCGTCGATTGCAGCCGTCTCTTTCGCCACATGCTCAGCTAGTTTTGGCGATGGTTCAGTTTCCATATTTCCCATTGTCAGCAATAATCAAAACCAAAGAGAGAAACACCAATGAACAAGCCTTAGCTTAGCTGCAACGACTTGCCTTCTTGTTCAGCACATTAATGTCGATTTCTTTTTACAAATCATATCGACCACTTTTTATTCCGTTTAGGGAATGTTTTGCTGGAATCTTTTACTGGGTGTTTACGTTTGTTACTCTCCTATAAATAGTACCTCTATATGTCCACTAGGCACTAACTTGTCCCAAATAAATGCCCACTTTTGTTTTCTGTATTATTAGCTTAATTATAATAACACAATTTCTATTTTTAAATAAAACTAATTTAAAAATGAATTTATATAAAACGTCGATATCTATCCTTATATAATTTGGTCTATATAAACTTTTAATTGTTTGCAAAATACATTTCCAATGCCAAAATTACTATTCTTTGATAATTTTGTCAAATAATTTCACGTGATTTATCTTTTTAAGCGTACAATATAGAGAGGATAGAATCAAATTAAATCATATAAAACTTAAAAAAGTTTACACTAATCATGACTATTGTTTGAGTAAAAAGGATGAATAAGATTAATGATAGAAAATACGAAGATTATTCTTTAAAAATAAAAAATAAAAATAAACATTTATTATCATTCGATCTAAAATTAATAACAACAATAAAAAATAAAATAAATAACAAAAGAGAGGCTTTTCATCCCCAAAGTGATATTTGTTAGTACTATCAATTGAGTAGAAATTATTCTCCTTATCGAGCCTCATGTTATAAAAATTTTAAATATTTAAATTTAAACCTTAACTTTTATTTTTTATATCCTAAAACCTAAACATTATACCTTAAAAATACACCTACCCTTAATTCCCTAAACCCTAACTACAACCTCTAACCTAAAAACCTACCCCTAAATCCTCTAATCTAAAACAAAAATAAAATTAAAAACACACACACAAAAAAACGATTCGTACCCCTATCGATTAGTACGGGAGTAATCACTTGCCGTTCTTGAACGTGGCTTTACGGTGCAAATTGTTATACAACCAGCCAAGGTGCATAAAATACTATACACAAAACGGTTATAGAATCTGAATTTAATATAATTACACATATATAATTCAATCAAAATACATTTAAATTTGAACTCAACAAATGATTTTAAAAGCCAAGAATTCCAAAGAAATTTAAACTTTAGAGAAAAGTATATAAACCCCTTGAGGAATCTGTTTTACATGCATGTGAACTGCATTTACAACTGGATTCTTGGCAGGCTAATTTTGATTTGTTGATTAGCCATGGGAATTGGGAAAGGTAAGTCCCTGCAATCTACTGTTACTTAGATTGGCACGATGTGCATTGATATTAGTATTATTACAATTACTACGGTCAGACCTGTGTTTTCTAGGGACAAAGCTAGAATTTGAGGTTGAAGGGTCAAAATATAAATGTTTAGAAGTAGGAAGGGCAAATACATAAAAAATAATTTTTAAAAGAATTTAAATAGAGGGACAAAAGTAAAAAAAAATTCTTCGGAGGTGAGGACAATTCACCACCAGTAATGAACTCTAAGATTAATCTTAGTTCGACTTGCTATAACCTAATAAATCAAAAACTAACATTGTTAGAAACCAACCAAGCATGAGCCATGTAGAACATAAGAATTAATGCTACAGTGATAATACTGAATTATTTACCTCGTGCAAACGAACTACATAAGGATGTCTAACGAGCTTCATTATAGATATCTCCCTTTTAATCTGAAATATTAAAAATATAAAAGGAAAATACAACTGTTGATTAGCTTCAATAGAAACTCAAACTTTCAAATTATGTTTAAGAACTCATCAAATTAATTCACATCTAATTCAGTAAAATTACACAGAGACAAGAATAAATACAATTTATCTTTTATTATCTGCTCAGCAACTTCTTATAAAATTACCAAAATCTCATTTCACTAACATAAAAGATGGAAATTAGACCTGATCGATCATTTTGTGTTTGATAATGGTGCTGCGATCAAGGACTTTCATGGCAACACTTTCGCCAGTTTCTGTGTTTTGCGCGAACTTAACCTTTGCAAAGGTTCCTTCGCCGATTGTTCTTCCAATCTCATACTTCCCTACCTTTCTCACCACCATCGCTAATTTTCTTCCAATTGTTTCAGTCTCAGCATTCCCCTTTCTCTCTCACCAAACAAAAAGGAAAAAGAAAAGGAAAAGGGGAAGAGACAATAAAGGAAAGAGTTTAAGGTATAGAAGAAGATAATCAACAAAAGCTTAATCAAAGCGTTAGCGCGAAGCTTTTAGCTTTTTACTTTTGTACTTCAAAATTACTAATAATCAGTGTTACAGTTCAAAAAAGCACAAGAAAGAAGGGAAAAAATCAGTTATAAACGTATATTTTCGAGAAAATAAAGTCTACATAAATTCTCTAGGAAAAAAAAACTGAGATTTAAAATTGACAAAGATAAATTATTTATAATATTATAAATAATAAAATAATCATTAATATTCAACCATTCCACGATAGCACTAAAGGTTTATTTCAGGAAAAGGGTCATTTTGTTTAAAAAATTAGGAAATGGCCCGTACAAAAAATTATTTAAATAATGACATTTTCCCTCAAGTAATCTTAAAATTAGAACTTCCAAATTTATAATATTAAAAGATTCGATGACGACACCTTAATTCACTACTGCTTTCTAACAGAGTTGGTGCTACCCGACAGGAGATGGTGGACTCAACTTTAGGACATATCGTTTTTTTCGTTTTCCTTATTTTAATTGGGATAGTACCTTCTAGAGACAATAAATTTGATTAGGTTTAATTATAATTATTATTTTTAATTTAGTAATTTAAATATTATATAAAACACCTGAAGTGTTTCTGGGATTTGGTTCCTTTGAGATTCACAAAGATTTTTTTTTATTTTTAAATTTGACATATTCTAATTTAAAGTTCTGGTGGTATTTAGCTTGAGAGGGAAGACAGAGAATGTAGAACAGCATTAATGCATATTTTGTACTTAATAATTGTTATTAGGAATAAGATTAATCGTGAACCGTTTGTCACATGATTAATTTATGATTAACTTAGCTATTAATTAAATATTTTATTGTTAATGATTCTTCCCTATCAAAATAAAACATAGGGTTAGGGTTGAAAAGAGGATAGGGATGTCTCCTTAGTGCACGTTCCAATCAAACTCTGGCTCGTGGGGAAAGGTGGAAGAGGCCTCACCAGCCATCTCATCTCGTCTCCCAATTTCTTTCCTTTTTGTATCCCGCTTTATATATTAGAATTATTGTTTGGGTGATTCTAAAAAAAAACAACCTTAAAAAGGCCTAAAAAACGGTTATACCGTTTTTCTTACAAAAGTTGTAAGAAATTCGGTACACACTTTTCGGTATATACTGAAATTCTTATAACTTTTGTAAGAAAAACAATATATACCGAATTTCTTACAAAAACTGTAAGAATTTTGGTGATAAACCGATTTTCTTACAAAAAATATAAGGATTTCGGTATATACTGTTTTTCTTACAAAAGTTGTAAGAATTTCGGTATATACCGAAAAGTGTGTACCGAATTTCTTACAACTTTTGTAAGAAAAACAGTACGGCCTTTTTTAGGCTTTTTCTAAGGTCGGCTTTTTTAGAATTTTCCATTATTATCTTATAAGAGATTATTTTGAACAGTAAATAGTTTATAAATTTAAAAATTATAATTATTTAATCAAATTAATTTTTGTTTAATTTATAATTATTTTTATTTATAACTTAAAGATCAGACAATACCCAGCATCATCCGCAATTCTCTCCAGAAGATCAGACAACATAGGAGTAATGAACTTGTAAAGTAGTAAAATACGAAATGCTATTTTTCTTATACACATCAAACATGTCAAAGTTAACACCATTTTTAAAATAAATGTTGAAAAGTTCCATAAGACATTGAAGAATTCACCAAAACCTATAAAAATATGTCTAATTCGATGTACTAGATTATAATTAGAACTTGACAAACAAAACAATAATATCAATTTGTTAATTCAAATCACACAGAAGAAGTTTGGAGAGGAACCTTAGCATCCTGATTTAAGGTCGGAACACCACCCGTGGGGGTCAACTGTGGCATAGCCTGATACGGCGCCATAGTGTAATACACCTGCCTCCCAGCACCGTCATAAGCCACATGTACATACCCTGACTCAGGCAGACCACCCTGCGGCTGCATAACTGGGATCCCCTCGGGGTAAGCAGCGACCTTTGAGGCTGGCACCGCATTGTAAACCGGCTGCTCTCTGTAAACATCCTGAACAATATGTGGTACGCCATAGTAAGGTTGACAGGCAGGTACTGTCACCTGTCGTATTGTTGGAGGCTGCTGATAAACACCAGCCGCAGGAGCTGGAATTAGGTAAATCGGTTGGTTTCCTGGGGCAGCGGCTGCTGCCGCAGGTGCTGGATAAGTAGCATTTGTTATATACGCAGTTTGAATTGGCATTTGGAACGGAGCTGATACTGTCGTTGGTAATGTGGCGACCTTATCTGATATTTTAGAATAATCTTGAGTGTTTTGGGTTCTAGCATTTGATTCATCGATTTTTCTCTGCATAATGCCTTGTTCTTGAGTAGCAGAAACATGCATCCTCTGTAACTCATGGATTTGCCTCTGGATCTCTGTCGGAGACATCATTGGGTCTACAATCACATGTCGATCCTCCAATCCGGAGTCCGATCCCTCGGTTACATCCTTCACAACAACCTCCTGTGGCACTACCGCAGCTGGGGGAGGGACAGAATCCGGCACCTTCACTTTATCCAAGCCAAAGAGGAAATCGGGATTCGCTGCCGACACCGTAGCAGCTGGAAGGGAGGACGCGTCAAGATTCTGAAACTGAATCAAATTCAAGGCATCAACGAACCATTGCCGATCAGACTTCGGTTCACTACCTTCAAATCCCGGCGCCACCAACGATGGGTTCAATGGGAATAAGAACAGCCTCAACCGGGCCGGTTTGGCGGAGACACGATGCGACCGATCATATTCTATCATCATGTGCTCTAGATCTTCATCATTCGTAACGGAAATCAATGCGTCCAGATCTTCACCGGGAAGCTGATACTTGAAACAAACCTCATAATCCCCACCGTAAAGAGAAGATAACTTAGCCATTATAGCAGAAAACTTAATGTTGCGATCAACGGACAGGATCTTCGTATCTCCACCTACGTAAGCGAGTTGGTTATCATGTGAACGCGGCTGGATTTTGCCTCCATAACTGCACATAAACTTAACCTTATAATTGGTATTATTATTAGCGTTCATCGATGGCGGCTCGTCCCATATCTGGTTTTCGCATTCAATTTCTCGAGAACGAGGTGAAGAATCGCCGGATTCCGGATACGAAGAGTAGGAGAAGCTTTCCATGGGATTAATTTCGTGGGGATTGAGGGATTTAGTCTTAGGGTTTCATTGGAAGATCAGAAACGGCGGAGAATTGAGGTTTGATAATGATTTGAAAAACAATATGGGCGTAGCCGCGTAGGGGACCCAGCTGGAGCTGGTTGGATTGAAAGCGTGAAAACAAATATTTTCTTCTTATCGTAAAGAATTTAATATAAAAATATCAGTTCGCATGTTTAAAAAAATATAATAGTAGTTAAAGATATTTATATTATTTTATCTGATATGAATTATATTTTTATATAAAAATTATAATATTTATTTAATAAAATTGTTAGGATATATGATTAATTCATCTAATAAGATATTATTTAAGTCTTACAAATAAAGTTAAATATTTAAATATTTAGAAAGATGTTTTGTATTTTTTTTATAAAATTTAATTTTATTAAACATAAAGTTTTGATATACAGATTATATAAAATTTATTTTTAAAAATTTTATATATTTACATACTAAAATTTAAATGACAAAATTTTAACTTTAATCATTAAAAAATAAATTTTAAACTCTAACTCTTATATCTTAAATTGTAAACAATAAAACTTTGATTATAACACTAAAACTAAAAATTCATATAAATTAAAATTTATACCGCATGTGTATAAAAATTTTATTTGAGTAACAAATAAAACGTTAGATAATTATTTTAAAAAATAATTTAAATATAGATTAAAGAATACACGAGCTTTTATATTTTACTCTCAAGTTTTTATTTTAAATAATTCAAACATATAAAAATCTTATTTAGCTGCACTGTTTCACAGTCTACTTTTTATGTTTCCACTCTCAGCTCTGGTCGGGTTGATTTCATACAGGCTTGTTATTTTCTTTGCAGGATGTAAAAGATTCTGCTGGGAAAAGTTAGGCATTTCCTCCACCGCCAACCCCACATTCCCATATGATACATTATCTACCGCACCATGGTGTTTCATCCTTTAGTATATAATCAAATCATTTTAAATATAATTTTATTAATTTGCATCAACTTATTTTGCCAGGAAATTATTTTATTCAATATAAAATATATGTAATTGTTTTTCTTTTAATTTTAAAAAATAATTTTAATTAATTGTCATCATTAACAACTTAAATATTTACGTGTAAATATATAAAAAATTGAAAAAATATTTTAGATTTACGATACGTTTAACATTGAGTTTTTAACCAGTTTTTAACCCAAACGTAAAAGCTAAAATTTTTAGCTTTTGCAGTTGAAAAGTGCTTTTAAGAGTTAGATTATAATTTTAACCTTCATTTATTATGTTTTATTATAATTTAATTTTTATAAATATATAATTATATTTAACATAAATTATTTTTTTAGTTAATATTATAATATGAAGAATTTGATTATCATTTAAATATATATTTTTTAAACTTATAACATCATGTATAAAATAGTCATTTACTTTCTCAAAAAGCATTTTTTGACAACAATACTATATCTCAATCCAAAAATTTCAAAAGAACTTTTTCACTATATTTTTTCACCGTACTTTTCTACTGCACTTTTCAAAAACAATGCTAAACTGGCTCCGAGTTACACTTATTATGATTTATTTTTATTTGTCTTTTATGTATAATTGTAGTCATACTCTTTAAAAAACATATAATTTTATTGAAAAGAAAACGAATATATAATTTTTTAGAATAATTTTTACTTACATAGAAGAATAAAAGAAAAAATATTTTTAATAAATTTTGAACCGACATAGGATATAAAAGTATTAACCAAAAACCTCTGAAAATTATTGTCATGGACATATAATTTTTGAAGTATTTGTAATAAATAAATTGTTTATGGGACTGATGACGGAGCACGTATAAGCCCAATGGCTAAACCTAGACCATTAAAGCAGAAGGCCTAACCAAATACGCAGCCCCAAAACCCATTTCCAGTCCATTAATGGCAAGACTGCCCTTTTTTTTATTAAACATGAAAAAAAAATTATTGAGCTATAGTGGTTACAGTAGTATCTGTTTATGAATCGATTCTATTATATTATTTATGGTCCTTAACCATTTTTATATTTTTTATATTAATTTTTCATTCTTAATTAATCTCTATATAATCACCTGCTACCTATTTATATGGTAATAAAAAAATTAAAGATTCACTCTTAGAAAAATGATATAGAAAATATAAAATTAGTTGGCTAATTTTTAGTGGTTAGGGACCATGGATGACGTGGTGAAACCGGTCCATAGAATAATTTCTCCTAGGATACCTAGTACACTCTCAACCATTGAACATTGATCGCTCAATCATTATACTGTCATTGTTGGTGTCGAACCCATGAGTTTCAAGAATAACAACAATTTCTTTAACCGATAAAGCTAGATATTTCGTGTAAAATGACTTTATTAGTAAAACAATGAGAACAGTAATTATTCTGTAATGAAAAGAGACATCTTTTCAGTCAGTCAATTATTTTGTAATACAAACAGATTTATTTTTGTCAAATTGCATTTAAAAATTAAAATAATACAGAAAAATGAAGAAAGATTAAAGAATACAAATTTGATGAACAGATTAAAGAATCCTTGGAGACTTTACTGGTGAATCCATTGTCTGGAACTAGAAATTAGTTGGAAACTTCTCTTGAAACGTTCAGGGTTGCAACTTCTCTCGGTGAGCAAAGCGGTGAATCAGCTTCCCTTAGGCTGCAAGATGATAAAAACAGGAAGTTCAGCAGACACTACAATGCCGTTTGAAATGTCTCTCAGCTCTAAATAAGCAAACAAAAATGGTTGGTGCCTGGTGGTTACCTTTTATCCACAATGACTACCGACCGGAGCTCACAGTTGTCGAATCTATATAAAAAAAACAGACCACTCTTCACAAAGTTTGAACATTTAGAAGCATTCAAAGACAATTAATTACAGTTGAAGGAAGGTAAAGTACCGTTTGCATAAGGCAGATCGAACTGTTGGATGACAGTCATTTCCGAGTACGTATAATATGTGTTGAAGGATTATGCCATGGCTCACAATCACGATCTCCTGCTCTGGTCTTGTCCACAACCTGGAGATGGGATTAAATGATTAATCAACTTGTAAAGAATACAGCCAAGATTTTCTTTTGTTTACGACTGTTCTGAAGAGAAGAAAATTGTTACCATTCCATGAAAAGGACCATCCGTGCAGCCATTTCCTCTTCAGACTCTCGGACATCCGGATTCCACATGCTGTCTTCTTCGCCATCCATCTGATCCATACAGACACATATCAAAACATGTATAAAACATTGATGATCATTGAATATACGGCGACCCTGGCTAAAGAACTTGCCATTGTAAAATCGATAGAAGGGAACAGAGCTTGACACTCGCTGACCCTTCGCCTCATATCACAAGGTCGCTGCCCCTGCATACAGTGAAGTAAAAGGAATGACATGCATTTTCAAATAGAAATGTCCAAATACGGTTGGTTAAGTATATTTAAGGCGTACCAGACGATCTCGACAAAGCTCAACGGCCATAATTTGGGGGCAATTGAGGCCAGCCGGCATTGCAGAAAAATTATCATTGTTCCCACCGCCGAATACTGCCATAGCAGTTTGCATGGTCCTGATAGTGAATCAGTGATCATTGTACCAGCAACCATAGTTAACTTGGAGTTTGAAATTTCAGGGAAATTGTGTATATTTTTACCTGTACAAAGGTGAAGTGATGACCAAGTCTATCTTCTTAAGAAGCCCCCTGGCATGAACATCCTGGCCAAGTTTACAAACCTGGAAAAGCCAATGGAAACATTCAGCATGATTCTATATCGATTAGACTTACTTCAGGTTTTGAGTATCCATTGGTTATTAAATCACCTGCTGCAACCCCAAAGGGGAGAGTTGTGCATCAAACAGATGATCAGACAACAGTGCTTTGCGGTCCTTGTCCCCTTCTACATTATGCATAGCTTGTCCATGTCTCACCTGAAAATAATCAGCTCCTAGTTAAAATAAAAATATATAATTAAATACTCGACCATTTTTTTTATAAACAAAACGTACCAAGTGAATAATTTTGCAACGCTGCCATGGGTATGGAAATTGAGCAGCTGCTGTATTCATAACTTAATGTTTGTCAAGCGAATTTAATAACTGCAGAAAGCTTGTGTCTTAATGGAACAGGAACAGAATGGGATGTCGTATTAATGGCTTGCTAGAAATGAGTAATTGCAATGCGAAGTTGTTGTATGTAAATATATATACATTGTGAGAGAGATTTTAAAGTAATTTCCTAGGTTGGTTCCTATTTCTACGTGACTCCTAATTGAATATATAATAATGGTAGAATTGTGAGACCACATTTTGTAGTAAAGAAGAAGGAAAGATGATGGAATTAAGAAGGAAAATAATGGAAGGACTTGGAAAATTGTCAGTTGACTTCCAACTTTTCACATATATATAAGCGGATACATATATTATATACCATAATTTCGAGTACAAATCGTATATCTCTTTATTACGTTTTTATTGGTGTCCCATTTTAAAATTAAAGTATAAGGTTTTAATTTTTTAATAATTTTTATCGTAAGACATAAAAAGAGACATAATTAGAATTCAGGACAGATGATTTTTAATTGTACTAACCTATACATATTCAAAGAAATATATAATCATTGAACTGCTTAAACATTTCGTAGAAGAATTGATACAGTTGACACGCTAAACTGCAAGTCTTAGCCTTGATTAACAGAAAATACCCAGAAAATGAAGAAAAAAAAAAAATCAAAGGAAAGAGTTCCGAAACAAGTCTGGGGGAAATTTTGAAAACTTTATTTAATCTACGCCAAGGTCGGGTTTGATGGCTTAAAATACATAGCTCGAAACATGAACGAAAAGTAATACTGTTTTTTAAAATGCTTTTATAATTTTTAATATTTAATTTACATTTGATCCCTTATTTTTTTTTTAATTTGACCCTTTAAAATTTTACTAAATTTCTTATTAAGTCTTAATTTTTTTCTAAAATTTTAAATTAACGTCCTAATTTATTTTACCAAGATCCGCCCATAATATTAGAAGTATTAATTTGATTACATGAATGATGAATATATGAGTTTAGGTAGTTTGTAGTTTGAATGTTATATTATTCAATCCATGCCACGTGGAAATATGGATTATTTGTTTTCCTTTTTATTCAAAGAAAATGTTTTTTCTTTTTTTCCTTCTTTGGTTCAAAGCTTTTGTTTTTTCTTTGAAAATGCGATTGACGATTACGCGGTAAAAGGAAGACAACTGAGGAAAAAGTCAAATTTAAAATTAATTAAACTTTTTTCCAGTCATCACCAATAAACGGAATCGCAAAAACTACGTCGTTTATTACATTTTTTAATGTTTTATAAAGTGTACCTATATTATAGATAAAATAATTTGAATTAAAATTTTTAATATAAATATTGATTATTTTTCTATTATAATCACTTATTAAATTTAGATATTATTATTACATTATTGATTAAAATTTAATAAATTATACATTCATTTTGAAAACACGGTTCGTTTTTTAAAAATAAATATTTTTTTTATTTTTATTTTTAAATATTATAAGTATTTTAAATTTAAATACAGATTTAGATCATATTTAACAATATTTATGGGACTAATGTTAGAACGCGAAACAAAAAAAAATGTTAAATAAACTATCAAACGTACACTAAATTTTATTTTTCAATCGAATTTAATTCTTAAAATTTTAAAATTTAATTCAATTTTTTTTTTAAATTTCTACATAATTTGGGCCTTTAAAAATAATGAGAAGACGGCTTAAGAGGTAGATATTATTTAATTATCATATTCAAACTAACGACAACACGGCTTTAGGTTAGGTAGGGTGTTGTTCAAACTAATAAAAATTTAATTATCATATTCAATATAATATTTTATTATCTTCGCTAACAGTGATTACATGTATATATATTTTAAAATATAGTCTTTATCATTTGATATTGATTACTCAATCACTCTGCTGATATCGTTGGTGTTCAAACCCGTGACTTCTAAGAACAACAACCGTTCCGTTAACCGCTTAGGTTAGAGGGCTCGTGCTCAGTAGTTAACGTTTAATAAGATTTAAAAAGGGTGAAAATATTCGATTCTAAATAATAGTTTAGTTTTATTTTAAATATTTAAATATAATAATTATTATAATATTTATTTATATATATTTAATTATTTTTACTTTATTTAATAAAAATGAAATAATTATTATGATATCTTTGGCTATTTATGGTAAACTATATAGCTAATTATCAAATTATTTGTGGGATGAGTTTATCACGTGCGTCGAATATTACTGAACATCACTAACGATAAACATCGTTGAACACTATTAAATTAATTAATAAAAATTAAAAATTTTAAGAACTATATATATAATTTTAAATTATTTAAAATAAAATTTTAAATAAATTATATATATTGTATTTTAAATTTTTAAATAATTTATTTAAATTATTTTTAATTTAAAAATTAAAAATACTAAATCAAAAAACTAAAACCCTAAAATCAAGCTAAAAATGGTAAACATTAAATCCTAAAATCCCAAACACTAAACCATAAACTCTAAACCCTAAAACAATAAAACCATAAACTATAAAATCTAAAAATATAACTATAATCTAAACCCTAAAATAGAAAAATTGAAACTTTAAACAATATAAACCCTAAAATTTAAACTCAAAATTACTTTAGAATTTTAGGGTTTAGATTTAGTGTTTATGGTTTAGTCTTTTAGGGGTTTTGATTTGAGTTTTTAGATTTTGAGTTTTGAGATTTTATATTTAGGGTTTAGAGTTTAATGTTTAGTGATTTAGGTTTTGAATTTTAGTTTTAGGGTTTGGAATTTTTTTTAAATTAATTTAAATTAGTATTTTATTTAATTATTTAAAAAATAAAATAATATATATAATATTTTAATAAAAAAATATTTTAAATAATTTATAATTATATGTTAAGTCCTTAAATTTTTTAATCTTTATTAATTAGTTTAATAATGTTCATCGATGTTCATCATTAGCGGTGTTCGACGCCCGTTGTAGAATTTTTCTTATTTGTGATACTTATTTGATCACTAAATTATAAAACTCGTCAGTCAATCAGATATTAAATTTATTAAATTAATTTATTTTGACTATCGTCGTTAATATCCTAACAAAAAAATAATGGATGGATGACGTAGAAGTTAGCTGAAATTTACAAAATTACATATTTGGTCCATATTATTTATTTTTTATATCAATCTGATCTTAATTTTAATTTAATATAAAAGTATGCACAGTTTGTTCCAAATTTGTACAAGCTTGTTATGTTTTGTTTTTCTATAACATTTTCGATCCAGTTTTCTTCTTGATCGGGTTAGGATTGTTACACTTAACTTAGATACTAAACTTTTAGAGTACTTTTACTTTGATCATTAAAATTATAAACTTTTATTATAATTAGTAAAATTTTAATTCGATTTTATTAAAATCATTGTTATTAAAAATATTGATGTGACATATTAAAGTTTTCCTTCACCCCTATTTTTTTAATTTTCAATCACCATAAAACAATAATCTTAATGGTTGAAAAATTTACTAGTAACTTTCAACCGTAAAAGTCAATCATTTAGTCAAAAGGTTAATATAATTTGTTTTGAAGTTGATTTGATAATTAACATTGATAAATAAAAAATTAAACTTTAATTAAAATTAAGACTTATATCAACACGAAACTAAACAATACTAAACTTTTTATAAAATAATCTTTCCAACATTTGGTATTAATTAGCGACTGTTTTGTTAATTAAAATTTTTTATAAAAAACTTCAGCATACCACATCAATATTTCTTAACAATATTAACAGCACAACAATAATGATCATAATAAATTTAAATTAAAAATTTAGTGACAATAATAAAAAAAATATTTCAATAATTAAAAATTTATTTTAAAATTTTAAAAATTATTAAATTACTTTATTCTTTTAAAGTACTTTATCAATTGGGCCAGTAAGAAATTTTCAGGGTGGAGTGGAAAAGAAAGTTTTAAGGCCTGGCCCAGTAATTATGAACCGAAACTAAACCAAACCCTTTCTAATAAAGGAGGATTTGGGGCCCCTATATTCTACTTACAGAGAAACATCGGATTAGTTTGTATGAATTAAGGCCTTATGTTTTTCTTACCAACCATAATTTGTTCCCAATTAGTTTAACATTTTTAGAAACTAATTTTATTAAATTTGATAAGATTGCTTTTTTTAATAATATTTATTCATATATACTTCTAATTATATAAAAAACACATTTTATAATTAAAAGGATTGAATCTTAATATTCTTACTTGAATATCATCCGTTTTTACTGAGAACACTTTCAAATTTAATAAGATTATAGAAAATTAGAAATATAAACTCTTTCATCAAACATAAAACTTTAATTAGACCTTATACTTTAAATGGGGCCAACATTAGAGAATTGTTATAAAGGAATTAAAATATATATTAAAAAATTAATTATCAGAATCAAAGAACGATTTTATAAATATATATTTTAATTATTTTATCTCTACTTAATATATGAAAACAACGATCCACGGTAACTAACAATGTCCGAATATCATATATATATATTTTAAATATATTAGTGATTATATATTAATATTTATTTATATTTTCTTAATTAAGATATATATTTTATATACAAATTTTAAATATAAATCTTTTAAAATAAATATTACATTCTTTTATGCCAAAATCACTAAAAGTTATATCTTGTGTAAGTTTCAGCACGTCATTCATGAGATCAATCACTAAAAACCATTCATTTCATTTTTTTCGTATCATATATTTTTTAAATGAATCTTCATTCATATTTACTGTTAATTTATTTTAAAAATAATTTTTAAGTAAAAGTCCACTTAAAAAAATACATAAAAATAATAAAATAAATAATTTTTAATAATTATTTTATAAACACGTGATAAAACTTACTTATAATATAATTTTCACGTAATAACACATTCACATAAATATCACACTCTTTGCTTCAAATTAATTGTTTAACCCTTACGAAAAGAAACAAAAATTTGTGGTCTCCCCTGTCTGCCACACGACATCACATTACATTGCTAGAGGACTTGACTACTTAAGGTACCAAGTCTACCACCCAAAAACCACGCAATCTTGACCAAGTCTACATAGTTTGCACAATTGGCTAATGATAAACTACTGAAATGCCCTTTCATGGGTCAGAAAAAGACATAAACAACTATTTCTAGTCAATCTATAACAACACCAGTTAGCTGCACGATGTACTGAAACGACAGCCAGGAGGTAGCTGCACGATCCATTACATCCAATAATAAAAGCACTTTAGAGCACGTGATATAAATACCATGGGTTCATACGTAAATTAAATACTTATCATTCACAGACTGGAACCAAAGTTAAAAATTACCGACCATGGCCGTCCAAACATGAAGTAATAAGCCGACCAGCCGATCAGCCGACCGGTCTTTGTTATATATATCAAGCCTAAACAGATAAAAAATATTAATTTTATATTAATAAAAAAAAGATTTTAGGATATATAAACTGTAACATTGTACATCTTATTAAACATATATTTTAAGGAAAGGATAAAGGATCCATGATAAGTGATATCAAAATGATCTTTTAACTATTTGATTTCACGTCAAACACTCTCATGTGAAGGGTAAACATGACGAACAAACGTGATAAGAGATCAATTGCAAGAACAAAAATTCGTGATGAGAGCATCACGAGATTGAGTTAGAAGACTATCAAACCTAAAAAGAGATAATGAGATACATCGAATAAAATCTTAAAATATATAAACAATAATATTATATCATATCAAACATATCTTTTAGAAAGAAGATAATGATCCACGAAAATACTTCATTCGCATGCAACGGCACAAGTCAACAAAGTACAAACCGTTTATTAATTTCAAATTTAATCCTACCAAAGGAAAATTATGAGACAAGAAAACACTAGTGGAGTACAATTTCTTCGAAATGCACCAAGCTACGTTTGAAAATGATTTAACGGTAACGGCGGTCGGAGTTGAGTGGTCCTGAATCGTGCACCGATGTGACAGACGAAGTGGTTCCTAAGTGCTGACTTCCACTTCCTCCACTGAGACTTTGTCTTGGGCAGGATCTCTTAGTTGGAGTACTTCACTCTCAATGCTGCCATAATAGTGCTGCTTACAGATCATGGAATCTGATCCCAGTCCCATCATGCTACAATTTTCAATTTAATATATTATTTTAAATTAAAATTTACTTATTTAAATTTTGATGTGATTGACATAGATTTATTTACCTGTCATGAAAAATGTTCACCGGTCGAATTTCACAGTTTTTAAAGCTGCATAAACAAGTATTAGATTTTCAGTAACGAATCAAATTAAGATAAATGTTTTTCAATATAAAATGAATGAAACTAAACTCTTTGTAAGTTCCAAGAGAGGGTAGCTGCAATACAATGTGGAGGGTTAATCAAATATTTTGTTTATATAATGCCACAAAACCATGTGTTTCGTATGCAATATTTTATTTTTATAACTCTTCATGTGTAAGAAAGGTGGACCGTAGACAATACTATAGCCTTTTTTATTGTTTTCAACATAATAAAAAAATTAATTGTATTATACATCTCTAAATTATCATTTTCATTTTAAATTGATATATTTTTTTGAATATTTTATTTTTATCTTTAAATTATGACCTTCATTTTAAATCGATCCCAAACCTTTTGAATATTTAAATTTTATCTTTAAATTATCATTTATACTACGTCATATTCTTACATTATACACATTAGTGCTTCATGACAATTGCCAATTTTTAGAACGGTTTTATTAATATAATATATAATTAGCATATATTGATACTTTACAGATAAAATTAGAGCATTTAAAAAGTTTGAGACCCAGTTTAGAAAGTCGTAGTTTGAGGATGAAACCTGAATGCTCAAAACTTTGGCGAGCAATTTAGAATGTAGCTCATGGTTTGAGGGTGAAATTAAAATATTTAAAAGTTTAGGGACTAATTTAAAATAAGTGTGATAGTTCAGGGATGTATGGTGTAATTGACTCAATAAAAAGCTATAACATCCCTTCTTATCGAGTGCAAATCGTCTGACTCTTTCTCATGCATCCATTTATTTCTCTACTTTAAATTAGAGGGTTTAGGGTATAGGATTTAGGGTTTAAGGTTAGGGGTTTTGGTTAAGTTTTAGAGAATTAGGGGTAAGGTGTTTTTCAGGATATAAGGTTTGGGGTTAGGGTATAGAAAATAAGGGTTAGGGTTAAAAATTATTTTTTTAGAAAATTTTCAAAGGAGTCATAAAAGGAGGCATGAGAAAGACAAATGATTTTTATCCGGATAAGGAGCAAAAATCTTTTGACTCCTTTCATGTCTCCTTTAAAATTTTTTCTAAAAAAATCAATTTTTAACCTTAATCTTTTTATATATACTAAACCCTAAACCATACCCAATAAAAATACACATATCCCTAATTTCTTAAACTCTAACCATAACCTTGAACGTTGAACTTTAACTTTTAATTTTAAACCCTAAATTCTCTAATTTAGAACGAAGGCACGAAAGGACGCGAGGCTGATGATTTTGACCCTTCTTACCTATGGCATACATCGTTAAAGAACAGAACAAACAATTCAAGCATATTTGATCAAATTAAGAGTTTTTTTTGATGAATCAAACTCTAGAAGTGAATTAAGATGATACTGACCGGCTGCATGGATCATAAGAAATGTTTCGTTCCAGATTTATGGGATATCCTCGAAGGGGCAAAGGGTAACGATTGTGATTTTCAATGAGTTGCATCATTGCTTGCTGCAGAAACACACCATGGCTCACCACTGCTATCTCCTCTTCTTTCCTTTCCCACAGCCTAAATGATTGAATATGAATTAAGAAAGCACTTCACCACTCGAATTCCTGAGCATGTAACTGCAAAATTACTTGAACTCACCATTTAAGGAACTTAATGGCCCTAGCTCTGACTGCATCAAAAGTTTCTCTTTCATTTGGAACCCACAAAACATCATCTTCATCTTCTATCTGCTCATTGGTGAATGGTGAAGTGTTTGTGTTAGTTAATGGAATGGAAGTGCAAGCTATTTCAGTGACCAAGTATGGAGAGTATGACTTGCCAATGAAAAATCAACTGCAGGGAAAAGATCCCGGTACTGACGGATGCTTCTTCTTTTGTCACATTCATATTTTCCCTGCAGATTTCAAAAGTATAGTGAAGCTGAAAGTGTATTTGAATTTTGGAGACGATGTTGTTGAATATGTCTAGGTGTAGGAGCATAGTTATACACTTTCTTTTTCTATGCAATTTCCTTTTTCCCCAGACATAAAATAATGAAGACCAAACATGAGTGCAGCTTCCATGTGGACAGAAGACATGGTCCAAGCTGTTCAAATCATGCGTTAAGTCTAATGGAAAAGGCCAAGCTATGCCGGAAACATACCATTCGCTCTCGACAAAGTTCATACGCTACAATCCGTGGGTGAGTATCAGAAGTCGTTCGTGTTTCATCGATCTCTACAGTTGAATCCTCCCATGAAGTCTCGTCTAACCGGTCCGGTTGGCCCTCACCACCAAAAATCCCAACTGCCGTTTGCAATGTTCTGCAGTTCATTCATTCATTAAAGAAACATAAAGGGGTGAAACGACATCTAAAACAGGATAGTTTTTGTTAAATATGAGGAAATAAGGTACCTTAACATAGGGGAAACTATGACTACATCAATCTTATCATGTAGTCCAGTTTCATGCACATTTTTCCTCTGATCGGCAACCTGTTAAGACACCATACTAAGATGTCATGCATTCTGAAACATTAATCCCACCATAACAATTATAGATTTTAATCGCCAAAGCTGTATATTGACTCTACTCACCTGCTGCCAGCCTAGAGGCGAAAGTTCAGCGTCGAAAAATTCAAACGATGTCAGCGGATCACGGCTCCTGTCTGATTCTACATTATGCATTCCTTGTGCATGTCTCAGCTGATGAATCGTTCATACAAAACAAGCCCTTCATATAAATGAACTCCTGCTTTATCATGGAAAAAAAAAATTAAAGAGAGACGAAAACAAAGCGGAAACGAACCAGATGAATGCGTTTACAACGACCGAACTGGTATAACGGAGTTGCTGCAATTGAATCCATTCTCTGCAGATGTGAAGAACAGAGGAAGATAGAACACAAAACCAGACAAGGCAGGCTACAGTTTGAGACAACCCCTATGCTACATACCAAAGTTTTATATAGAAATATAAATATATATACACTTGTTCACTGTCACTAGTCCCACACACAAATTAAAAACTACTTTTTTTTAATATTCTTTATCCTATCATCGCCTCAAAGCTAACGACCTTTTAATGTCTAAGGAAACAGGAAGGAAATGGGGAAGAACACTTGATTTCAGAGTGTTGGTTCCATGAAATTAATTTCTCATACTAATTTTCTTCAATAGCTGTACAAGATTGAAAACTATATACTGTCTAATATTAAATACGAATTATTTCAGTGCAGCAAAATTGACCGGACGTTCCCCACATCTTATTAATGCACGAAAATCCATAGAAAATCTGTAACGAGGAGACCTGGTTGACGAATTAAAGACCTTAACAACTGAAATGATGAAGGAAAATTCCCAGGTAAATGCTTACAGTGAGAATTTTTCTAACAGCGTAAAGGCATATATTACTGTGTGATGAAATGGTTAGAGACAACTAGTCAGCCGGTCAACTGTTGAAGCCGGTGGATGTCGGCGGCCAATACCTTTTTTTTGTTGAAAATTTAATTGTATGATTATTCTAAAAAGTAAAAAAAGGGTTGAAAATAATAGACAAATTTGCCAACGTTGGGATTTCGACTGAATGAATTTTATATTTTCGTTTCTTGATAGGATCTCCAACTCATTTCTTAACTACTTGGCATTTTTCCCTTTGTATATACTTGTTTATATTTCTGTTTTTTTTCCTTCTTTTTTTTTTTCTGATGGAAATATTATTAAGATTTAAGACTAAACTTGGTTGGACGGCAGACTAGGATCAGGTCAATACAAAACAGGTTTATCTAAAACTGTCCTCTCTAAGGATACTAAGTTTGTTTAATGGTTTCCGGTTAAAGTATTCGAATACGAAAAAATCGGTATCAAGCGTACTAACCCCTCCGAGGGGCTGGCAGCAACTAGATCGGATCCAGACATCTATAAAGAAAACAGATGATACTGCCAAAGACAAAGTTGAAGAAAACAAACTCTCATAAGCACAGGAAGTAGGAATTCATTTATAAAGCTTGAAGGCTTAACAAAAATTTTCAAGTACCTAGCAAATAGTCTCAGTAAAATCGTACTGAATCATGTAGCGGATATCAAACTGCATTTTCATGCTTGGTCGCCCCTCGAAACATGAATAAAACTAATTTGCATTTCCTTCGTCTGCAAGTATCTCAGCAGCAATGTCACTTGGATGATAATGTCTGCTAGGAATTTTACCAGGGTAGTTATTTGTTGCAGGATCGGATCCCATTATACTGCAATGAAAACCAACAAAGAAATTATAGGAAAAGTTTTCGACGATGGTATCGTAGAGAGAAAGCTGAGTTCAATTTCATGTTCCTAAACTCTTATGCGTACCTTATCAACAAGAACTAAAGACCGGAGCTCACGATTCGCAAAGCTGCAAAAGATGGACCGAAATTTCTTATTGAACAGTTAAATCCAAGGTTTTAGGTTATCAGTACTGAAACATGTTCTGCTCTGTTGTTATCTGAAGATATACTTACATGCAATTGCCTATCCCCCCTTCTTCATAGTGGTTAAAGAACAATCAAGGGTTATGAACAATACATGCAATTGCCTATCGTTTCATAGTGGTTCAGTGTTTCAAGGATCGACCACAAGTTTCAAGTGTAATCACCGTTTTTGGTCCGGGGAGTCGCCACCAATCTTTTCACGGTGCGATTGGAACACCAAAAATTGCGGTCTGCGTACTAGAGTTGAGTCCGGGAGTCTGTTACGCGTAGGGAAGGATGAGCACCCCTACAACGCCCGAAATCGGTACCTATCGGTTACAAAATATTTTACATTATCGAAAAGATAAACTCAATATTTATTTTATGATCCCGTAATATTTTAACCTGCAAAATAAAAATAAGTTAGATAACGAAAATATAATAAAATAATAATGATGTTAAAACATATAATAATAATAATAATAATAATAATAATAATAATAACAATAATAATAACAACAAAACGTATAATAATACTAATACAATAATAATAATGTTAAGAACAATACATAAAAAATAATAAGAAAACATATATAATAATAATAATGATATGTAATAATAATAATACAAACAATGTAACGTATTAATAATAATAATAGAGGTAGCATAATAATAAAATAATAAAACGTAGTATAATAATAATAATAATAATAATAATAATAATAATAATAATAATAAATATATAGTAATAAAAATAATAATAAAAAGCATATAATAATAATAATAATAATAACATAAACAAAAATAAAAATTAATAATTGTAAGGATAATATAATAAAAATAATAAAACAATGACCCAAATCTGCAAAAAAGAGAAAATTAAAGGGCTAAAAATAATAAAACCAGGGTTAAAATTGAAGAAAATGGAAATTATAAGATCAAAATAAGTAAAACAGTGACCAAATTGAATGTAAACCGAGACTAGGAGGCCGAAGTGCAAGGTTTCTGAAACTGTAGGGACCACGCATATGGTTTTTCCTTTCTATCTATCGGGTTGAGACGCGGATCCGGGTCGGACGGACGAGCTTGGGGCGGGTCTGGACCATTAAACGACGTCGTTTTGGCCGAATAATTCGAAGCCAAAACGACGTCGTTTCCATATCATCTTAAATATCCATAATTTCAGTTAAAGGGTTCATTTGGTATCTTCCTTCATTAAGGGCGAAACAGAGAGCTCCCAACCCTCCGGTGACATAGCCGTCGGCGACTTCTCCGACCACCGCACGCGGCCTCCGGCCGCCGCGTCGGTGGCCGAAAACCGAAAAGGAGTCCCCTTTCTCGCTTGTTTCGACGCGAGGAATGAAGATCTAGCCTTGATTTTTCAATAAGAGGTCCCTATCAACGTAGATCTGAGAAAGATGAGTTTCGATTTTCCTTTTCCCTTACCTTTTTTTCTCGGTTTTGCTCCGATCTCCTCTTCCTTGTGGTTTTCGCTTTTGTTCGAATATATGTATGTTGGACTAGTATTTTTTTGCTCGAAATGATGCTTCTTTTTATTGATTTTTGAGGCCGTTTTTTTTTACATGATGATTTTCTGGGTTTATATACCCATTTTTACACATTATAATATATATAAAAACGAAAATATCTCTGTTTTTTTTGCAGGTCAGAGGCGGTGGAGTCAGGCGGTGGCTTTGACATGGGCGGTGGCCGGTATGGAGGACCAATAGAAGGGCGCGTGGCCACCACGCGGGAGGCCCTGCTGCGCGTGGCGGCCACGCGCAGAGGCGACTGCAGGCAGGGGTCTAGGGTTTGGATGGTTTAGCATTTAGGGTTAATTAATTTAGATTGGGTTTAATTTGTGAGCTGGTATAATTTGTATGTGGGCTTGATGTTTGGGCTTGTATTTAGGTTATGGGTTATTACATCAAGGATGTCAAAATCGATCGATTATCAGTATTTTTAGATAGAACATTCTATTTTTACAATTCTATCTTTTCAATGATTAAAAAAAATCCTTTTAATTTTTATCTAAGACTAAACTAAAATATCTCTTTTTACAAAAAATATATTTCGTAAATTTATACTTAATACTTTTTAATGTGAGTGTTTACCATGATTAAGTTTAAAAAAAATTATAAAATATTTACAATTGAAACACTCTGTAAAAACTACGTATAAAAAATAAAAAAAAAATTACTTCGGATTTAAATTCTCTTAATCAATAAGCTCGGATATATTCTCTAACCATCTTCAAGTGTCCTAGTGGTGTTTTTATAGTACGAAATAAGATTCTAATAGTACGAAATAAGATTCTAATTATTTATGGTTATTGGGATGAGTCATAGCTATTGGGAATACAAAATAATCGTTACCTACAAAAATTTCAGTTATAACTAAAAGGACTAATCAGTTTTTAAATATATGACCATTGGACAAACAAAGGATCAATATTTTTAAAGCTCTTAAACCGAGTTGGGCTTTTTATACCTTGAATCGAGTTGCTTCAAGGGCCTTTTCTTCGGGGATAAATTTAGTCACGTGTACATTAGAATCAATGGTCATCGACCATAAATCAGGACAAGTTTTTTTCCATATAGGACAAAAGAAATGATGCGGAAATATATAGAAGGAATCATTACTCTATTTTGTACAGAAATTCGTTCAATCTTTGAACAGACCAAAGGATAGATTTCCTGTCGTGTGACTACAAAACATAGAACAAGTAATCTACCTCGTTTTGGATACTTAAGCAGTATTTATATGAACTTAATAATCATATCAAATAAGCAAAAGAACACAATAATTTGCTCAGATTATAACTAATTCCAACGACATAAAGGGACAGTCACTTCCTGAAAATTTATTTATTTTTATTATTTTTTATTATAATTTTTTTATAAATTGATTCTTTAATATAAAATTTATGCGTCTGTAATTTTGAGTTCGAAAGCTTTTGTCTGTTTCTTGAAAAGCTAGAAATCATAATGTGACGAGGTTTTCAAGATTCTTAGGTTTATGTATTAAAAAATGCAGATATAATTAGGTGTAAAGCAATATTTTTCTATATGTTATATAGTAGAATATTTAAGGGTAGGAGCCAATGATTTTTGGCAAGCTGGTTGGGTCGATACGTTACACGCATGTAAAAAAAAAACAGTGCAAAAATAGAAGGAAAAAAATAAATTAAATTGTTGGGCGAGTATCCATTTATTTTGATAAGTATTAATATTCGAGTCTCAAAAATTCACTTTCGAACAAAATTTTAACGAGTAAAACTTTTTACCTTTTGATTGTATCTTTTTATGTTTTTTTTTAAAATTATAATAAAATAATCTTAAACTTTAAAAATCTTAACTTTTTACGTTTTAAATTCTAAATTTTACACCTTAAAAATATATATTTAGCTCTAATTTTTTAAATCTAGCTACAAACTCTAACCTTAAACTCTAAACCCAAACCCATTAATTTAATACGGAGACACCGATGAAAATACGATTAAGAGATAAAAGATTTACACCTAATTATAACATATATATCTTAATTTTAAATCGAACGAAAACACAAATATTTATTTATTATTTTTCTTATTAAACTTAAAACAGATTCTATGACATGTAGTCAATGTTGACTCAACAAACTAGTATATCGAATCAAATAAAATCTACAAGTTGTCCTTAAGCTAATTATTTCGGTGCTATTATGCATGTACTTAAACTAAAATAAATAAATTTAGAATTTAAAATTAATATTTTAAAGTTATGATCTAGAAAATTGAGGGTAACGTATTTTTTAATATTTAAAATTTATAATTAAAAACTAAAAACTAAAATTTAATTGCGGTTAGATATAATAAGAAATTATTTGTACTTTTAACACCAAAATATTAGTTTACCCTAGTATAACGTTTTGTTCCAAATTTTTAGTTTTTATTTTTTATATTATTTTTTACGTATTTTGATTTTTTATGATAATTCTTTATATATTTTTACTTTATGATATATTATCGTTTTATTGTTATGGTAGATTTAAATTCATAGACATACTTTTATAACATTTGATTTTAATTTATAAATTATCGATGATTTTTAACAATTTAATTTTTTTTTTATATTTTTTGATATAATTAAATTTATTTTATAAAATAATCTCTGTAATTATTGATTTTACTTATCACTCTTACTCCAATACTAAGTACATAATTTGGATGTCTTTTACTTTATAAGTTTCAAGAACTTAATTTGTCTGTACAAGTCTTTTAATCTAAGTGGTTAAAAGAACGATTATTGTTTCTATAGGTCTTGGGTTCGAACATTAATGATGTCAGTAAAATGATTGAACGATCAATATCAAATAATAAAAGAATATATTATAAAATAAATACTGCTATAATCACTATTAACTAATTAAAAAAAAACTTAATTTATCTATCGGATGAGACTTTTATCGCAACACGGGTTTTAACAAGTTTGTCTTGTGACCTGTGGGGTTGGTCTATAACTTTCTTCTTCCTAATAATCTTTCCCTAGATTGGAAAGGACTCGTGAACACAATTAATGAAGTAACCTCACTTTTCAAATGACAGAATCATAGACGTACTTTTTATACAGTTTGATAATATTTATCTTATTTTTAGAAAATGTTTTTAATAAAAATATTATATTACTACTCATATATATAAATTTGAATTCATATAAAATAAAATAATATTATAAATATTTTTAACCACTATTTAATATATTATCAGTATAAATTCTAATTTACACAATTATATATGTTTTATATATTAGGGATTTACTATGGCAAAATTTGTAAAAAATTGTTTTTGATTTTTTATTTAAAAAAGTACCGATGATCTTTTTTTTATTTCAAGATCTATGGTTGTTTGAACAGTGGAAATGTAAGGTCGGATGGAACACAACCCGATCTCATGAATTTTTTTTAAAATATTAAAATTGGAGAGGGCCGGTTGTTTACAACCCGACCTCATGGGTATGGTAAAAAAATAATAAAATTCTATAAAGGTGGGTTGTTTACAACCCAACCTCATGGGATGGTAAAAAAAATAATAAAATTTGTAAGGGCCGATTGTTTACAAACCGACCTCATGGTTCAAATTTTTATTTTGAGCTCGGTGTCAAGCTTTATTAACGCGTGTATCGGGCAGAGTGTAATCACTCAGGCTTTATTTTTATTTCGGGCAGTGTGTTTGACTGATAAAAGTAATAAAGTTGATAAAATTGGGCAGTGGATTGATTGAAAAGTTGATAAAATTGAAGAGAAACTAAATATGGTGTTGGGGTATAAAAATTGAATTTTAATTTTTTATTATTATGTTATAGAGGTAAAACTCGAAAATAAAATTAATTTTATATTAAATAAGTCAGGTGTATGTTAGTAATGTGAAGGGTAGAGAGCTTGAAAGAAAGAAAATTTGTTGAAGAAGTAGAAGAAGAATTCGAAGAGAAGCAAAAGGAGGAGGAAAAATATATGAAAAGCTTTCTAGTAAGTTGAAGTTTATACATGATTTTTTTTACGTTAAAAAATTGTAGGAATACATCATCATTTACAATAATTTTGATTCAAAAATATGATTTATTTGAATGTACAGATACAATGAGTAACGTTTTTATGCTTGTTATCCATTATGATGAAGAAATTATGAAAATTGATATTGGTGTCGTATTTGAAACGAAAAATACTACGAAGATGAAGTTTTCGAAGGATATTCTCTTAGAGAGCTTAAGCAGAAGATAGAAGAAAAAATAGGGGTTGAGATTGTTCGTTTACAGTATCGATGAAAGACCTGTGATGATCCTGTTAGATATGTAATATCTCTTAAAGATGATAGTGATGTTGGAATTATGATTGCAGAGCATGAATCATCATGTATCCGAAATGTTGCAATACATGTTGATTTATGTGGAAGATATAATGCTTCGTTTGATGCCGGAAATGTATATGGTAGTTCTTCTCAGATGCGTTTGAGGATCAACCATATATAAACAAAAATCAGTTACAACAATTACAAAACAATTAAAAATATAAATTTAGAATATTTACCTACTAACAAGAGGAAAAATTTCTAGAATTTTTGGTAAGTGGGGTAAAAAAAAGGAAAGTTGTTCCTATGCCCACGTTTGTAACAGTAACAAACATCCTCCAACCCCTTTTGCTTTACCACCATTATTATCCAGAAGAGCAACCTTACACAACTCACGATATAAGAACGCTAAGATCGTAGAACCCCAACTATAAGTAGCAGTTACTGAAGAGGACGATAAATATGACAGATAACGTGTATGAACTAAATTGTCAGATTTATCCGACATTAATATACCGCCAATGAGCTATAAAATATAAGCTCGACCTGCGAAAGAAATATCTTGCATTGTATTACCAAGCTTGAATTCTCGTTGTAACCAGCTCAATTTTATACGCGATCCTCTAACTTCGGTTCCAGTTGGAATCTTACTGATGTAATCATAACATAGTTGGGTAGCTAATTCTTCGGGTTCTTTAATAAGAAGAAATCTGTTCACCAGAAGACCAATTAACATGACCACGTCTTCCAATGATATTGTACATTCACCACAAGGCATGCGAAATGTATGGGTCTTCGGTCTCCAATGCTCGATCAATGCGGTTATTAGCCCCAGAATTAGTTTGTACCCACGAATAAAGGTGGCATGATAGAATCTAGCAGCTTCCAATCATTGCATGATAGCAAAATGGAGTTCATTATTCGCCATGGTTAAGTGATGCCTGAAAGTATCCTCGGTTGCCTAAATTACATTAAAAAATTGTTAATGAGAACAAATAAAATAAAATAAAGATTTGAAACATTAGTAAAAAAAATAAAGAACTAATACCATATCATCAACCGAAATACTAGAGATGTGTTGATTCTGTAATCTCAACATATCTTCAAATCGATAATTCTTGAAGGCTAGAGAAAATTACTCCAGAATACTTCTTCTAAAATCTCTTCAAAAACGTTTTGGTAACAATACTGAAATTTTCACCTCTATTTAACAACTTCAAAACCTTCAATTATTTGATCCACCACCCATCTGACCAATCAATAAAACCCCTTACACACTCTACCCGAAAAAATAAAGCTTGAATCAATGACACACTCTCTCCCGAGAAAATAATTTCTGAATCAATGACATACACTCTACTCAAAAAATAAAGCCTGAATCAATGACACACTCTTTGCCTGAGAAAATAATTTCTGAATCAATGACATACACTCTACCCAAAAAATAAATTCTGAATCAATGA
This sequence comes from Abelmoschus esculentus, assembly GCA_035048815.1. Lineage (NCBI taxonomy): Eukaryota > Viridiplantae > Streptophyta > Magnoliopsida > Malvales > Malvaceae > Abelmoschus > Abelmoschus esculentus. The sequence goes on from JAUCBN010000010.1 coordinate 4,021,686, forward strand.
CACACTCTCTGCCCGAGAAATTTTTTTTCTGAATCAACGTTCTACCCCAAAAATAAGGTCTGGATCAATGACAAATAATAAAGTTTTTTTGAGGTCGGGTTGTTTCCAAGGTGTTCTCATATATTAGATATGAGGGAGCAGGGAAGGAAAACCATGAGGTCGAGTAGTGTTTCCCACGCACTCATCCAAAATTTATTTTTTTCAAGACCATGAGGTCGAGTAGTGTTCCCTACGTCCTCATAAAAAAATTATTTTTTTCATAATCATGAGGTCGGGTTGTACACCAATCGACCTCATGAAATTATATATATATTTTCACCTATGAGGTCGGGTTGTACACAATCGACCCTCTTCAATTTTATTTTTTTAAAATTTCATGAGGTCGGGTTGTGTTTACACCGACCTCACATTTCCGTTGTTCAAACAACCATAGATCTTGAAATAAAAACCGCCCATCGATACTTTTTTAAATAAAAAAATCAAAAATAATATTTTATAAATTTTATCGATTTACTATAGGGTTTATCCTATCAAAACATTTACTTTTGTAAAAATATTATAACGTTCTTTTTGTGGGAAAATATTTTATATAAAGTGAAGAAACTTAATTTATACAATCATGTCTATTTTATATATTATAAATTTTATATAAGATTTAAGTTTTTAGTGTTTTAATTTCAACATTTATGATTTAGAATTTTGTTTTATTGTAATTTTTTTCACAACCATATTAACTACATTATAATCAGGGTAGATTCAAAGATTTTAAAAGATCTATGTAATGTATTAAAATGAGGTCTTTAATTTATAACCTTTAAGAAATGTAAGATTTTTAAAAAGAATATTATGTTATTAAAGATATTATTATATTATTCTCTTGAGTAACAAAAAATGACTTATAAACTTATAGAAATTAAATATTTTTACTTAAAAATATTATTATTTTTTGTCATGTTTTAAAGCAAAATCATCTATAACACTTTTGATCGTCATCAAAACAAGTTCATTTAGTCTTTTTTGCAATGTATTTATTCGTAAGTATAACTTCAACAGTTTAAAATTGGAAAAGCCAACAAAAGTAGTAATAATAATAAAAAACAAAAAAATATAAGCAATTATTATATTTAAAAAACAATTATAATAGGTTAACAATTATAATGTTGTGAGTAAAATAAAATATAAGAACAAAGATGAGAGACAAAAGAGATATTTGTATTATATTCTTAAAGTATGGTTGTATATATTATTTTCTCCAAAAGTCTATATTTACATGCATAAGATGGAAACCCTAATTCCAAAGGATATTAAACCCACTAAAGTTTAACTTAATATATGGATATCCACCATAAATAAGATATTCATAACACTCCTCCTTGGATATCCCTGAAGATAATGTGCCCCGTTAAAACCTTATTAAGATAAAAACCCTGTGGGAAAAAAATCTTAGTGAAAGAAAAAGAGTACACACATTTTTGATATGCATAACGTGCTGTATCATTAAAAATCTTACCGGGAAAATTTATTGGGACAAAACCTTGGTTAAGGGGAAAAGAGTGCAACGCGTATTTACTCACTCTCATGAAAATATCATATAAGATCTTTGAATCTTCATAATTCAATATTGAATATAATCTTCAAATGTTGAAGTAGATTATACAGTAGTGAATAAATCTTTCAAATTATTACTTGAAATGAATCGCGAAAATTATTCTTATGAAGATCATGAGGGACGAAACTTGAAAGAAATATGTTTCGTTTTATCACATTTGATATACCCACTTTGAGATATAAATTTTGCATTATCTCTACACAAGATAGCTTGCATCTTATCTTGTGAAAGTAATTCACATATCTTCAGGATATGTTTAACCAAACACATATTTCGGTTTTGCCTCATGCATAACAATTATTTAAAGGTAATAATCTCATAGTACTTAAATAATATTTCTGAACAGCTAAGATAAGATGCTTCTATATCAAATAATGTATATATTGTGCTTTTAAATAAATAATATCGTTACCATTTTCTTGAGACAAAAAGAATCTTTGTTTACATTAAGAGACCTAACAAACATAAGGTTGATCAATGAATATGCGTTATACATGTAAAGTCTCTTTCAACATTTTTTTTTGTATGTCGATTGATGCACAAGGATTTAAAAAAATTTCTTCATGAGTCTCAATGATATTTAAATCGTCTACATACACAACAATAAAAATTCAAAGCTAAACCTCTTAATAAAAATATTCAGGAAAATTAAATAATTCATATAGCATTATGCTAATAAGTATTCAATGAGGCGATTATATCAAAATACGCCTAAATTATTTCAAGCCATAAAAGATATATTCAATATGGTTGAATAATATTCTCGAGAACTCGAATTAATTGCTTATGACAATCTGAATCTTTCCGGAAGTTCATGTAAATATTATTATCAAGAAACACATTCAAATAGGATGTAACAACATCCATTAGGCTGAAACTGAATAATTTCATTTATTGTCAGACTGATCAAAATCTAAAAGTAGTTGCATCCATCACCGAAGAATATATTTTCCTCATAACCAATTTCATGTCTTTGTGGGATCCTTGTGCAACCAAATGAGCTTATATCTCATGATTTCTCTTTTAATTCCTCTTTCTCATAAATGCTCATTTATATCCATGAGCTTTACATATTTCAACGTATGAGCTATAAGCTCAAATACTTCTCTTTACAAAATAGATTTTAATTTCGCCCCAATTACTTCTTTCATGCTGGCCAATCATTTCTTTGTTTACATTGTCCAATTGACAATGATTCATGATCCATATCATCAAATAAAATCTCTAGTGCTATATTGCATGCAAATATATTAATAGCGTCGATTTAATTTCGGATCCATTTATTACAGACATGACATAATCTATTGAGATCTCTTTATTATCAAGTACCTGATTCATGTCAATATCTCTGTTGGAGACATTTTAATCTCTTCTTGAGATTTTCATAATTCATTAATTCCTCAATCAGACCATCATAAAATATAACTCATTTTTTTCTTCGAGGATTTCTTTATCTTTGGAACTTACTTGTCTAATGCGCTTCAAGCGTAAGCTAGACTCATCAGCAACTAGAGTTTGTCCTTTCAGGACATCAAATTTAATCGGAGCATCCAAAACTGGTATACGTAACTTAGCCACTCTTTTAAGGTCAGTAAAATCATCTGGCAATTGATTTTCTAAATGAATTATCCTTTGAACTTATAGTTCATATTGTTGAATTTATGGATAAAAAATGATAATTCATTCGAAATTATTTCTTTGTCCAACTATTTTATTCTCTCCCCTTAATATCGGGTAAACTGACTCATTAAAATAATAGTCAGTAAATCAAGCTATAAATAAATTATTAGAAGCTCAAAATATTTAAATTTGATATATATTCCCAATAAAACTCATCTTTGTGCGTTGTGGTGGACCAATTAAATCATATATCGTACACCCAAAAATATATAAGACGAGAAATATTTCGTTCCTGACCAAAAACCATTTGTAATGGGAAGAACTTATAATCATTTGTTGGCTTGATGCGAATTGGTGTTATTATGTGTAAAATGACATGTCATCAACATTATCAAGACCGTTTGTCTTTATAAGATAATCTGAAAAATATGGTCATAATTTTATCAACTGAGCAAGTAGCCTCGCAAACACCAAATTGCGGGTTAATAACAAGGATACATATAATCATCTAGTCGATGCATCGATTAAAATCGTAAAATATCTAGGTGGACTATAAGAAAGGTGTATGAGCCCATATATATCACCTTGTATCCATTCCAGAAAATTAATAGACTTACACTCTATATTAACCGTTGATGATTGAATAATCAAATTGCTTTCATAGTAAGTATCACATGAAAATTACCTTGAAGAAAATCTTAGTTCTTTAATAAGTGATCACATAAAAGTGTCAATAAATTTTTCGCATCATAATTTAACCGGGATGACCTAACCGGTCATGCCAAATAAAATTATCAGTAAACATCTGGTTTACAATAGCATAAACTTCAATTTGTATTAATTCTTATGTAGTACAATATTGATGATAGTGCATGTAATTTTGTCAAAATTTTCTTATTGCCTTGAGTTATACTCGTAATATTGAGATAGTCAATATCCATTTAACTGATATTCTCAATATATTTTTATAAATATCTTTAAAATTTAATAAGTCTCTTTGCGAATTTGACGAATATAATACACTGTAAATATGGAATAAAGTTCTATTTGGCAATAACATATTTGCTCAGTCTGAGCCTTATGTGATATTAATACTTCTGGATATAGTACTCACATTATTCCCTTGAATTTAAAATGAGAAAATATGCATAATCATGCACCTTTTAATATGTGCTTTATTTCATTCACTTCGGGGAATAAAAAATATGTGCTTTGTACCATTCACTTCGAGGAATGAAAAAATATTAAACATAACACATTGTATCAAATCAGTTATTTATCAAATATAAACTCTCAAAAGATCTTCCGAAGCATTAATATTTCAGTAATTGAGATATAGTACTCACATTTTTCCTTGTATTTAAATGGGGAAATATTTTTATGCTTAAGTATAATATGAGTACTTGCACTGTCTGTTTGGTATAAATAGCCACAATTTATTGTAGATTTTATTCTGGAAGTGATAATATTCTTCAAAGGATAAATTAACATAAAACTTAAATAAATAATATTTAAAATAAATTAACGATAAATTAACATAAAGCGTAAATAAATAACTTAACGATAAATTAAATAATAAATAAAAATAAATTAACACAAAACAAAATAAATAAAAGATCAAATTATTCCTTTTAGAGGTTATAATGAAAATAAAATAAATGAAGAATTATTCTCTTCAAGGGTTATGAGAAAATTAACAATATCCAATTGAGTTGGATCTATAACGCCATAATTATTTTCGCCATAAAAAAAGCTGTTTATATTTTCTTTTATTTATCATTCATGATTATGGACAAAGTCTATAATACTTTGGCGTTTGACAAGTATGTGATCAATGTTTTGTACCATCGCATTAATAACATAAAGATTTTGATATGATCTCTATCATTCTTGTCATCTTTATAATTTCACTTCTAGTGGATATAAGCATTGTCAAAGAATCATCTTATCCGTATTTATTTTATGACCTCAATCGTAACCACAATTACTAATGTGACTTTTATTTATTCCGCTATAAAATATCACATCCACTTCAGGGAATGGAGCAGAGACTAATAGTTTTTTAAAATCTTTTCATGATATTGTGTCTGTAAGACAATATTTTTTTAGAATCACTGTAAGACAATATTAATATGTGAAAAATAGAGTATGTTTTTCTAACATATCCTCATCAGTGATACTCTGGCACATACTTGAGTTTTATTCACTAACCATATAGTGAATTATCACGTTTGCATTCACTTCAAGGAATGAAACAAATTCAATAATCGCATGGAATAAACATCATGCTTGCATTCACTTTAAGAAATGATATAAATCAAATAATCGCATGGAATAAACATTATGCTTGCATTCGCTTTAAGAAATGATATAAATCAAATAATCGCATAGAATAAACATTATGCTTGCATTCACTTCAAGGAATGACATAAATCCAATAATTGCGTGGAATAATCATCATGAATGCATTCATTTTAGGGAATGCCTCCCATAAAAATTCTTGAATCAAGACGATTTTTATAACTTGAACTTGAGAGAAGTTTATAGTCAAGTTTTTCGACATAAAAATAGTATTGCTTTCAAGTAAATATATACTTTATAATATTAATACTATTAAATAGTAATTGATCAACCAATATATATGCAATACATATAAAGAGCAAAAAAAAATTAATCCTCATACGCGACGTTGTTAAACCAATCCACAAGGTCCTTTAAAAAGAACCTCCTTTGAGACCAGTAGCCTCGTAGAACGGGATGTCCAACCAATATACTCGAATTAAACCAACATAACATAAAAATATTAATTAATTAGAATATAACTGACTTTTACCATAGTGATCGGTTTTTACCCTTTGCCTGACTTAATAGCTTTGGAATTATCAATAAGAACTACGATAATTGAGTCACTTTATCGCTACACAAACACTAAACAATCAAAGATTTTTTAAAAATTAAAAATCAAGTTAAAAATCAAGAAAAAAATAACCGGTAATTAAAATATAATTGAGGGAGAAGAACTTATATTTGATTTATGCTAGTAACAAATTCTTTTCAATAACTCCTTCAAGATTCGAACGACAAAAACCTCCGTTGGTTAGAGCCTTATGCTGATAACGTGTTGTGAATAAAGTAAAATATAAGAATAAAGTAGGAGAACAAAGATGAGAAACAAAAGAGAGATTTGTATTATATTCTCAAGGTATGTTTGTATATAATGCTTTCTTTAAAAGTCTATATTTATAGACATAAGATGAAAACCCTAATTCCAATGGGTATTAAACCTTAATAATAAAATTCACTAAAGTTTAACTTAATATATGAATATCCACCATAAATAAGATATTCATAACATATAACTCATTTTTTAATAATATTTTTAAATTTTTACAATCAGTTTTAAGATTAACATCATTCATGAATGCAGTTTATCAAAATTAAAAAAAAAACATCGTATATGAAAAGGTAAAGATAAAAGAAATCAAATATTTACTATTGTTTTATTACACAAAATATTACTATCATTAAAAAGAATAATCATGAATATCAAATCATAAATATTAAAATGAGTCTATCTCATGTGTCGAACATCATTAGATATTATTAAATTAGTTAATAAAAATTAAATCACTCTTTTATTAATTATATATTAAGTTTTTAAAATTTTTAATTTTTATTTATTAATTTAATAATATTCAGTAATGTCCAACGTTAATGATGTTATAAAATATTCGACATCCGTTACATAATTAAATAATAATAATATATAACATAACCCTACGTTTCTTGAAGGTTAAGAAAAGTCTATATTGTGGACTAATGTTAGATATAATAATAAGATAGATTATTATTTTTAAATAATTGAAGTTCTAATTTAAAAATAATATTATAAAGTCATGAATCCATAAATTATATCTCATAAATTCATATTTGGCAGCAGTGTTTAGGATTTTCTTGGGATCTCCCAATCATTGAAAATTGAAACATCTCCCTAGCAAACAGAACACTAGCTGACAAATTCAGACACAGATCATAAGATCGAAGAAGAAGAAGAAAGAAATGATTTTTAGTGCTCTGAGCTATAAACAAACAAAACAAAAAACCCTACAATGAGATGTTGTGGGCTGTCAAGTTGAAAGTGAAGGATGGGAATTAAAACCAGACATCTCGATGTTGAGAAAACCGCTCAGTGTCGGGGTGGTAGGAAGAAACAGCCCATGGTTTTCTCATTTTACCACCTCTCATTTCAACTCCCATTCGTTCTAGCTATAATATGATGCATGCATGTGTGTCAGTGTCAAATGTAAATACAAAAATACTGGTTTTTCCGTGTCCCTTCCAAACTTCCAACCATCTATTGTGATTACTACCTTCATCTTATTTTATTTGCTCAGTATTCAATTTTTTGGTTGAATTTTTTAAATTTTAACTTATTATAACTTTAAATCTATTATTGATAAAAATATTAAAAATTATATTTAAAAACCTCTAATTAAATAATTTAAGAATATATATTTTATAAAATTTAATAAATTAAAATATTTAAATAATTATGATCAAAGTTTAAAAAATTTAACTTTAAAAAATCAATAATGGATTTTTTATATAAGACGGAAGAAATAATATTTTTTCTCTCTTAATTATGATGTTATTGATATTAGTTAACGAAATGATCTATTTTAAGTTGTTATTAACAAGATACGCTATGAAATTATTAATATTTGTTTAAAATAGTCTATAAGAGGAGGTTAGGAATCCATAAAATTAGGAACAAAATCTATCATGTATTCAACAATTAAAACAATTAATGAAAATTTTACACTTTTAAATAGTTTAAACCCTACTGTTAATTACTTGTATTAGTAGGCTAAATCTAATAGCAGCCACAGCTTCTTGTCCGACCATGCACGTGTTCCTGTCTTGAACGATGCCATGAAACAACTGGACGAGACTTTCTTTTTGGTTTGGCTCACAACTCTAGTCATTCAACCAGATTCGCTTGAGTGATTTTAGACTTTCAACAAGTTAGTTAAAGTTTCTACGTATTTAATCATGTTAAATTAAATACGTAGGTTTTAATTAAATTGGATGACAATTCAGAGTGTATCCGTTTTTACGTACTATTCATGCAATGGCGTACAGAGGATAGGGATTTGGACTTTGGATATGTATTCTTTTCCCTCGGTTTCAGTTCACATGCAGATTCGCAGCTTCTCTCTAGGCATAGAAGTTAAAGCTCAGTTGATAAAGTTAGTGATATGTATATGATAATGCAAAACAAAATGGAAATGGGGATTATAAGTCTAAAATGAGTGATTAATAAAGGTTAAGAAACAACAAAAACAGGACCTACAAAACTAATTATGACTTTGTGAGAAACCAAAACCCAGCATTCTGTGTACTTGTGAGCGACAGGAGCTTGGTTTTTATATGATTATGTTCGAAAGGCCAACATTATTAACAGGCTTTGTGCACTCGAATAATTTTACGTGGACGATGATGTTAATTATGTATGTGGGTCAAAGTTGTTTTTAATTTAAAATATTATGTTTCTCCTTTTTAATTAATTATTAGAGAGATTTCGGTGAAAATGACTTGAAATCATCCTTCTGTCCATAAATTGCACCAAATCTTAGGCCTCCTAATTAGAGGCTAAATTAATACGAAATAATTTCGTGCAGTGATCCTAGATTGAATATTTTATTACCAACTATGCTTCCACATCAAATGTGTTGTAGCTATAAATTCTTAAACTTGGAATGAAACTTTCATTTCCTCGAGGCATCTTCTAATAATAATAGCATTCCCCAGAGAGAGAGAATAAGGCAAAAAGGCAAGAAAAAGAGAGATGGAGACCAATGAACAAGGGTTCCTAGGGGAACTGTTTGCCCTGAGAAGGGACAATTGGGACACAGTTCCGACTGAAATGAATGCCATTCTCGCTAATGACTTCAACTTTGATTGCTTGGATGATGCAGCTGCTGCTGCTAGTTTTCTTCCCGATTCCTTCTGCCAAGAATTATTTGTGCCTTTGGACCAAGATTTGAGTTTCAACTTCAACGAGGTCTACGACGGTCCACTCGGAGATGGATTTTCTGCAGCACCACAAGTGACCGACACATCGAACAACACGTTCGATATGCCACCGTTCCCGGTTCAAGAAGATAATCACTGGTTGAATATGATGGAGGAAGCAGAATCCAGCTTCCTCGTAGATGAACTACACATACTGGATGCCCGAGCGGCAGCTGCTTGCAAAGCTGAGCCTATTCAATCACCTGAAGCGGTTTTCAACATGGGGAGTTGCAGCCCTTCAGACCACAATAATCGAGCCAAGAAACTAAAGGGCCAGCCGTCAAAGAATCTTATGGCGGAAAGACGGAGAAGGAAAAGGTTAAACGACCGCCTTTCGATGTTAAGATCAATTGTTCCTAAGATAAGCAAGGTATGATATCAATAAGACAATCGCTTAGTGCCAAAATGCAAGTTGTTTTTCGAGGACTAATCTGTTTTTTTTTGTTCCTATTAACGTTTTAACAGATGGATAGGATATCCATCCTTGGTGATACCATAGATTACACAGAGGAGCTTCTGGAGAGGATCAAAACTCTGCAGCAAGAGATCGAAGAAGGCTCGAATGAGTTAAAAATGTCTCACATTTTCAATGAAGTAAAACCAAATGAAATCTTAGTGAGAAAGACACCAAAGGTACCGAATTTTCTGCAACATTTCAGGTGAAACCTTATTTCAAACACCCAAACCCAGAATTTATGTCCCTGAACTTGTTTTCTTGCAGTTTGAGGTGGAAAGAAGAAATGTGGATACGAGGATTGACATTTGTTGTTCCGGGAAACAAGGATTGTTGTTATCAACTTTAACCACATTGGAAGCATTAGGCCTTGAGATTGAACAATGTGTTATTAGCTGCTTCAATGATTTTGCAATGCAAGCTTCTTGCTCAGAGGTAATAAAAAAAACAAATTTGTCAATCTCTTTGAATTAGTTCTAGGTTAAGTGTGTTAAACATTTATCTTACGATCATTTTTGTCATTATTTCAGGACTTGAAACAGAGGACACTAATAAGTTCTGAAGACATGAAACAAACATTGTTTAGAAATGCTGGTTACGCAGGAAGATGTCTGTAGGAATAAAATTAAAACACAGAGAAGTTGTTTACATGCAATTCAGATCGATCAACGATACTATTTTGCGGCGTTCTGTTCAGAGAGAAGTACATTGTAATATTTTCAGTACAAGACACAAATTTTCAACCTAATTAAACATATAGAAGCTGTCGTTCAATATCATGAATTAGCAAGTCTCATTTTTCTAATTACAAGTATTTTTGGATGAACTACTGAATTATGGATTGTTTGTATTTTTTGCCTTAATAAATAAGAGAATCCTAATCATCACAGCTTTGTAATAACTATTTCAGTTGGAGTTCTTTATTAATACAGAATTCTTTACTACTATTTGTTCTCCTTTTCATCCAAATTTTAGTGTGGTTTTTGTTGTGTCTGTGAGTTTCAATACTGTTTTTGCCTTCTGGAAAATCAATGTTAATTGCCTCTAAATTGTAAGAGAAGCAACCAGAACACAATGATGCATCAAAGAGCAGCAATGGACTGGTCTATTTGCATATCTCATGCATCTTTGTATTTGCGAAGTTTTAGAAAAACATTGGGACAACATCAATAATTGTCTTAATGCTTTTTTCAGGCTTACGTTTGCAGTTGTTTGTTTCATGGTGTGTTCATGCAGAGACAGCTCTGCATAAATACAAATTGACTTTTAATGGTTATGGAGTTTTAAGATGTTTGTTATCAGTTCTCACGCGGAGGTGGAAACTTTTTATTTTCACAAGTACTTTATTTTTATGGTTTAGAATTTTGATTTAAGATTTAAACTTAATATATGGGGTTTAAAATTTAGGGTTTAAGATTAAAATATAGAGTTAATTTTAAGATTTAAGATAATATTATTAAAAACTTAAATTTTAACCTATAAATCTTAGATTAGATCGAATAATTCCGCATTCCACTTGTGTTACTGGTCAATGAAACAGACCCTAACCTCACCTATGCAGTACCCTTGAGGAACAAGCAATCTAATTCCAAAGTCACTCGAGATATTATGAATACATGTTTTGTTATTGTTAGGGTTGAGAAAAAAATCTGATTACCCGATTTTGGTTTTAGATTCGGTAAGGTTCGGTAGATTTTTATTTTATATTGGTTTTGATGGGATTGAGATTAGATTCAAATTTCGATGTGATTTTGATTTTTTTGGACCTGGTACCCGGTGGGTACCTAATAAGACCGAAACTAATACCAAATATCTGATATTAATTTTCTTTTGTTTATTTTTTTATCATACTTTCTCTTTATGTATAAATAATTGAATATTATGATTATTACTAATTTTAAAACTTTAATTTTCAAACCTACAATATTCTAATTTTATTATTTAATATTATTATTGGTGGTTGAATTTTTTTTCTCTAATTATTCATTTTTTTAAGAATAAACTAATTGACCGAGTACCCGATATTGAAATCGATTCCCACTAGTAACCGGATCGGTTCTTAAAATTTAGGATCCGATGTAACCAGAACCGAGACTGATTCTAATTTTCAGGAATAAGTGGTTACCGAGACCAGGATCGACTCTAATTTTCAGGAACCGATAATTATCTGGACCGAAATTAATTCTATTAAAATTAGCCGAATACTTGATCTTTCCCACCCTACTTATTATTGCATCCGTCTGTCTATTATTCAATTTGTAAAATAGAATATCAAGTAATATAATATATATGATAAAACTACAATGATTTTGTATGATTATAAGCACATCATTATGCTTAATGATATGATTACAGAAGAAGAATGAGATAAAAAGTTGATAATAACCTCGAGAGAATGGCGTGAAAGGAATGGAACTGATGGAGTTTTAATTTTGGGGTGGGGACCGAACCATGTTAATTAGGTTACAACTGTTTCACATGTGATAGCAAATTAAAATCAAAGCATGAATGAAAGCTTAGTTTGATATTGATTATAATTTTTATGGTAAAAAATAAAAATAATTTTAAAAATAAGGTAGAAAATGATTTTTAAAAGTTGTGTTTAAATATTTAATTATTAATATTAATATAAAAAATTATCGGAAAGATAAAATATATTTATTTTAAATGTATTGTCGAAAAATATTCTTAAAAAATAAAAGTTAGATTTAAGAACTAATAAGTGTTAAACTTGTCATTTTAAATCCGAGTTTAAGTCAATAATTATTTTTTAAAGTGATTTTTCTATAAAATTCAAATATTTTTTTTATTATTAGTCGGAGAAATAATTTTAACACAAGTTTCATGCTGTTATCCTCTGATAGACGTTCAACCTGCATTCCTTGTCAAGATTCATCTTCTTCTCTCTTAACGATCAGCCTAATTAATTTTTTTCGGGCTAAAAAAATTCTAACCTTCGGTGTACTTATAATTTCGTGCTTAAATATCAGAAGGCAAGGCAAAAGGTGGTAGGGCAAAGCCTGCCGGTACTGATGCCGGGGATGAAGTTCCAAGGTTCCTAGCAAATAACCATGGCTTCTCCATGTGAGCCGGAGACAGTTGAAAAGATTAAGCTAACAGTACAAAAGTCTCCACTTCTTTAAGTACAAAAGTGAAAATAAGTGTTTGTATAGAATCATAATTACCTTGAAATCAGATGATGTTGGGAATTATAACAGCAAAAACTACGACTATAATTCAGAGTAAAAGATATTTATTTCACTTATTTTAATTAAGAACAAAACCAAGCGATGTAAATCTGTGTTATGCTTGATCTTAGTAGCATGTAAATCGGTGATGATGATGTGGAGATGTACCATGTACATGATGATATCTCCCTGTATCAATGGATGGATTAAGGACAAAGCGTGCAGCAGATAGACGATAGTGACAGGTAAATGGTTGTCATTAAATAAAATAATTTCAATTATTTATTTTATTATTAACAATTAATTAATAAACAAATTAAATATTCCACGACAGTATTAGTACCCTGTATCCCTTCTTCCGGAAGCCTGAACAGTGATTGGTGTGTAGGCTTCAGTTCCAAGCCATAGCAAGTGTGTTGCGTAAGAGAGAAAAAGGAGTTCAATGTCGGGCGCTGTAGCCGGCAGTACAAAATTAAACGCCGCTGTCTTGTCTCCTTAGCCTCTCGCCACGTAACTTCACTATTTGCTTCTCACGCTTTTATTCTCCTTAGTTATCTTTCAAGTAAATTAAACACGAAAATTTTATATAATTTATGATAAATTTCTCTTCCATAAGGGGAAAAGTTTTAAATTGTATACACGATCGATAATATTAAAAATTCAAAATTAAAATATATTATAAAAGCCTAACAACTTAAAAATTTTAATACGAATATAAAAAAATTATATAAAATAGAGTGATTCGACTCATAAATTTTGAGATTTAGGTTATTATGATGGACATGAATGAAATATTAGTTGACACTCAAATTTTTTTGGGAAAAAAGAATTTTAATATATATATTTAAGCCTTTTTGGTCAGTTGATCAAGTTATTTATCTTTGTTCTCTCGTATTTTTTAGATCATGTGTTTTAGACTTATTAAGTGACTCGTTTTATTCTCTTAGTTTTATCTTCTCTCTAAATTTAATTAAAATTAGAATTAAAATTTATAAAAAATTCTAACATTAATTTAAAACATAATTGATATCTCTTAATAAAAATTAATATGTATCATTTAAATTAGTTTATTTTTAATAAAATATAAGTTAATATCCAAAATTTTAACGCTACAAATAAATTGAGTACCATGCAATACAAACTGGATTTCTGGATAGAATTCGATCAACTCTATATGTCAAGGACAAAAATGCGAAAATGAAAAGTAATGAAGAAAGAAGTGAAATTTCACAATGTTGTCCGAACAAACATTCTCTATCAAACGTATATGGGTGCAAATTAAGGAACTAATATTGTGATATATTTTTTAAAACATAAAATTTAGAGTTTTGATGTTATACGAAGATATTATTATTTTAATAATTCGTAAAATATTTTCTTCATTAAAAAATGGAAAGTATGGAAGGAGGAATATTAGTATTTTTTAATAAAAATTTGAGATAATTTTTATTTTTTATATTTTGTTTATCTTAATGCATTGAGTTTCATATTAGACAACAAGTTTTTGTTACTTCGTGACAATGGAAGGTCCTTAGCTTTGTCTCTTGGGGAGAAAATTCTGTTCTTTGCTCGTTTTAAGTAAAAATCAAACCAGAAAACCTTCAATAAAATTAAAAAGATTTTAATTTTGATATTATTTTTCAGTTTCGGATCAGCCAATCCGTTAAGGTAATTTTGTGTTGTTGTGTTAATCTTCATGTCTCATTGTTAGCTGGTGTCTTTTCATGAGAAAACAGAGGGAAAATACAAGAGGGTTGTTCTAAGAAAAGCCGCCCTTAAAAAAAGCCTAAAAAACGTCCATACCGTTTTTCTTATAAAAGTTGTAAGAAATTCGGTACACACTTTTCGGTATATATCGAAATTCTTATAATTTTTGTAAGAAAAACGGTATATACCGAAATCTTTATATTTTTTGTAAGAAAATTGATTTTTATAACCGAAATTCTTACAGTTTTTGTAAGAAATTCGGTATATACCGTTTTTCTTACAAAAATTATAAGAATTTCGGTATATACCGAAAAGTGTGTACCGAATTTCTTACAATTTTGTAAGAAAAACGGTACGAGCGTTTTTTAGACTTTTTTTAAGGACGACTTTTCCTAGAATCACCCAATACAAGAAAGATTAATAAAGTGCAGGAATCTCGCTGCAGTTAGTTCTCCGTACAGTGTAAGAGTGTAGGCTGCTAGTTCATCTCTTGACTATTGTCTATTGGTCTTAGTTAAAGCTTTTCTCAAAGGCTTAGCTTTAAATTCTGATTTTCTACCCAATTTTTCAGCACTCAAACATGCCAGAACTATTTGTTTCTTTTGTAAACAATCATTACTTCCATTTAAAAAAAACGCTTCCCCTTTCTTCTCTAATTTCGTTTGTTGATGTTATTCTTTCTTGGATAAGCTAGTTCTTTTACATTTACTTTTCTGCTTATAACTGTTTAACACTTAAAGAAAGATAAAGTGTTGTCTCAAATCCTTAAGGTTCACGTTGTTTTTAATTTATCTTATCCCTTAATTTCTCTGATTTCTCAAGAATCGTTTTAAAACTTTATACTGTTTAATTTTCTTGGAGATGTTTTATAATCTACGAAGGTTCCTCTTGTTAACATAGTTGTAAATAAGGTTAGTAAGGCAGCTTGGTTTTATTATTTCTTCGAATAATAATTTTGATTATCTTTACAATTTGTAGACTGTTGAAGCATTGAAGTTGTTTTATTTTCTTAAATTCTGATGTCTTCGTCGTTTCTTGGCATGGAGGAAAGGGGTCAGAGCAATGTAACTTTACTAGGGTCTTCTGGATCCATGGATTGTGTGTGCCAGAATACTGCTAAATTGAAGGAGCAAAATTACATGGGCTTATTTGATTGTTCTTTCATTGGGAGCTCCGTTGTTGTCCGTGATTCAAACGGAAGCAATGTTAGTTTGAATTTGAAGGCAACAGAGCTTAGGCTTCTTGGATCCCAGTCTCCTGAAAGAAATCCTGAGCTTTGTTTGTTAGGCTTTGCTCAACTTGATGAGAATGCCTTTTTCCCTTTGCACCCTTCAAGTGATGGTCGCTGCTTTACATCACAAAAAATTATTGTTCCAGGCAACAAAAGAGGATTCTATGATGCTATGGATAGATTTTTAGAGGTAAATGATAATTACTAATTATTGAATGGGGAGACTAATTATTGATGTCTAATATACAAAAAACCTACTCTATGTTGCAGGGTAATTTTTTTGTTAATTCGGAAGTAGATGTGATGTTGTCGTCCATGAAATCTGCTTCAATGCTTGAGAACATTGGGACAGATGATTTAGACTCAGAACATTGGGGCTCAACCAGCAAAAGCCGAAGAGGTTTATAACCAGAAGGTGATGAAGGACATGTCTCATGCTGTAAATGAGACCAGGCCTAACCCTAATATATCTGCAAACAATAACAGTGGAGCACCTGCTACCAAGTAAGTCTGCATGGGTTTTGCTATGAATTTTATGTTTAACCCTGAGAAGATTCTAGGATCCTCCTCCATTTGTAGGGCACGGATTATATGTTGGCCTCCTATTAGGTCTTTTAGAAAGAACTCGTTTTTCACCGCTTCGAAGAACACTGATGAATAGATGAACAGGCAGGGCCCAATGCTCTTTTTATTAAGGTCAGCATGCATGGTGCTCCTTATCTGAGGAAAGTGGACTTGAAAAACTACTCTAAGTATCAAGAGCTATCTTCTGCTCTTAAAAAGATGTTCAACTGTTTTACCATAGGTCAGTTATTTCAATATAATAATTTAGGACGCAGACTTTACATGTATGTCATTCAAGCTACTGCTATTTGTTTGTGTGGATCAAGTTATTGTTATTTTATTCTGATAACAGGTCAATGTGGATCTCATGGGACCCTGGATAGAGAGCTGCTGAGTGAAAGCAAGCTGAAGGATCTGTTGCATGAATTAGAATTTGTTCTTACTTATGAGGATAAAGATGGTGATTAGATGCTTGTGGGCGATGTTCCATGAGAGTAAGCCCTAACCCCCTTCATATTCTTCAGCAAAAAAAATATATTTTCAGGTTATAAGCTAAATTTAAGCTATTATACTTTGGAGGTTGTAAAAACCTGCTTAATTATGGTATGCTTAGACAAAATAAATTTATTGTAGTGGAATAAAACTAAGCAACGTACACATCAGGAATTGTTTCTGTTCTGGTACTTTAATAATTTTTCATTAAACTTTCTTGTCTTCTTGAGGTTTTAAAGATATGCAACCAAGTAAGAAAATCTTTGAATAAGTAAGAAAAACTGCCAACTGCAAACAATCCCTGATATAGTTCTGTAGTTTTTTATATAATCCCTTGAAAGATGGACGGGAACTTGTTATGCGTATAGGAATTTTGTAAAGAAAATTTAGGTTTCAGAATAGAAGAGTAAGATTTCAGGAGAGAAAAGATTCAAGATTTCATTTCTTGGAAGATAAAAAATTTGTGCTCAGCACAGTACAAGCTATATAGAGTTAGTTGCACTGAAATTATCTTTTTACAGCTGGCATAACTAACAATAATAATAAAACCATTCTCCAAGCTTCTCTTCCTTCTAGCTCATTGTTGGGCTAGCAGCATTGGATCCAGTCACAGGCCCATCTGAGGCTCCACAGTGGTATTTCCCAACGATACCGTTTCTGCCTGTCCCTTTTCTTCACGTGTTTTCAGATCAAAATCCCCAATCTGAGTTGCCAAAATCCCTAATTGATTCGACCTTCCAATTTGAGTCATGACATTGGCTTCTCCTTCAGTGGATCCTTGTCCCCAAGGATCGAAGTCAGGGAATTGTGACTTTAACACACTGTAGTCCTCCCAAGTGGCGTTTTCAACCCCGAGGTTCAACCATTGGATCAGCAGCTGTGTCACGGCTTGGTTGTGGCGTTTGACCATCCTTTTATCAAGGATGATTGCTGGGTAGATCTTCATTTGTCCATCCTCAGTCAACTCTGGTGGTTCAGTAGAGGTAACCACTCTTTGCCCTATTCTCTTTTTTAGTAAACTGACATGAAATACAGGATGCAATTTTGAACTCACTGGTAGAGCTAATTTGTATACTACTGTCCCGATTTTCTGAATTACCTTGTAGGGTCCGTAGAACTTCGCAGTCAGCTTCAAATTCTTTCTCAAGGCCAAAGAAGTCTGTCTGTATGGTTGTAATTTGAGGTACACTTCATCTCCCACATCAAATGTCCTTTCGGTCCTTCTCTTGTTTGAATAGTGTTTCATTCAGCTTTGAGCCTTAGTTAAATGTTCCTGTAGCATTTTGTGCATTTGTTCACGATTGCTCCTCTCCTCTTGTACACTTTGCATTGGTGAGTCCACATTCCACATTAAGGTAGGAGGTTTGCACCCATAGAGTGCTTCAAAGGGTGTAGTTCCAATAACAGTATGGTAGTTCGTATTATACCAAAATTCAGCTTGAGGCAAAAACTTAGACCATGTTGTAGGCTTGAGGAAACACATGCTTCTAAGATAGTGCTCTAGGCACTGATTTAACCTTTCACTTTGACCATCTGTTTCTGGATGGTAAGCCGTACTAAACAAGGTGGTGGTACCAGTTTGTTTTATCATTTCCCTCCAAAATAAGCTTGTAAAAACTTTATCCCTATCAGAGATAGCAATCTTAGGAGCTCCATGTAGCTTGTAAATTTGATCTAGATAGGTCCGAGCAATCTTCATTGCTGTGTAGGGATGAGACAATGCCACAAAGTGGGCATACTTAGTGAACTTATCAATAATGACCATCACACAATTAAATTTCATAGAAGTAGGAAGTCCTATGAAATCCATGGTAATCACTTCCCAAGCTTGTGTGGGAATAAAAATTGATTGTAGGAGCCCTGGTTTAGCAATATGTTCTCCCTCAACTCTTTGACACACATCACACTGTTGAACATACTGATCAACCATCTTCTTTAATACTGGCCAGAAAAAACAGCTTCTAAGTCTTTGATAGGTGCCCTGAATACCTGAGTGTCCTCCCTGTGAAGAGTCATGCATTTCTGTCATTAGTTGCTGCCTCAGGTTCCCTTTACTTCCCACATAGACTCTGCCTTCTTTCCTTAAAATTCCTCTAGCAAGGTTCCAACCCTCCTTGTATTGCTTTCCTACTGATAAAGTTGTGATGGCCTCCTGTGCCAGTTTATCCCCTTCATAACTCCCTTCTACCTCATGTACCCACTGAGGAATTAACAAGGTAGTGGTCCTCACCATTAGTTCTGAGTCCTCCTCATGCTTCCTAGATAATGCATCTGCAGCAACATTAGTTTTTCCCTTTCTATATTGGATTATATAATTTCTGTTCCAACAAAAATTTGAGAGCCTCATGATCTGTTTTTATGATGAAAGAATTACCCTCTAAATAATGTCTCCACTTGATCACTGCCATGAGGATGGCAAGGTATTCTTTCTCATAAATGGAAAGATCTGCATGTTTAGAACCTAGAGCCTTGCTTAAGTATGCCACTGGCCTTCCTTCTTGGGAAAGGACAACACCTATTCCCCTTGCACTCGCATCAGTTTCCAAGCAGAATGCTTTCTGAAAATTTGGTAGGGCCAAAACAGGTGCCCTGCACATAGCACTCTTTAGTTGCTCAAAGGCTCTTCTTGAGTCATCAGTCCAGCAAAAACCTTCTTTTTTAAGCATATTTGTTAAGGGTCTACTCAATTCTCCATACCCTTTAATGAACTTTCTATAATAACCTGTCAAACCCAAAAACCCTCTCAAGGATTTAAGGTTCTTTGGCAATGCCCAGTTCTTCATAGCCTCAACTTTGGAGGGATCAGTTGCTACCCCTTGTTCAGTAATAAAGTGTCCTAGGTACTCAACATGTCTTTGCCCAAAGTAACACTTTTTTCTTTTGACATACAATTGATGTTCCCTTAGTACCTCTAGCACCACCCTAACATGTTTGATGTGTTCCTCTAAAATCTTACTGAAGATGAGGATATCATCCTCCTTCTCTCTCTCTTCTAACAGTTCTTCTTCCTCCTTTTCCTCTTCCTCTATTGCTTCTTCTTCCTCCATCACATTAAGCTGCTTCATTTTACACTGGTGTCCTGGGCTGTAATTCTCTCCACATCTGAAGCATAAGTTGTGGGTCCTCCTGTATTCTGTAAGGGATTGCTTGTTGGCTGGATTTGCAAAACTTGTTCTATTCTGCTGGAAAGATCTCCCTGTTCTGGAGCTTGCTTGATGACCACTAGGAAAGGAACTCTTTACTGTATACTTATGTTTTCTTTGCTCAAAATCCAAAGCTAGTTCAATCAACTTAACTTGTCTGAAAGCTTCTGCCAAATCTTTTAGAGGATGAACTTTAATCCTGTGCCTCAACTCTTCTTTCAGCCCACTTATAAAGCTAGAGATGAAATAGGTCTCATCCAAGGAAGCATTAATCTGCAGCATATAGGGTTTTAATTCCTCAAACTTATCCTGGTAGTCCTCCACAGAAGTTTTCTGGACCAATTTATTAAATTCTTCAATGACATCACTAAAAGACTTGCTGCAAAATCTGTGACATAGATCAGCTATAAATTCATGCCATTGCACCCTATGTTTCTGCATCATATACCCGTCAAACCACACCTCAGCTCTTCCACTCAAGTACATAGTAGCTATTTCTAACTTATGATTTTCTGGATGTTAAAAATAGCAAAATATTTTTCACATCTCCTCACCCAAGCTCTAGGATTTTCACCATCAAACATTTGCAACTCAATCTTAGGCTTAAGGTTCAAGGAACTCCACAGATTATCATTACTGTCCTTCTCTAACTTAGGGGTCTCCTGAAGGTGGGAAGTGCCTCCTCTTTCTATCCCCTTACTCCCAAACCTCCATGTGTCATTAGGAGATGATAAAACTTGCGGTCTAGATGCCAATAACCCAGGTTCATCAAGTTTCATAGAATATCTTTCATTTTCTTCAATAAAAGTTACCTGGACAGGTTTCTTGCCTTCACTCCTTAGCTGAGTACTTTTTTCTGGTGGTTTGCTTCCTTCAGGTGATGCTTGCTCTGAGTCTTCCACTGCTTTGGTCACTGCTGCTATTATCTTTCTGATGTCAGATTGCACCTCCTCCATTCTTGAGTCTATCAGATCGATTCTCTTTTCTAATGTGTTCTTGTCCAACTTCATTTCGTCTATCTGTCGTTGCAAGCCAGTCAAGTCCACAGTCTCTGCCATTGCTTGGTTTCTCTTAGATCTTCCCAGTGTGCTTGGAGGATTCACGAACCTGCTCTGATTACCAAATGTTATGCGTATAGGAATTTTGTAAAGAAAATTTAGGTTTCAGAATAGAAGAGTAAGATTTCAGGAGAGAAAAGATTCAAGATTTCATTTCTTGGAAGATAAAAAATTTGTGCTCAGCACAGTACAAGCTATATAGAGTTAGTTGCACTGGAATTATCTTTTTACAGCTGGCATAACTAACAATAATAATAAAACCATTCTCCAAGCTTCTCTTCCTTCCAGCTCATTGTTGGGCTAGCAGCATTGGATCCAGTCACAAGCCCATCTGAGGCTCCATAGTGGTATTTCCCAATGACACTGTTTCTGCCTGTCCCTTTTCTTCACGTGTTTTCAGATCAAAATCCCCAATCTGAGCTGCCAAAATTCCTAATTGATTCGACCTTCCAATTTGAGTCATAACAGAACTGTGGTTATTAGTTCTGGAGATAAAATTGTGCATATATGTAATTTGTTTGACTACTAATTGTTTTACCTTTATTTAGCTGACCATCAGCCAAAAAAGGAAATATAAAACAATTAGATTGGACAGAACATGTATGTTATAACTGCTCTTGCTATCTGTAAATAGGACAAAAATGAAATTCACTTTCTTAGACCTGCAATTATTTTTCCCAATAGTTTCCAATTTTTGGTATAATGATTTTTTACTCACATTTTAATACTCTAGCTTCATAACTTCAAATTCAGTGAGTTATATTTTGTCTGCATCAATCTAAATTGGAACAAATTGGTACATTATGCAGTTCAGTTTATTATTGTTTTTGTTCTACTCAAATAAGTTAATCACAGTTCACTGCAGCCTAATTCAAAGTTTATGATTGTTTTAGGATGTTTACTAATGCTTGTAGAAGATTGAGGATCATGAAGAGCTCTAATGCCATTGGACTTGGTAACTAAATTTATGTGTTTATTATCCTTCAACTGACTGTCGAGGCATGAACTAGTATGGGAACCAGTTTCTGTTTTTACATTTTCTAACAAAATGCCTAAAACACATGCTAGCAAGAAGGGATGTTGGACCAAGGGGGTGCTGGGGTGGGGGAAGTTGCACCCCTAAAAATTTCAAGTTCCCTAATTCTACACCCCCTACATTTCAAATATAACTTCTTGATAGTTTTGCGCCACTTACATGAATTTTAGGTCCGTCCCTACATGCTAAGAGTAAAGAGAACTATCTTGTTGGTAAAATCCTTAATGCAGTCAACCTACTAATTGAACATCTAAATTCTAAACTTTTAACGATTGATAAACTCAAAATGATGCATGAACATAATGTCATCATAATTCTTCTTGCTGCTTGTCTCTTGAATGAATCAAAATAATTGTTCAGCTTGTGTCTCACTGATTTCTTAATTACTTTAAAACAATAATTTGTGTATCTATAAAATGTGATTACAAGGCATTTGAGTAAATAGCCCCCTCTATTTCCTCTTGTATGTGTTGGAATTGATGCTTTACTAAGTTGACTCTGGCTCATTTGGCTCTGAAAATGGTTCATAATTTGTCATAGAAAAACCGAAAATGTAGTGCTCTATCATCTTACTATTTATCCCCAAGAATTTTATTCTGTCTTCAGAGCATACGAAGATTCTCTGGTTCTACTAACCTTGGACATACTTTTAAGTTTGTTTTAAATGCATTGACTTCTCTTTTTCCCGGTGCTTTTGTTTTTGCTATCCGATGAGAATGAAGTGATCAGGAGATCTTGGGGTATCTGCTTTCGCTGGTTGCTGCTTTTATCTCTACTTTACACGGGATTTATATTATGCAAGTCTGTTTTTATCGTGCTAAAATTATAAACTCAACATGGTTTCGTGTTTAGTGCGTGGACGAGTCCCTATTCCCCGATCTTAGCATGTAAAATGCATTGTTTCTCGAACTATTATCCCATGTGTGCTTTGCATGTTGATATTGATATTATCTGTAAACACTGACTTGATTGTATTAATCATGTATTCCAAACATTATGCATATCGGGTCTGTTGCCTTATCTCTTCTAAATTTAAGGGATAAAAAGAGAACCTGAAAAGTGGTTGGAATTTATCTGAGAGTAGGCTTAACCTCCATGTGATGGGCTGCATTATTGTTATGCTCTGCACAGAACAAATAATGTAAATCCAAGGAAAGTAGGGTAGGGACCATTAACTAGATTAGGGTGAAAGTTGGTCTCAAGTTTGGTAGGGGCTCAAATTGTTAGCCATTTTAGGGCATTGAACTTTTAGTCAGGAGCAGCTGGTACCACATTGCCCTGTTTTTCTTTTTTATCAGCACCATATCTATAGTAACTTTACAAAGGCTTCTGCATGTGAACGTGGATGATACTGAGGTATTGCAGTGAGCAAAGCTAAGATTCTGGAAAAAATAAAATATGTTTTCATAGTGGGGCTGTGAGAGCATATTATAAGAGATGGGAAACGAAGAAGATTTTGATAAGATACTGAACCTCGTCTTTCTCTAGAATTATTACGACAATGGTAATGGTAAAAAGGAAATTTGGTTGTTTCTGTGGCCTGACTTCTTGTTGATGTTGTCTATTTTATTGTGTACCTTTCTATGCTTTACCCCTGGACCTTTTAGACGAGTGAAAATCATTTATTACTTTCTTATGCTTCCTTCTATTTCAAGTTATAGAATTAGGGTTTAAAGTTTAAGATTTAAGGTTAGAGGTTATAATTAGAAATTATAAAACTAAGGGTAGGGTGTATTTTTTAGGGTTTAGGGTTTAAGATATTAAACAAGAGTTAGAGCTAAAAATTTATTTTTTAAAAATTTTTCAAAAAAAAGTAAGAAACTGATAGATGATTTTTACCCCTTTTAGATTTCATTTAGTATTACTTTTTAAATGAGTTTTCAAGTTAAATCAATAAATTTTTAAAATTGTTAATGTTAATATCTATTATTTTTAGGGATATATTTTAATACAACATCTATTATTTTAAAAGCTATGTAAAAAATTATACAATATTTTATATTTAAATTATAAATTATAAAATTTAAAACTTTATTTTTTAAATCCTAACACTCTAAACTTTAGGGAAAATTCTACAACGGGCGTCGAACACCGCTGAACACCGCTAATGATGAACACTGTTGAGCATTATTAAACTAATTAATAAAGACTAAAAAATTTAAAGACTCATCATGTAATTATAAATTATTTAAAATAAATTGTTTATTAAATTATTTTCTATATATATATTTTATTTTTTAAATAATTAAATAAAATACTAATTTAAATTAATTTTAAAAAATAACTCTAAACTCTAAAATCAAAACTCAAAACCTAAATCACTAAACATAAAACTTTAAACCCTAAAATATAAAATCTCAAAACCATAAAATTAAAAACCCTAAAAGCACTAAACCATAAACACTAAATCTAAACCCTATAATCCTAAACCCTAAAATAACCAAAACCTCTATATTTGAATCTTAAATTAATTTTGGGTTTTAAGTTTAGGGTTTATACTTTTTAGAGTTTCAAAATTTTATAGTTTAGGGTTTATGTAACACCCGACCCAGATGTCACAATGGGCCTCCAGCCCAAAGCTTATATTTCAAAATTTCCTTTAAAAGTCCAATAATAAAAATCACGTAAAGTCTAAAACCAATTTCATAGTCCACTTAAATTAAAACAAGCCCAAAATAATTCAAAGTAAATCGGAGCTCCAAAATATATTACATACTATTTTAAAAACATTCGAACCAAATAAAATAACAGAGTTACAATACATATAGGGTTCAACATAGTACTAAGCTCACTACATCTAATAACTGTACTCTGAAAACACGGTCGATGCTGAAAGTCCAAACCTTGATGGTGCTCCACGAATCCCGCTCCACCTAACCTATGCACGAAAATAATTTCGAACGTTGAGCCACACAAGCTCAGTGGATACGCCAAACTCGGCCAACATCATGCATATCGAAAGCAGTAAAGCATGTCATAA
This sequence comes from Abelmoschus esculentus, assembly GCA_035048815.1. Taxonomy (NCBI): domain Eukaryota; kingdom Viridiplantae; phylum Streptophyta; class Magnoliopsida; order Malvales; family Malvaceae; genus Abelmoschus; species Abelmoschus esculentus. The sequence continues at coordinate 4,046,843 of JAUCBN010000010.1, forward strand.
TAATCACATGCATGGTATGATGGTCTAGCATGCTTGCCTAACACATGGCATAAATGAATGTATATTATCGCACACAGCATATACAATCATATGAGTCAACACACAAGAGCGAGGCCCGCGTCCACACAGCATCGGGATCCTACACTCAGGATTGAGGCCGCCCTCAAATCCTATGCCCGGAATGTTACATCGGACATCTTCGAACGAGGTCGCCCAACGTTCGGAAAGGGTGGAGGCCGCCCAACCAACCTTATGCTCGGAATATTACATCAAACATCTTCGAGTGAGGCCGCCCAACACTCGGAATAAAAGTCTTCAATCATCACCCGGCATGTCACATCGGATGGCCTTCAACGTGTTGCAACACTTATGGATATCCGGATTTCCAACACACAAGGACTCAAACCACACAAACGATCCACCTAGGATCTTATCACGATAAGATATATTAAAGTTTATCTCAACTAGTCTTTCGGGGTTATAACCTCAATCTTAGTTCGACAATTCATTTTATAGCTTTCAGATTTAAGTATTTATTTATTAAGATCACCAAAACCCTAAATTCTACCCAACTTAGCCAAAACACACAGGGGTATCGATACCCTTAAGTAGGGTATCGAAACACCCTATATCGATACCCACCCAAAGAAGATATCGAAACACACAGGTATCTAAACAAGCATCGATACCATTGACCAACTTCAAAAGTCAACAGAAAGGGGAGGATCCATTTCGATACAGGTATCGATACCAAAAAGTTTCTGGAATCCTCGGTATCAAAACAAGTATCGATACCATTGACCAACTTCAAAAGTCAACAGAAAGGGGAGGACCCGTTTCGATATAGGTATCGATACCAAAAAGTTTCTGGAATCCTCGGTGTCGAAACAAGTATCGATACCATTGACCAACTTCAAAAGTCAACAGAAAGAGGAGGACCCGTTTCGATACAGGTATCGATACCAAAAAGTTTCTGGAATCTTCGGTATCGAAACATGGTTCGATACCCCTGGGCAACAAGCCAAAATATACTCATGGATATCGATACCGGTAGCCCGAGTATCGATACCCCTTGCACTAAGGACGGTTCTACACTTAGAAATTTTAGATTTTCAACCCCAAACTTAATCTAATCAATTCTAAAGTGTTCCTACTCAATATTAATGATGTTTAGAGTATTTTAACACCAATTTCCAACCCTTAATCACATTAATACGAATTTCACTATTAAAACACCCAAAGCATAAAACAAGCATCCATGCACAAAACCTACATGTATGCTAACTACCATGAAATGCATGATGATTAGAAGAGTTGGGAGTACGAACCTATTACAAAACAGCAACCAAACAACAACCCCGAGCTCCAAGCTCCACCTCAAACTTTCTCCTTCCCAAAGCTTGAAGAAGGCTCTCCCACTTGTTTCTCTACAAAGGGAAAGACAAGGAGTGAATTAGACACCTTCCCAGAGTCTAAAACACCAGAAAAACTCAGATTAACACCCTCAAAAACCTATTCCCGAACTCAACCCAAAACCCCTCTTAAACCTCCATCTCCATCAAACCCACTCATCTTTACCTTGTTTTGTAGATCCACAACAGCCCTATAACATCTCCTTTACCATAAAAACGAGGTTCCAAACATAACTCTTAAAGATCTTACCTTTAACTAAGTCTTCTTGCAACTAAGGGATATGAAGATGGGAAGAAAAAAGAAGAAGGGGATGATATCATCTCTGCAGGAGAAATAAAACCTTCCTCCTCTCTCCTTCATCCCATTTAGGCATTTACAAAAATGCCCCTAACTTACCACTTGAAAACCCAACACAACAAGACCTAACAAGGCCCAACACTAACTCGAGGCCCGAAACCACAAAACCCGAGGCCCAAACCAAGGCCCAACGTCCCGGGCTAACCCAACCCTCGGATCCGAATCCGGGTCGTTATAGTTTAGGTTATGATTATATTTTTAGATTTTATGGTTTATGGTTTTATTATTTTAGGGTTTAGAGTTTATGATTTAGTGTTTTGAATTTTAGGATTTAATGTTTAGTATTTTTGAGCTTGAGTTTAGAGTTTTAGATTTAATATTTTTAAATTAAAAATAGTTAAAAAATTATTTTTAAAAAATAAAATATAATATATATAATTTGTTTAAAATTTTATTTCAAATAATTCGAAATTACATGTTTAGTCCTTAAAAATTTTATTTTTAATTAATTAATTTAATAGTGTTCAGCGGTGTTCATCATTAATAGTGTTCAACAATGTTCGACGCACGTGGTAGACTCATCCAAACTTTAGACCATAAATTTTAAATTTTATCCACTACAACCTAAACCCGAATACTTCTTTTCCTATGAGATCAATCCCTAAGTTCAGTTAAATCAATATTTCTACCATTAAGCAATCTTAAAATTCAGGTTTGGGAGATAAACTAATTTTATTATAAGTTGGACCAAAAATAATATTATCGATTTATTCCTCATTTTATACCACAATAAACTTTAAATACAAATTTATATATGTAAATTAAGTTGTATTAATAATTTGGCATAAAGATAATTTTAATCCTTAACGTTTATAGTTTTTGTTGTTTTGGCCCTTATTCTTTTTTGGGGATAAATTTAGCCCTTAACCTATATCTTTTTGACAAATAGCTTATTTTTTAACTAGATTGATGATTGGACCGTTAAAAATTTAACGATGATACATATATATATATGGAATATAATTTTAAGTGGCATGACATGTAACCTATCAAATGCATATATATAATATAATTTTATTCTAATATAAAATATAAAATAATTAAAATTTAAATAAATATTAAAAATTAATTAATTCTAAAATATAAGATTATTAAACATTTTTAACCTTAACTACGATAAAATCAAAATCTTATTCGAATTGTGTTTATATTTTTTAAGATAAGATTTTGATTTTATCGTAGTTAGGGTTAAGAATGTTTTATAATTTTTTATTTTAGAATTAATTAATTTTTAATATTTTATTTGAATTTTAATTGTTTTATATTTTATATTGGAATAAAATTATATTCCATATATATATATATTTGATAGGTTACATTCTATATCATTTAGAATTATATTCCATACATATATCATCGTTAAATTTTTAACGGTCCAGTCATCAAGCTAGTTAAAAAATAAGATATTTGTCAAAAAGATATAGGTTAAGGGCTAAATTTATCTCAAAAAAAGAATAAGGGTCAAAACGACAAAAACTGTAAACGTTAAGGGTTAAAATTATCTTTATGCCTAATAATTTACATGGATTTCAACTTGATATTTTATATATCATAATGTCAATAAATTTAAATATAATTTAAATGATTTATTCTTATTTTACAACATTATGTTTAATGTTAATGTTTTATTTTTTTCATTTTTTTTACTCAAACTAAATATTTAATGGGAAATATATATAATACACTAACTGTAGAAATTTTTTGTTTCTACAAACACTTCGATTTTAGAAATCATGAACTAATTTAAGGTTTATAGAGGTTAAGTTTATGGGTTTAAGGTTAATATTTAAAGTTTATATGTTAAGGTTTAAATTTTAGGATAATATGGTGAGAATTTAGGTTTTTTCTTATAACTCCTAAACTTTAAATTTAAACCACAACCCTAAATTCTAAAAACATAACCTAAACCCTTAAACTATGAATTTAGAATTCAAGAATGATGATCGAAATTTAGGGTTTAAAATTAAAAGTTATAGTTTATTGGTTAAAATCTAAATTCTCATCATATTACCCTAAAATTTAAACTATAACATCCAAATCCTAAGTTCTAACCATCATCCCTAAATTTTTAATCCCTACAGTAAAACTTATAAACCCGAAATTATATCTTTAAAACCTAAAATTAAATCAATTATGAAAACTTTTAAATTAAGAGGTACAATATCAATTTTAAATTAAGAGCTGATCTATTTGATTTTCTTCGACCTAGATAAACATGGTTAAGGAATTCAAATTAAAGTTGATTCATATGGATGGAATCACATTGTACTGCAAATATCCAATGCACCTTTCACTATTGTATAATTGTCGGACAAGTTAAGTTGGAGACGATGCTGCTGAGGCTTTGTCCATTCCAAACATCTTATCCCAACTGTCTGACCAAACCCTTTCAATCAATTTCCGGGTTGCATTTCTCTGCAACTAGTCAAATTTGGCTCTCTGGTTAAGGCCAGGGTATTCGAAGATTTCATGATCTTTAGTCAAAATTCTCACTCATTGCAGGGATTGCTTGTTGGTAAAATAAAAACCCTTTTTTGAAAGAAAGAAAAGTGGGAGTCAGCATATAGCAATGGTACTGCAAGTCTGCAACTTTGTCTTTACATGAAAACTGTGCCAAAACCTTACAGAACAAAATGTAACTTGTCTTCAACACTACAGATGAGATTTGAACATCATTTGAACATTGTCTTCTCAGGGACCATTTCTTGTATTTTTTTTTCTATCAGTCATTCACCTTTCCCGGCCACTAAACTTTTCAGGGTGACTAGGTTTCTGGCACTTTGCTATCCACCTTTATCATCTAATAATTTACCATTTGGTACTGTATAGATACACATGATTGATCAAGTTGATGAATCTACCTTCAAATATATGCAGTTTTCTTTGAATCATGCATCATGCATCATTGTGTAATGCATATTGGTTCGAGAATCACTTGAATACAAATGATTGCATGCTGTCTGTAGGAATCCAGTTGTAAAATAATACTAATATAAGAAATCTCTGTCCATTGCCATCCTCCTGCAACTGCAAATACTAGCAGACGACTGAGAGAGGTTGGCAATGATATAGAAAGCTCCAATTTTATGGGTGGGATTGAGTAAAATATATTTGTGTCATTATTATATTGGTCTGTCATAATATTATATAAAGATTAAGCATATTCCAATATTAGAAAATATATTTGTGTATCATTTTGTTTTGGATTGCAAACTTTAGACATGAAATTCTGTAGAACAAGGACACAGTGTTACCATCACAATTTTGCCTTTGCTTGCGCAGTTGGTGTTATTAGCCGGCTACTGACAAAGAATACAATTATTATCTTGTTCGAACACGAATAAAAAACATCATGGACCCAAAAATATTGCAGGTTTTATAATGACAGACAAGGGCAACCGGTGGTTACAAAAGACCTGCACGTCTCCTCACTTTCTCACTCGGTTGTCCTTGGATTCCAAGCCATGGCTGGTTTGTCCTGGGTGATAATATCATTTGATGCCAAATGATAACAATAAATGGTCCTATTGTGAAGCCTCCGTCAGCATTATTGGTGAAAAACGATTCAGACATAATCTAATATTTGATGAACCATATGGTTTATATACAGTCAGGAATTCCCTTTTGAATCTTACTGTTGCAATGTGACTCTAAAGGGACATAACAATATGTGAGCCATTAGACATATGAGGGTCACCCTTAGTTTATGTTGTGTCTTCTTCCATTTGGTTTTTGAAGGAATTCTGTGGTCACGGAATTGTCTTCCATGGAGGGATCTATTTGCACCTAATCCTCCATACAAGGTTCATTTGTCTCCTGGTGCAACCATGGACAACTTGCAGCTCAGCTTGGTTCCGATCAACCTTGACGAATGGATTATAAATAACATGATGAGTGGAGAGCCAGTATTTTAGAACACAAGTCAGTCTTTTAGGCAATAACTTCAGGTTAGCCCATATTGAACAGAAATACCTGATATAGCCCAGAACTCAACTGTGGTTCCTGTCTCCAACTAACCTGTAATGACCAACTATATGAGCCTTCTTCTCTGTTTTTCTTAAGTCCAAATAAGTGATTTAGAGAGATCCCATCGATGGCTATTAACATTCCACCTCCCTTATTCCTTGGCAATCACACATACACTATACTAAATCATCCATAAACCGCAGCTAGACAGGCCATAGGTGCACATCTATCCGACACAACTTTGATATTACCAGTTTTGTGGTCCATTTTCCTATGTAGTTTTTCGAATAAAACCAACAATTCTCTTCGCAGAGTAATGGAGAAATCTTTTTCCAGATTGGCTTTTATTTATGCAATGAAAGAACCATCACTTCTCTGTTTCATTTTTTCGGTCGACTGTTCACAAACTAACTGTACCTATCATTTGCATTTCATTTTTGGGGCCATATCAGCAATGCAGTTCACTTAATAAAAATAAGAGAAATCTGAATAAATACATTTGCAGAAAATTTCAGCTCTATATTAAAATAAGTAGTGATCGATTACAATGATTGGTGTTGAAATAGATATCATACATTCTACAGATGAATGTTACACGGATCAAGCTCACTTCACACTGCACACTACAAAGCCAAAGACCACCAACAAGCATGTTGTAGGACTGTGAAGCCAAATGAGACAAATTAATGGATTGAAAGAAACTCCATAAGAACCTCAAAGTGACGACTGCATCAGATGAAAACCCATGACACCGTGAGGTAGTAATCCTCTTATTTGACCATCAGGAAGTGTAATTGATTGCAAAGTGATTCTATATTGTCACTTATTTTTGGCTTTGTTCCACCTTGGCTCTGATTTTCTCTTCAAAAAGGGATATATCTGTCTCGAGGCCAAACATTCTGTTAAGTGCATGCATGTTCTCAAGGGTCTCACTCAGAGTTCGACTGTCACTACCATCACATCTCAGGTGCTGCATTGGACCATGGAGAAGTTTATTCACAATTCCACGGCTGAGATCATCCACTGCCTTCCTTGTCTTCTTTGGTATATCTTCACCCATCTTCGATAAGCACTTCTCTAACTCTGCAGCTCGAATTCTCTCCGCATAGGCTCTCAATTTCTTGATGGTTGGAACGGTTTCCAGTGAATCCCTCCATGCTTCAAACTGTTTTGATTCCTCAGCAATAATGACCTGAGCTTCCATTGCTTTTCGTAGCCGGTCCTCTTTATTAGCAGCTACAACCTCCTTGAGGTCATCGACATTGTACAGTCGTGTGCCTTCAACATCTGAGACACATGATCCCACATTTCGTGGAACGGAGATATCCACGAAGAGCCTTGAACCACCAACTTCAGAACTGACAGGGGGGAGGTTCTTGACATGCTCTTTCAAAAACAATGGGGTTTCTGATGCAGTACTAGTGAAGATCACATCAGCTTCAGCTGAACAAGCGAGCATGTCTGTAAGGGGTCTGTAAATAATCTCAACACCTTTCATCTCCTCACGGATTGCTGCAACTTTCTCCTCACTTCTATTAACAACAACCATCTTGGTGCAACCTTTTGCCACCAAATGCTTGATCACAAGCTTCCCCATCTTTCCTGCTCCAATAATCAACATTCGAGCAGTAGCATGTGAGAACTCAGGCAGCTTCATCAAAGCCAGTTCAACAGCAGCAGAGCTAACAGAAACAGCCCCAGCAGCAATGTTAGTCTCTGTTCTAACCCGTTTCCCAACAGTGATCGCATGTTTGAACAGCCCACTGACATTCCTTCCGAAGCCAACAACACCTTGCCCAACTTTGACAACTTGTTTAACTTGTGCAAGAATTTGACCTTCTCCAAGAACAAGAGAATCAAGACCAGCAGATACTTCAAAGATGTGCTGTGTAGCATCCTTGTTGTACAACAAAAACCGGTGCTCACAAATCTCTGAAACTGGGATACCACTAGTCTGCAACCAAATCGCAGTTCCTTAAACTACTGCCAATTTTAAAGTTTTTATAGAGGTAAATATCACAAACTATAGGGTCCAAAGAATATTGTACCTTTGACATCCATTCAGTTACTTCTTTGACACCACGATGCTGCGATAGAGCCACAACATATATTTCCATCCTGTTACAGGTGCTAAGGACAGCAGCCTCTTCAATGTGATTCAAGCCACATAATTCCCCAATGGCTCGTGGCCATTCTGCTTCTGGAATGGCAAGTTTCTCACGCATCTCCACAGGTGCAGTGTGAATACTAAGCCCTATGACCACAATGCTGCTCCTTTCTTTTGTATATCCTGGCACCGACCAATAGTAAGAGTATGAGGAAAATTAGCATGTATATTCTACAAAAAGGATTATGTAAATATACATTTGATTAAATACCTGGAAAAGGCCGCGAATGCTGTGAATTCTATAAGGGTTCCATATCAAAATGTTTGTTTTTAAAAATCTAGAAGTTTTCAGACATTAAAGGCATGGAATTATGCCGATTGAAGGGAGTTGACAAAACAGGGAATCCCATGCAAGCAACTAATAGTATTAATAGTATGTTCATGGAAACATTGTCCCAGTCCCGGTAATATAGCGTTAAGCCATCTACTTCAAAGCAAAAACTTCACATAAGGAGACTGATGATGATTTTATTGATACAATGACAAGATACATATAAAGTAAAGAACGTGTTCTATATTTCAAGGCATTGCTCAAAATTTGATGTTGTTTTCCCCTTAAACCAACAAAAGCAAAAGGCAAGCAAGTGCATGTGTAGTAGGTAGAAAAAATGCCATAATTCTTATGCAATAATAGTTTTCTTTAGCTCATACAGAATAAAACTACACAAATAGAACAATAACAGGAATCTAACCATTTTTATATCGTGTTTTTTTCCCCTTCTAATCTCAACTACCATTCCTAGTTAATTGATGCTCTACATCTCTAAAGCTTGTGAGCTGGCCAAACATTTCTGCTCTAAAAAGTTGAAACTTTTCAGTCATCACATTAAGCAGCAATTCATCAAGTTGCTATTCACAATGAAATCTAAAACTGAATAGCACGAAGGGGAAGGGGGGGAAAGCCAAAAGGAAAATTTAGCAGAAACTAAAGGTAAACGTACTGTCAGCTGCGGAAGTCTTGAGCTGTTCAAGAGCGGAGAGCGCAGAAACCTTGGAGGGATCGATTCTTTCGCCTTCGTTAATGGTTTCGGATTGAGCAACTTCACATCTAACTCCATCAATCCTCTGAGCCAAACCTTTCTTTCCACGATAAGGCTTGGAAAAGGCCTTCATTTGCTGCTGAGAAAGAGAATAAGCCCGTAAAGAAGAAGCCGAGGGCGATGAACAAGTATTGACCAACAAACGCTCCCATTTAACACCGGAAAGAATCGAAGAAACCGCCATTGTTTTGATAAAAAAAAAAACTGAAAGCTCACGACCCGAAAACCCAGCTTAAAGGGAAAAGCAGATCGTGAACTTAAATGGGAATTTTCTCCCCTCCAAAAAACGAATGAAAATGCTTCAGGGTAAGGGGTATACTTTGTTTAATGGGTATGAAACTATAAGCACAAAATAAGAATTGACGGGTTGGGTGAATTCGAGCTCTGTGTTTGGGGTAAAAAAAGATGTGCAATTGGAATGATTAGCTTATGGCATAAAACTGCAGGATTTGTGGCAGGAGAAAGAGAACAGATTCTGATTTAGTTTTGTGAAATATGATTGGTTGATGAAGCACACGTTTTATCCACACTCCTTTGCTTTTCATCCTTTTCTGTAGTGATAGGGTGACCCCTCCACACTCCTACAAAGCCTCATTGTTCGTTAGATTATTGTAATTTTGTCTACACTTACACTAAACCTCGTCTACCTAATGATAACTAAAGATTTACAGCTCCTCGGCGTGGAAGCTCTTTTGGCCATGAAATGCTCTCTTTTTATTAATGCACAGCATGATCTCCTGGACGTCACCCTTGTTATTAGTGTTGGTTTCCTTAGGATTAGGTGAAATCAGAACTGGTTTTGTTGCTGGTTGTTTGTGTCAGCATTCTGGCCCTCTACACTTCAACCATCCAAGCTGTTTTCAAAAGAACTACTAGCATGAGCGAAGTACATGAAGCTGGAGCTGCAACCAAACCGAGCCAGAGTCTGCGAACCACATTAGGATAGACACCGACATCCCCGCGAGGTAGAATGAGTCCAAGTTTATATAGGCTCTCATGGTCGGCCTCACCATCTAGGGATGGCAATAGAACGAATCTAGACCAGATCCAGATTCATTTTTATATCATGGATTTAAATTCGTCCCAAATTTGTGAGTTTAAAAAATTGAGACCATATTCATATTCAATGAATCTTACGAATTCGGATCCAAAAAAACAAGTCCAAAAGTAATCTATTAAAAATGATTATTTGATCTATTTTGAGCGTAATAAAATTTTCATTAATTAATTTCACATCACAACTTCGATAAAAAAAGTTAATTTTAATTAACTAGTATCAGAATAAGAAATGATAAACTAAAATCTTAAAAAATTCAACAATTACACTAATATCTTTTGAATAACACAAACATTAATAAATGTAGATCATAAAATATTTTATTATCGTAAATCGAATACCGTACTTTTACTTTATAGAGTCCTAATATTCATTACTACTTAAATCATAAACATCCTAAAACAAACAAGAAACAACCAATAAAAAAATTTTATATATATTTTACAACCGAAGCTGGATTTTTTAATAAATAGGTAAACAAGTCTAGTCTAAATTCAAGTATTAGTGTCAGATCCGGATTCAAATCCATATTTTAATCAAAAAATTCAGATCCGATTCAAATTTATCGGACTTAAAATTTTAAAATTCAGATCTAATAAAACACATCTAGATCTATAAATTCGGGTCGGGTTCAGATCCATGCATCCCTACCGCAACCGGTTGTCTGAGGGCAATTCCCAAGCTCACATAGCACCGCGATCGGCGATGCGACGGCCAGTTGAAAGTTATTGTGCCTACTCGTTAAAGAAACCACCTAGTTGAACTATTAAGATCTGTCATTATAAATTATAATTTAAAAATTACGAAAAGAAATCAGTCGGTTTAATTAATAATTAATAAAAATTTATTAACTAAAAAATTTAGATTTTAATAATTAGTTAAATATAATTAAGTGAATTCAATTTATTTTTGAAATAATCAAAATTTTAAATAAATTTCATAAACAATCACTAAATTATATTAAAATATTTTTAATCACTAAATTTTCAAAAGTATAAACAAAACTATTACAAAATGTCATTATACGTTATAAATTCTTAATAAATTCTAAAAATTTTAATAGTTATTTTATTTTATTTTAATTTAATTTAATAAGATTTTAATGAATATTTTATAACATATCAAAAAATATAAATAATAATCTTATAACTTTTAAAAATTTAATAAAGAAATATATATAACATGTAATAATTTAGTTAATTTGATTAATTATTAATTTTAAATTAAATTAATTAATAATTAAAATTAAAAAAATAACTGTTAATTAGTTACACTTAAAATTAATAATAATTTAAATTAAAAAATAACTGTTAATTAATTATACTTAAAATTAATTAATTGATTAATAAAAAATTAATTTGATTGGTTAATTTGATTAAAATTGATATTAGAACACCCCCTACCCATATTGTTTGTTCACCTTCTTAAAATTCCCCAATGTTCAAGAAAGCTGATGATTGCGTTGGTTTTTTCGTAAATTCCTGTTGGTTCTGTCTGTATGTGTATCCTTCACCGCCACACACTGTCTCTGAGTCCGATTTTTCAGTTCTTATATATTAAGCATTTCACCACTGATTTGCAAACTTATCATCTAAGAAAAGTTTTAAATCTCATGGGAAGCAAACATTTTAAAAAATAATTTAAAATCCCAGAAAAAAGCAAATAACACATGGAAATTTGTATTTTCAGAGCTATATATAGAACCCCTCTGTTCTCCCCTGAAAACCCTTTTTCACTACAACCCAAACCACTGCTATTAGTCCAGATAAACACCGACCACCTATGGCTAATAGTAATGGTTCAAGCGTTGCTCAGAATTTCGAAACTTTCTTCAATGGCTGGCTCGTTCGTCAAGAAAGATTCCATCAGCAACTTGTTCAAGTACTCGGGTACGATGATGAAGACGAAATCGAGCGGCGTGGGAGTTTGATTCAACAAGTGCTATCCCACTACGAACAGTACGCACTAGAGAAATCCAGGGCAGCTAAGGAACAAGTGCTGCTCTTCTACTCTCCGCCATGGTTAACTTCTTTCGAGAAAGCTCTCCTCTGGGTTGGTGGGTTCAAGCCATTCGTACTCTTTAAACTGCTTGCCAACTCAATAACAGAGTTGAACCCGGAGCAGGAGGAAGCCATCGAGCGAGTGAAATGCGAGACTAGAAGAGAAGAACGAGAGTTAACGCAGGATTCAGCTGCGATTCAAGAGAGCTTGGCCGATCTTCCGGTGGTGAACCTGGTTAGGCGTTATGGGAGACGAATTGATGGCGAGTTATCGGATCTTGAGTCGGCAATGGAGAATATGAGGGTTGAGATGCTAAAGACTGTGGAGAGAGCTGATAAACTCCGTTGGTCGACTGTAAGGAAGTTACTAGAGACTCTGAGTCCAGTCCAGACAGTGAAGTACCTAGCTGCTTCGGCTGAGTTTCAGCTGACGGTAAGGAGATGGGGTTCGCAAACAGACCAAGAGAGAGCAACGTGATTGGGAATGTGGGAATATGCTGGGAACCTTTTCTTCGATTATTATATTAGCTATAATAGAAAACTGAGTCTACCGTATTTTTTTGGGCGAACTATCATCATTAATTACTTTGTCGGTATTGGCAATTCCAGATTTAATTACTTCTAAATTTTGGATTTGGGAATGGTCTTCATTAATAAATTGGGATTTCACGTACCATTGTTTTTTTTAATGATATATCAATTGAATTTTATTAAGATTAAAAATTAAAAATATATAATAAAAACAATAAATTAAAAATAAAAAAAAAAACAAAATATCAAACTAGTAAAATACTTTCAATCAGTTATAAAATAGGAGAGATTAATCATGATTATTTTTCATTATATTATATGTGATTTATATAATAGGTCCGTTCATTTTTAGGTAACTATTTACTTACTTATTACAAATAAAAAAAAAGATGATGATCTACCTCAAAAAAATATAAGATAGATAAATTTAATTAATTGAGACCACAGATGACATGATAAAAAAAGTGTTTAGATAAATTTCATTACCCAAATTATCCAAACCTAAATGTCGTAAATTAAGTATCAAGTAAAAAAAAGATGATGATCCACCTCAAAAAAATATAAGATAGATAAATTTAATTAATTGAGACCACAGATGATATGATAAAAAAAGTGTTTAGATAAATTTCATTACCCAAATTATCCAAACCTAAATGTCGTAAATTAAGTAGCAAGGAGTAGTCTGTCCTAACTCCTATATGGTTGTGTTTGACCCAGATCCAACTCATTTCGGCCCATTATGTTTTATTTCCAAGATCCCACCCAACTTATACACAATGATGTCTTAACCTCTCTTGCTCCCTGCTCGGACTCTTTCCGAGTTGAAACATTATGTTGGTCAAACCTCGAAGAACCAATCAAAATTTTTCATCAGATTCATGGGGTCCCCTAATAAATGGAATAAAGAACCAATCAGAAAATTATTATTTATACATGCTGACAAAGTATCCAATTGACTTATTTTGGTTTGAACCCGACGGATGTAGATGGTATTTTTGTCCAGGACACTATACAAATTTTGATATCTATGCCGACACATTTTGGATCACGACTGAAGAAAAATGAAAATTGGATTACTCTTCTTGTGTTTCACATCTGCCGGTTGATGGGTATCTGATCCGTGTTATGAACCGTGGAGTTTTGGACACGCAAAATAAGAGCGATCATATAGGATCCTTAAAAAAGGTTTCATAATTTTGATAAATTATATTTATTAGACGATATTAATTTCAAAATTTTATGTTATAATTATATCTTAAATGTGATAATTAATCTTAAAATTTTATTTATTATTTTTATGTTTATTATTTTTATAGAATTAATGAGATTCTAGACAAACACAATAGATACAATCGTATAAAGACCCTAAAGAAAATAATTACTTCTAAAAATTATATTTTTAAAATTATAAATTATAAATAATTAGACACATTTTAATAAATTATACGTGACCTTTAAAATCTTTGAGTCGCCCCGAATCTTTGTGAAACTTGACGACAATGTTAAAAAAAAAGTTGTCCCTCAGGCTAAGGAGTGAATCACGTTTGAAGGACGAGGTGTGGAAAACATTGCATGTACCATTCAACGCCTACCGCGATGAACCGACCATCTGACAGAAGCAGGAATAGACAAGGATGGTGACTAGATTATACAAAATCTTTGAACATCAATAAAAACACTTAACCTAAAAAATAGGGATAGATCTAAAATTTTATGTAAAAATATAAAAACTGTAGAATTATAAAATTTTTAAAAATATAAGATTAAATTATTAATAAAAAAGTTTATATAATATAAAAAAAAATAAGTATGCGGCTGTATCCTATACTTCCCGAATCCATCAGCTAAAAAGTAAAGTTGAAGTCCTCTTCCACAAGTATATTATACTGCATAACTAGATAAAAACTCTTGTGATTGATAAGGGCAAAAACTGGAGATCTTCCCCACACGCACGATAGGAGCGTTTCCCAAACTTCCCCACACGCACGATAGGAGCGTTTCCCAAACTTCCCCCCACCCAATATCATCCACGTTGTTTTTTTGTGGGTCCACCAGAATTATTAAAACTATTTCCCCCAATAAATTCAACTTTGGCTGCTTGACTAAAACCCAGCTCTTCTATTTCTTCCACGTCGTCATAGTTAGCGACAAGGTAAACCCTCAGTGTCGTTCCATTTTTGCCAAGTGCAATCTCAATGGATCTTTATTAATAATCTATTTTAACTTTTGCAGCCATAAAAAAGGTAGTAAATTACTTATAATTAAATGGTTTTTAATAGGAAATTATTTTAGGTACGAATATTTAAAAAAAATCGTATACAGAAATACGAGATTGTAAATTAAAATATATATAAATGATTAATATTTTTTTATAGTATAGATATATGTTTTAAAAAAAACCCTGTTATGTTCCAAACAAATGTGCTTTTGCCACTGTTTTTTTTTTTACTACCAACCAATTACAGACAGGACAATGGAAAAGATTGTGCCCCTCTCGATCTTGTAATAGCTCCTCCAATATTATGAAAAATTTGTCTCTAGAAACTAGTCATTTTCTTCCTTCTTCTTCACAGTGTTCCTTTGCAAGGGCAGATTAATGTGAACGCTAACTAAGCCGCCATCTTTCTTAAATGCAACTCTTTGAGTCCACTTTTGTCTTACTTCTTCTCCTTTCCAAGGAAAACAAGGGTCTTTACTTTCTTGTCGGTTTTTTCAAATCTCCGGTATGTCAAACGCCTGTTCTAACCGGCAATTCTTCCTCTCTTTATGTCTCTTGTTCTGTTTCTCCTTCCCTCGTTGTGTAAAATCCGATGAGCTTCAAATATTGCTGACGTTGAAATCTACGCTCAGTAAATCAAGCACCGATGTTCTCGATTCATGGGAGGCTTCCAGTTCTGTTTGCGGCTTCAATGGAATCACCTGCAACGGTGATGGGTCGGTTAAGGAAATCGAGCTTTCAAAGCAGAGGTTGACGGGTATTCTTCCTTTGGATTTAATATGCCAGCTTCAATCATTGGATAAGCTTTCCTTTGGGTACAATTTATTGTACGGTGAAATCACAGACGATTTAAATAATTGTTCAAAGCTTCAATATTTGGATCTGGGGAACAATATTTTCTCGGGTTCATTCCCGGATATATCATCTCTAAGAGAATTACGGTACCTTTATTTGAATGGCACTGGAATTTCTGGCATTTTCCCGTGGAATTCGCTTGAAAACATGGCTAATCTTACTGTTCTGAGCCTCGGGGACAACCCTTTGGATCGGACTCCGTTTCCTAGTGAAATCCTGAAGATGAAAAAACTGAATTGGCTTTATTTGGCGAATTGCAGTATCGAAGGGAAGGTCCCTCCCGCCATTGGAGGTCTCACCGAGCTTATAAATTTGGAGCTCCAAATGAATTATTTATCAGGAGAAATTCCATCGGAGATTGAAAATCTTCACAAGCTTTGGCAGCTTGAGCTTTACAACAATGGTTTGACTGGAAAACTTCCTGTTGGTTTGAGAAATTTGACAAGCCTAGAATATTTCGATGCCTCAGACAACAATCTTGAAGGAGATATCTCGGAAATGAAGTATTTGACCAACCTGGTGAGTTTGCAACTCTTTAAGAACCAGTTTGACGGTCAAGTACCGCCCGAGATAGGTGAGTTCAAGAAACTGGTGAATCTGTCTCTTTATACCAACATGTTCACCGGTTCTCTTCCTCAAAAGTTAGGCTCGTGGGCTGATTTCGACTACATCGATGTATCGGAGAATCTCTTGTCTGGTCCGATTCCCCCAGATATGTGCAAGAAAGGAACCATGAGAGGGTTGCTTATGCTTCAGAACAGGTTCACGGGTGAAATCCCTTCCACTTATGCGAATTGTGGCAGTTTAAAGCGGTTTAGAGTGAGTAACAACTCACTTTCAGGCATAGTTCCGGCTGGGATATGGGGATTGCCCCAGGTGGATATAGTTGACATTGCTTACAATCAGTTTGAAGGTCCGATTACATCTGATATCAAGAACGCGAAAGCAATCGGAATATTGTCAGCCGAATACAATCAGTTGTCGGGTGAGTTACCTGAAGAGATTTCAGAAGCCACATCTTTGGTTAGAATTGAGTTAAACAACAATCGGATTTCAGGGAAATTTCCTCATGGAATTGGAGCACTGAAAAGCTTGAGCAACCTTCAATTGCAGAACAATAGGTTATCTGGTTCTATACCAGAGTCATTAGGCTCTTGTGCTTCGATCAGTAACATAAACGTGGCTAACAATTCTCTTTCAGGCAAAATCCCATCATCTTTAGGATCTTTGCCGACACTGAACACTCTGGATTTATCTCGAAACAAACTTTCGGGTAAAATTCCACAGAGTTTGTCAGCTCTCAAGCTAAGCCTGTTTGATCTATCCTATAACCAGTTAACTGGTCCTGTACCCCAGTCTCTCAGCGTTGAAGCGTATAACGGGAGCTTGGACGGGAACCCTGACCTTTGCAGTTTGACGATCCAATCTTTCAAGAAATGTCCATCGGATTCCGGTATGTCGAAATCTGTTCGAACGCTTATAGTTTGTCTCGCTGTAGCTGCAATCTTGCTGGCTTCTCTTGGGTGTTTCTTATATTTAAGGAGGACAGAAAAAGATGGAGACCGTTCATTGAAGGAAAAATCTTGGAATGTTAAGTCTTTCCATTTGTTAACTTTCACCGAAGATGAAATTCTTGATTCCATCAAGCAAGAGAATCTGATTGGGAAAGGAGGGTCCGGGAACGTTTATAAAACAATGCTTGCAAACGGTGTCGAACTCGCTGTGAAACACCTATGGAACAAAGATTCCCATGGCCGCCAGAAGAGCTGGAGCAGTACCCCGATGCTAGGCCGAGATTCAGGAAAGGAAAAGGAATTCGACGCAGAGGTGCAAACACTGAGCTCAATAAGACATGTCAATGTGGTGAAGCTTTACTGCAGCATTACTAGTGAAGACTCAAGCTTATTGGTATATGAATACTTGCCTAACGGGAGCTTGTGGGATCGGTTGCATACGAATCAGAAAATGGAGCTTGATTGGGATACTAGGTACGAGATTGCAGTCGGTGCAGCTAAGGGACTGGAGTACCTTCATCACGGATGCGAAAGGTCAGTGATCCACCGGGATGTCAAATCTAGTAACATATTGCTGGATGAGTTTTTGAAGCCTAGGATTGCTGATTTTGGACTTGCCAAGATGGTTCAAGCCAATGGTGGTAAAGACTCAACCCATGTCATTGCTGGCACCCATGGCTACATAGCACCTGGTAAAGACTCAACCCAAGTCATTACTTCCAAAAATGAGTTTTGAGTAGGAAATTATCTTTACAGGTTTAGTTTTTGTTAACAGTATTACAAATGTCAATTCTGCAGAATATGGTTACACCTACAAAGTAAACGAGAAGAGCGATGTGTACAGTTTCGGAGTGGTATTAATGGAGCTAGTGAGCGGAAAGAGACCCATCGAACCGGAATTTGGAGATAACAAGGACATAGTGTCCTGGATCTGCATCAAAATACAAGCCAAAGAGAGTGTTTTGAGTATAGTGGACCCTAGGATCCCTATTTCTTTTAAAGAAGACGCCGTTAAGGTGTTGAAAATCGCTATTTTGTGTACGACCAAGCTGCCGGCACTTAGACCCACCATGAGAAACGTGGTTCAAATGCTAGAAGAAGCTGAACCCTGCAAATTGGTCGGCATTGTAATCCATAAGGAGGGTGAAGTGCAGAAAAAGGAAACCATGGAATCTGCTGAGAAACTCAACCTATAGTTACCAACTTCTGTAATATTGTATTTAACAAATTTTGTCTCATATTATTTGTAAAGTAATAGGTAGAGCCTGTAATAATAGTAGAATTAAATGTCTTGCCTGCTTTTTATGAGTCAAGAAATGCCATTCAGTTTCTTCAGTTATAAAGCGAGTAAAATCAACCTCGGAAATGGGAAATTGACCCTTGTTGTTGTTCTCCGAAACAATTTGATCCAACAGGTTTTCGAAGCTACGAAAGAATTGTTGTATTTCGTAAGACACAAGATCTATTTATCAGTTGGACGACAATGCGTCCACTCTATATGTTTGTTGCTTAGCTGATCTAGCAAGCAAGACCAAAGTTAAATTATTATTAGAAATTAGAATTATTGCTCTAGAAGTTAAGATTTGATTTGTCAATTTCTCAAGTTTAGGATCATTACGTTGGTGCTCCTAAAAAACAAGGAAAAGTTTTTAATGAAAAAAACTAACAGTTAATTATATAGGTTAATGGGGGATATTTTTGCATTTAAGTTCAATGTAAATTAACAATTTAACTTGGCCAATTGACGTGGATATTGAGGTTTAAAAAAAAATTCCTGAATTATTGAACCTGTAAAATTATTTCCATCAGTATTGATGAAAGAATAGTACCAAGGAAGTCAGATTTTTTAGATACCGACTTCCAACAGTAATCCCTCTGAAAACGGCACTAGGAGATGCCGATTTTTAAATGTTAAAAATGGCACCATTAATGCCGACTTTGGTGTCAATTATGCCTCTGCCATGCATGCAGTCTGCAAGCAATATGAAAAGCATGTAAGGTCCAGTAGCATGGTGGAAAAATTGAGAGGAATCACGTGCCTCTCTCCAAAGACTGCTCCAACAGTCTGCATGCAGCATGCAGTGTTTACACTGCAACAGTCTGCTCCAACAAATAAAGAAACTGGTCATACTGAAGGAGTAGGTGGCGACAGTCGAAAAAATAATGGGGTAGATGGGCGGTGTAGTTTGAAAAAAATTAAAGGTTTATATGGGTGGACTGAAAATTTTGGAAGATAGTGATAGGATAGATGTGTGGTGTAGATTAATTTAGTTGTTTGATAAATAGAGTAGATGTGTGAGAAAAAAATAGATAGATGAGTTTTGAAAGTGTGGAAGAACAGAAGAGTTGTTGAAGAGAAGAGTTTTGGTTAAAAAAAATTGTAAGTATTATTTTTATTAAATTACATCTTTTTAATATTTTATATTTTAGTTGGATATATGTTAATTACGAAATTTTAATTTTTTATGTGTTGTTATATTTTGTTACATGGTTTGAGTTGATTATTTTGAAGAAGAATATTCGAAGAG
Source organism: Abelmoschus esculentus (assembly GCA_035048815.1). Lineage (NCBI taxonomy): Eukaryota > Viridiplantae > Streptophyta > Magnoliopsida > Malvales > Malvaceae > Abelmoschus > Abelmoschus esculentus. The sequence goes on from JAUCBN010000010.1 coordinate 4,066,489, forward strand.
AATTATATTGTAAGTATTTTAGTTTTAGTAGTAATTTGTTCATATATTTTTATTTTTTTTATGTGCAATGAAGTTAATTTTAATCATTTTAGTAATTTATCGATTATTTTTTTGAAGAGAATTATATTATTTTAAGTTTTTTAGTAATTTGATTAATTAGTTTATTTTTTATTACGTGCGTTAAATACAATTTAATTCTAATAATTCTAGTAATTTATTAATTAATTTTTAAAGAGAATTATATTATATTTATTAATTAATTTTTTATTATATGTTTTAGTTGAATACGTTGAGTAGGAGAAATAAAATGATGGTTTTAATAGTTGTAAGATAAGAAAAGAGAAATTAATTTAATAATAAAAATATTTATTTTAATTAAATTAAAAATTTTATGTGAGTTGAGTTGAGTAATAGGAATTCCAACTTTTATTATTTGTATTTTTTAAGTAAGTAGAAATTCTTACTAATTTAATAGTTGTTAATTAAAGAATTATTAGTAGAAATTAAAATTTTACTAATTTAAGAATTTAGAGTTTTTTTTTAAATTTTTTAGAGTTTTTAGAGTTTTTTAGAAATTAAAAATCCTAAGTAAGTAGTTGATTTTATAATTTGTTTTAAATTTTTTTATAGATGAGTAAAGTTTGTTTAGGAGAGAATTATATTTTAATTTTTTTATAGATGAGTTGATTAGTTATTTATCAATTAAAATTTTCATTTATTTTAGCAGATGGCTGAGCAAGCTCCTCTTTTATATTTAGAGGATCGACATATTACTAGTTTTCGTGTTGATGATACGGTAAAATTTTATAATTTATATTTAATTAAAAGTTTATTTATATCTTTTAATAGTATTGGTTTGATTATAGGATACAGAGGGTATATTTAAACATCATCGATCCATGGTAGAAACTTCCTTAGATAATAGAATATTGGATTTTTTGCGTACTGCTGGCTTTTATTATGCCACATTCCTTCGGGGCTATAAGTTAATCCTAGGATTGATTACCGCTCTAATTGAGCGGTGGAGACCCGAGACCCATACATTTCATCTGCCTTGTGGAGAATGTACGATTACTCTGCAAGATATTGTGTATCTTATCAGTGTACTTGTCAACGGGAAACCGTTGATTGAGCGTATGCATGGTTCTACCGCTGAGATTTGTGAAATGTATCTGAGAAAAGTACCATATGGAAGTAATGTTAAAGGTTCTCGTGTCAAGCTGAGTTGGTTAGAGAAGGAATTCCATTTAAATGAGTACAGTACAGTTGAACAAATTTATCAGGTAAGTCAAGCTTATATCCTACAGATGATTGGTGGTATTCTAATGCCGGATAAATCTGGAAATTTGGTTAGTGTTCGATATCTGCAATTTTTGAGCACTTCTGGGGTATCCGGTTCTGAATATAGCTGGGGCTCAGCCATATTAGCGTACTTGTATCGTGAGTTATGCAAGGGCGCCGTACTCGAAAAAGGTAAAAAGGTAGGTGGTATTGGTGGATGTCTATTGTTATTACAAGCGTGGGCTTGGCAATGACTTCCATTCTTCACACCAGTGACCCGGGCATATATACAATTTCCAATTTGTGCAAGGTGAATAATTTATGATTAGTTTGATTATTTTTTAACGTAATATTGTACATTATTTTATTTTTGCATTTTCTTGCAGATGGTGCAAGGAAAATCACGAGACTGGTCTAGCGCACAATAATGTACGAGTCTTTAGATCTCTTATAGATTCATATTGCCAAGATCAGGTACTCAATTTATATTTTAATTCTATCAATATTTTGTTTCTTATTGCTCGTATAATTTAGTATGATAGTAATGTAAAAAATTTTATTTTCCAGTTTATTTGGCAAGCGTACAATGATGATCAAATTTTTCTACCTGATTATCTTATGCTAAATTCGGATTTATGGTGTGTTGTTGCACCATTGATTCATTTTTCTACGGTGGAGTTTCAATTTGGAGATAGAGTGCTTAGACAATTTGGCTTCCACCAGCCTATTCCGCTGATTCCACGTGATCATTATTATCTTCATGCGCATGATGGACGTGGTAGAGCAGATACAGATTGAGAAGCCGTACATATTGAGTTTATTTCTTTGTGGCACAATAGAGCTCTATCGTTGCCAGAACGATATCCACTAGAAACTACAGATTATGACTTTGAGAATTCAGAGTACCTTATTTGGTATCGTTCTAATGGAAAGCCGTACTTAACGACTAATGAATGTCGAGAAGAATGCCGAAGGTATAAGAAAACATATGCTGGTAAAGACAAATCATCAAAAACAGCTGCAGGCTCATCTTCGAATATAAATATATGTAGTCAAAACCCATAAGATTGGCCAACCACATGGGAGCCAGATATGAGTTCAGTAATTCCTACTGCTGTATGGGAAAAAGAATCGACTTCTACATGTGTACAACCAGACGTTGAACTAGACGTGGGTCATAGCTCTTTCTCTAATTTGGGTTTTGATGATGTCAATTTATATAGGCCTGAGTTTCTACCCACTCAGTCTCACACTTTCGTTTATAACATTACGCATGATTTTCATGAAATGCAAAATTTCATAAATTCACCAGATATAATGGGAGGAGAAACAACTTCTATGTTCATGACACCACCAGCTTATACCGTTGCTAATGAAGAGGATGTTGAATCTGTTGCCGAAGAGGTTGATGAAGAAGCTGATGAAGAAGATACACCACAGAGGCCACAACGTCTTCGACGACCACCAAAGACTTATATGTCAACCACACCTCGGCATGGTCAAAAATTACGCAAGAAATGATTATTATTTTGGATATGTAATTTGGATTGTATTTTATCTGTAATGTAATTTTGGTTAATGTATTTTATTTTATTTCGTATCTTATTTTATTTTATATTCGATATTTAAAACAAAGCACCAATATTCAATATTTAAAACAAAACATCAATAATCGATATTTAAAACAAAGCATCAATATTCGATATTTAAAACAAAACATCAATATTCGATATTTAATACAAAGCATCAATATTCGATATTTAATACAAAACATCAATATTCCATGGATCACTACTGAATAGGAACAAATCTTGGCTCATTGGGACACTTTCCTCTAGAATGTCCTTCAGCTCTACAGATCGTGCATCTTTTACGATGACCCTTCTCTTTATGATGAAGATCCATACTAGTATAGATACGTGTCGATTTGGGTCTTCCATTTAGAGTGCGTCGAATGGTAGGATCAGGTAACCACCTTCATGCTCCACTGATGGCCAATAACTTGAATTTGCCATTGCAGGAAACTCAGCTCGGTAAACTCAGCTTGAATCAACAAGTGTTTCACCCCAGTGACCTCGTAGGTTCTCTACGTCAACACCATGACTCGGATCAATTGTCGATATCCCACTAGACAACATTGCAACAAAACTGCCTCCAGGAAGATCAATATTATTATCGTACTCTACTCGAAAAGACTCTCCAACGATATTGCTCGATGGGATGGGAACATCATGGACCTCGACAAATAACTCAATATATCGAATATTCATATAGTCGTGCTCTGCGATCATCATTCTAACATCATCATCATCTTCAAGATTGATTGCAATGTATCTAACTGGATTTTCACATGTAAGCCACCGATAACGCAAACTACGAACTTTTGCTCTAATCTTCTTTGATATTTTCTCATGTAACTGTCGAAGACTGATTGCAAATCTCAGCTTAGTAGTGTTCTCAGATTCAAACAATATTCCAGATTCGTTTTTCACAATTTGACCATTGTAATAAACGATCGTCATAAATCTATCTTCGCTCATTTTATCTGCATATTCGAAATAAACTTATAAAATTTCTAATCTACATGCAAAAAAAATCTAAATCTATATACAAAAAATTCGACATATAAACATTTAACATACCAACTACAAAAAATTATTTTAAAATTTATAAAACCAACATTCAACATTTAACATACAAACTAAAATAAATATATTCAAAAATAACTAAAGAATCAAAAAATTAAAACAAAAAAATACAGCTTAAAAGTAACAAAAATTAAATAAAACCTTACCATAAAATAATTTCTTCTTCTCTCTCGTTCTGTTTTCTTCCTTCTCTTCAACCAGCAAATGATTTATCTTTCACCTTCATCTTTAATTTATAAACCATTCAACAATTAAATTAAAATAAAAAATTTATTCTCCCCAAAATTAGTCAATTTCAATCTGAAACCTATAACCTATATCCTACTTACTTTACATGCATGCAAACCTACGAATATAAATATGTATGCTTAATTTTTTAGTTTTCCCTGCCATCACCCATTCACCCACCCACCCCTGTCTTTAAAGTTTGCTTTCTCGTGACCTGACCTTGCATGCTTTTCATATTGCTTGCAGACTGCATGCATGGCAGAGGCATAATTGACACCAAAGTCGGTATCTAATGGTGCCATTTTTAACATTTAAAAGTTGGCATCTCCTGGTGCCATTTTCAGAGGGATTACTGTTGGAAGTCGGTATCTAAAAGATCCGACTTCCTTGGTACTATTCTTTTATCAATATTGGTGGAAATAATTTTACAGGTTCAATAAATTCGGGAATTTTTTTTTCAAACCTCAATATCCACGTCAATTGACCATTTAACTTTTTGTATAAAAAACGTAGTTAATTAGATCCTTTAATTCATAAATTATAGTAAATTAATCTCTTAACCAACATTAATCGTTATAGTATAAACGTGATAATCTATTATATTGATATGATGGTATATTTATGATGATAATATGACAGAGAGACTAAAATATATTTTTTTGACTGAACTTGAGTACATATTTTTTGTTGAGTTTAATGACATAAATTTTGATAACTTATTTAATATTTAAATTAAAAAAATAAAAATTTAAAATTATTAAAATTTAGAAAATATTAGATCTAAATAAATAATTTATTTAAATTTTAAATAAAATTAAATAAATAATTTAGTTTTCAAGTGCCAATGTGGATGGAAAATATAGGTAGGCTGAAAAACAAATAGGGCCAGGCTTTAAGCCCACTGAGACAAGGTTTTCAATTATATCAATGAAAAGGGCGTAGAGTACAATATTCAGCGTTTTAGGGCTACGAATGTTAGAGTAAATCTATTTTAGGGGACTACTCTCAATTATTAGATATTAATCGCTTAATCAACGTACTAATATTATTGATGTTTGAATTCGTGGTCTCTAAAAACAATATCCATTCCCTTAACCACTGAGACTAGATAGCTCATGCGAAAAATAAATATTTGATTGATGATAATAATGTCATTAACGTATTAGTAATCTATTAATCAATTTGATTATTTGATAAAAATTGATTTTCAATGATCAATTTTTGTTATTCTTTCAATTATTTAGGGTTTTGCCTTAATAAATCTGAATCAATTTATATCGTATATTTGATTTTGATGGACGAATTTTAAAACACGAATTTTTTATATATGTAAAGATTCAAACTCAATACATATTTAAACAAATATTAAATCATTTACACTTAAATCAACCTCATTAGTGATTAGTTTTTTAAATGAAAATAATATATTATTTCATTTTATTATACATAATGTAACAAAAAAAATAACAACAAATAAATATAGAAAATTTAAAATAAAGAAATCATTGACATATGATGAGAACATCTACTTATGTAGAAAAATATTATAAAAAGTTTGTGTTTAAAGACATTTAATTTGTATCTAAACATTAATCTTTAATATCTATTTATGAAAATAAATTACTTGCTTAGAAAGTAACTTTGCTTAGAAAGAATACCCGGACTTAATTTCATACTCCTTATCAATAATATAATTAAGCTAGAAGTAAAATTATTTGATTTTTTTAATAGGTTATATGTTTTATTTATCCAAGAAAATCTTATGATAATATAAAAATTTGTGTCGTTATCTCTTAGGAAATTTTTCTACAGAGTGTTCTATTTACAGTATCTATATGAATATCTTTATTGCTAACCTTGATACTAATAATATCCCATATACATCAAAATAAACTACAACAGTCCCTGTTGATAGACCTATATTTCCTTCGGTTACGTTCTTCCCAATACACAAAAAAATTCTTAAGTACACCGAAGGATAAAAACAATAATCGATCTTCTCTTCACATTGGTGGATAGCCAACTAAGTCTCTATCCTAATCTAGTATACATCTAATCATACCACAATAGGTAAGAAAAACCTCCATTACCTCCCATAATTACTTGACTCTCTGTAATCACTTTGTATTATATTAAAATAAAATTTAATTTACACAACTCTAATGCATCAAAACATGATTATAAATTGATTATAGGTTAAACCATAAACTCTATTTTCATTATAATACAAAAAAACAAATTGATAAATCTTAAAAAAAAATCTTATCCACTCCCTCTTGAATAAAAAGTATATAGATATGTATGAACATTGAGGAATATTGTCGAGGTGTTGTGCTCGGATGCAGCATGCCGTTGCTTAATTCAGATAAAAGAAAATGTTGTCTGCTCATGTTCTTTTGGGCTCTGTATCGTATGTCGTAGAGCTACTGCTAGTTCGGAGATTTTTAGACTGTTTTTATGTGTAATAATCAATCCTCAAGAATCATATCTACACTGAAATACTTTATCAAGAGTGGGCATCTTTGTTTTGATATTTATCTTTAGGCATAATTTCTCTATGTACGAATCTATTACATGTGTCGAATATCGTTATATATCAAAAACACTGTTGAACTTGAATACCGTTAAATTGATTAATAAAGATTAAAAATCTAAAGGACTTCACATATAATTATAAATTATTTAAAATAAAATTTTAATTAAATTATCTTTATATATTATATATTTAAATTTTTAACGTTAACATTAATAATATTCAATAATATTTAAAAAATTTCTTTCTTTATTCCCCTCTATCAAACCCATAGATTCCCCAATATTATTCACCAAATTCAACCTTTCTTTTTCTTAAAATATATAAATAAATAATATTTAAACTTTTCTTCTAGTTGAGTAAACAATAATTTATTCGTATATATGAGTTGATTCAGTTGGTTCACTTGCATTCACTGTACTTGAGTAATCCATAAATGGTCTCACCTGTATAATACAACCCCCCACCCCCACCACAATATTATACACTAGAGAATATATATATATATATATATATATATATATATATATATATATTATGAATCTCAGACGTGAGAGGAAATTCCTGCTTTGATATGAAATGGAACAGTGATTTTTCAGATTAGCATAATCTTTCTCAAGCAAACAGTTAACAGTACCCTATGTGAAGCAGTTAGCTAGGACCCCATAAAAGTAAACTTTGTGTCTGTATATTATTGCACCAATAATGGACGAATCATGATATCTGGCATGTAATGCCAGAAAAGCAGTTGGCTTTTGATTACAAACATTATGCACATGGTCGTGCCTTGAATAAAATTGAATAGAGTGGCAATATTGGTAACATATATACCTGCAGATTGTGGAGCTTTGGGCCATGGCCATCCAAGAGAAATGACTAATCACGTCAAGAGGAAAGAGATGTTAAAATATGAGCTAGTGGAGGTATAAAACTTTGAAAATAAAAAAGAAGCTCTTGCTTTCTTTTCCATCATCGTGGGGTTATTAGTCAGTAGTTACTGCTGCACCCAGTGATCCCTTCAATCAGCTCGTTTATATGCTCTTTTTTCAATCACCTCTGCTGCAAACAAGCCTTTTTTTCTGTAGAAATGGCACCAAAAGTTGTTCATCTCCTTTTTCTGTTGTTGCTTAGCTTTGTGTTTTGTGATTCTTCTCAAGCTATAAGAGATGATCAGCTGCAGTTCTTCAACCTCATGAAGGACTCTCTATCGGGGAAGGCCTTGTCTGAATGGAATGTCAGTGGAGGGAAACGTTATTGCCATTTCCGGGGTGTTGGCTGTAACAATCGAGGCTATGTGGAAAGTATTAACATCTCGGATTGGTCCCTCTCGGGTAATTTTCCAGCAGACGTGTGCTCTTATCTGCCGGAGTTGCGCGTTCTGGATATCAGTGGCAACAATCTCCATGGTACCTTTCTTAACAGCATCGTTAATTGCTCTCTCTTGGAAGAGTTCAATATGAGTTCCGTATACCTTAGAGCAACACTTCCGGATTTCTCAAAGATGACTTCTCTGCGTGTGCTCGACTTGTCGTACAACCTCTTTGTGGGTGACTTCCCCATGTCGATAACTAATCTAACTGATCTCGAGGCGATATACTTCAATGAGAATAATGGTTTAAACTTCTGGCAACTTCCGGGGAACATTTCCGAGCTCACAAAGCTCAGAGTTATGATCTTCACTACTTGCAGGTTGCATGGTTCGATCCCACCATCGATAGGGAACATGACATCACTCGTTGATCTTGAATTGAGTGGCAATTTCCTTTCGGGTCAGATTCCTAAGGAGCTCGGGCTGCTGAAGAACTTGCAGCTGCTTGAGCTGTACTACAACCAACACTTATCTGGCTCCATACCTGAGGAACTGGGGAACCTGACAGAGCTCGTAGACTTGGACATGTCAGTCAACCGGTTGAGTGGAACTATTCCGGAATCTCTATGCCGCCTTCCGAAACTTCAAGTCCTTCAACTTTATAACAACAGTCTTACAGGAGAAATCCCAGGTGCTATTGTAGAGTCGACAACCTTGGCCATGTTATCACTCTACGAGAATTTCCTGACAGGACAAGTTCCACAAAATCTGGGTCGGTCGTCACCTCTGGTTCTTTTGGACTTATCGGAGAACAACCTATCAGGTCCACTGCCAACGGAGGTATGTCGTAGGGGGAAATTAATTTACTTGCTTGTCCTAGATAACGAGTTTTCGGGAACGTTGCCTGATAGTTATGCAAACTGCAAGTCTCTTATACGGCTTCGAGTTAGTAAAAACCATTTGGAGGGCTCGATACCAGAAAATCTTTTAGGACTCCCTCATGTTTCAATTATTGACTTGGCTGACAATAATTTTACGGGTCCTTTTCCAAGTTCAATTAGAAATGCTAGGAACTTATCCGAACTGTACATTCAGAACAATAAGTTCTCAGGTTTTATACCTCGAGAAATCTCTGGGGCTATAAATCTGGTGAAGATTGATCTCAGTAACAATCTCCTGTCTGGTTCAATACCATCAGAAATCGGTAATCTGAGGAAACTGAATACACTGATGCTGCAAAGGAACAAGCTCAGCTCTTCAATCCCCAGCTCACTTTCTTTTCTGAAATCGGCCAGTGTTGTTGATCTTTCGGACAATAGCTTGACAGGGAACATCCCGGAGAGTCTGGGTGAACTGTCGTCAAACACCGTCAACTTTGCAAACAATGATCTTTATGGACCGATTCCTGTCTCATTAATTAATGGTTGGTTGGTGGAAAGTTTTTCAGGCAATCCTGGTCTTTGTGCTCCAATCCATGTTCGAAGTTTCCACAAGTGTTCACACATTAACAACCGAAAGAAGCTGAATTCTCTGTGGGCAGTCATAGTTTCAGTTTTTGTCATTACTGTTGGAGCTCTCCTGTTTCTGAGACGTCGTTATAGTAAACAAAGAGCTCTAATACAACATGATGAGACCTTGTCTTCCTCCTTCTTTTCATATGAAGTGAAGAGCTTCCATAGAATATGTTTCGACCAGCACGAAATCCTGGACGCAATGGTCGAAAAGAACATCGTAGGCTATGGAGGATCTGGCACAGTGTATAAAATTGGACTGCAAAGTGGAGAAGTTGTTGCAGTGAAGAAGCTGCGTAGTAGAACAGGAAAAGACTCCAATCCAGAAGATCAAATGATCTTAGACAAAGGGTTGAAGACCGAGGTTGAGACCCTCGGAAGCATAAGGCATAAAAACATAGTCAAGCTATATAGCTACTTCACGAGCTTCAACTGTAATCTGTTGGTTTACGAATACATGCCGAACGGAAACCTTTGGGATGTTCTTCATAAAGGATGGCTGCTTCTAGATTGGCCGATTCGACACCAAATAGCACTCGGAGTTGCCCAAGGCTTGGCATACCTTCACCATGATCTCTTTTCACCTATTATTCACAGAGACATCAAGTCCACCAACATCCTACTTGACGCCAATTATGAGCCCAAAGTCGCAGATTTCGGAATAGCCAAGGTTTTACAAGCTGGAGGAGGCAAAGATTGTACCACAACTGTCGTAGCAGGCACCTATGGTTACTTAGCCCCAGGTGAATTCATGTGCATCTTGTTAATGCATATATTTTTAGTCTTTCTCGTTTAATGTTTTACTAAGTTCCATTGATACCGGTTTCGACAGAATATGCATATTCAAGCAAAGCAACAGCCAAGAGTGATGTCTACAGTTTCGGAGTGGTGTTGATGGAGCTAATAACCGGGAAGAAACCAGTGGAGGCAGAGTTTGGGGAGAACAAGAACATTGTGTATTGGATTTCAACAAAGCTGGACACGAAGGAGGGGGTGATGGAGGTGTTGGATAAACGGTTGTCGGGGTCATTCAGGGACGAGATGATTCAGGCGCTCAGAATAGGGATGCGTTGTACGTACAAAAATCCATCCCAACGTCCACCGATGAATGAGGTTGTTCAACTGTTGATCGAGGCTGACCCTTGCAGATTCCATTCCTGCAACTTGTCAAACAATAAGACCAAAGAAGCATCAAATGACAAAAAATAAAGAACCAATCAGAAGTGTGATCAGATCAGTGGCATATGATGAAGCAGAGTGAAGACCCTATATGTTACTCGGGTTCTGATTCGAGTTTCGAATATGGATATCCGTCGAACATAGACATGTTTCATTATTTATGTACCTGGAATGTTATCTGATGATCGTACCCTCGTATTAGTATCCAAATATGTGTCGAACACGGATGTAAAAATCAATTATGCTCGACAACTTAAGCTGTTTGTATTGGTTTTACTCTTGCTTTAATCACTGTTACTGCTGTATGATAACGCCCAACATCTGGATGAAATCATTTGGCATATAGCTTTTAATATCCTTTTATTTTTTTAGTGGGAATGGTTTGTCATAGGCTTCCTTTGTAGCAACATAGTGGGAGTAGTTCATGATTCTAAATATAAAATTGAAGGTATGATTCTTGTGGTGAGGTCTACTCCATGCAAAGCTATCCATTAAGAACAAAAAGTCAGACAGAGAAAGAAAGCAGATGCCTTAATTAATTTATTAATCAGAGTTTATAATTCAAGTAAATAAACTTGATCCAGATATTTTTTAAAAAATATATTTAATTATATTTTTTAATAATAAATAAGTAAAAATCTAAACTTAAATACTATACAAATATCACCAAAGCTCGACAATAAAAGTTAAAACCAATAACAACTAACATTAAAAATGCATATTACAGTGACAAAGCACATTGACAACAATATTATTATTACCACAACTCAATCATAAACAAGAGTGATAATTAAATTTGTATCCAAATCTAATTTGAGGGTCTAAAACAATAAGATCAATAGGATAATTAAAAGAATGTCATATTGATGACTGTGACAACATTAAATCCAACTCTAATAAAAATAAATAAAAAATTCAAACAGCCAATTAAAAGCATAAAAACATGCCAAAAAATAGAGTATACATGTCAAAAGATAAAAAGAAATGTCACAAGAATAATATTATTAAATTTAAACCTTATAAATAAATGAAACAAAAGAATAAAATATATTATAATCACCGTTTTTGGTCCGGGGAGTCGCCACCAATCATTTTTCCGGTGTGATTGGAACACCAAAAATTAAGGTCTGCGAACCAGAGTTGAGTCCGGGAGTCTGTTACGCGTAGGGAAGGATGAGCACCCCTACAACGCCAGAAATCGGCACCTACCGATTATAAAATATTTTATATGATCGAAAATATAAATTTGATATTTAATTTAACATTTATGATCCCATTTTTAATATTTTAAAGTTAGAATAATAAATAAAAATATATACGCTAATTAATAACATGATATGATAGATAACTAATGTAATAAAATATTATTATTGCTAATAATATAAAAGTCAAACGTGTATATTATGGTAACATATTAACATACATAAAAGTCAAAGCTATAACATAAATATAACAAAGATAAAAATTAAATATATATATAACAAAAGTCAACGACAAAATATGGTAAGAATATATAAATATATATAGAAAAAGTCAGACAAAATATGGTAATAATATATAGTAAAAATTAAATTAGATTAAATTTTGGATTTCCTATATTAACACATAACTATAATAATTAATAATAATATAAAACAAAAAAGTGATAAGATTATAATAAAACAAAAAAAGGTTAGTAAAATACAATTAAAATAATAATAACCATAACAGAGACTATCCTGCAAAAAAAATAAAATTAAAAGGTTAAGATATATATAAAAAAGGACTGAAATCAAAGAAAATTAAAATTATATGACCAAAATAAAGAAAATGGTGACTAAAATCAAAGTAGCAGCAAACTGGGCGGCCAATACGTAAGTGGACTGAGACTCCAGGGACTGCGATTGCAATTATCCCTTTTTGTCGGGTTAAAGCGCGGGTACGGGCTTGGATCGGGTTGGTCCGCCGGGTATGGGTGTCAAAATGACGTAGTTTTGATCTATAATAAATACTCATTTAATTCCCTTATTTTTCCATCATCTTCATTATTCATCCAAATAAAAAAACAGAGAATATATGAGAGCTCTTGGACCCTCTGGGATTCCATCGCCGGACCGCCGTAGATCATCGTCGGTCGCCGCGCCAGCCGCCGTGCCGGTAGCCGAAACCGAAAAAGAGAGCGTCTTTCCGGTTCTTCTTAATGCGAAGATTCTAAATCCGGGCTCGGATTTTTGGGAAAACCGTCGTGTAGTTGTAGATCTAAAACCAAAGATAAACGATTTACTATTTTTTTTACTCGGTTTGGCTCCGATCTTCTCTATTTTTTGATTCTTTCGTATTTTGCTTCGACTTGATGATGGATCTATTTTTTTGATCGAATCTCTCTGTTTTTCATTCAAAAAATCTCCCCCTCATTACAAGATCTGAATGGGTATTTATACCCATATTTTACACATAAAATAAACAAAAAATCTCTTCTATTCATCCTCTTTTCAGATCTGATAAAACGTTTGTTTTAATATTTTGTAGGTTCTGACACGGAGAAGACGGTGGGGCGGTGGAACAGTATGACGACCGACCATGAGAATCAATAGGAGAGCGCGTGTGTTGCACACGCGAAGAGGAGAGGTCGAGTGGTGCGGCGGCGGCTAGGATTTGGGAGTGGTGGTTGTCGGTTTAGTGTTAGCACGTTAGGGTTAGCATTTTGTGGGTCTAGGGTTATGTTTGATTGGGCTTTGTTGTGGGCTTGGTCTGGTAATGGGTTATTTCAGTTGCCCCTCTTTGCTCATTGTTGTGTAACGACAATAGAGCAAAGATAAAAAATAACCCATTTCACCTGATATACTTAGGGATTTTTCTTTGGTATGGTAAGAGTAAGGTGAGGGTCATTTTTTAGGCAAATTTGAGGTTCTTTTGGTTGAGGTTAAGGTTTTTCTGGTAAGGTTGAAGTTCTTTTGGTAAAGTTATGGTTCTGATGGTATTGTTGGGGTTCTTCTGGTAAGGTTGGGGCTCTTCTGGTAAGGTTGAGGTTCTTTTTGGTAAGGTTAAGGCTCCTTTTGGTAAGGTTGAGGTTCTGTTGGTAACGTTATGGTTCTTTTGGCCACCGCTTCTTCTACTGGAGCTTGACTTGATCTACTCCACCACTCTTGTTTGCAAAATCTTCAAAATGAGGAGACCCATTGAAGATGACAAAAGTTGCGGCTGAACCATTGGAGGAGACAAAATAAGCTTGGCCTGTTGTAGAAGACAAAACATGCTTGATCTACAACGACACTCATAATGTTGTCATCTTTGGAGAAAACTTGATCTAGCTATAACATTGACAAATAGAAAAGAACTGCCAGGCTGGATTCAGCTGCATCCGATGAAGAAACATGATCTGGCATATATATTTTCTTCTTCTTCTTTTTTCTTTTCTTTTTTTATTCATTTTTTTAGTAAATATATAATATCCGTAAATACAAAATTTGATCAAGTTGCACTATCAACGGTAAAACGAGACCAATCAAACTGTGATATGCTTATGCCATCAACGACAAGAATGAGAACTTGTTAGAGTTGGTCGAAGAGGCAAGACTTGAAGAAAAAAGGTTGTATCTTATCCACACCATCAATTGGAGGGTAAGATAACATTTCAGCAACTTGGACCCTACTCCGCCATCAACGGAGAAGTAGGATTGAACTTTAGTGATTCAGATCTGGCCACACCATCAACGGGGACAAGATCAAATTTCAGCAATTTGGATCCTATTACGCCATCAACGGAGAAATAAGATCGGATTGGATCTATCCACTCCATCAACGGAGAGGTAAGATCAAGTCTGGATCATACTGCACCATCAACGGAGAAGCATGATTAAATGGGATTTGGCCACACCATCAACGGGGACGAGATTAAGTCTGTAATTCAAATTCTATTACGCCATCAACGGAGAAACATGACCGGGTTGGGATCTATCCACTCCATCAACGGAAGTGTAAGATCAAGTCTGGATCATACTGCTCCATCAACGGAAAAGCATGATTAAATGAGATCTGGCCACACCATCAACGGGGACGAGACCAAGTCTGTAATTCGAATCCTATTACGCCATCAACGAAGAAACAAGACCGGGTTGGGATCTATCTACTCCATCAACGGAGGGGTAAGATCAAGTCTGGATCATACTGCTCCATCAACGGAGAAGCATGATTAAATGGGATCTGGCACACCATCAATGGGGACGAGATCAAGTCTGTGATTGGATCCTCTACACCATCAACGGAGAAGCAGGACTGAGTTGGATCTATCTACTCCATCAACGAAGGGGTAAGATCAAGTCTGAATCATACTGCTCCATCAACGGTGAAGTATGATTAAATGGGATCTGGCTACACCATCAACGGGGATAAGATCAAGTTTGTGATTGGATCCTACTGCACCATTAACGGAGAAACATGACCAAATTGGATCTATCCACTCCATCAACGGAGGGGTAAGATTAAGTCTGAAAGATCTAAATATCTGATTCAATTGGTGTAATGTATCTTCTTTGCATTTTTCCCAAATGCACAGGGATCAACGGATTTGATATACCTTTACCGGTAGTCGTTTGCTCCGGACTAGTTGTACCATTACTCTGGGTACAATCATTTGGTTCTAAGGATTTAATTCCTTGATCATTCGTAAAAATGGATTTCAATGGACATTTGAATGGTCCTTATCAATGCATTTTTCCCAAATGCACATGGATTAATGGATTTGTTTTGCCTTTACCGGTAGCCGTTTGCTCCGGACTAGTTGTACCATTCCCATGGGTACAAGCAGTTTGCACCAATCACATGATTGGATTTTTCCAAAGGAATGGATTTCCTTTGACCATTCGCGAAAATGGATTTTTGAAGGACATTTGAATTGTCCAATGTCTTATTTCTACATGTCTTTTCAATTTTTTATTTCATTTTTTCATTTTTCTGCATTATTCATTTTTTTTTCATTTTTCATTTTTTTCATTCATCATTCATTTTTTCATTTTTTTCATTTGTTTTTTTTTTCAAAATAACTTTGATTCACATGTATCGTCTGTACAAATATGGAAAAAACGAGATCTGCATAAAGATCTAATCCTCAACATAGCTGTCAGAAAAGCAAGGTTTTAGCAAAATTAACCAACCACCTTTGACGTAGGCAACATTGGGAAAATGTTGTTTATGGTGTTCCATGATGGGTAGTTAGGACCTGAAAGCAAAATAAAACCTTTATTAGCTAACGTTCAAAATTCTGGAGTCATTACCTGAAAAATTTGTGTTATTTTAGCTTTCTCAGGCCCAAAAGTTGGTCATCGTGTTGTTGCCCCCTGATTAAGGTCTTTCGGTCTCTTCTCTGGACCTGTTTATATTTACAAGCAAAAATATGTGCATCATGAATGCTCAATGTATGCACGATGTCTAAATGCGTAGTATCTGAATGCATGAATGACATGATTTCTTTTTTCAAAGGATGTTCCTAAATTATGCTCGATGCATATTTAATCTAAATGCATGGTTTGTAAATGCAAAAATGCTTGAATGCATGAATGTCGTGATTTTTTCTAAGGGTGCCCCTGATTTCACTGGTCATAATGTAAGTTGGTTGAACTTTTCTAATTTGGCTTCCTTCCTCGGAACCTTTTCTCAAAATGGATGCCACAAACAATTTTTAACAGTCTGAACCTTCAAAGTATAAAGATTCGCATGGTCATGTTGCCCAGTTGGGTTGTCTCTATCTTCTAAAGTTGGTTCGCACAACATTCAACCTCAATGTATTACACAAAATATGCTTCATTGTAACTTGTAGTTTTGGGCCCTTACAAAAGACTCTCTCTGTCAGCGGGCTTAGGCTAACGAGGTAGTTTACAAAAAACATCTCATCGGAAGAGATAAAAACTACAAGTGACCTACTATGGCCAAGGTAGAGTAATATCTTATCCTACTAGGCATAATTTACTTTTGTATAACTTAAAAACAACATTGTCATTCCTATTTGGTATCTTCGTGCTTCGGCAAAGGATCTGTAGCCGTTTCAACTGGGTCGTCGAATCTTATCACTCCGAGCTTGATGAACTTTTCCACTAGCCTTTTGAAACCTAGGTAATTTTCAATTGAATGCCCCACTTGTCCTGCATGATAATCACATTTTGCATTGGCGTCGTACCATTTCGGGAAAGGGGGTTACATCGGCGCT
Organism: Abelmoschus esculentus; assembly: GCA_035048815.1. Classification (NCBI taxonomy): domain Eukaryota; kingdom Viridiplantae; phylum Streptophyta; class Magnoliopsida; order Malvales; family Malvaceae; genus Abelmoschus; species Abelmoschus esculentus. The sequence goes on from JAUCBN010000010.1 coordinate 4,083,359, forward strand.
TGAAAGAAGGGCGACACCAAGCGCTTGTCATACAACTCTTTGTGTAGCTTCACGTAAGACATTGGTAGTTGGGTAAATTCTTCTTTTTCAGCCTTCTTTCTTTGATTGAAATCATGGTTTGAGGAATTATAAGTACCAGTAACTGTAGGTTGTGTCACAGTTACAAGTTTAGAATAATTAACGCTATAGATTCCTGCAGAATTTACTTCATTATCCTTCTTTCCATGTGTTGACCTTTTCTGGGATGAACTTCCATCGGCATCAATTCTGTCACTCTTGATGACATTCTTAATGAGCTCACCGGATAGCACCAGATCAACAAAATTAGTGGTTGCATTGCCTATGAGGCGATCTAGGATTGGGCCTTCCAAAGTTTGGATGAATATAACCACCGTCTCTTTTTCACTGAGAGGAGGTTGGACTTGCGCTGCTACATCCCTCCAACGTTGTGCGTATTGTCTAAAACTTTCATTAGCCCTTTGTTTCATGTGTTGCAAGGTCAGACGGTCTGGTACCATATCACTAACATGCTTATATTGCTCCAAAAAAGCCTTAGCCAAGTCTTTCCATGACTTTATCTGATGACGATTCAGCTGACTATACCATTTAGTGGCAGACCCTGTTAAACTATCTTGAAAACAGTATATCAGTAGCTTGTCATCCCTACCGTACCCTGTCATCCTTCGACAAAACATAGTAAGATGCGCTCGAGGGCAACTGGTCCTGTCATATCTTTCAAATTCTGGGATTTTGAACTTTGGGGGTAATACTAGATCTGGGACGAGGCTGAGTTCGTTGGCGTTGAATCCAATGAAGGTGTCTTCAATCTCTATAGCTTTCATTTTCTCTTCGAGCCGTTTACAACGTTCTTCAATTTCTTTTGAAGTCTCAATCTTTGGTTCAATCAGCTGATCAAGTTCTGAGACAAAATTTTCTACTTGATTACCCCTCGGTTTGGCTTCTGATGTGGAGGGTATGTTCATGGGGCCATATGTGTCAGTTGGATGTAGCGGTAACTTCCCTTTAGAAAAGACCACCTGGGGATAAGCCTCCGGTGGTATCTTAGTTTGAAGAGGAGTAAAACCTGAAGGGTATATGGGATCTTCAATCATGTTAGCGGGATTTGCCCTTGAGTCAACCATAGAAGTGTCTTCTTGCTTAAATCCGAGCATTTGTGCTAATTTCCCGAGCATTTCTTGTTGAGATCTTGCAATCTGGTCTTTCATTTCTTGTCGAGCCCTTGCTAACTGATCTTCCATTTTTCGCGTTAAATCATCATGTAGATCCTTCTGAGTCTGCTCAATCTTATCCAATCTGTCCTCGTTCATCTTCTTCGTCTTGAGTCGAGTTCCGTAGGGATGCTGAATTATCGTCTGGTCCAGTATTACTGAGACAGGGGACCCCAAACATTAGTACTAATGAGTGCATGTGAATGCATGATGCATGACTTAAATGTGAAAATATCGATTCAAAAATGGTTCTCGAGTCCATCATTTTATGTGCACGGGATTTATTCACAACTTTGAATGTTGTATTAATATCTAGAGTGCTAGATTTTCTCCCGATATATTTTTAAATAAAGAATCAATCGTGAATCGTATTTTATGCTTGTGAAATGCAAAAATTAAAACATGATCATGGTAATTAATGCAAAATGAATGATTATGAAATGTTATAGTGCTTTAAAAAAGAAACAAAATTAATTCGCATTAAAATAAATAAATAAATTAAATTACAAATATAACAACAAAAATTAAAAAAATAAAAAACTGTACACAAAGGCAACAAAGCCTAAAGGGTTACTGGGCAGAGTTTCGTATGGCTCTACGGGTGGGCTTCTAGGTCTCATTACATGTGGTTTGGTTCTAGAAGGTACCAGACAATACTTATTACCCTACTAAGGATAATAAGCACGATTCAGGGGGATATTTTTCTCCAAGTCTATGTGGAGACATAAATCTCACGAAGACAAAGGGAAAAATATCCCGAGAATAATTCCCCATCCTACACGGAGGCAGAACCTCACGAAGTAGTGGTTTCATGCTCCCACTTAAATGGACGGAGCCCGGGTTGAGAGCTCATGAAATGAGGAGACCTGAAAAACATTTAGAAATATTAGTGAATATTTTAAGATAAATAAAATAAAATAAAAGATCACAATATTATAATAAATCAAATTTAAACTTTCGATCAATAAATAAAATGTAACCAATTTTAGGCTCGACTCTCGAAAATGTCCCCAACGGAGTCGCCAGGTGTAATCACCGTTTTTGGTCCGGGAGTCGCTACCAATCATTTTTCCAGTGTGATTGGAACACCAAAAATTAAGGTCTGCGAACCAGAGTTGAGTCCGAGAGTCTGTTACGCGTAGGGAAGGATGAGCACCCCTACAACGCCAGAAATCGGCACCTACCGATTACAAAATATTTTATATGATCGAAAATATAAATTTGGTATTTAATTTAACATTTATGATCCCATTTTTAATATTTTAAAGTTAGAATAATAAATAAAAATATATACGCTAATTAATAACATGATATGATAGATAACTAATGTAATAAAATATTATTATTGCTAATAATATAAAAGTCAAACGTGTATATTATGGTAACATATTAACATACATAAAAGTCAAAGTTATAACATAAATATAACAAAGATAAAAATTATATATATATATATAACAAAAGTCAACGACAAAATATGGTAAGAATATATAAATATATATAGAAAAAGTCAAAGACAAAATATGGTAATAATATATAGTAAAAATTAAATTAGATTAAATTTTGGATTTCCTATATTAACACATAATTATAATAATTAATAATAATATAAAACAAAAAAGTGATAAGATTATAATAAAACAAAAAAAAGTTAGTAAAATATAATTAAAATAATAATAACCATAACAGGGACTATCCTGCAAAAAAAATAAAATTAAAGGGTTAAGATATATATAAAAAAGGACTGAAATCAAAGAAAATTAAAATTATATGACCAAAATAAAGAAAATGGTGACTAAAATCAAAGTAGCAGCAAACCGGGCGGCCAATACGTAAGTGGACTAAGACTCCAGGGACTGCGACTGCAATTATCCTTTTTTGCCGGGTTAAAGCGTGGGTACGGGCTTGGATCGGGTTGGTCCGCCGGGTATGGGTGTCAAAACGACGTAGTTTTGATCTATAATAAATACTCATTTAATTCCTTTATTTTTTCATCATCTTCATTATTCATCCAAATAAAAAAACAGAGAATATATGAGAGCTCTTGGACCCTCTGGGATTCTGTCGCCGGACCGCCGCAGATCACCGTCGGCCGCCGCGGTTTGGCTCCGTAACCAAAGATAAACGATTTACTATTTTTTTTACCTTATTTTTTTTCACTCGGTTTGACTCCGATCTTCTCTATTTTTTTTTATTCTTTCGTATTTTGTTTCGACTTGATGATGGATCTATTTTTTTTATCGAATCTCTCTGTTTTTCATTCAAAAAATCTCCCCCTCATTACAAGATCTGAATGGGTATTTATACCCATATTTTACACATAAAATAAACAAAAAATCTCTTCTATTCATCATCTTTTCAGATCTGATGAAACGTTTGTTTTAATATTTTGCAGGTTCTGACACGGAGAAGGCGGTGGGGCGGTGAAACAGTGCGGCGGTCGACCATGGGAATCAATAGGAGAGCGCGTGTGTTGCACGCGCGAAGAGGAGAGGTCGAGTGGTGCGGCGGCGGCTAGGGTTTGGGAGTAGTGGCTGCCGGTTTAGTGTTAGCACATTAGAGTTAGCATTTTGTGGGTCTAGGGTTATGTTTGATTGGGCTTTGTTGTGGGCTTGGTCTGGTAATGGGTTATTACATATATTATTAACATTTGACAACCAACAATAAAAATCGACTACGTAAAAAAAAAAGAAATTGTAGGGTAGGGATAAAATTGATTTTTTTATTTCTTAATTGATCTGCATAAAGTATTAAGGATTCAAAGTATGGATATATCCATGATTTTATGTCAGGAGACGTGAACTGTTAGAGAATTATATTAAAAAACTTATAAATTCATATTATACATAAAAATACAACAAAATATATAAATTGTATAAAATTTTAATATAAAATTTTAATTTTTTTTAAAAGATACGATTATCCGTAATTTCATCTCTAATTCAAAGGTTAAAACCTCTGGATAGTGAACCGTAAACCTTTCCATTCACTCACAAATCGGAAATATATTCAAATATCTTAAATATACACAAATTTAAATATTTAAGACTTATAATTATTTTTAGTAAATTGCTATATTATAATGAATTTATTTGCATCAATGAGAGTGTGCATGAACTTCATAAAATATATAAATCGTTTATCTCCTTTTTTACTTTCATTTTTGTTTTCGTTTTAAATTAAAGAGATTAAGGTGTTAGATTTAGGATTTTAGGTTAGAGATTGTAGTTAGGGTTCAAGAAATTAAAAAAATGTGTATCTTCTAGGGTATATAATTTAAGATTTAATATATAAAAAAATAAAGATAAAGATTTAAAATTTAATTTTTAAAATTTTTTAATAAAAAATATAAATAAAAATATGATAAAAAGGCAGAAGATTTCTACGAGCATTGAGTTTGTTGCTTGCGGGTCCCATACAAAGAATGAGATTCAGTGGCGGGAAAAAAGTATTACGGTGTAAGATTAAAACGTATCTGAAATCAAAATTAATTTACTAAGATGGCCATTTAATGGATTTTTATATGTTTTTTTTTAATATAAAAGAGGTTTAAGTCAAAACTCACAATCATTTTATAAGAAAGATCGAATGAATTTCTATCGATAAAATTATACGTTTCAATAAAAACATTATCATATGAGATCAGTTATAAAAATCTTAAACATTAACATGATGAGAGAGAAGGTCCTGTTTTTGGTCGCTTTTAAGCAACTAAAAGCACTTAAAAAAGTGTTTCTGACATATATAGGCGGTTTTTGGTTGCTTTTAATTGTTTTTCAAATCAACTTTTTCACCCGAAAGCTAAATTTTTTTGTTTTTGAGTTGGATAAGCTAGTTTGAAAATAAAATTATTTATTTATCCTTATAATATATTTGTTAAAATAATATTTATACATATATAATTATAAAATAATATATATTTTATAATATTTTATATTGAGAATAAAATTATTTTATTTTTAATTTATTTTAAATTTATTATTAATTTATAATTGTTATGTTCGTATATAATCTAAAATATGTATATATTTTTAAATTAAATTTTACAAAAAATATTTTTTATTATAATTTAAATTTATTTTTTAATAATCATAACATTAATAAAAATTTAAAATTTTTAAATATAATTTAAGTTCACTAATACATCATATCTAAAATAAACATTTTATCTTTTCAAAATCACTTTTTTACATCAATGACAAACACTACTTAATTTTCTAAAATCACTTTTTCAACTGCAATTTTTATAAACAATGTCAAACTGGACCTATTAATTACATTTTAGTAAAAACATTTAAGTGCTTTTGGATTGCAAAAAACAACCAAAAACTCACCCAAAGTTATTAAGAACTGGGGTGGGATAATTTTCTTTGGCCCCCTATTTTTTTCACATTAATATTTTATATAAATTATTATAAATATTTATATTTTATTCCTTTTAATCCTAATTCTCAAACTCCGTCCATGTTCGAAGGTAATACATGTTGGATGATCTTACTCACAAAACCAATTCTAGAAACTATATGGCATCACCATTCACCGTAAGTGTCGAGACAAATTCATTTTTTTTAACTATAAAAATAAGTTTTACTTTAGTTACTTCATTGACAGATCACCAATGTCAAGATGGCCGAGTTGGTCTAAGGCGCCAGTTTCAGGTACTGGTCCGAAAGGGCATGGGTTCGAATCCCATTCTTGACACGAAAACTCTTTTTCTTCAAAAATAAAATATTTTGCGATTCCCATTGTAGACATAAACGTCTCTTTATCATCCTATCCTTTCACATTTCTCTCTGAGAAAAAAAAATCGAGTAAATTAGCTCTTTGTTTTTTTAGTTGTCTTCACCTTAAACCCAGCAGCAATACTGTAATGGCTGTTGAAGGTTACAATGACCAAGGGACCCTTGGCTGCGGTCTACATCATTGTAAATAGAAGGTCATTTTGGTGCATTCACAGGACAGAGAGGACAATGTAGCTCTGTTTCTCCCTGTGTAAAACAACTACCTTCCCTTATTGCTTGCAAAAAGGCAGACAGGATGGAGCCAGGCAAAATATAAATATTTTCACATATAGTTTCTTTCTTGGTAGGAAGTAAAATCTAACACCCCCTTTTTTTATTTATGTTTTTCTGGGTGTTTTTCCCTTGTTTTTTTTTCTGATGAGATTTTAAGGGCGGAGGAGGAGCTTACAGTTCATCATCAATCACGGGGCATTCATAACCGTGCTTCGGAATGCACTTAGGAAGAAGATGATTGGATTGTGAAACATTTTACTTGTTAATGTCATTACTGTTTATTTCACAGTATGTGAAAACTTATGCTTTGTTTCAATGTTTTCAGTGACCCTGATGATGGTGATGATGTATGTTTTCCCCTGATTTTCCATTAATCGACTTTGATTCTATAAATATAGAGATAAAGTTGCTCTATTTCTGGGTTTCCCCCACATTTTACTCTCTTTTTCCGTGTATTTTGTATTGTATTTTCTATACCTGCTTCGTAGATTAAGTATATTAGGATATGTAGGCGACCCTGATGTTGGTATTTGAAATGCAAAGCCACCTGAGAATGGAAAGGTTCTATTTTTACCTTTAGTGGCATTCAGAAAAACTGTTTCTTTCTTCAGTTTCACTGCTGCATTTGACTTCATTATAATGGAATGATTCCCTTTTGCCTTCATTGGTATTTAGAAAACTGTTTCTATCTTTAGTTTCATTGCTGCATTTGACCTCATTCTATCAGTAAAATAATGATCCACTGAAAACCAATAGCAGAAGAGTACTGGAAAAGAATCATTTCATTTGTTTGTGGTCCAATCATGTAACAAGCCTGAATATCTTTTTAACCATTCGTTTTGGTCTTTGATATTTATGCTATTGGTATGTCTTCACCATAGATTCTTTTTAAGCAAAATGGGAACTTTTACTTTATCAATGTTGAGGCTTAGATACTAATGTGATTAACTCTGATGCAATGATTTTACATTGATGCATTACTGGGATTTGAAATTTGAGTGCCTTGGGGATTATACTTTGCAAGAATGATCTTTTAAGCGATATCGATGATGGTTTGTAAGTCAACTTCCTCTGTATTGCATGTTAACATAAGCAAATATTGCTGTGATAAAGTATGGATTCGTTAATTTCTGCAAATGGATGAGTGAATTTAATCAGTATCCCCAAGTTTTGTGTTTTCAAGATTTGTCTATCCTTGTTATATTGACCCAAACATTACTTATTGACCTATGTATGCCGCCTTTTACTCTTTGCTTGTGCATAAACGGTTGGCATTTGGATATGGAAAATTACATAGGTTCCGGGAAATCCTTCCAATGTTCCTTTTGCAGTTGCATGATAGTTTAGGGTTCTCATTTCTGTGGCATAAGACCATAAGTATCTTTTTACTAACTATTTATGTTCACAATTTGATGACATAATGCGATTACGAGTGATTACTTCCTCAGTTAAGAGTCCAATTCTATTTCATTCCTTGCTTTTTCTTCATGAAGTTTGTTTGAGATCATTGTGTTAATTCAACCTCAGTTAAATATGGCCTACATTGTTTTCCACTGCAAGTATGATAGATGCCCTGTTCTACCATATGCACTGATATGATTCTGTAATAATTTTATGTAATTTTCTACTGTCGTGTATCGTTTTCTTTTATGCACCGGTTCAGTCTTGACATGTTTAGAATCTTTCTCATTGTCATGAAGCTCAGTTTTGTTGCTTATTCAAACCCATAGATTTCTTCCACTAGTGATGACGCGAAATTTGAATTTATTTACGATATGTTGGCTGTGTTTGCTGGGTAAAGATGCCTAACTTTTTGCCAGTTGGATAGTGTTTTCATATGTAGGAGTAGGACATGCATGTTCTTTAAAGAAATCCAGCAAAAAAAAATTTCGAGACAACGATGTCATCTGTTGTTTCATGTTTGTTTATATGGAGTTAGCTTGGCCTGCACTTTTATCTGAAATGACCAAATAGAAATAGTCAGACTCAGGCCTCTCTGTTCATGAGGTTTCTGAGAAGTCAAGTTATGATATTGGTTCTGTTTCCAGAGTCTTGAATTCTTAATTCTAGTACTTGGAGTTAGCCTCAAAAACAAAACAGATCATTCAAATGATATCGAAGCTGCTGGCGGCAAGCGTCTCTTGTGATTGTAGTCCTTGGATTATCATTTACTTCAACTGCAATTCAGGACCTTCAATCTTAGGCTGTTGAAACTCCTAATCAGGGTTTAGTTTAGATCGTAAAATTTAAGATCTATGATTAGTATTTAGAGTTTAGGGTTTAGGGTATTAGCTGTACGAATTTACGTTTTAACTTTTATAGCTTAGATATGAAGGTTTGTTTAATTTTTTATACTGCTTGTGTATCAAAATATATCTTAATAAATTATTAGGGGTTATAGTTCTAGTTTTGGGTTTAAAGTTTAGGGATTTATGTTATAGGGTTTAGAATTTAATGTTACTATCTATAATTTAGGGTATAAGATTTAAAATTATGGTTTAATTTTTTAAGATTTAAGTTAATAATTTAATATTTAAATTTTATAATATAAATATTTAAATTTGTATAAAATTAGTTTGACACTATTTTACAGAGAAATTCTCCTAATATTGCACCGAGAATTTTCATTTTCAAATTTATGGCATCTTTGTTTTTATTTTTAAATCTTTAGCATTTGTTAGGTGAAAGTAAAGTTAATAGGAATACGATATAACTTTATTATGTATCTTATTTTTATTAAAAAATATTAAAAAAATATTTGCAATCCGATTTTAGTGTAAAATAACTTTTAAAGATGATAAATCTATGATTTGATTTTAATTATTTAATAAAAATAATTTATCATTTAAAGTTTGATTCAATTTCTATCAATTTAGAAATGTTATAATAATTGTAATATTTTTGTAAATAAATTTAACTGTATTATATTTATAAAATAAAAAAGAAAATAATATTTATACAAATCATCCAAAATTTTACTCTTTAAAAAATAAATAAATGACAAATTGGAGTATTTTTTAACGTTATCATAATATATGGAAACTGATGATCAGTTTTCTTTGGAAGCAGATACGAGGTGAGAAGTCACGGGTCCATTCTATCAGATTGGGGGCCCACTGATAGGAACGTGAAATCCACGTCTCTCGAGATAGCTTACCTACTCACCAGCTCCTCTTTCATTATAATTAAAAAAATGTTTATATTTACAAACTTATATATTATTTATATTTAATTTTCAAGAAATATTATTATTTGTCTCACTAAATAATATATGTAAAAAATCATATTACACATAAAACATTATTTTAATAACTAAAAGTATAATTTTCTTTTTTTAAGAAAAATATGAACCCTTGAAAAATAAAATTAAATAGCATATAGTTAGTTCGAGAAAAGACAGCCAGGCCCAGGCTAGCATTGGCTTGAAAATAACGTCGAAACCTTTCTTCGCTGGTCTGGTTAACCGCGGTTAACTAACTCCGGTTCGTTTAACCACAAATTGTTTTTATTTTCCCCTTCTGACCTATTTTCCACACTATATAAACTCCTGCGAGTTTAAACAATTCCTTACTTTTCATATTCCTGAAGGCGTCTTGATACACGCCTCAACTCAGCCTCCTTTTTTATCATTTCTGGAGAAGATTTTCCTTCCATTTTTTCTTAGGTTTTCCTTTGTTATTTGAATCTTTATCAACCAGAAAATGAGAGAGTGCATCTCAGTTCACATCGGTCAGGCTGGTATTCAGGTCGGAAATTCCTGCTGGGAACTTTACTGTCTCGAGCATGGAATTCAGGTAATTTTCTTCGATTTGTTTGTTCATTTCTCTGCTTTAGGGTTTTTCCTCTCGTTTTTACAATTATTTTGCATTGTGATCTCATTCGATTATATTTGAATTTATTAATTATATTTTTGTTGTTGTAAGTTTAATCTGACTCGTTAAAATGGATAGATCTGGATCATTTGAAATGTTAGCTGGACGATTTCGATTCTGTTAGATTTTTTTTGCTAGATCTAGAGTTTATGATGTGGATTGTGGTGGTGATGTTTTTTTAAAACAATTTTTTTCAGCCCGATGGCCAAATGCCAAGCGACAAGACTGTTGGTGGAGGAGACGATGCTTTCAACACCTTTTTCAGCGAAACTGGTGCCGGGAAGCATGTCCCTCGCGCTATATTTGTGGATCTGGAGCCTACTGTTATTGACGAAGTGAGGACTGGAACGTACCGCCAGCTCTTCCACCCTGAGCAACTAATCAGTGGTAAAGAAGATGCTGCCAACAATTTCGCTCGTGGCCATTATACCATTGGCAAAGAGATTGTCGATCTCTGCTTAGATCGTATCCGAAAGCTCGCTGATAACTGTACTGGACTCCAAGGCTTCTTGGTTTTCAATGCTGTTGGTGGTGGTACTGGTTCTGGGCTTGGATCTCTTCTCTTGGAGCGCCTCTCTGTTGACTATGGAAAGAAGTCTAAGCTTGGTTTCACCGTCTATCCTTCACCTGAGGTTTCAACATCTGTTGTAGAGCCTTACAACAGTGTGCTGTCCACTCATTCACTCCTTGAGCATACTGATGTTTCCGTACTTCTTGATAATGAAGCAATATATGACATCTGCAGGCGTTCTTTGGACATTGAACGACCTACATATACCAATCTCAACCGCCTTGTCTCGCAGGTAATATAAGAATGCTTACAGATATACTATTCTTTTATGTTATGAAATGTAATGATTGTTGTTTAGTAACTGATGTTTTGGCATGTATGATTCAGGTTATCTCATCCCTCACAACCTCGTTGAGGTTTGATGGAGCCCTGAATGTGGATGTAACTGAGTTCCAGACTAACCTGGTCCCCTATCCTAGGATCCACTTCATGCTTTCCTCCTATGCCCCTGTTATTTCAGCTGAGAAGGCTTACCATGAGCAGCTATCGGTGGCTGAGATCACCAACAGTGCTTTTGAACCCTCATCCATGATGGCTAAATGTGATCCGCGCCACGGAAAATATATGGCTTGCTGCCTCATGTACCGAGGGGATGTTGTTCCCAAAGATGTGAATGCGGCTGTTGCCACCATCAAGACCAAACGCACAATCCAATTTGTTGATTGGTGCCCTACTGGATTCAAGTGTGGTATCAACTACCAGCCACCAACTGTCGTACCAGGTGGGGACCTTGCCAAGGTACAGAGAGCTGTGTGCATGATCTCCAACTCAACAAGCGTTGCTGAAGTGTTTTCCCGCATCGATCACAAATTTGATCTCATGTATGCCAAGCGTGCTTTTGTGCACTGGTATGTTGGTGAGGGCATGGAGGAAGGAGAGTTCTCGGAGGCTCGTGAAGATCTCGCCGCACTTGAGAAAGATTATGAAGAGGTTGGTGCTGAGTCTGGTGAAGGAGATGAAGAGGATGAGGAGTATTGAGGGAAGGCAGAGTACCTTTTATCCATTTGCTACTGTGGTGTATTTTCTTGTTGCTTTTGGATTGCATGTTTCCAGACTTGAATTGCTTGGTTGACAATGGTTTTCTCTATGAAAAAAAGTATACCTACTAAAGAATTATGGCCAGTCTCCATCATCCTGGCATATTTAAATTGAGGAATGAACTTTCTTTTATTTCAACTATGGATGCACATTTATTATCAACCAATAAGTTTGAAATTTATACAAAAACCCTAAAATGTTAGATATCTAAGTAATATTTTAAGTTTATTTTTATTAAATTTTGAGTTTTTCAAAATTAGTGATGATACTTATTTTCAATGACATTTTAAGTTTTTATGCAAAGTATTAAAACTTATTTTATAAGCATTAGAAATTTTTAGGAATAAAAAATATTCTAAAATATTATCTAAAATTTTAAAATATTAAAATTTTAGACAAATTTGAAAACCTTACCTTAAACTTGTTACATCGAGACACTCAAATGTAATTTTAGAGTTTGACATATCAATGACGAATATTTTCCTCGAGATTCTCGAGATTATAGGGTAAATTAATAGAATAGTTACTGTATTAACTAAACGTACACTTTTAATTATCAATTTTAAATTTGTTAATCTGAATATAAAAAATTATATAATTTTTATATAAATACATCAAAATATAACACAAAAATACTAAAATAAATTGTTCAACATAATAATATATATTTTAAATATAATGTGAAACTAATACTTTAAAAATGTTCACTTTTATCGATATACTAATACTACACTCCCTCTTTTTTATTAAAGATGTTTTTTTTTAATTATGTTAAAATATATCATTAAAAAATTAATAACTTCTACGAAATATTTTTGCTTTTCTACTTCTTAATTTTTCAGCAAAACAAAATTTAATTTTTTAAAAATAAGTTGTCACTTTTTAAAAAAAAATTCGTGAAAAGTCAACGATGGGATTATAAATGGGACGAAGGAAATATTAGACATTTTAAAAGGAAATATCAATTTATTTTTCTTTATTTTGATAGTAAGACCATTGCGTAATACTAATACCATATGGTAAAGTAGGATTACATCACTCTGTATTAAACACTGTTACTGGCAATACGGCTGTTTTTCAGACAAATCCAACCCAATGATGCCCACAGGCACAGCAATGAATGAATACAAAAGTCCATGGCAACAATACTCGAACCAAACTCTGAGAAAAACAACACGATTATATTGGTTGTTGAGAATTAGAACTTATTTGGCAACTAGCAGCGTCCAAACTTTTTGACAAGCTCAGTCTCCAACTCCATTCTCTTCTTCATCAAGACACCATACTTGGAAACAAGTTCCTGGTCTCCAGCAGACACTGAGAGATGGCAGCTCAGGGATGTCTCGGACAAATCCTTGTACAGGTGTGAGATTGGAACAAAACTACCCTTTTTGTTGCATACCCAACCATGAGCAGCCCTCAATGCAGCTCCCAGAGATGCCGAATCTGTACAAGTACGAGTGAGCAAGTAGGACTGCACCATTATAAAATGAAAGCTGTACAAGAAGGGTATGAAGTAGATATACGTTTATCGTAAACAGGGCAGATTACAGTAACGTAAAGCAAATGAGCAAGAATATACCTGGTCTTTGAACTGTATATATATTAGAGCCAAAAATCGATGCAACTGAGCTGAGAATGCTTTTATTTGCTGATGCTCCACCAGTAGCAATGATTCGTTTTGGAGAAGGCATTCCGAATCTTTCTGCATGAGCACGCATTGAGAGAAATTGACCCTCAATCAAGGCGCGGACCTGTGATAAAAACCATTGCTTATAAAGAACAGCAATAGAAGCATTACTATAACACATAATTATTTCACAAGTAATTCACCTCAGAAGGAGGATCAAATTCTGGGACTTCTTGTACATTCAAGCCATCCAGAGTTTCACCGTTGAAATTGTGAAGAATGTAGCGATGGAGGCCAGCTGAATTTTCACTCACAAAAAGAAGAGATTTTTAGATGATTATTGGCATAGGAAATACACAAACTTGAGCAGAATGAAAATAGCTCAGCAATATAAATTAACACATAAATGTGCATCGTTCCTGATTGCATGAATATTGAAAGATCAAATTACCAAATTATGAAATCATAAAAGTTTCCCATCTTGTTACTTATGAATTCCGGTATTTAATGATAATCATGTATTAGCAAAGAAATTAGCTATGAAACTATACAATCCATTTGAGAAACAATCACCTACTGACACCTAAGACCTGCAAGAAAAAATTCTTGAAACCCACCGGGAAGAGGAGGAAGAATCTCATGATCCTTGTAGTAGAAACTTATCTTCCCATCTGTAGTAAAAATTAGAATTAGATATAAAGAACAAATAACTTTCCATACAAAGAAAATGTCCTTAAAAGATACTACTGACCATTTAGAGGAGGAGTTTGCTCCAGAAATTTGTTAAAAACATCCCAAGATTTGCCAGCATAGGTATTACGTACATCTAAATGCATGGAGACCTTGTTAGATAACTACAACCAGCCAAATGCTAAACAATAGGAGGGAGTTTCTGATACCTTCACGTGTCAAAGACCCATTTTTGTAGACCAACATTATCATGTAGCCTTCGATATCAACAGGATTTGGGAAAACATGCCCTTCTAAACTAGGTTGAGGATCCTTAGTGATCCCAAAGACCTGCAACAAGAATGGGCACAATCAAGCTGGAATGCATCTGTGGGGGCACAGCTTAATACTAACATCCGCACTCCTTTGTATAGTAGGCTAAACAATGAAAACTTGAAAGCTTTGGTAAATGAACCTAGTAACAAAAGCTGAAAATATTATCATAGAAAAAATAACTAGTTCCACAGCAAATGTTAAATTCATCCATTTGTATTTCCCAAATATGTTCTTGGTGATTTCCAAAAACAAAAACTCATCTCAAGGTTAAAAAAAAAAAGACATTATAGAAAGTTTCAGAGGATTACAGAAAACAAAAAAGCACAAGAAACATGGAGCAAAATATGATAGCCAACGTGCTATCAGAATCATGAAAAGAAACTCTTCCAAGTTCCAACAAAAGTACACATTCCACGTTAGTTGTATGATCACAAACGAAACAAAGCAAAAACTACAAGGGAGTCGCAGACATGAAATCCTTGAAGTATGCCCTACCGATTAAAGATTCAAACCCGAATCTAAGTTGGCATGACATGGTTGGGAGTTAAGTGAACTAAAAGATTAAGGTGATGTTGCTTATAATGGTTCCAAGAATCAGAGTAAGCATATAGATAATATTGATCAAATAAAGAGAATAAATAGCACTTACAGTGTCACTGGTACCCAAACTGATTGCTAGATCCCCAGGAGTGTTTAGAGTTAAGCCTGCATGCCCAAATTTTTTTAATTGATGAAAACTGAAGACTAAAAGAATTATCATTTATGTATGATTCTGCAAAAAATTATGCAGTAAAAGCTTCGTTTATGTTCGCTGGAGAAATGAGGAAATAAATGTATCGGCAACTAAATTAGTGTGGAGCTTTAAAGAATTGAAAAGGGCAAGAAAATTCCTTAGTTTTTAACATAGAAGATTCTAATATCGAAAATATTTCTACCTCAAGAGACTAGCATAAATCAAAAACAAACTCAGCAACCAAAGAGAAAGACGACACTATCGTCTTCCTAAAAAATATGATTGCATTAAAAGATAAATTAAAGTTCATAAAGTATATCTGACAAGAACAAACTAAACTCATTTAAGTTAGGCTTTATAGTCCACACATCATAAACCAATGAATCTTTTAATACTATGTACTGTATAGCACCGAGAAAAGATATATCCAGGTGCATTTGTAAAATGAAGTAAAAGATAAAGGCAGGGAAGTTTTAGCTTTTATCACTATTCACTTTTGTGTTTCTTCTGAGTCATCTAAAGTGAATTCACTCAAACCTACATTTGCACCGTCTTCACCTCCATGTAATCGAAGAACACAATAGTACTCCTTAAATTAAATTCCAATAAGTGCAAATCAAGAGGAGACTAATATAAACCTACATTAGGGATTGATTAGAGAACACAGATAATGAGTTGCAGAGATGTCACTCACATAAAGAATTCAGTTTAAAATAGATCAAGAGAGCTACGGACCTGCTAAACTGTTAGGATTATCTCCAGACCACTGAACCACCAAGCAGTTCTTATTAAACTTGTACCTGAAAAGACATTGATGAGTTTCAATCAGTCTCTATTCTCCAAATTAGAGAGATCTAACAACATATATCTAGATATACACGTGCGCAAGTATGAACACATAAAAAAGGCAATTTTAATTATTATAAATGTATGCTTAGGGGGGTATATGCCACCATTCACTATAAGAGCTCATATAAACAACCACTGGCCACCAATGGATGCATGGTGGAGCAAATATTTACCAGTATAGATACATAAGCACTAACAATTTGAAGGTCAAACATACTATAACCTATATTTAGAGTTGTTAATTACTATAGAGAATGCAAATATAACGAGTTTAATTCCAAATTCTAAACATTAGAAATGTTGGTAATCATCAAAGGTGAACTTTTAGCAAGCAATATGTCAATAACCTCTCCACAAAATAGGAGGCTATAGAACCAGCAACAGCATGTGCAGGAGCTAGCTTTCCAAGCTTTTCCTCCAAACCAGGAGCCGTAGCCTGTAATAAAATTGAAAGACCAACAATATCATTAAGTAACATAAAACATGACAATCTGACCATAAGAAAAATAATCAACATGATTCAGAGATTGATAAATGAACCACAAAAAGTTTGCATGCAAAACAAACCTCCAGTGCAACTTTAGACCAAGCCCTTTGCTTTATATCCATCAAATTCATCCCTGCACCATCAGTTGTATCAATACAAGCATAATCCCCTATGAAGAGACACGCCATGAAAGAGCTAACAAGAGATATCCGCTCGGTGTTCTTATAAGCTTCTTGTTGTGTCTCAAATATCTTCCGAATTTGTGGTCCTGTATATCTCTCATGAGCACGTGAACCCGTAATTTTCGATAACTCCAATGCACCTCCAACAGCTTTCTCTATTTCTCTACACTGAGCTGTGGTGCTGCAGTCCATCCATATTGGTGATTCCTTAATAGAAAAAGCATCTCCAAGCTGCTCAACTAATGGTTTTTTGGGGTCCAATGATGATAATAATGCAGAACTACCGTTCTTCCAATAAACACTACCATGTTGCTGGCCACTACCCGAAATGGCAGCAATCTTCCCAAAGTCCAAATTGGATTTAGATAGTCTTTGAAGAATGAGATCCAAAGCCTCCACCCACATTATGGTGGGTGAAACAATTCTGCCATTAACATTAGGGTCTCTGTAGACTCCATCCTTGGTCTTGAAATGAGGCAAATCAGAGTCAAAGTGGATTAGCTCTGAAGCCAAAATAACGAGATTGGAGTCCAAAACAGTTGCTTTCAACGACCTTTAAACAAAGGGGGAAAGGCGAAGGTTAGCTTAACTACATTCTAATTTTTCATCTAGCAGAATTCTAAAGAAAAACAAAACATCAATCGGACCCAATTGGATAAGCATTAAACACTGATTATAACTACTACAAGTCAAATTCTTTACAGCATAAGAAGAAACACGCAATTTAGCTACACGGCTTCTTCTAGTTTCCGGTTCAGAATCTAAAGCCAGATCATAAAGACCTAAATTTTAAAACTTCAAATAAAAAAGACATCTTTTTTAACATTAGAAGTGCAAAAAAAATAAAACACGGACAAATGGGTAGTTCTAGATTTTGCTTAATGGCATCCGAGATTTGATCATGGAACTAGAGGCAGATAAAAGAGAGAGCTTACTGAGTAGAGCTATCGAATCCAAGGAACAGAGCATCACTAGGAAGAGCTATATCCCCCATCTTTTTGCTATGATCGTCGAATGAAATCAAGAGAAAAACAGGCAATGCTAGGCGTTTGGGTTAAACGGAGAAGGTAATTAAAACTGGCTACAGAGTTTCCATAAAGATTGGGATAGAATTAGTAGATAAGGATACGAAATATATTACTGTTAGAAAATCAAAATTTCTATAGTTTTTACTCTTTTTTCTAGTGTTTATCCACTAATTGTTTCCTGGAAAACTTCCACCTAACAAAATAAGTACACGTGATATCAGATTTCTCGTTCATTGAAACAACGTAAAGGGGTAAACTATTAATTTCATCACTTAACTGTAACGATATTTTTGTTTTGAGTCTTAAACTTTAAACAAATTAAATTTAATCACCATATTTTTAAATTATTCTTTTATCATTCAAACATTAAATATTTAAAATATTTATTTATTTATTTTATTAAAATTTTGGATAAATTAAAAAAATAATAAATAATAAACATTAACTAGAAAGAATAAAATTTTAAATTAAAAATGATAAACATTAATAAAATAAAATATCATCTTATTAAAAACACTAAACTAAATTAAAAAAAATAAATAATAGTAAATTTAAAATAAAAATAAAATTATAAGGATTAAATTACAAAAATTATAAATTAATAATAGTTAAATTTAGTGAAAATTTTAACTTTAATATACTTTAATACATTATAATTTATACCTATACAATATAATTTAATATATTTAAAAAATAAAAATATAAAATTTACACTACATATAGAATATATTTTATATATAGAATTTATATAATATATAGAATATATTCTATATATAAAATTTATACTATATATGGAATGATGCTATGTATACTATATATGAAAATATGTAATATATAAGACTATATATATAAATGTAATCACTAATTTTATCCGGGTCTAAATCCGTATTTTAATTTCTTTTATTTTCGAACAGTGGACTTGTAATTATTATATAAAAATAAAATTTTTACTATCTTTGAAAAATCCAAAATATTATATTTTCCTTTTCCATTAACTTTGTATATATATTACATATACTTTAATAAAAAAAAACATTATAAGTCTTTCACTTTCTGTGTTATTATATATTTAAATTAAAAATTCAAAAAAAATAATATTAAATATCATTTCTCTTTTGTTTCGTTGTTTATTATTATTATTATTATTATTATTATTGTTATTACTATCTATTACTAATAAAATAAATCAAAACAGATATTAAATAAGAAATCCATTTAAGTCCATTATATAAATAAAACCCATATTTATAATTTTACATAGCCCACAGCTAAAAGATACAAGCCCAACTACAAAGAAAAAAATAAGCCCAGATAAATATTTAAAATCCTAGCCCAAGTCTAAGCCCAAAACTGGATATAACAAACAAAAACCCTAATTATCTTTTATTCCCTACGCAGCCTAGCCGTAGCCGTCAGATCAAGACGATAATCAACGGCCCAGATGAAAACCGAGGAAGCTTTTGGAGGAAGCCCACGCTTGCGCGACTGATCGACTCCTCACAACCTTTCGATGCCAGACGTCTCTCCACTTTCTCCGGTCACCGTTTGATGTCGCCGATGGTCCCTTTTCCTCCTCCGACGGCCATTTCACATGCAAATAAAAAGGACAATATTAGAATCATATCCATTTTTAGAAATAGAAAACACAAACAATCTGCAGCAATCAGAACAAATCTCAGAGGCATTTCGGCCAAAATGTCAGGAAAATCACAGAAATCACAGAGCATATATAATAAATTCCAGAGAGCTTCAGACGATTACACACCAAATTTCACGGCAAATATTAACCAAATCGTCAAACGAATACATGAAGACAAAAAAAACAAAAGCCAATAGGAATTTAAATTCGACCATTGTAATCGGTTATAAAAACCGAACCCATGCATTGTAAAAGGGGTTCTCTCCCACAATAGAAATCAATACCAAAGAGCTCTTTTGAGGTAGTTTACTCTTGTTTTTCTGAAGGTAGGAAAAGAGAACCAAAAATAAAATTTTTTACCTCTGAAAACATTTTGAATCAGTCCTCTATTTGCTTCCTCGTTCTCTTCTTCGTCTTCTTCCCTTCGTTCTCCAGATCTAAAAAGAGCATTTTGGCCTCCGATCTTTATAGAACCGAAGAGAAGTTGAAGTTTGGGCTTCCAAAAATTTTTTTTTCACTGATTTCAGGCTTTATAATCAAAGAGGGAATAGTCGTGGCCGAAATCTGGATTCGGGGCGGTGTTTTCTGGAGATAAGTTTGAATGTTCATCCTCTTTTTCCAGGAAAGGATGAACATTTGAGAGAAAATTTCTTTTTTTTCGGTTTGAAGACAAAACTGGTTAAAGGGGTTAAAATTTTGAATTTTGAATATCATTTATACTTGACCAAAATTTTAAAAATGGTTTAATAGCATTATAAATGCCTCCGTTCATAAATAATCATTTTCCCAGTCCCTCGCTTGTCTTGAACCATTTCAATTCAGTCCCTAATTTGGATTTTAATCGGCTATTTTAAATGATTTTATTAGATTTAAGTCCCTCCGTATATCTGGAGTTATTTTCAGACCATTCCACATTTTAAAATAACGGTTCAAGAGTCCGAATGTGTTTGAGCCTTTGCAATCTGGTCCCTTGCAGTTTTGTTTTTGGTTCTTTTAATTTATTTCATTATATATATATATTTTATGCTTTTAAATTTATTAATTTGTTTATTATATTTTGTTTGTTTTTTTTATTTTGAATTATGTATGTTTCATTCATGTTTCATTTTATTATGCTCTTTACTTTATTTTGACGTATTTATATACATTATGTTATATATGATTTATTCACATGTGCATGTATACTATACCTTCAATTTGCTTTAAAATGCATTTTTATTCTATGTTCGGTTGTATTATTTTGTTCATGTCATAGTCTTATTTAGGGTTTTGTGTACGTTATGTCCTTTATTTTGCTTGTTTACATCTCATCGTATTTAATCAACGAACCTAAGAATTACGTCTTTTATTCGGTCGTAATAGGCCCGTGTTCCAACATAGTGGTCGCGATGTATACGTTACCTTCGAATAAGGATACGGTAAAAATAAAATTTAAATCAAGTATTAAACAAATTCTAATTTAAATGCCATTTTAAAACTTAAAATTTTCGAAATTAATTAAGCGGTTATTTTAAAGGTGTCAATTTTGGGCGGTTTTAAATCCTAAACCCGTTTTTAAATCATAACCGACTCTCGAACCCGTCTCTTTTGAATCTATGGTTTTTTACGGTGCCCGGCCTACCAAAGTGGCCGGTGGCGACTCCATCCTTTTTTTAAAATCTTTTTTTCCTTTTAAGTATTTACAAAATTCCCGATTCATTTTTAATTTAGGTTTTTTCAAACCATAACTTTTAAAATACCTAAATCTTAGGTCAAAATCCCTAATTCCCAATATTTCCAATCGATTTCTAATTTAGAACCCTAATCCCAAAATTTCAAGACCTAACTTCTCTTTTCAAAATTTCAATCCCTAAATATCATTTCCAAATTAGCACCCCTTTTTCAAACTTATTAATTTTCGATTTTTTAAGGGTCGCTTCAATAAATATACGATATATAAGTATGTATGTAAGTATATATATGCTTATTACTTTTATATATTTATTAATATATGTATACATTAATATATATTATAATCTATATAATATATTAGATATATATGTATATAATATACATTAATATATTATTTTATTTGGTAATGAACAAACCTTTTTATGGAGGAGAGTTATTGCAGCAAAAATTCAAGGTAATAGTTCAAGCTTACTTCTTTTCCAATCTGCACCAAAGTTCATGTCTTGGTTTTGGAATGGAGTCCTTGACTCATTCTTCAAGGATGATCAATTTGGTAAGATAGTTGGTCATTAATGTTGGTAATGGTAATCTTATTCGGTTTTGATGGGATAATTGGTTAGGAAATGTTAAATTATGTGAATCTTTTTCTCGTATTTATGCGCTTCGTGAAAATAAGATAGGACTTATATGTGAATTTGAAAAAGTAGTTGATGGACAGTGATATTGGGAGATCCTTTAAAAAGATCCTTATTTGATTGGGAGCTACAACAATGGGTCAATTTTTCGATTTTGTTGAAAAACTTTAGAGAGAGAAAATGGATAAAGATTAGGTGAGCTGGTGTGACTCTAGTGATGGAGTATTTTCTGTTAAATCAATGAGAAATCTGATGAAACGCCCCCTCACTGAGAATAAACTGTGGAATGAAAAAGTATGGTTGGGTTTCGCTCCTCTTAAAGTTAAAATTTTTGTGTAGAGGATTCTTAAGAGTCGTGTTTCGGTTAAGTTTGAATTATTGAAAAGGGGAGTGACATCGATTACCAATGATCTATGCCCGCTTTGTAAGTTATTTCCTGAAACTGTATCTCATTTGTTATTTTCATGCCATAGGGGATGGTGTATTTGGAGCAAATTCTACAATCGATTGGGTGTAATATCGGTTTTTCATTGTGATCTGATTGGTTTCCTAAAGACTTGGGGTGAGTTGATAAATAAATTATGGGACTCTTTTTTTTTTGCGGTTATTTGGACAGTTTGATTGATTAGGAATGAGATAGTTTATAAGAATAAAAGGGTATGTAACGACCCAAATTCTCGGTTTTGTGTGTCAGGTTGACCCGTTGTGTTAGGCCTCGAGTTTAGGCTCGGGTTTGTATGGTTTGGGCCTTATTAGGCCATAGGCTTGTTGGGCTTGAGTGGTTTGGGCCTTAAGAGTTTTAAGATGGGGGAATTTATGTAAATGCCTAAATGGGATGAAGGGAGTGGAGGGAGGTTTTATTTCTCCTACAGAGATGATATCATCTCCTTCTTCCTTTTTCTTCCCATCTTCATATCCCTTGGTTGCAAGAAGACTTAGTTAAAGGTAAGATCTTTAAGAGCTATGTTTGGAATCTCATTTTTATGGTAGAAGAGATGTTATAGGGCTGTTGTGGATCCACAAAACAAGGTAAAGACGAGTGGGTTTGATGAAGGTGGAGGTTTACGAGGGGTTTTGGGTTGAGTTCGGGAATAGGTTTTTGAGGGTGTTAATCTGAGTTTTTCTAGTGTTTTAGACTTTGGGAAGGTGTCTAATCCACTCCTTGTCTTTCCCTTTGTAGAGAAACAAGTGGGAGAGCCTTCTTCAAGCTTTGGGAAGGAGAAAGTTTGAGGTGGAGCTTGGAGCTCGGGGTTGCTGTTTGGTTGCTGTTTTGCAATAGGTTGGTACTCCCAACTCTTCTAATTATTTTGCATATCATGGTAGAAGCATTCATATAGGTTTGGTGCATGTGTGTGCTTGGTTTGAGCTTGGTATGTGTTAATGGTAGAATTCGTATTAATATGATTAAAGGTTGGAAATTGGTGTTAAAATACTCTAAACATCATTAATATTGAGTAGGAATACTTTAGGATCGATTAGATTAAGTTTGGGGTTGAAAATCTAGAAATTCTAAGTGTAAAATCGTCCCTAGTATAGGGGGTATTCATACTCGGGCTACCGTTATCGATACCCATGAGTATATTTTGGCTTGTTGCCCATGGGGTATCGAACCATGCTTCGATACCGAGGGTTCCAATAACTTTTTGATCTCGAACCATGTTTCGATACGGATCTCCCTTTTTCTATTGACTTTTGAAGTGGGTTAACGGTATCGAACCATGCTTCGATATCGAGGGTTCCAGTAACTTTTTGGTATCGAACCATGTTTCGAAACAGTCCTCCCTTCTTTTGGGTCATTGTTGACGTTGAGGAAACATGATGTTATATGGGTCATTGTTGATCGGTTAACCAAGTCAGCTCACTTCTTACCCGTGAGGATGGACTTCAGCTTGGAAAAGTTGGCTCAATTGTACATCAAGGAGATCGTGAGGTTGCATGGTGTACCTTCATTGATCATATCAGATAAGGATCTAAGGTTCACAGCGAGGTTGTGGAGGTCTATCCACGAGGCTCTAGACACCAAGTTGCACTTCAGTACAGCTTTTCATCCTCAGACTGACGGACAGTCTAAGAGAGTTATCCAGATCTTGGAGGATATGCTTCGGTGTTGTGCGGTAGACTTTGCTTGTAGTTGGGAGGAGCAGTTACCTTTGGTAGAGTTTGCTTACAACAACAGTTATCAGTCGAGCATCAGGATGGCTCCTTTTGAGGCCTTGTACGGGCGCAGGTGTAGGACACCTTTGTGTTGGACCGAGCTCAATGAGAGGAAGATAGTGGGTTCGGAACTTGTTAAGGAAACAGAAGAGAAGGTCCAGATCATCAAGGAGAGGTTACAGGCGGCTTTTGACAGACAAAAGGCTTATGCGGATAAGAAGCGTAAGCACATCGAGTATGAGCTTGGTGAGAAAGTGTTTCTCAAGGTATCTCCATGGGAGGGTATCATCCGGTTTGATCGAAAGGGAAAGTTGAGCCCAAGGTATATCGGGCCGTATGAGGTACTTCAGAGGGTTGGATCGGTAGCTTATAGGTTAGCCCTACCTCCTTAGTTGGCACGTATACATGATGTGTTCCACGTGTCTATGTTGAGACGTTACCGTTCTGATCCTTCACATGTGGTTCAGCTTGAGGAAATCGAAGTCAATATGGATTTGACTTACGAGGAAAGACCCATCGGAATCGTGGTAGAGGAGTCAAGGAGCTCAGGAATAAGAGTATACCTTTGGTAAAAGTGTTATGGAGGAACCATGGGATCGAAGAGGCCACGTGGGAGCCAGAGAAGGACATGAAAGGTCAATATCCTCATCTCTTCCTGACAGGTAAATTTCGAGGACAAAATTTTCTTTAAGGAGGGGAGAGTTGTAACGACCTGAATTCTCGGTTTTGTGTGTCGGGTTGACCCGTTATGTTGGGCCTCGGGTTTAGGCTCGGGTTTGTGTGGTTTGGGCCTTGTTGGGCTATAGGCTTGTTGGGTTTGAGTGGTTTAGGCCATAAGAGTTTTAAGATGGGGGTATTTTTGTAAATGCCTAAATGGGATGAAGGGAGTGGAGGGAGGTTTTATTTCTCCTACAGAGATGATATCATCTCCTTCTTTCTTTTTCTTCCCATCTTCATATCCCTTGGTTGCAAGAAGACTTAGTTAAAGGTAAGATCTTTAAGAGCTATGTTTGGAATCTCGTTTTTATGGTAGAGGAGATGTTATAGGGCTGTTATGGGTCTACAAAACAAGGTAAAGACGAGTGGGTTTGATGGAGGTGCAGGTTTACGAGGGGTTTTGGGTTGAGTTCAGGAATAGGTTTTTGAGGGTGTTAATCTGAGTTTTTCTGGTGTTTTAAACTCTGGGAAGGTGTCTAATCCACTCCTTGTCTTTCCCTTTGTAGAGAAACAAGTGGGAGAGCCTTCTTCAAGCTTTGGGAAGGAGAAAGTTTGAGGTGGAGCTTGGAGCTCGGGGTTGCTGTTTGGTTGTTGTTTTGCAATAGGTTGGTACTCCCAACTCTTCTAATTATTTTGCATATCATGGTAGAAGCATTCATATAGGTTTGGTGCATGTGTGTGCTTGGTTTGAGCTTGGTATGTGTTAATGGTAGAATCTGTATTAATATGATTAAGGGTTGGAAATTGGTATTAAAATACTCTAAACATCATTAATATTGAGTAGGAACACTTTAGGATCGATTAGATTAAGTTTGGGGTTGAAAATCTAGAAATTCTAAGTGTAAAACCATCCCTAGTATAGGGGGTATCGATACTCGGGCTACCGGTATCGATACCCATGAGTATATTTTGGCTTGTTGCCCATGGGGTATCGAACCATGCTTCGATACCGAGGGTTCCAATAACTTTTTGGTATCGAACCATGTTTCAATACGGGTCTCCCCTTTTCTGTTGACTTTTGAAGTGGGTCAACGGTATCGAACCATGCTTCGATACCGTGGGTTCCAGTAACTTTTTGGTATCGAACCATGTTTCGAAACAGTCCTCCCTTTTTCTGTTGACTTTGACTTTGGGCAGGTAGTATCGATACTGATATCGATACCGCTGTGTAATTTGGTTAAGTTTGAATAAAGCTTTGAGGCTCGGTGATCTTAATAAATAATTACTCTAATCTAAAAGCTATGGAATGAATTGTCAAACTAAGATTGATAATCATAACCCCGAAAGACTTAAGTATGATAAGGATTAATATGTCTTGTTGTGATAGATTCTAGGTGGATAGTTTGTGTGGTTTGAGTCTTTTGTGTTGGAAATCCGGATATCCATAAGTGTTGCAACTCGTTGAAGGCCATCGGATGTAACATGTCGGATGATGATTGAAGACTTTTATTCTGAGTGTTGGGCGGCCTCACTCGAAGATGTTCGATGTAACATTCCGAGCATAGGGTTGGTTGGGCGGCCTCCACCCTTTTCCGAACGTTGGGCGGCCTCGTTCGAAGATGTCCGATGTAACATTCCGGATATAGGATTTGAGGGCGGCCTCAATCCTGAGTGTAGGATCCCGATGCTGTGCGGACGCGGGCCTCGCTCTTGTGTGATGACTTATATGATTGTATATGCTGTGTGCGATAGTATACATTCATTTATGCCATGTATTAGGCAAGCATGCTAGACCTTCATACCATGCATGTGATTTATTTGCCATGCTTTACTGCTTCGATATGCATGATATTGGCCGAGTTTGGCGTATCCACTGAGCTTGTGTGGCTCAGCGTTCGAAATCTGTTTTCGTGCGTAGGTTAGGTTAAGCGGGCTTCGAGGAGCACCATCGAGGTTTGGACTTTCAGCATCGACCGTGTTGTCAGAGTACAGTTACTAGATGTAGTGGGCTTAGTACTATGTTGAACCCTATATGTATTGTAACTTTGTTATTTTATTTGGGTTGAATGTTTTTAAAATAGTCAGTAATATATTTTGGAGCTTCGTTTACTTGAATTATTTTGGGCTTGTTTTAAATTCAAATGGACTATGTAATTGGTTTTGGACTTACGTGATTTTTATTATTGGGCTTTTAAAACGAAATTTTGAAATATGAGTTTTGGGCCGGAGGCCCATTGTGACATCCGGGTCAGGTGTTACAGGGTAGATTGGATGCAAATAGATTTTCTAGTCAGGTACAGATTTGCTTATTGGTTGAAAGCAAAGTATCCTGCGAGCCTTGTTCCCTTAGGCTTGCTAGTGTCGGATCCGTCCTTAGCATCAGAAGTCTATAAAAAGGTAATTAAATTTCTAGGTTTACAAAAATAGAGTTATCCTCCTTGTGGCTTCCTTAAATTGAATGTGGGTGGGGCTTTCTCTTTTGAGCTTTTTATTGGTGGCATTGGAAGTATACTAAGAGACGAAAATGGCAATATTCTCTTTCTATTTTCAGATTTGTGTGGTAATTATCCTTCTAATGTGATTGAATTCTTTGCTATTTTGGTTGGTATATCTAAATTTCTATAATCTATGTGGGCAAATCAATTTAGATTGATAGTGGAATCGAATCGTAAAGTGGTTGTTAACTGAGTTATTGAAAGACTTGACCCTCCATAGGTTTATTTCAGTATAGTTCAAGATCTAAAAGAAGCCATTGGCAAATATGACATTATTGTTCGACATATTTTCAGATCAATTAACGTGAAAGCTAATGCTTTAGCCAAACAGGGAATTAGATAAGCTTTCTATGTCAAATTGGGGTGTTTTCTTTGTTGATAGAATATAAATTTTTTGTTGTATTGCCGAGTTTTAACAATCATGTATGGTGGATAGTATCCTATTTAATAAATGTAGTTGGGTACTCTTTTCTCCCTTTAATGGGAAGGGAATTTTTAATGAGACTCTTTTATCTTTCAAAAAATATATATTAATATATACTATGTATATAATATAGGTTAATACATATATAATATACTTATATATTATACTTTATGTATTATATGTAATATATAAAATACTTATAATATATAAATAGTTTGATATATATATACACTTAAATGTATACTAATATATGTATTTAATTTGTTTATGCATTAATGTATGTATATTATTAATTCTTTAAGCCCAAAAATAATCCTTAAACCCAAATCACTAAATTAGTTCTCTAAGATCAATTTTCCAATCACTAAACTAATTTTCTATGATCAAATTAAAATAATTTTAAAATATATAATACAATTTTAATTAAATAAGGATAAATTAAATAAAAAATTAAAATTTAATTTTTGAGTGATCATAACCAAATTAAAATAATTGTAAAATAAGGTGTAGAGCGTCGCGAGATTCAATTTTTTAGGCGCGACCTATATAAAAATATGTTGATTTTTTTACCCGACCTAGAGTAGTTTCGAATGAATATCTAAATCTAATCTCTCTTTTTTATATTTTTAATTGATTTTATTTAATCAAAGTTTATTATTTGATTATATGTTATAATAATAATAATCCTCCAAAATTTACTATATATATTATTTCCCTCCAAAATTTTATTTTTTTCTCTTTTTTTATAATAATCAAAACTTATTTCTAATTCCCTCCAAATTTTTGGGAACTTATATCATTTCAAAATTTTTACACTAAAAGTAAATTGATCTCAAACTTAAAAAATGAGTAGCTTTTTTCTCTTCAAAATTTTATTTTCACTATTTTTTTATCAATTATTTTTTTATTAATTATTTTGATTTAATTTAATTTGATTATAATTTAGACTAATTTAATAAAAATCTACATCTTATTTTAGAATTTTTTTAATTATATTTATAATTTATGTTTTTATATTTTAATTTAGCTTAATTCATCCCAAGTTCAATAAATTAATTTAGTTTAATTTAATATTAATTTAAAATTATAATTAAAATTAAATACATTAAAATTTTAACACCTCAATTTTGCCGCAATTTTAAAATTCTAAATCCCTAATTTTGAGCCTTAGAAATTAGAGATTTCCAGTGACCAAATTGTAAAATTTGGATAGTTTTATAGTTTTCTGAAAATTTGAATAGTTCAGACCCCTGTTGTGTATTATGACCAATTTACTTTTGGTAATTGATCTTTCTCCCTTATTTATTCGACCCAATTTATTAGGGAAGTTAAATCTTCTTTAAGAATTTTTGGAACTTTTTAATCTTATCCTTTTGGTTCCTTCATTCGAGTTCTCCTTATTCTTTCAGTTCGATCCGGTTAGGGGTGTTGGTAAGTTCTTTGTCCTCTGTTTTCTTTTTCGGTTTAATATCTTGTTCGATTGAAATGTTAAAGATTAGTTGAATCGATTTTGGTTTGTGGTTGTTAGTGTTTGAATCAGAAGCATGTAGTTTCGAGTTTGGAATTGAATCTAGGGGAAAAAGAGCATCGAAATTTCAAAAAATATAGCCTGAGGGGAATCTGGATTTTTTTAGATTTTCCTAGAAAATCCTGGAACCCGACCCATGACCAACCTGACCCAACCCGAGACCCGATCCACCCTAACC
The DNA here is from genome assembly GCA_035048815.1 of Abelmoschus esculentus. NCBI lineage: Eukaryota > Viridiplantae > Streptophyta > Magnoliopsida > Malvales > Malvaceae > Abelmoschus > Abelmoschus esculentus. The sequence continues at coordinate 4,112,379 of JAUCBN010000010.1, forward strand.
TGACCCAAGACCCGATCCGACCCATGACCCGGTTGACACCACTGCTGACATTATCTGTTGACGTTAGTGTTGATTTTTTCTGACCTGATCCCATTTTATGTTTTTCGACGTCCTGAGTTCGATGGTGTAGTCCATTTTTCGAAATTCGAACCCGAAGTATCATTTTAAAGGCTTTTTATTCTAAATGTTTCTCTAGAAATTGACTTTATCAGAGTCTGAAATAGTTACCGTTTGGTTCAAGTGACGTAGATTCGGACCCCGAGTTTCTTCCTCTTCCTCCTAGAGGACCTCCTACTCCTCAAACTTCGGGACACGGTCGTGAGTTATCTGATCAGTTTCGTTTCTTGTATATTTTATTGTATAGTAGCATAGTAGGGTATTTTACACCGTTGTCACTCGTAGGTTCTACGTCTGCTAGACCTAGTACTAGAACTGAGTCCAGTAGATGTCACTATCGGTGTTAAGTGATCTGCTACTGGTGTGTCTCTCCTGATAATTTTCTGTTTACTTTTGTGTACAATATTCTGTATATCTGTTATATTTTGTATATTATATTGATTGCATCATTTTGTGAGTTTTCTTAAAGTAATTAAATAGTTAACATGCTCTATGATAATAAATTGAATATCTGATTCTGAAATTGTTATACATGCCTCATGTTATTCTTTTAGGCATGTATTCTGACTCTATTATCTGTTCATGTCATTGCATTGATTGGATAATGTGTATGGGGAAGTTCAGTGATATCACCTATTGGTGAGTATCACTTCTGATCAGTGGCTCCACCTTCGGGTCGAGTATCCACTTCTGTTTAGTGGCTCTACCTCCGGGTCGAGTAACCACTTTTGTTCAGCGACTCCACCTTCGGATCGAGCTTCACTTTTGATGGTGTGATGGAGTTAGAGTAGTTCAGGGGAACCTTCTCTTCTGATGGTGTTCGGTGTTTTGGTGCATTTCATATCATACATACATTACATCACATGTTTTGTTCCGTTTTGCGTTATGATATTATGTTCTGAAATTATATTGTTCTATTTTGTGTTATGTTTTATGTACTATAAATGTTTTTATCTGCACACTAGAGACACACTAATCTCCCAAGCTTACACCCCTATAATTTCTGTTACAGATACTCAGACCTAGGCTTCTGTACTTGAAGGATCCTATTTTCAGAACTTTGTATGTTTTACGGACTTCATTTAATAACTTTGATTTCAGTTATTTAGTTATCTCGATATTAAATATTGGACTTTGGTTATTAATTAATTTTCAGCATTATAATAATTTATTATAATTATGGGTTAAACTATTAGATATTTTAAATTGATAAATTTTATTATTTTTAATATTTTCGAGTTTGAGAAATTAATAGAAAATTGTATTTTAATCATTTAAACCCTAACTTGTGAAACAAGTTTTACTTGCGTAAACCTTAAGTTTTAATCTAAGAAATTAGGTTAGATTTAGGGTTACAAAAATTAAATAAAATATTTAATAAATTAATTTAATTAAATATATCATACTAAATTTAAATATTAACCACTAAATTAATTCTCATGTCTAATTCTATTTTTAAAAGTCTAATAATATTTACCAATATTTTAATTCATCAAATTATAGATATATTTAATTATATGTCATGTAAATATTAAGTCTTATTAATATTAGTTCAGGTCAATAACAGGTCAGGTTCAAAACAAGTCGAGTAAAATTAGGTCTCGGGTCGATTCAGTTAGATAATATCGATTATCTTTCAGGTTAAACTCGGGTTCAGATTCGTTTCAGTTGGATGTAGATCGAGTTTCGGATCCACAGTAATAAGTTGAAATCGGGTTCGGATCATTCTCAGTCGGATGTAGGTCGAGTTCGGATCATTATATCCCGAGTCAAACCAGGTTCTAACTCGAACAGTTTTCAGGTCTGGTAAACTTTTTACATCCAAAAATTAGGATTGGGCTCTTGATCCTTTTTACCGCTACAAGGAGTTTAGGTTTGCTTCCTTTCTTGGATTGTTCCTAATTGTTAGGAAGTTCGCTTCCTCTTTTGCTTTTTCAGAGTGAGAATTAAAGAAGAAAAGGAGATAAGATAAAAATAAATATTTTTTTAGGATTTAAATATAATTGTAACGACTCGAACTCTCGATTTAGTATGTCGGGTTAACCCGTAGTGTTGGGCCTCGAGTTCAGGCTCGGGTTTGTATGGTTTGGGCCTTAAGTTGTTGGGCCTTAGGCTTTAGGGCTGGTCTGGTTGTTGGGCTTGTTAGTTGTTGGGTTGGGGGTGATTTGGTAATTACCAAATTTAGATGAAAAGAGAGGGGTTGGGGGGTTTAATTTCTGCAGAGGAATGACCTCATTCCTTTTCTCTCTTCACTCTCCATCCTCCCCCATCATAGAAGCAAGAAGAGGGTAAGGTAAAAGGTTAGAACTTTAATAATCTTAGTGAGAATCTTGTTTTTATGCTTGAGAAAGGTTATAGAGCAGTAAATGATCTATAAAACAAGGTAAGGATGTATGGTTTTGGTGTTAGATGGAGGTTTTTGTGGGGTTTTGGGTTTGAGCTCGGGATTGAGTTTTAGAGCTTTAATCTCAGTCCCTTTTGTGTTCTTAGACCATGAGGAATCATCCTAAGTTCTTCCTAACCCGTTCTTCATCTTTCTCTTATAGAGAAAGAAGGTGGTGAGCCATCAACAAGCTTGGGTAGAGGAAGAGTTTGACTAGAGTGAGAAGCTCGTTTTGTTGTTGTTTTGCTTGAGGTTGGTACTCCCAACTCCTTCTTCATCATCCATTTATGGTAGAGTGCATGACATGTAGAGATAATCATGCATGTATGTTGTTTTGCTTGGTTGCTTGAAAATGGGTCTTTAATGGTGAAATCCGTGTTAATGTGATTAAGGGTTAAAAATTGGCGTTAAAACACTCTAAACATCATTAATATTGAGTAGGAACACTTTAGGATCGATTAAGTTGAGTTTGGGGTTAAAAATCTAGAATTTCTAAGTGTAAAACCGTCCCTAGTGCAGGGGGTATCAATACTCGGGCAACCGGTATCGATACCCGAGTATATTTTGGCTTGTTGCCTAGGGGTATTGAACCATGCTTCGATACTAGGAGTTCCAGTAACTTTTTGGTATCGAACCATATTTCGATACGGTTCTCCCCTTTCTGTTGACTATTGAAGTTAGTCAACAGTATCGAACCATGCTTCGATACCGAGAGTTCCAGTAACTTTTTGGTATCGAACCATGTTTCGATACGGGTCTCCCCTTTCTATTGACTATTGAAGTTGGTCAACGGTATCGAACTATGCTTCGATACCGAGAGTTCCAGTAACTTTTTGGTATCGAACCATGTTTCGAAACAGTATTCCCTTCTTCTGTTGACTTTGACTTTGGGCAGGTGGTATCGATACTGGTATCGATACCCCTGTGTAATTTGGTTAAGTTTGAATAGAGTTTTGGGGCTCGGTGATCTTAATAAATAATTACTTTAATCTAAAAGCTATGAAATGAATCATCGACTAAGATTGGTAATCATAACCCCGAAAGACTTAAGTATGATAAGGATTAATATGTCTTGTTATGATAGATCCTAGGTGGATCGTTTGCGTGGTTTGAGTCTTTTGTGTTGGAAATCCGGATATCTATAAGTGTTGCAACACGTCGAAGGCCATCCGATGTAACATTCTGGATGATGATTTGACGATTATCCCGAGTGTAAGATCCTGATACTGTATGGACGTGGGTCTCATTCGAAGATACTCGATGTGATATTTCGAGTATGGGATTTGGAGGATCCCGATGTTGTGTGGACGCGGGCCTCAATCCCGGATGTAGGATCCCGATGCTGTGTGGACGCGGGCCTCATCCTTGAGTATGGGATCCCGATGCTGTGTGGACACGGGCCCTACTCGTAGTGTAGGATCCCGATGCTGTGTGGACGCGGGCCTCACTACCTTGTGTGTTTTGGTTGATTTGTATAAGCTGTGTGCGTTATTATACATCTCATATATGCCATGTGTTAGGCAAGCATGCTAGACCTTCATACCATGCATGTGATTTATATGCCATGCTTTACTGCTTTGATATGCATGATGTTGGCCGAGTTTGGCGTATCCACTGAGCTTGTGTGGCTCAGCGTTCGAAATCTATTTTCGTGCGTAGGTTAGGTGAAGCGGGCTTCGTGGAGCACCATCAAGGTTTGGACTTCAGCATCGACCGTATTGTCAGAGTACAGTTATTAGATGTAGTGGGCTTAGTACTATGTTGAACCCTATATGTATTGTAACTCTGTTATTTTGTTTGGGTCGAATGTTTTAAAATAGTCTATAATATATTTTGGAGCTCCGATTTACTTTGAATTATTTTGGGCTTGTTTTAATTTAAGTGGACAATGAAATTGGTTTTGGATTTTACGCGATTTTTATTATTGGACTTTTAAAAGAAATTTTGAAATATGGGTTTTTGGGCTGGAGGCCCATTGTGACATCTGGGTCGGGTGTTACATTTAGTGGTATCAGAGCCCAGGTTGAGTCGGTTTTAGGAGTCCCCGGGGGAGTCTAGTGTGTTATATAGGTGTTAGACTAGTACTTGCCCACGAGTCGATATAATACTTATTTTAAAGCTGAAAATTCAATGGTGTAATCCTGTTTGTGATTGTTGTGCAGCATGCCTAGACGCGTGAGAGATCAGGAGGAGAGTCGGGGTTCTCGAGGAGGAGACTCTGACTATGAGTATGAGCCCGATGAGGAGGTGCCATCGGATGATGCAGTTGGTCAAGGGGCCAACTACTTTGTCCAGTTGAATCGTACTCTGCGCAGGATCGTGAGAGCTATACCGAGGTCGTTTTCTACACCTCGTGAGGCACCGGTTGAGAGGGTACAGAGGCAGGGTACTGTTGACTTCTTTGGTACGGGACAGGATAATCCCGTACAGGCGGATCAGTGGTTGCACGACACAAGGTGGATCATGAGACAGATGCGACTGAGGTTTGAGGATAAGCTATCGTGTGTGTTGTCTCTTCTCAAGGGCAACGCAAGAGAGTGGTGGGAGACTGTTGAGCAGGGTTGGTATCCCCATCGTCCTAAGTGGAAGGACTTTCTTGAGGAGTTCGAGAGCAAGTATGTGTGTGAGACTCACATAGACACCCTGAGGGAGCGGTTTATCCATCTGGTTTAGGGGAACCGTTCGGTTTTCGCTTATGAGCAGGAGTTCCTCTAGTTGAGCCGTAATGCCTCGGATCTTATTGCTACCGAGAAGATGAGATGCAAGAGGTTCTTGAGAGGTCTGAGGAAGAAGATCCAGACTTATCTTACTGCCAGACCACCTACAGTATTTTTAGAGTTGGCTGCTAGTGCTAAGTCGTTGGAGCAGGTTCAGGGTTTGACCTATGGGCCGTCTGTTGGCCAAGGAGTCTCCGGTGGAGCCAGTCAGAGTCGTGCGGGTAACTCTCAGTCCCACTCTGTTAGGAGTAGGAACCGTTTGAACCAGAACAGATGAGCATCTAACCAGAGTTCGAGGTCAGACTAGAGGTCAGAGTTAGTGGGACGTAGGAGACAGTCTGTGTCTTCTTCTGCTGGGGGCCCAGAAAGTTTACAGAGGAGTGCCAGTGTTCAGGTTTGTAATCAGTGTGGCCGGAACCATCAAGGTCCGTGTTGGGGCAATGCTAGAGTTTGCTTTCAGTGTGGGTATTCGGAGCATTTTGTGAGGGATTGCCCCGAGGTTGTGATGTCACCACCGGGTCAGGCTCAGAGGACTGTGTTTCAGGCTCAGAGGGGCCTTGGGTTTTCGCGTGGTGGAGCTAGCCATGCATCAGGAGACACATTTCAGTCCACCGCTAGAGCACCGGCGAGACAGTATGCTGTGAGGGCACAAGAGGACTGTGCTGCTACCGATGTGATCACAGGTACGTTCAGTTTGTTTTCTGTACCTATAGTTGCTCTTGTGGACTTGCGGTCTACCCACTCGTATATCCGTAGTAGGATATCTCAGCAGTGGGGGTTACCAGCAGAGGATCTTGAGATAGAGGTCCGTGTGACAAGCCCTTTAGGGTTGGATGTGTTGGTGGATAAAGTGTATCGGAGGTGTCCAATCGAGGTGCAAGGATCTATCTTCCCGGCCGATCTTATGGTCTTGCCGTTTCATGAGTTCGACGCAATCCTAGGGATGGATTGGTTGTTTGAACACGATGCATGTTTGGGGTACAGATCCAATAGTTTGAAGCTTAGAGTGGCATATGGTTTTAAGCTTGTCGTGAGGGGTGAAAGAAACTCGTGTTTACCGAATGTGGTGTCAGCTTTGACAGCTCAGAGGTTGATCCAGCAAGGTTGTGAGGCTTTCTTAGCTCACGTGGTGGATGTGAGTGTTGGCAGCCCAGCTTTAGAGAACTTGAGGATAGTTTGCGAGTATCCCGACATTTTCCCAGAGGAGTTACCTGGTTTACCTCCCGATCGTGAGTTGGAGTTCCGGATAGAGGTGTTGCCTGGTACGGCACCGGTGTCCATAGCACCTTATTGTATGGCACCGACAGAGATGAGAGAGTTAAAACAACAGATCCAAGAGTTGCTTGAGAGAGGTTTTATCAGACCGAGTGTGTCATCGTGGGGAGCATCGGTTTTGTTTGTTAAGAAAAAAGACGGATCGATGAGGATGTGCATCGACTACCGTCAGCTCAATAAGGTCACGATCAAGAATCGTTATCCCTTGCCTAGGATCGATGATCTCTTTGATCAGTTGAGGGGTTCCCGTGTGTTTTCTAAGATAGACTTGAGGTTAGGGTACTATCAGTTAAAGGTGGTGGACGAGGATGTCCAGAAGACCGCTTTTAGGACGCGGTACGGACACTATGAGTTTCTTATAATGCCGTTTGGGCTCACGAATGTACCCGCAGCTTTTATGGACTTGATGAACTGGATCTTTCAGTCGTATCTAGATCAGTTTGTGGTTGTGTTCATCAATGACATCTTGGTGTATTCACGCTCAGAGGAGGAGCATGATTATCACCTTAGAGTTGTTCTCCAGGTGTTGAGGGATAGACGTCTGTACGCCAAGTTCAGTAAGTGCGAGTTTTGGTTGTCTGAGATGGCGTTTCTTGGTCACATAGTCGCAGCGGATGGGATACGAGTAGATCCCCAGAAGATACAAGCTGTGGTGGAGTGGAAACCACCGAAGAATGTATCGGAAGTCCGTAGCTTTCTTGGACTTACCGGATACTACAGGAGGTTCGTTAAAGGTTTTTCGATCTTAGCGGCACTTTTGACCAAGTTGCTTCAGAAAGGAGTTCCGTTTGTATGGAACGAAAGAAGACAACAGAGTTTTGAGCAGTTGAAAGCTTATCTGACAGAGGCACCGGTCTTGACACAACCGGAACTGGGAAAGGATTATGTGGTGTTCAGCGATGCTTCCTTGAATGGGTTGGGTTGTGTGCTCATGCAAGAGGGTAAGGTGGTTGCTTACGCCTCGAGGCAGTTGAAACCCCATGAGAGGAACTACCCTACACATGATCTTGAGCTTGCAGCGGTTATCTTTGCTTTGAAGATATGGAGACATTATCTCTATGGGGAGAAATGTTACATCTACATCGACCACAAGAGTTTGAAGTATCTACTTACACAGAGAGAGTTGAATCTGAGACAACATCGATGGATAAAGTTGTTAAAGGACTATGACTGTGTCATAGAGTATCATCTGGGCAAGGCGAATATGGTCGCTGATGCTTTGAGTAGGAAGTCCATATCGGACTTGAGAGCTTTGTTTGCTCGGTTGAGGATGACCGATGATGGAGGTCTTTTAGCTGAGTTACGTATGGAGCCCACGCTTGTTCAGGAGATAAAGAGGGTATAAGTGTTAGACGAGGAGTTGGTGACTCAGTTAGAGGCTGTTCAGAGGGGTGAGTCATCAGACTTTGAGGTACGAGATGGTGGTTTCTTGTAATTTCAGGGTCGGTTGTGCGTTCCCGCCTTGGAGGATCTGAGGGATCGTATCTTGAGGGAAGCTCACCGTAGTCCGTTTTCTGTTCATCCGGGTAGTAACAAGATGTATCAAGATCTTCGTCCTTTCTTTTGGTGGTCGTGCATGAAGAGAGATGTGTCTGAGTTTGTGACAAGGTGTTTGGCATGTCAGCAGGTGAAAGCGGAACATCAGGTTCCTTCAGGTTTGCTTCAGCCTATCGAGATTCCACAGTGGAAGTGGGATCGTGTGACTATGGACTTTGTCACCGGGTTACCGAAGACGTTGAGGAAACATGATGCTGTATGGGTCATAGTTGATCGGTTAACCAAGTCAGCTCACTTCTTACCCGTGAGGATGGACTTCAGCTTGGAAAAGTTGGCTCAGTTGTACATCAAGGAAATCGTGAGGTTGCATGGTGTACCTTCATCGATCATATCGGATAAGGATCCGAGGTTCACAGCGAGGTTGTGGAGGTCTATCCACGAGGCACTAGACACCAAGTTGCACTTCAGTACAGCTTTTCATCCTTAAACCGACGGACAGTCTGAGAGAGTTATCCAGATCTTGGAGGATATGTTTCGGTGTTGTGCGGTAGACTTTGCTCGTAGTTGGGAGAAGCAGTTACCTTTGGTAGAGTTTGCTTACAACAACAGTTATCAGTCGAGCATCAGGATGGCTCCTTTTGAGGCCTTGTATGGGCGCAGGTGTAGGACACCTTTGTGTTGGACAGAGCTCAATGAGAGGAAGATAGTCGATTCGAAACTTGTTAAGGAAACAGAAGAGAAGGTCCAAATCATCAAGGAGAGGTTACAGGCGGCTTTTGACAGACAAAAGGCTTATGCGGATAAGAAGCGTAAACATATCGAGTATGAGCTTGGTGAGAAAGTGTTTCTCAAGGTATCTCCTTGGATGGGTATCATCCGGTTTGGTCGGAAGGGAAAGTTGAGTCTAAGGTATATCGGGCCGTATGAGGTGTTTCAGAGGGTTGGACCGGTAGCCTATCGGCTAGCTTTGCCTCCGGAGTTGGCACGTATACACGATGTGTTCCACGTGTCTATGTTGAGGCGTTATCGTTCTGATCCCTCACACGTGGTGCAGCTTGAGGAAATCGAAGTCAATATGGATTTGACTTACGAGGAAAGGCCCATCGGAATCGTGGATAGAGGAGTCAAAGAGCTTAGGAATAAGAGTATACCTTTGGTAAAAGTTTTGTGGAGGAATCATGGGATCGAAGAGGCCACGTGGGAGGCGGAGAAGGACATGAGAGCTCAGTATCCTCATCTCTTCCTGACAGGTAAATTTCGAGGACGAAATTTTCTTCAAGGAGGGGAGAGTTGTAATGACCCGAACTCTCGGTTTAGTGTGTCGGGTTAACCCGTGGTGTTGGGCCTCGGGTTCAGGCTTGGGTTTGTATGGTTTGGGCCTTAAGTTGTTGGGCCTTAGGCTTTAGGGCTGGTCTGGTTGTTGGGCTTGTTAGTTGTTGGGCTGAGGGTGATTTGGTAATTACCAAATTTAGATGAAAAGAGAGGGGTTGGGGGGTTTAATTTCTGCAGAGGAATGACCTCATTCCTTTTCTCTCTTCACTCTCCATCCTCCCCCATCATAGAAGCAAGAAGAGGGTAAGGTAAAAGGTTAGAACTTTAATAATCTTAGTGAGAATCTTGTTTTTATGCTTGAGAAAGGTTATAGAGCAGTAAATGATCTATAAAACAAGGTAAGGATGTATGGTTTTGGTGTTAGATGGAGGTTCTTGTGGGGTTTTAGGTTTGAGCTCGGGATTGAGTTTTAGAGCTTTAATCTCAGTCCCTTTTGTGTTCTTAGACCATGAGGAATCATCCTAAGTTCTTCCTAACCCGTTCTTCATCTTTCTCTTGTAGAGAAAGAAGGTGGTGAGCCATCAACAAGCTTGGGTAGAGGAAGAGTTTGACTAGAGTGGGAAGCTCGTTTTGCTGTTGTTTTGCTTGAGGTTGGTACTACCAACTCCTTCTTCATCATCCATTTATGGTAGAGTGCATGACATGTAGAGATAACCATGCATGTATGTTGTTTTGCTTGGTTGCTTGAAAATGGGTCTTTAATGGTGAAATTCGTGTTAATGTGATTAAGGGTTGGAAATTGGCGTTAAAACACTCTAAACATCATTAATATTGAGTAGGAACACTTTAGGATCGATTAGGTTGAGTTTGGGGTTGAAAATCTAGAATTTCTAAGTGTAAAATCGTCCCTAGTGTAGGGGGTATCGATACTCGGGCAACCGGTATCGATACCCATGAGTATATTTTGGCTTGTTGCCCAGGGGTATCGAACCATGCTTCGATACCGAGAGTTCTAGTAACTTTTTGGTATCGAACCATGTTTCAATACGGGTCTTCCCTTTCTGTTGACTGTTGAAGTTGGTCAACGGTATCGAACCATGCTTCGATACCGAGAGTTCCAGTAACTTTTTGGTATCGAACCATTTCGATACGGGTCTCCCCTTTCTGTTGACTGTTGAAGTTGGTCAACGGTATCGAACCATGCTTCGATACCGAGGGTTTCAGTAACTTTTTGGTATCGAACCATGTTTCGAAACAGTCTTTCCTTCTTCTGTTGACTTTGACTTTTGGCAGGTGGGATCGATACTGGTATCGATACCCCTGTGTAATTTGGTTAAGTTTGAATAGAGTTTTGGGGCTCGGTGATCCTAATAAATAATTACTCTAATCTAAAAGCTATGAAATGAATCATCGACTAAGATTGGTAATCATAACCCCGAAAGACTTAAGTATGATAAGGATTAATATGTCTTGTTGTGATAGATCCTAGGTGGATCGTTTGCGTGGTTTGAGTCTTTTGTGTTGGAAATCCGGATATCTATAAGTGTTGCAACACGTCGAAGGCCATCCGATGTAACATTTCGGATGATGATTTGACGACTATCCCGAGTGTAGGATCTCGATGCTGTGTGAACGCGGGGCTCATTCGAAGATACTCGATGTGACATTCCGAGTATGGGATTTGGAAGATCCCGATGTTGTGTGGATGCGGGCCTCATCCTTGAGTATGGGATCCCGATGCTGTGTGGACGCGGGCCTTACTCGTAGTGTAAGATCCCGATGCTGTGTGGACGCGGGCCTCACTACCTTGTGTGTTTTGGTTGATTTGTATAAGCTGTGTGCGTTATTATACATCTCATATATGCCATGTGTTAGGCAAACATGCTAGACCTTCATACCATGCATGTGATTTATATGCCATGATTTACTGCTTTGATATGCATGATGTTGGCCGAGTTTGGCGTATCCACTAAGCTTGTGTGGCTCAGCGTTCGAAATCTATTTTCGTGCGTAGGTTAGGTGAAGCGGGCTTCGTGGAGCACCATCAAGGTTTGGACTTCAGCATCGACCGTATTGTCAGAGTACAGTTATTAGATGTAGTGGGCTTAGTACTATGTTGAACCCTATATGTATTGTAACTCTGTTATTTTATTTGGGTCGAATGTTTTAAAATAGTCTGTAATATATTTTGGAGCTCCGATTTACTTTGAATTATTTTGGGCTTGTTTTAATTTAAGTGGACTATGAAATTGGTTTTGGATTTTACGCGATTTTTATTATTGGACTTTTAAAAGAAATTTTGAAATATGAGTTTTGGGCCGGAGGCCCATTCTGACATCCGGATCGGGTATTACAATAATTTAGAGTGGTATTATTTTAATTCATCTGAAATTTATTTAATATATTATTTTGATTAGAAAAAAAAACAATAAACGGGTTATATCAACATCAATTAATGGAATATAACGGATGGACTGCATAAAAAATAAATAAAAGTTAAGTGATCTTATCAAAAATTTAAAAGATATAATGATTAAAATAGATCTGTCTTAAAAGTTCGGTTGTCATTTATGTAGTTTACCCTAACGATTTCTGTTGCTATCGTCTGCGGGCTAGACACCAAAAACGCTTGCCAATGTCGCGCTTTTTTCCCTGTGATGCTCGAAAACTAGAAACCAAGATCGGCTCTGCATTTGGCATCCAGTCCGGAGAGCGTGGATTCATAAGGTTGAACAACAGAAATCATGGCATGCTCCTAATAATTATTTAAACATTTCTGGAAATGACCACATTACAAACCGAGCAAAAATGTCAGACTCAAGAAACTCGATATGAGCAGCTCGTCCAATGAACGAGTTTAAGTTCTTGCCATGACTGGATGACTCAAAGTTGACATCACAACGCATAAACACACGATCTCCAGTTGTAGAAATTCGTATCTGGTCCAAGCAGTCATTCAACATTTCCAAAAATACTTTTCCCTTTTTCGAATGGTCCCCTGATGCTGCCCGGCATGACTCGATCCTGGCCGAATGATACGGCACGTAACCGTCCTGAGAGACAAGTCATATATCAACGAACTTAAAACATACAACACGTATTGAACCTTTAAGGTATACAGTTATTGGAAGAGGTATGGAATACCTGGGGTGAAGAGAAGAGGATTATATTCTTGAAATTTTGCAGAGTTTTTTGCTGAAAGAAGCAAATCAACAGTTTTAGAACTTCAGAGATTAGAACACAATAATGCTGGCTGAAATTTGATCTCAATACCTTACAAAGTTTGTAGAAGAAAGTGTTATAGATATCGGGGTCGTCGGTGAAAGTGAGCTGATGGATGCATCGGATCCCTTTGAATTTCTTCAAAAGCCATAACCCAGAATTGAATAAAGAATTTGAGCTATATAGATATCCCAAGTGTGGACCAGATAGAGATAGGTATGTATGAAGGTATTTCAGGTAAGGTTCCATAACACGATCTGCAGAAACAAGTACATATGTCTAGCAGACAATAAAAAATAGTATAAAGGGGAAATGAAGCTTTGGACAAGAGCGTATCTACCTGCTATTGCTGTTCTGATTATGATGTTTCCAATAGAGTGCCCGACAAAACTAAGTTTGATCACTCCTAACCGTCCGTATCTTGAAGCTTTATCTATTTTCTTTTTAAGAAAATGAGCCACTTCCTGAGCCAGCCTCAGTCCCATTTCTCTGAAGTCTCCAGATGTTTTATCCTCATTTGCCTCGGACATGAGACACTCGATCTTGGAATCTATCAAAAGCCATTGGTTGCGAACAAGCCGCAAATCCAGATGATGCCCCTATTATATTCAAGTTGGGTTTCGACATTAATTAACTGACCAATCTGTTTCTAATAAGAACATGCTTAAGTTAACAAGGAAAATAAAGAGTTAGCTTTGCAGCCTAAAATGATTGGTACACACTTATATCTTCAATTTTATAAGTCATGGTTCTGCGCGTATAAAAATTACATTTGGCGTTTACCATGAATGTAGCTGGTATCAATTTATATATGGTAATATGAACTGAAGCTACAACCTAAGAAAACAAGTATAGGAGAGTAAAACTTGCCTGAAATCCATGCACAAAGACAACAACCTTCAAATCACGGATTCTTTTTGCAGTAATTGCACTTGATGGGTTTTTCCCTTCTTTAGAACTAATATCAGCATGTTTGGCAACTGAATCTATAACATCCAAATTCTTCATGTATGAGTTATAACTCAGAGTACGACGAGGTGCATTCATAACGTGTTCTACCATTACAATAGGAATTGCTAAAGGATCTCCAAAAATTTGCATGTCTTGGACTGACCGACTGTTGATCTGTGTGCAAAGAATCCTTGCCAGTAAACGCCGGGAATAAGGACTATAATCATTACATACAATAACTTACTTTCATTTGTGCAATACCCCGTCGATGCAGGTCAGCCTTCATTTCTGCCATATGCACAGGCTGCATTTCACAATACGAATTTCCCAAAATTAGAAACTAGTGTTGCTCTTCCCTGAGAATGTACGCAAAGAGAAACATAATTACTCAAATGAAAACATAAATAAGAGTTCACATCATCAGATAACTTCCACAAACTTGAACCCCTCTTATGCAGAACATGACGGGTAGTCTCCCCAAAACCTCTGTTTATATAATGATGAGGCATTTCAACCTTAGTGTAAACCATCCATATTGACCACTCAGCTTTCCGATCCTTAGCCCATGCATCACGAAGTACTTCCATTATTCTTGTTTTATTATCCCTGGAAAGAAATGATCAATAAAGTGTTAATAAGAGGGATGCTCAGCAAAACAAGCCTATAATATCAGGGAGAAAATTGTAGACTAAGAACAGCAACAACTGGAAATAAAAATGTGCAAGATAACCTGTGGAAGGTGAGAAAAGTGCTCCATAAATGTAACACCTGATCACCAGATAGATTAAACATTCTAGTTAAATCATCCTTGGTTAAATTCTGGAGCAATTGATCACTTTGGAAATATGTTCCGCCATTAATTTTCTGTTAAAAGTGAGGAAGAGATTATAATTTTAATCTATAATAAAAACTATAAAACCATAAAAAAGTTCAAAAAAAAAAAAGGAATAAGACTGAGATGCTGGGTAAAAATAAAGCAAGAACCTGAGGACCATATTGTGGCTTGCCTTGTCCGGTAACTTCATTATAAGCAGTAACCTGATTTGCTTGCAGAAATGAATCAAATAATCTTGTATCATTCATTGTGGATGTAAAGTTATTCAAATCAAGAGGTTGGTTAATGGCATTGCCAAGTTTTTGTAGCTCTACAATCAAGGTTTCACGAGCATATAATAAGGCCTTTACGAGCATGACCAGTTTCAAGTAACTAGGATGCACTTGATTCAGCACCTGCTGAATCACATAATTGGACTATCAGTTCATAGAATAATGATTATCAAGGACAACAAGGAAAAAAAGTATTAAACGAATTGAAGCCTTTTTAATTTTTCAGAAAAAAACTGTATATTGAATGTATAAGCTTAGTCAAGCAGACGCACAGATAGACCAAGTTGTGATTATGTATGGGTGGTTGTTGAATATGAATGAATAGTCAATGTTTAGAACAAACCTGAATCAACCCGCCAATAGTTTTACCAGCATCATCATCAGTGGCGGTAGAAGAAACGCTGAAAAAATACAACAGGTCAAGTTGCTTCTACATATCAATAAAGCACAACTTAATAAAATCACCCTTTCTTCATTTCCACAAAGAACCGCTATTTTTGAATCTGTGACAAACCTGGGTACCTTCATTGAGTCTTGGATAGAACCAGCTTTTAGGAGAGTGATGTGAACACTTACATCCACAAGAACAGCATGAAACGCATCAAAAGAAACAGGGCAATAGGAATGCAGTCCTAAAAGAGCTTTAGCAGGGATACGAAATTCATGGACGGCAGCAGGGCAACTATCTGGAGAAGCCTGAAACTCAGAACTGAAGACAGAGCATACAAATCGATTTACAGGATCTTCTAACTTGAAGTAAGAAAATAATAACAGAAATGAAACGTCCGTACAAAGATAGAAGTGAATGCTTTAAATTTTAATTGTGCAGTAATACGAAAACAGGACATGTCATCTTACCTATTTTCTATCACAGGAGCATATAAAAGCTCAAACTTCAAAATGACAGCTGATGAGGAAGGACACTGTTAGTGTCAGAAAATGCTACATCAGCACCATAATAGGATATAAGAAAATATTAGCAAACCAAATAACCAAAGCAATCAAAGTATAAAAGTTTCTATGCGTATCCAATACCAAAAAAATGAAGCAAATACTGATGAAAGTCATAACTTGAAGGAAAATCCACTGTTATTTCTATTTTTCCATATGGTTGGAGTAGAGATTTTAATGTCTATTAGCAAGAAAAGAGCTAAACAATCAAAACCCATCATAGACTAACATAAGTCAATATATTTACTAATGAAGGTTTATAGAGTAAGTTCTGCAATTTATGCGGTTTGCTCTCCAGCTAAAGGGAGTGTGATGTGTACATGTTATGTGCAAAGAGAGATTGTCTACCTCTTTTCCCTTAAGAGGTAAATCAAATGCAACCATGGTAAATAAAAGAACATCCTGTCTTGCATATTTGATTTGAAAAGGCTGCGTTGCAAAACTGTTATCTTTTTCATCAATCTTCCATACTCCACATCCATCACTCTCACAACCAAGGCTTGGAGCTGCAATATTTTTCTATTTTTAATTAGGAAAAAAGGTTGTTTGAGAAAACCATTACATTACACTTTGAGAGCATAAACAAACTTTAAAATAAGGAGGAGAACAACATATAGTTCCAAATATATTCACCCTAAAACAACGATGAACTTCAATGATTGATCATGATATAAGTATCAACGGGAATAAAATTTGTTTGCTTCAGCTACATCAACAATATTTGACCAATCAATCAGCTAGCATAGCATATTCTTCCGTAGACTGCTAGGCTCCTATTTAGGTCTGAAGAGGGATCAGTTTCGATACAAAATACTAGAATGTATCAACATTTCAACATTTTACCTTCATATTGTAAGACTCTCGAAGGTGTCGCGACAGAAGCAGATGTTCCATCGTCTAATCCGACTCTAATCATGAGTTGATACCATCTAAACACACAAATAAACATAAGAATGATGCTATGCGGGATTCCAAACAAATATGAAAACACAAGAATTCCACCATACCCTTGCTGGAAAAGATCAAGGTTATGAAACCTTTGGATGTAAATTGCAATCTCGTGGGTAGTATCCAACATGACCACCGGATGTAATTTAGCCGGGCGCGGCTTTGCATCTGGTAGCCTCTTTGCTTGTCCGCTTGTCTATTTTTTCATGTATTTATTTCTTTCCCTCAAATCCATTTCTCTATTATTTAAACCCCATGATCACCCATGGTGTTGAAACACATATAATCAAGTATCCCCAAATCTTGCTTCTCTCCTTTGTTTTCACTCCCAAGTAAATTCTCATGGAATTTACGTTTCAGTTCTCATAGAATCAGAACAAAGCACCACACATAAAAGAGGAGAACTCTCTAACAACTCTCTGTACCATCAAATGCCTTTTAACAACACGGAAGGCTGCAAACAAGGAAAGGTAAAGAACAAAATTTCAGAAAGAAACAACCATACTCATTTTAAGAACTTCAATTTAGAATTCAAATACGATAAAGCTAATAATACACTGCTATTATTTTTGCATTTAAGGCTGCAACATTATAACAATGTTGCTGTTTAAACCTATGCAATTCTAGTTTTTGTTTAAGAAACACTATAAACAAAATCTAATTAGCGTTGTTTAGAATAAGATTATGAATTTAATCTACAACAAATTACAATCTCAAAAAACTAAAACCAAACATGAGAAATTTCAAATTGATGTTTAAATTAAAATAAGCATGAACATGAAAAAATAAAATGATGAGCACGAGACAGATTCATTACGATATGGAAACGGAATATGGACAAACCTGGGCTTCGATCTGCAAATTTTTTTCTGTTTTTGTGCGACAAAAATCCAATTTAGGTTTTATAAAAACAAATAGAATGTTGACAATAAATGAAATGGGGAGATTTCTGGGAATGTGCTGATCTTATTTTCTTTTTGTTTCCATGATTCTGTGTAAATAATGAAAACCAAACAAAAAAACAATTTTCCTGTTTGCTTATTTAACGTGTGGTTTTTAGAGTTCAATTTAAGAACCCTCCATGCATGCATATAATACGAGCCTGTTAGACATTTAAAATTGTTAAAAGGCTTGAGCTTAAATAATTTGTCTATAAAATATATAAGTATATTTAAATTATAAAAATAAATAAATATTATCGTAGGAACTATTTTACTTCAGTGATTAAAGGAATAGTTGTACTTAGAGGTCACGAGTTTGAGCATCAATATTTGTAACACAATGATTGAGTGATCAATGTTTAATGATTGAGATTATATTCTAAAATAAATACTACTGTAATTAAAATAACTGATTTGATATATCCTTAGAAAACATGACGTCTTACGGCACCAACTTATCCTTGAATCAATTACAGTAATATTTGTTTTAAAATATAATCTTAACCATTAAAGATTGATCATTTAATTACTGTGTTACAAATATTGATGCTCAAATTCTGACACTTATTTTCTATATCCTAAACTCTAAACCTTACACCCTAAAAAAATACACTTTACACCTAATATCTTAAACCCTAATTACAACCCCTAACATTAAACTTTAAATCCTCTAATTTAAAACGAAAACACAAATAAAAATATAAAAAAGAGGTAGACGATTTATACCTCTAAAATAGTCAAAATATTCCGAACCAATAAAAATAGAATGGTTATTTAGTTACTAAATAATTTAATTTTATGTACACCGAAAATCTCACTATGCATATCAAGGAAACACACGGTTGACTTGAACATCAGCGCATTGACATAAAGTCAATATGGACGAGAAAGGATGTCTATATAAAGAATCAAACTTTAATTTAAATTACAAAATTTATTTATTTTGTATATAAATTTATAAAAAAAATAGGTTGAAAGAATATTTTTATAATGTGTTTTTTAATATTTGATTTAAACTAATAAATATATGAATGCGAGTAGAATTATTATTTAGTAGTAAGATCCGCGGCCATCCCGTAGACCCCTCTGCATCGGAGTCAACTTTAAGTCTTTACCCAATTCAGTCACAATCCCGTAGACCCCGCGGCCATCCTTTATGCAAAAGCCATAGGCTGCCTGCTGGCGATAAGATAGGCTTCGCATTTTACTCGTGCTCTGCTTCGGACAGAAAAATCTATCCTTTTTGTCACCCAATCCTTTACAACACTTCCTTCGACCATCCCCCTTCGTGTCTCCTTACCAGTTACCTCTCCGTTGTGATCTTGAAAAAACCTGTCCAGTTCTTGCAATTCCCATAGCTGTGTCGGATTTGGAAGTTTAAGGCATTTCAGGTGGCTTTGGATGATTGCTGCTGGACAACATATTTGGACTCGCGCAATGCACCACATGTGTCAAAAAGTACAAAAACGAGATGAACGAACTTGACTTATACAAATGGCAGTTATTATGATCGTAAGTGGTGGTTTTGGTGATGGCCTATTGGCGGCAGCCAACGTGCCAGGTAGGCCATGAATCACGAACAAGATATTCTATTCAATGAAAGAAAGTGTGTAATTTTACGAGTTTGGGCATTTGAATTCACCTCGTTTATTTCACTAGTCAATGCAAGGTCAACGAAGTCAACCCATTTTCAACTCGGTGAATCTAATTCCACTTGCACTGAAAAACGACAAAGAATGAAAAGGAAAGCAGAGGAGCTCTGTTTCGAAGATATCTGTCCACAGACAAACTCTCTGGAAATGCCTGGCCGCCACTAGCGAGTGATGTAATAGATTCCAAGCAATAGTACAAAAATCCAAACCACTGTACTTCTGTTAACTTGTCAACTTGAAGTAAGCAAAGCTAGTTAAGTTTGAAGACAACTTACAACAACACTTTCTTATCATTTTGACATTTTTCACTGTTTGTTTTGTTTCAAAAAACTCGTTTCCCCTTCTGCAGAATGTCTGTTCCTTTGAGAAAGGAAAGACAATAACATCATCTAGTGTTGGCTCCATTAGTCAACATAGCAGAA
Source organism: Abelmoschus esculentus (assembly GCA_035048815.1). Taxonomy (NCBI): domain Eukaryota; kingdom Viridiplantae; phylum Streptophyta; class Magnoliopsida; order Malvales; family Malvaceae; genus Abelmoschus; species Abelmoschus esculentus. The sequence continues at coordinate 4,131,834 of JAUCBN010000010.1, forward strand.
GCTAAGGTAGAAAGTGACTACATTCAGACACGAGTTAAAGATACTTATATGTTCAAGGATAGAAATGTTTTGTCATCCCAGTCGTGAGGCGTGCACGAGAAAGTGAAATCAGTGTGCCACCTATTAAAATGTAAAAGTTGGTCATTATAAATGACCAGAGTCATGGAAGTTATGATTACAGCGAGCAGCCCCATTATCAGCACGGTTCATGGTTGTGCTAAAACGTTTCCATATTCCATGGCTGTTGTGACTAAATGGTTGGCTTGGCTATATAATTATTTTTTTATAATTTTTGAGCAACCCAGCTTCATTGGCAGAGAGAAAAATACTAATCTACATGAAAAAAAATGTCTTTTACTTCCTCCAATATAGGGGCCGACACTTTGGGCGATAATAGTTCTGATAATTTGTTGCACTGAGAACCGTTGGTTTTGGTTCAATAGTAAACAAAACGCATTAATTTAAACCCAAAGTGCTTATTATGATGTCAATCAAGTTTCTAGGTACATGTGTTCCTCATGTGTTGGGGTTGGAGTAAAGAGACAAGTGGCAGAGTAAAAAGTTAAAACCCGAATTTGTTGTGGTTAGCTATGAAATATCGAGCGAAAATTATCTATTTTTTTATTACGTTTTTTTTTATATTTTTGTTTTAAATTAGAGAATTAGGGTTTAAGGTTAAGGATTATGGTTATAGTTTAAGGAATTAGGGGTAAGTATAATTTTTAGAGTGTAGGATTTAGGATATAGAGAATAAGGTTAGGTTAAAAATTTAAAAAAAATATAAAGGATACATTAGAAAAAGAAAAATAATTTTTACACTTAAATAACACATGAGATGGTTAATGTTAGGAATTTGTCATGGAAACAGATTAAAAGAGATAATAATATAAAATAATTATATAAAAGAGATTTGATCTTGTTTATTTTTATAAACAAAAGAAACGAATAATCTAATATCAATATAAAAAATATAAAATATATAAATATATGATATATAATTAAATAATCATATATTTATTTCAAAACCAAGTGTTTTCAAAATACTCTTTCTCATAGTCCATACAATACACATCTTTCTAGCAGAGCCGAAAGTAATTTTTTATTATTCTAAAAACAAGGTTAAACTTTAATCTATATTTAGAGTGATCACTAAAAAACCTTATTCAATATTTATATTTAGATACATACACATTAAAATGAACTCTAATTATCAAATAATATCCACAAATTATAATAATATTTAATTTAATTACTAATTAGAATCCAAGTTAAAATATTACAAATTAACATCGTAAATATCATATTTTCGAGAATCAAAGTATTGGGGAGTGGGGACAACCAATACGAGTAAAACTCAAACACCAGCTACGACCATCGAACGTGGCCGAAAACGCTATCAATGATTCCACTGCCCCACGGCTCAAAGCCTCCAACCATGCCTATATATGATGGTTGTCTTTCTCTCTAAACTCATTATCCTTTCTTCCAACCCTCAAAGCCAGCAGTTTTCCCTTGTTTCAACTCCTAATCATTTGACCCTCGAGGCTGAAGAGATGGCCAAAGAGATGCAGAAAACCAGCATGTTCATTGAGAGGAACCCTGGAGATTATGAGAACGGTGTTATCTGCAAGAACTTAGACGATGATGGTCGAGTCAAAAGAACAGGTAGTTATTTGTTTTTCATTCCCTTGAATGCTTATCATTGCTGTCCTACTTTGCATGGTCCTTATTCTGGTTTGGTTGTTGGCTTTTGATGTTTGTTTTGAAGGGACTTGGGTTACTGCTAGTGCTCATATTATCACTGCCGTGATTGGATCTGGAGTGCTATCTCTTGCATGGGCCATTGCTCAATTGGGTTGGGTGGCCGGACCGGCAGTTCTCATGGCTTTCTCCTTCATCACCTACTTCACCTCCACCCTTCTTGCTGATTGCTATAGGGCTCCTGATCCTGTCTATGGAAAGAGAAACTACACCTACATGGATGCTGTCAGATCTTACTTGGGTACTAATTCCAGCACATTAACACCATATTCTGATTGTTTACAGACTACAGTACCAAGAAAACACCATAGTTTAAACAGAATCTATTTCCCCGTGTGGATATTTCTATTCAACCTCAAATTCCCATAGGAACATTAATGAAACATCAATCCAATGCTACTCTTTTTGCAGGTGGAAGAAAAGTCCAACTCTGTGGATTAGCTCAATATGTAAATCTTCTGGGAGTAACCATTGGTTACACTATCACTGCATCAATTAGCATGGTGTAAGTTTATCAGTTTGAAACTCTCCTGCATATTAAATTACCCCTTTTGATTACAAAAGCATTGGAGTTTTACAGTGGTCTGTCTCCTATTTGCTTGTAATCAGGGCTGTGAAGAGGTCAAATTGCTTCCACAAGCATGGCCATCATGTCAAGTGCCAAACATCGAACAACCCTTTCATGATCATCTTCGCTTGCATCCAGATCGTTCTCAGCCAAATCCAAAACTTCCACAATCTTTCATGGTTATCGATTCTTGCCGCCATCATGTCTTTTGCTTATTCTTCCATCGGCCTTGGACTCTCCATCGCCAAAGTTGCAGGTAACTTTAACAGCTGATAAGAATGAAATCATTGATCAAATTCTGTTTTATTTACTAGACAGAGTTTCTTGAATTGTATCTAAATTTAACTGTTCCCTGAATTAACTTCAAGGTGGGGGACATGTAAGGACAACCTTAACCGGAGTGACAGTAGGGGTGGACGTATCGGGATCCGAAAAGATTTGGAGGACATTCCAAGCTATTGGAGACATTGCTTTCGCCTATGCATATTCTACCGTCCTAGTTGAGATTCAGGCAAGTAGCCAAGTATTTTCATATATTCAAATATGCATACAAAAATATATGATTGTTCAAATGTATGAAAAACTTGAAAATTTTGGATATATTCATATTAAACAAGAGCTATGTTCGATACTTTTTCTTTTTGAGTAAGATAAAGTAAGATGCTGAGATCCAAAGATTCCCATGGACCAGAATGCTTCAGAATTTGGTCCATAGATTCTATTGGATTTTCCAAAAGCAGAAGTAATTGAAAGCTTTATTTTCCCAACTTTTCTTTTATCAGTTATCATGAAGCTATTAGCAGCAGATTGTGACGTCCAATATAGTTGATTTTCAACTGATTTTAGTCCCATCTCAAAAAAGAATCCCCTTTCCAAAGTGCAGCCTCTAAAGTCATACTTTTTTATTTTTGAATTCAGGACACGATCAAATCGAGCCCACCAGAAAACAAATCAATGAAGAGAGCAACAACCCTCGGTGTCTCAACGACCACTGTGTTCTATGTCCTCTGTGGCCTTGTCGGATATGCAGCCTTCGGAAACGATGCACCAGGAAATTTCCTCACTGGCTTCGGCTTCTATGAGCCCTTCTGGTTGATCGACTTCGCCAACATCTGCATTGCCATCCATCTTATTGGTGCTTACCAGGTAAAACATAAAACACATACATATGAAATTTAGTCTCATTGATCGTTTCGTGCTCTAACACGATTGGCATATCTCCAGGTATTTGCCCAACCCTTATTCGGGTTCATCGAGGGCTGGTGTGCCAGAAAATGGCCTGAAAACAAGTTCATTACAAGAGAACATGCTGTCGATGTTCCATGCTATGGTGTTTATTACGTCAACTTCTTCAGGCTGGTGTGGAGGACAGGCTATGTTATAGTGACAGCCGTGGTAGCCATGTTATTTCCCTTCTTCAACGATTTCTTAGGTCTCATCGGGGCCGGATCCTTTTGGCCATTGACGGTCTACTTCCCGATAGAGATGCACATTGCTCAAACGAAACTGCCCAAGTACTCATTCAGGTGGATATGGCTGAAAATACTGAGCTGGGTTTGCTTGATCGTTTCGCTCATTGCCGCTGCCGGATCTGTTCAAGGACTGATTCAAAGCGTCAAGACATACACGCCATTTCAGACCCGTGATTGAATGAATCCTCCTTTAGAGTAAAGTGGTTTGATCCTGTGTGAAATATTAAAATCTGGTCGTGTCTGTGTTACCTTCTGCCATTAATGGCAAAAGCAAGCTCTAAAGCTCCATCTGATGTAAGTGTCTTCATGCATGAAATGCAATATTAGGTATTGAACAAGTTATTAATAATATTTAATTAAGAAGTATTGTAATAATATTTTCATGATAAAAGTTAAAATTTAAATTTATAAGAAAAAACATCTACCAGTAGCCTCTAAATTTAAAAAATATTATACTTAAATTCATAAAACTTAAAAAATAGAATTTATAAACTTTAAAACTAAAATATTTATATAAATAAATTTTTAACAGATATTTCTTCATAAAATAATTATCCAATTAACTTTTATATCAAGTTGGCTTTGAAAATTAATAACTAAATTTAAATTCAAATATCAATATTCAATGTATATCAGTACTCTAGATTGACAATGTGGGAATTATAAAATTACGTAACTTTTTCTTTGAATTTGCTTAGATTTATCAGTCAAGTTAATCCCACGTTCAAATGGAAAACAAATAAAAAAGAAAATAAACTTCTAAATTTTCAAAATTACTTACCTCACTGCTAATATCCCCAAATCTTACTCTACCCTTCGATTATAAATAATTAGTACGATAACACGAGCCATTTAGTCTCAGTGATTAAAGAAATAATTGTTGTTCCTAGAGGTTATAGATTCGAGTACCAATAATATCAACAGAGGAATTCAGTGATCAATCTTCAATGGTTGAGAGTATACTCTGAAATAGATACTACTGTAATCACTATTAGTTGATTAAAAAAAACTAGTACGATAAATATATAGATACATAAAATTTTAAAGTTTATATTCAAATTGATTGAAAATGTAATTTTGAAAATTATCGAACCTTAACCTGAAAGAAAATAAACAGGTGTTTTAAGGAGTCGGTTGAAAATTCTTGAAAATTTTAGAAATCTAAACATTTAAAAAAATGAGACTTAATAAGAGATTTATAAAATTTTATTCTAAAAATTTAGATAAACGACTTGATTAAAAACATTTCAAAACATGTAATTTAATCAGAATTTTATAATTTACGAGATTTAAATTAAAATTAAAAAAAAAACTGAGGGATTGAAAATAAATCATTCGAAAATTTGGGAGGGTCAATATTTCTCAGGCTCACATCATTAGAGATAAATATGAGTTAAGTTTTTAGTCAACGAAACACAATTCAAAAATATAAAGGTTTTACTTAAATTTCATCCTACCAAAATTTTAATATTAATATCTAAATTCAAACTTGACCTAATTCAAAATAAATAAAAAATGTATTTTTATTTCTATTAAAACAAAATTGATAATATAAAAAATATATAACTAGGGTTATTTATAATAATTATCCATATTTTTAAATAAAATTAATGTTGTAATTAAAAAATATACAAATCTATAGGTATTATAATAATTACCTTAAAATATATGAAAAATACATAAATATCTCAAAAAAATTTATCGTAAACACATTTAAATCCAATTTAAACTTAAAATTTACTCAAATTTTAAATTTCTTTATTTTATTAAGTATAGTACAAGTCAATTTAATTTCATAATAATGCACTTTAAATAATATTAATAATTTTTTTTAATAAAATTCGACTATAAATAATAATTAAATTAAAAAAAATTTAAAAATATTATTTAAAATCCGAGACTTCCTTATTTTAATTTCAATATTTTATGATATTGTTTTAAATATATATTTTATAATTAAAATGATTTAGGTTATATTTAAAGATTTTTTAAAATAATATTTAAGTAAAAAATTTCAATCTGACGTGGCATAGCAAAGTAAACGAAGCGAAAAGCTACTTAGCCAGCAAGTTTGTTCTTTACTAATCTTCCGATTCCTCTCGTCTCGAACGAACGTTTGTTGCGGGTCCCATAAATCCGTAACCGCCTCAGCTCGAATTATCTAAAATGCCCTCAATCATTTCCATCAATGCAACTGTAACGGTAATGAATATGAAGACTTGTTTGTAATTTCAATAAAACCCTAACCCTGATTCTTTACGGATTTTTTCATGTTTTGAGCACGTTTATATAAAGCGGATTCCGATTTGACGGTTTCTTTCTATCCGATTCTACCAGTTGTATTGTCTTTTGTTTTTAAGTAAGAATTCTGAAGAAATATTTAAATTCATTTTCGTTTTCGTAATTCATAGTTCCAGGAAAACTCAACAACGAAGATGACAAAGAATCTGGTGGAATCCGTTGGCTTTAGGGCTCCTCCTCCACCGCCATCAATTCCCTCAACGGAAAGACCACGTCATCGCGTCGGTGGAGGTTGCAGCACCCGATCTGGTTTCTGGAAACGAGTTTTCTCGCAGAACAACGCCAATTTCGGACGAAGCGCGGTTCCGTTGCGGTTCATGTACTTTCGCAATGATTCGTGGAATAATTTCTCGGCCGAGGTTGTAGAATCACTAAGAGACGGCTTCTTGGAGCAGAAACCGATAATCGAAGCATCGATTTATGGTGCGAAGTACATATTTGATTTGAAGAGGATGTTGCAGATTGAGTGCTCAACGGGAAATTGCCGATCAATTTCTTGGATCGACGAAAGTGGGAAGTGCTTTTTTCCTTGCGATTTTTTTAGCGAAGAAGAGTTCATGCAATCAGAATGCAGTGACTGGGATGGTAATGATAGCTGCAATTATAAAATTAGGGATAATAATTGCTACCCTAAGATTGAAATTGAGGTCAAGATTGATCAAAGTTCATGCAAGAGAAAGCGAGAGGAGGAGACGGAAGTGAGTTCCTCTTACAAAGCCTCCGTTGGTGATAGGCCGGTTAAATATGCGCGTTTGGAGGAGGGAGCTGCTAAATGGTCTAATACGAAACAGTTAAAAGAGACGGAGAGAGCGTATTTGCTCATCAAAGATCATTTCTTGAGCGGGATAACGAATTATGATGCTGGGGTTAGGATTGCTGCAATTAATCAGTGTAAGTGGGAAGCGCATTTGGACAAGGCTCGTCTTGAGCTTTTCCGAAAGCAGATTGAGTTTACTAAGGCTGCAAGAAGCACTTCAAATATGGTTTATGCATGGTTTGGGGCCTCCATCAAGGTCGTGGAAAGTATTCTGGCTCATGGGTTTGGGTTGCCTAGTAAGCTTCCCGCGACTGATGTTTATGGGATTGGAGTTTATTTTTCTCCCCTAGGGTTGCCACACTTGAGGTAATTGATTACTGATATTCTGTTTGATATCATTAGCAAGTTAGTTTTCCTTTGGAGAGTAAGGCTGTGAGTTACCATTGAATTCGAGATTTAAATCAAGTTAGCTTCAGTAGTATTTCGAGGATCAATCTAAGCTAGTGCTTTGAGAGGTGCCGATTTGAGCAGTTCTCTAGCTGAATAGAACTAGATGTAATTTTGTACCGTATATAATTATATATACCAGTTCAAGGACGGATGTACATGGAGACCAATTTTTTTTATCTAATAGCATTTTTTGTCAAATTAAGCTTTTACCCCTCTAATTTTTTAGATTAAAAACTTAATGTTTCTCTATTATTTTGAACTTATGTAGTTTACCCTTTCAAATATTTGATCCTAGCTCTATCCGTTTACGGCTTTATCTCAAGATCAGACAAACAACCAAGTCTTTATCAGTTGTTCATAGCCGGTGTCATTACTTAATATGTTCATCTCCTTTTTGGTAATTTTGACTTTTATACTGTTATTTTGATCTCTGTTTAATGTTGGATTAATTGGTGCAGTGCAAACTTGGCCGATGCAGATGATAACGGTGTAAAACATCTTATTCTGTGCCGGGTAATATTGGGAAATGTTGAGAAGGTTGAAGCTGGATCTGAACAATATCTCCCATCTAGTGTGGATTTTGACACTGGTTCTGATGACCCCATGAACCCAAAGTGGTACATAGTATGGTCAACGAATGCAAACATGCATGTTCTTCCCGAATCTGTTGTGAGTTTCAGACCTAGTAACATGCAAGGTGAACTTTTCTACCCAGTATCTTCTTTCTTTTTATATCTTCGATGTTTATGTTTTGTGTTTTTTCTTGTAGGTCAAGCAAGGCCAGCTACGAGTGTCAACTATTCCCTGGACAAATTGTTTTCGAAGATTAGGAACTCTCTTCCTCCTGTCAAAGTCCAGGAAATAATGACTATATATAGCAAATATAAGGTAAATGGGGTGCTTGTGTATTAGATAAAGATATCTTGTTGCCTTGTAATGGAAGTTACATCTTAAAATCTAACCACATTGTTTTCTTTACTTTTTCTTTTGTTCACTGCAGTCTGGCATGATAGCCAAGGATGCTTTTACAAGGAAATTACGTGAGGTTGCTGGGGATGAGGTTCTGAGATCTGCTATCCAGGAAATCAATGCTTCTGGATGATTTGAAAGTGTTGGAATTGTTTGGTTTACACATTTATTTTGTCTATGCTATTTGAGAGGAGAAAAAAATATAATTGTTACCTCACAACTAGTATAGGAAACAGCTAAAACAACAAAAATGATTCAGTTTTTTATTTGTTAGTGGCTTAGGGTTCCTTTTGGTTTTACATCTCAGTACATGTAGCAATCACGATTGAAGAAATTAAAAAGTTTATGATTTCAGTTTCCAAACACTTTCCATTTTGACTACAGAATTTAAGATTGTAAAGTGGCGAAGAAAAAAGAGCAATTAAGTTCTCTGCTAGTTTTATTCGAGCTGCATTCGCATTACATGTTTAGTGTCTACACTTCTGGGCATTACTAATTGACATGCTTATAATCTGAAAAAGAATTACTTTATCATCTATGCTGAAGACATGTTTCTCTTTACTTTAAACATTATTATTTTGGTCTGTGGTATTTAGTATCATAGTTTTAAAGGTGGTTTATTTGGGTCTGTGGTATTTCTTTAGTCTAGTTATTTGCAGTTGATTATTTGAAGTTGATTATTTTCTATGTACATGTTACATTATGGCTTTTAATATTGTATTTCAGAGATATTCATACATGAAGAACTAGAAAATGGAAGCTGTGACTTCACCTTATGTTTGTCATCTTTTCTGCAATGTGAAAAATCAGACGATCAGAGATAAACTGATTGTCTTTTCTCATCATATTTACCTTCATGTTACAGAGCCATACCTATTGAATGAGAAAACAAGCTATGCTAATAAAGTACCTAGCTTCTTTTATACTTTTATTTCCCCCTCTTCCATTATTACTTATCTATTTTTTAGGCTATGATCATCCATCTTTTAATAGAAAGCTCATCTTTTTTTTCCCTGTTTGTAGCCATATTGAAGTTGTGGAAGTTGTCAAAGCATGTAACATCTTCTAACAAGGCAATTTGACACGGTACCTGTGAATTGTGCTTGACAATTGTAGGCTATGTTCTTGAATTGTTTTTCTTTCTGCATTTGCATATTGATGTGATTAGTTTTGACAAATTCTACTTGGTTGTATATTTGCCTATATTTTGACAAATCCTGGTCAAGTTGCCTTGATCCTAAATATTGGATTTTATTGGTTGCAAATCATAACTGCTTAGATGAACTGGAGAGGCTGCATGTAATTTGCCTTCTTTTGGGCCCAACTTCTTGATTATGCTTTATAGGTATGATTATTGACTACTATACTGAGATTACTTATGTTTTAATAGTATTTGCCTATATTGTATACAGGATCAGAAAACTGGTGAAAGATGTTTGCAAGAACTATAGTACAATACAAACTCTAGACGTTCTGATACTTCCAATGTATCACAAGACTGTAGAGTGATTGCAGAAGTGACGATCAATGGGGGCAATGTTTATCTTTGATTTCAATAATTTGTTGCAGATAATTGCATGACAAGAAATAGATGGTTTTGGAACTCTGAAGATGGTGAATCTATTTTCCCCTGAAGACGTTTAATGGAAATCATAAAACAGAGATCGAAAAGCAGAAGACCGATGTCGGAGGTAACACGAACCAGGTGGGAGAAACAGATAGTGCATATTCGACACTCGAAGACATTCTTTAGTGTATAGTAAGTAGAGTTTATGGTGATGGTATAAGGTATACTTCGATTCATTTATGTGCATGACTAAGACTGCTAGAGGTAATTGAAATATTGCTTTAGAAATAGGCACTATAAATTTGTGAACTAGCAAACTTGTTAATTCCAAATTAGTGAGTTAAATGTATAGAAATATATTAAATAGTTTGTTATTGGCTGAAAAGTTTCTGCACAAAGTCTGAAATATAATCTAAAATACATGTAATGTAATTACAATCACTAAGCTTGATATATGAATTTATAGTTAATTCTTCTACTTGCATCGTAGTATTTAAACACATCTGCAATTTTTGTACTAAATACAGACGATGTATTTAGTAGCCATGATAAAGAGGAAGAGGAAGAAGATTTTTACCTAATGCATTATCCTCTGCAATTCTTGCTTACGTCATAAACAACTCGTATGACGTCATATGAACTCGTTTTCAATTACTTTGGGCCTCAATGTCATTGGGCTTCATGGTTCTTATATTCTATTATTGATTTTTGGGCATTAGGTCTTTGGGTTGGGTAAACCCATTCAAAGACTTATTCATTATCCCTGTCTCTGCGTCACGAGTAACGACATGCTGAGTTCAAAGCCTCTCTCTCTCTCTCTCTGCAAAAAAAAACGTTGGGCAGTGACCCACGTGCCCACAGACAGCAGTACAGTACGCAAATCCTTCATCTCTGTAAAAAACAATAAACGGATTCTGATCCACATTCCTAACGACTGAATAAAAATGAAACCTTTACTCCATTAGAACCCCAAAACACCCCCATTGGATACCGCCCGCTTCTTCCTTCCTCCACCCACTTCGAATCTCAAAATCATTTTCAGTTTCAATCCCAACCATTTCTCTTTAATCCCCTACCTAGCTGACTGGCTGGCTCCCATTTCTCAAACCTTTTTTCCAAATACATCGGTACAAAAAATGTTTCTCAGTCACATTTTTAGCTCACAACCCGTTTTCCGATGTAACTTCCATTCACATGTATACTGCTAGTGCTAGCTATATATGCTAGACTGGGTTTTTTAACAAGGGATAGTGCCAATACCAGAAACAGAAAAACTATGGACCCTTGCCCTTTTGTACGACTTACCATAGGTAATCTAGCCTTGAAAATTCCGGTTGCGTCTAGACCTGCATTGTCCGTTGTTCACCCTTCTTCATCGCCATGTTTTTGTAAGATTAAGCTTAAGAATTTCCCCTTGCAAACCGCCGTTGTTCCCTGCAATCCCCCGGAGAATCAGTTTCCCGACAATCAGATACAGAGCATTGCCGCTACTTTCCACCTCAGTAAAGCCGATATCGTCAAACTCGCAGAGAAATCAATCTTTTCCGCCAAGCCTTCCCTCAAGATCGCTATCTACACCGGTCGGAGAGGCACTACTTGCGGGCTTAATTCAGGGCGTCTTCTAGGGAAAGTTTCAGTGCCATTGGATCTGTCGGGAACCGAATCCAGGGCTTGTGTTTTCCACAATGGCTGGATTTCAGTCGGGAAAGAAGCTAATAAAGGTACCTCTGCTCAGTTTCACTTGAATGTTAAAGCGGAACCCGACCCCAGGTTTGTTTTCCAGTTCGACGGTGAACCGGAATGTAGCCCTCAAGTATTTCAGATCCAAGGAAATATCCGGCAGCCCGTTTTCACTTGCAAATTCAGTTTTAGAAACACCGGTGACCGGAATCAAAGATCCAGGTTAGTTATATATAAACCCCATTGATTAATCAAACTTTCACGTTTTATACAAAGTGGGTTAATTTAAACGGAAAATAGTACGGTAAAGCAAAGTCCACATTTTTTTTTTAACTTTTTTACTGTTTAGTTAGTTTGCAGTGTTTGTGCTTTGCTTGTGAATTAATCTTTTTCAGTTAAAATCGGACAGGTCGTTGCAGTCAGAGTCCAGTAACTCTCGGAGTTGGTTAAGCTCGTTTGGAAGCGAAAGGGAAAGGCTGGGAAAAGAACGTAAAGGATGGTCAATAACGGTTCACGACTTATCCGGCTCACCTGTAGCCGCGGCTTCAATGGTTACACCGTTCGTGGCTTCACCGGGATCGGACCGAGTCAGCCGTTCCAATCCCGGCTCGTGGCTTATTCTCCGTCCAGGAGATGGCACCTGGAAACCTTGGGGCCGTCTCGAGGCGTGGCGAGAACGTAGCTCTTCCGATGGGCTCGGTTACCGTTTCGAACTCATTCCTGATATGAGTGCGGCAGCCATTGTTCTAGCGGAGTCGACGCTGAGTTCGAGTAAAGGAGGGAAGTTTGTGATTGATTTAGGGGGCGGAAGCGGTTCTAACATACGTGCGACGCCGTGGAGTTCGACATCGCCGGCGTGTAGTCCTAGGGGCAGCGGGGATTTCGGTTACGGACTATGGCCGTTCTGTATGTATCGAGGTTTCGTCATGTCGGCTCGCGTGGAAGGAGAAGGTAAGTGCAGTAAACCTTGCGTGGAGGTGAGCGTTCAGCACGTGAACTGTACGGAGGATGCCGCTGCTTACGTGGCCTTAGCAGCTGCCGTTGATTTGAGTCTTGATGCTTGCAGGCTTTTCTCTCAACGTTTAAGGAAAGAACTCTGTAATCACCAGGGTTTACTTGGGTGATTATGATTATTAAATATTAATCCCTCCATTTTTCTAAATATTATTTTTCCCGCGAGAGGTGTAATTGAAGTTACCTTTCTACGGTTTTACCACTAACAAGCAAATTCAGAACTCCAATGTGAAAAGGAGAGATTAAAGATTTACCACGCTTTGTTTTTTTTAACGTGGGGATTTGTATTTTTTTTTCTCTCTTTTGCGAGCGACTGTGCTGTAATTATATTCTGAGTTTGCTTTGTTGTATTAAATTTTTTTAAGTAATTTTTTTAATCAATTGTAGCGGTCATAGTAATATTTATTTTAAAATATATTTTATTATATTATAATAATATTCAAGTTTATAATTTTCAGAAATAATAATTATTCTCTTAATTATTGAGATATATTGGCGCGTGTTTCGAGTCTTGTTTACGTATGAAGAAATGGTATGGTTGTTGGGTAAAGTCTGAAAGAGATTTCTTTGCACGTTACTATTGCTTGGAGCCTACTGGAGAAATAGTTGTATGAATCATATTCATAGCTGTATTCCTCTTTCATTAAGAGATAGATAGATACAAGATCAGGTCGCGCGTGCAAAATGGGAGTAGAAATTTGATTTATTCTTGGATAAATTTAATTAAAAAAGTCGTTTATTTTAAAATAATTATTTATTTATTATTAAATATATGATATCCTGAATAAGTATAGATTAGCTGACTTGTAACAGTTCAACTACCTCATATAATTTCCAATTAATGTAGCGATGGATTGGGGCTTGGGGTATTGTTTTTTTTAGAGGAAGGAAAGTGGGTGTAAAGGAAAAGTTGTAGGGCCGGCTCTTGGTGGGGAGGGGATGGCTTATACTTATAGATAATAGAGTGTAGTTTCAAGAGAAGGGGACCCTTGGCCTTAATCTTTACCTGTTTTTGCTTAGCAGTCGAATAAATAATTAAATTATGTATTTTTATCATTATTTTAATATATAGTTTGTCGTTGATATTTATTAATTTTTATTATCAGGCCCATATAGTTTTTTAATTTACATTTTAAAAATAAAAAAATAATAATGCAAAAAAATAATCCCCTACTTCGACCATCCCTTCATCCCTGTCTTTCTTTCTTAATTATCTCCAACCATAAACTTTATTTATCCTTTTTTTTCTCCCTTCAAAGCTTTGACCCTGACTTCTCAAACTCTGAAGTTCCTCTCAGCTTTGGCCATGGCTTCCCAAACCATGAGCAAAAGGGAGGTATAAGAAAGGGTAATTTGCGTAACAATTTAATAAGCTCGGTAGGTTTATCTCTTCGAATCTTAATTGAATTTTCTATTTTCATAATCTCATCAAGAAAACAGAAAATCAGAACACTAAGAAACCTCTTAACGGGAAATTTTGAAGGCAAAGCTGAAAACAAATCGATCAAGAGGGAAATTGTATCAGATCCCACCAAACAAATTTCCTTTGCAATCTCACTTTCTAAGCCACAAAATGGATTTAGAGATACGGGTGAGTATTTGATCAAATCGAGTAAAAAAATTAAGTTATTCAAGTTAATGAATCGTATTTTATCACTCAAACTTTATTTGAAATATTTTTGATTTAAGTCGAGTTTTTATAAAAATTTAATTATAATTATTTATCTACAATGTATTTTTAATTTGAATGAATTTCTCTACTCATATAAAATATGTATATATATTTCTTCGTATGTGATAATATTTTTTCATATTTTTATACATCATTAGATATATATCATAAAAAAATTAAGAGACACATTTTAAACTTAAAAATAAATTCTTTAATTATTAAAAATTTTGAATTATTCAAAATTTTATTTTATAACTCAAACTTTATTTAAATTTTTTAAAATAAAATCAATTTTATAAAATTTTAAATTAATTAAAATAAATTAAATATTTATATTTTAAATCAAATTAAATTATTCAATTCTTTTAAGTAGACTTAGTTTTTTTTTTTTGAAGGTTTAAGTCGAGTTAGTTTTGAGTACCCTACTTGGAGGCACAGTACAGCAGTGAACTATTTCAGCTTTTTTTCCGTACATTTTGAGTTTTGGGTTAATACAAAAGAACGGCAAAACTCATTATTATTACTCCTAACGAATCTGTAATGGTAGAGAGAATTTATTTTTGGAAAATATTTAATTTTTGCGTGGGGAATTTTAGGTGAGAAAATTTAATGTTAGGTAGAAAAATTTTGTTTTGGTTGCTAAGATAATTTCACGAGGCATGAAAAATAAGAGTAATGAAGGAATTTGATTGAATACTGAGGTAAATAAAAAAGTTAAATATTTGATATATTATTTTATTGATCTTTCAATATTTATTCTACTACTGTTCAGACATTTTATTTTTAATTAAAGGCATACTACGTCAGAGTCAAGCAGGTCGTCACGTGACAGACAGTTTTTTCCAGTTGACAAGATTTTTGCAGGCCAATGCCACCAGCTTCCGGTTCTTCCTATTACACAGTTGGTCTTGTCCGTGTCCAGAATTGCTTCTGTTGTATTGTCATTGGACGACTCGAGACTCGATAGTGTGGTAGTCACGTTCATGTCTCTTGGCTGACTGTCTTCACCCTGCTCTGCTCTGCTCTGGTTTGGTTTCGTTTGATTTTATAAAATAAGAGTGTTACAGCTTTTACTGGGAAATGAGAGGCGCGTAGCTGTTCAGGGGATTCGATTACTTCATCACCATAGAAATGAGACGAAGAAACCAGTGACAGACGCGAAAGTAACGGTGGCTCATCCAAGTGGAGACACAAATCGAAGGGACAATATTTGGACACAAAATTTATACCATTCACGAAAAATATAAATACACCGTTCGAGTAGTAGTTTATCGATTTTCAACGATAATATATTAAGATAAATAACCGATTAAGGTCTCATTTAGTATTATTTTTTAAATCACTTTTTGGGTTAAAAGCTGTTTGAAATGCAGAAACAATGTTAAACAGTTAGCTTTTGAAAAAAAAATTACATTTTAAAAGTGATTTTCAACCCAAATGCAAAAACTAAAATTTTTAACTTTTGCGTTTGGAAAATGCTTTTAGGTGTCATATTACAATTTTAACCTTTATTTATTATATTTTATTATAATCTAATTTTTACAAATACATAATTATATTTAACATAAATTATTTTTTTAATTTAAAAATTATATATATTCATACAAAATTATATATTTTCTCAAAAGCACTTTTAAAAAACACTTTTCAAAAATAATTTATTTATTTATTTATTAATATTTTTATATTTTATCATAATTTAAGTTAATATTATAATATAAAATAATTTTATTATCATTTAAATATATATTTTTAATTTATAACATTATGTCTAAAATATTTATTTATTTTCTCAAAAACACTTTTTGACAATAATACTAAACACATATTTTACAAACTAAAAATTTCAAAAGAACTTTTCCACTATACTTTCTCACCACACTTTTTCACCGCATTTTTCAAAAGTAATGTTAAACTGACCTAAATCTATCGAACAAAAAAGTGACCGACGGCGGTAACGGTTAGAAATTAATTTTTTTTGATAATATGGAAAAATTATGATTTTAGAAATTCGAGTATTGGTTTGGAATTTTCTTAAATTAGAAAATTTAAGTATTTCCTTTAAAGGTTTAATTAAATGGATATTTTTTTATTTGAAAAATATATATTTTTTAATTTTATTTTGAAGAATATTTTTTTGCACAAGTAAACTAATTTGTATTATGCAGGATACAAATTTAATATAATTCATATCTTACACAATATAAATTCATACTTTACGTTTTATCGAACGATTTTTTTTACTCTTTAAAATAAATTAATTTATATTAACCTAATTTCGTGTTTTATAAAATATAAAGTATAAATTCACGTGTATAAAAAAGGTTACTTTTAAAATAAAATTTTAAGTGGGCATTTTTTTAAGTTTTTAAAATTTTTAATTTTTATTAATTAATTTAATAATGTTTAATGGTGTATTCTTAGTAGTGTATAGCAATGTTGTATACATATGGTAGAAGTTTTTTTAAAAGTATTATTTAATTAAAACGGGAATACAAAGTCGATTGAAGTGCAAAAGAACAGTAAAAACCAGCCGTTCCCAGTTGAAGGCAGGCTCCAGCACAGAGGAGGGAGGGAGGAAAGAGTATGCTAAGAAGGTGAAGGGTTTGGGATTGTGGTCAATGCTAGTGGGTTCACTTCGATTACTCCCTGTTTGGTTCGGCTTCTTCGATATTTGGGCTCTTCGTCTCGCTGTGTTTTCCAACACTACTAGTATGCTTCTTTCTTCCAAGTTGCTTAAAATTTCACTTATGTATATCAACTGGCTCTCGATGTTCTGTTTTCCGTTAATTAGAATATACAGTTTTGGGGAACATCTTATTCTTTAAAGATCAAATCTTTAAGATTTAAACAATGGAATTAAGTTCGTGTTTCGGGGTCATGGATACAAGGTGTTGGGTTATGTCTCTTTATGTTTGAAATCGAAACTCCAATACCCAGATTAGAGAGTAGGGGAAATGTGTAACGTGGGATCCAAAGTTTATTTTTTTAATATTGTTAGAGGAAAACAGTAAGATTTGTTGCTTTGGGTGCAATGATTTTGGAAAACTAGTTTCTACAATATAATAATTTCTTTGTCTTCTAATAGCCAGCAAGAAGTATATTGAGCTGGGTTAATGGAAGGATGCATTGAGTGATTGATTATTCTCTCCACATCAAGAGATTTATAGAGATTGTCTTTTATTAAAAAGAAAAATAGTACTAATTAGCATGCTTCTTAGCTAGTTCTCGTTGAAATGCTTCCAAAAATATATATACTTAATTAATACATAGGGATCTCTGGTGTATCAGATTCGATTGTTCAGGTCAAATATCCCGTTTTGTTATTGCTTAATAGTCCAATGATGATGATGTATCTTACTTGAAGTTAGTTTTTGATACATGCCTTTTTGATTTTGTATTGGATGATGAGAATGAATGAAGGCAGAGGAGAATGCGTGATTCTTGTCTCATCCTAACAAAAACCAAGAAAGATTCACTCTAGTAGGTTTCTTGTAAAAATTCAGTCAAAAAGGAGACAAGCCTAGCTAGATCGTCATGTGATGGTGGATACCAGATACTATGAATTCATAGCAAGGTGGATGAATTTGATAATCAAACCATTGATTTTGGGCCCATTGTCCAAGTAAGATATTGGATGTCTGACTTGGAATAGACAAACACAAAAAGATTTGTTCCATCTATAAGTTTATGTGCTCATTGCATCTTCAAGTAAAGTTCGTTAAGTACATGTATAAGCCATTGCATACTTAAAATGAAAGTATATTGACGGAAAAGGTGTCGTAGCTTCGTAGGTGATTCCCACACGAAAACTTAATAATGAGGAATGTATTTGGCTTGAGAATTGACATTAGAGGTTGAGAAAGATACAAAGATTTGGGTTTTGACTGATGTCAGAAAAATTAGCACACTTGGTATGATTTGAAAATGCCCCTGCTCCTTTCATGGTATTCAGGTGCATGTATATACAGTTGTCTTTGCACATGTTAAACTGAAATGGATCAAGAGGAAGGGTTACCAAAGTTAATGCAATGCAGTCATTCTTATGTGCTGCATATACATCAGATATTGGCTTGAGCATGGTATGTTGTGCATTTGAGCATTTCCATATTCAATGATGATTTCGAGTATCTGTTTCAAACGAGATAAATGAGATTGAGATTGAAACCCTGCCTTTTGGCTATTAATAAGCTCTAAATTCATTAGAACTACCATCCACAAAGCTGAGAGTGGAGACATTGGAACTTAGGATAATAAGTCTTTGAGACATCAAAAATTGTCAATATCAGAATGGATATGGTTATATATGTCATTTCAGATCTTATAATTGGTAATATCCTGTTTTGATATGCAATGAATGAGGTTCATGGGAGGACGTTTGGAGTTTGGACACTTTTGACTTGTACCTCTGTTTTCTTTGTGCATTTAACTTGGAAAATAAACCATTGTACTGTGTGACGTTTTTGCCATTCATCTATGCCTTTGGTCACTTTTTGACTGAATACCTCTTCTATAACACAATGGCTCTCTCAAATCTGACAACTGTAGGCATATTTGCAGGTATGTTGCTCATGAGTAGACATGCCACCATATTGAGTTTGTGTTGCTTGTCACTACTTTTGCATGAAAGCTTCAATTTAAGTTGCTGAAATCTTTCCCGTGGACATATTACTGTTTTCATTACATCAAAATTTGTGATTGTATGACCAAGAATAAATATCAGATTAAAATGTGATAAATGGCGACAGTATTCTTCTCAATTGTAGGTTTGTAGCCTTGTGTTGCAATTACTACCAGCATAGGACTACATTGAACTGAGTCAGTCATAAGCTTTTAGGACTGCGAAAAGGGAAATCTCTGCTTGCCAAAGCCTAAGATCTCATGGCATACTTCTCGACCATTCTTTAGTATGTCTTGATCTGTAACAGTTCCTGGCATCAACGTTTCTAGCAAGAACTGCATGCTGCTCTATAATGCTTCACCATTATGGTTAAATCGCCACAAGAGTTCTGGTACTTTTCTTAAATTCTTATATAAGCCTCTACCCTTTTATCGCGTCAAATTAAACTTTTAAATTACTATTTTTATCTGATTAAGCACTTAAACTAATCCTTACTTTTCTAATGTTTTTAGTGGTTTTCATGTAGAAAAGGGTTCTACTAAACAGAAACAATACTTTAAGGTTCCAGTTGAATAAAATAGTGGATAAGAGCTTATCGGAGAAAGTATAGGGACCCTTTCAACATTTTAGTCATATTTATTTCTTGTTAAGGTCTTTGGTTCACCAATTGTCATGGTCTGGTTTAATGTTTTGGCTTATCATTTTCTGCGTGACTTTGATTATCATAATCCTATCTAAAAGTTGCCATTTTTGCCCATAACTAAAATTTCCCCTTCTTGAAATTAGGGACATCAATTATATGGATGCTATTACAGTGGAATACACATCAACAAAGGCATGTCAAGCGTGCCTGAAAATGAACTTATTTACTTTCATTTGCTTCAATCTTATTGCTGACAGACTGACACCAGGATTTCTCAGTATAGATTTTATGTTCTCAATGAGTACTCTAATCAGTATCACCTGTTTACAATTAGATTCTGTAGTTCTGTCTAATAGACTCAGAATGCAGAACACGCGGAATGTGCAATTCCGTTGGGAGTACTTAGATTATAGATTGCTTCAAAGAGACTATACTTTGAACTTTAGCATTCTTTAGAATCTGTAGTTTTATTCTGGAACCTAGATTTAGATCCCATGAGCTTACACTTCGGCAAAATTTTGGGAATATAGTGTTTTAAATTTTTAATTGAGAATATAAGGATCCCAAAGGATATTTGGGGATTTAGGCCATTTTCTACAGTAGAATGCAGAACACGCGGCAGGTGGCGACATTTTTTTTTAATAATTTCCCTCTTCTCTTCGGCTCAAAATGAGCCGTGTAAAGGTTGTAAGGTCGCCACCTCGAGGTGGCGATGGAATTTGGTTCTGCATGCTTGAATTCAACGCTGAATGCGCTGAATTTAATATAATTTTTCTGATGCCTAATTTTAATTAATCAAACTATTAATTATAGAATATATTTTAGGGTTTAGATAAAATTATTTGAACTTCAAACTCAATTGAAAAATCTCAATTACAATATTTGAATATATTTTAGGGTTTAGATAAAATTTGTTTATAGTATCATATGTTTTATTTCTTATTGAGAATAGGTTAAATAAATTATTTTTTAAATCGAGTATATTATCTTTATTTAACTCTTGTTTTGGGGATTGAATGAAAAAAATTATTTTGAGTTTGAATCTTGTGTTAAAATATAATATTTTTGTGGTTCGATTCTAAAATTTAATAAAATTATTTATTTACTATTTAAATATTGATTCAAATAAAATTCTCAAGTACATTGTAGTTTAAACGTAAGAACATAATGATAAAAATTTATTTTCTTCGCCTCCTCGGTAATTCCTGTCGGTGTAAAGATGATGTCTGATCGTAACGTCTTGGAGGTTGAACCATTCTTTGTGGTTGATCCGGAGTCTGTTCATCGCCAAAAGAAGGTGGGGTTCCATACATATCTTCAAGATTGTATGATGGACTACTAATAGTCGGATTACTAGTAGTTGAGGGATACTGAAATTAGGGTATGTAGCCTCCATCATCAGTGAATCCTGTAGAAGAATCCATGTTATTTTCTTCTTCTATTGGTTCTTGAGAACATTGACATGGACCAGACTTTTATGATAAATGAACTTGTTTCGAACAACGCGGATCTTGAAGACAGTTATTGGCATCTTCAACAGATGCAATAAATGGTTTACCATTTTCAGAATACCACGAATAATACTCTGAATTGAACTGAAAATTAGTAGCTTCAATTGGACACAAATTGTCTACCCACCGCGTGTATCTTTCCTCCCAACAGGAAATAAAATATCCTTGTTTCTGAGCCCACGTCGCGTTGAATCTGCCTTTATGCACCATATGTATATGATCAATAGATGGTGGAGCTTTAGGAATAGGCTGGTGAAAATTAAATTGTCGTAACACTCTATTAGCACAATGATACTCTACAATCGAAAAATGGATCAAAGGTACCACTACATCCCAGAATGCACGACATTGAAGGACATCTGGTGGTATGCACGCCTCGATTGTTGGATCCACGTAAGGCAACCATTTAAACTGTGAAAATAATTAAAAAATTAATAAAATATATATATCCTCCCATAATTAATAAAAAATGGATTATAATACCTGATTTTTTCCAACAATTTGAATTTTCGTTCTTATATCTCTAACATTGTTATGTACAACACCGGCATTCCTCAAATTATGTCTCCATCTGTAAATATATATAAATTAAATCAACATAAAATTTATATATATGACCAATTTAAAATATATATATACGAATTAAATTAAAATTACCTTTCAACCAGCGGGAATTCCATATATACGGGACCTTCGACAATTGGAGTTAAATAAGGCAATCTATATCATGCCCAAGACTGCAATAAGATTTGACAGCCTCCCATATCTACATTCTTTTTATCCCCAATCATTATTACGGTCTTGCACATTTCATGGTATAAAAAACACAATATTACAGATCCCCAACTGTAGTTAGCAACCGTGCTCAAATCAACCAACAGTGGCAGGTACTGTGTGAACCAAATTACCAGATGTATCTAGCATTAAAATTCCACCAATAATTTGCATGATATAAACTCTAGTTGCATACACAATTTCTTCGTGACTGAAGTTCTCGATTATAAAAAATTCATTTTGTAACCATGAAATTTTCAATCGAAGACCATTTATACATCCATCTGGAGGAATTTTGTCGAGATATTATATACAAACCTCAACAACTCGGTAGTTGTTGTGTCCCACCAATGGATTCCCATTTATTGGGACACCAAGCTGAACAGCTACATCTTCGAGAGTTACTGTATACTCTCCAAATGGAAAGTGAAAAATGTGGGTCTCGGGTCTCCAACGCTCAAGCAAACCCGTGATCAATCCAGGCACAATTTTAAACCCACGAAGGAAGGAAGCTTCATAAAAATCGAAAAGCTGTAAATAATTAACTATTACTTCCGGAGGTTCTCTGATCTTCACTCCTCTACGATGAATTGTATACTCCAAACCCTATTAAAATTTAGTATAATCAATTATTAAATGTATTAAAGAAAGATAAACAAATAAAACATAATAAATTTTATAAATAATTTAATTACTTGTTCCTCATGAATATGAGAAGAAATATGTTCAGCGTCACGATACAATAGAACTCCTTCAAATGTCATTTCTAAATAATCTGTAAAAAAAGATAAGAAAAATTATACAATAAAATTAACCAAACTAAAAACGATATTAACATAACATAAAAGTAATAAAAAATAAAAAAAAAAATTATAATACATTAAAATATAAAAAGTTGACAAATACTTCTTTCACTCAATTTTTTCTCGTACAACCACACTTCATCTTCATACCTATATATATAGGTGATTTTTTTCAACCATCCTCACCCTCACATGCATATGCAGGTTGCATGGGCCATGCACACTCCCATCGCCACCTGCAGGTGGCGACCTGCCATGCACTGCGTCACTGCGACGCTGCTGCCCCCCTGCCTCCCATTGCTGCATCACTGCTCGCCCACCCCTGCCTCCCACCATTGTTGCATCACTGCTCGCCTGTGCATGGCTCATGCACACCATCGCCACCTTCAGGTGGTGTCCTGCCAAGGCTGAATCTGCTGCATCGCCACCTGCAGCTGGCGTCCTGCCAAGGTTGAATCTGCTGCATGGGCCATGCATGTGCAGGCTGCATGGATTTAAAATATAAAATTTGATATATTTTTTAAAAGTCGAATCGAATTGAAAAAAATTGAATGTATTTTTAAGTTCTTATAAAAATTTAATTGTAATTATTTATTATATTTTAATATTTTTTGAGTATAATTTAATCGAATTTCACTAATTGATTAAAAATTTAGAGTATATAAAATTCTAAATCAAAATAAAACAAATCGAATTTATGTGAAATTCAATTTATTTATATCATGAACTCCAATACGTATCCACAAATTGCTATAATTATTTATCATACAACACGGATCTATTTGGACACTTGTTTCAACTGTGATCGGGTCCTCGACAATGCGTGCAATGCTTGATTTGAATGCCTCCCTCTCTTTGGTCTGCGTCATCCATATTGGTATGGATTCAAGTTGATGTCGGTCGCCCCTTCAACTTTCTACGAAGATTTGGATTGGGTAATCATTTCTCGTTTATTGGATCATCTGGCCAATAATCTTTGTTTGAGATCGTGTTGAACTAATTGCAGTATATGTTGGCAATATTATGTAGGTTTTAACACGGATCTGTAAAATAAAAGGGTCCATATGAATATGCATGCATGCAGCCTGTGCGTGGGAGCAGGGTTATCTAAAAGCTTGAAATCGACCGCAATCACACCATCTTTGATGAAGGTTAACTACAAACATTCTTGACTCACCTTGAACCATAGCTTCAATAGTAAATTCGGCACCACTTTGGTCGAAATTTCTTACCCTCATAAAGCTTGCATCCGCTTGAAGTGAAGTCATTCGATCGTGTAGGGTTTGACTCCAAGTCTGTCCACTATTTATTCGAGCATTAACCTATTGTCCTTTATCGGCCCACACCTTACCCAATCGAAAATATGTCTCCCACACAATACTTGCAATAGGGCGATGGTGTGCATGAGTCATGCACAGGCGAGCAGTGATGCAGCAGTGGTGGGAGGCAGGGGCGGGCGAGCAGTGATGCAGCAATGGGAGGCAGGGGACAGCAGCGTTGCAGTGATGCAGCAATGGGAGGGGGGTAGCAGCATCGCAGTGATGCAGTGCATGGCAGGTCGCCACCTGCAGGTGGCGATGGGAGTGTGCATGGCCCATGCAGCCTGCATATGCATGTGAGGGTGAGGATGGTTGAAAAAAATCACCTATATATATAGGTATGAAGATGAAGTGTGGTTGTACGAGAAAAAATTGAGTGAAAGAAGTATTTGTCAACTTTTTATATTTTAATGTATTATAATTTTTTTTTATTTTTTATTACTTTTATGTTATGTTAATATCGTTTTTAGTTTGGTTAATTTTATTGTATAATTTTTCTTATCTTTTTTTACAGATTATTTGGAAATGACATTTGAAGGAGTTCTATTGTATCGTGACGCTGAACATATTTCTTCTCATATTCATGAGGAACAAGTAATTAAATTATTTATAAAATTTATTATGTTTTATTTGTTTATCTTTCTTTAATACATTTAATAATTGATTATACTAAATTTTAATAGGGTTTGGAGTATACAATTCATCGTAGAGGAGTGAAGATCAGAGAACCTCCGGAAGTAATAGTTAATTATTTACAGCTTTTCGATTTTTATGAAGCTTCCTTCCTTCGTGGGTTTAAAATTGTGCCTGGATTGATCACGGGTTTGCTTGAGCGTTGGAGACCCGAGACCCACATTTTTCACTTTCCATTTGGAGAGTATACAGTAACTCTCGAAGATGTAGCTGTTCAGCTTGGTGTCCCAATAAATGGGAATCCATTGGTGGGACACAACAACTACCGAGTTGTTGAGGTTTGTATATAATATCTCGGCAAAATTCCTCCAGATGGATGTATAAATGGTCTTCGATTGAAAATTTCATGGTTACAAAATGAATTTTTTATAATCGAGAACTTCAGTCACGAAGAAATTGTGTATGCAACTAGAGGTTATATCATGCAAATTATTGGTGGAATTTTAATGCTAGATACATCTGGTAATTTGGTTCACACAGTACCTGCCACTGTTGGTTGATTTGAGCACGGTTGCTAACTACAGTTGGGGATCTGCAATATTGTATTTTTTATACCATGAAATGTGCAAGACCGTAATAATGATTGGGGATAAAAAGAATGCAGATATGGGAGGCTGTCAAATCTTATTGCAGTCTTGGGCATAATATAGATTGCCTTATTTAACTCCAATTGTCGAAGGTCCCGTATATATGGAATTCCCGCTGGCTGGAAGGTAATTTTGATTTAATTCGTATATATATATTTTTTAAAGTGGTCATATATATAAATTTTATGTTGATTTAATTTCTTATATATTTACAGATGGAGACATAATTTGAGGAATGCCGGTGTTGTACATAACAATGTTAGAGATATAAGAATGAAAATTTAAACTGTTGGAAAAAATCATGTATTGTAATCCATTTTTTATTAATTATGGGAGGATATATATATTTTATTAATTTTTTAATTATTTTCACAGTTTAAATGGTTGCCTTACGTGGATCCAACAATCGAGGCGTGCATACCACCAGATGTCCTTCAATGTCGTGCATTCTGGGATGCAGTGGTACCTTTGATCCATTTTTCGATTGTAGAGTATCATTGTGCTGATAGAGTGTTATGACAATTTAATTTTCACCAGCCTATTCCTAGCTCCACCATCTATTGATCATATACATATGGTGCATAAAGGCAGATTCAACGCGACGTGGGCTCAGAAACAAGGATATTTTATTTCCTGTTGGGAGGAAAGATACACGCGGTGGGTAGACAATTTGTGTCCAATTGAAGCTACTGATTTTCAGTTCAATTCAGAGTATTATTCGTGGTATTCTGAAAATGGTAAACCATTTATTGCATCTGTTGAAGATGCCAATAACTGGCTTCAAGATCCGCGTTGTTCGAAACAAGTTCATTTATCACAAGAGTCTGGTCCAGGCTAATGTTCTCAAGAACCAATAGAAGAAGAAAATAACATGGATTCTTCTACAGGATTCACTGATGATGGAGGCTACATACCCCAATTTCAGTATCCCTCAACTACTAGTAATCCGACTATTAGTAGCCCATCATACAATCTTGAAGATATGTATGGAACCCCACCTTTTTTTGGCGATGAACAGACTCCGAATAAACCACGAAGAATGGTTCAACCTCCAAGACGTTACGATCAGACATCATCTTTACACCGACAGGAATTACCGAGGAGGCGAAGAAAATAAATTTTTATCATCATGTTCTTACGTTTAAACTACAATGTACTTGAGAATTTTATTTGAATCAATATTTAAATAGTAATTAAATAATTTTATTAAATTTTAGAATCGAACCACAAAAATATTATATTTTAACGCAAGATTCAAACTCAAAATATTTTTTTTCATTCAATCCCCAAAACACGAGTTAAATAGAGATAATATACTCGATTTAAAAAAATAATTTATTTAACCCTATTCTTAATAAGAAATAAAACATGATACTATAAACAAATTTTATCTAAACCCTAAAATATATTCAAATATTGTAATTGAGATTTTTCAATTGAGTTTGAAGTTCAAATAATTTTATCTAAACCCTAAAATATATTCTATAATTAATAGTTTGATTAATTAAAATTGGGTATTAGAAAAATTATATTAAATTCAGTGCATTCAGCGCTGAATTCAACCATGCAGAACCAAATTCCATCGCCACCTCGAGGTGGCGACCTTACAATCTTTACACGGCTCATTTTGAGCCGAAGAGAAGAGGAAAATTATTAAAAAAATAACGTCGCCACCTGCAGGTGGCGAATTTGTCATTCTACTGTAGAAAATGGCCTAGATCCTCAAATATCCTTCGGGGATCCTTATATTCTCAATTAAAAATTTAAAACACTATATTCCCAAAATTTTGCCTTACACTTCAATGGATGATACTGTGATAATGCTGCCAACAGAATAATGGGTGTTCGAAACACCTCCATTGTCACGTTCTCATGTTCAGTTGGTAAATATTTCCAATCTTTGCATATTTTTTGCTTAGTCAAATGATATTACGTGTTGCAGCCAGTAAATCCAAGGATCATGCTAATATATTTACTGAAAGTTCACATGAATTGCTTACTGAGCTTGAAATTTCATTACTTTGTGAAAAGGAACCAGCTTTTTCTGTAATCAAGAAATGAGAACCTAGAAAATTTTGAGATTTACGTGGCCGTAGTTTGAAATGAAGTTTGGAATTGGCTGACATCAAAAGATAAGTTCAGCCTAAACAAATATAATACCCCATAGTATATTGAATATGTACTCTACTGCTTCTGAGTTGGATCTTGTACAATTTCGTCACCTTCGTTCATGTTTTTCTCTTGAAATAAAATTAAGATCTTCATCTATAAGATCCCCAACTTCCTTGCTTTCTCTCGATTTCGTCCTTTTATCTCATCATCTAATAAGCTGAATTTTGCCAACAACTATGCTATTTTATCTAAAATACCAGACAATACCCTTTAAATTTGGTGAATTTGCTCAAGAAACTAACAAAGAACAACATAGGAATCATGACGTTTGATAAAAATAACATTTGACAAAGATATTAACTAATTCAGTCCATTCTTGTATCAGCAAATAAGCTATTTCCCATCTTTTCAAATTATTACTTAAACTTGTTCATACATGTTAGAAATGTTGATTTAATGACATATATGGATATGATACATAATTGCTGTGGGAAAAAGTTAACTACAGCTTCATTGGTCATGTTGGCCATCAGACAGCATCAGTTGTTGCTCAGGCTCATATCAAAGTATCAAATTTTCAATCTATGGTATTGTCATCGGTCACCTTAATAGGCAATAAAGCAAAAACAGAGAACAAATAACAAGGGATGAAGATGGTGAAGGAAAGCAGAGGAGGCAGATAGCAGCTCTGCAGAAACTAATGAATGAAGATGATGAGTCCCTCACTTCCTTCTCAAGTCTCTCTGCAATCTTTTTTTTTCAGGCCCATATTTAATGCTGCATTTAATGTTTTTCTAATCTCTTTTGCATGAATGGAAACAGACAATTGATATACAACCCACCAACTCTTGTATTTTTCAAGATTCAACAGTGACAGTTCAATTATTTAAGTAAGATCAGGTTCAGAGAAAAGCATGGCCCATAACCTTGGAATGCAAGTCTCTAATTATTATACAGAAAAAGAAGAAGAAATGTGGTCATGAGTTACGTTGGGGATTTATCCCTTCGAGGTGGGCTTGTCTAAAATGCAATAGGAAGATCAGGGTCTAAACCTTTAAGCTTACATATCTTGTAACTTACGAAAGAACTGTCTGCAATTCTGCATCTTTCTCACTTTTAAATGACAAATGTCGTCACTTTGCCATCAAAATTAACAAATCTCTGATCCCATCTCAACGCTCAGAAAAAGGGGTGAAATTTAATGACAATGAAGATTTATTAATAACACTTTAATTTGTTGATGTTTTAACTGTTAAGTAAAGAAAAACATACCGACAGATGCCATGTTTAAGAAGGATACAGTCTTTTGCAGGAAAAGGCAAACCATTTCATGAAATAAAGAGCAAAAGGTGCTGCAGTGAAGCTCAAACTCAATGAAAAAGAAATGTAGAAACGCTTTACACTGTGGCAAGTGGCTACCATATGTGATATCTGTTTCCACCATGCAAGAGGGGAGAATGAAAACAAGTGTATAGAATTGGAAGTAATTTCCCCCCCTTATATCTACAGTTGAAAAAAGGAGGTGGCTTTTACAGTGAACGTACAATGGTTTACTTTTATAGTTCATCAAGGGTTGTAAATCAGGTTTCCACACTTGCATTTCCAACTCATGGGCTTGTAGTTTGAGATATCGTTCCCTCTAGAGTAAGAAATCGAGAAGAATGAAGCTGAGAATTGATGGATACTCTGGTTTTTGGATAGTGTTGTGACAGGAACTTGAATTGCCTCACAGTTGGGGCAAGAACTGCACCTTCTCTCGCACCTCGGTGGTCTTGACCCTATCAGACTTCTCGCCATCAATGGCTTCTTTTCTTCAAATCCTTTCTGTTTCGTACACCATTATTGGATTCAGTCATTTTCTGATTGGATGTTAAGAAATAAGCAAGGAAAGAAAAGGGATTTTGATATTGATACCTGAGCAACCTCGATCAACCTGGAAAGAGACCTTCCTGGAATTACATGAAAGTGAGTGTATAAAAGATGGGAGTTAATACATGAGCTTTCTTTCTTTTCTATGTTTCTAAATTTTGATAAGGAAAGAAGGATACCTTCTGCAGCCATGAATGTAACTTGGGTGAAGCTTGAAACCAGGAGAAACAGCAAGGGAACAATATGGTGTCTATTTCTGTGGCAGCAAACATAATTAGAAGAGCTGCTCATTTTTCTTCTTCTTTTTCCTAAAACAAAGAAGGTTCAACTTTTGAATCCTTAAAAGATGAGAGATATGGAGTAGGGTATTACTGTATTAGAGCAGTGAAAGTTATTAGGACCAAAGCAGGGAAATTAAATATGGTTGGCAGTGTAGAAGGTAACTGAATCTGATATTTTTTTTAACCTTTCTAAAAGTGTCCCCGAGCAGAGTTCCAGTACTTGAATTCCACCTCCACAACCATAGTGCATGAGAAAAAGAATGATGGTCTGATTTTACCTTGTAAATCTCTGAAAGCACTTCAATGAAGCTTAATGAGCTAAAAGGGAAGGACCTCAGCCTCGTTTCATGAGCCAAGAAACCAATGTATTATGCACCTTAGCAAATATAATATATGTATATGAAAGCAAATATTGTAGCAGCAGCAGCAGGGGAGGTAGAAAAGCAAAAAGAATTGACAGTAGAGGCAGACTAAGGAAATAGACAAAATTGCAAACAAAAACAGCAAAACTAAGAAGATAACACAAATACCAAATGTTGGTAATTTTTGAAACATTACCAAATGATAGTGATTTCTCTGCAGACAAGTGGTTTTATCATTTATGTAATGTCAAAGGTGTTATTGTCATAGGGTTTAGCATTTGACCCTTCCCAATTTGTCCACCCCAACACGCCAAATTATAACTTGGGAGATGGGTTGGGTCTGGTATAGATTTTGCTTGAAATTATTTTACCTGCAACTGCAAACAAGACCTCACGCACGTTCTTGGGAATGACCCAATCACACGCTTACCCTGTCCTTAACACACAACCACTCTTTAATCACTTTGCAAAATCCCAACTGTTTCTGCTTCCAGATTTCTCCTACAAGTAATTTCTGCTCTTTAAACTCTTTTTTTATTTTTCATTTCTGAGTGCTGATGCTGACACCTTCTCCATTATTGAGTGTAGTGTTACACCAGCATTACGATTTAGAGCCATTACAACAGCATTAGAAGAATAGCAGAAGATTGGGCCAAAGTCCAGCTGCAACGTGAAAAGCCAACACTGGAACAGAGTGTGAGCTGGGTTGGGACCGGCAAGACGCCATGAATTAATCAATTTGTTTAACTATGTCTAGCTCACCAACAACAGTCCAACGCCAACTTGCGTGGAGTTGCTTGCTCCCTACCTTTTAGCTGTTGATATATCATCCAAGTTCCATATGGATGTATATGTCTACACAAAGTATGCTAAATCTTTTAAAAGGTTATTTATATATACTTAGAAAATCATATTCAGATTTTAAAGAAGTAAACATAGATCTTCCTGACCTCATCTTTGAGAGACTGGAAGTAAATTAGGTTCTAAAACCAGCTTCAGAAAATAATATTTCCATCATTAGGTACAGATTCTTAGCAAATAATCTATCTTTACAACACATGTAGGTCACCTATGATTGTTAAATGCTATATAAATTTACATGCAAATGTTCTAATACCTTAACGACACATATAGGGATACCATCTTCTACTGTGTTAGTCTTGTTGACACTCCACTTTTAAAACCTGCAAAAGCATATTACTCTTGGGAGTTCTAACCTCCAGCCAACGTCCCACCTAACCCTTGAATGGCATTGGAGTTTTAACGATCATGTGTTGGACTATATCAGCTACATCAGAATTAACCCAATAGTTTCTCACCAGAGCCGTTTCTGAGATTTTAGTGATCCTAGGGTAAACATAAAAAAAATAGGCCTTTAATAATAAATATTAGAAAAAAATAATTTTTAATAAAAAGTATAATAAAATTAAATTAAGTATATACATACTAAAAATATTAGAAAAAATTAGACTCCTAATAACAAATATTGATAAAAAAATTAATTAATAATAAATACAAGGAAAATAAATTTTAAGAGTAAACCTCTAATAACAAATAATGTGAAAAACCTAACCTCTAATAACAAGTATTGGAAAACTATGGTCCTATTAATAATTGTTGATAAAATAAACCTCTTATATATAAGTATTAAAAAAATTAGACCTAATAACAAATATATTGAAAAAAATAGATTTCTTACAATAAATATCAAAAAAATAAATTTTAAAATTAAACTCTTAATAACAACTATTAGAAAAAATTGTGACTCTAATAGCAAATAAAGAAAATAAATAAATTTTAAAAAATATTCTTTTAGAGTACCCCTAATAATAAGTTTAGTAAAAGATAAGACCGAGCAACAAGCATTGAAAAAATTAAAATTTAGGAATCATAATAAAGAATAGTGAAAAATAAATTTTAAGAGTAAAGTTAATACAAATATTAAAAAATAAAAACATAATAATAAATACTAAAAAATAAAATCGTATAATAACAAGTATTAAAAAATAATCGATCTATAACAATAAATATTAAAATTAAATTCTATAATAAATATTAAAAAATTAAAATTAAATATATTTAATAAAAAATTAAAATTTGGGGCTCTAAACGGGGTGGGCCTTGGTCCGTCGGCCTTATTGCCCACCCCACAGCCGGCTCTGTTTCTTACCTGACGAGCACGATGGTAAAATAGAAAGGGTGAAAAGGACTGTAAGCATCAAGTTCACATCTAATTCTACGTGCAAAACAGTGTTAGTAAATGATATATATACTTGCCTGAATTGGCAATATGTGCAAGAAGCCTTTGTCTGCTTCCTTTGAAGTAAACATCAACACGTTCCCAGCTCATTTTTGTTAAGCATCTGATCATTTCCTAGGCAATACGTATAAAATGAGTGAAAATTTAGTCAACTAGGCAGTATGAAATGGATGAGTTGGTTTTTCAGCTTTCCAGCAAAATGCCAAGCTAAGAAAATTAAAAGCAACTAACTCGAGTCGGATGTCTCGAATAGGGTAAACTACTGTGCTAGTCACTTTCGTTTACTCTCAGTATATTTTTAGTCACTGATTTTAAAAAATGATCAGTAAGGTCACTATCGTTTTCGAGGTGTAAAGTTTTGGTCACTCCAATGTTAAGTGTCGTTAAATATTAACGGAAAGATGATCTGACATAATAAGAAAATGATAAATTATTTAAATAGTCCTTAAATTATTATTATATTTTTGTTTCAATTTTAATTTGACCCCCCAAATTTTAAAACTTTATATTTTTATCATTTTCTTAAAAAATCTAACTTAACCCTTATCCAAAAAAAAAAAAAGTGAGCAGCACACAAACATTCAGAACATAAGTAAATGCCTAACCTCAAAAAGAACACAAACACAAACATTCAGAATATGAGTAAATCTAAAGATTGCCCAAATATTTTGCCTATAAATTCGTTCATTTTAAGATTATCCTTCTCATATCCCTCTTTACTGGAGCAAACAAAATATACCTTTTTTTATATTCCTAAGCTTTCTTCTCCTTGAAAATTTCTCTATAATTCAAGGGAAAATGTGGCATTAATATTTAAATACCAAAATAAATGTTGTTTCGGTTGGTATCGAATACAATCTATACCAATTTTTAACTTTTTATTGATCCATGAACAATAATCATCAAGTATATAGAGCACTCGGTTTATAGTAACCAGATAAAGAATTAGAATCATATAAACTCCAAACAAAACCTGCTAAACAATAGACAGAAAAGCAAAACTATAACCAACAATAATCTATAAAATTGGTATTGTCGACTTGGAGGTCAAAAATTATGTGCATTTAGTAGTGCTCGGTGGACCATATCAATAAAGTGAGTGTCCTAAAACATATGCAATGCTGGTTAGATGCTAAATGCGGGGTTGAGTTGGGGGTTTAAAACATGAATAGAAATTCTAGTCTAGGATCTTTCATAATCTGAATTTTTAAAGTCTAATTTGAAACGCTACAGATAGATAGTAAACTAACCTGAATGAGAGTCAAAAGAGCCTCATGAACTTTTTTTCTGTTAACAGATAATCCATATTTTTGAGCGGGAACAGATGCAGGAGTGGGTGATGGTGAAAGGGTAGAAAAAGGTTGAAGTTAAATTTTTGACGAAGATGATAAAAACGTAAAGTTTTAAAATTTTGAGAGTCAAATTAAAGATAAAATAAAATATAATAATAATTTAAAAACTATTTAAGTAATTTATTATTTTTTATTATGTCAAATCATCTTTTTGTTAATATTTAACGGCACTTAACGTTGGAGTGACTAAAACTTTACACCCCGAAAACGATAATGACCTTACTAGTCGTTTTTTAAAATCGGTAACTAAAAATATATCGGAGGTAAACGAAAGTGACTAGCGTAATAGTTTACCCTTCTCCAATACAAATCTGTGTGAGATCTTCCATTAAAATCAACATCTGGGAACATCATATCCTCGTACCATGTCCAAAAATGTACCGGGACAAGTGCCATATAAATACTTGAAGAAAAATATGAAGTTTGAGCAACATAACTTGCAAGCACTTCAACTATAAAATGTTCCTATGCCCAAAGACTAACAAACAACCAGACCAAGGAAGAATAATTTATAAAAATATATATATTTCATAATTGGGTTTAATATAACAGACCCAAAATATTAAACATTTATTTTTAATAATTGATCTTGTGTGGAGTTAATTTGTGCTATTAATTCATTCGAAAACTTTATAAAACATTTAGAATCAAATAATGATAAATACTTTTACTGTAGATGAAATTCATCGACCCAATCCATAAAATAAGGTCATAGTGATTGCAAAGCCCATTATTTCAGTCTTATTTCAGTCTTAGGGCCCATTTGTGGTTGCTTTTAAGCAACCAAAAACCCTTAAAAAAGTGCTTTTGACGGATTTAGGTTATTTTTTTATTGTTTTTAGTTCCTTTTTAAATAAGTTTTTTCACCCAAACTCAAAAGCTAAAATTTTTAGCTTTTGAATTGGATAAACTAGTTTGAAAATAAAATTACTTATTTATCCTTATAATATATTTGTTAAAATAATATTTATACATATATAATTATAAAATAATATATATTTTATAATATTTTATATTTAGAATAAAATTATTTTATTTTAATATTTATATTGAGAATAAAATTATTTTATTTTTAATTTATTTTAAATTTATTATTAATTTATAATTGTTATATTCGTATATAATCTAAATTATGTATATATTTTTAAATTAAATTTTACAAAAAAATATTATAATTTAAATTTATTTTTTTTAATAATCATAACATTAATAAAAATTAAAAAATTTTAAATATAATTTAAGTTCATTAATTTTAAATTAATAAAAATTAAATTTATTTTAATACCTTACAAATCATGTCTAAAATAGATATTTTATCTTTTCAAAATCAATTTTTTACATCAATGACAAACACTACTTAACTTTTTAAAATCAATTTTTTAACCATAATTTTAAAATCATTTTTTCAACGGCACTTTTTATAAGTAATGCGCCTCGGTTTAAGTTAAAACCCCATCGAGGCTTTTTAAACCGCATCTTCCATAGCGCATTGCTTCGTTCCTACACGGCTTCAACCTTCTTTAATCAACGAATAGAACTCATTCTAGATGTTTACTCTCCCCTGTTTCTTACATGCCAAAGGGAACCATTCCAAATTCAGCTCATAGGCCATATGTCTGTGGTGATTTCGTACAAGTCAAGCAAATAGAGAATTCTTTCCCTTGGTATACGCAGCACAAGCAGCAGCATAGATAATGAAGGCTTAGTTTACTTCTCAGTTGTAAACTTTAACTGGGTTGTATTTTGAAATGAATTAGAGTGGCCATGGACCGAACCACGACAAGGTAACTTCAACCACAAGGATGCCAATCAGCTCTTGGAATTCTGTAATAATCACGACTTGGGAACCCTAGTTAAGTTCGGAACTCCTGGTGTTCCAACTTCCAATCTGTAGGATAGATTTAGGTTGCTTCGTGGCAGGTTAATCGCTTTTAAATTTTAATCGGACGTTAGTGGCGGTGCACTTCAACTCCTCTCTTCTCTAATAAATTCACCAGATTCTTCGTTCAAAAATATCAATCATTAAAAATGTTCATTGGGAGCTTAACCCAAACTGCAAGAAAAGCAACGGGGAATTCAATCCCAATCAAAACCAATCCTTGTTTAGAAAAACAGGGCAAGAAAAGGGTCAAAGACAGGTTATATTGTCATTGGAACTAGAAGGTGGGAGGTCGTTTTGTATGGGTTAAACCACCACAAAAGCGAAGTGAGTCAGACTGTTGAGCCCTGTTTTTGAGCCTGAAGAACGGAGGGGTTTGAGTGGTTGGTTGGGTTAATCAGGTCCCGTGCGTTTCTTACCGCACGCGTCTTATAAGCAACGAGGCTCTCATAAAGTACAAACAAAATTTTGAAATAAAGTCTTGTTAAGCTACACTAACGATAGATATTGTTGAATATCATTAAATTAATTATTAAAAAATTATAAGACTAAATATATAATTAATAATTATTTAAAATATAATTTTAATTAAATTATTTTTCATGAAAAAATTTATACGTGGTTATTTAATTATCATAATTTTTTGTGTTGGTTATCTAATTTATTTTTTTTATCAAAATCGTCACTAATATTTTATTTCGTTACTATTTTAGTTATCAAATATTGAATATTTAACAAAGATCGTGACATGACTTGATTTAATAATAATTTTAGTCCCTAAAATCATTACGTTATATTAATTTAATCATAATAAAAATAAATCATTAAATATTTGAATTAAACACCAAATTCTTCATCTCTTTTCTTCTTTCTTTGCAACTCTACTGAAATAAATTTTCTGGATTAGTGAACGTTGGTTGATGTAAAACTCAAGCATAAGTTATAAATTGTTGCTCTATTTATTTGATGCGGCTATTATAATATTTTAGAATTATTATTGTTTTCAAACATCATTTGTTTTTAAATCAAATACGCTGTAGCAATGACGTCCACCTTATTAAAAATTTAGGGTTTAGTTTAAATGTTTTAAATTAAATTAATATTTAATTTAATATTTAATGATGATTTTGATTAAAAAAAATAGTGATTAAAATGATCATTTTTGGGGAACTTTTAAGTTATGGGAAGACTTGATACCAAATGGACAGCTCTCACTCCCCACACCCTTTTACCAATCGGAGGAGAGGATGTTTTTATGGCGTGTGGGACTCTCCCTCTCGTAGGGGAACTTATAAAATTTCCGATAAAACAATGTATTATAAAAAAAAATTATAATATGCGTCGAACATAGATAAATATTATTAACGTTAAATATTATTAAATTAATTAATAAAAATTAAAAATTATAAAAACTCAAGAGATAATTATAAATTATTTAAAATAAAATTTAAATTAAATTAATTGTATAATAAATTTTTAGGATTTTTATTTTTATTAATTAATTTAATGGTGCTTAACAGTATTCAAAGTTAGTAATATTTATCAATGTTCGACGCACGTAATAGACTTACTGTTATTAGAAAAATACTGTTAAAACAACTTCAAAACGGTGCGTTCAAAACTACTTAAAGCTTTGCTTAGTATTGTTCTTCAAATCAGCTTTTGACTCCAAAAATTGGTTTAAGACAGAAAACAATAAATAGGTAGCTTTTGGGGGGAAACTATGTTTGAAAAGTTATTTTCAATCCAAAACCAAACAAAAATTTTGTAGCTTTTATAATTAAAAAATGCTTTTAAAAATTAAATTACAAATTTAACCTTCATTGGTTATTGTTTTATTTATAATTTTTATAAAGATATAATTAATACTCCCTTCGTCCCAAAAATAATATCCCTTATTGACTTTTTAAAAGTCAATTTTTTAAAACTTTGACTATAATCATATTAAATATTTTAAATAATTAAATTTTATAAATTATATATCTAAAATCTACTCAATTAAAAGTTTTTAAAATATATTTTTTTATATTTTTATCAATATTAAAATTTAAATAATCAAGAATCAAAATTGAAAAAGTTTGACTAAAAAAAATTAATAAATGACAATATTTATGAGACAGAGAGAATAAAATATTTTTAATTTAAAACTTATATATTAATTAAAATATTTTAAATTTATTCTATTTTCATAGAATATATACACTTGTATCAAAACATTGGTTGGAATTAAAATTTATGTAACTTAGAAGAAAATTGTTTAGATATCAATTTTATAACTTGTTTCGGTGTCCATGTTGGTTTTGCAATAGCTGCTCAATCTAGGCGAAAGTATCGTATGATCTAGGGTGATTATTGTTGGATATTAAATTAAATCAGATCTAATTTTTTTGATATTCAGATTTTCGGATCAATGATATAGTGATTCGTATCCGATCTGAAAAAAACGGATATCTATATATTCAGATATCAGGTAGTCGGATATCTGATTATCCATAAATATAATTTGATTATTCTAATTTTTCAAATTTGAATATTGTATTTATAGAAATTTTAGAATTTTGAATATAATAAATAACATATTATTAAATATAATAGGATTCACAATTATAAAAATTTTAATTTTTAAAATTTTTAAATATAACAAGCACTAAATTGTTAAATAGAACAAGATTAATATTAATAAAATTTTCAATTTTTGGATTTTCGGATAATTCAAAACTTGAAATATTATGATCCGTATTCGATCCGAAAACTTACAACCAGATCGAGTATTCGATCCAAAAATAAAAATAAAATCAAATATTTAAAATTTTAAATCGAATCGACTGAAACAAATATTTTTTACACCCCTATTATGATCTACGGGGTTCAATTCCTTGCAAGGAACTAAGGGTGCGTTTGGATGATACGTTAATCGGGAGAATAATTTTTATTGGAAAGTAAATTTTATCAAATTGATTTTATGATATATTTGTCTTTAAACAAACTAAAATTTTAATATATAATAAAAAATATTTACATAAAAATCCATATAATTGAAAATATTTACGTGAAAGTTCATAAATTAATTTTATAATTAATCTCATTATGACTCAAATTAATAATTTCATATTTTAATTTAATATTAATTAGTCTCTTAATTTATCTAATTTAATATTATTTTTTAAAATAAACTAGTTAATACAAATTTAATATTAAAATATTATTAATAAATATAAATTAAATTAGTTTTAAAATTAATATTATTTTATTTTAATATTATTCAAGAGTAAATCTAACATTAAATAAATTGCAGGAGATACCATGTATATACCATAAACTCTATAACATTAAATAAATTAGTCTCTTATTTTAATAATAAAATATTTAATTTAGTTTTTTTTATAAAATATTACTCTTTAAATAAAACAATAACAAATATTGGATTAAAAAGAATATCATTTGAATAAGTAATACTTGGGTTTGATTTTTGTAACGACCTAGATTCAGATCTGAGTGTCAGGTTAATTCGACGGGTTTAGGCTTTGGTTTTGGGTCCCGAGTTTGTTTAGTTTGGGCTTTGTTGGACCTTAGGCTTGTTGAGCTCGTTGGTTGTTGGACTTATAAGTTTTAAGCTGGAGACTTTTTGGTAAATAACTAATAGGTTGATAAGAAGGGTTGGGTGTTTTATTTCTCTGCAGAAAAGTGATATCATCCCCCTCTCTTTTCTTCTTTCTTCTTCATCTTGGTAGCAAGAAAAAGTAGGAGTTAAAAGGTAAGATCTTTAAGAGTTATGGGTGGAATCTCATTTTTGAGGTAAAGAAGATGTTATAGGGTTGTTGTGTATCTTTTTAACAATCTAAAGAAGTGTTAGTTTGATGTAGATGAAGGTTTAGTGTGGGTTTAAGGTGTAATCCGGGAATAAAGCTTTGAGGGTTGTTTTTATGTTTACTTGATGTTTTTAAGAGTTAAAGATATCCTTGGATGTGTCTAAGAGTTGGTTTAACCTCTCCCTTGTAGAGAAACAAGTGGAGGACCCATCTTCGAGCTTGGGTGGAGGAAGAGCTTGACAAGAGGGGAGCTCGGGTTTGGTTGTTGTTTTGCAAAGGTTGGTACCCCCAACTCGTTCTATACATCACTCATATCATGGTAGTTGCATTCATATAGATTTTTGAAGCATGTGTGCTTGAAGACATTAATGGTGATTTTTGGATTTAGGTGTTTGAAGACTGAAAATGATATTAAAACACCCTAAACTTCCTTAAGATTGAGTAGGAACACTTTAAGATCAATTAGATTAAACTTGAGGATAATCCTTAGAAAATTTCAAGTAAAATATGCAGGTTCATGCAGGGGTATCGATACTGGTGACCCGTGTATCGATACCCCTTGTAATACCCGAATTTCGTCTGGGTACTCAATAATAAAATAAGGCTAAGGTAAATATTAAATATAAATAAAATTAAGAAAATATATAAATAAATAATGTTATGTAAATTCAAAATAAAAAATAAAATATAATAAAATGGAGGATAAGGTTGAGTTCGGTTACCTTGGAGTTGGGGAGTTAACGGGAGTTAAAAAAAAGAAAATGAACCGAAAGAGGGGGAGAG
Organism: Abelmoschus esculentus; assembly: GCA_035048815.1. Classification (NCBI taxonomy): domain Eukaryota; kingdom Viridiplantae; phylum Streptophyta; class Magnoliopsida; order Malvales; family Malvaceae; genus Abelmoschus; species Abelmoschus esculentus. The sequence continues at coordinate 4,171,703 of JAUCBN010000010.1, forward strand.
AAGCAACGATGGGAGAGGGATGCATTGAAAAACAGAGAGAAGAGGAGGTTCGGCCATAAGAAAAGTACACCAGAGGACAGGCCACAACCTTTGTCCGTACACGTTCCGAAGATCGGACCTTTATCGGTGATGGAAACTGTTGTGAACCGAAGTGTTGTTGAAAGCCATCAACCGAGTAAGGTTTCTTGATCTTGCAAGCAGTTTTGGAAAGCGGGAGATTATGAAGGAGGCAATGCATGCGATTCTACCATGTCCTCTACCGTTGGCATGGATCATGTTAGGGTTCATCCCAAGTTTCTACATTCAAATGCAACCAGTCATAAGTGGGCTCTTGGAGCCTTTGTTGAGCTTTTGGACAATGCAGTAGATGAGACTTGCAATGGAGCTACATATGTTTGCATAGATATGTTACAGAATCAAAAAGATGGCAGTAAGATGTTGCTTGTTGAAGTGCAAGTGAAGGATTTCAATTCCAGTAGGAAATTTGTGCAAGTTCACCGACAAATTCACCAATAATTGACGAGGAATAAACTCACCAACATCATTTAGTTCAACAATGGTTTACACGAGTCCAATAGTGCGGGGAACTGTAGATCGGAGGAAAAAGCAAAATAAAGGGCTCGGTTATTGGCAGTGTGATGCGATAGTTGTATTTATCGGTGTGATAGTTGCGGTATGGTCGGCTCCCACAACAGTTTCTTACTCTGATAACGTTATTTGCATGCTTTCCACAAACCAAATCGACGCGTCCCTCTCGCACCAGCATGTTCGCCTTTGTCTGCAATTCCTTCCCAGAGCCACGCCTTGCATCCTGCGCAATTGTTGTGCCAAAGAACAAACATGGAATTGTAATCTCAATTCAGAGGTAAGGATTTTATTTATTTATTTATTTATTTATTTATTTATTTATTTATTTATTATATTAGTTATATTAATTTATTCATAATATGAGTCATTTAGTCTAAAATCCTCAAATTTGGTCATTGTATCGTTTAATTAATACTTTTATTTAATTTATTTAATTTATTTTGATTGCATGTTTTAAAAGCATATAGTATATCTGTTTAGGTGACACTTAATTTCACTTAGATTAAATTAGAGCCTTTTTAGGATTAGTCACTTTAATTAAATAATTAATTAAATAGGGAGATAATTTAGTAACGATGGCGTTCTAATCCTATACCTTGGATATACTAAATGGTCAGTATTATGAAATGGCATTATGTTGGCCAAGGGTATACTTCGGTATCGTATTCGGCGCGTCATCGAAACGTAAAAAAATGATAAATAATTTTAAGGTTAGAATTTAATAAAATTAATTAGGTAAAGATTAGTAGCACCAATAGAATTATTAATTTTGTTTGGTGTCGAAATGGTAGTGCCCGTGCATTCGGATGTTATCATAATACACCCGGTAAAATTAATAATTTAATAGGATTTAAATATTTAAATTGATGGAGCCTTTTTAGGTTAGAACTTAAAATCGACAAGATAATAATCGATCATGCATTTTAAAACCTTTTGGGGCAGAACTTATATTTCTTTAAATACGAGTTAAGGTTTCCTATCTAGAGGACGTCTTATTAAGCTCGTATTTAAAAGAAATGTATTTTCTTATCCAAAAGGATATTCTTATTCGAACGATATTTATTTGCCAATAACAGATTAAATTAATATTATTATTTGAAATACCGAAATGCCACGTGTAATTAAAAGGTACCGATTTTTGGGCGCTCGTAAGGGTCGTCCTTACGCGTAACCGACTCCCGAACCCAATGTTTTAAAAATAAATCTCTGGTTTGTTTTATGGTGTCTGGCCTACCAAAGTGGCCGGTGGCGACTCCAAATTAATTTTAAAATTCAAATGTTTTCAATAAAATTTGGTTTTTCATATTTAAAAGCAATTAAATCGATTTTTATAAAATTCATTCGTCAGGCTATTTTTCACACTTTTCGGTTTTAAAACGGTTGCGACACCCCTGAGGGAAAAAATAAGCAAGACGAGCAAGGGTATCGAACCATGGTTCGATACCGAACCCTCTAGTAGTTTTTCCTGGTACTACTGATTCGATGCTGATATTGAATCAAGGAAGCCTCTTTCGTTGACCTTGAAGTTGGTCAAAGGGTACCGGTACCAATATCGATACTAGTGTTTCGAAGACCTATTTGGGTAGGTATCGATGTAGGGTGTTTCGATACTCCACTTAAGGGTATCGATACCCCTGTGTAATCTCGTCAATTTGAGTAAAAATTTGAGGTTCGATAATTATATTAATAGTCTCATTAATCTTAAAAGCTATGAAATGGATTGTTTAACAAAGATCGATAATTATAACCTCGAAAGACCAATTTGGGATAATCTTAATATATCTTAGTTGTGCTAAGATCCTAGGTGGATCGTTGGTGTGGTTTGAGTCCTTGTGTGATGGAAATCCAGATATCCATAAGTGTAGCAACAAGTTGAAGGCCATCCGATATAATATGTCGGGTGATGTATTGAAGACTTTATTTCTGAGTATTGGGCGGCCTCACTCGAAGATGTTCGATGTAACATTCCGAGCATGAGATTGGTTGGACGACCTCTATCCCTTTCCGAACGTTGGGCGACCTCGTTCGAAGATGTCCGATGTAACATTCCGGACATAAGATTTGCGGGCGGCCTCAATCCTAAGTGTAGGATCCCGATGTTGTGTGGATGCGGGCCTCACTCTTGTGTGTTGACTTGTTGTTACTTGTATATGTTGTGTGCGATAATATACATCTCATTTATGTCATGTGATAGGTAAGCATACTAGACCATCATATCATGCATGATATTTATATGTGTTGCTTTACTGCTTATGATATGCATGACGAGTTCAGCGTATCCACTGAGCTTTTGTAGCTCAGCGTTCGATTTTCGTACGTAGGTTAGGTGAAGCCGGTTCTTGTGAAGCACCATCGAGGTTTGGATTCAGCATCGACTATGTGTCAGAGTACAGTGATAGATGTAATGGGCTAGTACTTTGTCAAACCCTATATTATTTTGTAACTATGTTTATTTTAATTTGGGTCGAATGTTTTAAATTGGTTGTAATATTTTGGAGCTCCGGTTTCTTTATATTATTTTGGGCTTATATTTTAACTAAATGAATTTTTATAGATCGTATTTGGACTTGAGTTTGATTTTATTATTGGGCTTTGGAAAGAAATTTTGAAATATAAGTTTTAGGCTGGAGGGTCAATGTGACACCGGGTCGAGGGTGTTACAATTTTAGTTAATTTAATTAATAAAAAATAATAATTTAAAATTAAAAACATTTAATTTATTTTTTATTAAATGCTAATATGTAAGTATAACAATAACAATAATAATAAATATTAGACTAAAATTAAAGAATAGAAATAAGTAGGGATCAATTTTAGATAAAAATAGACTTTTCAGTGACTAAATTTAACAGCAAATAAAATGAAAGACTTGATATGATATTTACCCCTAATTAAAGAATTATGTAGGTTTTTGTAAAATAATCTATGTGGCGCGATCTTATAGTTAAAAATTAATTTAACGGTTGTTTTTTTAAGAGTAAAAATAACGATTTAGGATCAAATGAATAACGGTGAAATTATTAGACGGCACAAAATCCCTAATGATACGTTACTAAATTTAAAAAATTGATAAACTTTAGGGTGGATTCTGTGTACGGGTATAAACGAATTGAGTCGAGTTTAAGTAGTGTTAAGTTTGGTTCGGTTTGTTAAGATTTCGAGTTCAGTTTGAGCTTGAGTAATTTTAAACGAGCCTAAAAAATTTGAACTCGGCTCGTTAAGAACTCGAGTTGAGTTCGAGCTTTTTTGAGCCTAATTGAGTCATGTATTGACCGATCTTTGACCGTGTTAAACTCGAGTAACTCTTATATCTCACATTTCATTTAAAGCTTGGTGGAGAAAAAACTTTGATACATAAGTCATGTAAACTCAAACTTGTTAATTTAGGTTTTAGTATGCTAATTTAAGGTTTAAGACTTATGTTTAAGGTTTATATTTTAGGGTTTTAAGTTTAGAAATTTATATTTTAAATTATAAAAAAAATAAAAATAATAATATATTTATATTTTCGAGTTGCTCGTGAGCTTTTTGAGTTGGGTGTCATATAACTCGGCTCGTCAAGAAATCGAGTCAAATTTGAGCTCGAGACGAGTCCAATCTAGTCAAATTTTGACCAAGCTTTGACTAAGTCGAGCTCAAGTAGCTCACGATCTATCTCGTCTCATTTACAACCCTAATTTTGTGCATGGGAAAAAATTGAGATAGAAGAGAAAATTAATCAAAAAGTGTCATTAAATAGGGAAATTATATCATGAGTTTGACTTATCATATCATTTATGGTCTTATCCAATCATAACCATACACTTCAACGTATCTTTCAAATTATTTTTTCAACTAATGAATCTTCACTTGTTTTTTTATATCATTTAAAAAATATATTTTCTGAAAATTAGATTAATAACATGGATAACTAATGATAAAATAAATAATTTTTATTGATTAAAAACCACGGATGATATAAAGAATCGAACCCATAGATCGACGACAATCGAAGAAGCCAAACTCAAATTTTATTTATAATAATCAATTAATAAACACGTGGTACTTATCAGTTCACTAATCATCTTCATGCGTGTATTAATTAATTATTTTTGTTTAAAGGTTGCTTTCCTTCTTTCTTTTCTATTATTTCTACATAATTTAATTTTACAACTTCCACAAACATAATCTCATCCTTTAATCTCTATCATTCCTTTCTGAACTTTTCGACCCTATTCATAGGTAACGTCTGTAGGTATGTATAAATGATTAACCTAATCTGTACAAATCCCCTTTATCTAAACCAATGAAAAAAGAGTTTACTTTATGAGCAAATTGCTCCTCCTTCCATGATTCTCTTTCTTGGTCATTAAGCAACTAAGGCAGTTTCCATGGAGTTTCTTCCTCACCAAAAGCTATAGAAATTTGTAATGTTTAGACAATGGGAGTGGGGGAGCAGAACTGATAAGATTTGAACAGGAAATACTTACTCTATTTCTATATATGCATCATACAGATTGGATTTAACTCCACTAAATGAATCGAAATCAGTAGGGATAGTTCTAATAAAAACCTTCTCAGTTTTTGCTATGTACAGAATAGTTAAGTTATGAATGAAAAATATAGATATAAAGTGTAGTAAGGTCTTAATAATTACTGCATATTTGTATATCTTTCACACTTAATATATACCCTTGAAGAGAACTAGCAATGTTCTATGGCCCTCGGCAACTTATCTAGCAGGCTGCAGATGGGTGAGTGAAGGGGGTGAAGAAGTGAGGTCTCTGCCCGATCGTAAAAGTGTTCGATGCCGAAGGGCCTTCGCCTCCATTGTCAACCTTTTCACAAGAAGGGCACATGGTGAGTGTGGCTGCTGGATGTTGCATGTAATACGATGCTGTTAGTTTCAATGATTTGAGCTCTTGCAGTTCCTTGTGAAGCCTATTGTTCTCTTCTGTTAGTGTTTCGCAGCATTTCTTCAGTAACTCACAGTCTAGTTCAGTCTGTTTCAGCTTTGTCCTATATAAAAAACAAGGCAAAAAAAAAAAAAAAATCAAAAATAAGGGAGAGAGGAAAACAACTTGGTTCATACAAGAAAAAATACCTGGCTCTCCTATTCTGGAACCATACTTCCACTTGCCGGGGACTTAGATTCAGGTGTTCTGCTAAAGCTTGCTTTTGTTTCTGCCAACATAACAAGGAATCATTATCAAGCAAGATAACATACATGAAGATATAAGTTTATAAAGATCAAGCAGAAGTTTACAGGTTTCAGAGTGCTGTGTTCTTTGAAGCTATCTTCTAAAATGGCTGATTGTTCTTTGGTAAGCCTAAGTTTCTTCCTGGGGCTGCCTTCTTCGTCTTCATCACTGACCCTCGAAGAAACTCTCTCCAATTCCACCTCTTCACCGCCCAAATCTCTCTCCCTCTTAACACTCGAGTTAGAAAACGAAGAAACTGCACTGAGACTAATAGAAGAGGCTTGGCGTTGGTGCAAATCAATCCACTCGCCACGTACGTTACTAGAATCAAACTTCACAAAGGATTGATGCATGTCGTGTGATGAACCTAACGAAAGAAACTGGGAAAACATATCATGTTTGAGGAAAGATTTCTTCTTCTTTTGTTGCTGATGATCCTGCTGCGAAAAGCATTCTTGCTTAACAAGGCAGCCTATACCTAGACAGAGGCAGAGACGGGTGCCATGAATATCATCGAGTCCCATTGCTTTTAAAAAACCAGAGCGTTGCTAAATGTTGGCAAACTAGCAGAGAATCTTGGAGTTGAGGAGCCTAGAAAAAAAGGGTTTTCATAGAAAGAAATGAGAGGTGGAGTTAATGTGAGAAATTATTAATCAATGAAAATTATATGAAAGGGGTAACGAATTCGGTTGTGAAATGATGAAAAATGCTCCCCCATCTCTCTTTTGTCTTCATTGGCTGACCATTCAGTGCCAAGAATACGGTGTACAAAGTTCATACAATGGATTTTATACGTGGAATCACATGGAAAGTGGGATGTACACAACAGCACAGAAAGGGGAATATAATTCAACTCTCTTACTCCCCCTTTCTTTTGGGAACTTTTCTTGTCATTTTACGTTACCGATTAATAATCATTTACTTCTTTATCATACATCTTTTTGAAAATTTTCTAAAAAATAATTTTTCAACCCTAACCCTAATTTTTTATATCCTAAACCCTACTCTAAAAAATATATCTTACCCTTAATTCTCTAAACCCTAACCACAACCCCTAACCTTGAACTCTAAACCCTCTGATTTAAAGTAAAGACAAAAATGGAGACATGAAAAGGAGGTAGACGATTTGCACCCTACGCTACCACGCCTTCAAACACTTTTATTGTAAAAACTTTTTTTAGTGATCAATTGTGCACACAACTAATAATTTTGTGTATAAATCGAATAATATAATATATTCTACTCTGCATGAATGGTATTAATCTCAAAAAATTCAAATTTAAACATCCTTTTAGGTAAAGTATATATCTTATTAAAGAGTTTAGAAAAAAAATATAAATAAATACTATATTATAATCACTTAAAACTATTAAAAGAATATAATTGTTCCAACAACTCATATCAATCTTGACTGCAATTCCTTCCCGGGGACATAAAACTAATAAAAAAAGTTTATGATCATCATAAAGAGAAATTAATGTTATGAGTTCACTCGATAGACGAGAAAAAAAATAAAATGATTTTTAGTCTTTAAATTTAAATAAATTAAAGTTGAAATATTAAATATGAGATTTCTTTATATCAAATCATTATACATGTGATATTAATCGATGAATCATAATATTAAAGATTCATGTTATAAATTTCAAAGATGATGTACAAGAGTAGCTAGTACTAAAATTCAATTCCTTAGTACCAACTTGCCAATGAAAGTTGATGTTGAGTTTTGAACTAATTTATGTAACTTTGATATCTATATATAATTGTATCTATTTAGGACATAAGACTATACTAATAATTAAAGTTTATTGTGTTTCACAAATAAAATAATACCATATCCTTTTAGATGTCCAAGGTGCAAGAATTATAGGGCATTATATTACATACCATTTCATCATCTGAACCTTTTCACCAAGTGGTTTAGGTACAAAAAGCATACTTAAAAGTCTATACTTAAATCTTTGTTCGGCATCCACGTGTCGAGAGGAGAGGAATGCCAAGTAGGATTTTCGGCAAAATCATGATTTGGCCAAGATGAAAGGCATTCGATTCCACAAGGATATCATGATTTGTGGGAACCTGCGTAGGCAATGATAGAAGTGGGTTGTGTAGGAGATAAGGCTTAGTCGACCAGTGATTGTGAGTTTTGGTGCTCTTTGCTGGCCTTTTCTACTCACCTCATTTTCATTACCCACCGTCCATATCATCACTTTTGTCTGCTTTTCGACTACAACTACTGGGATCTATGGATTGCAATCTACGTTATCACTACCTGCACCTGCACTTTAACCAGTAGTATTGCCTGTTGGCATCTAACCTGTTCCCATCACTTGTAGGATTAAAAGTCATCGACATTGATCATTGAAAGCATGACACCAGTGGAACACCTTTTCTTTGTCATGAAACAGATTCAATACAAAAGTAAAAGGTTGTTTCATTAAACAAATGAAACTGCATTTAAGACAATAACTGTACAACTCTCAGGTGTCAAGTGCCATGTCTTAAACATGAATTCAACATGGTGTTGATTGTTGCCGTCAACATTTTTTAAGATAGATGAACAAGAAATTCTGCATGTTGTTGCCTACTTCTTATGGGTGATGCGGCATCGGGACGGGATAAATTTAGAAATAAATTAAAATTTTAAAACAATTTATATAGGATGATAAAAGTGAAAATATTTTTTCTCGTGGTGGGAGAATCGTCCCTTCCCACTCTTTAATAACTTCGACATCGTGTGGCATGGGATGGCTTTATGAGTTCGAAGAGAGGCATGCATTTTGGGGACAATGGGACAAGAGAAGCCTAGTCAGTGCAACATGTATAATCCTTATGGATGCCCATTAGAACTTCGAAGAGAGCATGAGTGAAGGCACCGACTTTCCTAAAGCACACATGGTCGGCCTACCCCACTTGTCTTGTCTTGTCTTGGATCTCTTCTTTCATACTCTTCCTCCTTTGCTATATTCGTGGCACTAGACTTTCAAGTAACACACCATTGTTAGCTTCCCATGGAGTTAATTAGTCTACAGAGTCTTGAGACTTTGGGTGATTTTGTTAGAAAAGGCTACTTGTCGCGGCTATTATTGAAGTACAGGGGTGGAGGATTCAGACATGAGTCGGTGGATGTGTTTTCTTGATATTGAGAACAAAAACATCGTACACGACGAAAGCAACGCAGGCAAATAGATTAATGTAAAATTATTGGATGGTGGCCCAGATATAATGGAGAAAGAACGTTGTATTCCACATGGTTTGTATGAAGCTAGAATGGAAATCTTCTGTTAAATAATGTACATGACAAAATTTGGATAAATGGGTTAGTACTCAGTACGAGCACTCTCGACCATAATTCCATATGTGCAGTTCGTCGGTGCTCACCTAATTCGGGTTAAAGTATCGGGTCACATCAATTGATTTTCGATTCGATTTTGATTGATTTTTGATTTGATAAGTATCGAGGATTTTGAGGGGGTCAATATCAAGTTAATAAGAGATCGATCGGTTTTAGTCCAACTTTCAAGTTGAATTTAGCTTCTTACACCATATATATCACTTCATATAGCATATATAGTTGGCTTTTTAGTGAATTATAAGACAGTTCATGTCTATTTTTTTATTATTTTAAGGATTTTTTTTTCAAGTTGTATTCGGTTTGAATCTATTTTTTATTCAATTAAAATTTGGATGATTTTAATTTATTCTGTTATATTTTGGATTTTATACCATCTTATTCAGGTAAATTTTGAAATTCTATTTAAATAAATTAATTTGAATCTCGAATCAAATTTATCGGATATAAATAAAACAGAAGAGAAGAGGCTCGAGTTATACATATAAGCTTATGTTGCACCGAGCAGAAAGGTTGTTTTTCATGAGGCCCATAGCGAACAGAAAACCGTATAGCAGGCTTGAAAACACGGGTAAAATGAAGCCCAAGGACGAGAAAGGATAATGAGTCTGTTCCATTTATATGATTTTTATAGTTCAAACTGTGCTCATCTAACTGATATAGTTGGCAATTTAGTTAGAACTAGGGATCACAATAGATCTTAGACCCGATTCGAATTCGTAAATATAGATCTGTTTTATAAGGTTTAGATTTTAAAATTTTAGATCTAACGGATCTAAACTGAATCTGAATCTTTTTATTAAAATACAGATCTTGATCTGACACTAAAATCTGAATCTAAACTCAAATCTGTTTATCCATTTATTAAAAAAAAAATCATTTTTAGTTTTAATATACATATGTAATAATAGTTTTTATATTTCATAATATTCTTTAATGTAATTTTTATTTATTTATGATAAAAAAAATTCTTTACATCTTTGCGACAATAAAATATTTCATGATCTATATTTTTTAATGTTTGTGTTATTTAAAAGGTACTTGTATAATTGTTAAATTTTTTTAAGATTTTAATTTATCATTTTTTATTCTAATACTAGTTAATTGAAATTAATCTTTTCTCCATTAAAGTTTTGATGTAAAATTAATTAATAACAATTTTATTGAATTAAAAAGTAGGTTGAATGATCATTTTTATTAGATTTGTTTTGGTACTCGAATCCGTAAGATTCATTTGATCTAGATCTGAATCTTAATTTTCTAGATTCACAGATCTGGAACGAATCTAGATCTATAATATTAAAATAGATCTAGATCTGAATCTAACCGAATCGGATCCAGATTTGTCCCGTTGTCATTCTTAATTAGAACACGTGGTCTAACGACTTAACAACCTCACGAACGGCAAAACAACCTGAGTAATCGTGGTAACATGAAAAAGCTTCTTCAATATTTAACCTGTTTTATCAATCTTGTAAGATTGAGCGCTGAATCAGATTAGATTGTTGGAATTTATCCTGGTGTGGTTTTGTCGTAACCCTAAAGGCTAAACCCATCCTTCTCGAATGGCAAGGGATATGACGGTAGGATCAAAGTAACCCAAAGAAACTGAACTTGCTAAAATTTTCAAAAAAATTGCAATGAATTCAGTATTTTATGCACAGACATTTAGTGAATAAGTGTATGAAAGAGGACACATAAAAACAGGACAGTATAACACGCAATGACACTACAAACAACGACGGCATCAATCAATGACGAAATTAAATAAAGATAAAAAAAAAATAATTGTTTCTATTTTTTATTTTTTTATTTAAAATTTTAAATTATTTATAAAATTTTCTCTTAATTTTATATATTTAAATATTATTATGTTAACCTCGAATTTTAACTCTATCCCGATATCAACGGTACGAGAGGATAAGTCATAAAAGAATTTGTATGTATCCAGTAGACCCCATCATCCCTTCCACCAGCCATAAAACATCTAAATAATGACCGAACAGATACGACGACCGCAGCCACTGTAGTCTTTGAACCACCCAACTGATCAACATGGCGAATCATCCCACCATCAGCAACCACTAAAAGACCTTGAACCAATCAAACCCGGCCATGACAAGGGACTGAGTCGAGTCCAAGTCATTGAGTTGAGAATAAAGCTTAAGATCATGCTTTGGCGATTCCCACTATCAACAAATTTAAAAAATCTGTGGCGTCCTATCAACAGAATAAAGCCTAAGATTATGCTACGAAGTAAATGAAATTAATTTTAAAATAAAGGATAAAGTTTATGCTATATAGTATTAAAAACAACGGAATTTAGTAGCACCGAACCCTAATTGATCTCTCTTTAAATAGCAGTTTTTTGATGGACGTCGACGAGGGTATAATTATCTTACTCTACGTCCAATTTTTGCTGAGCCCTAAAATATATTTTTTAATAGATTTTGTTTCGTAATGTTGTCAATTTATGAAAAAATTATGAAGTGAACTATATTTATCGAAAAATTATATTATGGGTCGGTTTTACCTCGTGTAAAAATCATTCACATCATCAATTTTTATATGTTATATTTTTTTTAAGTGAATCTTCATTTAAAAATTATTTTTAAAAAGAATTAATAGTAAATATGAGTGAAGATTCACTTTAAAAATATGACATTGAAAAAAAATGATGATGTAGGTGGTTTTGAGTGGTTGGTCTCATGGATGACGTGGTGGGACTAACCCATAATATAATTTCTCATATTCACCACATCATAATTCATTCATAGTCTCAAGCAATTAAAATCGTTCATCTCAATTTTTTTTAAGACAAATCATCTCTTTCTTACATGTAATTAATGGGTGAATAATTATTAGATAATTATTTAAAAATAAACAATATTAATTGTTTAGATCATAAATTACGTGATGAATAAGATTTAGATAATAATCTTTTTAATTTATGACTTGTCCATAGGATCCACGTCAACTTCCGAGGCAGAAGTGGATAAACTTGTTAAAGACGGAAATTTTGACGAAATATTTTTTATCAATCTTTATGTGTAAAAATGAAAAATTTTAAATGTTACGCAAGAAATGAAAATGTGGTATAGTTCATGTACCAACAGAGTAATTAACTCGAGAAAATAAAAATATATACTTTTTATTTTATATTTTAATATTTAAAAAATAAATTTTAAACTCTAACCTTTGATCTTAAAATCAACACCATAAAACACACTGTACCTTAAATCTTTAAAACTTTATCTATAAAACCTAACATTAAACCTAAAATCTAATTTTTAATATGATGCTTAAAAAGGAGAATAAAAAAAGAGTAAAAGATTTCTGTTAAAAATAAATAAATAGATAAGATAATGTAGATGTTATGCTAATAAAAATTCTTACCGTTTTTCAATTTTATACTAAAACGTTAAAAAAAATTAATATCAAATCATAAATCCTAAATTCTAAAAAATATATCTACCCTTAAAGTTTAACCTAACTTTAACAATAAATTATAAATTTTATTTTCTAATATAAGAACATAAAAAATATCAAAAAAATAGAAAAAATTATTTAATACTCTATGTTGTTTTTCCTGAAACACTTTAGAGTAACAAAGTTATTAATTAAGGAGGGTCATTTAAGGGACTGATGGGACCAACTTTCTCCCGATTTTAAAGAAATTTTAATTTTTGCTTTAAAAATTTTAATTTGATGTTTTCAAAGTTTTTAAAAAAAATCACATTAAATTTTAAAATTTTAAATATATATAATTAAATTTTATCTTAATTTCTTTTTATTTTTTATTAAATTTATCTAAGTTTTAAAAAAAATAATCAAATTCTCAATTTAAAAAATATTTAAATTTTATTTTTTAAAAATTTATATTAATCCTTCAGGTTTTTAATTTAAGTTTTATTCGTAGAGTTTTACACTATTGTAATGACTATTGCAAAATTATCGTTTGTTTATCCTAATTAAAAACAAATTTTATTTTTATAATAGATAATACTAATTTAATTAAAAAATATTATCTTATCTAAAAATATTATTATTATTTTATTTCTCTACCCCTCCCCAGTATTCTTATTATAACAAAATTCTACTACTCCTTATTTATCTGTTCTCGTTTCCCCATGTTTGTGACCTTGACGTGGATCATTCCGTGTGAAGTCAGTCCGCTTATATTTTGGCGCTGTCTCTCATCCAAAACGTCTCTCTCGTTTTAGCTATTTCCATTGATTTACTTCCCATAATTCTCTCGTTCAAATCTGTATCCCTTACCGGAATTTTCTTAATAAACCCAACTGGGTTTCCCTGATTCAGAGACGATTGTATTAAGAAACATACAAAACAAACCATGATTCAAGGGGGTTCTCGCCTACGAAACCTGGCTCAAGCCATACGGGCTGGGGCTGGGGCTGCTGCTTCTCCATCCAAGGTACTCGTCTTTTACTGCTTTCGTTTGCATGAAAACGTTGTTTCTTTCATTCTCTGTTTCCCTGGAGAGTATCTGCTATTGTTCGTCGATGGATTTTAATGTTTCTAATCTTTTCTTGACTAAGCGTTTTATGGCAAATTGCCAATTATTGTGGGAGATTAATTATTGGTTAATATACCCAGAAACTTCATTTACGCTAGTAATAACATTAACACTAGTTGTTGTTTTTTCCGACGATTGAAACAGGGCAACAATCAGAGGCAATGTTGTTTCTTACTTTGAAGTTTAGACAATGAAATATAACTACTTGTTTTTATATGTTTTGAAGATATTTTTCTGAAATCTGACATCTGAAAAGACAAGGTTGAGCTAACTTCAACCTCTGTTCTGTCTTTCATGTTATTGTCAAAGATGATATTAATTAATAAGTTATTGACCTTGATGAAATCATGAGATGTTAAACGTTGAATTCAGGCAGGAAAAGGTACAACTAATATGTTTTTTTTTTTTTTTCTTTTGTACATGTTTAAAGTTGGCAAATTACCGACGGTACACAGCTCCACCTGCTTCTTCTCTGCAATTAGCGAGACAACCATCTGCTTACAGGTAATTACAGACAACAGGAGATGCACACATGCGTGTGTCTCCAATCATTGTGTTTGGTTTTTCAAAGAGATATATTAAAAAAAGACCCCAAAGCATGGGAGTCGTCTTCATGAATGATTCGGATAAGGGAACAATAATTAAAATAGTAGTTTATTTTTGACCACCTTTGATGAATATTTTATTCTATTTCCTATCTTTTTTTCTCAAAATATTACTTTGGAAAATAGAGATAATGAGTACGCTGACGTGGATTGGGATAAACTCGGATTTGGTTTGACACCAACGGATTACATGTACGTGATGAGAAGCTTCCAAGGACGAAGCTTTTAAAGAAGGACGATTGAATCGCTACGCCAATCTTGAAATAAGCCCGTCTGCTGGTGTCTTAAATTATGGCCAGGCAAACATTCAATTCTTCCTTTATGACTAATTCCAGTGTGTCAGGATAATCTAATGCAGCTCTGTAAACTATATCCAGGGCGTATATGAAGGTACGAAAGCAAACAGGACGGAAGATGGGAGGATTCTTCTGTTCCGTCCAGAACAAAACGCCAATCGAATGAGACGTGGGGCTGAAAGAATGTTAATGCCATCACCTTCCGTTCAACAATTTGTCGACGCAGTGAAGGAAACTGTATATGCTAACAAGCGTTGGGTAAATTTAACAAAACTGTGATTATCTCTTTCTGATTCCCCCCAGAAAATTATGAATTGGTTCCATGATTTCTTGCAGATTCCTCCACCAGGAAAAGGGTCACTGTATGTTAGGCCTTTGCTTCTGGGGACTGGTCCTATTTTAGGTTTGGCCCCGGCACCGGAGTATACATTCATTGTTTATGCTTCCCCTGTCCGCAACTATTTCAAGGTGCACTTTCTTTATAATTCTACGTGTTTTTTTCATTCAAGCCTTGGATTTCCAGAGAAAAGCTTATTTATGTTATGACTATCCTGGTTTCAGGAGGGTACTGCACCTTTGAATTTATATATTGATGAAGAATTTGTTCGGGCTTCTCCTGGAGGAGCAGGAGGCGTCAAGACAATCACAAACTATGCTCCAGTGCGTAACATGATTACAGTTCAATGTTTCATTATTTTTTTTTTTAATTTTCTAGATTATACTTTCTCATTAATTGTCAATTTATTATGCCATTGTTACAGGTTCTGAAAGCAATAGCCCGAGCCAAAGAACGAGGTTTTTCTGATGTCCTGTACCTTGATGCCGTGAATAGGAAGTATCTGGAGGAGGTCTCGTCTTGTAATATTTTCATTGTCAAGGTATTGATGGATTTTGATTTCAGACTAATAACTTGTCTCTTGGCAATTTTTTTTGTCAGGCTAAACTTCATACGTCATTTTGAACATTTACAGGGTAACCATATCTCAACTCCTGCTGCAAGTGGCACTATTCTTGAAGGCGTAACCCGAAGAAGCATCCTCGAGATTGCTAGGGATCATGGTTTCCAGGTGACTGTTTGATACTTGTTAAAACTCCAATGTTCAAATACTGTAAATAAGACAGGGACGGACATGATTTAATATGAGACTAATCACTAATGTCTTCAGGTCGAAGAGCGGGCAATCCCGGTCGATGACTTGGTTGGTGCCGATGAAGTTTTCTGCACTGGAACTGCAGTCGGAGTTGCTCCAGTAGGTAGTATTACACATCAGAACAAAAGGTAACTGATAGAATTTTAGAACTCTTGCTATTTGAAACAAAATAATTGAAAAAGATGTTTCTTCCCCATGGGAAACTGGAAGTTCATCCATGAAAATTTATGTATATTTGCAGAATTGAATTCAAAACCGAGGGTAGCTTGGTCTGCAAAGAACTGTACTCAACTCTGGTGGGGTTGCAAACTGGTCGCATTGAAGATAAGAAAGGATGGACGGTCGAGATCCATTAATCTCTTGTGAAGGCTTATATATAATTTGCTGTAACCATATATCAACAGTATATAAATCCCTTTGCTATCCAATTTCCATTTCCGGTATACGTTAGTTGGGGTTTGGTTTCGTCTGAAACTGGCAATAAATTCAATGATCACAGACGAAAACTGGCTCTGTAAATCTGGTTTGGTTTCAAGTCTATGTACCTAGTAATTTGCTTATGAATAACATGGAAATTATTACTTGGTGTGAGATCTTTTAATTAGTTGAGTAATTAAAAATATTTTATTTAAATTTTAATTTTTTTATATTTTAAGTTAGAATAAAATTATATTTTACCTATCAATATCACCAAAATTTTAACGGTCTAATCATTATGTTAGTTAAAAAATAAATTATTTACCAAAAAACATAAATTAAGAGTTAAATTTATCCAAAAAATAATAAAATACAAAATGATAAAAATTATAAATGTTAAAGGTTAAAATTATTTTTATGTTTTTATATTAAAAAATTAAATATTGCTACCTTTATTGTTACTTTGATACATCCCATTTGAGTTTGGACTGCCTGTGGAATGCTATTAAAATGGAAAAAATAAATATTGGAAAAGGTGTTAAGATTATACATGTTGATTCCTTTATTTTGGGTCTATAATGGGATTTAGATCAAATAGTAGATCGGATTTTGTGATTGCCAAATATGCAAAACAAGATGAATTAAGAAATACATGAGTTTATATTTTTTAAAAATATTAATATTTAAATTATATAAAATAATATTAAATTTTCGTTTTTTATTAAATAAAATATCGAACCCGTAAAATTTTGATTTTTACTCATCTAACTATTTGTTAAATTAAATTTATGTCTTATAAATTTTGATGTAAGTATTTGTGAGATTCATTCTTTCTGCTCCTTGTTCATACCTTTTTTTTTGAAGGTAAGATTTCATTACTTAGCCATAAATGGCATCATCGATTACAACCTCACAGATACAATCAGGAACATCACAAGAAAAAACGTAAGGTTCATTACAAGTTAACCCAAACTTAGCAAGAAAATGTGCTGTTTTGTTTGCTTCTCGGCCAACATGGGCAACTTGAATGTCCCTTCGAACTTTTAGCACCGTGAAGGCCTCACCAAGGTACGCAACTGTCATAGACCTATCTAGCACATCTGCGTTAAGCTTTGACACGATTGCAATGGAGTCGCCCTCGACTAAGGCTTTGTCCCAACCATTCCGCACAACCATCTGGATGCCCACAGAGAAGGCACAAGCCTCAGCAGTCTCGACATTATGCACACTAGTCAGCCGATGAGCTTGAGCATCCACCACTAAGCCATGGTAATTTCTAGCCACGATGCCCACCGATGCTACACCTGTATTCGGTAAGAATGCAGCATCCACATTGACTTTTATCACATCATCATGGGGAGATTTCCATCTTACATCTCGGTTACATGTGATTTGCTTACCAACATGCTCATGTGCCACCGAGTACTCAGAAGAAATTAGCCTAGCATAATCCACCACTGCTTGGACTGGAAGGAGCTTATTCTCATGGATCCATTTGTTCCTCCGATTCCATAGATTCCAAAGGAGGACTATCAAAAAGGTAAACTGCTCCTTGTCCATGTTCTTGAGCGAGTCCTCCAGCCACATTTTGCAATTCGGAAAAGGATCCATTGAGAGCACATGAGAAAGAGTTGCCAAGTCCAAGGCTGCTTTAGTTGCTGGGCAGTCTCGAAAGGCATGCAGGCAGGTTTCGGTCTCCTGGTTGCATAGTTTACACACCCCATCATACAATCCCACAGTAGCAAGTTTATGGCCCGTAGGAAAGGCTTCTTGGCAAAGACGCCAACCAAAAATTCTAATTTTTGGCAAGGTTGGAATTTTGGCCATGGCCTTCCAAATACTCGAGGACTCTCTAGTCTCATTATCTCGATTAAGCAACCAGTAGTACCCTGTTTTGGTGGTATAATTCCCGGATGAGTGGTGCCCCAAACAAGTACATCCTCAAGAACAGGGGAGATTAGGCAAGAAATCACATCTTTCGTGTCTGCCTCATCAAAGTTTTGCCTTACTTTAGCAACATTCCAGTCACTAGAGTCTGGAATCATAAGTTCACCGCAAGAAATGGGACAGAGCTCATTGTCAAGATGGTTACCTCTAATTCTGATTGGCTTTGAGGCTCCCCATCTATCCTTAAAGATTTTGGCCTTGCTATTGATCCCAATTCGCCAATGGAAGCCATCTTTCATCAACTCTTTTGCTTTAAATATACCACTCCAAATAAAGGAGCATTTCTCACCAAGCTTGGCATCAGACACATTACCATTCGAAAAGTACTTGGCCGAGAGTACTTTGTAGCACAGAGACTCTTTATTGCAAGCAATCCACCATACTTGTTTTGCTAACAAGGCCATGTTAAACGTTTTAAGGTCTCTGAAGCCCAGGCCACCAACATTCTTCGATTGACACAGCTTGGTCCATGCAACATGTGGCCAACTTTTTCCCTTATGATTACCCGACCACCAGAACTTCCTAGTCATTGAGACCATCGGGTCAGTGATGCAATCTAGAAGCAAAAAGCAAGATATAGCGTAAGCTGGGATAGTTTGAGCCACAGACTTAATGAGGATCTCCCTTCCTCCATGTGACAACAAACTCTTGGTCCAATTAGAGACTTTTTTCTCAATATTGTCCCTCAAATATCCAAGAGCTTCGGTTTTGTTCTTGCCCACAATCAAAGGAAGCCCCAGGTAACGTCCAAGTTCCTCTTCTTCGCGCATCCCCAAAGCCTCCTTAATGATGGTTTTGCTTTGTTCTGTCATTCCATTACTGAAGTAGATGAATGACTTGTCCACATTAAATTTCTGGCCAGATGAGCTTTCATAGATCGAGAGCACCGTCTTCAAGCGGAGAGCTTCCTCCTTTGAGTTCTTAATGAATAAGAGGCAATCGTCCGCATAGAGAAGGTGGTTCACTCTTGGCCCTTGTAAGCTTGCCCGAATTCCTTTGATTCGCCCCCGAGTTTGATCTTTCAATAATAGAGCTGAGAGCCCCTGTGTGCAAAAAAGAAAAAGATAGGGTGATAGAGGATCGCCTTGACGCAATCCTCTTGAGGGCTTAAATACATCAGAAATTACACCATTAATTTTAATACAAAAGGAGACAGAAGTAACACAGGCCATTACTTTATCAATCCATAAGGAGGCAAAGCCCATTCGAGCCATAACATCCGCAAGAAAATGCCACTCCACCCTGTCATAGGCCTTTTCCATATCCAACTTGATGGCCGCACCCTTGTTAGGGCCATTCTTTGAGCCTTTGAGATAGTGAAATAACTCATGAGCCACCATCACATTGTCCGAAATTAGCCTTCTTGGTACAAAGGCACTCTGGTTTTCATCAATGCAGCACGGCATTAAAGGCTTCATACGATTTACCAGCACTTTAGAGCATGTTTTATAGACCACATTGCACAAACTTATTGGCCGAAAGTGCTTCATAAGAGATGGGTCAGCAATCTTTGGAATAAAGACAATCACAGTTTCATTTACTTCACTCATACAGGTTCTCCCATTCAACAAGTCAAGGCAAAGCTGAGTGAAATCGTGATTGAGAACATTCCAAAATTTCCTAAAAAAGGAAACAGGGAGACCATCAGTACCTGTGGCCTTGTTTGGGTGAATTTGGAAGAGTGCTTTATGGACTTCTGCCACCGTGAAATCCGCACACAGTAGGTTGTTCATTTCTGGAGTGATACAGCTCTCAACAGCTTCAAGGATCAACTCTGATGATGAGCCATTGTTTGATTGAAAGAGTGCCGAGAAAAAGTTTCTTGCCACCCCAGAAACATTCTCCTCTCCTTCCACCCAATTTCCCTCATCGTCAATAATGCCTTTGATTGCATTCTTTTTCCTTCTGCTATTTGCTTTAGCATGAAAGAAACTAGTATTGCGATCCCCCTCTTTGAGCCATCTAATACGAGATCGTTGCCTCCAATAAACTTCTTCTTTATCAAGCACTTCTCGTAGCTCTTTTTTTGCCATTGGCAAAGCTTCCAGATTTACCGTAGAGATGTCTTCATCAAGTAAATTTTCAATTTGAAGCTTTAGCCTTTTCTTATCTTTTGAGTTCTCCCTTCTTCTTCTCATTTGCCAAGCATTGAGATTAACTCCCACTCTTTTGAGTTTTCCAAGCATTGTTTCATTGGAGTCCATCCAAGTGTCTTGCACAATTTTGGAGCAATCAGATTCATTCGCCCAGCACATATCGAACCGAAAGTAGTTCTCAAAGCTACTACCGCTTGTTTGATTACTGGCCGTGTTAAGGAGAAGGAAGCAGTGATCCGAGTTGCTTGAGTAATCTGTGATTACTTCGCATTGCCCAAAAGACCGCAACCAAGGAATGTTAGCCACAAATCGATCCAGCCTTTGCTTAATGTGACTTTCAGTGGAGTCCCCTCTATGCCATGTAAACCAGCCCCTACTTGGCTTAATATCCCACAATCCATTCCTCTCTAGAGCACCCACTCTCTCATTCGCGCACAAAATGTCATTAAGATCTCCCCCTACCAGTCAAGGTAATTGGGATTCACCCTTTAGTCTATCAAGCAATTCCCAATCAACATGTTTTGTGGGGCGGTGGGAAGTTCCATACATGCCAGTGAATCGAAATCTTGTAGCCTCATAAGAGACTTCAACATCAATATGAGAGTTCGAGAAGGACAGTAAATCCACCGAAATATCATCTTTCTATAGCAACAATAATCTAACACAATTATCCGAGCGAGCAACATCAATAGCCCCACACATATTCAGTCTTCTACGCACAAAATCAATCTTATTTCTCAGCAATCTAGTTTCGCTAATGAACACAAGGTCGGGATTATTCAAGGTAACGTACCTTGCCAAGGCTTGAACTGTTACGAGGTTTCCCAGGCCTCGACAGTTCTAGCATAGTGTTTTCATGGCTCCCGGCGGGGCTGCATTGCAGCCTCCACCGATATAGGTGCCTTTAGAGGGGACACCACCACATGTTTTGTTTCACCATCATCTGAAGGGGGGCAAGGCATTGACTTAGCCTTCTTAGCCTTTTTCGAGGGGCACACCTCTAGTTTGTTCTTCAAGGAACGTTTAGCTCCATTCACTTTAGATGGTAGCGAGGATTGCGTACTTGATCGGGACGGTTCCAACAAAGGAGCGGGTGTTTTAGGCTTGTCTATATCATCTAGTTTCTCAAGGCCATGTTTCTCACTTGAGTTTGATGCTTGGCTCTTTGTTGCGAGCACAATTCCAGGCTTTTGCTTCTTGCGAGAGCTTCCATTACTATTCCCCGAATTCTCCACCCTTAGCCACTCCCCATATTGGAAATTTGGGCTATTGCCTTCAGGTAGGTCCGGACACAGTTGTTGTTCATGGCCAATGATACCACAACAGAAGCAAAACTTTGGTAATCTCTCATACTTGGCCATACAGATCCGCGGTTGGCCTGTCTTTGCATTTTTCCCCAAGGCAATGCACCTCTTAAGGGGCTTGCTACTATCAAGCTCAACTCGAATTCTAAGAAACTCACCAGTACATCCATCTTCATCACGTAGGTCCGTTGCAATACTCTGTCCAAACTTGTTTCCCACGGCTTCTCCAACCCGACTCGTCACAAATCCTAATGGGACATCATAGATTCTGATCCAAATAGGAAGCGGGTGGAAGTCGTATTCCTTCGGACTAAGTAGACGATTGAAAGGTTTAACCGTAAGGAGTTCACCATTGAATGTCCAAGGAAATCTCCCCAACACAAAAGCTTTATCATCCTCCCTCTTAAACTTAAATAGGAACATGTTCGGGCCAAGGGAGGTTGCATCTTCAAGAGGATGTTCCTTCCACACCGAGAAGAATACTCTGATAAGTTTAGGGCCATCAACAATGCTTGGGGACACAAGCTTACCCACTATCCATTTTTCCTCCCCATCAACAGGTTCATTGCCCAATTCTTCGATTTCATCCGCAACAAGTAGCTCCTCTTTAGTAAATTGGAGCCCCTCCATTTGTTTGACAAGCTCATTTTGTGATTCCTCCATAATTTCCCCACACAAAACCGAGGCAATCAGCAACCAGATAGCACACCAAGAGGAGTAAACAAGGTACTCAGTAACTTTGTGTAGCAATGGTTGGATGGAGGAAGAAGGGATTTGTTTTAGCCCCTTGTCTGACTCCCAAGCCAAAAGGGACAAAATAAATCTTTCAATTAATGATCGGCAGCTTTCCCACCTTTTTGAGCAGTGCACATGCCCAAAATTGCCAAGACTGTAGCCTGCCAGGCGGGTTGACCAGACCCGCAATTACCATTTTTGGCAAACAGTACCCTGCCCCCCTCCTGCAACAGTACCCTGCCCCCCTCCTGCAACAGTACCCTGCCCCTCTGCTGCTGCATCTGTCCGAGACAATTATCCGGTTTCTTGTCAAGGGCGGGATAATTTAGGGTCAACGCCCTATAGGAGAGATAATAATAGCTTTTCTTTCCAAAAATGTGCCCACATAGAGCACCTGCAACGCACATTGACCGTACTTGTTCCGCCCGAAAGAGGAAAAGTCTGATAATTCCCCGCCCCAAAGCCTTGCAAGGGTTGAAATTATCGAAATTTGGGGCCAATCTCACTACCCAAAGGCGGGAAAAAATAAGCCATTGGGAACCAACCCGCCACGTGATCATCTTCTTCGTTGGGACATCGAGGAAAATATTTCGGCCACCGAAAAAAATTAAATCACAGCAAAAGTCATGTATGGGACGATATTTTGGGTGTCGACCCACCCACACTACCTTCAGCATCGAGTATAGCCCACCACTGTGCGAGGAAATCCCATTGTAGCGACGAAAATCCATCAAGTAAACTTTTTCGGCCGCCACTACCCCACCGTCGGACGCCCCGGCTACCATGGTCGGAGTGTGGGGAAACACCGCTGGCCCTTGCTGGCCTCCCCCAGGCCTCATGGGCGTTGGAGACGAGCCCCCCCGGGCATCGGCTGGGGTCGCGGATCACTCCCCCCTAAAGAGCTAAAAAAACTTTGCAGGAATGTCCCCAGTAGACATTGAGATGTCTGAAATGGGGACATCCGATTCCTCCGCCACCATGGTGCGAGAGCGACGACCCGAGTAGCACCCCCATGGTGCGATAAACGTCGGCCACTCGTCGAGAAGGGACATCGACGTTGCTACACTGTTTGGTACCTTCCGACCATGCGAACCATCAAAACATACACACGATTTCCCCGCCACCATGGTGCGACAACGATGGTCCGAGCAGCGCCCCCACGGTGCGATAACTGTCGGCCACTCGTCGGGAAGGGGCTACGTCGTTGCTGCACTACCCAATACCCTCCGACCATGCGAACCACCATCACGTCGGGCTTCCTAGCCCCATAATCGGACCCCTCGTCTATGAAAGCAGCCCCGATGGGCGCACACCACCATGAACTACACCACCATGTGCACTTCCTCCGACCTTTTCTCGATCAGCCAAGGCCCTCCCTTGGGCATGATGCTTCGAAGAAGGAGAGAGAAGAGTGAAAACCATAAGTCGGAGGCAACCTCCGTCACCATGAACCGCCGGAAATGCCCCACGGTGGGGGTGGCCGAGATGCCACCGACCACCATAGGGTAGCCACTGTTCCAGCCCCCTTAAAGAGCTTAGAAAACAACCTGGAAATGCTACCAGGAGACATTCCTTTGCTTGAAACGGGGACATTTCTAGAGAGAAGTCAGAGCGTTTTCTCACACTAGAAGTTCTCCACCTCCCTCCCAGTAGACTCCTTGTTCATACCTCAATGCATGTATAGGGGAGAAAGATGATTAAAGATTTTCCATCCTTATTGATGTGACATCTTCGTCGGATTATCTGGACACTTTCTAGTCTGATTACCAGTGTCGTCTAAAATGTTCTTTTCACGGATCATCCTTATCTTTCTTTTTTCGAACAAAGGAAGTCGGCTTGTATTAAAAATACAAAAAAAAATTGTCATATAGAGAAATAGGAGGAGAAGAAGAAGAAACCTAAAATAAAAATAACAAAGTAAAACATGAACAGAATAGGAGATATCCGAGTATCGCCCTACCTTATTTAGGATCGTAAATGAAATAAGATAAATTATGAGTTATTCGAGTTCGATTCCATCAAAACTCAATCAAAATTTAATTAATTAAATTTGACTCAAATTTGAACTCGATTCGAATTTTTAATAAGCTGAGTCGAATTACTTGATACTCGACTCGAAAAGCTCGCAAGTTACTTAAAATCAATAATAATATTAATTTAATTATTAGTATTAAATAAAGATTTTATACTTCAAATTCTACATAGTGATCAAATTGAATACGAGAAGAAGTTTAAAGAACTCTTAATATAATTTTCTCTTTTCGCGTGATACAAAGAAAAACATAGTTGATTTAGATATAGTAACTCACATTACATAAATATGAAAAAAGGAAAAGAGAAAAGAGAAAAAGGTTATAAATAAAATAAAGCTTTACCTTGTAAAACATTTTTTTTTTGTCTTTTGGTTGAAAACAAATTTAAATATATTTTTATTTTAGTTTTTATTGATATAAGAGTTCTTATTAAGTTTGAGCTTTAGTTGATTTTCATAATTTAAAGATCAAATCAATTTTAATAATATTTGAGATTAATTTGGTATATTTGAGTTTTTAGATGTTGAGCTTTTCGAGCTCGAGTTTCGAATTTGATTTCGAGTCCGAGCTTGAGCTCAATAATTTTAAAACTCGTGAATTTTTGAATCAAACTTAATTTTAAACATTTCAAGTCGAATTGAGCATAATACTATTTGAGTTCGATTCGACTTGTTTGTATCCCCACCCCTACCTTTGTTTCTTCGCCATGAAGGGTTGCCCAATTGTTAAATATCGTGAGCTTCAGGAGTGGATGACCAATTGATCCATTCAATATTGTTGGACTTAGTTTAACTGACCCGTATGCACTCAGTTATCAGATTAAGCCCAACAACAAACTCTCAAACATCTGTGACTAATTTTAAATGATCATAACCTACAGCCATGTCAAAAAAATGTTGATAAAATTTTTATTTTCTAATAATTGATAGAGGGAACAAAGTTTAAATCTCGAATAAGAGTTATGTTTTAATCACCACGATTTGGCTGTGATGGGAAGCATCTAGAAGATAGGCATAAGTTACCCAAGGTGACTTGGTACAAAGTTGTAAGGAGAGCTCCTATTTTACCTCGTTGTTCCTTTATTACTTGGTTGATAATCTTAAATAGGCTTTCAACAAGAAATAAAATGACAAAGTGGGATACCATGGTGATATGTGGTGTTTATTTTTTAGTTTGAATGATGAATCTCGAGATCATCTATTTGGGGAGTGTGTATTTTCGATAAATTTGTGGATGATGGTCATGCAAGCCTGCAATGCCCAGATGTTTTATAGTTGTTGGAATGATTTTTTGCTTGGATTCAAGAAAATAGCAAAGGTAAGTCTGTTGGTGCTATTATTGTGAGATTGGTTTGGAATAGTTTTAACTATTTTTTGGGACAAGAAAAAAATAGAAGATTGCATGGTACAAGTATGAGATTGGAGTCGGATATCTTTGTTATTATAAAGTTTAATGTGAAATGAAAGGCTTTAGAGAGTCAAAGAGCTGATCACCTTGGACATTGTATAGTTGAAAATCGGATAGAGTAGTTACTTCTTGTTATTTGTACAAGGTAGTTTCGATTCTCCATTCTTTGTTTATGTAAATTTGTTTGGATAAATAAAATCTCATTTATCCAAAAAAAATTATGAATATCATACATGTTATGCTCGTCTAATACAAAAAACAAAAATAAAAAAATCAACCCTCAAAATTGTATCGAGTGTAGAGCTAGTTATTAAAACCATATCCCTTTTAATATTTTTTATATTTTAACATTAAAAATAAATATAAATTATAATTTTAAATTTTAAATTATATATTATAAACCCTAAAAATATGTGATTAATAATATCTTTTTATGCCTGTGTTACTTTTTTCCTCTCAAACCATAACATAGTAATTTACAAAAGAATAACAGGAAAAACTAGAGTAGAAGCCGGAGAAGAAAGTTGTCTGGAGCTGTACTAAACAACAAGATTGTCAAAGGGGAGATTGACTTTTGTAAAGGTGTGGGTCCATTCAAGATTGGAAATGCTGCACAAGAGAAAAGATGGGTAATGCCATTATCTAATAATTACCTAATACGTATCCTCTAATTACCTAATACGTATCCTCTAATATAATTACAGTAGTATCAATTTTAAAATATATTTTTTAATATTATCATTTAATCACTCCATTAAATTCATTGATCCTCGAACTTATAACCTCTAAAAATAACAATTATTTTTTTTATCCATTTGAGTTAAAAGGTTCATATAATATTTTAATATTTAAATGAAAGTACATAAAATTAACTTAAATTTTAATATTTAAATGAAATGTCCCTCTCCTCCAACATTTTGTGTCCATCCCCATCTGTCTTGCACTAACCAAAATATATCTATCATCTCCACACCCAACGATTATTAAGGTCAAGGCAAGGTGTGATGTTGACACTTGAACTCTTTCCCACCACTTGCAGCTTCATCAGTGTGTTTTGTTTTCTAATTGTAATTTGTTTTTAATGCAGTATTTATTTTCAATTACATCAGGCTGATCATACTTCATAATCTTTTTTTTTTATTATTTCAAGATTAATAGTGAATAATTGATTGTTGATCACTCGTAATACCAATTTATTTCATGGATCAATTTTATAATATTAATACTGATCTCAACTACTATAAATCATTCAAATTATCATTTATTTTCCAAGAAATGTAGTATGTACTTACCAAGTATACATATCAATCAGGCAAGCAACGTAGTTTCATAAGCTGGTAAATACACTGCATGCATGTCACTATACAATTTGGTGACCTAACAAGAACAAGAAAGAAAGCTCCTGCAATTGTTTCCATATCCCATACATGGATTTTGGGACATTTTGCACCACAAAAAGGGTATTTGTGTAATTGACTAATATAATTCTATTTAATTAAATTTTTAGATCGATGATGAGAAAATCCAAGGCAAATTCTTACAAATATTGAAATTTTTTTATTTCCAAAAATATTAAACTCTTAAAAATATTTTCTGAAGTATTAAAGTTTCTACAGTGATTTTGAAAACAATGTTTATAAATTTAAAAAAAAAGAAGAGAAATGTTCAGGAGCCTGCAGAATAAAGGGGAAGTCGGAGTCATGTGAGTTCGACTTTGAACAGTGACTTTGAACAATGTCTCAAAGCCGGACACTCCTGAACATTTCTCTTCTTTTTTTTCATAAACATTGTTCATAGTCGGATTCAGAAGAATCCGACTTTAAATTCACTGTAAAACTTCAATACTTCAGAAAATATTTTTAAGGGTTCGATAATTTTAGAAATAAAAATTTTTTCTTTAATATTTGTGAGAATTGGCCGAGGAAAGTTGTGCTGTAATTTTTTATGAATCCCTCTCATAAATTAGTTACACTGACCTTTTACCTGCTCCATACAGTGTGATAATGCAGGTAAACGTAGCCTGACACACTACTCAATGGAAATATATATACACACACTCATGGCTCATAAAATATAAATATAATCACTGTTTCAAGAAATCAGACTAGTTTTTCTCAAGGTAACTCCAATACCGGAAGGGGGAGAGGGGGAGGAGTTTCTAGTGTGAGAAAATTCTCTGACTTCTCTCTAGAAAATGTCCCCGTTTCAAACACGACTGTCTTCTGGTAGCTTTTCCAGGGTGTTTTTTAAGCTCTTTAGGGGGTCTGGAACAGTGATCACCTTGTGGTGGTCGGTGCCTTCTCGACCACCCCCACCATCGAGCATTATCAGTGATTCATGGCGATGGAGGTTGCCTCCGATGTATGGTTTTCACTCTTCTCTCCCCTTCTTCGAAGC
Source organism: Abelmoschus esculentus (assembly GCA_035048815.1). NCBI lineage: Eukaryota > Viridiplantae > Streptophyta > Magnoliopsida > Malvales > Malvaceae > Abelmoschus > Abelmoschus esculentus. Next base: position 4,199,748 of record JAUCBN010000010.1, read on the forward strand.
ATCATGCCCAAGGGAGGGCCTTGGCTGATCGAGAAGAGCTCGGAGGAAGAGCCCATGGTGGTGTCGTTCTTCTTGGGTTGCCGCCCATCAGGGCTGTTTTCATGGACAAGGGGTCCGATTATGGGGCTAGAAAGCCCGATGTGATGATGGTTTGCATGGTCGGAGGGTATCGGATAGTGCAGCAATGTCGCTCTCCCTTCTCGGCGAGTGTCCGACAATTATCGTACCATGGGGGCGCTGCTCGGGCCATCGCTCTCGCACCATAGTGGCGGGGAAAAAAGTGTCCCTATTTCAGACATCTTAATGTCTACTTGTTCTAAGGTGATTGTGAATAGGCTTAAACCTGTGATGTCCTGTTGTATTGATCAAAATCAATGTGCTTTTGTCCCTAGAAGGCTTATTTCTGATAACTTCATTGTAGCTCATGAGCTAGTACATTTTTTAAAGAGTGCAAGGTGTGGTAGTAATAAGGGTGCTGTCTTGAAATTGGACATGGAAAAAGCATATGATAGGGTGGAATGAGATTTTGTGGCTGCTATTATGAGAAAGTTGGGGTTTGCTGATAAGTGGATTAAATTAGTAATGGCTTGTATAACTTCTGTGACTTACTATTTCAGATTGAGTGGTTGTGTCTCGAAGTTTTTTACTCCTAACAGGGGACTTAGACAGGGGACCCTTTATCCCTTTTTCTTTTTCTGTTTTGTACACAAGGCTTATCTGCTTTGCTGTTAAAAAGACAGGGGGAAAGGGGTTTTAAAGGGGTGAGAGCCAGTATGTATGGTCCAAGGATTAACCATTTATTATATGCTGATGACTGCCTGATCTTCATTAAGAACTCCCCTGTTGAGGCTAGATGTTTGATGGATTCTTTAGCTTTGTATGAATCTTCCTCTGGGCAGAGAGTAAACCTTGAGAAATCAATCATATGTTTTCTTTAGTAAAGGGATGTCAAACACTAGTAAACAAAGGTTGTTGCAGATTTTGAATGTCAGGGAGAAAGAAGAGATGGGAAGTTATTTGGGCCTGCCTTTGGTTTTGGGGAAGAATAAGACTGAAGCTTTAGGCTTCTTAAGCGAAAATATGGATAAAAGGGTAGGGAGTTGGACTAAAAATCTGTTGTCTTTCAGTGGTAGGGAGGTGTTGTTAAAGTCAGTGGCGCAGGCCTTACCTAATTATGCTATGATGGTTTTCTTACTACCAGACTGTATTATTGAGCCCATTGTTAGCTCAATAAGAACTTTATGGTGGTCAGGTAAAGCTGGAGTGAGGGGATGGACACATGTAGCTTGGAAGAAGCTTTGCAGACCTAAGAAGGATGGGGGTTTAGGATTAAGGGATTTATAGCTTTTTAATATCGCTTTGCTAGGGAAACAAGTGTGGAGACTGATTGTGAATCCAAACTCTCTGTGTTTTAAAGTATTGTCTGCAAAATATTTTGCTAATGGTAATATTTTGGAGGCAAAGTTAGGAGATAAACCCTCTTTTATTTGGAGAAGTGTGTTTAAGGCAAATGAGGCACTGAAAACAAGTTTCTTTTGGAGAGTTGGAGTTAATAGTAAAGTCAAGATGTTTGAGGAAAGGTGGGGAGGTGAGAAGGTGGTGAATATTTCTGGAAGTTATATGACAACAGTTAACCTTGTGGTGTGTGGAGAATTTATGTTAGAAGGACATAATGGTTGGGATGTAAGGAAGGTTCAGGCTGTTCTAAGCCCTGAGGATTCTGTTCAGGTGTTAAAGTACCCTATTTCAACTGAACATACTGATATCTTGTTTGGGAACACCATCACTCAAAGAATTATGTAACCAGATCTGCTCACAGTTGGTTACAAGAGCAGAACAATGTGGAAAGAGATCAGTCTCTAATTTGGAGAGCTATGAGTAAGCTCAAAACCCTTCCTAAGATCAAGATTTTTGGATGGAGATTGGGGCAGAATGCCTTGCCAACAGCATAGAAATTAAAGGATGCAGGGTTGGGTGATGGAATATGCAAGTTATGTAATAGGGAGGAAGAAACTTTGGTCCATGCCATGAAGGATTGTTGTATGGTAAGTGAAGCTTTTGAGTTGAGTGGTTTGTCTGAGGTTCTTCCACAAGGACAGGTTTCTGGGTGTAAAGAGTGGCTGGAACTAGTTTTTGGATCTGTTGATTCTGAACATTTTACTTTCTTTATTATCCTTCTTTGGAACTTATGGAATAAGAGGAATCATTGGATTCATAATGGTGTAATGTTCTCGGTTAGGATGGTTGTTGATTATGCAAAGCTGTTGGCTTTAGACTTTTTGTAGGCACATGAGCTTTTGAGGGATCCAGTCTGTTGTAGTAGAGCTCAGAGATGGTCTCGTCCTGGAGCTGGAGTGATTAAAATTAACGTGGATGGAGCATATAGGGAAGCTTCAGGGCAGACGACCATTGGTGTAGTTGCAAGGAATGCTTCAGGCTTGATGATCGATGGCACGACTTGTTCTCTGTAGGGATCTCACACTGCTGAGACTGCTGAAGCAGTGGCCTTTGCAACAGGGATCAAAATGGTAGTTGACAACGATTGGAATGATGTTATTCTTGAAGGAGACTCAATGGCTGTGGTGAACAAGCTCAACGCACCTGAGTTAGATCGATCTTTGGCTGCGGTGTATTTACGTGAAGCTTTCCTGTTGTTTAGCTTGAACAAAGCTCGATTTAAGATTAATCATGTATGCCGGAAGGCTAATATAGTTGTACATGAGCTTTCGAATTGGGCTTTGTCTTTAAGCTCTCCTTTTGTTTTTTCCTTTGATGTACCGGACTGTATTGAATATTTGGTTGTTTTGGATGCCATTTATGGCTAATTAATGATGCAGTTTATTATAAAAAAAATAATGTCTATTGGACACCTTCAAAAAAAATAATGTCTACTGGGGACATTCTGGCAAAGTTTTTTTAGCTTTTTATTGGGGAGTGATCCGCGACCCCAACCGATGCCCGAGGGGAGGCTCAGTCTCCAGCACCCATGAGGCCTGGAGAAAACCAGCAAGTGCCAGCGGTGTGGTCCCTTGTCCCGACAGTGGTGGCCGACACAGCCGACGATACAACGGCGGCGATCGGAAAAATTAAAATGATGGTCATTCGATCTTTTTGTTGGATTTTCCCGCACTTTGGAGGATTTCGATCAAATTTTGAGGCCTCATGGGTGGGTCGTCGTCCAAAATATCGATTGATTAGATTGTTATACGGTGGCTTAAAATTTTTCGATGACCGGAATATTTGTCCCGATGTCCTAAGGAAAAAGATCATGTGGCGAGCTTTCTACCATCGACTTAATTTTTCCCGCCCTTGGGTAGAGTTATTTTACCTGGTTATCCATAAAATCAGCCTTTACAAGTCTTTGGGGCGGGTAATTTTTAGAGTTATACCCTTTCGTGTGGCTACTTTAGCACTAGGGGCGGCTGCATATGCATATTGTTGGTACATTTTAAGAAAGTCCGCCTGCAACCAAGCAGAAAAGACCCGCAGACTTTACACGCCCAAGGTGCTGAACAACTCTTTTTTATCGCTACTTCGGGTAGCTGTCACACTGCCAGGATCTGCACCTGGGGCGGCCAGGCACATTCGGGAAAGTCAACCTGCTTTACCTATACCAGAAGTAGGGTGCATCCGGGAAAGCTGGAACCGGGTCAAAATTTTGTCTTGCAAAAGGATGAGAAAAATCAGGAGAAAGCCCCGACCTTGGTTATCAAAATTTTTTTGATTTCCTCCCATCAAAAATCTGTCTCCTTCATCAGATTTCTAGTGCTTTTGTTTCGAAGCTTTGCCCCTAAAAAATCATGTCCCATGAACTCGTTAAACAAATGGAATGCCTCCATTTCACTGAAGATGAGCTCCTTGACCTTGAGGAGCTGAAGGATTTGGGGGAAGAACACATTGAAGGGGAAGAAAAATGGATTGTGGGAAAATTGATGTCCTCCATAACTGTTGATAGCTTGGCCCTCACTCGGGTCTTCTTCTCGGTCTAGAAGGAGCACCTACTCGATGATGCTAGTTCCCTTGGCCCGAAAATGTTCCTCTTTAAATTTAAGAAGGTAGAAGACAAAGACTTTGTCTTGGGCTGGTGTCCATGGACATTCAATGGCGAGCTTCTAGTTATCAAGCCATTTGATTATTCTTTCAGCCCTAAGGATTATGACTTTTGCCCCCTCCCGATTTGGATTCGGATTTATGATGTCCCATTGGGATTTATGTCCAGCAAAGCTGGTGAAGCTATTGGCAAACGGTTTGGAAGAAGCATAGCTATTGATTTAAGGGACAAAAATGGGTCTATGGGCGAATATCTCCGCCTTAGAGTGGAGATTGATTGTAGCAAGCCACTCAAACGTTGCATCAATTTGGGAGATAACAAGAAACTTGGACAAGCTCGCATTTGCATGGTCAAATACGAGAGACTCCCAAAATTCTGCTTTTATTGTGGGATCATTGGCCATGAATTTCGAATCTGTCCCGACCTACCTAAGGGAGATTGCCCAGCCTTCCAATATGGTGAATGGCTTCGAGTAGAGCAACCAACACCCCTGGGTGCTGCGAACAAAAAGATAAAGTTGGGCATTATGTTCACTAAAGGGGGTGAAGGATCCAAGTCGAATGAAAATGAATGCGAGCACGCAGATGAAGCGAAAGAAGGAAACAAGAGTATCATAGTTATTGATGGGGGGAGAAGCAAGGTCCCTAATACCTTGGTTGCTAAGAACAAAACTGTGAAACGGTCTTTCAAGGGGAAGAGCGGTGGTGATTGTTTGAAACATGCAAAGAAGGAAAAATCGCACAACCCTGCCCCTTCCACTGTTGCTGAAACTGACCCGGAGGAAATGTCACCTCTTAAGACACCTATATCAGTGGAGGCTTCCCAGCCCCATCGGGAGCAATGAAGACCCTATGTTGGAACTGCTGGGGCCTAGGAAACTTCGGTACAGTTCAAGCCTTGTCAAGGTACATCACCTTGCATGATCCTTGTTTGATCTTTATTAGTGAATCTCGTTTGTTTAAGAATAAAGTTGATAGTATTCGTAGAAGACTGAAAATGTTTGGCTGCATTGATATTGAGAAAAGTGACTCTTGTGTTGGCTTGTTTTTGCTATGGAAGTAGGAATTACATGTTGATCTCTTTTCTTTCTCAAACTCACACATTGATGTTATTGTCTCCAATGGCCCTATGAAATTTCGTTTCACTGGCATGTATGGCACTTGGGATCGATCAAAGAAATCTCTTAATTGAGACCTTCTTGATAAATTAAGAGATGCGTCGGATCTACCTTGGCTACTTGGAGGGGGATCTTAATGCCATCTTGGGCCTAGATGAGAAAGCAGGCGGTAGAAGGAAGCCGAAATTCGACATGGATGTCTTTCGTTGTGCCCTTGAACGCAATGGACAATGGGACATTAAACTAAGCCGAGGATGGTTCACTTGACATTTTGGTGATGTCTCAAATCATATAAAGGAGCGGCTTGATCGCTTTGTGGCCACCATCTCGTGGCTGAATGCCTTTGGTCAATGCAATGTTATTACCGAGTATTCTAAGGATTCCGATCATTGCTTCTTTCTCCTCGATACAGAAGGTGGCCCTAGCCAAGGGGGCCAGCATGCTGACTTTTTCAAATTCGATGTGTGTTGGGCCAATAAAGAGGAATGCTCAAACATTGTCAATCAAGCTTGAACAGTTACCAATGGAAGCACGTTGGATAAAATTAAAGTTGTTGGGGCCAACCTGTCCAATTGGCAATCTTAGAGAAGGAAGGTCTCTATTAGGCGCAAGAGACAACTTCAGAAAAGGATTGAACTCTTTCTTGACCAACCCATCACTGATTCGAATCTGATGGCGTTGAAAAATGAAAAAATTGAGCTGAAAGCTTTATTGGACAAAGAGGAAATTTATTGGAGGCAAAGATCGCGGGTCTAGTGGCTTAAAGAGGGAGATCGCAACACTGGCTTCTTTTATGCCAGAGCCTACTCTCGGAGGAAAAAGAACTTGATTAAAGGCATTGAGAACAACGAGGGGACTTGGATGGAGGGAACCAAAAATGTCTTGAAGGTGGCTACTGAATTCTTCTCCAAACTCTATCAATCAGATCATGCCACCACCTCCAATATGATCTTGGATGCCATCGAGCCATGTATCACATCGGAGATGAATGACAAGCTTTGTGCTGGTTTCACAGTGGAGGACGTGATGAAAGCTTTCTTCCAGATCTATCCCAACAAAGCCCCGGGTATTGATGGCTTTTCCGCCTCGTTTTATCGAAAATTTTGGTCTATATTTGCTGCTAATTTTTGCATACTGTGCCTTGATCTGCTTAGTGGGAAAATTAACATGTGTGATGTCAATCAAACGATCATTATTCTTATACTGAAAATTGACAACCCGACCCTTATGAAGAACTTTAGACCGATCATTCTTTGTAATGTTATTTACAAAATATGCTCGAAAATGATTGTTAATCGCCTTACCCTTTGATGCCTTTGTGTATTGCTGAAAATCAGAGTGCATTTGTTTCGGGTAGAATTATTTCTGATAATATTGTTTCCTATGAATTGCTCCACTATCTAAAAGGCTCTAAGAATGGGCCTAACAAAGGTGCTGCAATCAAACTTGACATGGAGAAAGTCTTCGATAGAGTTGAATGAAACTTTTTATCTGATGTTATGCTTAAAATGGGCATTTCTGCCAAGTGGGTTGATCTCATTATGTCATGTGTTTCCTCTGTCTATTTTTGCCTCAGAATTAACAATGTTATTTCAGATCCTTTTCGTCCCACAAGAGGCTTAAGGCAAGGAGACCCGTTTTCCTCATATTTGTTCCTTTTTTGCACATAGGGACTGTCAACCTTGCTTTTAAAAGACCAAAGAGAGGGTCTAATCAGAGGGATAAGGGTAAGTATCCATGGCCCGAGGGTGAATCACCTACTTTATGCTATTGATTGCATTCTGTTCATTCAGAATTCAGTTGAAGAGGCTGAACGTTTGAAGCAAGCTCTCTCTATTTATGAAGCTTCTTCGGGGTAAAAGGACGAGCCAGCAAAGTAAATCTGCCATTACCCAGATCCTTGGCATACGGGAAGAATTGATCCTTGACCACTGTCTAGGCCTTTCATTGATTGGGGGCAAAAATAAGATCGAGGCCCTTGGTTATTTGGATGTAAAAGTTAATAAACGGGTTTGTAGCTAGACCAAGAATCTTCTTTCTTATGGGGGAAGAGAAGTTCTCGTCAAATCGGTTGCCCAAGCAATCCCAGGGTATGCAATGCAATGTTTCTCCTCCCCGATTGTATCTTGGACCCTATGGTTTCTACCACTCGCAACTTCTGGTGGTCTAGAAAACCTAAGGAACGTGGCTGGCCCCTTGTTGCTTGGAAAAACTTATGTCAATCGAAAGATGCGGGTGGGCTTGGCTTTAGAGATTTGAAGCTCTTCAACCTTGCATTGCTTGCCAAGCAAGTTTGGAGACTTATCTGTTTCAAGGACACTCTTTGCTTCAAAGTTCTATCGGCCAAGTACTTTCCTTGTGAAAATATTCTAGATGCCAAGCAAAGTGACAAAACTTCTTTTATTTAGAGTGGGATTTACAAAGCAAAAGAAGCGTTTAAAGATGGATTTCATTGGCGGCTCGGCATTAACAGTGACGTTTGCATCTTTCAAGATAGGTGGGGATGTGCTAAACACATCGCTCTTGAAGGATCCCACCTCGACAATACTTTCTACCCCATTAAATATGGTGAGTTCCTGGTCCCTAATGTTGTTGCCTGGAACATCATCAAACTGAACCAGGTCTTCTCGCATAATAATGCCACCATCATCAGTCGTTGCCCCATTACACTTGTCCCTGAAGATATTCTTCTTTGGAGCAACCATTCTTCGGGTGTGTACTCCATAAGGTCGGGTTATAACTGGCTTCTTCTTCAAAGGAGCAGTAGCAGTGAGCGAGATAATTCCTCCATTTGAAATACCATGGCAAAGCTACTTTCTCTCCCGAAAATTCGAATCTTTGGTTGAAGACTTTGTCAAGATGCCTTTCCTACCGAGCAAAAGCTTGTCAATGCTGTCCTCTCCTTGGGCACTTGTAAAATTTGCCAAAATGACCTTGAGACATGTCTTCATGCCTTTCGGGACTGCTCATCTCTTAAAGAAGCCTTCGACCTTTGTGCTCTGTCGCCTAGCTTGCCTTTTGGTTATTTTCCGAATTGCAAGGCTTGGTTGGAAGAATGTTTAAAAGTGCTCAACAAGGACCAGTTTAATCTCCTCATTGTCTTGCTTTGGAACCTTTGAAATAGGAGAAACAAGCTCCATCATGAGAACAAGCTTCTCCCGGTAAGAGCTGTTGTTGATTATGCCCAACTCCTTGTCTCGGATTATAGTGCTACTACCCATGATGATCATACTAGCACCCAAGCCCCTTGCGGTAGGGCTAAGAGATAAAGCCGCCCAGCAAATGAAATCGTTAAGATCAATGTTGATGTCGTTTTTTTCGCAGATTCGGGAGATGCCTCCATCGCAGCCGTGACACGGAATTCTCATGGCCTGGTCATTGATGCGAAAGCTTTTAAACTTGCAGGGCCATATAGTGCTGAAACTGCCGAGGCATGTGCTTTTACTTTAGGCCTCCAAATGGCCGTTGCTGGAAACTGGCCCGATGTGATTGTGGAAGGAGACTCGATGGCAATTATCAACAAAGTGAATGCCAAGGAACTTGATCGCTTCGTCACTGCCTCACACCTCTTAGAAGCCTTTTCAATACTTAGTGAGAATGTTGGCTTCAAAGTTAATGTCACGGACCGCCACCAAGGGTCTAATTCAAGCATTCATCAAGGAGCCCAACAAGGGACTCGCCCAGCCACACCATCATGAGCCCGCACGCACCCTAGGGCCCAATCCGCCAAGCACCTAAGGTGCCTACAAGTTCTACTCCACGAAGGAGTCTTTCTTTGTTAGGAATCAAGGAGCTTCAATCCTTGTAGGATTAGTAATCCTAGTTAGACTAGGATTAGGATAGAATGAGCTATTTAAGGAGGCTTTGCCCCACCTCATTATTTACTTCATCCTTCATTGTTCTTTCGATTACTCTTGGCTTTGTTAAGTACCAACTTTAATCCTTATATTAGGATAATAAGATTTCCCTATTTTTCCGCATCCATCTTTCTTTGTCATTACAACTCGTTTCCGCCCAAACTAAGCCCTCTCGCTTAGTTTTCCAAGGCTTACTTAGGCGTAATAACCCGTTAAAGGCGTCTAAGGCCGCACGTCTCGGTTCTTAAAATCTAGGGGCGTGACAAGTGATATCAGAGCATCAAGGTTCTTCGTTTGCAATGGACAAAAAAGACGAAACCATCTCAGTTGCAACAAAGGCCCCGGAGACGCAAGCCACCGACAAAAAGAAAGCCGAACCCAACTCCATCGCACCGAAGACCCCAAAAACGCAAACCATCGACAAAAAGAGAGCTGTCTCCAAGGATCGACTTACAACGCTTAAAAGTAAAGTTGATCGACTCGAAATCAATATCAAAGAGCCGATGGAATCTGCAGACGTTGTAAACGATCGCCTTGGAGAAATTGAAGCCAGCATCGAACCCATTAAAGATGAAGTCACGGAAGAAGTTCAAGGTCTTCTCAACGCAACATATGAGAAGTTGAATGAACAAGATGTCTCCCTTCAAATCTCTATGGATGCGATGAAGGAAGAGTTGTTGGGGGAAATTAAAAAGCTCAAAACCGAGCTATCCCTCTATAAGAATGTCGTGATAACCGGCATGATGGGCGACGCACCGATAGCTAAGACCAAGATCGATGTGCCAAAACCGAAGGAGTTCAAAGGAGCAAGAGACGCTCGGGAAGTGGACAACTTCGTGTAGGGTTTGGAACAGTATTTCCGACTCATGGGCATCGAAGATGAGAACACAAAAGTAAACACAACCTATGTTTACTTGGTAGATACCGCACTTCTATGGTGGCGGCATAGGTGTTCCCAATCATTAGACGGACAGAATCCCGTCAAAACTTGGAGAGAATTCCAATTTGAATTTAAAGAGCATTTTTACCTAAAAAACGCTCAAGAAGAAGCCCGGGAAAAGCTTCATCAATTAAAGCATGACAAGTCAATTCGAGAATATGTCAATAAATTCACGGAACTTAGGCTTCAAATTCATAATATGAGCGAAGTCGATGCCCTCTTTACCTTTAAGAATGGATTGCAACGTTGGGCGAAAATGGAACTACACCGAATTGGGGTCTAAGATCTATCAAAAACTTTGAGCGTAGCCAACTCTCTCGCAGAATTTGAATATAAGAAAGCGGATAACTCAAAACAAAAGCCAAAGCACAAAGGCAATGGCGGAAAGGGCAAAGACGTTCAAGCCAAAGAAGGGCCAAAGAAACAATCCAGCGGAGATGCTAAACTCCGTAAGCAGTGGGAAAAGAACAACTTTAGTTGTTAATTGCAGTGGCAATCACATGAAAAGGGATTGCCCTCAACTTGAGAAAGCGACAACAATCAAGAAGAAGAAGAGGAAGAAGCCTCTGTCAAAAATGAAATCCCTAAACTTAATTCCATCATAAGTTCCATGGAAATTAAGAAGGGTTCTAACAAAAAGGGACTGATGTTCGTGAACATCAAAATAAAAAGCCAACAAATCAGTGCGTTAGTCGATACTGGCGCCTCAGACTTGTTTGTGTCCGACAGAATATCCAAAAAGCTCGGTCTTCAAGTGGAGAAGGCAAACGGATATATTAAAATCGTGAATTCCAAAGAGACTCTTATTGCTGGAGTAGCAAAAGGGATAAAGATCAATCTCGACGACTGGTCCGGCAAAGAAACAATCAAGGTAATTCCCCTTGATGAATTCGATTGTGTCATAGGAATAAGCTTCCTCGATCGACTCAAAGCATTCCCTGTCCCATTCGCAAACTGCCTATGCATACTGGACCCAGCACACCCGTGTATAGTCCCCTTAAGTCGACAATCAGGAATCAAGGCCAAGATGGTGTCCGTCATCCAATTTAGCAAAGGGATACGTAAGGAGGGACCAACATACCTTGCAACGTTGGTACACAAGGAACCACTCACAACCAAAGTAGTTCCAACGGAGGTAAAACAGATTCTATCCAAATTCTAAGATGTAATGTCTCCCGAATTACCCAAAGTTCTCCCACCAAAACGGGAAGTGGACCACAAGATTGAACTCGTTCCAAATGCGGAACCACCGGCACGGACACCTTATCGAATGGCTCCTCCCGAACTTGAAGAGTTACGCAGACAATTGAAAGAACTCCTCAAAGCGGGATACATTAGACCCTTAAAGGCACCGTACGGTGTACCCGTACTCTTTCAAAAGAAGCAAGATGGGACACTGCGAATGTTCATAGACTATTGAGCCTTGAACAAAGTCACTGTGAAGAACAAGTACCCAATCCCATTAATTGCGGAATTGTTTGATCAACTTGGGGAAGCAAGATGGTTCACCAAGTTGGATTTGCGATCAGGTTACTACCAAGTAAGAATTACCGAAGGAGATGAACCAAAGACGGCATGCGTAACACGCTACGGTTCTTATGAATTCCTTATGATGCTTTTCGTCCTTACTAATGCTCCCGCAACATTTTGCACACTTATGAACAAGGTACTACAACCCTTTCTTGATCAATTCGTTGTAGTCTACCTAGATGACATAATGATCTATAGCAAGACCCTCGCGGAGCATGTTGAACACTTAGGAAAGGTGTTTGAAGCATTACGATAGAATAAACTCTATGTCAAAACAGAGAAGTGTTCATTTGCCCAAGAGACAGTCCCGTTCCTCGGCCACATTGTTGGTAAGGGCAAAATTCAAATGGACAAGACCAAAATCAAAGCAATCAACGACTGGGAACCACCAACCAAGGTAACCGAATTACGATCATTCTTGGAATTAGCCAATTATTATCGAAGATTTATCAAAGATTACTCCAAAATCACCACCCGTCTAACGAATCTACTCAAAAAGAACAAGTCATGGGAGTGGAGCCAAGAATACCGTAATGCCTTTGAAGAATTGAAACTTGCCATAGTCACTGAACCAGTCTTAGCACTACCGAATCATGGCAAGCCTTTTGAAATCTTTACTGATGTGTTAGACACAGCCATCAGTGGAGTCCTCATGCAAGAAGGTCATCCGGTTGCATACGAAAGCCGAAAGCTTAATGAAACTGAGAGAAAATATTCGGTCCACGAAAAAGAAATGATCGCGGTAGTACATTGTCTACGTACTTGACGACATCATATACTTGGGTCCAAATTTTTCGTTTACACCGACAATGCCGCCAACGGCTACTTTTTAACCCAGAAAAAGTTATCTCCCAAACAAATCCGTTGGCAAGAGTTTCTTGTCGAATTCAACTTTATCATAGAATATAAATCAAGAAAAGCCAACTGGTTGCGGATGCCTTAAGCCGAAGGTATAACATGGAGCATGTTAGCACTCCAAAAGGAGAACTAATCCCACACATCAAGGAAGGGTTGTCTCACGACCCAACAGCAAAGATGCTCCTCAACTACACCAAAGAAGGTAAAACACAAAGATTCTAGATCGAAGGTGATCTACTATACTCTCGAGGACACCGACTATATGTGCCACAATTTGGAGACTTGCGCAAAAAAATTATGAAAGAGTGCCATGACTCCAAATAGGCTGGCCATCTAGGAATAGATCGCACCTTTGCCCTTATCGTTGATCAATGCTATTGGCCCCACATGAGTCAAGATATAGAATCATATGTGAAAACCTGCCTCGTTTGCCAACAAGATAAAATAGAGATGAAGAAATCGGCAGGTTTGCTACAACCCTTACCAATCCCCAAACGACCATGGGAAAGTGTATCCATGGACTTTATAGTCGGTTTGCCTAACACCGACGGTCTATCAAGCATCATGGTTGTCGACAGATTCTCCAAATATGGAACGTTCATCCCAGCATCAAAAGTATGCCCTGCCAAAGAGGCAGCCCGTCTTTTCCTCAAACATGTAGTAAAATACTGGGGAGTGCCAAAGACAATTGTCAACGATCGGGACACACGTTTCATAGGTAGATTCTGGACCAAACTATTCAAACTCATGGGATCAAGTTTGAATTTTTCAACAAGCGTTCACCCACAAACAGATGGACAAACAGAACGGGTAAATGCCTTACTAGAAATTTACCTGAGATACTATGTAAGTGTCACTCAACACAATTGGCCAAAACTATTGGACGTAACCCAATTTTCATATAATTTACAACGAAGCGAGGCAACAAATCAAAGCCCATTCGAGATTGTGACCGGACAACAACCGCTCACTCCAAATACGATCGCCACAAAGTATGATGGACCAAATCCAGCAGCACACAAGTTCGCCACAGAATGGCAAGAACACCACGACTTAGCACGCGCTTGTTTACACAAAGTAGGAAAACGGATCAAGAAGTGGGAAGACACAAGACGAAGGAACGTAAACTTCCAAGTATGAGACTTAGTCCTTGCCAAGTTAACAGGAATCCTACGAAACCCAACTGTGCATAAAGGACTAGTTCGAAGATACGAGGGTCCCTTCAAAATCCTAAAACGAATAGGCACCATGGCCTATCGTCTAGAATTACCCGCAACCATTCGTGCTCACCCGGTATTCCACGTAAGTTTACTCAAACCCTTTAACCAAGATGAAACGGATCCAGATCGAGCTGAGTCACATCGAGCACCCCTTGGAGTAAAAATCTCATATGAAAATGAGATTAGGGACATTCAAGTAGAACGGGCCGTATGAAAACCGGGACATCGACCAAGGCACGAATACTTTATCCTATGGAAAGGACTTCCCGACGGAGAAGGAAGCTGGGAATCAGCCGAAGGAGTCTGGCAATTCAAAGATCAAATCAGTCAATACCATCTTAATTGAGTGACGAGGGCGTCGCAGGAACCAGTGGGGGAGAATGTCACGGACCACCACCAAGGGTCCAATTCAAGCACTCATCAAGGAGCCCAACAAGGGACTCGCCCAGCCACACCATCATGAGCCCACACGCACCCTAGGGCCCAATCCGCCAAGCACCTAAGGTGCCCACAAGTTCTACTCCACGAAGGAGTCTTTCTTTGTTAGGAATCAAGGAGCTTCAATCCTTGTAGGATTAGTAATCCTAGTTAGACTAGGATTAGGATAGAAGGGGCTATTTAAGGAGGCTTTACCCCACCTCATTATTTACTTCATCCTTCATTGTTCTTTCGATTACTCTTGGCTTTGTTAAGTACTAGCTTTAATCCTTATATTAGGATAATAAGATTTCCCTATTTTCCCGCATCCATCTTTCTTTGCCATTACAACTCGTTTCCGCCCAAACTAAGCCCTCTCGCTTAGTTTTCCAAGGCTTACTTAGGTGTCATAACCCGTTAAAGGCGTCTAAGGCCGCACATCTCGGTTCTTAAAATCTAGGGGCGTGACATTAGTCATATTTGTCGCGATACAAACCGAGTTGCGCACACACTTGCCCGATGGGCCATTTCTTGTAATGATGCTTTTACCTTTTCTTATGAGGTTTCAGATTGTATTCAAAGCTATGTAATTGATGATGCCATTTATGGCTAAGTAATACAATCCATCTTTAAAAAAAACTCCAATATCGGCAACTACAATCGTACCAAAGCTATAACATATAATAAATAAATATGGCAGATAACTAATGGATACCGAAATAAAAATATATAATTAAATATTATCTTATAATAAACTTTTACGTATGAATGATAAATTTTTAAAATAAATATAATATTTCACGTATATAAATGAAAATATAATTTTAACATGTATAAATATCTTTGATAAATTCGATTATATACCACAGGTTAAGAAAACAACAGCTTTTATGTAAAAGAAATAATCATTGGATTTATGGTATCATTCTAGACCAAGGCAGACAGGTAGAAGAAAAAAAAGTTCTGTCATTCTAATATTCTACAAAATTTTGTATATTAAAGTCTTTTTTGAGGATCTACGATAATGGTCGGATAGGTATAGTTTACTCTAAATTTTTTTTGTATTTTATATTTTTATTTTAATTTTTATAAATTATTTTTTAAAAATCATTAATTTTTATAAAATATTTAAGACTTTGTGCTTATTTTTCAAGAATATTTTAATTTATTATTGCCTTAAAAAAAATTAAATCCGCCATTGTCTTTATGCCATACTTTCTTTCTTTCTTTCAAAGAAACACATACATAAATATACATGGATCTTCTCAGAAACCAGTCTACCCTTTTCCAGCTTTATAAATCCCCATTCACCTTTCTCTCTCTTATAATTCTTGCTTCAGTGGAAAGAGAGAGAAAAACTCAAAAAGGAACACTAAGCAAAAGCATGGGGAGAGCTCCTTGCTGCGACAAAGCTAACGTCAAGAAAGGCCCTTGGTCACTTGAAGAAGACGCCAAGCTCAAGGAATATATCGAGCAGCATGGTACTGGTGGAAACTGGATCGCTTTGCCTCAGAAAATCGGTAATATTTTAAGATAAACAATCAACAGATCAACCATACTTGCTTATTAATTGTGTTCTTTCTTTTTCCAAGTAGAAAATTTATATTTTCGTGGTGTCTGATGAGATTCTTAAAGGGTTGTTTTTGGTACCTTAGGTCTTAAGAGATGTGGGAAAAGCTGTCGCCTCAGATGGTTAAACTATCTCCGCCCGAATATTAAGCATGGAGGATTCTCCGAAGAAGAAGATAATATTATTTGCAGCCTCTATATCAGTATTGGTAGCAGGTATTTTTGGTCCTAAAATCCATTCTTAAAGTCAACAAAATGACAAACCCTATGTTTTGTTTGATTCATTTCAAGCAAACGTTTTTCATGTCTGATCGTCAATAGGTGGTCTATTATTGCTGCACAATTACCGGGGAGGACTGATAACGATATAAAGAACTATTGGAACACGAGGCTCAAGAAGAAGCTTCTCGGCAAGCAACGCAAAGAGCATCAGTCTCGTAGAGGCAAGAGATCAGCAAATTTGAGGGATTCCATAGTCCCAGCTGATCAGTCTGATAACATCAACCAAAACCCTTACTGGCCAGAGTTGCCTGTGTTGACGGCCCCGCCGGCGCCCGTACCACACTCAAGTACTCAAGAACATCGAATCGACAGCCAATCCTCGATGAGAAGATTACTTATTAAGCTTGGAGGAAGATTTTCAGATGATGATCATGTGGTTAACGATGGGACAACTCTTCAACAGTTTCCTAACGATTCATCCTCCAATGATCAACATCTTCATGACCAGACTGTCTATATACCCTCTTCTTGTCCCATGGATGCTTTGAACTTAAGCACTAACATCGATCCGCAGTTTGTGAACTCTCAGTACACCATGGATGAAACAAATCTGCAGATATTGCTAGGACAAAGTGATACTTTTTCATCAGAGCTCCAGGAAACGGGATACAAAAACCTACATAGATTAGATGGAATGGAGTTCTTATATGGGGAAGATGGTCAATAATAGAGCTGTAAATCCTTGTGGAAGAATTGACTGGGCTGATACAAGCTCACTGATTGGCGCTCCTTGTGCTTCAGAATACGGATTCCTACAACAAGGAATGCTTCAAGAATATGCTTTTACTGAGATGAGGTACACAAGAGGAACACAATAGCATATGAATGGTGGGTGTTGGAATCTTAGACGAAAACCCTAATAATAATCTCATTGAATTATATATGTATATATATACATGCTTGTTTGCATTATCTTATGCTGATTGTTGAACTGGGAAATTGTGAAGCGTCAATGCCTAGTGTTTGCCAGGTGATAAACTAATGTGCATGCATTTTCTTGCATTGTATATCCATTTTCATATTATTACCTGCATGTCACAAATGTTCCTTTGAGATATCCAACCAAGCCGCAGCCACCATGCTAGATTCTTTTAGAAAAATCCATTGTATCTAGCTAGGCTTTTTCTGATCAAGCAAATGCATAAGTCACACTGCCACAGTCTCATGCATGCATTATGGCTACTGACTAGAACTAGTTACATGCTAACAGAAATAAACAAAATCTCCAAAGTCTAAAAGCAAATGCCACCGTTCCTTAATCATTCATTAATGTTCTTAAAGAAAATCACTTTTCTAATCATCAACATTTTATGCTTGTTGTGCCATGCATGCAAGTTCTTATACTTCTACGAGGCCCTCCTTTTCCCCTTAGATCTGACGGATGTCTGCTTCTCTACCTCCACTCTTTTTTCCCTTCCTCATTAACAACAGCCTTACTGTTGTTGAAAGAAACCAGGCATGTTATATAATTCATGTTGTTGTTGTTGTTATATTTTGCTATCAGCTCCATGTGATTATACAATTTAACTATATGAAAGCTGTCAATTTTTTCATCGGGAACTCTGAAAAAAATTTCCAGCTTCTTCATAGTTTAGGACCGGGGAAGCATAAGAACATAGTTCCAAACTCAAAGTCCTTGTAATTTCATGGATTGATTACAGTTGTAAGAAACAAACTAAGTAACTGTGTTTTTTGTTGACAAGTTTTTCTTTTGTTTGGTAAGTGTTGGTCACAATATCTGTTAAATTTGGTTGACAATTTCCATAAACCCTACCTGTTGTTTACAAAGCTTTGGTCCCATCACCTAAACCAACTTTTAAGACCCAAATGACCAATTTATAAAGTTCAAGCATGTCATTGAAAGACATTAGCAAGTCAATGGTAATAAAAATATTATTAACATATCAGACAGACAAAGGAAAGTGCCATAGAAATAGCCAATAATTCTGAAAAAAAAAATAATAATAATGGAGTCGCAACATATAAATAAAAGAAGCTAATTGAAATTTAAGTTGAACATCTGTAAAGCTAGAAAGAATATCCCAGGCGAGGAAGAAGCAGGACAGAAAATGTCCAAAACAAGAAACCAAGAATTCCAAAAATTAATTAATTATTGGCTTAACGGTCTAATAAGCCCTTAAACTTTTGTAAAAAATCAATTAAGCTCTTAAAATTTTTTTATACTCAATTAAGCTCTCAAACTCAACAAAAAAATAATAATTCAGCCCTTAAACTTTTTTAACACCCAATTAAACCCTCGAACTCATGAAAAAAAAATCAATTCCACTCTTTTACCAACTTTAACCGTTAACTTTAACCTTTTTTTTTATTTTTTAACACATGTTGCAACAAAATAACACTACTTTTTTGTTTCTAGGAATTTTTAAAATTATATAAAAATCATGAAAAAATATTTTTAAAATATAAAAAAATAATTTCAAAAAATAATTTAAAATAATAATTAATATTTTTAAAAAGAATAAAAAATAAAAAATAAAAAAATTAAATATTACTTTATAATTATAATTTTTTTATATTTTTAAATAATTTAAAATTTTCAATATGTTTTATAAAATTTTTAGATTTTTTTTATATATTTTTAAAATTTTAAAATTTCTTAAAAACGATAAATGGTATTATCTTGTCGCGAAAAATGTTAAAAAAAATTTAAAAAAAACGTTAAAATTAACGGTCAGAGTTAATCAAAGGGCCAAATTAATTTTTTTCCTTGAGTTCGAGGATTTAATTGGATGCAAAAATCGTTTAAGGGCTTAATTGATTTTTTTACAATAGTTTAAGGGCTAAATTAATTTTTTAGTGAATTTGAGGGCTTTATTAGGTGAAAAAAAAATTTAAAAGCTTAATTAATTTTTAACAAAAGTTTAATAACTTATTGAATGCTTAAGCCTTAATTATTTGAAGTGAAGTAATGAACCAAAACAATTAAAAAAAAAGCCTAAAGCAATCCTTGATTAAGTTAAGCCCCCCTGTTTCTGGACCGGAATTATTAATTATATTATCAACATATCAACATTCAAAAGTTACATATCTACTTTAAGTAAACAATACGAATATAATTATATTATTAATTTTTTTAATAATAATTTCTTAATTGTAACTAAAAATTTTCATAACATATATGATTAAAAAAATTATATTTAAATCTAAGTGTTATATTGAAAAAGAGGATATCATTTTTTTACGCACAAAATTTTTAATGGAATAAAAAAATTAAATGGATGACCAAAATTATTGTATATATTCCGTATAAAAAAATTAATTAAGCATTACAAAGTTTGATACATTTAAATTTTTTGACATTAGTAAAACTTTTTAACGGTTTCAAAAATTTTAATTAATTTATCAATTATCTGTCTTATTTATTCGATTAACCGATTACAAAATCACTTTCAGAATTTTGTTTAGGAAGCTTATATTACCCTAAACTTTCGGGAATGTTTAAGCATGTAGAGGACCTGTATATCATATCCTCGTAAGTAACAATCACGACGTTTAAGGTTAGGAGAATTTTACGACGTTCGTTAAACACCGTTAAACACTATTAATATTAAACATAGTTAAATATTATTAAATTAATTAATAAAAATTAAAAATTTTAAGAACTCAACATGTAATTAATAAAAGAGTGATAGACTCAGCATATTACTATTAATTTTATATTAAGTCACTAAGATTTTTAATTTTTATTAATTAGTTTAATAATATTCAATAATATTCAGTGTAATAACCCATTAAACATAAAAACAAGTCCATTTTATTATAACTAATCCAATATACAAATATTAACCCAAACAAATTAAAACCAAGCCCATAACCAATAACCCATACAAGCCCATCAGCCCACTACACCTAACCCTAATGATAAACATAACTAAACCCTAACCCTTCAGCCACCATGTCGGCGCCGCCTCTGACCATTGCCCTTCCAGATTAGCGCGCGTGGTGGTCACGCGCGTCTCTATTGGCTCAAACGACCGGCCACCGCGCTCCTCTGACGCCACCGTCCAACGTCCTCCCAACCTGCAAAAGAGGCAAAGATAATTAGATCTAATTTATAGATCTTAGTAGGATAAGAAACCTTTGTTTTTAGCATTATAATATGTATGAAATTCGGGGTATAAATACCCCTTGAATCCGCGTGTATGTTCGGTCGGAGACCGGAAGAAAAATCCAATAGAAAATAATATTTCGAACACCAAAGAACCGACCCAAAGCAAAGCTACATCACCATATTCGAAAACAAAATAGAGAAGATAAGGAGAGAGCAAAGCAAATCGAAAATAAGGTATAAAATAAAAATGGTTTCGTGTACTCATCTTTAGATCTACGCTCCTTATTTCGAAAAACCGAGTCCAGATTCGCATTCTTCACATCGAAAGACCTCGGAAAGTGGTATCCTTTTTTCGATTTCGGCCGCTGGGACGGCAGTCGGCGACAACTGACACAACGGCGATGAGCTTATCCTCCATTGGAGCTTCCAGAGAGCATAAGGGCTCTGTATTTGGGTTTGTGGGAGAGAAGACAAGTGAGAATGTTAAGCCAAAAGGGTATTTATATTGACTTCCGTATGACGTCATTTTGGTGTGGTTATTTAGCCTCCAAAACGACGCCGTTTAGCCTTTGGAGCCCCGTGGACCGACACGATCCAAACCCGAACTCGCGCGTCAACCCAAGTAAATGGGATAATCACGCGCACAGGCCCTACACTTCCAGCATGTTCCTGCTTCGACTTTCCAGTTTGTATCCCTTCTCGATTTGGTCCCCGTTTTACATTATTTAAGCCTTCCAACTTGCATTTTTGATATTTTGGTCATTAATTCTTATTATTTTGACCTTACAATCTTTGTTTCCCTGCAGATCGATCCCTGTTTTAATTTATTATTATCATATTATAAGCTTTATTATTATTATTATATATTATTATATTTTATTACTTTTGTTATTTTATCATATTA
Organism: Abelmoschus esculentus; assembly: GCA_035048815.1. Lineage (NCBI taxonomy): Eukaryota > Viridiplantae > Streptophyta > Magnoliopsida > Malvales > Malvaceae > Abelmoschus > Abelmoschus esculentus. The sequence continues at coordinate 4,220,565 of JAUCBN010000010.1, forward strand.
TCCTATATTATTATTATTATTATTATTATTATTATTATTATTATTAATAAGTTATTTTATTATATTAACATTATATTTTTATTATATTTATAGGTTGTTATACATTATTATGTTTTTTTAATTTTGAGGTAAGTTAAAAATATACGGGATTGCAACATTAAATATTAACATCGAATTTATATTTTCGTTCATATAAAATATTTTTGTAACCGATAGGTGCCGATTTCGGGCGTTGTAGGGGTGTTAACCCTTCCCTACGCGTAACAGACTCCCGGATCCAGTTTTGGTTCGTAGACGCATATTTTGGTTTTCCAATCGCACCAGATAAAAAATAGATTGGTGGCGACTCCCCGGACGAATTCCGGTGATTACAGCTGGCGACTCTGTTGAAGATTTTTTTTTCAAGAGTCGAGCCTAAAATCGATTACATTTTATTTAATGATTAGAAATATAAATTATGTTTATTTTTGTGATCCTGTTTATTTTATTTAAAATATTTTCTAATATATTTTAAATGTTTTTTCAGGACCCCTCATTCCATGAGCTTTCGACCCGGGTTCCGTCCAATTAAATGGGAGCATGAAACCACTCCTTCGTGAGGTTATGCCTCCGTGTAGGATGAGGAATTGCTTCCGGGATATTTTTTTCCTCTATCTTCGTGAGACCTATGTCTCCACATAGACTTGGAGAAACGTATCCCCCTGAATTGAGTTTATTATCCTTAGTAAGATAATAAATATCGTTCGGGTATCTTCTAGAACTACACCGCATATAGTGAACCCTAGAAGCTACTTATAGAGCCGTCATGCCGAACCTCTGCCCGATTAGAGGGTCACCCTGTAGGTTTTCTGTTTCTAGAATGAGAGAGAGTGGGGGATTCATTTATTTATGCCCTTTAATTCATGTTATTTATTTCTCGTTATTTATTTTCGCAATATTTTTTTCATGTGCATATTCATGCATCATAAAGCATGCACGCTTATTTAAATTCGATATTAATATTCTTGCATCCTTATGTTGCATTGTTTCTCGTTTTTTACATTCACACTTTATTTTCAAAAGGTGTTGACATCAGTACAACTGTAAAAAAGGTTTAGTCATATAAGAACCGTTTTCTCGATAAAGTGAGGGACATCGGAATGGGTTCTACTATGACGTCAAGAGAACATAGTTCGAGATAATTCGTTCTAGAAATAATGAAAGTCACATCTTGACCAGATGCATGAAGAAATCCATATCTTGATTAAAGCACTGAAGTAAGTTTAAGAGGTGGCCACGTATCTACGCATTATACCTGTTCAAGCCCAATTTTTATTTTGCGGCAAGAAGCCGACAGTGTTTTCCCAGAAAATAGAAATTTCGAAGATAAAGGCTAAACAAGACTCACTTTATGTAGAGAAAGCTTCATTTTGACTCGAGCTTCCCTTTTCAAAGTTGTACCGAATCAACACCTTTTTATAATATTTTGCAGCACTTTGCATATCATGACATCATTTTAGTTGCATCAAAGCATTACGTATTACATCATTTTCACCATGAGCCTAACATAAGAGGGGCATTTCCGTTGCAGTCAATAAAAGCAACAACATCCTCGTCTCGTCAAAAGCAAGACCTAAAGGAATGGATGCAAGACTAGCTAAGATAGAACAAGCTCACGAAGATATCAAAAGGGACATTGAAAATAAGTTGGAAGAAACGCACTCAGGTATTCGCACTCACATCTCACAGTCTTAAAATGATTTGTTCGGAAAGATATCTAGGCTGTTGGCAGACAGAGGTTCGAAAAAGAAGAAAGGAATAGTTATTGACTCAAGTACAATGGTCAATAACTCAGGAAATCCCCTCTAAACTCGTATACCAGTTGATACATCCAAAGTACAGGGCATTCAAGCTGAGTCTTCAGTTCCAGGAAGTCTGGTAATTCACAACCCCAAGGAACATATGGTGCCAGATTTTGACGAAATAAATAACTCAAAGGTCGAGTTATACAAGAAGATCAAAGATCGATGTATACAACTCGAAGAAAAGTTCAAGTCCATGGAAAACATCGATCAATTCTCGATGGTGGAGGCAAGGGAATTAAGCCTAGTCTCAGATCTAGTGTTGTCACCAAAGTTCAAGATGCCAGATTTTGAAAAATATAATGGAACTACCTGTCCAGAAGTTCATCTCACCATGTACATCAGGAGGATGACAGGTTATATCGACAATGATCCGTTGTTGATACATTGCTTTCAAGATAGTCTGACTGGATCAACAGTTAGATGGTACAACCAGTTGATTCGTTCCAACATAAATTCATGGAATGACTTAGCCCAAGTCTTCGTCAGACAATACAGTCACGTCATCGACATGACTCCAGATAGGGTTACTCTACAGAACATGCAAAAAAGACATGATGAGAACTTCAGACAATATGCTCAGCGCTGGAGGGATGTTGCTTCTCTGGTGCAACCTCCGTTATCAGAAAAAGAAATAGTGACACTTTTTGTGGGAACGTTGAATAAGCCTTTCCTCAGTCGAATCTTGGGAGGTGCCACGAAGGATTTTTCAAACATCATAATGAATGGTGAAATGATTGAAAACGCTATTCGAAGTGGAAGGCTTGAAGATGATGAGGCCAGTGATACCGGGGTTCATAATGTCAGCTATTCAAAATCGTTGATAGTGGAGTAACAAAAAGCATCAACTTCAAATGCACAAAATTTCTCAAAGCATGATTCAAATCAAAAAGAATTCACGCCTATTCTGATATCTTATGCCGAATTATACAAGAATCTGTATGATGTACATGTGGTATCGCCGTTTTATACCAATCCGATACAACCACCCTATCCCAAGTGGTACGATCCCAATTCTCAATGCGAATATCATGCTAGAGTCGTGGGGCATTCCATTAAAAAATGTATTGGTTTTAAGAAACTTATTGAGAAGTTTGTCGAAACGGGAGTCATACGATTCGAGGACTCTTCAGCCGGGAACCCTTGACTTTCCCCTTTCTTGAAACTTTTTGAGGGACTTATATGTCCTGTAGCTGTTCTGATAGTCGGATTGTTAAATAGTATCCTACAGCTTTTGGAACTTTTATAAACTATGAACCGACTATGTTTGACGCTTTTACCCGATAGTAACAAGAGACTTTTTGTAAAAGGGAATAAGTTTGTTACCCTACGATAATGAAATGAAACTTTTTGTGCTACATAAAACAAGCATTCTTATTTCCCTTTATACGCAAGTTAAGATCAAACCGTCAATCATTATGATTGAACGAATGCTTAAGTTTCAAAGATATTGAATCATTGAACAATATCGAGACTGATTTGGAATTTAGTGTCTAAAAAATACGTGTCTGAACAAATTTCTAAACCATGTGATAGCTAAGATGTTAATGTATTTTCTGATCCATTAAGAAGAATGACGAATCCTATCGCATCAAGAATCTACAGGAAGAGGCATGAGAAACCATCCTTCACTTTACATCAACCTATAATTTCTACTAGGGTAGCCTCTTTTTCCCTAATATAGGGGATAAACACTATAAATCCTGTAGAAATTGAAAATCCTTCCCTAATCATGAAGGGAACATAAGAAGGCATCACGAGCTTCATACTAATCCAAACTTCTACTGGGCAATCTCTTTTTCCCTAATTTAAGGGATAAACGTTGTATTACCTGTAGAAGTTGAAGACTATTTCCAGGGGTTTGCCGAGAAAGATGAGATGAAATAAACCTCCGCGATATAAGGAGAATTTTCATTCAAAGCCTCCAAGACACAAAATGGCTCGCTAAATTGACTCTATCAAGCTCGTGAGGAACTGAGAGCAATCTTGATTCAGAAAAAGGCATTCATCGAGAAAACGTCTCAAACTAAGAACAGACACTCAACAAATAGTGCGAAGTTAAATATTTTTCCCGAGGAATAAAGCACGATTATTGGAGTCTCAACCAGGCTAACTGATCGAGCCAATCTTAAGACAAAATCATTGTCACATATATTTTGTATTCCACGCTAGGATTATGCATGCATACATACATCATACATGTTAGGATTAGAATCATGCGATGCATGCTAACCCTAATATCTTGAATTTATTTATGAAAGCATTACAGGTCTTGTCCCTTCAGGAAGTAGAGGAACAGACGAACATAGAGACATCATCAAGGCACTTTGGCAGAATAGTGCAACTCTATCCGGATCGTAACCATTCACCGGGGAGTGCAGGTAAGAATCCTCACCCTTTGCGCTTATTATTTTACTCAGTAGATACATTATTTGGTGAAAAAGTAATACCAGTGATTCATAAGGATTATTCGAATGTCCTTTAAAATCCATTTTCATGAATGGTCAAAGGAAATCAATCCCTTTGAATAAATTCAATCTCAGGATTAGTACCAACTGATTGTACCCAGGGAATGATACAACTAGCCCGAGGCAAACGGCTACCAGTAAAGGCGAGTTAAATCCATTAATCCCTGTGTATTTGGGAAAAATACACGAAAGATGACTATTCGAATGTCCTATACAATCCATTTTCATAAATGGTCAAAGGAAATCAATCCCTTTGAACAAATCCAATCTCAGGGTTGGTACCAACTGATTGTACCTAGGGGAATAGTACAACTAGTTCGGGGCAAACGACCACCGGTAAAGGCACGTCAAATCCGTTGATTCTTGTGCATTTGGGAAAAATTCATTATAGAGGATTATTCAAATATCCTTTAAAATCCATTTTAATGAATGGTTAAAGGAAATCAAACCCTTTGAAGAATTTCAATATCATACCAACCGATTGTACTTAAAGAGATAGTACAATTAGCCCAAAGTAAATGGCTATCAGTAAGGATCGCGCTTCTCCGTCCGTGTAGTAGCTTGATCAAACATCACACTTGTTCGGCAGCGTAGCAGAATCAGAATTCTGTCACATAGTGCATCTTCGTCAATGTAGCAGTATTAGAACTCAGTCATATTATGCATCTTCGTCAATGTAGTAGCATCAAAACTCCGTAGATCGTGCTCCTTCGTTAGTGTTGCAGCTAAATTAAGAGTGATAGAACTCGTTGTTAGATCTCACTTCTCCGGCAGTATTGTAAGTGGATCAAGTGGCATTTCCCGTCTCGCGGCAGTGTTATAGATGGATCAGTCAAATCGTGCTTCGTTAGTGTTACAGTTTTAGAATGGTAGAACTCGTCGTCAGATCTCGCTTCTCCGATAGTGTTGTAAGTGGATCAAGTGGCATTTTCCATCTCGCGGCAGTGTTGTAGATGGATCAGTCAAATCGTGCTTCGTCAGTGTTGCAGTTTTAGAGTGACAGAACTCGTCGTCAGATCCCGCTTCTCCGGCAGTGTTGTAAGTGGATCAAATGGCATTTCCCATCTCGCGGCAGTGTTGTAGATGGATCAGTAAAATCGTGCTTCATCAGTGTTGCAGTTTTAGAGTGACAGAACTCGTCGTCAGATCTCGCTTCTCCGATAGTGTTGTAAGTGGATCAAATGACATTTCCCATCTCGCGATAGTGTTGTAGATGGATCAATCAAATCGTGCTTCGTCAGTGTTGTAGTTTTAGAGTGACAGAACTCGTCGTCAGATCTCGCTTCTCCATCAGTGTTGTAAGTGGATCAAATGACATTTCCTATCTCGCGACAGTGTTGTAGATGGATTAGTCAAATCGTGCTTCATCAGTGTTACAGTTTTAGAGTGACAGAACTCGTCGTCAGATCTCGCTTCTCCGGTAGTGTTGTAAGTGGATCAAATGGCATTTCCCATCTCACGGCAGTGTTATAGATGGATCAGTCAAATCATGCTTCGTCAGTGTTGTAGTTTTAGAGTGACAGAACTCGTCGTCAGGTCTCGCTTCTCCGGTAGTGTTGTAAGTGGATCAAATGGCATTTCCCATCTCACGGCAGTATTGTAGATGGATCAGTCAAATCGTGCTTTGCCAGTGTTGCAGTTTTAGAGTGATAGAACTCGTCGTCAGATCTCGCTTCTCTGGCAGTGTTGTAAGTGGATCAAATGGCATTTCCTATCTCGCGATAGTGTTGTAGATGGATCAGTCAAATCGTGCTTCGTCAGTGTTGTAGTTTTAGAGTGACAGAACTCGTCGTCAGATCTCGCTTCTCCAGCAATGTTGTAAGTGGATCAAATGACATTTCCCATCTCGCGGTAGTGTTGTAGATGGATTAGTCAAATCGTGCTTCGTCATGTTGCATTTTTAGAGTGACAGAACTCGTCGTCAGATCTCGTTTCTCCGGCAGTGTTGTAAATGGATCAAATGGCATTTCCCATCTCACGGCAGTATTGTAGATGGATTAGTCAAATCGTGCTTTGCCAGTGTTGCAGTTTTAGAGTGATAGAACTCGTCGTCAGATCTCGCTTCTCTGGTAGTGTTGCAAGCAGATCGAATGTTGTTCCCCATCTCGACATTAGTATTACAAATGGATCAGATAAATCGTGCTTCGTCAGTGTTGCAGTTTAATCGAGCGCTAGAACTCCTTGCCAGATCTTGCTTCCTCGATAATGTAGCCAGATCAGACATCAGTGCTCGCACCAGACCTTGCTTCTCCGACAGTGTTGCAACTAGGTTAAGTCGTTACCAGAAGTAGTAACATCATCGTTTCAGCTCAAGTTTTGTGCCAACTTCTCCAACGGATCGACAATTTTGAAGATTTTATGAACAATGGTGGTGAAGTACATCAAGTCAAATCTCCATAAGAAGAAGCGGTGGTCGAAAGAACTCAAACCTTATCAAAAGAACCATAATCTTACCAAAAGAACTCTTACCTTACCAAAAAAGCCCTTGTCTTACCAAAGAAGAACCCTGAAGCCAAACCAGATAAAATGGGTTATTCCTTATCTTTGCTCTATTATTGTTACACAACAATGAGCAAAGATGGGCAGTTGTAATAACCTATTAAACAAAAAAACAAGTCCATTTTATTATAACCAATCCAATATACAAATATTAACCCAAACAAATTAAAACTAAGCCCATAACCAATAACCCATGCAAGCCCATCAGCCCACTACACCTAACCCTAATGGTAAACCTAACTAAACCTGTCGCGACCTCTTTAAAAAACGCGATTTTTAGGTGAAAAAGTGATCGACGATTGGTTTTGAAAAATTCGAACTTATTAATTTTAATCTTGAAAAATCCATATTTTAGAAAAATCTATAATTTAATTTGAAAAGTTGACTTGGAGTCGCCACCGGCCACTTTGGTAGGCCAGACACCATAAAACAAACCAGAGATTCATTTTAAAAACGTAGGGTTCGGGAGTCGGTTACGTATAAGGACGGTCCTTACAAACGCCCAAAAATTGGTACCTTGAAAAATATTACATGGCATTGATACTCTGAAGATAGATATTAATTTAATTTTTTATTGTTAAGTGAACATTATTTGAATTTGGATATCCTTTTGATTTAGAAGTTACACCACCCTTAAACTTGAGTTGAACGAGACGTCCTCTAGATAGGAAACCTCACCCAAATTTAAAGGAATGTAACTTCCGCCTCAAAAGGCTAAAGTAAAATGCATGATTATTTTTATCTTGTTCATTTTAAGTTCTAATCCTAAAAAGGCTCCATTAATTAAGTGTTTAAAACCTAAGTTGCTAATGTCACTAGTTGTTTACCTATCAATTTTATTTAATTCTAAGCCTAAGTTATTTTATCAAAATTCTAGGTTTTAATAACACATGAATTCGATGTCAAGGTACACTCTCTAGGTCAGCATCGTGGTACGTCAAAACACCAACCTCTTTAGTGTATCCGAGACATAAGATTCAAATGCTATGTTACTAAATTATCTCCCTAATTAAATTAATTAATTAAATTAAGTGACTAGTCCTAAAGGGCTCTAAATTAATTAACTTAAATGTTTATTAAGTGACCTTCCTAAGATATACTATGCAAGAACATCATAAAATAAAAACAAGATAAAAGGAACTTGATTTTTATTAGAACATGGGAGTGTAAATTACATCAAAAATTTCATCACGAAAGAGTACAAAAGGGACTTGAATTAATAAATATCAAAGGGACTAAGATTCAAGCTTCAAAGGATGAATTAGATTAATTAGAGTAAAATTAATGATACATGAAAATAAATGAGTCATTCCATTAAAATAAATGATACATGAAAAGTGTAGAATAAACTAATGAATCAATTACATCATATTGTCCAAGGAGTTTCCTAGATGAATTGAGATCTAGTCCTGCACTAGGGGTAAATCAATCAAAGAATCCAATGCATGATCAAATACGATAAAACTAGTTAATATGATCTGTAACTAAAGTATATTAAGCATCAATGTCTTAGACATAAATTCATGCTACAGCCTACATGTGCATAATCAGCTCAGATCTTTGTAGTGTAAGTTCAAACTAATATTTGATTCGACAGTTGGACTTGGTGGCATCTTTTGTTAATAAAGATCTCAGGTGGAGTGTCAATTTCCAGTAAGGCATGTAAAAACAAATGTTACCATTAACTGAAATGAAACCAGGTTTGTGCGAGTGAAAGCATGAAAGGTATAGACAAAGTCTACGAACTTAAACAAGTTATAATACCTAAGTAACCATCAAGGGGGGTCATTTTTCTTCCAATAAGATTTGGTCACTTGAATATAAAGGAACTCCATAGATCATGCTACCCTAAACATGCAAAAGACTCGGAAGCCAAGGGAAATATCCGTCATCTGATGTTAAGTAGTACTTTTCATACTTAATAATTTCAACATTATTTCCAAACTAAACTAATGGTGAATGACTACTGCTCAGAGTAGTATAGGGAAGAAGCCAACATCTTTTCCTATAATCTTAAACAAGATCAAACAGGCAAGGTATGATAGCACCGATAATAACAACAAACGAGAGTACATTACCAGCATCTATTCTACCGATGAATATTAAGCAAGTTCTTGGCTTCACTCTGCTCCTCCAACAACCCTTCATTCGCATACTTACTTAAAAGTTCCATCTTCTTCCTTTCAACAACCATCCTCTCAATCTCCTTCTCATCGGCCAAGGGCACGTGCACAATGAATTCCCTTTCTTTATCTTTCCTCTCTTTCTCCTCCATCTATAGATTCGAGATGTCGTCTTCTCCATCCATTGTGAACAAAAAAATGAAAGAATTAGAAATGATAGGGCGGGATAATTTTAGAGAGTTAGGGTTTCTGTCAAATGATGTTAGCTTCTTATCACAGCAGTAGTAGCGATGAAGATGGTGGGGGTTGGTAAGATAGACAAGACCACGTTCGAAAAGGGTTTTGGCAATGGTTTTATGGCTTTCGAAGATTCACAATAGAGTCGGGTGATGAGGCTTGACCCCCTGTCCTCCGATTCAAATCCCTTTTTAAAAGACTTGGATCAAAGTCCTAAATCAAAACCAACTCTATCCCCTCAACCATTCCTAAAATCCCTCAACAAATCAACCACCTAATCTAATCCCTTAAAAAACGGTAACAACAACCCATACTTCTTTTTTCATTTTTTTTATTATTTTTATATTTTTTTTAATATTTTTTTACCTTTTTTGAGTTATTATTTTATTATTTTAAGCCAAAAATTCGTGATGACAAAACCCTAACCCTTCAGCCACCATGTCGGCGCCGCATCTGACCATTGCCTTTCTAGATCAGCGCGCATGGTAGTCACGCGCGCCTCTATTGGCTCAAACGGCCGGCCACCGCCCTCCTCTGACGCCACCGCCCAACGTCCTCTCAACTTGCAAAAGAGGCAAAGATAATTAGATCTAATTTATAGATCTTAGCAGGATAAGAAACCTTTGTTTTTAGCGTTATAATATGTATGAAATTCGGGGTATAAATACCCCTTGAATCTGCGTGTATGTTCGATCGGAGACCGAAAGAAAAATCCAATAGAAAACAATATTTCGAACACCAAAGAACCGACCCAAAGCAAAGCTACATCACCATATTCGAAAACAAAATAGAGAAGATAAGGAGAGAGCAAAGCAAATCGAAAATAAGGTATAAAATAAAAAGGGTTTCGTGTACTCATCTTTAGATCTACGCATCTACGCTCCTTATTTCGAAAAACCGAGTCTAGATTCGTATTCTTCACATCGAAAGGCCTCGGAAAGTGGTATCCTTTTTCGATTTCGGCCGCCGGGACGGCGATCGGCGACGACCAGCACGACGACGATGACCTCCGATGAGCTTATCCTCCATTGGAGCTTCCAGAGAGCATAAGGGCTTTGTATTTGGGTTTGTGGGAGAGAAGACAAGTGAGAATGTTAAGCCAAAAAGGGTATTTATGTTGACGTCCGTATGACGTCGTTTTGGTGTGGCTATTCAGCCTCCAAAACGACGCCATTTAGCCTTTGGAGCCCCGTGGACCGACCCGGTCCAAACCCGAACCCGCCCGTCAACCCGAGAAAATCGGATAATCACGCGCACAGGCCCTACACTTCCAGCATATTCCTGCTTCGACTTTCCGATTTGCATCCCTTCTTGATTTGGTCCCCGTTTTACATTATTTAAGCCTTCCAACTTGCATTTTTGATATTTTGATCATTAATTCTTATTATTTTGACCTTACAATCTTTGTTTCCCTGCAGATCGATCCCTATTTTAATTTATTATTATCATATTATAAGCTTTATTATTATTTTATATTATTATATTTTATTACTTTTGTTATTTTATCATCCTATATTATTATTATTATTAAGTTATTTTATTATATTAACATTATATTTTTATTATATTTATAGGTTGTTATACATTATTATGTTTTTTAATTTTGAGGTAAGTTAAAAATATACGGGATTGCAACATTAAATATTAACACCGAATTTATATTTTCGTTCATATAAAATATTTTTGTAATCGATAGGTGCCGATTTCGGGCGTTGTAGGGGTGCTAACCCTTCCCTACACGTAACAGACTCCCGAATCCAGTTTTGGTTCGTACACGCATATTTTGGTGTTCCAATCACACCAGATAAAAAATAGATTGGTAGCGACTCCCGGGACGAATTCCAGTGATTACATTCAGCGTTAATGGTGTTCAGCGATATTCGACGTCCATCATAAACTCGTCCTTAAGGTTAATACTCACATCCTTTGTAGACAATGCCGGAGTCAATGAAGGGAAGAGAGCTGACACTCTGAAAATTGATACTAGGTAGGTCTCGAGTGTGATATGTTTAGTATGCGGTTAAAAGATAATAACTTTCAAAATTTATCCATTAATTAAAAATATTATAATTCTTAATTATATATATTAATTTTTTAAATATCAATGCTTACAAAATAAGTATCAATACTTAAAAAAAACTCAAAGTAGACATTTTAAAATTTATCATCTTTTAACCATACCTCAACATATTACAAGTTAGACTCGTCCCATTATTTGTCCACGCTCACTAATTTTTATAAATACTTTTTAAAAAAATTACAATACAATCTAAAATGCCCTTATTTATAAACATATATCACTTGATTATAAAAAAAAAAGGTTTTATTCACTCATTCCATATCTTAGTCAAGTATTAACCTCCACCGAAATTTAAACATTTCTAAATAAAATTTTGGGGCGTTATATTATGCATTTTGACGGGAAAATATGTGCCAAAAATATACAAAGAATAATCCAAAATTCTCAAAATGTGTAGTAAAATGTTACACATAATGGATTTAACCTATAGCAATATCAAAAATTAATATATAAAGAACACCTAAAGTCCTAAACGTCCGGCTTGTTTGATGCTGAAAGGAAATCTAGTTCTGAATCAGTCCCTCACGAAGCATACATGCCACTATACCAGATAGGTAAAGATGCGACACTTTACTGTGGAATGTGTATTATTCATATCAAATGGTACAATGTATGAACGGGATTTTGTCTCATCATATCTCTACTCTACAAACTGTGAGGATCGTAACCAGAAGGGAAATCGTTTCTAGACCTAACGATGCAACTTTCTATGCTGGCTAAGTTTCCTATACATGTGTTTAAAGAATTAGTTTCTTTTCATCATACCCTTCTCAATTTTCCCTACTTCTCTAATCTAATATGGTAAGCACCTGAAAAAATGAAAGCCATGGTTCAATCAAATCACTAATTGGTTTTGGATGGAAGAAAACACACAACTCAGAATATGCATACCTTGCTTCAGTGAATTTTCATCTTCATCTTGGAAACTCCTATCATTTTCCCGTTGTCTGTTGGGTCCGACTGTGGAAAAATCCTCAGAAATGGTCAAGTCTTTTGTAATGTACGCTAACTGGCAGTATGCTGATCGCAACTGACTGTAAAAACCTTCTTCCCTCCCCAATCGCTCATCCGTCGATCCATCTCTATAAGAACCTGTTACAACTAACCGAGATAAATAGTTGGGGAGTTTTTTTAGAGAAAGAGACTGTTAGATTTCTGATGCTTACCTGTGCGGGGCTCCTCATGTAAACCTGAGAAAACCTCTTCCTGCAGTACTCATTGAAGAGAAGAGAGAAAATTATGAGAGGAATGGTGAAACCAGCAGCAGCTGGTGCATCTTTCAGGGCGAAGATTGCAACAGCAATAACCTGTGTCAACACTAAAGAAAAGATTGTTGTGTTGTGGACAATAGGCCAGAACCGTCCCGCACTTTCATATTTTGTTACATACACATGGAGAAGCTGAAAAAGGAAATCCAGAAAAACAGGTCAACTTGAATTATCTATCTTGCACATGACTCAATTATCGTTAAAAAAAACTAAACCATGAATATATATATACAGAATGTTTCCCTATCGTCATCATGTACAGTCTACAGAAAAAACATTCATGATCTACCGAATACAGAAAGGCATCCCTATATTAAGAAATTTTGTGTGTACAAAATATACAGTTGCAAATAATTATTATAAGATTAACAGAAGAAAAAACTGAAGGACATAAAATGATTGAAACAAAGACAAACCTGGTTTCGATAGACAAGGAATGCGAGAAAGAAGTAAACCAGCAAGAAGGGCAAGATTAAGGGTGCAAGGATAGCAAGAGTGAAGCCCAGGAGTCCAAACAAAAGCATTCTCGGAATTTCAGTATGGTGCGGGAAGGTTAGGGCAATATTAGTTGGCTCTTCCTTACTTTTTAGAATAAATTTTCTGAAAAAATTCCAAACAAGATTAAATAGTTGTATTAATTCACAGGCCACGCTTGCCCAGCCTGATGACAGAACATAAGTCGTAAAGAATGTAGCCTGCAGATTGACCAATAGCTACTGTTAGAAGTTGAAGATATATAAAAGGGACAAAAGGGAACTTTTCTCCTACGTGAATGTGGTGGGGAAAGAAAGGGTATTGAAGTGCATGCCATTGTTAAGACTTTTGTGGTAGGATGTTAGGTGTTATTAAGTCGACTATACCGAAGAATGGAAATTTACCTGGTTAGGCATTTGTTTGGCAAGTTGAAAAGGCAATTCTTGAAGTTTTGAGAAAACACTCATTTGCTGGATAAAGGATCCGGAAAGAACGTTAACAAAGAAAACATTCCAGATTGTAAAGTTCAAAACTTTAATGCATGCACTTCTTTTCCTCTCACTACGCGAAACAGTTCCCTCGATTTTGGATAACCGCATCATGATTGGTGGAACAGTATACATAAGCAATATCAGAACTACACTTGGTAGGTAACCTGTTACCACCCGGTTTACGAAGGGACTGCTCAAGACAATAAACATGATAGATTTACAAATAAGCTAAAATATTGCGAGCATCTACAATAACTGCCACATTTCCTTACACATTCCAGAAATATCTAAAACAACAAATAATGATATGCTTAAGAATCAAAGAAAATGACCTGCTACAAGTAAAATACTCTAAGTAGTTGATTAGTTAATGTCAACTATACTAGATATTTCCAACCATTCTAATTGCTATATGATTGAAAAGAAAACAATATTCAATAACAGCATTTTATTTGTGGATACAAAAGAAACCTGTGATCATAAAGGTTCTTAGAGTGGCAGAAATCATAATACAAATAGGGTTTCTCTCTGTGATTCTATCTATGTATTTTTTTTCTTCTGTAAATGCATACGGCCCAATTTGTTGCAATTTCTGTATCCTAATTCATTGCATCAGGCATCAGCTAAGACTGTAATGTGCAATACTAGCAGCTAACACCGATTTTGCAAAAGAGATATGCAGAATTATACTCACTTTTCTAATAGTCCTTTAATTTGTGGAAACCAAGTTGTTAGCACATCTGGTTGAGTCAAGCCTTGTACAAAGGCAACTGGAAAACAAAACACGAACACCAAGGCCAAAGCACATAGAAGACTTGATATTTTATAGATCCAAACTTGTTTGTATGGTATGCCAAGATTTGACCAATAAACATCATGTGGCTCTGGAGCAAGTTGTGTCACCCATAACATGGGATTCGACGATTGAAGGACTTGTGCAGCAACAATAGCAGCATAGCGGTTCCTAAAGAAAACAAAAGCAGCTGGACATTCCTGCGCCAAATGCCAAAATAACACAAAAAATCACAATGCCATCGAAGATTTTAAACATTAGTGATATGTATTTGCTTTCAAACATCAACATCCACATGATGCAACAGTGATTGATAAGACTAAAATCATATGGGGAGAGAATATCCATTAAGAAACCAAATAAAATGACCATCAATTCTGAAGGCCAATGCTATATCTTCATACCCTTTCAATAGTTTAGAATTATCAGTTCCAATAAATTCTGGCCTTTATACAAACAACAGAAAATTAGTTGCTCAAATGTATCATTAAGTTGAAACACCCATGTCAACAACAGTTTAGAATGAGATTAATAACATGTAAACATAAAAAGGAAAAATGCCCTCTAGCATCAAATGACATAAATTCTTAGGGTGGCAAAGAACAGATCGATATCCACTAAAGAATTATTTATTATCAAAAGAACACATAATTGTGTACTATCTAGGCATACATATTAAAACTGCGAAACCAACATGATTAGACTAAAGAATTTCTAGACTTTCAACCTTTTCTATTTGAGCTGGGTGCAAATCATCAATGCTGGTTTGACTTCTAATGCTGTCTTCTCCATTTTGAACCACTTTAAAGGTATGTGCAGGTCCTCCACAAAGATAACATGGCTTTTCACCTCGTATATACTCTGTCTCTATGGGTCTTAGCATTCTGTACATCTTCTTGGCATCCTTCTGCGAAAATAACATTGATAGAGAATATACATAGGACTTGTTACAGATTATGAATATTGTGTGTTAAATATAGAATGTTGAGATAAGAATAAACATGGAAAAGTTGAAATACAACGAGGACAACCAATTGAAATTGAGAAATTGGAAAATTTAACTTAAATATTTTATAAAAAAAATATAACAACAAATAAAGTCCGTGATGTTAAGTTTTTCTTTTTCTTTAAATCACCTATTGGTGCACTGGTCCTATTATCTTTAACTTCTCGTTAAGCTCTCATGTGGAGCGTCCACTAAACAACCATTTTATATTGTCTATAGAACAAAATGATAAAAAGGGGGGAAAGAGAGCAACAGTTTTTGCTTGTCAACACTAATCATATGAACACCAACACCATTCAATAAATATCTATAAAGTAGTGAATAACAACAAGAATACATTAACAACGAGATTGGATGAAAATTTTAAGATAAAAGTTTTTTTCAAATTACAAAATTCACACAAGCTTACATAACTAATACAACTCACTCAAGACAGATGCATACCTTTAGTTTATGAACTGTACTAGGGCGATATACCATCTGGTGGGCCACATAGGTATCTGAATAATAAGTCGAAAAGAAACTTTCCACCGACTTACTATACGAATGATCCTGAGACCAGGGAATGCCACGGACAAGAACTGTAAAATGACTTGGATTGGGATGAGATCCAGTAAGATGCGCTAGCCTCATTTGAGTGATACTTTTATACTCCTATATAGAAGCAATGATATTTAAATGAATGCTAGAAGAAACTTAGGGATTCATCAACACAGGAAAAAACTATATACTGCATTAAGGTTTGAGCATCCTTACTAAGTAAAGTAGTATAAATGCTGCGAAGGATATGACGTACAATGCAAAACAATGCGCCCAAAGCCTGAAAAAGGAAGAAGATAACATTCAATATATGATGGATTTTCCTCGACCAATAAAAAAGCAATTGTCAGTATATTATAATAGAACCAAAATAACATACATTTGTGAACCTTCTTGTACATTTCCTATGGTAAATACATCGTACATTTCTACACGTAAATTCTTGTGTTCCCTGTCTCTTCCATAATAATTCACCGGTAACACTAGCGAAATGCAAACAATAGTAGCAATGATGAAAATCCTAAGACTGTAAAAAACATAAGTCAGTGAACCAGCAAAAGCAAAATCAGACACAAACCGATGATAATTTAAATGTAAAAGTAGCTAGAAATTTTATGCAAGTGATTGCAAGCTTAGAGACTTGAATAATAAAAATTTTCTATTGGTAGAGTTAATGACCTGAAAACAACTATTCTCATAAAAACTACAGCATCAACTCCAGCAGCTTCCAATAGTTCTTCATCAGTTGCTCGCCAGGCACGCATGAGCCATCCAGCCGAGGGCACAAATCTATGAAGGCCGAAAGGATCGTTACGCCGTACGGGTTCCGAAATATATCTCCGCGTGAAATACACACTTGCATTGCTCGGTTGTTTTCTCAATACGGAATATAATGAAAAAAGCACACCACATATAGATATATTAATTCCGGCAGATGTCAAAAGATCATCAATGTCCATCTCAATCCCCTAAATGCTTTAAAGATTCAAGTACTAAGCACAGAACCATGAAATCGCATCATATCCCTTCCAATTCCTGAAAATTTATCTGAATTTTTCACGATTCAGAAACAATAATCAGTAAACATTAAAAAATGAATACAAAATAGATTTGAAATGGTAAATGCATCAAGCAATCGATCTCAAAAAAAAAGTTAACAAAATTACCTAAGCTAATAATACTCTGAAAACGGTTCCCAATTGCAGAAGCGAAAAATATTCACTTAAGAAGTTGGAAACCATCAGGGCAAGGAAGAATTCCAGAACGCCAAACAAAAACAGAATAAATTGACAGGAAAAATATTGACCAATTTTCAGAGCGAAATGTTTTAAGGAATTTATCAATTCCACCATTTTGTTGTTATTGAATGAGTGATCTGACAATAAACGCGGAAAATTTTAACGACATAAAAATATATATCAGATCCTCTCTATCCTTATTCCTTAATAGGCTTACTTCACTGTAATACCGGTTCGCGATATTGATCCTGTGCCCCAAAGATCGTCTCATTACGTTTACACCGAATATTAATTTCACATAATTTTTTTTTAAGATATATACAATAACGTTGTATATTATATTAAACATCTATTTTTTTTAAAAAAAAAAATAATGACTATGTAATAAGTAGTATCAGAACGTTCATAAAAAATAATATGCCAACGTTATTGTCTGAAAATATCAACCATAACACATACTATTAGATTAAACTTTATAAACGTTAACAACGACAAATAAAGATGACAATAAATCAGATTTGGATTGAACTTTATAAAATCTAAGTTCAATTCAATTAATAATTCTATTTTTTTAAAAAATCAAATCCGAATTTAAATTCAATTATATAAATTAATGTTCAGGGATCAGAATGAAACTTAAGCTTCTTTTATTACCCGTAAATATTACGACTCCATCAGCCGATACCCGTATAAAATCTGAAAGTGTCTTGTTGAGATATCTTGAGTAATCGACAGAAATGGTAGGTAAAGATGCTGTGAGTGAGAACAGTCAATAACGTTCTTCTCCAAACAGAATTCTGGACTCTCCAAACAGTCAATAACGATCCCAAACTTTAGGGATGGATATACTTTGTTACAGAGTTAAATAAATAGATTGATGAAACAATAGACACTCCTGATATATTAAAATCATTAAGGATTCTGGACTCTCCCGTCGACACATTGCATGGAGAGATATACTCTGCTACAAAGTGCTTTTTAGTTAATCAAGTTGTTCGGCATTAAATTCAATTCCCTACACAAGAGAGATTATGTCATAGGCCCGACCTACCACATCAGTCGTAGTCCCTGACCAATAAAAATTACCTATTTCGTTACTAATCATTCATGTATTTAATGTAATTTCTAGAAATGATATTTTTAAAATGACATGAAAATTCTGAGTGAAGATTCATTGGTTCGAAAAAAATGAGATGAAAGTTAACTGTGAAATAGGTGGTTATTATTGGATGGGATCACGACTGACGTGGTAGGCCGAGTCATGATATTGCATGACTATTTTTTTTTCATTAATATACCCACTAATAATTTTATATCATTTAACATAAATAATTATTAACACGTATAATATAAAATTATTGATAAAATATATAAAGATATATAAAAATATAAGAATAATAAAAATTTAGGACATAGTTATATTTAAACATTTTTGTGTTGTATTGTATTATATTTCCTAAATGTCGTGTTAGATAATTAACTAATGTATTGGTAGTGAAAATCCAGATCTAAAATGAAAACACAAAGTCTCAATCTGCTTTTCTTGTAGAAATGTTTTGTAATGTTTGGTCAACACCTACCCCAAGACAGAAGGAGGAAAATAGGTTTTTATTTGTTTGAAATATTCTGGAAAACATGTTCAACTTCAACTATTTCTTAAGTAATTTACTATCTACTGGTAATCCGTAGTTTTATTTTTTGGTAGGGTTTGTGATTTTTTCGGTATCTGTGTTTGAAAAATAGTTAATGGTACATTTTTTCATATATTATGTATGTATCGTGTCGGGTCTATGAAAAACATATATTCTTATTCGATCACAGCGGGGAATAAAGTAAAATAGAAAAACTCACACTGAGTTTAAGGATAATCAGACTCAAACTGATGACTTCCACCACGTCAATGTGACACACTAACGTTGGGTTATATCCCTTCCCCGCCCCCATCAAGAAATAAAACTGATTAATCCTAAGTTAAAGGATCGAGAAACTTAACAACGCCACTATTCTTGAACAACTTGGAGCTAGGCTTTCTTTTCGCACTATTATGGATACAAAAATAAGAGAAAAAATTGGATTCAATTGTCAACTGCTCTTATCAGAAATAAGATTGACTACGGGTTCGAGCCATATACACATGGTTTGGGAGGGAAAGTTGGTAAGAGATTCTTTGTGATTATAGAGCAATGATGACTGAATCAAGCACTCAGATTTATTGCTTCTTTCTTTCATGAATTAGTGCACGAGACAGTGGCAAAGGACTGCTCTGCCTGCCTACCTCAAACCTTGAACAGTAAGAAGCAAATTTGGTTGGTTTACTGATTTGGTGCTTTTCTTCTATTTTACCCTACTTTTGTCTCTTCGGCCTTCACACACCCATTGACCATCCAAGGATTATAGGTAGCCATTTTCTGGTCTGGTTCTGGAATAAGTATGCTTATATTTGGTCAGTGATGTGACCTTACAAGCTGATGGTGTGAAAAGCAAAATATGTAAAAGAAGAGTCTCCACTGTTTTTAAAGGACAAAAGACGGTAGAAAACAGTTTGCATTAGACGATGCTTTTTCTTCTCATTTGGAATGGGTGTCAGACTGTCAGTCATCAGACGTCGACTCTATCCCAACGTTATTACAGACTCTGTGACATCGGATAAATTGAAACCAAAACATTCACCAATATGTACAAAACCTTACCAACTAGGAAAATAGAACTACCCAAGTTTGGTAATCCAGAAATTATTATACGAATCTGTTCTATCACTTAAGATATATTTTCTAACAATATATATTTTTTATATCATATTCACATATAAGTATTGTCCAAATCATCTACATTAATGTCTTTAATTTAAAAAGTATTATCAAAGATTTTTTATGTTGTTTTTTTCTTTATTCTTCAAAAAAAATTTAATTAATTTCTTCTTTATAGAATTTGAGTTTAGGATTTATAGTTTAGGGTTAGAGTTTAGAGTTTAGGGTTATGGTTTATGGTTTAATGTTAGGGTTAGGGGTTATGTTTAGGGTTTAGAAAAAATAAATAAGAAACTTTTTAAAGAATAAAGAGAAAGACAACATAAAAAAATCTTTAGTAATATTTTTTTATTTAAATGAAAGGCATTAAAGTAGATGATTTGGACGATATTTATGTGTGAGTATGATATGAAAAAAATATATATATTAATTTAATTAATTGAGACCATATATTAAGTGGTGGAACGAGTTCATTTAATAATTTCTCCTACTAATCGTAACTAATCATGTGATTAGTGTAATCAAAAGATCATTTTAGAGTCGATCAGATAATTGTTTCTATGTCTGCAGAAAAATCAATGGACAATCAATTACGTGGAATATGTAAGAAGCATATATTTTTCTAATAGAATAAAAATTATCTGTCCCTTTATCATGCCTCTTTTGGTGTCTCCTTTGTTTTTTTTAATTTCAATTTTAAACCCTAAACCTTTATTTTTTTATATTCTAAACCCTAAACCTTACACCCTAAAAAATACACCATATTCCTAATTCCCTAAACCCTAACCAAAACCTATAACCTAAAACCCTAAACCTCTAATTAGAAGTGGAGGCATAAATGGAGGCATAGGAAAAGGGCGGATGATTTGCACTCTTTCTAATAATTAAAATTTGAGTTTATTTTTATTAATTATTGAAAAGATAATGTTAAAAAAATAATAAGAAATTAATAATTTTAAGTCATATTTTAGAATGTAAAAATAGAGATTCGAATAAAATTTTTTTGGTTCTTATTCTAATTTATAAGATCTTTACAACGGTATCTTATATGCTCAAAATGGTTGAGTCATAAATGAGAAATTGATTTTCAAAGTAAAAGATTGTGAATAAAGTAAATAAAAGAATCCCGTTATCGGATGAGATAAATGAAGTGAGAAATATTTATATATACTTATTAACTTAATTTTCCCTATAAATATGAAAGAAATTCTCAGGTTTCAAAGCACTATTTTTTGGGTTTTCAATTTCAGTGATTGACAAAGACAAGTTGTAACGACCCGAACTCTCGGTTTAGTGTGTCGGGTTAACCCGTTGTGTTAGGCCTCGGATTTAGGCTCGAGTTTGTGTAGTTGGGTCTTGTTGGGCTTTTAGCTTTTCTGGGGTTGAATGTCGGGCTTGTCTGTGAGGGTGTTTTGGTAATTCTCTAATTGAGGACAAAGAGAAGGGGGAAGAGGGTGATTTCCTCTGCAGGAAAATCAGAGTGAAGTCACCAAGTTTCTCTTTTGTTCTTCCTCCTCTTCTTCACCAAATCACCAGAGAAAGGTGTAAACTTTTAGATTTTGGTCAAGAATCACGTTGTGAAGCTTAAGGGTAAGTTATAGGGTTGTCAAGGATCTTTAAAACAAGGTAAGAATTGATAGTTTTGGTGGAGGTAAGGTTTTAATGAGGGTGTAAGGTTCAATCCGAGTTTTGGGTTTCGAGGAGTTCTTTCTTCATTTTTGAGCAAGTTTTTAGCTTTAGAACCTTCCTAAGCTTAGTCTAACAGATGGTTTTAACTCTTCTTGTAGAGAAGGAGGTTGGAGCTTCTTCCCATAGGAGTGACAAGGAGAAAGCTTGAAGAGTGGTTAGAGGATATTTTGCTGTTGTTTTGCTAAGATGTTGGTACTCCCAACTCCTTCTTCATCATTCATTCATTGTAGAGTGCATGACATGTAGAGAAAATCATGTATGTGTGTTGTCTTGCTTGATTGCTTGTAAATGGGTCATTAATGGTGAAATTCGTGTTAATGTGATTAAGGACTGAAAATTGGTGTTAAAATGCTTTAAACATCATTAATATTGAGTAGAAACACTTTAGGATCGATTAGATTAAGTTTGGGGTTGTAAATCTAGAATTTCTAAGTGTAAAACCGTCCTTAGTGTAGGGGGTATCGATACTCAGGCTACCGGTATCGATACCTATGAGTATATTTTGGCTTGTTGCCTAGGGGTATCGAACCATGCTTCGATGCCGAGGGCTCCAGAAACTTTTTGGTATTGAACCCTATTTCGATACCGAGGGTTCCAAAAACTTTTTGGTACCGAACCATGTTTCGATACGGGTCCCCCCTTTCTGTTGACTTTTGAAGTTGGTCAACGGTATCGAACCTTGTTTCGATACCAAGGATTCTAGAAACTTTTGGTATCGATACATGTATCGAAACAGTCCTTCCTTCTTTTGTTGACTTTGACTTTGGGCAAGTGGTATCGATACTGGCTTCGATACCCATGTGTGTTTTGGCTAAGTTAGGTAAAATTTAAGGCTTCGGTGGTCTTAATAAATAAATACTTAAATCTAAAAGCTATGATATGAGTTGTTAACTAAGATTAATAACCATTACCCCGAAAGACTTAAGTAAGATAAAGATTAATATATTGTAACGACCCGGATTCGGATCCGAGCATTGGGTTAATCCGAGGGTTATGGGTTTCGGTTTTGGTCCCGAGTTTAGTGGTTTTGGGCTTTGGTTTTGTGTTGGGTCTTGTTGGGCTTGTTTGGTTGTTGGGCTTGAGAGATTTTGGGCCTTGAGAGTTTTATGTGAAGGATATTTTGGTAATTGTCTAAATAGGTTGAATAAGGAGTTGTTTTGAGTGGGTGTGCTGGAAACTTTCTTTTATCTTCTTCCTTGCAACCTCAAGAGAAAATGAAGCATAAAGGTTGAATCTTTGGTGTTTTGAGGGAGAATCTCGGTTTTGAGCTGAAGGGAAAATTGTAGGGTTGTTAGAGATCTATCTAAAGAGGTAAAAATGTGTTGATCTTGTGAGAAAATGGGGTTTTGAGTGGGGTTTGTTATAAGAACGAGATTGAGATTTTAAGGGTCTAAATCTCAGTTTCTTGAGTTCTTTTTTGTTCCAAGAATCTCCTCAAATGGTGGCTAATGGTTAAGTGTCTTCCTCTTGTAGAAAAACAAGTTGGAACACCATCTTCAAGTTTGGGCAAGGAAAAAGCTTGGGAGAGAGAGGGTTCGTTTTTACTATTGCTTGCTTGAGGTTGGTACTCCCAACTCTTCTAATTTTTATGCATATCATGGTAGAAAGCATTCATATAGTTTGGTGTATGTGTGTGCTTGGTTTGAGCTTGATATGTGTTAAGGGTGGAATTCGTAACTTTGTGTTAAAGGGATGAAAAATGATACTAAAACACCTTAAACACTCTTAAGAATGAGTAGGAAGACTTTAGAATTGATTAGATTAAGTTTGGGGTTGAAAATCTAGAATTTCTAAGTGTAGAATCGTCCTTAGTGCAGGGGTTATCGATACTCGGACTACCGGTATCGATACCCATGAGTATATTTTGGCTTGTTGCCTAGGGGTATCAGACCATGCTTCGATACCGAGGGTTCCAGAAACTTTTTGGTATCGAACCATGTTTCGATACGGGTCCCCCCTTTCTGTTGACTTTTGAAGTTGGTCAACGGTATCGAATCTTGTTTCGATACCGAGGATTCCAGAAACTTTTTGTATCGAAACGGGTTTTGAAACAGTTCTTTCTTCTCTTGTTGACTTTGACTTTGGTCAAGAGGTATCGATACTAGGTCCCCCTTTCTGGTATCGATACTTGTGTGTTTCGATACCCTCTTTGGGTGGGTATCGATACAGGGTGTTCCGATACCCTACTTAAGGGTATTGATACCCCTGTGTGTTTTGACTAAGTTGGGTAGAATTTAAGGCTTTGGTGATCTTAATAAATAAATACTCAAATCTAAAAGCTATGAAATGAATTGTCGAACTAAGGTTGAGGTTATAACTCCGAAAGACTAATTGAGTTAAGACTTTAATATCTTGTTTTGATAAGATCCTAGGTGGATCGTTTGTGTGATCTGAGTCCTTGTGTGCTGGAAATCTGGATATCCATAAGTGTTGTAACACGTTGAAGGTCATCCGATGTAACATGCCGGGTGATGATTGAAGACTTTTATTTCCGAGTGTTGGGCGGCCTCACTTGAAGATGTTCGATGTAACATTCCGAGCATGGGGTTGGTTGGGCGGCCTCCACCCCTTTCCGAACGTTGGGCGGCCTCGTTCGAAGATGTCCAATATAACATTCCGGGCATAGGATTTGAGGGCGGCCTCAATCCTGAGTGTAGGATCCCGATGTTGTGTGGACGCGGGCCTCACTCTTGTGTGTTGACTTGATTGATTTGTATATGCTGTGTGCGATAATATACATTTCATTATGCCATGTGATAGGTGAGCATGCTAGACTATCATATCATGCACGAGATTTATATGCCATGTTTTACTGCTTTTGATATGCATAATGTTGGCCGAGTTTAGCGTATCCACTGAGCTTGTGTGGCTCAGCGTTCGAAATCTGTTTTCGTGCGTAGGTTAAGTGAAGCAGGTCCCGTAGAGCACCATCAAGGTTTGGATTTCAGCATCGACTTTGTGTCAGAGTACAATGATAGATGTAGTGGGCTAGTACTTTGTCAGACCTATATGTATTTTTGTAACTCTGTTATTTTAAGTGGGTCAACGTTTTAAATGATTTTGTAGTATTTTGGAGTTTCGGTCACTTTAAACTATTTTGGGCTTTTGTTTTAAATTAAATGGATTTTATTCGTATTATATTTGGACTTGAATTGACTTTATTATTGGACTTTCAAAGGAAATTTTGAAATACGGGTTGTGGGCCAGAGGCCCAATGTGACATCCGGGTTGGGATGTTATATTTAGTGGTATCAGAGCCCAGGTTGAGTCGGTTCTAGGAGTCCCCGGAGGAGTCTAGTGTGTTGTATAGGTGTTAGACAAGTATGGCCCACGAGTCAATAGCGTACCTTTCTTAAAGCTAAAATTTCGATGGTGTAATCCTGCTTGTTGTTGTTGTTGTGTGTGCATGGTGTGGACGAGTCTGAGTGAGAGGTTAGGCAAGGGGCGAATTATTTCGCCCATTTGCACCGTGCTTTAGATCGGATAGCGAAGGTTATTCCGAGGCATGTACCTATCTCAAGTGAGGCACCTATCGAGAGGGTTCGCAAGTAGGATGCTCCGGGTTGGGGTATTACATATATCTTGTTGTGATAGATCCTAGGTGGATCGTTTGTGTGGTTTGAGTCCTTTGAGTTGGAAATCCGGATATCCATAAGTGTTGCAACACGTTGAAGGCCATCCGATGTAACATGCCGGGTGATGATTGAAGACTTTTATTCTGAGTGTTGGGCGGCCTCACTCGAAGATGTTCGATGTAACATTCCGAGCATAGGGTTGGTTGGGCGGCCTCCACCCTTTTTCGAACGTTGGGCGGCCTCGTTCAAAGATGTCCGATGTAACATTCCGGGCATAAGATTTGAGGACGACCTCAATCTTGAGTGTAGGATCCCGATGCTGTGTAGACGCGGGCCTCGCTCTTGTGTGTTGACTTATATGACTGTATATGCTGTGTGCGATAGTATACACTCATTTATGCCATGTGATAGGCAAGCATGCTAGACCTTCATACCATGCATGTGATTTATATGCTATGCTTTACTGCTTTATTATGCATGATGTTGGCCGAGTTTGGCGTATCCACTGAGCTTGTGTGGCTCAGCGTTCGAAATCTGTTTTCGTGCGTAGGTTAGGTGGAGCGGGATTCACGGAGCACGATCAAGGTTTGGACTTTCAGCATCGACCGTGTTGTCAGAGTACATTATTAGATGTACTGGGCTTAATATTATGTCGAACCCTATATGTATTGTAACTCTGTTATTTTATTTGGGTCGAATGTTTTTAAAATAGTCTGTAATATATTTTGGAGCTCCGATTTACTTTGAATTATTTTGGGCTTATTTTAATTTAAATGGACTATGAAATTGGTTTTGGATTTTACGTGATTTTTATTATTGGACTTTTAAAGAAAATTTTGAAATATGGGTTTTTGGGCCGGAGGCTTATTGTGACATCCGGGTCGGGTGTTACATTTAGTGGTATCAGATCCCAGGTTGAGTCAGTTCTAAGAGTCCCCGGGGGAGTCTAGTGTGTTATATAGGTGTTAGACTAGTTCTTGCCCACGAGTCGATATAGTACTTCTTTTAAAGTTGAAATTTCGATGGTGTAATCCCGTTTGTGGTTATTGTGCAGCATGCCTAGGCGTGTGAGCGATCAGGAGTAGAGCCGGGGTTCCCGAGGAGGAGACTCCGACTATGTATATGAGCCCAATGAGGAGGTACCATCGGATGATGCAGTTGGTCAAGGGGCCAACTACTTTGCCAGTTGAACCGTACTCTGCGTAAGATAGTGAGAGCTATACCGAGGTCGTCCTCTACGCCTCGTGAGGCACCGGTTGAGAGGGTGCGGAGACAGGGTGCTGTTGACTTCTTTGGCACGGGACAGGATAATCCCATACAGGCAGATCAGTGGTTGCACGATACGAGGTGGATCATGAGACAGATGAGGCTGAGGTCAGAGGATAACTATCATGTGTGTTGTCTCTTCTCAAGGGCAACGCGAGAGAGTGGTGGGTGACTGTTGAACAGGATTGGTATCCCCATCGTCCTAAGTGGGAGGACTTTCTTGAGGAGTTCGAGAGCAAGTATGTGGGTGAGACTCGCATGGACACCCTGAGGGAGCGGTTTACCCATCTAGTTCAGGGAAACCGTTCGATCTTTGCTTATGAGCAGGAGTTCCTTCAGTTGAGCCGGTATGCCCCGGAGCTTGTTGCTACCGAGAAGATGAGATGCAAGAGGTTCTTGAGAGGTCTGAGGAAGGAGATCCGGACTTATCTTACTGCTAGACCACCTACAGTGTTTTCTGAGTTAGCTGTCAGTGCTAAATCGTTGGAGCAGGTTCAGGGTTTGACCTATGGGTCGTCTGTTGGCAAGGGAGTCTCCGGTGGAGCCAGTCAGAGTCGTGCGGGTAACTCTCAGTCCCACCCTGGTAGGAATAGGAACCGTTGGAACCAGAACAGAGGAGCATCGAACTAGAGTTCGAGGTCAGATCAGAGGTCAGAGTTTGCGGGATGAAGGAGACAGTCTGTGTCTTCTTCTGTTGGGGGTCCAGAGAGTTTACAGAGGAGTGTTAGTGTTAGTGTTCAGGCTTGTAGGCGTTGTGGTCGGAGCCACCGAGGAGAGTGTTAGGGCAATGCCATAGCTTGTTTTCAGTGTGGGTCCCCAGATCACCTCGTTAGGGACTGTCCTGAGGTTGTGACGTCTCCTCCCGGGCAGGCTTAGAGGATTGTATTCCAGACTCAGAGGGGTCGTGGGTTCTCTCGTAGCGGAGCTAGCCATGCTTCAGGGGGTACCTTTCAGTCCACCGCTAGAGCACCGACGAGACAGTATGCTGTGAGGGTACAGGAGGACTGTGCGGCCACTGACGTGATCTCAGGTACGTTCAGTTTGTTTTCTGTACCTATAGTTGCTCTTGTGGACTCGGGGTCTATACACTCGTATATCCGTAGTGGGATATCTCAGCAGTGGGGGTTACCAGCGGAGGATCTTGAGATAGGGGTTCGTGTGACAAGCCCTTTGGGGTTGGATGCGTTGGTGAATAAGGTGTATCGGAGGTGTCCGATCGAGGTATAAGGATCTATCTTCCCGGCTGATCTTATGGTCTTGTCGTTTCAGGAGTTCGACGCAATTCTAGGGATGGATTGGTTGTTTGAACACGATGCAAGTTTGGGGTGCAGATCCAAGAGTTTAAAGCTTAGAGTGGCAGATGGTTCTAAGCTTGTTGTGAGGGGTGAAAGAAACTCGTGTTTACCGAATGTGGTGTCAGCGTTGATAGCTCAGAGGTTGATCCAGCAAGGTTGTGAGGCTTTCTTAGCTCACGTGGTGGATATGAGTGTTAGCAGCACAGCTTTAGAGAACTTAAGGACAGTCTACGAGTATCCCGATGTTTTCCCAGAGGAGTTACCTATTTTACCTCCCGATCGTAAGTTGAAGTTTCGGATAGAGGTGTTGTCTGGTACGGCACCAGTGTCCATAGCACCCTACCGTATGGCACCGACAGAGGTGAGAGAGTTAAAACAGCAGATCCAAGAGTTGCTTGAGAGAGGTTTTATCAGACCGAGTGTGTCACCATGGGGAGCACCGGTTTTGTTTATTAAGAAGAATGATGGATCGATGAGGATGTGCATTGACTATCGTCAGCTCAATAAGGTCACGATCAAGAATCATTATCCTTTGCCTAGGATCGATGGTCTTTTTGATCAGTTAAGAGGTGCCCGTGTGTTTTCTAAGATATACTTGAGGTCAGGGTACTATCAGTTAAAGGTGGTGGATGAGGATGTCCAGAAGATCGCTTTTAGGACGCGGTATGGACATTATGAGTTTCTAGTGATGCTGTTTGGGCTCACGAATGCACCCGCAGCTTTTATGGACTTGATGAACCGGATATTTCAGCCGTATCTAGATCAGTTTGTGGTTGTGTTCATCGATGACATCTTGGTGTATTCACGCTCGGAAGAGGAGCATGACTACCACATTAGAGTTGTTCTTCAGTTGTTGAGGGATAGGCGTCTGTACGCCAAGTTTAGTAAGTGCGAGTTTTGGTTGTCTGAGGTGGTGTTTCTTGGCCTCATAGTTGCAGCGGATGGTATCCGGGTAGATCCCCAGAAGATACAAGTTGTGGTGGAATGGAAACCACCAAGGAATGTATCGGAAGTCCGTAGCTTTCTTGGACTTGTCGGACACTACAGGAGGTTCGTTAAGGGTTTTTTTTATCATAGCGGCGCCTTTGACCAAGTTGCTTCAGAAAGAAGTTCGTTCGTGTGGAACGAAAGAAGACAACAGAGTTTTGAGCAGTTGAAAGCTTATCTGACAGAGGCACCGGTCTTGACACAACCGAAACCGGGAAAGGATTATGTGGTGTTTAGCGATGCTTCCTTGAATGGGTTGGGTTGTGTGCTCATGCAAGAGGATAAGGTGGTTGCTTACGCCTCGAGACAGTTGAAACCCCATGAGAGGAACTATCCTACACATGATCTTGAGCTTGCAGCAGTTATCTTCGCTTTGAAGATATAGAGGCATTATCTCTATGGGGAGAAATGCTACATCTACACCGACCACAAGAGTTTGAAATATCTGCTTACCCAGAGAGAGTTGAATCTGAGACAGCGTCGGTGGATAGAGTTGTTAAAGGACTATGACTGTGTCATAGAGTATCATCCGGACAAGGCGAATGTGGTCGTTGATGCTTTGAGTATGAAGTCCATGTCGGACTTGAGAGCTTTGTTTGCTCGGTTAAGGATGACCGATGATGGAGGTCTTTTAGCTGAGTTACGTGTGGAGCCCACGCTTGTTCAGGAGATAAAGAGGGCACAAATATTAGACGAGGAGTTGGTAGCTCAGTTAGAAGCTGTTCAGATGGGTGATTCGTCAGACTTTGAAGTACGAGATGGTGGTTTCTTGTACTTTCAGGGTCGGTTGTGTGTCCCCGCCTTGGAGGATCTGAGGGATCGTATCTTGAGGGAAGCTCACCGCAGTCCGTTTTCTGTTCATCCGGGTAGTAACAAGATGTATCAGGATCTTCGTCCTTTCTTTTGGTGGCCGTGCATGAAAAAAGATGTGTTAGAGTTTGTGACAAGGTGTTTGGCATGTCAGCAAGTGAAAGCGGAACATCAGGTTTCTTCAGGTTTTCTTCAGCCTATCCAGATTCCACAGTGGAAGTGGGATCGTGTGACCATGGACTTTGTCATCGGGTTACCGATGACATTGAGGAAACATGATGCTATATGGGTCATAGTTGATCGGTTAACCAAGTCAGCTCACTTCTTACCCGTGAGGATGGACTTTAGCTTGGAAAAGTTGGCTCAGTTGTACATCAAGGAGATCGTGAGGTTGCATGGTGTACCTTCATCGATCATATCGGATAGGGATCTGAGGTTCACAGCGAGGTTGTGGAGGTCTATCCACGAGGCTCTAGACACCAAGTTGCACTTTAGTACAGCTTTTCATACGCAGACCGACGGACAGTCTGAAAGAGTTATCCAGATCTTAGAGGATATGCTTCGGTGTTGTGTAGTAGACTTTGCTCGTAGCTGGGAGGAGCAGTTACCGTTGGTAGAGTTTGCTTACAACAACAGTTATCAGTCGAGCATCAGGATGGCTCCTTTTGAGGCCTTGTACGGGCGCAGGTGTAGGACACCTTTGTGTTGGACAGAGCTCAATGAGAGGAAGATAGTAGGTTCAGAACTTGTTAAGGAAACAGAAGAGAAAGTCCAGATCATCAAGGAGAGGTTACAGGCGGCTTTTGACAGACATAAGGCTTATGCGGATAAGAAGCGTAAGCACATCGTGTATGAGCTTGGTGAGAAAGTTTTTCTCAAGGTATCTCCATGGAAGGGTATCATCCGGTTTGGTCGGAAAGGAAAGTTGAGCCCAAGGTATATTGGGTCGTATGAGGCGCTTCAGAGGGTTGGACCGGTAGCTTAATGGCTAACTTTGCCTCCGGAGTTGGCACGTATACATGATGTGTTCCACGTGTCTATGTTGAGGCGTTATCGTTCTGATCCCTCACATGTGGTTCAGCTTGAGGAAATCGAAGTCAATATGGATTTGACTTACGAGGAAAGACCCATCGGAATCGTGGATAGAGGAGTCAAGGAGCTTAGAAATAAGAGTATACCTTTGGTAAAAGTGTTGTGGAGGAACCTTGGGATCGAAGAGGCCACGTGGGAGCCGGAGAAGGACATGAGAGCTCAGTATCCTCATCTCTTCCTGACAGGTAAATTTCGAGGACGAAATTTTCTTTAAGGAGGGGAGAGTTTTAACGACCCGAACTCTCGGTTTGGTGTGTCGGGTTAACCCGTTATGTTGGGCCTGAGGTTTAGGCTCGAGTTTGTGTAATTGGGTCTTGTTGGGCCTTTAGCTTGTTTGGGGTTGAATGTTGGGCTTGTCTGTGAGGGTGTTTTGGTAATTCTCTAATTGAGGACAAAGAGAAGGGGGAAGAGGGTGATTTCCTCTGCAGGAAAATCAGAGTGAAGTCACCAAGTTTCTCTTTTGTTCTTCCTCCTCTTCTTCACCAAATCACCAGAGAAAGGTGTAAACTTTCAGATTTTGGTCAAGAATCACGTTGTGAAGCTTAAGGGTAAGTTATATGATTGTCAAGGATCTTTAAAACAAGGTAAGAATTGATAGTTTTGGTGGAGGTAAGGTTTTAATGAGGGTGTAAGGTTCAATCCGAGTTTTAGGTTTCGAGGAGTTCTTTCTTCGTTTTTGAGCAAGTTTTCAGCTTTAGAACCTTCCTAAGCTTAGTCTAACTGATGGTTTTAACTCTTCTTGTAGAGAAGGAGGTTGAAGCTTCTTCCCATAGGAGTGACAAGGAGAAAGCTTGAAGAGTGGTTAGAGGATGTTTTGCTGCTGTTTTGCTAAGAGGTTGGTACTACCAACTCCTTCATCATCATTCATTCATGGTAGAGTGCATGACATGTAGAGAAAATCATGTATGTGTGTTGTCTTGCTTGATTGCTTGTAAATGGGTCATTAATGGTGAAATTCGTGTTAATGTGATTAAGGGTTGAAAATTGGTGTTAAAATGCTCTAAACATCATTAATATTGAGAAGGAACACTTTAGGATCGATTAGATTAAGTTTGGGGCTAAAAATCTAGAATTTCTAAGTGTAAAACCGTCTTTAGTGCAGGGGGTATCGATACTCGGGCTACCGGTATCGATACCCATGAGTATATTTTGGCTTGTTGCCTAGGGGTATCAAACCATGCTTCGATACTAAGGACTCCAGAAACTTTTTGGTATTGAACCCTGTTTCGATACCAAGGGTTCTAGAAACTTTTTGGTATCGAACCATGTTTCGATACAGGTCTCCCCTTTCTGTTGACTTTTGAAATTGGTCAACGGTATCGAACCCTGTTTTGATACCAAGGATTCCAGAAACTTTTGGTATCGATACCTGTATCGAAACAGTCCTTCCTTCTTCTGTTGACTTTGACTTTGGGCAATTGGTAACGATACTGGCATCGATACCCCTGTGTGTTTTGGCTAAGTTGGGTAGAATTTAAGGCTTCGATGGTCTTAATAAATAAATACTTAAATCTAAAAGCTATGAAATGAGTTGTTAACTAAGATTAATAATCATTACCCCGAAAGACTTAAGTAAGATAAAGATTAATATATCTTGTTGTGATAGATCCTAGGTGGATCGTTTGTGTGGTTTGAGTCCTTTGAGTTGGAAATCCGGATATCCATAATTGTTGCAACACGTTTAAGGCCATCCGATGTAACATGTCGGGTGATGATTGAAGACTTTTATTCCGAGTGTTGGGCGGCCTCACTCGAAGATGTTCGATGTAACATTCTGAGCATAGGGTTGGTTGGGCGGCCTCCACCCTTTTTTGAACGTTAGGCGGCCTCGTTCGAAGATGTCCGATGTAACATTCTGGGCATAGGATTTGAGGGCGGTCTCAATCCTGAGTGTAGGATCTCGATGCTGTATAGACGCGAGCCTCGCTCTTGTGTGTTAACTTATATGACTGTATATGCTGTGTGCGATAGTATACACTCATTTATGCCATGTGATAGGCAAGCATGCTAGACCTTCATACCATGCATGTGATTTATATGCCATGCTTTACTGCTTTATTATGCATGATGTTGGCCGAGTTTGGCGTATCCACTGAGCTTGTGTGGCTCAGCGTTTGAAATCTGTTTTCGTGCATAGGTTAGGTGGAGCGGGATTCGCGGAGCACCATCAAGGTTTGGAATTTCAGCATCGACCGTGTTGTTAGAGTACAGTTATTAGATGTAGTGGGCTTAGTATTATGTCGAACCCTATATGTATTG
Organism: Abelmoschus esculentus; assembly: GCA_035048815.1. Classification (NCBI taxonomy): domain Eukaryota; kingdom Viridiplantae; phylum Streptophyta; class Magnoliopsida; order Malvales; family Malvaceae; genus Abelmoschus; species Abelmoschus esculentus. The sequence goes on from JAUCBN010000010.1 coordinate 4,253,343, forward strand.
TAACTCTGTTATTTTATTTGGGTCGAATGTTTTTAAAATAGTCTGTAATATATTTTGGAGCTCCGATTTACTTTGAATTATTTTGGGCTTGTTTTAATTTAAGTAGACTATGAAATTGGTTTTGGATTTTATGTGATTTTTATTATTGGACTTTTAAAGAAAATTTTGAAATACGGGTTTTTGGGCCGGAGGCCCATTGTGACATCCGAGTCGGGTGTTACAACAAGAGTCCAAGTTTGAGATCTCTACGGTTTATACTTTTTTCGAAGATCTTATTATTATATCCTAAGAGACGAACGATCAAGTAACTCAACTACTAGGGATTAGTTTGAAATTATCTTATAGAAACTGCTTTTGCAAGCCTCAATTTAATCTGGTTTGATTTTTCTAAATTTATTTTTTTATGTTAAACTTGTTTTATATGATTTGTATCGTGATTAATCATGTTGTAACACATAATATTGGTTTTGATCTAGGCCAAGGAGATGATATCAAATACTTCGCTTCATCCCTATTTTGATCGAGAGAAATAATTGTTAAACGGAGACTTAATCATCGTTGGGTCGAGGTTTTGGGCTTAGGTTAACAATTCTAAGAGGTAAAGTTAGAACACAGGCTAACTGTGTATTCAGCACGGGCTGGATTCTATTTCATTAGAATCATAATTCATATTTGGTTATTGAACTACTTTGACAAATTTTAATCGTTCCTTTAATTGACGAGGCTAGAAAGATTTTTTTTCTTATGATATTATTTTTAAAATAATTTTTTAAAAATTAAAAAGAAAGAGTTGACTGTATCGGATCTTGTAAGCGACTGTCCTTATAGTTTGTTTATACTTGAACAAGTTTAATCAGTTTGTCTTCACAATTTAAAAGAATAAGAACATACCAATCATAATGTCTAAACTTTGTGGCTTGTAACTTTATTTTTTTATTTGGTTAGTAATAAACTATTAATTTTTATATTAATTATCGATTATCAAATCTATTTTTTTTTTATTTTTACATGTTTTAATAAGAATCTATACTTTTGTGGCACACATTTCTTTGTTCTTGTAACATGTTTCTCTTGGTTTTCTGTGGTTCATTTAATTTGTTCTTATGGCATGATTTCAATGTATTCTCACTACAGCAAAACAATTCTATAGCGGCATATTTAGTGGCGTTTTTGTAACAAACGCCACAACGAATCGAATAACAATGGCGTTTTTCTAAAAATCGCTACAAAACTTTAAAATCAGTGGCATTTTAGATAAAAACGTCGTAACGACCCCTCGTACAGTGGCGTTTTACTTCAGAAACGCCGCAAAAGTGTGAACATTTAGTGGCGTTTCATTAAAAACGCCACAATAGTGAGATAGGTTGTGGCGTTTCTGGTAAAAATGCAGCAAAAGTAAAAAATATTGTGGCGTTTCATTAAAAAACGCCGTAGTATATCGTGTTCTAACGACGTTTGTTTTTACAAACGCCGCAAGATCATCGTCCTTATCAGACTGGTTATCGTTTCAATCGCAAATAAGAAGAAAATCCCCAAAATTTCGACCCCAAATTCTCTACCGCCAATATTTCCTTTTTAGGGCTTTTCGTCGCCGTTCTTGTTCGACTGTTGGTGCAGCCGCCGTTCGCCTCTTCTCGACCGCGGAACGATTCCTACGACAGGTATGCTAATCCTCTAGCCACTAGTTTATTGAGTCCTAAACATACCCTAACACATGATTTAGTGGTCGATACTCTATATTTGCTCGATACATAAGTCCTAAACACATGATTTATTGAGTCACCATTACCTTAACATACCCTTTAACTTACTGGTATGCTAATCCTCTAGCCACTAATTTCTTATATCAATTGATACTATGGGATTTTATGCAGAAAGTGTTTGATTTTCAGCTGATCAAAAATCTTCTCGCGAGATCAGACTTCAGGTATAATTTCTGCCCTTGACTAAGCGGGAATAGGTGTCAGTTGTATTAGGTTATTCCTAGCTTGTTTTGTATTTGTTTGGTTCTGATTTTTGCTATGAAGTAGAACATGCTAGAAATGGCCATGAAAAATTTCTGACGAATGCCATAGTATACATTAAGTTTCCTATTATCATATAGTTAGCTTTTAACCTCTCAAGTTATTGCATAAGTTAGCATATGAAATTCTTAGCATCACAGATTCTCAGATGAATTGAAAAACTGTAAGCAGAACAATTCATGCAGTGAAGCAGAGAATCTCTAACAATCCAACTTTGTCTGCTTTGGTCTCTTATATTTTTAGCACTCGAACATTTAATTCATTCGATCGATGCATGTTCGAAAATTCGGTTTTGAGAACCACAAATGTTTATGTATAGAGAGAGTCACTTTTTTCCTTTCTTATAGATGAAAACAACAATTAACTTTGGTGTTTTTCAACTTGAAATCTTGGTCAGAGGCAATTGTTATTTACAGTTATATATGCTAACATATATATATATATATATATATATATATATATTAAGGATCATAACAGCTAAATTAAAAGCATAAATTCATATGTGGGAATTAAGGATTCACATGCACATGCAACCTTCTGAATAAGCAAACATAAATTTAAACGTGATGAGTCCAACCTATTTAATAATTTTTTCATAGGACTGATAAAAAAATAATAAAAGTGATGAAATACGAAAAAATTAGAGGAACAATATAATTTATTAATGAGATAATTTGACCACTAAGATTTTTTATAATGCAAGTTTAAGTCTTTGCTTTCCTATGTTTTTGGCTTTTAACTGTTGTCCATATTGTTATTAGAAAACTAAAAAATTATATTTTAATGAAAATTAGATGTTTAAAAATGTATGAACACACTTGTTATTTGTAATATAAAAAAGAGAGTAAAGATTAAAAAAATAATACATATCGAACAATATTTGGTTCTAATCATATTAGATGTTTAATTTATGATTGTCTATACATATCAATAAACTTTTATTAGCTTTTATAAGAATAGTTTAGTGTAGAACAATTCATTTTTCAAACTTTTATTAGCTTTTATGTTTGTCCATACGTATTTCTTTGAAGATACATTTGGACTTATTTTATTAGCTTTTATTGATAGTATATTCTTTGATGATGTATATTACAGAAATTCTAAATGGATAGGAGTTGGATGAATTTTTCAAGGGTAAGTGCTGACTATCGAAACGGAGTCAACTTTTTTAAATGTAGCTTTTGCGAATTCAAGCCAAGAGAATATGATTCTTTGCCCTTGTAAGAAGTGTGTTAACATTAATTGGCACAATCGTGAAGTTGTAGAAGAACATTTAATTGTTCATGGCTTTGTTCCGGGCTATAAGAAATGGGTATTCCATGGAGAGTTGACACCTCGTTCTGCTACTTCCCAGAGTAATGTGTCTTTTTCACCTATTTCTGATCGTCCATCTATTAGAGAAGATGACATGGAGGGTATGTTGTGAGATGCATTTAATATGCACGATAATGAACAGTCTATTAGAGAAGAAGATTGTGATATTGGTGTAAATGATTTTACCGAGATGAGAAGAACCGAATGTGATGAAGAGCCAAATGGAGATGCTACAAAGTTTTACAAGTTGCTTGATGAAATGAATGATCCACTTTATGAGGGATCGAAGCATTCCAAACTCTCATTTTGTATTCGTCTTTTCCACTTGAAATGTTTGGGAGGATGGACTGATAAATCCTTTACGCAGTTATTAGAGTTTTTAAGAGAAATGTTTTCGTCTGCCAAAATTCCTGAATCTGGCAAAGATATGAAGAAAATGATAAAAGATTTGGGCCTTGGATATGAGAAAATACACAGATGCCCTAATGATTGTATATTGTATTGAGGAGACAAGAAAGATCAAGAGTCATATCATGTATGTGGTAAATCTCGGTGGATGAATATGGATACACAAGATATGATGGAAGAAGAAGTTGAAGCACGACCAAGAAAGAAGCCAGTAAAGATTTTACGGTATTTTCCTCTAATACCTAGACTTCAAAGACTTTTTATGTCTTCGAAAACTTGTGAGTCTATGAGGTGGCATTATGATGGACGAACCGATGATGGATTGTTAAGGCATCCTGCTGATTGTGAAGCTTGGAAGTCATTCAACCAAAAATTTCCAAGTTTTGCTAGAGATCCTCGAAATGTCAGACTCGGGCTTGCATCTGATGGGTTTAACCCTTTTAAAATCATGAGCACTTCGTATAGTACTTGGCCCGTTCTACTTGTTCCTTACAATTTGCCACCATGGATTTGCATGAAACAATCATCTTTTATCTTATCCATGATAATCCCCGGTGAGAAAGGTCCTGATAATGATATTGACATCTATCTACAACCTTTAATTGCAGAGTTAAAACAATTGTGGGTGGGTATCAAAACATATGATGTGTTGAAAAAGGAGAACTTTAATTTGTGTACAGCTTTATTATGGACTATTAATGATTTTCCTGCTTATGCAAATTTATCTGGGTGGAGTACCAAAGGTCGTTATGCTTGTCCTTGTTGCGCTGCACAAACATGTTCGAAGTGGTTATACAATGGAAAGAAGTTCTCTTACATGGTACATCGATGGTGGTTAACTAAAAATCATCGTTTTAGATTTCAGAAGAATATGTTTGATGGTACTGAAGAGTTTAGAACAGCTCCTGAGCAAACAATCGGGTCTGATATCTTATACATGTTGAAAGATACAGAATTCAACTATGGAAAGATGAGCCAACCACCAAACCCACGATCAAAGAGAAAGATGAAAGAGGTGTACGAAGGTGATGTTGAACCTCTTAGTGATAATGAGTCTGATGAAGAGGATGATCCAAATGAGGCAGAGATATGGAAAAAAAGAAGTGTTTTTTTTTTAATTGCCTTATTGGAAGGATAACATTTTGAGACATAATCTTGATGTTATGCATATTGAGAAGAATGTTTGTGAGAATATTATTGGAACCATTCTCAATGTCGATGGAAAATCTAAAGACAATTTAAAGAGTCGACTTGACTTAGTTGATCTCAGAATTCGACATGATCTTCATCCTCAGATACTTTCTAATGGAAAATCTTTCTTACCGCCTTCTATATTTGTGATCTTGTATAATTGAGCTTTCTAATATAATGAAAGCTCTTTGTGGTAAAGTTTTGGTGATTGAAGAACTTGAGAAACTCCAAGATCGAGTAGCGTTGACTTTAAGCAACTTGAAGAAGATATTTCTACCTTCATTCTTCATAATTATGGTGCATTTGTTGGTTCATCTCCCTCACGAAGCTAAAGTTGGTGGACCAGTTTTCTATCGTTGGATGTATCCTATAGAGAGGTATAAATTTTTTATAGTTATTTAATAATATTCAGATATTCAACTAGTTATATAATGTTGTGTTTATTGCGTGTCTAGGTTCTTGTGCAAATTGAAGTCTTATTGTCGTAATAAGCGTTATCCAGAAGGATCAATTGCTGAAGGGTATTTAGCAGAGGAGTATATGACTTTTTGCTCTAGATATTTGGAAGATGTCGAAACGAGATTGAATAGACCAACTAGAAATGAAGTATGCAGTACTAATAACAGAGAGACTTACATGTTTGGGAGCTATGGTGAACCACTCGGCAAAGTTGAAATTGTACAGTTAGATGATAAGTCATGGGTGCAAGCACATCGATATGTTCTTTTTATCATGACTCAATAGAGCCTTTTCGAACGTAAGTTTCTATAATTCATATTTTACAGCGTTGACTTATTTTTTTTCACATTCTTTAACCACGTAACCTATTTTATAGTGAGTATAAGGAAGAGTTACAATCTCGTGTACGCTCAAGAAGATTAAATCAACGAGAGAGTCATAAGCTCTTTGCAGAAACTTTTCACGAATGGTTAGGGAAAATGGTAAGTATAACTAAAGCTTTATATGACTTTTCTTGTCTTAATATCAATATGCATGAATGTTAACCAATGTAACTTCTCACGTGTAATAGGTTTGCTGTGGGAGAGAAGTTAGTGAAGAAGTTAAATGGCTTTGTCGAGGCCCAAATAAAATTGTTAAGAGATATAATGCCTTCCTCATTAACGGGTATAGGTTCCATACGAAATCTCGAGAAAGATTACGGAGGATGCAAAATTGTGGAGTTATTTTTACTTCTTCAATTACAAGTTATGCTAGTGAAAGGGACAATCATCCTGTGGAGGGAGATGTTGAATATTATGAAATTATTACCGACATTGTTGAGTTGGATTATTATGGAAAACGGAAGGTTGTGTTGTTTCGTTGCGATTGGGCTGATGTCAACAGTACTAGGGGAACTAAAAAAATATAAATTTGGTTTTACAATGGTAAACTTTCCTCGATTAATTCATACTGGCCAACAATTGATGGACGAACCATATGTATTCTCTTCTCAAGTCAAACAAGTTTTCTATTCCCATGATCCAACCAAAGATGGTTGGTATGTTGTACTCCGTAACACCCCTAGAGACTTGATTGATATCGGGGATGGAAGTAGAGATGACATTGAAACAAGACCAGAAACTTTGTCGTTTGCAGCACAAAACTTAGATAGAACATCTTCTACTTCTAATTCACAGTTTCAATGGGTTCGAGACAACATGGATGAAGATTTTTAATGAAAATTAGTTGTGTATTGTAATAAGATTTCTATTGAGCCTTATTAATTTTTTTACTAAAGTTGTTGTTACTAATGTTTCTTTTCCGTTTATTACAGGGATTATGCCGAGGAGAAAATTAAATAGCTTAAATATTGTTCAAGTTCCTCGAATAGGAGAAGAAATAAATAAAGATGACTTGTCTGGTTCTGCAGCTTCACAAGTTCCTGAAACGGTTGAGAATATAGAAATTGAAGATATTTCTTAAAACTTTATTTGAATTATAACTATTTGTTTTTGTTGAAATGATTTAATAAAGTGTTGACTTCATATATTTGCATATAGGTGGAGATGGTCGAAGGCGCAAGACTAGAGGGCGGACGACTTTGATGGAATTATACGATCTCCCCGTTGGAGAACGTGTAAAAGTTTCAAGAAACGATGTCGGCCAACCTGTTGGTGCAGAAGTAGGTATTTTGGCGAGTTATTTAGGCATTGTTGCGCGTAATGCTTCAATTTTGCCAATCTGTTACGAGTCTTGGCATCAAATGCCAAATAGTAACAAAAACCAAGCTCTTGATCTTGTTAAGGTAAGAATAATATTATATTATCTAATTCATTACATTTAAATAGTAATATTTACTTTTGATTTTGTGATTTTCAGGATAAATTTTCTTTGGAGGTCTCGGACGATTATGTGAAGCATGCATTAGGAAAGAAATAGAGAGACCATAAGAGCTTCTTGAAGAAGACATATTTCAAAAACGATTTGAGCCTTCAAGAGAAATTTCAAAATATTCCCCCAAGAATACTACGGTATCAATGGGAAGATGTAGTCAGGTTTTGGAGTTCAATAAAGGGGGAAGTAACATCTACAATTTATAAGAATAACATTATATTATTTCAATTTCAACTTTAAATGTAATAAAAATTGGAAATTAAACAGGAAAGAGAGCGCGTAGGAGTTACTAGTAGATAGAAATAAAAATTTACACACACAGCAGGGACGAAGAGCTTTGCTCGCATTGCTAATGAAGAGGTATTATTTTTTAAAATATTACTTTTACTTGTATTACATTAAAGTTAAGATTCATATTTATTATATTTTGTAGCTTGTGTCGACTGGTTCTAGCATTGGACGGGTAAAGCTATTCGACATTACTCACACAAAAAAGGATGGCTCACCAATGAATCCTGAAGCTGAAGAAATTTTGGTATAATATTTTCATCTATTATTTTTCATCTATTATTTTGTATTATGTTATATTTTGTATTCTGGTATAATGAATCTTGTTTTCATTTATTATTTTTCACAAATGATTATCAGACGAGAATGAAGAAAAAAAGGACAGAGATAGAAGCTACGGCTTCAACTGATGGTTCTGCTAATATTGCTGATATCGAGAATCAAGTTTTTGCTGAAGTTTTGGGTCCTGAAAGATATGGTCGAGTGCGCTGTCAAGGGTCATTCGTGACACCAACTAAATATTTTGGATCCAAATCGTCTCAGTACATGCCATCACAAAGTCAGTCTTCTCAAGCGGAAGTTCAGCATTTAAAACAACAATTAACTCAATTCCAAGCAGAGATGGAAGCTAAAGAAGCTGAGAGAGAACGAAGAGAAGCTGAGAGAGCAGCAAGGGAAGCAGAGAGAGAAGCAGCATATCAGAATCTTCACAACAATTTCAAGATATGATGGCGATGTTAAAGCAAAACCAACCTAGGAATCCGTCGCCTTAGATGATTTTAGGTTCATTTGGTTTGTACTTATTACTAAACTTTATTTTACTTAAACTTTAAATTATTATATTTCACTTTATTTGATATTAGACTTTAATATATTTTTAGTGGTTAAGTATTTTGGATTATTTTATTGTTGTTGTTTAATTGTATTGTTGTTGCAATATTAATTACAGGGAAGCTTTTGGTAGTAATAATAATTTAAAATTATTTTTTTAAAATGCAATATCTATAACGGCGTTTGGGACAAACGCCACTAAAAACCCATTAATATTAGTGGCGTTTTTTTAAAACCGCCACAAAAGTACAGAACATTAGCGGCGTTTTTGATAATTAAACGCCGCTATAGTACACGATCTATAGCGGCGTTTGTAAAAAGCAAACGACGCAATAGAATGTACATTAGCGGCGTTTGTTTATTAAAATGCCGCTATAGATCGTGTACTATAGCGGCGTTTATTTTAAATAAACGCCCCTACTTTTAGCGACGCAGCTTGTTGCAGCGTTTTTTGTGGCGTTTTTCTTTGTGCCGCAAGTATTTTTAGCGGCGCTAAAAAACGTCACTGTATATATAAAAAAACGTCGCTATAAACCTGTTTTGTTGTAGTGTCTAGTTGTCATTTGTTGCTCACAAAAAGATTTTAACGGTGTTAGTTTCTGATTATGTTTTTGTCGATGATTATGAAAAATTAGATCTTCAATCGGTTAATGGTCGTTTTTTTTAATGTAGTCAAATCGAAGTAGAGAAACATTCTGACTAATAGTTTAGGTCGCTCACAACTTTTTCACATGTTATGTATCTAGATTGGATAGAAAAAATTCAAAAAAAATCTGAATTTTGATGATATGCTTATCAGTTATCTCTATAAAAATATTCATTTTTCCTTATTTTTAGATTTTGAGAAATTTTAATAGATTAACCTCGTTATACTCCTTTATGAATATATTATAATCATAATATCTTTTATGATCTTAATAAAAAATATTCACTATTAGTAAATGAATCAAACGTGTTAATAATCATTTTTCTGTCTAATTCCTAACCTCGTTGTTCGAAATCATCAAGTGATGTGCACATTAAACTCAGCTTTTGATCAAGAAAAGATTTTGTTTCTCCTGCGACAATACTGATTATGAAATACCTTGAGAGCAGTCAGTTCATTTGCATTGTGTTTCGTATACTTTTCTGGGCATGTAAGATCAGATCAAAGGGGGGAAATGAAAAGAAAATCAAACTTGCAAAGCTTGTGCAGAGGAATCCAATCCCAAGATTTCCCTCACATGCCGAGCGTCGCGCAACTCAATTCATAAACCCCAAATAAACTAATCCCTTCGTATAATCAACCATCGTCTGCGTGCGAATATTCGAAAATCGCGCCTTTGACTGTTATTTGGAATAGTGTTTGAATGATCTTCACGTAGAAATCTGTGACCATAATAATAATAATAATAAACCCTACGTATTAGGAATTCATTTTTATTTACTGTCCTTAATTGCTCTCCTTATAAATAATTCTCAAAGCGAAGTTGGGTTAATCTGTTGAAGCGATGATGTTAAGAAACCCCGAAATTAGGGTTTCGACCATCTTTTAAGATGCCCTAACCCTAAAAGAGACCCTGGAATTGATTAAACTAGTCAAACATCTACGAAGGTGATGTAAGAAGCATCTGTAGGTGTTATTGACTTAAATCTTTCCTGGGTTTACCAGTCTTTAATCTTTTGTCATCTTCTCGTTGCCAAGTGCTTTTTCTTGGGAGTTGGACATGTTAATGGATGCCATGAGTGCAGACCAAACTTCAACCAATAAAAAGTGTTTGATTTTCATATATATTTTATTAGTGCTATGCTGGGAGTTTGAACAATGTTTTGAACTTTGTTCCTCTTATAAATCGCAGTGCCGTCCCTGGGAGAGATTATACGGTCAACCTTGTTCACCATATCATTGATGGTCCAAATAATTAGGACTGTTGATCTTTAAATAATCACTTAATAACTATTCATCCACTAAGTCTATGTAGGAAAGAGATGATGATTCACTTGGAAAAAAATTAAGATCAACGATCTTGATTGTTTGGGACCATGGATGACGTGGTGAACATGGTTCACCGTATAATTTTTCCGTCCCTGGGCATGGCTGGAGGGGTGCCCGCCCAGTTTTTTTAATATTCGATATTATAATTTTATTTTTTAAAATTTAATTTTATTATTATTTTTTATTAAAAGTTAAATTATTTTTTCAATTTTTTAAAATTATTTTTAGGCCTAAAATTTTATAACACTTGTTATTAAATATTTAAATTTTCTCAATATTTATTATAAAAATACTTTTTTAAAAAAATTAATATTTCTTATTAGGAGTCCAAGTTTTTTCTCAATACTTATTATTAGAGAGTTAATTTTTTAATTCTTGTGATTAAGGGCCTAATATTTTTCTAATACTTGGGATTAGAGGCCTAATATTTTTTCTAATATTTATTAGAGATATATTATTAGGAGTTTAATTTTTTTAATATTTGTCATTAGCAATATATTTTTTTTCTAATATTTATTATTATGGATATACTTTTAAATTTATTTTTTGATATTTATTAATAGGGATCTAATTTTTAAATTCGCCCTTAAACCACTAAACTCTCTAAAACGGCTCTGATAAATTGTCATAGTTATCCCCTTTGCTTGTCTTTTCATGGTTCACCCTGTTATTAACTTAACCGCTAATTTTTCAAATGGTTAAAAATGATTTGATTATAAATTAATTTATGATCTAATATAATTATTTTAAAATGTTAATTATTTTTTATTATAATAAATTTATTTTTTAAAAATATTGTATTAATTTTTTTAAAAATACTTAAATAGAGAGATTTTAAACACAAATTTTATACATAGTTAAAAAAATGCATATAAATTAACATATAAGTGAATTATTAACCATCTTTTTAGCTTTTCGATTAGCTGAAATCATTCAATTTTTTAATAATTAAATTAATTAATTTTGTAAAATAAATAATTATACTAATTCACAATTATAATTTATTTTTCACATCCCTACCTTCGACGGCCCCTGCGAACCAATTTATAGGGTAAACATGTACTAGTCTTAGTCTCGAAAACCACCTTTGTCTGGTCATGATCTTGTCCAAGATCACGGCATGTAGAAAAGAGAAGAGAGAAAGTTAACAAGTACAGCAAGTAGCTACTAGCTAGGGCTAGGGCTAGGGCTCCGTTTCATTTAAATGGTTGAACCGGTTGTCCATTTCCATTTAACTGAAGCCATATTTGAAGAAGAAAACAAACCAAATGGCAGTTCCGAGAGAGAGAGAGAGAGTTATCTATTAGTGAACAAATACCAATGTATGAGGCAAAGACCCTCTTTGGAAAACGAAACATTTCCCAGACCAGACCTAGAAAACGTTGGATGTTGTAAGAATAATAAAACAAAAAGACGATAAGACATGCCTTTGGGATTACACAGTTCGTTGGAGTTAACAAAACCCTAGAAAAAGATAAGATAAAATGTGTTGTTTTCCATGCTCCTTCGATTTTGATACCTCTAGGTGTTATTGTTCATATGCATCGTTCTTTTAACAGAAGTTAAAAAAATATTGGTAACGCAACCGTATTTCCCAACGAAAATTGTCTTCTCTCTCTCTCTGGTCTCTGCCATGGAAACTCACAGAAAGTTTCTGCATCAAACTCAGGGAGAAAGAAAGAGATAGATGTGGTCATCAAAATCCAAATGAGTCTCATTTGTTTCTGGGAGAACAACTTGGTGACACATATACATATATAAGCGACAAAAATATATTATATTTTTTGTGTTTCTTTTTATTTTCTAATATAAAAAATTAAATTTTATATAGAGTATTTCGAAAGTGAGTTTTTTTATTCATATTAATCTGCTTCAGCTCTTCTCAGTTCCCTCTACTTTGCTAAACCTACGAGCAAAAGGCGAAAAAATATTGAAAAGGTGGTTTGATTTGGTTTATATAACCGAATATTGATTGCTTTTCCACACTAAAATTCTCTGATTGTGCCTTTTGTCTGTATACAGGGGGCGATGACAGCAGCATGGGCGTCAGTAAGAACCATAGGCGGTCCCGAGCCTTGCGAGTGAAGTTTGGGAGAGGAATGGGGACCATTTTAGTGTAGAGGCCGGAGTAGATGGGTGTGTCATGGTCTTCTGGCGTGGTGAGGCGGCGTCGAGGTGGTGGTGATGTGGCAGTAACCTAACAGTTGGGATAAAAACTAAGGGTCACGGGTAACCGACTGGTTACAAGGGGGAGGTGGAAGGGCAGGGTTGAGCGACTGTTGCATTAGGGTTAATGCAATTAGGGTTTTTGATAGATTTTGGTATTGGGCTGGTTATGGGGAAAAAAAATAACGAGATTGAGTATTGTAACTGGATCTTGAATTTTTTTTTAATGTAAATGGACGATTTTTTTAGTATTATAAATTTTGGTTTTGTTCGATAAATAAAGGTTTGAGCTAAAATAAAAGATTTAATTAATTAAATTTATTAATTTGGATATTTGATAAATCATGAATTAGGATAGAATCTTTAATTTTAAAGAATTAAGAGTTTTTTTTTTAAGTAGAGATTTTAACATTAAATCTATAAAAACTATTTTATCTTTAAGGTATTTAAACGGTCGGTTAAACTGAATTAATTGATTAAATCAAAATAATTCGATTAAAATATTGGCCACCGAACTTTGTTCGATATGAGTAGTTAAAGTTTTCTTGAACGTTTGTTAATTGTTAATTTATTTTAAAATCGGTTAATTAACTGAAATTTTTATATTTTATATTATATATATATTTGTTTTAGCCACTAAACTTTTTAAAAATATATAGCGATCATTAAATTTTATTAAATTAGTATAAAATGATAATTAAATTTATTAAATTATAAAAATTTTAATATTTATAGATGATTTATAATATACAATAAATAATGATCAATTTATAATTTGATAAATTTAATGATTTTTTTTTATAATTTTTGAAAGTTTGGTGTCTAGAAAAATTATTTTAACATATTTGAGTAATCATATATATAATTTATCTAAAATTTTATAATAAATTTCAGTTAATCGAATTAACTGATCGAATTAACCAAAATTTATTATGTTTAACTAATTTATTAAAAAATCAATTTGATTAACAATTAACAATTAAAAAAATCAATTAATTTAATTCGATCACTGATCAATTGATCAGTTTGAACGCTCCTAATTTTACCCTTAGTAAATACTAAAAAAAAAATCACCAAATCGCTAAAGAAATATTAATAAATTTGGAACTACATTATTTTATTTCCCTGAAAGAAAGAAACCAGTACAAAATCAAGCCAAATCTTTGGAAATTTGTTACGGAACTAAACAACAAAATAACAACAGTAAAAACATAGATCATACACAGATCAAATCCAGAAGGTAATGATGGTAACTTAGAAATGAAAATATAACGACAAATGTGGAGGAGATCGGTAAGATATATTAGTTGTACATTTCGGATATAAACTATAAAACGGATACCTATAATACTATATATTTTATATTTTATTATATGAAAAATCATATTTATTACATTATATAAAATTGTTGATTTTATACGTAAAAAAGGCCATATAACCGGGTGGAATATAGGGGTTTGGGGGTTCGATCCTCACCAATTTTTATTTTGGTATACTACATAAAGTAAAAAAATATAATTTATTTTAAAAAATTGTATTCCATCAATTTAAAAAAATTAAAATATATAATTTGAATAATTCTAAAATCAAGTGTAAAAAATTATTATATTGTTTTATCTATTTTTATCATATTTTATATAAGGTTAAATTGTTACAAATCGTTTACTTTCACCTAAAACTTTAATTACCACATCTATAATTGAAAGCAGTGACTTTATTTTTAAATGTAATTAAATGGGTCAAAAATATTTAAGTCAATTATATATTATTTTTTAAAAATTAAAAATAATTACGTTTATTTATTTATTTATTTTGAAAAGGAATGAAGTTGAAGGTGAGACTGCCCGATGAAGCGCTGTCGGCACTGGGGAAGCTAACCTCTGTAACCTCCAGCATCACGACATGGTACCCACTCCTCAGACCTTTATAAATCGGATAAATCACATGATATAAAATATAGTATATGATTAAATATGTTATAATTTCGTATAAAATTTTATAAAAATATTATTCAATTCATCTTATTATTGACATCACATATTGATTTTTTATATAATTTTTATATCTTAAGATATTTATAACTTATTATATTATGTCTACAAATAATAAATATTAATGTGATGCACAAATTAAAAATGTTTTAATAATAATATTTCTATTAATTACTCCAGTTGAAAATGAAATGTGAAAAAAGGCACAATGGTCATGTCCTGAGGGCCCACGTGGCGCTATCAAAACGACCCTGTCTGCTGATTTGTCAACGTCAATGTGCCCCCACCGGTTTCTCTTTGAAAAGTTTAAATTAAATAAAATAATGGCGTAAAGTAAAAAAATATTCATAACATTTAATTAAATAATTATTTTAATTTTATATTTTTTGTAATTAAAAATTTAAAGTTAATTTTAGTTTTTAAAAAGTTTAAATAAAACAAAATAATGATATAAAGTAAAAAATATTTATAATACTTAATTCCATAATTATTTTATTTTTATTTTTATATATTTAATTTTTAACGTTTAATCTTATGTCAAAATAATATATCTTAAAAAATATTTATAAATTAACGATAAATAATATTATATAATTTTACATAATGGTAAATCAATAAAAATTATATATATTAAAAATCATTTTTTAATTGATATGATTTTTTAATATTAAAATATTTAATTATTACTAAACGATAAACTACAATGTTATTGCAAAATTAATTGATTATTAGATATACATTTACAATTTTTTGTATAGTTGGTTTCAACGAACTTTATTGTTTGAAAACATTTTGAATGAACGAAATTAAAATGTTTTCCTCATAATCATTTGTTAAAAGAAAATATTTAATTTTTAATTAATTACGGTGGTTATAATAGTATCTGTTCTAGAGTATACCATCAACGACATTAATCGCTCAATCATTATACTGTAATATTGATATTCAAACTTATATCCTCTAAGAACAATAATCGTTCATTTATTCTTTTAATCTTTAAGATGATTCGTTATTCATTAAAAAAATTAAAATAAAATCTATTACAATAAAAAATAGAGTATAATAATAATAATAATCAACATAAATTTTTAAAATGTAAATCTTTAAATAAGATACTTATAATAAAAAAATAACTATTTAAATTATACATTTTTAAGTAATTTTTCAGGACAAATCAAATAAAAAATATTTTCGTCTTTTGAGATATGTGCCTTGAGTTTTTTAACTAAGGTTGGTGTCAAAATTTTTAATTTATTTAAAAACGTATCATCCAATCAATGTTAAACATGTGACTTTTATTTTAAAATTTTAAAATAATAATAAAAATTTAAAAAATATAATTTTAAAAAATAAACTTTAAAAAATTCTCAAACCCCTAATCCTCCAACCCAACTATTCATGTCATTGTTGATTATGTTATTTAAAAAAATTGACCACGTTAAAAATTGATGACAAAATGAAGCATCGTCCTCTCATCGAAGCTCACTCAATATTCATTATTTGTTGTGCATCGTAAAATGAACCTTTCAAAGAGTTCGATACTCATTCAATATTTTACACAACGTTAGTCTTTTTTAGTGTCAAAGTGATGGTTAAATAATCATGATAGACTAGCGAATGATATAATAGACGATGACGTGATCATTAACGACGAATTGGCTCAAATTGAGATTAGTTTTTTTAGAATTAAAAAATTGAATTCTTTTAGATTTTCAAGGACTTTTTTAAATTCTAAATTTTTATTTTTAAAAATTAAACAAATTTTAATACAAATCATATGTCGAACTATAATTCAATGATGAATTTTTTTAATGGTTTAACTTGAAAACGAATTAAAATAAAAATTAAGAAATATATTTTATTAAAAAAACTTTGAACACTCACCTAAAAAAAATATAATTTAAGCATTTATTTTGATTTTGAATCTAAATAGACTTACGAGCGCAGATTTTATTAATGATTATTTTTATTTATTTATTTTTGTTATGGGACCATTTTAACGTGGTATGGGATGTGTGAAAGTGTCCAAAACTTGTGTGGGCATATGTAAAGAAGAAGAAGAAAGAGAATAATTGTATGATGTGCATGCCTCAACTTGTCTTCCTAGTTTCAACCTTGACAAGGATGCTTCGAAAGCATGCACGCAGAAACCTCCAAACGCACCGCTTTATCTTCTTTAACCCTTCCCCCCTCTTAATCTACAGTCGATGTTTACAGAAAAATGGAGAAATAACTCACTCCCAGATTTATTCGGACATGAAAGCATTCAACAGTTTGCAGAATTCTTACAGACCCATGAACTTCACTTGATGGTTCTGTAATCCTTAGCTGGAGGCAAAATTATGTGCAACCTGAACTAACATGCCCCCACTCGAGTACGATGCTTCAACTTTCCCCTGTGCATGTTATTATATGGTTTTGGAGTTGGACATCTAATTTCTAGGTTAGAAACTTAGAATTCCAGCCGTTGGATAAGTTGAATCTATGCCTTATCTAAACAGTTTAAGTCTATGAATCTCTTTAAATGCTGGCTGGAACAGGAATAGGAACACCAGCATCATTTATTTTGGAGGAGTGAATGCCAACAAATAATGTAAGATAACGTGTATAAATACTGTCCATAATTTTAGTTCAGAGGAACTTGTTTGTCTTCGTCCATAGACAAAACATGGATTCGATATGGAATTAAGAGGCTGCCTTGTCCATTTGGGATATCAAGTAGTAGGTTCTTTTTTTTCCTAAAGTGAAGCAACACGTCCACTTAAATTAGATGTTCAATCATGGATTTTAAGTATAGAAATCTCTTTAAACATCATTTTTTTTATATGAGTAGTTTTTTTTATCTTTTTACCATGCATTTTTTATTTTTTTTAAATTTTTTTAAAAAATTAAATTTTAAATCATATCCCTTATTTTTTATATCATAAATTCTGAACCCTGGATCTTATAAAATATATCATACTCTAAATTCCCTAAAACTCTAACCACAATTCTTAACTTTAAATTCTAAACCTTAAAGTATCTGATTTGAAATAGAAACATAAAAAACATAGAAAAAAGAGAGATAATTTTCAACTTAACATCACGTACCATTCATACAAAATCTCCCGAGATATTCCTAGGCTTAGTACTTATTTTACGAATTAATGTTTTTCAAAAATTATTTTCACTTATGTTAATTAAATTTAATATTGTATTTAAATAATCAAGCAGACAAACTGATTATTTGAAATTAAAAAATTTATTATTAATATTCATCTAGTAAAAACAACCGAAGGACTCCCTCACTAAAAGGAAGTCATGAGAGATGTACTTATAAGAGACGGGTCAAAATTTTTGCCTACAGATGAATGTGAAATTGCGGATAAAACCTTATATATTTGTCCTTCAAGCTTCACTGTCCGAAGAAATTATCTTGTTTTTCATGTTCTTATCTTATATAAGCTCATTTTTATTTAATTAATTATATGCTAAAGAATTTTTTAAATAATAATAATAATATCGGTAAATATTATGTAAGAATAACAAGTTTGACTTCCGATTATGGAACTAATTTTAGGTTAAAATTTTAATTAAATGAAATCATATTCAAATAATAGTGAATTATAAAATTTCTTGAAATTCTATTTTTATATATCATTTTTAGTTTTTTAAACATTAAAATATTTTTGAATAATATTAAGAATTAAATAAATAATTATATAATAAAAAAATAAGAGAAAACTAGTAGGTCTCCAGTGAGTCAGTGTTAAATATTTACTATGGGAACTGGGAAGAGTCATCTTTTGCTTAAAAAATAAGAGTAGCCCTATTCCCTGAGGTTTTGTTCTCAGTATTAAATAAAAACCTATTTTTTTGTTTACCATGTCTGAGATATATATAGAGTGACACTGGCATTTAGGACTAGCTTTGTCCGCTCAGTTTTTGCCTTGCATCCGTTTCTCTCTCCCTCTCTGTCTCCAATTATTTTGTCTTTATTCCCTCTTAACATCAACCCTTTAAACGAAAGCTAGTCTAGTCCGAGTCTGAGCTAAAGCTTAAACCATAGTACCTATGAATCTTTGCACTTCAAAAGCTCCTGTCTTTAGTGCAAGTAAGAACTCAATGCTCCATTTCTTGAATCTTGAGTTTCCCTTGTAGGTTGGATTGTGGGGTGTGTTTTCTATATGGATTTCGGGGTGGTGGGTTTGGAGGGGTTCGTGGGTTCAGAGGCTACTGCTACTACCACTGGTTTTACTTCTCTTGCTTCAGATCCTGAGGCGAAGCAGAAATGGTCCGGGTCCGGGTTCCTCAAGCAAGAGAGATCTGACAAGAATGAGGACTGGAGGAGTTCAAAGCTGGCCAAATTTGACGATTCCTCAGCCTCCAAGGGAACGTTGCTGAACCAGAGAAATACTTTACTGAGATCCAATACCTCTATCTTCTCTGACGGACAACAGCAGCAGCAACAAATGCTTAGCTTTTCTGCTCCCAAATCAGAAGCCCTTTCTGTGGATAGAGGCTCTCAAAATGTCGCATTCCCTTACTTTAACCTCACATCACCTGCTTACACTAGAAACACAGGTATATATAAGATGTTAAGATTCTAACATCATCGGTAAACTGACTTTGGCATGTTGGTCGATGCAAAGACTAGACATGTTTTCTTCCTTGGGTTCTGGTGAAGTGTCTGTGATCTTTCATGGAAATCTATGAGGAGTTTTTGTTTTAAGTCTTGTCAATAGAAAAGTGAGGTTCTCTATCTATTATTCATCTTCCGGTTTTGTGATTTTTGGTAATAAATCAAACAGTGACTATGGTAGCAAAAGAAGAAACCCAAAAGGTTTCTTCCTGGGTTGGTTGTTGGATTCTCCACTATCCTTACCTGCCTTCCATTTTCCATTTTTTACACTGGAGTCAAAACTACTTTAAAAAAACTATTGTACTGCTTTGAAAGCCTTGAAATTTTGGCCTTTTGTCTTCAGTTTTTAATTTTGTTTTTGTTTTAATCCTTTTTTTCCTTTAACCATTACTCCTTGTTTTTCCTTGTGTTGAAGGCTGCAGCAGTGGAGGATTTAATGGTGCAAACATGCATGGGGTGTTAGCAGGAGCTAGAGGACCATTCACTCCATCTCAATGGATGGAGCTGGAACACCAGGCTTTGATCTACAAATACATAACTTCTAATGTGCCTATACCATCTAATCTTCTCATTCCTATAAGAAAATCCCTTGATTCTGCTAATTTCTCTGTTTTCTCTGGTACACTCAGACCCAGTACATGTAAGTTGTCTCTTCTCTGAGAAACAAAAAAAGGAAAACTTCTTTTCCCTTTTCCTATAATGTCCATATAATTTCCATGCTTGATGCAAAAGTTGCAACAAATGTTTCTCTCTGAGAATGATTTGGGGGGTGGGAAGGAGAGAGGCTCCAGTTAGTTCTGCACTTTACTTTCTGTTCTTATTGGCAAAGAAGTACTTTATGGGGTTTCTATTATCTTTTTTACCCCAATCTGTGAATACTGAAAACACTGTTGAACTAAGCCAAAACAATGCGACACGCGCTACTTGACTTCAAATTTTATTTGAATCAAAAGCATCACTGTCAAGACACTTAAAAATCTCAACAATAGCTTATTTCTACATTTGTTTTGGTCCCATATACGACAAAGACAACTTCACCCTACCATTTTATGGTAAAACGGTGGGGGATGACATTAAAATCAATAATGAACCAGAAAGTTCATGCTTAAGGCAGCATCTACCATTTAAGACGTTGGTACAGATGCTTTTGGAAAGTGCTGTGTATTTGTTGCTTTGTTAATCTGTTTTAGTGACATGTTTTTGTTTAATGATGTTGTGATAGTGGGATGGGGAGCTTTTCACTTTGGGTTCTCGAACAACACTGATCCAGAGCCAGGACGGTGTCGTAGAACTGATGGAAAGAAATGGCGGTGCTCAAGAGATGCGGTTGCTGACCAGAAGTATTGCGAGCGGCATATGAACAGGGGCCGCCATCGTTCAAGAAAGCCTGTGGAAGGTCAAGCCGGCCATTCCGCCGCTGTCGCCACTACCACCAAATTGATGCGTACTGTCTCATCTTCCACAGCATCAGCGGTAGGGCAAACCAGCGGCAGTGGCGAGTCCAACAGCCTCGCCGTTGAACAACAGCAGTTCAAGAATTTGCAACATGGTAGTGCATCATCTAACCTTCCTGCGGCAGCTCTACTGAACAGGTGACAGAGTTATCCCCTCGAGCATTCATTCCATGTTTGTAAGCTGTTGTTGACAACATTTATCTTGACATGTTCGGGTGCCTGCTTTCTGCCCATTGCTGTTCTTATCCTGTCTTGCTTTCCAAAGAATAATAATGGTAGATTAGATTGTAGAATCTACTTATCTTCTGCCATTCCTGACAGTGACTGGTCATACTACTTTAAATCTAATTTCATTGACGTTTGGTTCTCTTACAGGTTGCTTGTGGGTGAAAGAATACAGGATACTGCACCAGGACTCACCAGGACATCCCTGACCGGTGACCTAAAATCTAAAGAAAACCCTTTCTTGATCCCGAAGCAGCAGATTTCATATGAACAAAACTCAAGAACCGAGTTTGGAGTTGTTTCCTCTGACTCACTTCTTAATCCATCTCATAAAAGTTCTTCCTTGATCAAATGCAGGAATTTTGGTTCCTCTCAAGATCTTAGCAGTCAAGAAACTGAAACCCAGCATTCCCTTCGCCAGTTCATGGATGAATGGCCTAAAACCCAGTCTGATCGTTCAGCTATTGCCTGGCCTGAGATTGGTGTTCAATCAGATGGGACCCAACTTTCCATATCAGTACCCATGGCTGCCTCTGATTTCATGTCCTTTACTTCCTCTACCAACAATGAGAAGGTAACACTATCCCCTCTCAGATTATCACGTGAATTTGATCCTATACACATGGGCTTGGGAGTGGGCAGTGTGATCAATGAAACAAACCATCGACAAGGAAATTGGATTCCCATCTCTTGGGAGTCATCCATGGGTGGTCCTCTTGGTGAGGTATTGCATAGTACTAACAGCAGCAGCACGGGTGAGTGTAAGAACACATCAGCACTTAACCTCATGACAGAGGGATGGGATAATAGTCCTCGGTTAGGATCATCTCCGACCGGTGTCTTACAAAAGACTACGTTAGGTTCTCTTTGTAATAGCAGCGCGGGAAGCAGTCCGAGGGTGGAGAACAACAAGATAAATGAAAGTGGTAGCCTTTGCAATAATCTCCTTGGTTCAACCCTTGTTCAACCTTCCTCTCTGCCTGCTATATAATCCACTCTTACTAACAGCAAAACTACTAGTTTGTGGGAGAATGGAGAAATGCTGAAGCATGAATTTTATCTGTCTGACAAACAAGGAACAATTGCTTATGAAAGCCTTATATTATTATGTTAACCCGTTTAATTTTTGTAATTTGTACTTCTTTTCCATGATTACCTTCTAAAGTTTAGAGATTAGACTTGGTTACAAGTAACTAGGCAAACGCAGTTTGTCTAAAATTATGAAAGTACGTTTGGGAACAAAAAAAATTGCTGTTTTTTTTCAGCTTTGCTTGAATTTTATGGTAATGACTTGTGTTGACAACATAGTTTATGCCTCTGTTGGTAGTAACAAGCAAGCATGGTCTGGAAAGCATAATCTGTTTTTCACTGCTTACTACAAGCCTCACTGTTACCTTTAACTGAACTTGCCACCTTGGCAAATTATCTAGCAAAAAGGAACTAAGTCTCTACGGAAAAATTATTAAGTGAACCTTGTTCACCACATTATCTGTGATCTAAGCAATCAGAACTGCTTATCTCAATTTTTTTAAGGTGAATCATCAACTCTTTTGTACATGTAATTTGTGGGTGGATAGTTATTTAAAGATGAACATAATGTGGTGAATAGTGTTCACCTAATAATCTCTCATCTCTACGGGTACCTTTACATGAACAATAAACAGTTAAATCAAAGTTACCACTCAACAACTGTAAAATGTTACTTTCCAACCGACTTTCAAGCGAAGTCAAGGATGTGACTTTCCCTGGGAACATTATCACTTGCATGTTGGCAACTAACAATCCATCTATCCCACTGTGCTTCGGCGTTGAGGCTCAAAAATCAATTATTTTCATCTGGTTTGTTCTTACTGCAATCTATATTATTTCCGACTCAGGTTGTGTTAGAGGTTGTTAGTTAGTTAGCTGATAGTTAGCTGATGGTTTATTCTGTTAACCATTTTGATCTGAGGGATATAATTCTTTGTTATCTTGATTGTACTGTGTATATTTATACAGCACCAATTCTGGTTCACCTGTTTATTGAGATGAAGCTTAACTACCTAGTCAATATGGTTCCACAGTGAAATAGGAAACATGCATTCAAAACAACCATATTGATGCTACCATTAAACTTAACCTTTCTCAGTAAAACCTGAATGGTATATTACACTTCCTTTTCTGGCTGGCAACAGAACTTTGACAAGGAAATAAAGGCAACAGTAACCTATACACCAGATTTGATAGGAAAATGATTTAATTTCTTGCAGTTGTTACCTGTATGTAATAAGCTATGTCAACCGAACACTGTGTTTTAAAAGATCCTTGTCCAATCATCCAAAAGTATTTAGGAAGGTTAACTGTACAAGTTGGACATTCACCTATCTACAGAGCTAAATAACTGCTCCAGCAATTATTTTGTTTGTCTAACGAGAATAAAGATATGTTTGGAGAAGAAAATTCAGATACCAACATTAAAATGCAACCTTTAATAGGATACTAAGATAAAAATGAGATGGAAACTCATAAGTTTGGTCAGAAGTTCATTTACTTACCTTTATTATCCACTGGTTTGTAAGGAAAAAGTGAAGTCTGGTTTACTCATTTACAGTCTGAACATCAACTGCTGTTGCAGAAAACACTTGTGAAGCTTGTAAAGAACGTTGACAACCTTATTCTTATCAAGTAATTGATTGCTGGCATTGATCAAGGATCTTCTAACACGGTCAGGGAATTTATAAAGGTAGTGGTGTGTGTAACACACTAAATTTGATTTTAAGGAGCTGATTAATATCAGAAAAACATATAAAAATAAAATGAATGGTTTGTAATTATCATACAACCAACTCCTATATGCCTTTTGAAATCTACATTTGTGCCTTTTCTACGTTTCTTCCTGATGTAAAGCCGTTAGCAGTTAGGCGCTAGGCTTGTATTCTGCAACATACAATTTGTCTAGCCTGGTAGTTAATCAGTTGTAAAGCTCACTCTTTCTTTGTGAAGCTTGACAGGTTCATTAAACATCCCCGGCTGTTTCTTGGACTTGTATTGTTTCTCTTCTTTTATAGTATCAATGTTTCAAATTCCAGCAGGGTTAAAAGGTTTGTTAAAATGTCAGATTCTTTTACATAATCTTAAACAAATATCAGATCAAAGTTTGGTTTAATTGACAAATGACAAGACAGGGTTAAGGGCTCATGATTGAGAATTGAGATATCTAGATACAATTTTGATCTTTACAAATCTAGCCCTTCAATCTACTAAGAAGACAGGAACAAATTTGGGGTGAAATTCAGATAAATTTCTAGCTAACTTCATTCTTTTCTCCAACTTGTTCAGTACATTTCTATAAAGGAACAAATCTAAACAAGACAGGAACGACAACAGTTGAATAGTAATTAAAACTACACAATGTAATTAAATTTTGAAACAAGCAAGCAAATTTACATCTTAGCTATAGAGTATTCATAATGTCCATTACAACTTCACTTGTAATCTCCTCTACAATAGCGTTTCCAACCACCATACCGATATTCCATTTCTGGGATTCAAGCTCATTCCTCCATTGGGTTGAATCAATTATATCTTTTTCCAACAATTGCTTAATAGTCGATTCATGTCCGCATCGTCTTCCCCATTCCTTCATATTTTCAAACCTGACCCTTTGAATCACCTCAGCAGACCCTTCGCTTTTCTGTTCCTTGTCATTGTTATTTTCTACCAACTCCCTAATACAATCAAAGAGTAGCTGCTTTGGTTGTAGCGAAACCCTTTTCGATCTTGACAACTTCGAAGAACTAGACCAATCAAGCACCTTTTGTAGCTTTAATCCGGCACAGCTTGATTTATCTTGCCTGGTTTGAAGTAAATTCAAGAGCCAAGGTGACAATATTGAGTCCACATCCATTAGCTTAGACCAGAAGATCCTTTTGCTGGAAACCTTTCTTGCTGTTTTTTAACTTCAGGGGAATTACTACTGAATTTTAGTCAAAATAAAATTAATTATGAAAACTTAGCAACTTAAAAGATACTAACGAGTGGTGAGCTTGTTGAAGTAGATACTTCTTCTAACACTGACTCAGGGCTATGCTATTTATTTTCTTCCATGCATCTCCATTCCAACTTTGTATCTGCAGCAGCCTGTTAAATTTATGAGCAACAGTCTAAACACATACATATTTTGCTGGAATGTCAATTGGAATCTCTCATCATGAAAAGAACAAAGAATAAATTAAGATTTTGTTTACCTTCTTTTCCCTTTCATTGTATAGTTTCCGGTTAGACATGGAAGTGTCGGCAATCATCGGTAGTTCATCTATGTCACTATCCGAGCATGAATTATACATTGTTGCGCTGCTAGCGGAAGAAAATCTATCTGTCTCTGAAGTTTCTCGGTTATTTTGGTCGATCCCAGTGACACTAAGCTGTCCATCTTCATCATCGGAAATCTTGGTTCTCATTTTAAAGAACTTGTTACGTATAAGTTGTTGAACACCCTTCTTGCTGTCGTTTTGACTACCTGACTTGTTTAAAAACATACCCGAATTGCCATGGCAGCAACTGAAGTGGAAGTTAACTCCTGAAATCAACTTCTTTTTCACAAACCCTCTTTCTGAAAGGTAAACCTGTAAGACGAAAGGTTCTTGCTGTTCTTGTAGGAGTTCTCCAAGTTGCCTCCCTGGCTTCGATGCTCTGCTCTTAGTGACCATTTGAGCAAGTGTTGACCGTTTAAGCCTGTTGACCAGGAAGAAAGGAAACAACAAAAAGAAGGAAATATTCAGACATAAATCTGTCAGCTTAGGACTGAAAAAGAGCAGAAACAAAGGAAGATCGAGTGTTTAAGGACAGATACATAGACATAGTCCAAACGATCTTAAGGTTGTATACGCAGCTTTTAACGGCTAAGATACCTTCCAAGAGTTGCTTAATCTTTGGCTGGATAAGGTCGTTTAATAATCTTTTAACCAAGACATCTTCCACTGCACTGTTTTTTACGGGGCAAACCGTTTACCTTTTTCTTATATCTTCATTTGTGTTTTCGTTTTGAATTAAAGAATTTAAGGTTAGGGGTTGTAGTTAGAGTTTAAAAAAATAAGGATATAGTATATTGTAAGGTATACGGTTTAGGGTTTAAGATTTAGAAAATAAGAGTTAAGGTTTAAATTCATTTTTTTTGAATTTTTAACCGGAGGCATAAATAAATTCCTTCTCGTTTTCTATGTGTAGTTACCGATTTTTATATAATCTATCTTAATATTTCCGTCCCATTAAATTAACCGATAAATTTTATTAGAATGGGGATTTGTTTATTGTTATAACACTTGTGTGGTTCCACAAGTACTTGTCTCCTTTCGAATGGTTACACATAACTAGTCGTCATTGCTGATAGGATCAAAGCCAAATTGAAGCTAGAATTCATACAGTTTATTAATTACTCCAAAACCTAATTTCTAATATTATATATTACTGTCTGAACACGTTTACATTATGAACCTGCATTTCGTTTTGCTTTCCCCTAACTAAAGGACACAATCCGCCAGTCCATATCAGATTTATTGACCATGGATTAGTCGTGAACTTAGTTAATGCTCATTAAAGGAAGGAAAAAACAGAGCTTTCATCCTCTTTTTATTTTTTTATTACTCATTCGATTTCTTATGATTTGTCCCGATTTAATTTAGATCTACTCGTGTGTATACTGGTTTTGATAAACGAATCACTTTTTATAAGTTTTATGTATGTATAATACCTCAAATTTAAGACTTGTTTAAGCAATATCAATCTACTTATCACTTAGACTAATCTCGTTGATCGTCCTCGTTCTATTCGTTCGTACTTCTGTTATTTTTTTAAATAAAGCATTTTTTTGTTGAGGGTTTTTAGATAGGAATGAAAGCAGGTATGGGTAGGGACCAGGGAGAGTATAAATAAAGGATATAAATGATTGTTCTGTTTTGAAATTATTCGGACAACTTTAGACCATCATGTCCTTTTGTAGAATCTTGTACGAACCTATTCCAACTATAGAAAAGACAGTCCAGCATGATTTGCAATCAAAATCTCAAACTAAGAGAAAAAGATAAATATTTTGATGAAATCCACCAACAACTAAATTTTGAACAAATCCACAAGAAACACGGGTTGCTGAAACCACTCTCCTTGTCGGGAAAACGTTTGAATTTAACAATTTTCGAAAATTGTCCATTATTATTATTTATCAAATTAATCCTTTAAAAATATTCGTAGTAGAATTTGCGACCAAAATATTTTACTCGGTGGATTGTGACTTAGGCTTTATTTTTGATTGATTTTAGTTTTTTAAATTAACTTTTCCACCTTAAGATCCGTAAAAACAATAAAAATTATTTAATTTTGATAAAATTATTCAGAGTAAAATTTATTTTTTAAAAAAATAACTTCTGAAACCTCGATTTTTTTAAAAAATATTTTTTAATTTTTGTATTTTCTAACCCAATTCCAAACTTAGCCTTAATATATTAGGTTTTTTTGGAAGTTTTGTTTAGGAATGAAATTACATTTCCGATTAAAAAAATATTTTTGTTATGAATAAAGTAAAGAACAAGAATAAAATAGGAGAACAAAGATGAGAGACAAAGAGAGAGATTTTGTATTATATTCTCAAAATAGAGTTATGTACGAAGCTTTGGTCAAAAGTCTATATTTGTAGGCATAAGATGGAAACCCTAATTCCAATGGGTTTTAAACCCTAATAATAAAGTCCATTAAACTTTAACTTAATATATGGATATCCACCATGAATAAATATATTCATAACACTCCCCCTTGGATATCCATGAAGATAATGTGCCTCGTTAAAACCTTACTAAGATAAAAACCCTGTGGAAAAAAAAAATCTTAGTAAAGGAAAAAGAGTACACACATCTTTGATACGCATAACATGTTGCCTCATTAAAAACCTTACCAGGAAAACCCATTGGGACAAAACCCCGGTTAAGGGAAAAAGAGTGCAACGCGTATTTACTCCCCTCATGAAAATATCATATAAGATCTTTGAATCTTCATAATTCAATATTGAATACAAACTTCAAATGTTGCAGTAGATCATGCACTAGTGGATAAATCTTTCAAATCATTGCTTGAAATGATTCATTGAATAATATTCATCTAAAAATCATGAGGGGTGAAACTTGAAGAAATATGTTTCGTTTTATCATATTTAATATATCCACCTTGAGATATAAATTTTGTATCATCTCTTTACAAGATAGCTTGCATCTTATCTTGTAAAAAACATTCACATATCTTCAAGATATGTTTAGCCAAACATATTTCGGTTTTGCCTCATGCATAACAATTATTTAAAGGTAAAGATCTCGTAGCACTTCAATAATATTTCTGGACCAGCTAAGATACGATGCTTCCAGATCAAATAATGTATATATTGTGCTTTTAGACCAAGAATATCATTACCCTTTTCTTGAGGCAGAAAGAATCTTTGTTTGCACTAAGAGACCTAACAACCATAAGGGTGATCAATGAATATGCATTATTCATATAAAGTCTCTTTCAACATTTTTCTGTATGTCGATTGATGCACATGGATTTAAGGAGATCTCTTCACGAGTCTCAACTATATTCAAATCATCGACAATAATAAAAATTCAGAACTAATCCACTTAATCAAAATGCTCGAAGAAATTAAACAATTCATATAGCATTATGCTAATAAGTATTCAATGAGGCGATTATATCAAATACGCCTAAATCTTTCAATCTATAAAAGATATATTTAATATGGTTGAATAATATTCTCGAGAACTTGAATTAACTGCTTCTGGCAGTTTAAATCCTTTTAGAAGCTTCATGTAAATGTTTTTATCAAGAGGCTCACACAAATAAGATGTAACAACATCCATTAGACGAAACTATTTCATTTATTGCTAGAATATCTAAAAGTAATTGCATCTACCACCGAGGAATATATTTTCCTCATTCAATTTCATGTCTTTGTGAGAATCCTTGTGCAACCAAATGAGCTTATATCTCATGATTTCCCCTTTTGATTTCTCTTTCTCACAAAGGCTCGTTTATATCTATGAGCTTTACATATTTCAATGTACGAGCTATAGGCCCAAATACTTCTCTTTTGAAAAGAGATTTTTAGTTTCGCCTCAATTGCCTCTTTCATGTTGGTCAATCATTTCTTTGTCCAATTGACAATGATTCATGATCCATATCATCAAATAAAATCTCTAGTGTTATATTGCATGCAAATATGTTAACGACATCGATTTAATTTCAGTTCCATTTATTACCAGACATGACATAATCTATTGAGATCTCTTTATTGTCAGGTACCTGAGTCATGTCAATGTCTCTGTTGGAGACCATTTAATCTTTTCTAGAGATTTTCAAAATCATTGATTCCTCGATTAGACCATCATAAAATATAGCTCCTTTTCCTTTTTGAGGATCTCTTATTTTTGGAACTTACTTGTCTATTACGCTTTAAGCGTAAGTTAGACTCATTAGCAACTAGAGTTTATCCTTCCACGATATCAAATTTAATCAGAGCATTCATAGCTGGTCTACGTGACTTAGTCACTCTTTTAGGGTCAGCAAAATCATCTAGCAATTGATTTGCTAAATGAATTATCCATTGAACTTATAGTTCACATTGTGTACTATCTGGATCAAAAAGTGAAAATGATAATTCATTCCAACTTATTTCTTTCCCCAGCTATTTATTTTCTCCCCCTAATGTTGGGTAAATTGACTCATTAAAATGATAGTCAATAAATCCTCTATCAGAAGCTCTTACATATATTCTCAACAAAACTCATCTTTGTGCGTTTGTGCGTTGTGGTGGAGCAATTAGAATATATATCGCACACCTAAAAAATTGAGATGAGAAATATTTGGTTCCTGACCAAAAACCATTTATAATAGGGAGAACTTATAATCATTTGTTGGCTTGATGCGAATTAGTGATACTACATATAAAATGATATGTCATCAACATTATCAAGACCATTGTCTTTATAAGATAATCTGGAAAATATGCTCATAATTTTATCAATTGAGCAAGTAGCCTCGCAAACACCAAGTTGCGGGTTAATAATAAGGATACATATAACCATCTAGTCGATGCATCGATAAAAATCATAAAATATCTAGATGGACTGTATGAAAGGTGTATGGGCTCATATATATCACCTTGTATCCGTTCTAGAAAATTAATAGATTTGCACTCTATCATAGTTGTTGATGATTGAATAATCAAAATGCTTTCATAGCAAGTATCACAAGAAAAATTACCTTGAAGAAACTCCTAGTTCTTCAATAAATGACCACATGAAAGTGTCAACAATTTTTCGCATCATAAATGAACCGGGATGGTCTAACCGGTCATGCCAAATAAAATAATCAGTAAACATCTAGTTTATAATAACATGAGCTTCAATTTGTACTAATTCTTATGTAGTACAATATGGATGACAGTGTATGTAATTTTGCCAAAATTTTATTATTGCCTTGAGTTATACTCGTAATATTGAGATTGTCATCATCCATTTAACTGATATTCTCAATATATTTCTATATCTTTAAAACTGAATATCTCTTTGCCACTTTGACGAGTATAATGCACTGTAAATATGGAATAAAGTTTCATTTGACAATAACATATTTGCTCGACGAGCATAATACACTGTAAATATGAGATAAAGTCTCATTTGGCAAATAACATATTTGCTCAGTCGGAGCTTTCTGTGATATTAGTACTTCCGGATATAGTATTCATATTACTCCCTTGCATTTAAAATGGGAAAATATGCATAATTATGTACCTTTTAATACGTGTTTTATTTCATTCACTTCGGGAAATAAAAAATATGTGCTTTGTACCATTCACTTCGGGGAATGGAAAAATATTAAAAAAATAGCACATCAAATCAAATCAGATCAAAGATAAGCTCTCAAGAGCTCTTCCGAAGCACTGATATTTTAGTACTTTGAGATATAGTACTCATATTTCCCTTGTATTTAAATGGAAAAATATTTCTTATGCTTAAGTATTGTATGAGTACTTGCACTGTCTACTAAGCATAAATCGCCATACATTATTGTATATTTTATTTCGGAAGTAATCATATCCTTTTTAAAGGAAAAATTAACTTAAAAGATAAATAAATGATATATAAAATAAGTTAATATAAATAAATAATAAATGAAAATAAATTAATATAAAATAAATAAAAGATCTAAAGAAAATAAAATAAATGGTGGATTATTCTCTTGAAGGATTATGAGAAAATTATCAATATCCAATTGAGTTAGATCAATAACGCCATTATTTTTGCCACAAAGAAAATCTGTTTATATTTTCTTTAATTTATCATTCATGATTATGGATAAACTTCATAATACTTCAGCGTTTGATAAGTACGAGATCAATGGTTTGTACCATAGCATTGATAACATAAAGACTTTAATATGGTCTCTATCATTCTTGTCATCTTTATATTTCCACTTCTTGTGGATATAAGTATTCTCAAAATAATCATCTTATCCATGTCTATTTTATGATCTTAATCATGATCACAATTACTAATGTGACATTTATTCTTTCTGCTATAAAATATCACATTCACTTCAGGGAATAGAGAGAAGACTGATAGGTATTTAAAACCCTTGTATGATATTGTGTCTGTAAGACAACATTAATGTGTGAAAAGTGGAGTATGTTTTTCTAACATATCCTCATCAATGATACTCTGTCACATAATTGAGTTTTATTCACTAACCATATAATGAATTATCACGTTTGCATTCACTTCAAGGAATGAAACAAATTCAAAAATCACATGGAATAAATATCATGATTGTATAATTGCATAGAATAAACATCATGCTAGATTCACTTCAAGAAATAACATAAATCCAATAATCGCATAGAATAATCATCATGCTTGCATTCACTTCAAGGAATGTCATAAATCCAATAATCGCATGAAATAATCATCATGCTTGCATTCACTTTAAGGAATGTCATAAATTCAATAATTACATGGAATAAGCATCATGTATGCATTCACTTCAGGGAATGCCTCCCATAAAAATTATTTGATCAAGACGATTTTTGGAACTTGAACTTGGGAGAAGTCTATAGTCGAGTTTTTCGATCCCAAAAAAATTGCTTTCAAGCAAATATGGACTTTATAATATCCATACTATTAAATAATAATTTATCAACCAATATATTTATAATACATACAATGAACAAAAATTTAATCCTTATACACGACGTTGTTAAACCAGCCCACAAGGTCCTTTAAAAAGAACCTCCTTTGAGACCAATAGCCTCGCAGAACGGGATGTCCAGCCAATATACTCGGATTAAACCAATATAAAAAGAATATATTAATTAATTAAAGATTTATTATTTGTTCCAATATCATATAATACTTAGACCATGATTAAAAACATGAACTTTCATCGTAATAATAAAATAAACAAATATTGGTTATAAAGAAAAAAAATCTCAAATTAAATAAGTAAAACATACCGAACTTTCCACTAATTTGAATATATGGTGGATTTAGTTACCAATGTTTTGTTAAAATCTTTTTGAGAATTGTCTACAAGAACCACGATTTTTGAGCCACTTTATCGCTACACAAATATCAAACAACCAAAGATTTTTAATAAATTAAAAATCAAATCAAAAATTAAGAGAGAAAAATAACCGATAATTAAAATATAATTGAGGGAGAAGAACTTATCTTCGATTTATGCTAGTAACAATTTTTTTTCAATAACTCCTTCAAGATTCGAACGACAAACGTCTCCGTTGGTTAGAGTCTCGTGCTGATAACGTGTTATGAATAAAGTAAAGAACAAGAATAAAATAGGAGAACAAAGATGAGAGAAAAAGAGAGATATTTTGTATTATATTCTCAAAGTAAAGTTGTGTACAAAGCTTTGGCCAAAAGTCTATATTTATAGGCATAAGATGAAAACCCTAATTCCAATGGGTATTAAACCCTAATAATAAAGCCCATTAAACTTTAACTTAATATATGAATATTCACCATAAATAAATATATTCATAACAATTTTTTTATTGTTTTAACACTAATCACTACCAGCTTCTTATTTAGTGGAAATAATTGATGTTATAATCATTAATCAAACAAATGTATTGAAAAGTGGAAAAAAGTTGAAATTCGATAGACACGTGCATGATTGACGATGGGTTCGAATATTGGGGGAATATTCTTCTTTGGCTAACAACAAGAATACTATAATATTTGTAAATATATATTATTTTATAATTATATTTTTAGATATTTTTATGTTTAATATTAATAAGATTAAATTTTAAATTATAATTTTAAATTCTAAAATATAACATATTAATAATTTTTTAATGTAAAAGATAAAATGAAATATTATAAAATAAAAAAATTATTCATTAAATGAGTTGTATACTTTTTAAATAATTATTATTATTTAAATTATTCTATCTATATTAAATATTTTAAAATTTAAATAAATATATTTTTATAAACTTTATTTTAAACAAATTATATAATACTTCTCCATCCACTATCCCATGGTGTGTGACAAAAGTATGATTGATGAGATCTGCTCTGGGCCTGGGCCTCCTACTCCCTATCACAATCTATAGTTAATAATTCAAGGGTAAGCAGTAACCGGACCAACTACCCTGGATCTTTTCAACTAATCACTCCCCTACTACTCTGCTCTCTAAGGGTGTTTAAAGTTATTTGATTCATTTAATCCGGTTTATGATCTGATTATCCGATTATCTGATTATTTGATGATTAAGTTTAAATTTTTTTAAAATATATTTTTAGATTGCATATATAATTTTTTAAAATTTTAAAATAAAAAAATAATTAATCAAGTACTTGTTATCCGATTTTTCGGATACCTGAACTTTATATGAGTACCTGAGTAATAGGTATCCAGATGTAACAAGTTAAGATACGAACCGACAAAACAGATACCAAAGTAAACAAGGTATCCAACATTTTAGATATCCAAAAATCAGATACACGATAATAAACACTCTCTGCTCCTCTGATATATCTGTTTTATATTTCTTTGGGAAATATTCCTTTGCTTCCCATGTTTTCAATTTTCCCATGCACAGTCGTGTACATACAAGTCATAATGAAAAAAATGCAGTCATGGATATTCTTTTTTGGATAAATGAATTTTTTATTCATTTAATAACC
Organism: Abelmoschus esculentus; assembly: GCA_035048815.1. Taxonomy (NCBI): domain Eukaryota; kingdom Viridiplantae; phylum Streptophyta; class Magnoliopsida; order Malvales; family Malvaceae; genus Abelmoschus; species Abelmoschus esculentus. The sequence continues at coordinate 4,287,391 of JAUCBN010000010.1, forward strand.
TCATATAAACTTCATGTACAAGAACCCCCTATACAAATGATATCTAACTTAAACTCCATTTACAAGCTAATCTAGTATTCAGACTAAGATTTTTACAATCTAATAAACGCAAACGAACGTCATTTTGAATAATTGCAAAGGCAGTCATGGATATTCATGTTAATTTCTATTAATATTTTTGAAATATTGTAATTACCAATGTTTTATTTTAAATTAAAATGGTTTTTTAATGAATAAAAATTATAAAGTATAAAAATGCATTCATGGACTCTGTATTGGACATCCTGGACACAAAAGATTTGCTCTACAGGCCCATGAAGTAAGGGCCATGTTTGGAGAATTTTTTCCCATGATTTACAAATTATAGACAAATGACATATTTTGAAAATGTTAATTATTTGGTTAATTAGTAATATGTTTTTTATGATAAAATATTTTTAAATAACACTTCACCTGTAACTACTTCTCTCTTAAATCTGATTTAAAATTATACGACTTTAAAGGTTAAATATATCTTAAAAAAACCAAAAAAAATTAACTAGTTAAAGATTTGAATCATAATATTATGAATAGAATAAAATGACTTAAAAAGTCATTCTCGTAATAAAATTATATAAAAGATGATATACTTATTCAGGTGATCTGGATTTGCGCTTTATATATACACATGTATGTTATTAAATTATATATACTTATTCAGGTACCTGCGTAAGTTGGAAGCACATTTGTCTTTCTAAGAGTGAGGGGGGCTTAGGGCTGAAGAACATGCATGAGTGGAATATGGCTTGCATGATAGGTTTGATGCAGCAAATTACTTCCGAGAAGGATACACTTTGGATTGTTTGGATTAAATTGTATGTAATCAAGCAAGAGGATTTCTGGACTATGAAGAGTAAACAACACTTCAGTTGGTTGTTCAAGAAGCTTCTCAAGTTGAGAAGTGTGGCAGTATCGGTCTTAGCTGCAAGCAAAAGTCTCCCCACAAGGGAAATCTGGAGGGGTATCCGTGAATCAAGGGAAGTAGTAGCATGACATAAAGTGGTATAGTTTGGCATGCATATTCCTAAGCATACGATGATTACGTGGATAACAATTTTGGACAGGCTTCTTACGAGGGTACGGTTGGCTCGAATGGGGATAGTTGATGAGGAAGGTTGTATTTTATGTAATGGTTCAGTTGAATCCAGAGACCATTTATTCTTTGATTATCCATTTTCCAAACAGTTTTGGAGATTGAGTCTATGTTGCTGCGGCATATGTTGGGAGGTCTTGAACTGGCCTGTGGAGCTCTCCTGGGTGGTGTCCAGGTTCAAAGGAAGGTTAGTTGCCGCTTTGATCGGTCGACTTGCATAGTAGACTTCTCTATATTTGATATGGAAGAACGTAACCCTGAGGTTTTTCGAGGAGTACAGAGGTCCTGCACTCAGTTGTTTGATTGTCTAAAAGATATTATACGCATTCGTTTACATCATAAAAATATTAAGATACGAAATGTATAGAGTGATTTATTAGTTGTTTGGGAGATTAGTTTATAAATGAGTAGCAGTTTTTACTGCTTTTTAGATTAATGAGTTACAAAACTTATCCAAAAAATAAATGATTAAATAAATATTATTTTATAATCACGTTAATATATTAAAAAAAACTTTATTCCTAATTGAAATTAAGCTTTGGAGTTGATTCAGATAACTTTTTTTCCTTATAAAAATACCAGAAAACACATTACCTGCAGGCTCGTTGTATTTAATCCATAGCCAACCATTTGTCACCATTTCAACCAATTTAGAGAAAGTGAAACCGTGTTGAATTCAGTATCCTGCACTCATGGCGAAGGAAGACTGGCTCAGAGTTTTTTTGTTGTTTTGCATTCTTTATCATGGTGGTTGGCTTATCAAATCTTTCTTTCTTTTTTCTTTCTTCCTGTAGTTGATTTCACGGGTCCTACAGATCCTCGTCATCCCAAATCATTCTCTGCACAAAAGAAGCTGAAGCCCCATCAGTTTGGGAGTATCGTAAACAGTTTGTATACCCTGTAGTTAGGGACATGCATGCTTTTGCTTTTTGTTTACGTAAAGGAATCATTTTTTTCAAGAATTTTCACATTTGGCACTCACTGGTTGTTCTGGACGTTATACTCCTTTTACATCATCATTCATATAAATTTCACTAACAAAAATAGGGAAAATGAAAGAAAGAAAGAAAGAAAGAAAAAGACTTTGGGTTCTTTCCTTTTTGACCTGCATGCTTGAGGTTGGATAGTTTAAAGTAGAGATAAAAAAAATTACGCCATCAAGTGGATATTCAATCCATTTAATATAAAATATGATTTAAAGTTTTAATGATGGGGAATTTTCAAAAGGGTTTTGAGGGTTTGGGGTGTTATTGTAGTATCAATAAAGTTATAAGCTTTGACAGGTTAAAGAAGTGGAATATTCGAGATACCAATCATATAATGAAAATTTGAGAAATTTCATAGAATGATTTAGATATAAGTTGGGACCATTATGTTTCTTTATCATGCTTTCTTTCGTTAAATTTATTGAAAAATTTTTAAAAATTGAAATTTTCAATCATAACAATTGTTTTTCATATCCTAAATCTTAAACTCTAAAATATACATCTTACCTCTACTTTCCTGAATCCTAACTACAACCCTCAAGTTTGAATCCTAAACGCTAAATTTTAAATCCTTTAATTTAAAATTGAGGCACCAATAGAAGCACAATTAAGAGGTAAACAATTTGCACCCAAAAGGTAGATTATATCAACTTTTTTCTTTTAATTTCTACCGTTGGACACGATTTAAAATTTAAGATTATAATTTTAAATTTAAATTCCTAATATTAAAACACAGAAATAAGTACAGAAAAGAGTTAAAATTTATATTTTTTACTACATTCAATTATAGCAACAGTTTAACCAAAACTGCCCTAAGCTCAGAATCAATTTTTATCTTAATCAACGATAGTTTAAATCCGAGTAAAAATTATTTGTCTTTTTTTTTATGTTTCTTTCTTTGTTTTGTTTTTTTTTTTTTGAATTTTTTTAAAATTTTAATTTTTAACTCTAACTCTTATTTTCTATATCATAAACTCTAAACTCTACACCCTAAAAAATACAACCTACCTCTAATTCTCTAAACCCTAACCACAACTCCTAACCTTGAACCTTAAACACTCCAATTTAAAATAGAGTTATGAAAGAAAGCATGAAAAAGAGGTAGATAATTCCCAGATGATCGTCCACGTAAAAAATTGAAGTAAATTACATTTATTTATTTAATTTAAAAATTACCCACCTGGGAAATAAGTGTAGATATTCTTTGTAAGCATTAAAGTTAACAACCGACCACGAAAAATTTAACCCAAACCACATACGTATAAACCCCGGAGTTCGCTTCATATTGTTTGTCGTTTGCTTTTTTTTTTTAATTTTAATTATAATATTGTTATCTTTTTAATTCGTCAATTCCATCCAAATTAACAGTAAATTGTTCGTAAAAAGACAAGTAAAGCAATGCATTTTAGCATAAAAATATAGTATTGACCCAGGAATTATATACAACCTATAGGCTCTAGGCACTAAATATATTACTAAGTAGAGGGAAAAAGTGAAAAGGTTTAATGGAATGTAGGCTATTGAGGATGCATGATGGCTAAAGTCCAGTAAAGATCCAACAGTTTCGCCCAAAGAGCTACGGATTCGGATCTTAGCTCTTCATTTTCTCGCCATACAATGTGATATTGATTCATGACTGAACTGAGTCGGGTTTTAAGTTGTTGGTTCTCTACGCTCAACCGGTTAACTTCGTCAGTGATGTTCTCCAAGTGCATCCTTTTTCGCCAACGGGACCGTCTCGCTGATTCCCGGTTTGATATCATGCGTCTTTTCTTCCTCTCATCTACGGAATACACCGCCCGAGTCGAACCTTCCGAGCCATAGTTTGGACTAACCGGTTCACTAGATTCAAGAGAAGAGACCGCCCGAGTTAAGCCTTCTGAACCGGAGTTTGGACTAATCGGTTCATCCGATTCGAGGAAAGATAATAATTCTTCGAGCTCTTTGCATGTGAAGCCGGTTTCGTGAACCGGCAATTCGAACTGATCAGCTTCTTCAGACAAGAACATTGTGTCAATTAGACCAAACCGAAGAGGAGAATATAGTAGTAGGAAGTAAGAGAAGAGGAGAAAAGGGAATGTAAGAAGAGGAGGGAAAGGGTATTTAAAGGGACGTGTGGGTCCTTTGTTAACAAAAGATTTTGGAACTTGGAAGCATACTTTTTTCAAAAAAAGTTACCATTGCAAAGCAATGTTAAAATTAATTAATTATCCTTTGCTTAAAGGTAGTGGGTGGGGATCAATTTTAATATTTAGGTAATTAAGAGAGAGAAGAGAAGAAAATTAGGTTTACCTTAATCACGAAGCATCAGACAAAAACAGATAAAAAAACATTTGTTTCAAAAGTTATGTATATGTTTATTAGAGAGACAAAAACCAGAAGTCATGTGGGATACGTCGGAAAATTTAAAGGTGGCCGGTGACTGATTGTTTAAAAAATAATACTGTTGAGCCAAATGAATCAATTGAATGATAATTAAATCCATTATCCAGTAGGATTAGGGTTAGGGTTAGGTTTGTGAGATTTTGTGGGGGTGGTTGGTAACATGAACCGGGAAGTAGACATAAGCAAAAATGGATTTAAAGACAATATAGGAAGACAAGAAGGTTGTAGCTTAGTTATGGTCTTTGATCGTGAGCGGCATTGCATGTGGGGAAAAAGACAAGTGCAAACGTATATGGGGTTTTCTTAAACAATAGTATTATTTGTGAATTATGTTTTATTTATGGAAAAAATTTAGCAAGTCACCGTCTTTGTTGGGGGTAAATGGTCGGATAAAAATCATTTATCTTTTTATGGTGTATCCTCTTATGCTTTCTTTGAAAATATTTTAAAAAATTCTTATTTTCTATGTCCTACGCACTACATTCTAAAAAATACACCCTACCCTAGTTCTCTAAACCCTAACCCTAACCTTGAATCCTAAACCTCTAATTTAAAACAGAAGATGGAAGGAGATATAGAAAAAAGATATATAGATGATTTCCATCCTAAATCGTCTCTCTTTTTATAATTTTTTGTTGTCCTCACTTTAAATTAGTGTATTTAAGGATTTAAGATTTAAGGTTAGATGTTGTGATTAGGGTTTAAGAAATCAGAGGAATGGTGTATTTTTTAGGTTTTAGAGTTTAGAATATAAAATATTAGCGTTAAAGTTTAGAATTTAAATTTTTAAGAATTTTTAATAGGACATAAAAGGAAGGTAAAAAATTTTTACTCATCTGCGTTTACTTTATCCATTTTTTTACTTAGATGCTTTGATTTAAGAATGAATAAAATAAGTTTAAGGTACTTTAAGCAATTTAAAAAACTAGTTTTGTGGTGGAAGTAGTAGATTTTTCCTTTTGTTCAAATTACTCGTGAGTTGTGACCTTTTACCCCCTCGAAAGCTAGACTGATCATTTGCTTTTACTTTACATATACATATATATGGAATATATGCACATATAGATGCTGTAGACTGTAGTGGTTTAAGATTCCCTGGTTTTCTTAGTTGTTGGAAGTTGAAACTTAATTGTTAATATTTTTAATGGGAGGGATCTTGGAAAGTTTTCTTTTATTTGTCTGTTAGTCTTGATTTTATAAATTTCAGGGTAGCTAGCAACACTATTAAATATAATTATATGTAATGTCACAGATTATAGTGGAGGCTAACATGCATGCATACGATCGGTTCTGCTACTCATGCTGCTTGCAGTTGCAGGGTAGATAATCTAATTAACTATTTTAGGTTTATGAAATTCAGCTCAACCATTAGCTAACCCTCTTTTTCAATTTATTTATGTTATAATTTAACTGCTTTAATCATCATCCACATACAAGTGGCCTTCATGTGCTGCTACAGAATTTCTTTAAAAATGGTTAAATAAGGATGCTTGAATATGATAATATGCCTAATATTTAAAGGGCTGTCTCAATTTCTCTACTTAACCACTAGAATAGCAATATATGATTTAGACAATGTAATTTTTTCATGACCATTATTCTGTTTGGTGCAAAGTAATTTGCCAATAATATATATTAATAATATTATTGAGAGATTGAGTACTGTACCAAAACTTTGAAGCTCAATTTTTCTTTTTCTAAAAATAGTAATATTTTGTATTGAAAACGTGTATTATTTCTTTTTCATAATGGAGATGATAATAAAGTAATAAAGGATCCGACCAGGAATTTGCTTAGGCCATGATTGACTCAAATCTGAATAAGGCTATAGGTGTAGGTGTATGTATAGGTAGAATCATAGGGAGGGTAGCAAAGTCCAAAAATAGTCGGTCTATTTGGCACCCATGAAGCGTCAACATTTCCCACAATTGCAAAAAAAAACTTGCTTCTCCAATACCCTATGGCCAGGCGTCACAACAGCAGAGGAAGAAGCCCCTTTGCCATCTTTGAGTATTCCTTCAGGCGCAGGCAAACCTGGTGGAGCCACCCTCTCTTTGCCCATGTGCACACTAAAGCCAGCCAGGAGAGCCCAGGCACAGTGTACCCTAAAGCTGATAAATCTTGATCATATGCCATTGCCCTTTGCTTACTTTCAGAGGCCAACACCGGTTCCCCCCAAATATATTGTGTGGCTAACGAGAAAAGTAACCACACTCCACAAACATCTAAAGTAATGAACACAGTACTTCTCAGTTATGGATTGCATAATTTAAGCAAAAGCAGGTAATATAGCATGGGAAAGCAATGGTGCATTACCCAACATAAGTTTAGTTAAAGATCTAACTCAACTTATTCACAATATATGTAGTCTCCTTTAATCATGCACTTATTTGTAAAAAGTTTGAAGAAGAAAGGTACCTAACACGAAGCTGAACTGGTTTGGCCAATGAGGAAAAGAACCATCACAGCAACTAAGAAAGGACAGAAAGCACTTTAAAGACCGACAATCTCAAGTCTTCCACAACTTTAAGGTCTGAGCTCAATACTGCAAAGAAACAAATCTTATGCAAACAGAAGTAGCAGTTCTTCTCGGTGATCATCTTTGTCATAGATGAGATAGGAAAGAGCATGTAAAACATTTGCATTCATCGGGAACTTATAAGAATATGATACAATATAAAGAATAAACTAGCATATACTATTAATAATGTACAATATCATAATAGAGCCTTGGAACAATCGGCCCCAAACCAATATATGTGGGAGGAACGAGCGTCTCCTTTCATACTCCGGAAGTTGAAACTTTTGGACATTTTTAGCACAGGTACTTCTCAAATGCTTCCCCCTTTCTTCTGTAGGTTGCATCTACTCGCAGGTTTCACAGATATCGGCAACAGACAAGTTCAATGGAGGAGTTTTCTGAGTTTGGAAATAAGTACTAGTTAAGACACAGATCTGGATATTACAGAGAAAAATTAGTGATGGAAGCTTATGAGATTACAATATAAAGTTCCTATACACCTTGAACAAAAGATCATGAGCAATGTCTTCCCAGGACAACGTTATAGACATTAAGCAGCATTTGAGAGGAATCATTTCTTCATCAGAAGTTGAAGTAGAAGCCTCAAAAGCATTCTTTGCTGCCACAGAGACAACAGAAACTGCTTTACGAAACAGCGAGCCAAGTCTGGAACCCCTTTTTGACATAACTGGTGAAGACGGGCCAGAATATTGCTTGCTTTGGTCTGATAGAGAAGCTCAGTATATTACTCAACCTTAGCATGCAACTTCCACTTAACATGATCAATCAACTAATATAATTCATTAAATGAACCAGTTGTTCATAAAAAGAGAATTATAGAATATTAGAAAAAGGAATGACATCCAAATTGTTCACAGGTCAATTGCTTTGAAGTGTGACATAATGATTGATTGATCAGAGTAAGACATAGGACAATTTGGGCTTTGGCAATCATTAATCCTTGAGAAAACAAAGGCCGTGATCAATATATAGTCAGTTGAAACATTTAATCTACATAAAGCCATGAGAATTTGAGGAAACACGGAAGAAAGTGAATGTTAAAACTAAGATAGAAATTATTACTTACCTGCTACACCTGAAACAGCAACTTCAACTTCCCCGTGCCCTCCGGGACCTTTCATGTAAAGTCTGTCTGTTTTACCAGAGGAATGACCTGACAGAAGAGTTTCAAATCCAGAACGCCCACCTGAGAAAGAAAGACAGATGACGTGATATAAGAATGAAATAAGCATAAAGAAGAAATTAAGAACAAAAAAAAAAGTATGCCGTGCTTGCATGTTTTAAATATCAATCAACTTCTTCATCAACATCCAACACAAAAACAAAATAGCAAGTATTCTGTTTTTTTTTTTTTTTTGAGAATTCTGAAAGAGTAAAAATAGAAGTCAATTCTTAGAAATACATAGTTAAAGGGTATACCATCATATGCATCCCGAACCATTTGATAGCTGGCAAATCCAGAGAAAAGTGTAAGCTGCCATAATGATTAGAAACATGTAAAGTTGTACGCAACTTGGTCTTTTTTGCATGTGTAAAATTCATAAAAAGCTTTTCACAGAATACATGCATTTTAAATTGGAAAACTTAAGCGTCATCCTATTTGATGCCAACCATTACCAAAATGTACTTATATTTTCAAAACTAACTCATGAGAATAAAATAGGCGGCATTAAAATGACAATGTTGGGAAAATAACTTTATTTTCATGCCATGTAATGACCATGGTTGATTATCATAAAGAATTGTTCTAAAGAGCATAAAATAATTAACCATCATAAAGTGACATAAAAAACAAGCAGATCTAAGCATCTCCTTCAGATGTGAAGGCCCTTGTTGATCATGGAATTAGTACAAATAAACTATCAGAAAGGACCTGAGAAAAGACCCAAACCTTACAATTTTTCATCTTCATAGAATCAGTATCTCCTCTTAATGGTATTTTGTTACTGGAACAGCTATCTTTTGTATCTGTTTCACTGGGAAATGCTGCCCCATCAAGTGCATTAAGAAGCACACAGTAGCAATGATCTGTATCTGTCAAGACCTGCATGAGGAGAAAATATGTAACAGCTACATACTAGGGTTACTGCAATTAACAAAATATTTCTGCTTTCCATGAAATCCTACTGTCATAACAACAGGATCACTGTATAATCAAGAAGGATGTAGATATTCAAATAAAGAAGTGACTTTGGTCCTTACACATGCTACACAAGTACACAACTAGCAAGTTCTCACTCCTAGCTCAGTGCCTTTTAAAAAGGGTTGTGAGAAGAAGGCAGTAATGCTAGCCTAGTTGAAACACCATATACGGTGTACAACATCTAAGCATATGCAATTTATGCAATAACATGATCATAAAACACACAGCTGGGTAAATATATAAAGGAAAGGAAAGCATTTACCACTGCATCAAAAGTGGAGTCAAAATCATCTATAGCGAAGCAGATGTCTGGATAGGCAGTCGTTGTCTCTACTTCCTAGATCCAAGTTAGTAAAAATGTTATGAAATTGAAGAAAAGCTCAATATCACCAGGATTGCTAAGAATGGTAAGCTTGCCTTCTTTGAGTCAAAATGAAAATCTACTCGACTAGGAGATGCATAAACAGTCTTCACAACCTGCAGGACAGCAGAACTAAAGGATTAGTTAATGCAGCATCAATATGTTGGCACGGGAATTTTAGAATCTTCGCAAGAGACAGTATTTACTGTAGCACAGGAATAATTCAAATTCTTGAACAGAAATTGCAGAAATTAGCAATCTATGACTTATAATAAGACGGATCAAATCATAAATTGACACAGATTGTGAGAAACAAACATTTCTCTGCAATAATTTGGTCAGATTTACTCCAAGATGACAAATTTTATTTCAAGAATACAAACAATATATGAAAACTTAGATACAAGTACCCCTCCAAAAGGTCAATGACATCATCAGGTTACATTAAAGCAGAGGTTACCTTGTATATGGCAGACAATGGTGTATCTTTCCCCACTTGACGATTTCTAAGGACATGCTCACTGGGAAAAGGGGAAAATAACTCAAAGTTCAACTTTAATCACATTCTAACAAGGTGATGCTATCAACAAAAAAAAGAAGAGAAAAATATAAACATGTCCTATTTCTTAAACTTAAATTTAGAGTAAAAGAAGTTAGTTCACCGAGGGGGAAGAGTGGAGGAAACAATTATACACACTTTTAAGAGTAACAAAACACAAAACATACTATTTAACTTTAGGAAAGTATCAAACATTACTATGTAATATCACGAAGCTGATATACAGGAAAATAATATAAAAAGCACAACGTTGCATAGACAAAACACAAGACAATGAAGTAATGAAGTTACCTGCAAATTGCTACTGTTACAGAGTACGAAGTATGGGCAATCATGTTCAAGTAAAACGAGCGCCTCCAGTCTACCTCTGATAAACTCTCACCAACTAACTTATCCAACTGGTTCATATAAGTATAGAAAATTATATCTAACATAAATTAAAGATAGGCCACAATTTTAACCGAAGACATTATAACAAGGGACAAAACCAAATGTATGTTGAGAGGGGCCATGGCCCCAATATTTCAAATATTAAACGATGGCTTAATAAATAGAATCTAACTCTCATTTTATTACTATCTATATTTGCTCCCGGGAAAATTACATCCCTGATTATAACAAAATGATAAAGGAAACTACTTAAGCAAAACGGAATCAATTAACTTAAATAAGAAACTCCAATTCAAATTCAAGTTGGTTTCGACGTTGTTTTACCTCAGGTGCCCACCTGCGTACAAAGTAAGGATCAACACCGTTCTTATCATTAAAACCATGTTCCCCCTGCAGAAGCGAAATTGAAACAATTAGCTTAGTTCTCTCTTCTTATTTTAAATAAGTAGAAACAAAGTCCATACCAATTTTCTCACGAAAAATAAAAGATCGTCGTCTTGGCGTCCTCTGGATTCCTTACCCCGAAGGAAATACAGATCGAAGATATCATGCCAAAATTGATCGTCCATTTCAATGTCAGAAACCTCTTCTTCGTCCACCACCGTTTTCCCCAATAAGATCGAGTGCGTTCTAACCATGCTAAGTAAATCAAACCTACACCAAACATAAAAAAAAAAGTCAAGATTCAAAAAAATAATAATAAATTAACAATGACAATAACCTTACTCTTCAACCCGTTTACCTGGAAGGGGTTTCTTCTCCGACGCCGAGCATGGCTTTTCTAGCGGTTAACGAGATGCGATTTTCCGATTTAATGTGCCGTTAAATGATTTATTTTAAGATTTAGGAGAATGGCATGAGAAAATTTTAGGGCGAAATTAAAACTGGCGCGACCTTTATCCGAGAAGTTAGTTGTCCAGTTACGTGCAGAGAGAGAATATGAAGATGCGACATTCTTTTTCTTTTTCCTTCGGTTTAAGCGGTAAAAGTTGGGCCCACTGCCAGGCCTGGCCAGCTAGGAGCAACCATACCATGTCGGTTAGCATAACGGACCTTTTATTGGGCCCTTATTATCTGAACTATAGACCAAGTTTTAGGTATAATTTAATCGAACTATTAAACCCAATATTGAATTTCGGCTCAACCGATTGTCCGCAATAAAAACCGTCGACGTTATTGTTCCTGGCACGTTTCAAAAGAGAAGGGAAAGAGTTTCCTCCCCATGCACGAGGGCGTGCATGAATTGGGTGGAGGAGAATATCACAGACCGTAAGTCGTGACTACGCGAGACCGAGCGAGATGCTTTCTGATGGTGCGTAAAGCTTGGGAGCGGGATAGCATTAAGAGTGTAGTACGTGCCGAGCAACCGTCTCATCTAGGATGGGCGCGCTGATCGTGCACCACACTGGTCGGGAGCTATCCCCGCTTCCCTGATGAGCCCATAGGAGGGCGAAACCAGTGAGCATCGGAGATCGTAAAGGCTGAACCTTGGATATCTGAGAGACCTGAGGTGCCGCACGAGTAGATGTCCATGCGCCAAAACTCTGACCCCGTGACATTATACTAAGAATCAGTTTGACATTATTTTTGAAATGTACGGTAAAAAATATTTTTAAAATTATTTTTAAATTTTTAGATTTAAAATTTTAAATATTTAGTATTACTGTCAAAAAAGTAATTTTAATAAGATAAATGACCATTTTAAACATGATATTATAAGTTATATTTATAAATGATACCTAATTTTTTAATGTTATAATATATAAAATATCATAAAAATATATAAAAAAAATATTTTATTAATGAATATATATTTTTCTAATAATTGTATGCATTCTATGAAAATATAATAAATTTAAATATTTTAATTAATATATATAATTTTTAAATTAAAAATATTTTATTAATTATATCTTTATAAAAATTATAAATTTATAAATTATAAATAAAACAATAATAAATGAAGGTTAAATTTGTAATTTGACTCTTAAAAACACTTTTTCTGACTGTAAAAACTAAAAATTTTAATTTTTGATCTTGAGTTAAAAAACACTTTCAAACACAATTAAATTTGTCAGTATCACAAGTATAAATAGGAAACTAAGAAACTAAAAGCTGGCTAACATAAAGAGAAAAAAAACCCTGAATAGCACGCCTAATTAAAATTATTACTAATCATACAAAATAGTACAATTAAAGCTAAATTATGAACACTATTTTAGAATGAGACGAGCATGCTCTCTATAATAAAGTTGTTCTTGAAAAGACCGATTTTATTGTAGAAGGCCATAAACTGCATTAAAACTTTCACAATCCAAGAAAACCATTCATCAGATTCATATATTGAACTTAACAATTTAGAAAAACGAATATATATATATATATATATATATATATCAGCAGCACTTAGTCTTCAAGAAGAGCTCCTTCTCTTTTCTTTCCTTTCCTTGTCCTCCTCCTGCTGCTAGTTCCAGTATCATGCCTCGTGTTCCCGTCGTTATGAATCAACGGCACATCGTTCGCTTCCTCGCTGTCGTCTTCGGTGGCTATACGGATGCAAGAACATCGGTCTAGCGATGCAAAGAAAGCAGTCGCCACACTATGGATGAACCATATACCGACGCCATCGAGCTTTCTGGATGCTGATGGTGGTGGACCACGAGAGGCGGATGATGAGGGCGTAACCATCTTAGCATCGACCTCGTTTGATCGAAGGTCGATGAAACCGGAGCCGTTGCTGGTGGTACTGGAGGTAGTAGTGTCTGCCATGATTTTGGCAATGAGAAAGGCTTGGAAGAAACCACACAGAAAGAGAGTGTGTTAGGGTAAAATTGAAGGCGTCTCGAAGGTGTTAAAAGACTTTGAATTATGGTGGTTGTTTTAATTATTAGTTATTACTATGATAAATCTAATTCCTGCATATGCCCTTAACACTTTGTGGAATTACAAGCGTGCCTTGTTATCTACTACTACAATTTAATTTACCTGGGAGCTTTACTTGTAAAGTGTTAACTGATTTGTCATTGATAGGGGTGAGTATTCGGTCGAGTTCAAGTCGAATCGAATTAAGTTAAATTTTTGAATTTTTATAAATATTTAAATGTAATTATTTATCATGTTATAATACAACCTGATTCAAATTTAAACGATTTTCTCTAATCATATAAAATATGTATACATATATTTTTTCTTATATAGTAATATTTCTTTATATTTTTATATATCAATGTATATATATCATAAAAAATTGAGAGACTCATCTCAAACTTAAAAATAAATCATTTAATTATTGAAAATTTAAAGTTATTCGAGTTACTCGAATTTTTATTTTACAACTCGAATCTTATTTAAAGTTTTTTCGAGTCGAATCAAAAGAATCAAATATTTTCGCTTCGTATCGGGTTATTCAGATTTTTCGAATCAAATCTTGCTCACCCTTAATCATTTGTGCCACTGGTTCATGAGATCAGTTTAGTTGAAAATATTAAAAACTATTATTTTAATATTAACTAATTATATAATCTTTATATAATACTGATTTGTAAAATGTTAACTGATTTGTGTCACTAATTATTTTAATATTAAATTAGTTTTTAAATATTAATATTATAAAAAAAAATAAAACACTAATTATATAGTCTTTATTACAGTTGATCAAGCCTCATCTTTATTACATAATCTTTAACAGAACGATTAAAAAAATACATGAATTGTGACCTCAGGTTCTAAGAATGGAACTTATAACTTACAGATTCTCTGTAGAAAACTTGCATCCCAATCAAAGAAAACTAAGAAAAAGTTGGTCTCAATGCTTCAGATTCCTTTTACATGTCTGTCTATGCACAGGGTCAATCGTCCCTTGCCATTGCACTTTCCATCCAAGAATACTTGCACAATCAGTCAACAGGACAATTGATTGGTCACTCATCATATACAAACGAGCATCCAGGTTCCGAGACACCTCCAACCATTGACCTGCATCAATGGTTCTGTTGGTGTCCATCATCCAAGGTTTTACAACAAACTAAACAACCTTTTGGTTCCGTCTTTGATCCAACAAGCAAAGTTTAATCCCAGCTGAATCAAATCACAGGTTTATGTTTTAGAAGTTTCAAATCCTTTTGAAACTAACTTAGCATGGGTGCTACCATCATCGGAATCCTCAAGATCACTGAAAGAAATATTTTCTACATCTTCCGGACGAAGTGCAGTCCCATTATGACCACCAAGTTCAGGACCCTCATCTTCTGGCCAATCAATCTCTTCATCATCAAAATCTGGAATCCATATTTTTGAGGCAGGACCAACCAGATTACCCTTATCCTCAGAATTAATCACCTGCTTCTCCTCAACAAGAGACTTGTCCACATACAGCATCTCAGCATTTTCAACTGGATGCTTCTCGCTCTCATACTCTGTTGGGAAGCTAGATGCAGCTTCCGAACCAGAGGTCCGAGGTGACATGGTTTTGAACAAAAAATAATTGGAGGAAGGAATAAGATCATTGTGCACTCCATTATGACTGTCTTCGTGGGAAATGCTTCCTCCGTAACAATCAGTTCTAGGCATTGTTTGCTTTTGCTGCTCCTTCATCCACAATGCTCTAGCTTCCATTACCTGCCAGAAACAAATTAACCAACAAGAGAATTAATGAGCATTCCTGTGAGCTTTAATAACAGCTGCATTCTTGTACTGAATATACTAATATCATGAAAAATAAGTACATAAAGTATATCTCATGAAAAATTACACTTACAACAAAGAAATGTTATTTGTAATTCTAATAACCATAAGCACATTTCAACGAAACTGTATGAAATGACATGCTACTTTTCCGAGCATATAAAAAGTTCAGTTAAGACCAAGAAGTTATGAAGAATCCATAACAAGTTTGGCAGACAAATTTGTAAGCACAACCTTCTTGACAAAGTGGAGAATAATTTTTTGAAGGGAAATAATGGAGCTCTTTTTCTGACATCTTTGTACAACATATATGACTCAGGAATGATGGAAACCAAGCCATAAAAGGGTTGATTAATCTAGACAAGCATGCATGGCAGACTTCCCAGAGGCTAGGCAAACTAGTATACAAGTGAAAGACTAACTATTACGTATTACAAGCACTAAATAATCATATGATTTCATGAATAAATTAGCTAGGTAGTAGGTGCAAGTGTAAAAAGCGGATGTGAGCAATGTACAAGAAAATAAACTTCTAGAAACTCAAAGGAATTCCATATCAATTATCAGATTCGCAACATCTTCTATTCCCATATTGATCTTGAGATTTAAAAGTGCAAAATATAAAATTGTAATATCAGCCAAGAAAACAAAATGAGAACAGAAATGGATATTAGTTGCATGCTCAATTAGGGATTAATTCTATCAAAGCCCCTAAATCATACTTTCCTGTAAAAGAAAAATGTAAATATCTTCACAAAGTAATGAAATTCTTGGGCCTCTTATGATATTATGCCTATGAGAAGTCACTTACCTGAGGTGTAGACAGAACTTCTGCATCAGCCTTGTTAAGTCTTGAATGCAGGAGAACAAAATAAACTTTCCAGAAGTAACTTTCACTCATGTGGCACGGACACAGTTCAATCCTGAGAGCTGCCAGTCTCGGAGCAAGATATTCAATAGCCATAGCATGGTCTCGTTGGGCAGCCGACATATCAAAATCTATAGTAAGGAAACAAGAAAAAACAAAAGCTCAAACTCTTATTGTCATTTTAGAAACCTATACATAATAAATCATAAAAAATAATCAAAATGAAACAAAAAAAATTACAAAAAAACAAGACCAAAAGGCAAAAGAATACATGAACAACATGTCAGATTGAGCAAGGGTAACATAACCAATCTTATGCATCTAAAATTCAAGTATAGATCACGGATCCTGATCAAATTGCAAATAGAAAAATAGGTTTTCAGCTAAATCATTTGATGACAGAATCAAACATCAACGCAATGTTTCAAACTGCAAACCAATTCAATAATGTCAAGGGCCACAGATACACACTCAGGACATTCACTATTAATTATAATGAATGGATTCCTTTGTTTTATGACCCCGAATTATCAAAAACTTCCTAAAACATAATCAATTGGCTTATGAGGTTAACTAGGAAAATCTGAAAAACAAGAAATCCGTGGCAGAGCATCTAGATAAACAACCAAATTGTATTACTATACTAATACAATGAAATCAAATTTATCTGATGACTAACGAAGAAAATTACCATCCAAGTCTTCATCAGGATCAAGAGAGAAATCCAACCACGTTTCTGGGTGATGAGCAATATTCCTGGCAAACGCCAATACCTCATCCGTGATCCCAACCACATCGAACTCCTCCTCCTCCACACTTCCATTTTCCATCTCGTTCTCTTTCTGGTTTTCCCCCTGTCCAAACGGTAAATAGTCCGATGCCATCTTAGACAACGTTCCCCCGATCTCAGCAAAATCATCTCTAATCCCCGCAACTGCCACCGAATCAGATGGATCCTCTTCATCCCCTGAGATAGATTGATCCGAAACCTCAGATTGATTCAAATTAGAGAATGATCTATCATTTGATTGGCCATTAAATTGCGTTGACGAAGGAAGCGGTGGCGGAGCGAGAAAGGAAGCGACGCCGAAGAGTTGGCGCGTGAAACTATCTTTGAGTTGGGTTAGATCTTCTTTGATGCCATGCGATTGGAGTTCGTCTACTTGTTGTGGGGACAGCGATCGGTGTTCCTCCTTCGCCTTGGTCTCCCCATTTGGAGGAGCCGATGATCGAGACACGCGGATTACGTCGTCGTTTTCCTCATCCCTTGAATAAGCGGATTCATCATCGTCCTCATCGAGAGTAAGGGAATCCGCCAACGATCGAGCTAACCATGACATTCTTCTTTCTTTTCCTCTACTTTCTAGCCTTTTGGATTATTAGGGGAGAGGGTGAGAAAGTGATTGATCAAAAACTTGAAAGCCTGGCTCGGTGGTTTAAAAAAGGTGGCCTTATTCAATTAATTAATTAATTTAATATCTTAATATTATGGTGGCAGCAATCCTATGGTGATTAAACCCACCATAAACACAGGTAGGGCCTGGTCTGGACTTATAATCCTACTTGTTAATGCCACGTAAGCATGAATAGGTTTGCGTTGGCACTGCTGTCGCGGTATCCTATTCTGTTATTATTGCGGGAGAAGTCTTTCTTGTTTCTGTTTTTGTTTGTTTGTTAGTTGGTTTCGTTATTTCCCTTTTCATTTTCAAACAAAATAATAATTCCAAAACCTAAACAGTTAGTATTTTACTTGCGAAAGACTGGGCTTCAACCCTCCCTCTTCTTGTTGTGGGCTTTTCTTCGTTATCTGTTAGTATATTCTAAAGGTTCAATGGGTCCAAGTTCAAACAAAAATTAAACCATTTTCATCTGATTCGATATATGTGTAGGAAGTGGAAAAGAAACACATAAAATTGTTTCTTTAGTTACAATGGAAGATCTGAAAAGTTTGTGGTCGATGGCTCTACCCAGAAGAGATATAGACCTGGGATTCAGAATTGATTGAAGAAACTTCTGCTGTTATTTCTTCTATGGCTGCACTATCTTCAAGTATTGAAGTATGAGAAATCCCACTGATTCCGATCACCTTAAGTGGTTGGTCTTTGTCGGAATTCCAGAGTGTCTCCAGTGCCATCAGGCTTATCAAGTTCACTGTCCCATCTCCGTCCCCATAAACCACCTCAGGCTGCTCGTCGAACCCTGCTTTCCCATAAAACAAAGTCTCCGGTGTCTTCACGCCTGTCCAAATATGCAGGTAACACTAACATTGGGAGCTGGTAATGCTTCAGTCAAGGGGAGGATTCGTGATTTATAAGGTACCACCCCTTCTGGAAATCCGATGTCATTCAAAAACCGTGGGATGTCAAGGGCTGAATAAGCCTGGTTGGGAGTGATAACAAGAGTTTTTTCAGGACCAAAAAGCTTAGGAGAAGGCATCAGCCAGAGATTACTTTCGGAGCTCCTTTGTTCCCCCCTTACCAGCAACGGGTCAACCAGGGGAACTCCGAAAGAATTCCCAGAAGCAAAGGTTAGCATTTCCTGAACCGTGCCGCCCCAAGGAGCTGAAAGTGAGACAAAGTGTTTGATAAATCGTTGGCGCCAAGAGGGTGGATTCCGGTTGAGAAGCTGGAGTACGTAAAGGCCTCCCAAGCTATGGGCGAGAAGAATCACAGGCTTTCCTCCATTGGAAGCGCTTGCTTTTTCTATCAAATCTTTTAGGTCTTCCAGAAACTTGGTGCCCACATGAGATGGATGGCCTTCAGCTGCTAACCCGTACCGAAAGTCGTACGGTGCTCCGAACAGGGTTTCACCACTCACATAACCAATCTCCTCCAGGGAATCTACCAACGGTGCCATGTATGCTGTGAATTGCCTGCAAAAAGAGCCGAGTATTTACAGTGATTAGCTCCAGTCAGACCCTTCAGGCGCGAAAGTAATTTGCTACAATAAACTCACTTGAGATTAGGGTTAAGGTACATAAGGGACTTGGTAGAACCAAATTCAGGGACCCTGGTTTCAACCCCTGGAGCATTGCGGTAATCATCTAAATCGGGGTGATAATAAAGCATCATACGTTGAGAAAAACACTTTGTAAATGGAGCCAGCAGCACACTGGGGTCGAACCACAGTCTGAACCAACCTTCTTTATCCTTTGAAATTGGGTACCAACGTTTACAAAACAGGCCCAGGGGCTTGTAACCAGAAGTTAGCCGCGCTTCAAGTTGGTTCCCGCCACTCCCTGGAACCAAAATCAGAGGATGAAGATTGCTGGTCGATTTACATATGCACAACATCGTGGTAAAGAGAAGTATAGGTAGCTTGATGCTTAGTCCACGCATCTCTCTTTCCCTTTTCTTTCTCTTTTGTTCTTATCTATTTACGACCCTGGCACTGGCAAATGACAATGGCCAATGGAGCTAGACAGAGAAAGACGAGCTTGTCGTTACATTGGATGGCGTTTATTTCTTGGCCTTTAAACATCCCCATAGGCAATAAGAGGTAGAGAATGTGTCCACGTAAATGTTAATACGAGCACTAATCGGAACAAGGTTGGATATGGAAATATACCAAAATTTTTAAAATTCGCTTTTATTTCTAAAATTATTATTATTATTTACTCCCCTTTTATTTTTTAAAAAAAATTATTTATTCTCAAATCTTTTGATAATTTTAATGTGATATAAAGATAGTTTTCACCCCGTTTATAATTTTGGTCATTTTAGTTTTTATTCTTTTTTGGGATAAATTTAGCCATTGACCTTTATTTTTTAACAAATAACTCATTTTTTAACTACCATGATAACTGAACCGTTAAATATTTAATAATGATGACATGTCATATATATGTAATAATATATTTTAAATGACTTAACATCTAGTATATCAAATACACAAACGCGAGATATAGTTTTATTTCAATCTAAAAATATAAAACAATTAAAATTTAAATAAAATATTAAAAATGATTTTTTTTATTTATTAAAAATTAATTAAATCTAAACAAAAGTCTACTAAACATTTTCAACCTTAACTATAGAAAAATCAAAATTTTATCTAAAAATATATGAACATAATAATCAAAATTAATTAAATCAAAGTGTTTTGTATAGTTTGTTACCGGTGAATCAAAGATAATTTTTTTTTGAAATAATCATAATTTAAAATTTAGGTATTTTAGTTTTAATCTAAATCGGAGTTTTAGGGTTTTATAAAGATATTTTAGTTTAGTTAAGATTGAGAATATTTAGTAAATTTTTGTTTTGTTTTTAATTAATTTTTAATATTTTATTTAAATTTAAATTTTTTTTATATTTTATACTGGAATAAAATTATATTCTATATATGTATATTTAATAGGTTAGATTATATGTCATTTAAAATATATTATCACATATATATATATATGATATGTTACCATTATTAAATTTTTTACGATTCAGTTATCATGATAGTTAAAAAATGAATTATTTATTAAAAAGACATAGATCAAGGGTTAAATTTATTCCAAAAAAGAATAGGGGCCAAAGTGACAAAAATTATAAACGTTAAGGGTGGAAATTATCTTTATGCCTTTTAATTTAGGCTACTAAAAATTTTAACTTGTCACCCTTAATTTGTTATACCAAGATTTAGAGCTGATTGTCCGAACAAAAAAACTTATGATTCTTTTAGTGTCTTTGTTCATACTCTAACAGTAAAAATTTAAATATTAAATCTTAAACTTTAAATTTTAAATCTTAAACTTTAAACTCTATAAAAAATCTTACACTCCATACTCTATACGCTAATTATAAATTTTAATATTAAATTTTAAATTTTATTTTTAGTTTGGGACATAAATAAAAACATCGAAAATAAACATGTAATTTATATTTTGATTGTCCCATTCTATAGAGATATCGATTTGGCACTATTATTTTATAAGATAGGTTAAGTGTTCCAATTGAAGTTGAAACTTTTGTGTTAACAATATAAATGATTGTAAAATTAAGTAAAAATGATTTATTTTATCATTAAAGTTTTGAAAGTATAAAATAATTGAATTTATTAAAACCATTATATAATGGTAACTATATCAAATTATTACAAAATAATTTTTAAAATTTATTAAAAATGGTCGTAATTATTTTATAACGTGTACTAATTATTTTTTAACAGTTCGATAAGTATAACGTTTATTTGGTTTATTTTATTATATTTTTTTTAATTTTATTCACCAACTTTTCTTCTTTTTAAATCTTTCATCGGTTTTTCAAAGTGATGAAATAATGCTCGATCTATTTTTAGTGTAAAAATCATTTATATCTTTTTCATGCCTCCTTTCGTGACTGGATTTTAAATTAGAGGGTTTATGATTCAAGGTTAGAAGTTGTGGTTAGGAATTATAGTTAGAGTTTATGGAATTAAACATAAGGTGTATTTTTTAGGTTGTAGAATCTAGGATATAAAAAATAAGTGTTAGAGTTAAAAAATATTTTTTTAATTTTTTTTAAAAAATATATAAAAGAAGGCATATAAAATGATAGACAATTTTCATCCTATTTTCGATTTATGCTTACATTACGATCAAATCTTTTAAAAATAATTAAATAAAGATTTTCTAAATCATAAATGTCCATTGTTTATCAAAACAATAACTCCTTGTTTACTTATTCATATTCATTTACACTTTGAATCTCTCCCACATGTATATTTTTTAATTAAATGTAAAGATATTACAAATTTTTATATAAAATATAAATCCATATAAAATAAAACAAATATTTTTAATTATTAAACTAATTAATAAATCTTTCTGAACAGTTAGCCCTCTAAACATAGTTAAACAAGTTGAGTACAAAATTTTATAAAAAATCTTTTCTTTTGTTTTAATTATCTGTCACAACCTCACCGAACAAGTTAAAGTGATTACAGTAGTATCTGTTCTAAAATATAATCTTTACTATTTGACATTGATCGTTCAATCACTCTACTGACATCGTTAGTGTTCGAGTCCGTAAACTCTAAAAACAACAATCGTTCTTTTAACCATTTGGGTTAAATAACTCGTGCATGTATTACTATTTCTTTTAAAGTGCGAGTATTACAACAATCTACATTTTATTCAAACACGTGTCATATTAAATATTTTAAAATAAAATTATTATATTATACATTTTATCAAAGCATCAAATGTCATTATTTTTAAAATAACAACAGATATTTTGAAGGTTAAATTAGTTGTTTAAAAGTGTGTGTACCACGATGAACATTTTGTCCAAACACATGTATCGTATTAAATATTTTAAAATTTAGTTATTATATCATACATTTCAACGAAGTAATCAATGTAACACTATTTTTAAAATAGCAATAAATATTTGAAAGGTCATATTAGTGTTTTTAGTTTAGTTTTTTTCTCATTATCTATTTTATTATATTTATATTTTATTTATCTCATATTATATCTTTTATATTTTTTTAATAATATACATATTCGTTTTAAGTTTTATGTTCTGAGATGTAAAGTTATTGTTTTTAATAATATCTTTTCAAATTTTGAATTCGTATTCTTATACCTTATTGATGCACCCCTACGCTTTTTGATATTTACTTTATATTTAATAATTTATTATTTGAATTAAAAATATTATTTACACATATTTAGATTAACTCGAATTCTAGTATGCTGCTATTATTTGACATATTAACAAGAAATTATATCATGGGTCAGTTTTACCACGTCATCCATGAGACTAACCACTAAAAACTATCCACTCCAGTATTTTTAATTTTTCAAGTGAAGATTCACTTAGAAAAAAAATATGACATGATAAAATTGCTAAAGTAGGTAATTTTTAGTGGTTGGTCCTATGAACATGTAGCGGGACTGACCTATACATGATATAATTTTTCCATATTAACACTATATAATTATTAATTGTGTTTGATGTCAGATGGAAAAATCATGTCTTAATTCCTTTTACTGTGTTACCAATAACTGTAGAACACGTGGGTTGCTTGATTTATAGAACAATTTGGGTCATATTTATCACTAATTTGTCTTTTAGGTTATATTTCTCAATTGTGATAATATTATACTTAATTATTATCATGAAAATCCAATCCAAATAGAAATATTGAAGAAAAGACCGTGTGGACCTAATTTGTTTTGTTTTTTTGTAACATAGCAAATGTTCGAGAGATTATGGCAGTCAACATGTTCTTCAACTTCAACTCACGGCTGCTGGTTTTATACTGTTGTTGTAAAGGGGGTTTGTCCAATTCTGCGTGCCTTCGAAAAGATAAAATTCCAAACCCAACACCATGTGTCCGTCCCAGTGACAGCTTCTACCCAACCACCTTAGAAACATGTCCTACTAAAGACCCCGATCAACCCCACGTCTTCAACCTAACCCAATTCTCATAGTTCTTGTTCCAATCTTTCCAACTATCTTTAAATCACCTTCCATTCACCAAATTTCCAGAAGAAAAAAAGTTGCAGAATGAGAAGCAAAGGGAAAAGCCATAACAAGTTCATGCGGTTCATTACAGTCCCTTTGAAAGCGTTGGGCAAAGCCAGGGATCTATATGTTCGAAGTTTGACTCGCTGTGCTTCGAACGTCAGCTATGCACATGCCTCGGCCGGGCAGTACTCAGGGTTGCCGAGGAGTTTTAGTTTAAGCTCGGCAACCTCGAATCACAACGATGATCTTAGAGAGCTTATTAGAGCCGCATCTGTTAGGAGCTTGGGCCATAGGAATGAAGTGGAGATGCTTTTTCAACAACAACAACGATCGAGGGTGCAGATGAGATCGAATGGGTTGCCAAAGAGTTGCAGCGTTGCGATGGGAAGAATCGATGAAGAAAACCCTTGTGAGTTCGAAGAAGCCGACGCTGTTGTTGTTGAGAAGAAGCGAGATTTGTTGTATCCGAGAAGCAAAAGCTATGCTGTCCCCAAAGGCCAAAACATGTCCTTTTGATTCATATTGATGAGTATGGTATGTAATTGCAAATTTGCAATATTGCATTTAAAGGGAAGTGAGAGAAGAGAAGCTTCCCCCCCCCCCCCCCCCCCCCCTTTCATCTTTGCTATTATTTTAAACAAAAATTCTGTCACTTTTATGTACATCTTTTCATATCTCCTTTGATTTTTTTAAAAAAAATTTAATTTTAAACATAAAACCTTATTTTCTAGATCGTAAACCCTAAATCCTATACTCTAAAAAAATACACACCTACCCCTAATTCCCTAATCCCTAACCAAAACTTTTAACCTAGAACCTTAAACCCTAAACCTTAAACCCTCTAATTTAAAGTGGGACATAAACGGAGGCATGAGGAAGGAACAAATGATTTGCACTCTTTTTTTTTAGCTCTACCTCTGAACCGTTTTCTAGAATAATTTGTTGAAACTCTGGCAGTGATAAGAATGGTGAGTTTTTCTAAGACAAGTTAAAATGAGATAAAATTAAAATTACTGTAAATGTTATTCGAATTTTAGTATTAATTTTGTAACATATATCCATAATTTTAAACTCTTATAAAAAATTTGGTATATATCAAAAAATAGATATCATTTTTTTTTATAATTTTTAAGATAATTTTGATTTCGTCTCATTTTAACCAGTTTTACCTTAAAACTTTTAAAAAATAAAAAAATATACAAAATATAATTTTGACATAAATTTTAAGTCAAAATATAATTAATTTTAATTTTATTTAATTGGTTTTAATAAAAAGAGATAATTAAAATATTGTAGTTAACAAAAAAGGAAACGTATGACTCATCGTTTAGTTTGGGCCTGGCGGCCTGCCTCTCAAGTTCAATGGCTTCTTTGAAACTGTAGATGGGCTAGCATTTATGAACCGGTGATGAGCCGAATGAAAAATCTAGAAACTTGAAAGCAGAATAGTAATCTCCAGCATTACCTTGGGAAAAACTGCAAATCCTGCGCTCAAACTGACACAGATACAGGGCCGAACATAAAAACACTTCTCAGAAGTCGCAGTCGATCCGCATCCGCGTCCCGCCACATAACAATCTTCACTTAGTCAGTGTTCTGTTTGAATCTGATCATCCAGTATTTCCCCAAATTTCAATTAGCTTCACGACTAAAACTCGTAAGTCGTTTACATCACTCTCTCGCCGGTAAAGGAACCCAAATCATGGTGGTACCCAACTCGATGGAAGTGGAAACAGAGAAAGGAACCAACGTGTCAGATATTAATGGTGAAGATGACCTCGACGAGGAACCTGGGGAGGAAATTGAATCAGCTCCGCCTCTCAAGGTGGGTGAGGAGAGGGAGCTGGGTAACACCGGTATAATGAAAAAGCTCCTAAAAAATGGTGTCCATTGGGAAACGCCAGAGTTTGGCGACGAAGTCACTGGTATTTTCATTATATTTGTTTCTACACTCTTTTTTTAAAAAGTTCTTTTTTTTTTCGTTTGGAATTATTTTGAATTTTTGAATAAAGGGTGATTGAAACTGTGCAGTTCATTTTGTGGGTGCTTTGCTTAACGGGCCAAACTTTTGTTCCACAAGGGATAATGATGAACCGATGACTTTTAAGCTTGGTGAAGGTGAGTGTTTGGTGGTTTAATATTGATGGAACTGCTTGATTAACTGTTTTTATTTAGCTTAATTTATGTTTTAATGGATTTAATAGGTCGAGTTGCTAAGGGTTTGGATCATGGAATTATAACTATGAAGAAGGGGGAACGTGTATTGTTCACGTTGCCTCCAGATTTCGGTTATGGAGCTGAAGGGCGCGAGGGCGTCCCACCTGATTCAATTATACAATTTGAGGTAGAACTTCTTTCTTGGATAACAGTGGTGGATATATGTAAAGATGGTGGTATCATTAAGAAGATTATGGAGAAGGGAGAGAGGGATGAACGGCCCAGTGACTTAGATGAAGTTCTTGGTATATTGAACTCTTAAAATAGTCCATCTTTTTCATTATTTGCTTTGGATGTAAAGTGATTAATTGGAGCTTTATGGTGCTTGATTTTATTTTTCCTTCCTTTTCTTTATGCAGTCAAGTATCAAGTGGCGCTGGTTGATGGGACTATTGTTGCAAAATCCCCCGAAGAGGGATATGAGTTTTATGTGAAAGATGGTAATTTTAGTTGAATATTGGACTTTTATGGCAGTTGGGAAGTGGTATCGTACTTCTTCTGAATGGAAGTTTTCAACATGCTTTCCATTCTTGCAGGTCATCTTTGTTCAGCATTGACAAAAGCCATCGTAACAATGAAAAGGGGAGAGAAGGTTAAGCTGATCATTCAACCTAAGTGTATGTCATCGTATGTTAATTGGGTTATTGTAATTCAAATATTGGTTGCCTTTTATTCCTGGAGACCGATACTTTCAAGTTTTATAGTGTATTGAGTTAAATGCAGATGCTTTTGGAGAGAAGGGAAAGGGTGCCATTGATGGGTTCCCGAGTATCCCACCAAATTCAGTTTTGAACATTGAATTGGAATTGGTGTCTTTCAAGCCTGTTATTGATGTTACTGGTGATTCTAAGGTATTCAAAAAGATTTTGAAAGAGGGAGAGGGTGCTCTTGTTGCAAATGAAGGTGCTTCAGTAACTAGTAAGTATATTCATTTATTACAAAATCTTATCAGTGTTCCTCCCAATCGAACTAGATTCAGAATTGGTGGATATTGTTCTAATTTCCACCTAGATTTGGTAAGGGATCAATACTGGATCATATCTTAAAGGAACATGTTATGCCGATGATAAATTGGATTATCTTAAAGGGTTTTGATGTATAATCTCAAAGTGTGTGTCTATGCTTGCTCTTTCAGCAACAAAATGAAATTGGACACAATAAAAATGTCATTGCCAACTTGTTTAGGAAATGTTGGGATAACGAATTGTTTCATCGAGGTGACTCAATGGATATATTATATCACGAGCCCATAGCCTTGCATAATTTCTACGCTTTAAATATTTCCTGATTAGTGCTGCTTCTATAAATACCTTACTCCTGATGTGCAGTTAGCTATACCGCTAGGTTAGAAGATGGTACTGTATTTGAGAAAAAGGGAGTTGATGGAGGGCAGCCATTGGAATTTATAACAGATGAAGGTTAGTGCACACTTATATTGCAATTTTGCTATATTGTCAATAAGAAACTTTGGATCGTATCTAACTATTTATCAATTTGAAAAATAGAACAAGTGATTCAGGGTTTGGACCGAGCAGCAGCAACAATGAAGAAGGGGGAACGAGCATTGTTGACAATTAGTCCCGAGTATGGTTTTGGTAGTGTTGTAGCAGAACGGGATCTTGCTGTAGTCCCACCTTCTTCAAACCTAATATATGAAGTTGAAATGTTGGATTTTGTTAAGGTGAAAACTGTAGACTTGTAGACTCATTAAATATGACAGCTCCTTTAGTTCCTTAGTACTTTGTAGCAGGTATTTCCATAGGCACTGATCTATAGTGCTGCTATGTTGGGTCCAAATTCTCTTCTAAATCTTGATCTACCGCCCTCATATATTTAGGATTCTTACCTCATCCCCGTCCCCTTGTGTCGTTCTGGTGCTGAGGATAGAAGGTGATGTTATTATCTGCTCAATGAATTCAACAGGAAAAAGCCCCATGGGAACTTAATAGCAAAGAAAAAATTGAGGCTGCTGGGAAAAAGAAAGAAGAAGGGAATATACTCTTTAAAAATGGGAAATATCAACGAGCAGGAAAAAAGTATGACAAGGTAAATCTCAAGCATTAGTTTTGTCTGATTAAAATACATGGTTCAAATAATTATTTCTGCTATCTATCATGTGTGCCATTAGGCTGTGGACTATGTCAGTGAAGATGGACTCTTCCAGGATGATGAGCAAAAGCTAATGAAGGCATTGAGGATTTCTTGCTGGTTGAATGGTGCAGCATGTTGCCTCAAACTAAGTGATTTCCAAGGGGCAATCCAGTTATGTTCCAAGGTGAGTTGCTTGGCTACCCGCACCGATCTAATAAAATTGGAATGGTTGGTGATCCCCCTGTTAAAACGGTAATAAATGTCTTGGAAACTGGTCATTAGCGCATGGACCGAGTAATTTACAAAACCAACCTCTTTTATGGACAACCTCTGCTTCCTTTGAAATTGGAATCTAATTCTGCATCTCTTTTTTATCCACTACTGCGGCCCTTTCCTCCTTTTATTGTTTCAAATAAGTGATGTTGATATTATCACTAGCTTCCTAAATGTGGATGCACATTTAGTTCTAAAATGGAAGGACAAACCCTGCACTGTTTTATGTTTTATATCTAGTGTTGAAAACCACATATAGATTTTACATGAGTTGATTAGCTGGAAAAGAAGCGTCATATTTTATTCTAAAGTTTGATCTTTCTGTAGGTACTAGATTTTGAGTCCCACAATGTGAAAGCTTTATACAGGCGGGCACAAGCCTACATGGAAACTTCAAATTTACTTTCAGCTGAATTTGACATCAAGAAAGCTCTTGAGACTGAACCCCAAAACAGGTAAATATGGAATTTAGACAAACCAAATATCCAATGTTCAAGTTTCATTGTAATTACCAAGTTGCCATAATCATATTTGTTACATTTGCCAGGGAGGTGAAGCTACTTCAGAAGACACTGGGACAACTCCAAGTTGAAAGCAACAAGAGGGATGCTAAACTCTTTACCAACATGTTTGCACGGATGTCGAAAGACTCATCTGTGCCCATAAAGGTGACTGGTGTTCAACAATGTTTTTATATACATTGTTTGTCAAAGAACATTGAGATGAATCTATTTGATTTTTTTTTTAATGACAGAAATTGAAAGTTGAGAAAACAGAGCATGAGAAAGGTGAAGAGGTCGCAGCAGCTGAAACGGAAAGCATGGGTGATCCTTCAACACCTTCTGAAGATAGAATGGCTGTTGATCAGAGTTGAGAAACTGGGTTTTAATTACAAGACAGTAACCCACCTGTAAGTTTTTACCAGGAAAACAAAGTATACTCAATGTCGAGATGTTAATTCTTTATAAACTGAAAGAGTAAGGGATGAAAAAAAAAACATGTTGCCGTGATTAATATTATCTAGTATTTCGATTTTTTTCCTAAACACCGAACCTAATGTAAAATCTTGCCACGTATCTGTGTGTTTTGTATTCATGATTCCTGTGTTTCTGTAGTTTGGCATGTTGCTTGCTGAATGCAGATGGGTGCTTGTTCTTCATTAGCAGAGCACTGTGCACTATGAACCATCGTTTTTTTCTATCATTAAACCATGCGTTTGGTTATTGGACTAGTTTCTGATGAACTCAATGAGGCGTGGATCACTGGATCTGTCAATTTCTGATCCACGTTTTCCCAATGCCCCAAAACGCCACATTGTAACTAAGGATTGGATTATGGAAACTCCTCCCTCCCTCTCCCTCCCGTCATCGAACAGAAACAGTAACGAGCAGGGTTGAAACCAGAATTGGATGTCAGGGACTAAGCCAGAAGTGGGGGACCGGAGCTCCTCCCAGCATAAACATGGATCAGTGTACGTGTACATCAAGAATGATCAATCACCATATTTAGGAACAGAACTGTGGTGAAGATTTCAATAATCCTAGTGATTGCCTGATTGGTTTTCACTGAGGTTACTCAACGCGTTATCATCTCAACAACAACAAGCAAATCATGGACACAGTCGATGGATGCCGATCCTTAAAAATACTACATGTATTAGTTGTCTCCCTTGTTGGGCACGTATCAAAATTCATCTGCAACAAATGAACTTATCAGGTTCACGTGAACTTAGAAGCGAGTTCTTCAGTTTTTTATGCTGAAATTTAAGGTATATACAATCTCACAAGGTACGAGTTACTGAAATTTTATTTTGCTAGCAGTTCACTATTGAATGTCTTATATATTGGATTACTATCCGATAAAAGGTGATGAAACCTTTTTATTTCTACGAGCTCATTAATTTTAGGGTTTAAGATTTTAGTTTAGATTAGAGTTCAGGTGTTTTAATGTAGGGATTTATAATTTAGGTTTATAGATAGAATTTAAGGATTAGAGGTAGGTTTTAGGTTTAAAGTAATATGATTAGGGTTTAGGTTTTAAACTATAAACTCTAAATTTTAATCTTAAACCTAAAATTTTATCGACATCTTTAAATTCAAAACTATTAATCCTTATATCTTAAACCCTAAATAAAATCTCTAAAACTGAGGTGCTTGTGTAAACAAAGTTTTCACAGAGCTTGTGCATGGAATAATTACTTATACTATATTATAAGATGAATGAGATTAAATATTATCATTTTTTTAAAATCTTTTTATTTTTATCTTTTTATCTTATTGATCCATTCAATTCATCCAATAACCATAGGCTAACATAAAATTAAATGATTTTACTTTATATAAGTAGATTTTAATTCTCTATATCGTATTTAGCGGGAAAAATGACAGTAGTTTTTACTCTATTGCAAGTGAACCTTCTTGATTTAGATCGGGATTTGTATTAGTCTTGTAATGGATAAAAATCATCTGACTCTTTAAAGTGTATCCTTCCATGCTTCCTTTGAAAATTTTTTGAAAAAATGAATTTTCAACCTTAACCTTTATTTTTATATCTTAAACCCTAAAACCCCACCCTAAAAAATATTCACTACCCCGAATTCTTGAAACTCTAATTACAACCCTTAACCTTGAATCTTAAACCATAAATCTTAAACCTCCGATTTAAAATACAGTCACGAAAAAAACATAAAAAATGCATGGTTTTCACCTCTTGTAGTTGGGTGTAGCAGGCGCCATGCGTTAATCTCAGTGAGGTCTCTGTAGTTTTTGAGAGCCTTTCTAGTAGCCCGCCAATCCCACTTCACCATCCCATTTCTTGCCTCATTTACCGTTGCCGACCTTTTTATTTTTTCGATTTGAAAGAGATTTGGTAGTGGGATAACAAGTGGCGCGCGGTTGTGGTGTGTAGACCCGGGTTGTTTTACTTAAGGGCTCGGTCTTCGCCCTGCTTCGAGAGAGTTTTGTTTGGTTCAAAATGGCCCCTTGTGTCCATGATGATTCAGTTTCTCAAACAAGTTTCCACACCTGATTCAATAGATTTAGTTATTTATCATTAATTTTCAGTAGATTTTCAACAAAAATCAATTTCTTCAAACATATGATAAATATTAAGTTATTTAATCGGATGATTAATTTTATTCTGAAATATTTATAGGTGCACCTTAAACGTCATTAATTTCTATTATCCAATACAACATGAACTATAGTCTAATGTCCAATTTGATTTATCGAGTTTTGTTATCTTGGAGTTTGTGTATATAATTTACGAGATTTTGTAATTCAAGAATCGAATCATATAATATGTATATGAAAAAAGTTTAATACACAAACGTATTAATTCAAGATTTGAAGTTTTAGTTTAAAAGTTTTGAAGTTTTAGTTTAAAAGTTTAAAGTTTAGAATTTAGAATTAAAGTTTAAGAATTTAAATTTTAAAGAAAAGTTATGCAATATTTTTATACCGTTTGTGCATCAAATAATTTTTTTATCCCATATAAAATTCATATAATTTTGTATTTTTTGATTGATTGGAGGTTGAGTTAATAATGAGATTATTACTACAATAAATAGGCAGAAGATTTCTACTCAAAAAATTAATCGAAAAAACAGGACAAAGGACAGGACTATAAGTTATTGTCATAGAATTGATCTTCCTCCGATGTCGGTTATTTTACTTCATCCGATAGGTGTCCATATCATTCAATAAGGATGACTAATCGAATTTTTCTCTTGAAAGCCAGCTGGAGTTCTCTCTGCCAATTTGCAGACGATGTTGGTGGGCTACTTTGAATGGATCTTCTGAATTTCAACCCAAGTTTTGGAAGAACAGCGGAACCCTCTTCCACAACCAGTTCCTGTCTCAATTTACGAAAGCTACTGACAAGATATCCTAGGTTACTGTTAAATCTTCCAACATAACAAACAAGTATTTTTCTTTTATAAAGTATTCCTACAGGAAACATAATCTTCCTGTTTGAACACAACACCAGGGTTGTATCCAGAACTGTTGTTTAACAGTAACATTAAATTCAAAGTGAATATACCAACTATAGTGTTAGTTTATGGAAGTGTAAAGGACAAAGAGAGAAGGATTGACAAGACAAAGAAGGGAAGTGTTGTCGTTTTCCAAAGATCCAACTTCGTCTCCAATATATGGCTACAAATTCTGAGGATGGCCATGGCCATGGGAAACACCTTCACTAAAATGATTTTGGAAGAGGATTCCACCAAAGAAACAAAACTCCCAATAAATTTCTTAAACCCCAGTAGTATGTATGGATCACATTCTTGGTTGGTAGTTGTCAGAGATGGAGGTGGTGGGGATGGTGATTTTGGGACCCTTCTTTGTGTGGAAAACGAAGCTTGTCTTTTGCTTCTTTTCATCTGAAATTATATATTTTCCTGTTTTGAATCTGGTATAAGCATATAGGTTACTAAATTTACCAACCCTACCTTTTAAGCTAAGCTGGCAATTACAGAAGTGGGAAATGGTGGGGCATTCTTCTTTTCTCCCACTTGTGTCATTGTACTATGACCTAAACCAGTTGATCATCAATGGCGAAATTCGAATACAAGACTGATGATCGCTTTACAGCTCTATCATATATAGGTGAATATGGAAGAATTTATTACTTTTAACCTATATGAGATAACATTCCGTTGATATATGGAGTGGCCTCACTTGAATGCATAGCATATACACCCTGTACAACCAAGGACCACTGCTGTTTTCTTTTCCTTGTTAAATACCAAGTTTCCATAGTTAATTATCGTTTTCGTTTCGATGTATTATCAAAATCTGCACCAAATTATCAGTTCAGCATTGGAAATCTGTTCAAGTCTTTCATGCAATCAAGTGGAAGCCGTTGGCAGTACATTCTCTCAGTATATTACTGGTTTTAAATACTTGCATGATGATGTCAAGGAAAGAAACTGGAGAAAACGTAGTGGTGATTATCACAGAAAATATAGTAATATACATGGACACCAATGACTGAGGAATTTACTTTATTTTAATGTTCTCAGGCTGTTTCCCACTGCAATGACAGGAACAAATAAAAAAACTAGAATTAAAGGGAAAAACAAAGGAACAAGAATAAAAAGGAAGGTACAAGATCCCTTTGAGATCTAATGCTTTTTTTTTCTCTACAGAGCAGCTGCATGCAGTAGTAGAGACAAAAGCTGTTACAGTTTACTCTTTTTTGTCATTCCCAGTTTCCTTACTGGAAACCACCTGCTTTCAAGAGATTAATGCAATACAAATTAGGCATATATAACCATCAAATTTCCATTTTTAATCCACAGATTGCACTATGTTCTAAATGCCAAAAATTCACGAAATAGTGAAATGTAAAGATTCACCTGAATCCTTGGAACCTGTTTTCCCAGATTTCAAGAAACCGATTTTTTTGTGGAATGCAGATTTTCCCTGGAAAAAAGCTCAAAATTGTCATGACTAAGCTTCAATGGGAAGCAAACTGGTTCAATGGATTGATTAGTACCTTTAAATGTGTCCCAGAGAACCCTTGTGAAAAGTCCAACAAATCTACTGAAACTTCTTTCTTGCAGTTCTTCTGTTCATAGACACCAAGAAAACTCAGTATTACTCCTTTTTTTCACTGAAATGAACTGATGCATATCAATATAGTAAGAACATTGTATTAATTCAAGAAGTGGAACTTGCCTTGGAAGAGCTTATTACAGTGGAACTGGCAGTGTCATCAAGATAAGAATGTTGTTGATAGCTACCGTGTTCTTTGATTTTCTGTTTATTTTTGCTGCTTTTCTTAGCTGGTTCAGGGGTTGCAGGAACAGAACAGAAGCTCCCATTTTCCTCAAGGCATTCCTCATAATCTTGGTAACAATGTCTAGGGCCAGAAGAAGCATCAGACAGCATGGACAAGTCCTGCTCCTCATCTTCTTCAACCACCAAGTTCCCACTAAACTTTTGATACCTTGTTTGAGAATAAGAGGATTGATCTAAGTAGAGAGTCCAACCAGATTCACATCCACTACCACATTGTGAAGCTGACACATTCATGTTTTTCCACTGTCTTTCCTCAAACCAATCTACAACCCCTCCTTGTATATTAAAAAAGATTAGGAAAAGAAAAGAAATGAATTTTCTGTTAGAGAAACGAAAAAGAAATCCTCTTTTTTTTCTCTCTTGGATTTCCACATACATGCAGACTCTTGAAGCTGTTGTTTATAAACAGAAAATGAAAGAGGGTGTAGCGGGATAAGACCAAACGAATCACACTCAAATCCTAGACTACTTTTTGTCCTTTTTTCGATCCTTTCTCCCTCTTGTTTTTTTCTTAGGTAAATCAATCAAATTTGCCAGTTGGCTAAGTGAAGGAGATAGAGATAGAGATAGAGAGAGGAAATGAAAGCAATTGGTAACCATGGTGATAAGGGAAGCGGTTAGCAATTCATGTATAAATGTAGTAATACAGCAGCCTGTACAACGATGGAGCTGTCCATTCAATAAGAACCAATTGAAGTGGAATTGGTGGATGTATTTTACTGCTCATTTAATAGACCTATAACACCTTTTGTTTTCCTGCATGTCATTGTTGTTTATATATAGCCTCTGATTAGTTTGGAAGTGATAGATTGGCTATAAACAGGGTAATAAACTAATAATACCACTTCAAACAAATGTATCAAGCTGGACACTTAAACAGACAATAATGGAAACCGTTCCCTTTAAAACAGATTAGTGAATTATTTAAACAAGGTTTTGTCATGACAGTACTGTCTCATGTCTTTAATACTCTTTTACTGTCGGGATTCTCTAAATGGGGCCTTTTTCTTTTTGTTAAAAACTGCAAATTGTTCCATCTTCACTAACTAGGGTCTTAAATGAACCATCACTCAGAGTTCAGGCTGAGATTTTTGTTAGGAATTCAGGGCTTCTGTTCATGATGTAAAGACGTCATTTGATTCAAAACTTCAATAATAATACCCTTATTTAATTTGTTAAAACCAAGTGGCAAGTACTCCAAATGTGAAACGGGCAGACATGTCCCTTTGCTGAGTTGTTGCAGACTCATTTTTGTAGTAACCGAGACACTATTTTAAACCGGTTTCCCCTCCTTTTCTCTCTTATTTTATTTATTTATTTCCCCTGTGCCACCATTGAAACCTAAAGCTAGAAGTTGGAATGCATTAAAATGGTGGGGTATGTACTGACCCCATGAATGTTAGATCATTTCAAAGTAACTGGCATCTGAAGAATATGGATTCCGAAAGGTAAATTTTCTTTTAGAAGCATATATGCAAATAAAGCATACACTCCTTAGTTGGACTGTAGAAGACTATGAGTTATGCTAATGGCTAGCTGTACTTTTTAGCTACATCACACTTCCAGTTGAGAGAGACTTACACTTCAAAGATGATTGGGAGATGAAAAGTAAAGGTCTAAGAACTATTGATGCTTTGATATTTGATGAGTGCACTCTAGAAACTCGGCTTTTCGTTGTTAACCCTGTTCTAATTCACATGGGGGGCTTTAATCACTCGTATCCGTAACCAAAAGTCATTGACTACTTGTACCGAAATTCTGAAACTGAAACACCACTTGCTTGAGGGACTCGATTTTTAAGATTGAGAAGACTTTGGCCTTCTTTGGTGTTCAACATTTTGGACTTGAGTGATTGATTCATAAACATCAACAGCTTGTTCAATATTCGCTTAATCATCGGCAGGATAAATGAACTGGTCTCGGTGGGAGTCTGGGAGAAATCTACAATGATGTAAGATAATCTGACCCAAGCATGTTAGTGATGATGGA
The DNA here is from genome assembly GCA_035048815.1 of Abelmoschus esculentus. Classification (NCBI taxonomy): domain Eukaryota; kingdom Viridiplantae; phylum Streptophyta; class Magnoliopsida; order Malvales; family Malvaceae; genus Abelmoschus; species Abelmoschus esculentus. The sequence continues at coordinate 4,323,259 of JAUCBN010000010.1, forward strand.
CTGTATTATTCAGATGTTGCTTAAGAACAATATCTTTTCCGGTTTTAAGGTAGAAAAACCACCCTAGTACATTCAAAATAGCTGTTCTTGGGTCCTACTAATAATGTTGAATCCTCATGGTGACCACTGATGCAATTGCAAAATCATACACTGATATCACACTGCTAAGACACGTACGACTTCACTTGTAGTTCTTACAGCCGTGTTAATTCTTGTTAGAAAACAATAGTTTCCTGCAGATCTCATTACATTTCCAAAGCATCCTCGATTTCATATATAATGTAGACCAGACCAAATAGCTAGGCTCCCTTAACCTGAAACTGGATTTGCCTTTTCCAAGGGGAACTGGAAAATGCTTGAATTTGATCCCCTTAGAATCTAGGATTATAAAAACAAATGACAGAAATCATTGGCCGTTTAATTAGGCCAAAAGGCAATGCTTGGTGTTAAGAAACCACTGATTATACAAATTGCAATGGATAAAAAGATCATGGGGTCTCTGTAGGATCTTCTTCTGGATCAAATGGTCCCAGACATTAAACTCATGTGCACATGGCCTTTGGTAGTTTGTGGCCCTTTGCCAGTCCATGACTCGTAACCTCTATGCGTAAAACAAATCATCGGTTTCGCCTTTGGTTTTCCTCTGTTATTCCATGCTCCCATTCACTATTTTTTATGTACATAATTAGCAATTCCTTCCATCCTGCTAGATTCAAATCGATTGAAGTTCCATCTCATGCAAACATTTACCTCGGTTACATTCTACCTAGAACTAGAACCAGTAAGACTTTTGGCCAAGTGCTACATTCCAGTTGTTAAAGGGTATAGAACAGTATGGGCTATGCAGACAGACAGCTTGGAATTTTCCAACAGGGTCCCCTACAGTGGAAGAGTCAAAGCAAAGATTGCCAGTTTCTGCTTCATGATTACAGAAAAATTTCCAACCCTCCCCACCAATAATTACTTTCCATTCCCTTTAAAACCATCATTCATAATCAAATGTATGATATTTCAGCACTAAAAATGGTTAACTTATTTGATGAAATGATCTTAAACTATGTTTTTAATAGCACTAGAAAGTAAAACCCAGATTTTAATGGTTGAAACAAACAAAGTGGTCGTCCCCATCAAACCAAAATCAAAGTCAAATCTCCCCCATAGCCATCTGTCTTCCAAAGAAAAAAGGAATAGTTTTTACACATAAACTACCAACGCTCACATGAACCCCAATTCAAGCACACGTCTGTTTCGTATTTAATTTGTGTTGCACGAATGATTGTGAAATGGATGAGGCTATTTATTTTATTTTATTTTAAAATCTGGGAAATAATTTGATGATTGTCTTCCTGTATAGCTGTGTCGTGTATGTTCTATGATATGATCCTGTCCAAACTAATTTTTGTAATGAAAATTTGACATGTTGAAATCTTGATCGTTGACAACGAAAAGTGTGATAAGATTTTCTCTGTCTTTGGTCCTGAAAGGCAAAAGGTACAAAGATTTAACTGGATAATTAATGTCCTGGAAAAGGAAGACTGCTTTGTTCACAGTATGGGTCGTCGATGCGGAGATGGCATTGAGATAGATTGATTCTTTCAAATAAACTTCTTTCTAGAGGTTATAAGTTCGAGCATCAATGATATAATTTTATTGATTGAGCGAGTTAAATGATAAAAATTATATTTTAGAACATATATCCCTGTAATTACTATTAACTATTTAAAAAAATTAAAATATTTTAATATAATGTGTATCAAAATATATTATTTTAATAAAATATTTAAGTTTCAAATGATATCATTTTAAACTTTAAACATATTAATTTTATCGTTAAACTTTAAAATAACTTTATTTTTATTATCAATTAATTTAACTGATATTATGAGTTGCTCATCGTGATTGTCATTTACATTAAAATCTGTATCAATATATTTACATTTCACTCATTTATCTTTTCAATAGATTATTTTTTCATAAAATAAATATAAAATCAGCAAAAATCCATGAAAAAGTTCATACTAATTTACTAACGCTGTGATTTTTTTAAAGACCGTAACTAGTTTTAAGATACGTTGTTTATATTCTTAAAATACTTCTCGTTATTTAGATTTTTAATATTTCCTAAACCTCTCAAATTTAAGAAACCTCAACCCTTAAAAAAATAACAACCTTTAATCACTTAGATTAAAATGTTCGTATATAATTTACCTTAATAATAAAGTCTTGATAACAATAAAAATATCAGTGTCCCTAATAGATATTATCGACCTTGGATGTCCTTGTCAGCCTGAGTCCCGTCCATACCCTCAAGACTATAGAAGCTCAACCTCACCATAACTTAGTCGGTTTCAAACTGACACGAGATGATCTTCATATCATGATTTTCCTCACATTTTTAAATAAAAATATATGAAAAATGAAGGCATAATGAGCTCAAATGGTTGTACCATTTTCCAAATCATGTGAGTAAAATAACAAATTATAACAGAATAATGAATAAAAAGAATGGAGAAGAATTAAGGAAGCAAAAGCTTCGACTTATAATGAGGTGTTCTACTATATGCACTTAATACTATTATTATGTCCATAATTATTAAAATTTTTAATTAATGTATTTTTTTAGATTTAGAGTCAAGAATAGGGATGTACACGGGTCGGGTCGGATTTTTGGTCCACCTGCATCCGACCCGAAAAATCATACCCTCCATCCGTCATCCGACCCGGGTTTAGGGTAAAAAATCCGATACAACCCGACCCGATTTTTAAGCCTTAAAATCTGACCCGACCCGAATCATTAAAAAAAATAAAATTTTAGGGATTAAACTGTAAAAAAAATAAAATTTAGGGATCTAATTGTAAAAATATTTAATTTTAGTGACCTAATTATAAAAAAATAATTCCAGTGGTCTAATTGTATAAAATATATATAAAGAATGATCATTATTACAAATATCCTTAAAATATATATAAAAAATTACATTATTAGTCCCGGGCTGGGTCGGGTCGGATTTTTCCATCTTAAATCCAACCCACCCGAGATCATCCTAAAAAAAAAAACTGACCTGACCTGACCTGACCCGACCCCAAACTTTTCACCAAAAGATCCAATCCGATCAGATTGGGTTGGATCGGAACCCATCGAGTTCGGGTTCCGTGCCCGTCCCTTTAAGAAGTAATTTTTTTCTTTTCTTATTACATAAAAATAGTTGAAAATATATATATTATTACGTGTAACACAGTGCACGGATCTTGAAATGCAGATCTTTGAGCCCAACCAATTTCACAAGCTCAAGTTGTGGTGAAACTGGTTCGGGTACAAGTCGTCAGGTTCTGGGGATCCAAAATCTTCCAGCTTTCAGTATCTGATCCTATTTCAGGTCGACAAATTTCACAAATCTCAGTTTTACCGGAGTAGGTTTTGATCTGCTGACGATCCTTGATTGCTGATTCTCATTATATATACGGTACGAGAAATTATATCATAACATAATCACCTATTTCATCACTATTTTTTAAATTAATTTTTTAATCAATGAATTTTCATTTATTTTTATATCATTTAAAAAATATATTTTTTAAAAGTTAAATTAATGATATGGAACTCTTTTAAGCATTAAAAAAATAAATTTTAAGTATTAACCCAAAATTTTAAATACTACACCAACACATTAAACTTTGATCCTAATTCATAATTCTAAATTTCAAACCTATTTTTTTATTATTGATGCATAAATAAAGCACTAAAAAGGAATAAAAAATTAGTTTTCGCTAGGGCCTCAAAAATTTTTGAGACGATCCTGATGGTAACATAAATTTTTTAGGGTAAACTACACGGATAGTCACCATACTATGGGGTTGGTATCGATCTGACCACAATGCTTTAAAAAGAATCAAATACACCGATAAACTATTATTTTGGTATCAAAATAACCATTTGTCGTTAAAGGAGTAACGGACTGATGATGTGGCAGTTCGATATAAAATAGAATAATTACACATTTAGTCCCTGTTATTCATAGATTTTTATAATTTAGTTATAATTTTATTATAAAAAAATAATATAATTATTTAATTAGGTGATGACACATGTCACCATCTGATTAGAAGATAAAAATAAACCATTTTATTGCTGTGAGGAATTGAATCCTTGTACTCAAGCACAACACTGAACTAGTAAACCACTGGACAAAATTGCATTCATGTTAGAATTCCCTACAACAGGTATATATTTATTATAGTTTCTATATTTATTCTTTCCTTTTCGCACATAATCATACATTTTATTTTTAATTTAATTAAAATATTAAATAAATTATTTTATATAATAAATTATAATAAAAAATATTTAATAAACCCCAAATCCCTAAAGTCATTTAGAATTTAAGATTATAATAAAAATTTATTTAAAATGTATGATCTAGTATTTAAGGTTTAGGATTTAAAGTTTGGATTTAAAGTTTAAGATTTAGAATTTAGGGTTTAAGATTTTTTAAATAATAAACTTTAAATGAATTTTAATTATGATTTAAAATTTTTAAATAAATTTAGGATTTAAAGTTTGGATTTAAAGTTTAAGATTTAGAATTTAGGGTTTAAGATTTTTTAAATAATAAACCCTAAATGAATTTTAATTATGATTTAAAATTTTTAAATAAATTTAGGATTTAAAGTTTAGAGATTATGATTTTTAAATAAAATTTTATTTATTTTAAAAATTCAATTTATTATATAATAATTTAATTATCATTTTAAATTAGAGATTAGGGTTTAAAGTTAAGGTTTATTAAATAGTTTTTATTATAATTTATTATATAAAATAATTTATTTAATATTTTAATTAAATTAAAAATAAGTGGAAAGAATAAATATAGAAAGTATAGTAAGTATATATTTGTTGTAGGAATTTGTACCAAAAATTCAACTTGGTCCAGTGGTTTGCTCTTTGAAATTCGTGCTTGAGGACAAGTGTTCAATTTCCTATAATACCAAATTGCTTTATTTATTTTTCTCCATTAATCAAGTGATGACACGTGTCATCACTTAACTATATTATTTTTTTTAATAAAATTATGATTAAATTATAAAAATCTATAAATAACAGGATTAAATGTATAATTATTTCATTTTATATTTAACAGCAATGTCAGTCCGTTACTCTTTAACGACAGATGGCTATTTTGATACCAAAATAATAATTTACCGGTGTATTTGATTCTTTTTAAAGCATTGTGGTCAGATCGATATCAACCCCATAATATGGTGACTATCCGTATAGTTTACCTAACTTTTTATTTTAATAATTTTATTATTAAATGTCCTTAAAAGAACGTTGTAACAGTTAATAAAATTAACGTAATTAAAGTTTAATCATAAATTTCTACTCATTGTTATATTTTAGTCCTAATTTTAAAAAATTTGTATCATGTGATGAGATGATTGGATGGTACGTACCTTAAACATTAATATTAGAAATTCATTGAAAAATATTATCATTAAAGAGAAATATAATATTTTTGTTGATTTAGATAAAATACTTACCCATATAAATAACACTTTAAAATAATCTAGTAATAACTTTTATTCTCACTTGGGTAAATCAGTTTGTTTTTGAGAAATAAATTTAATTAACAAATTGTAATTACAATGTGATAATTAATTAATGTGAAAAATATTAGAAGTATAAAAATTATTAATTAAGAATAAGTAAAACTCTATATATTATAATTGTATGATTGCACTAAAATTTTATTACTTATGAAAGTTTAAAAGTGATTTAAATTAACAAATAAAAATTTTATGTCTCAACAACTGGTTGAACTTTTTGTGCGAAAGTTTAGAGGCAGAAGGCATCATGATTAAGACGCCGAATCCTTACTCCTCTACGACTAAAACAGCTGAAATTATGTCAAGGTACAGGCCTAGAGCTCCAAAACTTGATGTGCCTGCAAACTCCATGAATCAGAGCTCAGGTATGTCTCAAAAGATCAGGCAATCTCATTATATGAGGAATATGTGGCCTCAGATGCAAACTAGGCCGAATAGGACTAGAAAGAGAGGTAGAAGCGCTTTATCATCAGCTGCACCATTCAAGAGAGCACGAACCAATGTCAGAGAGCTTTCTGTTCCTAACTATGGAAGCATGGACAGTTCTACACTGCCAGCAAGTTTGGTAACGCTTCCCCTCCTTTCATGTCCTCCCTCGGTTCCCGTTGTTGTCGACAAAGCGACGGTGCCTGCACTCAATTACATGGAACCTAGTGGAGGAGAAAAATTGATAGATTTGAACAGTGACTGAAATTCCAGAAGAGAAGGAACTTCTGAAGCAGCTCCAAAGTCCTCCCACCAGCAGCGTTATAGCACCCCAGCCGGTTCGACTTCGACCAGTGGGTTCCATTATTAGTGTTGGGTGCATCAAAGAGAATACAAGCCTAATCCTATCAATGCAACTCCCAAAGAAACCAGAATAGGTCGAGTCCGAGGCCTTGCCAGCCGACTCAAACATGAAACAACAAAGTTAGACTGGCAACTCAAGCTACAAGAGAATCTGTGGGGAAGTGCTACTTCATCTATCAGATTTGAGTTTGCCGGTTAAATCAAACGGATTTTCATGCTGGGTGAAGATCGAGTGGGGGAGTGAAGGAGAGAAGAAGAGCTCAGTCCCAGCTTTCTGTGATGTTATGAGATCAACATGTCAGCCAAAGGACTCTCTCTTCACATGGAGGTTCCATCCATATCCACAACAAGGGAGCTGGTAGCATCTCAGTTTAGGCGCTCTGACCTTGAAATTTGAAGTGTATAGCTGTTTTACTACAAATACATGCCAGCCAGTACCCTGTGTAGTGTGTACAGTTGAGACATATATCTCAAGTATACAGCATAGGAACATTTTGTCGGCATCTTTCGTGTGTCTATCTATATATGCCAAGTTTGTACTCCACTGCTTCAACTTTATCTGTGGCTAGGAAATTTATTCCAGCAACCACCAAAAAATATGATTTGAGAGAGGAAATATTGGCAGAGCAGACTATCTTGGCAATAAAACAAACTTCGACAAGTAATATATAAGGTAAAGTGCACAAATGGTAGGTAAAATATCTAAAAAGTATAAAATAATCATCATATAAATATTAAATTAGATGAAGTAGTAATTATCTAAATTTAAATAATAAAATATTTAAACTTTAAATTAATATAATTTATAATTTAATGATTATTTTATGTTTTTAAGAATAATTTAATAATTATTTGTGTGCTTTATTTAAATATATTATTAAAGACAAAATATTAATAAAATAATTGGTCATCTAAAATTTATCTACCATAAATCCGTAAACATTTGCTATTTGGTTTATTTATCATCCTTTACATACATATATGATATATATATATATGTTCAGCTATAATACTAATGAGCAATAAGATAAAGTCTGAAGTTGAAATCTTCGTAATTCTGGATAAAAATTCTCTACCTCTTTATCATGCTTCTAATCATGTTTTTTAAAAATTAAAATTTTAAACCATAACCCTTATTTTTTATATCATAAACCTTACCCCCTAAAAAATACATATATCCTTAATTTTCTAAACCTTTACTACAACCCTTAATCTTAAACCCTAAATTCTACGTCTTACATCCTTTAATTTAAAATGAATGCATGAATGGGAATACGAGAAAAAAATACACTCAGAAATCGGAGTTTTAAAACACTACCACTGTTGAGTATCTGGTGGTGGCCCCTTCCATTGGGCTACCCTGTTTGTTGAATGGACTTCGTTGGTATTTTGGGCTTAAACTCTCTATGAGTTTTAATGACATAAAAACCCAAACAAGCATTGATGAGTTTTTTTCATAATACATGTTTATTTTATAATTTATGTTTAAATTTATAATTGTTTTTTTTAATAATTTTATCTTTAAGATTCAAACTTATATTTTCTCCTTGAGAAAATAATGTGTCTTGTTATTACACCAATCTTTGTCGGTAACGTGCATTGATGGTTTGATAAGCAAGACAAGAATATACAAATGTGCTCTTGATTCTGTAATTTGGAGTGTAGACTGATTCCAACCACACCGGCCGAACAATCTTAGTTTTTCCCTTGCACATTTGTCTGTTTCGTACCAGCGGATGCCATTTGTTCTTGGTACGTATCGAGATGAGTCTTCGTGATCTACCTGTTCTCGTCCTCTTGTGTCAACAACAATACCGACACTAGTTTATTAAGAGTTACGGAAAGCTTGAAAGTGTTTTCAATCTCGCAATTTGCTCTCTCTGTTCTACTTTGTTGTAGCCGGCTAGTTCCTCAAGGACTAGATCAATGGCAACCAACGAAGTGGATTCAACGATTCTCAAGCTAGAATCTGCGTGTTCCGATTTGAGAACACTCCTACAATCATCAGCTAAAATGGGAAAAGACTTGGAAGAGATGGACAAGAAATTTGATTCCATAGACCAAACTCTCTCAACAGCTGCAAAAAGAGTAGCACCTTTGCAGTCCATGGCTATGGGTGCGAAGGCTCTGGAGACCAGAATTAATAGAGCCGTCTCTCCGGCTCTTGATCTCCTCCATAGTTTCAAGCTCTCTGAATCTTTCCAGCACAAGCTTATTGAACTCACTGACAAACTATCTAGTGAGAAAAACCCAAGGAAGAGGCTTGAGAAGCTGCTCAAATACGTCAAATGCGTTGATCAGCTTAACGAAGCTATTAACTTCATCAGCCGAGACAAAGAGCCTGTGATTCAAAAGCTTCAAGAGGTGGTGGAATTCTTGAGCAGAACAAAAGCCACTGATCATTATCGAACGGAAAGATTGAAGGAGACTTTAATCACACTTAGAACTCTATATGAATCCGAGGTTGATACTATGAAGTTTGATGGGTTGCTTGATGAGGCTTTACTAAATCTGCAGGACGAATTCGAGATTATGTTACAGCAAATGAAGCATCAAAACATAGGGGAGCAACAAACAGATGAAGAAGCTGTTCAACCAGTGCCAATGGTTTCTGAACTTGGCAGCGAAATGGAGGTCCAAGTCCTTAGGCGAATTGCAGAAACCCTCGCTGCCAATGATTGTTTGGATATATGCATTGATATCTTCGTTAAGGTAAACAAAACTATATAGTATACCACACAGATTACTTGAAGCAAGAAACTTGGTTAGGTCAATTATAATTCAACTGCAAGGAACTGAAAGCTTCTTTGCCTTAATGAATGGAGTTAGACTAGTATGATCTAGAATCTTGAGACAAATAGTTCATTTGATATCCTATGCTTTAGATTTAGAAAATAAAAAGTTCTGTTTGTACATTTTAGATCCTACAATTTGTCACATTTTTGGTTGATTAACAGGTGAGATACAGAAGAGCTGCGAAAGCGCTAATGCGATTAAACCCTGATTACTTAAGAACATACACACCAGAAGAAATTGATGGAATGGAGTGGGAGAGTTTGGAGACAGCAATTTCTCTTTGGATCCAACATTTCGAGCTTGCGGTCAAAACAGTCTTTGTATCAGAAAAGAAACTATGCAAACAAGTTTTGGGAGGTCTTCCTGAAGTGCTCATCTGGCTAGAGTGCTTTGTCAAGATTGCAGATAAAATCATGGCGGTATTTTTCCGCTTCGGAGAAGGTGTTGCAAGGAGTAACAGAGAGCCCCAGAAACTGTTCAAGCTCTTGGAAATGTTCAACTCCTTAGAAAAGATGAATCTCGAATTTACAGAGATTTTCGAAGGTGAATCAGGAGCTGATATTTTCATACGTTTCAGGGAACTCGAAAAGCTACTCGTGCATGCTTCAAGCAAAGTATTTTGGGAGTTTAGCCTCCAAATTGAAGGCACTTCGGATAGTTTTGCGCCACCACAAGATGGTTCAGTCCCGAAACTTGTGAGATATGCTGTCAATTACCTTAAGTTTCTTACCACAGAGACGTATAGTGCACCCATGGCTAAAGTTTTACGAACAGAACAAATCTGGAAAGCCGGCATCTCATCGAAACTCGAAACAGATGAAAATTTAATCAAAGATGCCATCTCTAACATGATGGAAGCTCTTCAGAGACACATCGAATCAAAGAGTTCGAGTTACAAAGACAAAATCTTGTCCCACATATTTGTCATGAACACACATTGGTATGTCTATATGAGGAGCAGGAATACAGAACTTGGGAACCTTTTAGGAGAGCAATACATGAAACAGAAATACAAAAGCGTCGCAGAGGAGTCGGCTTACATGTATCAATGGCAAGCATGGGGACCATTAGTAAGGCTGTTAGAGAAGGAAGAACCGGAGGAGCAAAACACCAAAGCTACGACAACTTTTGTTAGAGGTAAACTGGAAGCATTTTTCAAATGCTTTGATGAGATTTCACAAAGGCATGCAGGGGGGTATAGTATTCCTGATGCCGATTTAAGGGCACAATTAAAAGGAGCAACGGTGAAATTGGTGGTTCCTGTTTATAGTGAATTCTTGAATACACACCCAACATTGTTGTCTGGAAAATCTTATGTTAGCCCTGAATCATTGCAAGGATTGGTGGGTCAGGTTTTCAATGGAACTGATCGAACCGGAAATGGGAGGCCGAAGCGCCTAGATTCCAAGGACAGAGTGTCCGCAAGGAACTCGGTTTCTGTGGAGGGAGATCTTAAGAATTTAAGACGATCTAGATCAAAGTACATTGATGTATGAATCAATGCTTGCTTATATTACCTTGTTATGGTTTTATCCTCACCCCACCCCCACCCCCACCCGTTTCAAACTGTTTGTATGAATGCTGATTAAGATTGCTTCCTTTTCATAATACAGATATGTAATTCAGTGATGCGGTGCAATGATACTCATGTACCGGAATTTATGGAACATGCTCAAAATGACAATTAAACAGAACATGAACTTTAAAAGGAACACAGCTTCGGACTTTCAAAGCTTCTTTTTGATTGATTCTTATCTTGAGAGGCCCAAACTCCTCGAAGCCTAGACCAAAGGTAAATAATACAGCACCGCCCGCAATTTTTTCCAAGTTCCAACGGAAGTAAGCCTTTGTTTATGGCAAGGTTTTGTTTCCTTGCAGACAAAATAACGTTTTAGTTGGGCACTGTTATTGTAATCATTCCTTCGTCTCCAAGAATCTTCTCAAACCAAACTGATGCTTACCGAACTTTCACCTTAAACACAACCATCAAATTATTTCCAGACAGTACAAAGTTTGTTTCTTGATGAACTACTATGGCTAATCCCAATCCAAAAGACCCAATTGCAATTGAGTTCTCATTTTCCTTCTCCGACTTCCCTGAAGACGTCAAGCTTTTCATCCTCTCCTTCCTTTCCCCGCCCGAGATCGCCAATATCACGTCCACCTCAAAATGTTTCGTTTCGCTATGTCGAAACGACACCAAGCTCTGGTTCACCCTTTGCCGACGCCGGTGGGGCTCCAAGACCCAGATCAGTAAATGGGGAGGTGGTAAAATCACCTACAAGCTCCTTTACAAGACTCTAACCCAGTGGGAGAATCTCATCGGCTTCTGGCGCCATAGCGGTCGAGCCGCTCTCTCAGGTCAGTGTCCTCGGTTGGTCGTTTTCGAGTGAGGCACATCGATTGTTTCCAGTTCTAGGGTTTCTCCTTCTAAAAACGGCTCCTACCATGTTACCAAAACGCCGTTCTTGTGGATGGGGATATCCCCAGATTGGCAAATCGTTTACTTTCTCGATCTAGAGGGCCAAACAGAAATACCATCCGGGGATTTCAGTAGCTGGTTGGAATTTATCTGCTTGGACCAAAATTTGGCTCCGGCCAATGTTAATTTCATAGGTAAGGATCATTTTATAGTTGAAGAAAATTCAAATGCTTGGCATAGTCGTAAAAGTAAAGATGTGTTAAGAAGTCGTTCAAGTTCAAAGAATTTGATAGAAGTTAGTGATGAAGTTATTGAGAGTGGTACTGCCAGGAGCTTACCCGACCGTTTTGTATCGGAAATATTTTCGTATTTTGCAAATAAAATGAGCCCTATTGGCGATCTATCATGGAGGAGACAGAGGAAGAAAGAGAAGAGGCAAGGGACGAGGAAATGGGAGCCTGAGTCACTGATTTCTCGCCTACTCCGGATAATCCCCTGCAGGGTCTTTGGAAGGAGGTGTGAAAACTCCTCGTTTTCCAATTTGTGTTTTGCGTTTGAGGTTAAGAACTTGTGTTTGTAAAGCTGTAGTTGTCGACTGATACTGTAGTTTAATGCTGCCTTCTAAGTTTTTTTGTGAAGGTTTGCCTTAGGCTTGAGAGTTGCATTTCTGTTGATTCAAGTTTTCAGTTCATCTTTCAACTGCCGTCCTCGTATCTTATAGACCAATCTAGCATAGAACTTTCTAAACATGCAGCTGTATTCTTATTCCTGAATTAGAACAAAAAATGATCACAATCTAGCTGAAAACATAAACCATAAACTGCGATAAAAGATTCGCCTAACTTATCAACCAGTATATATGCAAGAAAAGAATGGGAAAATGTAAAAAAGAAGAATAATTTATCATTGTCATTGAGCTGAATTCTGACCTTAAATCTCTTTCTATGTGTATTGCTGGAAGTGAGCTGAGACACACCAGGTTCACGTCTGGAAGTTCCGGAAAACCCCACCCTTGTCCGATGCTAATCGATAGTAAAGAAGAATAAACCCCACCCTCATAAGCAGCACTTAGTTGAGATCCTTGCTAATCAATAGTAAATAGGATTTGATATTAGCAGAACTACTTATTATAGTTGTTAATAAATGAAAATTTAAACCGAGTCCAGACCAACAATCATTTGATTTAGTCCATGCTAGCAAAATAACAGCACAAAAGCATTATCTTTTACATCACATCTGACAATGCCATAGTATTCAACCCAATCCAATCAACCATGCTTAACGTTTTATCCATTCCTTTCAGATGGTACAATGACGTTTCATGGGGACAGTGCAGTGGGAATGGCATTGGTTGCCCATCAAAAAGCAGCCTTAAACATAAGCATTGATAAGCTCTTGTCCGGGAAGGAAATAATTGACTAATAGTGGTGTACCATTGAATTCATAGCAGAAAAAATAATAAAAAATCAAGATGTGGTGCAAGGCTCGAGCAAAATGCTCCTCATCTATAAGTTGAAGGGAAATATCCATACCATTTGCAATGAACGAGCACATAAAACCTTGAGTGCATTATAGAAATCCCGGTATTTCTAGAATTGAGCAACAATCATACAATGAAGACCTGAAACAATGCCTATGTCTAAGTCATCCTCATCCATCCTCTTAGCAAGATCATCGTCCTCAGCAACATTAAGATTCCTATTGAGTGAAGGTAAAAAGAGCAATAACAAAAACAGTATATGATCATGTAAAATTCAAACAGTAGCATTTACCTCACAAATGTAATCTAATATACATATAGCAATAAGCGCAACAACGTAGGAACATGGCACCATAAGAAAAGTGTTAGGGGATACATCAAAATCTTCATAGGTGAGAAAATGTATGAGAATTTAATTCCCATAACTCCTAAATATAAAACTATAAGAAGATAAATGTAAGTTGACAGCATTACCAATAACAACCATATTATTTTATACATGTAGCAATAAGTGCAAGGAATGATACTGCAACCACATGAAAAGTATTAGAGACAGATTTATGATATAAGTCTATCACTAATTTAATGTATTCATGAGTCTTCCTTGATAAGATAAAGTCTATGAGCATCTATTGTCAATGAGGCTAAACTTCTGATTTTTATTTAAATCTTATTAGCATACAGTCATCTAGCTTAAGTGTTTAACTATGGTACCAGTAGACCTGAGGTCAGTGAAGGAAAGTAAAACAACATAACGTCCAAAAAATCCCAAAAATTATCATATCTGATAGATAATATACCATCTGCTCCACAAGATTAAAAGTAGCAAACTTTTACACCCATCTAATGCATCAGGAAATCCACAATTGACAGACACAAATCACGACAGAGTACCCACACATTCAACAGCATAGGCTTCACAAAATTTACCAGAATTCAGTGATAACAAAAGAAAACGAATCAACTAAAGGCAAAACAGAGAGAAAGGAATTACCTTATCTTCTTCCCAAATGTGGAAAAAAAATGGTATGCGTAAACAGCATTGAAGGCTTGGATGAAACTCTTGGCTCCGCAAACCACCGCGACGGACCCCCTCTCAATACAATCGTATCTGGTACTTGTCTTCCTCCCCTCAAACAACCTACAAATAAAAATCCATTTGAAAAGAAAAGCCCCAATTTAACTTCAATTTCAAAACAAAAATGCCTGCAAACCTCGGCTTCCAAAAGCGTATAACTCCTCCCAAACTTTCTTCATTCTTTCAAAATCATCCGAAATTGGAATTTAAACGCTAAGATTATACTTAACTCCTTCAAGATTAAGCTCAATCCCATCCATTTTCTCCGGTACATAGCTTATCCAATCCAGAAACTTCGTTTCCAATTCCTTCACGTCGTCTTCTTCGATTTGTTCACTCTTCTTCCTACTACTCGAAAATCCAAGGTCGTAATGAAGAGAGCGCCGTGGGCGACCGGCTCATCTCGCTTCTGTTTCTTGAGGTCTTTGAGCCATTTTATCTGGAGGTCTTCTTTGGGAATGGTAACGGAGACGGAGAGTGAGGACTTGAGGAAATCTATCAGAGCTCACTTTCGCTGCCATTCGTCGATGGGTGTCGAAACCGATTGGACGGCAGGGTGGATTGTGAGATTGAGTTTCACGCGCGTAACTAGTGCCCAACCTTTCTCGATTTCTAGGGTTTCCGTTGGCGGCAGTGTCTCTAACATATGTAATGCTACCAACGGAACTCCGAGAGCTAACGTCTAGGCTCTACGAAAAAAAAGTTTCTTATTTATGACGTGGCGCTGTTTTATTGGTTTAAAAAGGGAATAAATAGGTAAACGCAGCGCAATCTATAAAAGAAAAATCTATAAGCTCAAAGGAGCGTAAAAGGAGAAAAAAATGGGTTGTTTCTCTTGCTTCGACGGTGGAAGAAAAGAACAGCGAAAGGAGGAAGAAAGATTGGCCTCTGCCGAAGCTCGTGCCAAAGCCGCCGAGGCTGCTCAGAAAAGGTATTTTAGTCCCCTCTTGTCTTTAATTTCTCAATCCTTTTTACAATATGCCTTTCTTCTCTCATATTCGGTTGCTTCTATAATTCTATTATACTATTAGCGTATGAAGAATATCAGTTTCTTGCATTTTTTGGTTAATTTTCAAAATTTCTGCTATCTTGGATGTTCCATCTAAGACGGATCCGTTTGTTTTCGAAAATTGTTTCGGCTATTAGGTTTTGATCGGAAAAGGAGGAATTAAATGTTGAATATTAGGACTTGCTTGCTACTATGTTATGGAAGATTGAAACATTGGAAAATATTTTTGATTTGATTTCCTTATTGAAATTGCTACATGAATTGCTAGCAGTGAAGTAATTATATTTAGTCTTTTGCTCTTTGTTTATGAAAGATGGATTTTCCTATGGTTTGATCTCAAATAGAGAAAAGCATGAGAAGTTGAGATTGCTAACAGTTTAATTCATAGTTTGAAAATTTGAAATCATTGATCAAAATTGCAGGCAAGAGCAGTTTGAACAGTCGGCTGCAGGAAGAGCTGCTCGTGCACAGATGCAAGCGGCTGCAAAGCAGTCAGCAAATTCTAATAATGACAGACCTGTTTTGAAGGTTTTTGTTACTAATATTAATGTAGCTTTGATCACATAGGATTCTCAAGTTTAATGGTTTTCTGAAAATAAAATATGCCTGATAAAGGGGGGAGATTGGGAGTTTTAATCCATCTTATCAACTATCAAGGCATGGTCTTTCCCATAATTTCCTTGTTCTCCAGTCTCATGCCTTGCTGCCTTTGGTTCTTGCACTCTGATAAATAATTTTCCTTTCTTTGGGGTTCAGTTTCCATTTACAGTTCAGCAAAAAATATACAAATTTGACACTTTTGTTGATTGGTGATTTTGTTGCAGTGGCAGATGGGTTGAAGTTGAAGTTTTGCTTTGTCTCTATTCAGCCTAAACTGCCAATGGGTATATCTTCCTATATGTTTATTCAGTTAACAAATTTGTTGAGAGATCTTTCATCAATTATTTTCTGCATGTTTCTTATATCAGTGGCTTTTTCTTTCTTACCATCAAGAATTTTAACAAATCAGAACAAACTGTTTGTTCTGTCATCATTTCCATTTTAAAGCCATGTTTTCTGAAGTCTAAGGTTTCGTCACTTGATTTCGCTCCTTCTGAACTTACTGTTTTCTGCGTGCAGAAATAAAGTTCAATGCTACCATAGTTTCCGGGTTGCGAGTTCATCTTGTCAATTAAGTGATGCAGTACACATACACCAACAGTCTATTCTTTGTTATCTATTTTCAGTTGTATGATAAATCCAATAAGAAGTTGAAACTGTAATTTAAGATTTTGCTTTGTTCTGTATAATACAAACCTCAACTTACCTAATTTCTTGATTTCCTTTACAGATTCCATTCCCTCCCCTATAATTTTCTTCCCCTGTAGTTTTTAATATGTCCAGTTTTCTGGCTTGTGGCCTGGATTCAGCTTATATGAAACAAAAAGAATTTCTTAATGGAGAGAAACCTGTGACTTAATAAGAATTTTGGTATTAATCGAAAAAAAAATAAAGCTAAAAGCTAAAGAGGTTGCTATACATTTTGATTGAAAAACTTTGTTGCTAAATAACAGTGTGTAGAACCAACTAAAGTTTCCTACAAAGTGCTAACCAGCTAAAATTTCATCATGGCTAACTAATCAAATTCCATCATGTGAAGGCATCAACAGGAGCTGATAGCTTCAAAAATTTCTGCATTTGGCCATGAACCAAATTTGGTATAAGTAGTAGCTAGATCTTGCCAGGCAGCCATTCCCATAGCAAATGCCAAGGAACTTATGGGCTTCACCTTTGAAATGTCCATTCACTTCAACTGCCAAATCGATCACATTATGAGCAAAAGTTATGCCATGTAAAGCAAGGATATGAGGTTCACGCTTTGCTTCGGACAGTTCAGAAACCTTCTTTAACTAGTTCAACACCACCCCATTCTGGCCAGCAGCAGCATAACAAAGAGCAAGAAAATACCACCACTCAGCTCTTTGCCTCTTTCATATATGTCCGGAGAGGCCTGCTCCCCGTGTTCTGCTGGTAATTCAAACTGCTCAGTAACTGAGAGAGCAAAAGTAAGATGATTCATAATTTCTGCATCCCACTTTATTTCTCCATACGCCATTTTTTATATTAATACTAGAAGGATAAGAACTGCTTCCTCTATATTACTACTCAGGGTAGTTGTACCACATACATGTGAGGTGGGAGGCTTGTTTCAACACTGCCATAAAGTAGTGTGGCAGCCAAGTCTTTTTGTACGCTTGCTAACCTCTGGGGATCCAAATTACATGGCTTGACTAAAGCCAGATGATACGCAATTATAGCTTCATTGAGACAGCCTACCTCAATCCATAGATTAGGGAACAATTACAATGCTCTGTGAAACATTTCTTGTAGCTTGCAGTCTTCAGCAATTCACTCAATTGTCTACTTACAATTGGAAGTGTACTTATTAATACAAGTATATCAATTCACTTCTCTTATAAGAATTAAAATGTAGTACTTAGTTTTGTAATATAAAATGTAATTAGTGACTTTAATTACACTCAATTCTAGGAAGGTTAAACAAAACATAAATGTGTAATTATACACAATTACGCGCAAACCAATCATTTACTGGCTTTCCAAAGACAACCTAATACTGAAAAAACCTCTTTATTCACAACTCACAATTAAAATTAAAGAACGCCAATACCATTCATCTCCCAGTAGCAGACTTGGCACTGGCAGATCTCGTCTCCAGGGAAGCGTCCAAGCCCTGCAGATCTTCATGAAGAGTTTCCTCAATAATCTTCTGAATAACCTCTTCTGGTTTCTGGTTACAAACTTCAAGGCATGTAGTTATGATCCCTTTGCCAATTGCCATAACCAGAGAAGACTACAAAGATCATTTTTATGGTAAATAACCAGCCAAACTCAAAGCACAAGAGCGCTACTCTGCCCCCTTCCCTTGTATTGCAAGATTCGTGTTAATACAAGAACAAAAACTAAAACTAATCAATTTCAACTACCAGTGAAATAAATGTCAGCCTTTGCCACGTGACACAAGAAACATCCCTTTTATAAAGGATTCAAAATCAAACAGTACCAAATGAGACTCTAACAAAACTAGGGATGACCTTTTCTATCAACTTATGTTTAAAGCTAAAACATTTGTTCTCTTATGTAGTACCTGACAAAATTAATAACCTATGAGGGGAACAAAAGAGTTTTCTGTACAATGGACTATGGAGAACCATCTGCAGTTTCATTGTTGTTGGTGGTGGTGTTCTTTCTGGCTTCTTACCAATCTGCAGGTGATGGCATGATGCACGAGTACCATCTGTCCATCCCCAAAGATTCAGACTGGAACAAAGGTTTTCTCCAGAAGTAAGCCATGAAGCTCAACCCCACTGAAAATTTGTTTCTTTGGGCAAAACAATGGCAATGAGGCAGTCAGATGCATTAGGCGGTGCAACTGAGAGCATAGAACATGCTTCTTCCGAGTATGGAAGAATAAAAAGAAGCCTGGACCACATGGATTTCATTGCTGGAATCTTAATCACCCCTGCACAATTCCTCTGTTTCAAGTACGAAATAAAATCCTGAAACTGGAGATAGAGAAGTTTCAAGAATACGGCAGATTATTATTTTCCAACACATAGGCATGAATAAATTGTTCAGAAGAGAGCACTTGGTAAAAGCATAAGATTGCTTCAAGCCGAAGCCTAGTGGTAGTTATCGAGAATAGAGAGCATCAAGAGGCATGAACATGAAATCTAGTGCACAAAGGACACAATTGACATATTTTAGTTAGGGACAAGTTTATATACAAATGACGACTTACGCCTTTATGGTCACTTGCAGAAGAAGGGATCAGACAACAAACTTCTCTCTGCACCACATAAAAAATCACCCATGATTACATTTTAAAACCAGAAGAATTCAGTCATAATAATAAAAGAAAGAAAGATACTGTAAAAATATTCAACCCAGCTCTTTCCACAATAATTAATAATCTATAAGGGAGGAACATCTTGACGCACTTTATGTGGTGGGGTGTTGGTGAATGTTGACTTCACATGCCGGAAATCCGTGCGTTTGGTCATGTCTATTTTGACAGGCCATCTGTAACATGCAACAGAGAAGAAAGTTTTAATAGAAATTATTCTTTACTCCCAACAAAAATCATAATGAGATCAGAAACTAAAAGGAAAGGAGAAGAACAAAGTTCATACTCTGCGGGTTCAGAACTGGCATTTGAATACTTGCAAAGATCTGAATCTAGTCTCAGAGCATAAATTGTGCAATATTGAGCCCCACTCTTACATGATGAGCCCTGCCACTGATACTTCACACAGTGTTCAGAACAGTCCATGTCAGTTGATTCTGCTATAGATGGAGGAGGCGGAGGAGGTGACTTAGGCAGAGGGGGAGCCAGAGGTGGTAACGAATGAGGCAACGGTGGCGGAGATAAAGGTGGTACTGGTGGTGGAGGTGGCACCAATGATAAAGGTGGCGGGATAACAGGATGTGGAAATCTCTGCTCAAAATGCTGCATAGGAAGTCCTTGCATCTGAGCAAGTGGAGTCACAGAAGCAGACACAAAGGGAGGTGGAACAGCATTGCCATGAAAAGTATTAGCACTACACCAGGTGAAATTGGATTCTGAGGGAACTGGTGGTTAGAACCTCTGGGATCCCAGGAGCTGCTAGGAGGATTGTAAACAGGTGGCATAAACGGAGGTGCCTGAAGTTGTGGTGGTGGGGGAGGAACAAGACTTTGTGTTGCTATAGGCATGCATGGCATGCTCCCAGGTGCAGAATGCAGCTCACTTTCAGGTCTCTGATAATTCCATAGTTGTGCAGAGGCACCAGAGACAGGAACATCACCTAAAATACAGTTAGTCAACATAAAACATTGTTCAGAAATAATGAGGATACAACCGACAGTAGTGATTATGAATAGTTAGCAACTCAGCACATTCAACATTACCTCCTTGAGCAGGATTTGCTATAAGGTGGTTGTCATAACCATCAACTTTTCTGACCACACCCTCAGTCAAATCTGTACAACCAGGAGGAGGCCAGTTTGATGGAAATGGATGTGCACCTGGTGCTGGGGTTCCATGATTTTCCACCCTTAACTTCGGAGATACAAGTTCCATTGAGCTGCTAGACATGCTTGCTGAGGTATTGTTTTTGATGTCAGCATGGATAGATGGAACAGCATCAGACCTTACACTGTCAACATGGGGCATAGAGACAGTAGGTGGCACTGCATTAAATGGCGGCATGTGAATGCTTCTTTCTTTTCGGTGCTGTCTAAGATGTGCCATAACAGCAACAGCTTCCTCAGGAGTTTCATATTCCAGCAGCAATGCACATTCACAAGTAAGATCAATAACCATGTAAGGACCCTTGTAGACCACTTTCCTTGATTCGTACAGAGTTTCATCCTTTGCCCATTGACTTGAAATGTTTCCAACATAAACATGCAAACTAGAACCAACAGCAACACCATTCACAGAACCCCTGGTTCCCAACCCTATATCCATGAACATTACTCGCCAAGGACAACAGCCACAGACATACTCCCTAGCTCTTACGGCATCAATGATGTTTCTATACTCTACCAAAGCAAAAACTTTAACTGGAAAGTAGAAAAACTGCTCAATGGGACCAAACCGCTCTAGTTCAAACCTTATGTAACCCTCAGATGCATCAGCCCCTAAAGATCCCAACCATAGCTTCCGAGAAGCTGAGAAAATACCCATGCTAGCAGGATCACTATCAAAATACCACACACTTTGGGAAGTTGCTGCATAACAATTATTGGGTGATGCCAAAGCATTGGTTACACCTCCAATAGCAGATTTCGAGGCTGAAGCACCACCAGAATTTGAAACTCGACTCATGTCAGCATTCTTAAAATGATTCCTACCTTCAAAAGTACTCCCGAAGTCCCTTGGTGTTGTACTAGCAGGTGAAAGCAACTGATAGCTTGATGGGTCCCTTGGAACTGAAGACCTGCTACTGGACAAATCCCCACTCTCATGCCTTTCGAAGCCCATGGACCTTGAACCTCCATTATCATGACTAGAACCAGCATTTAAGTGGAGATTAGTGTCTGGGGGAACAGTGTGAGGATTCAGATATTGACTTGATAAATTTTCAACACAACTCTCAATTCTAGATTTACCTCTTCCAGATTGGTCGCTTGAGGTTTCATGTTGATTAGAGCTTCTAGAGATCAAGTTCAGCTGACCAAAAAATTTAGAGGAATCAGAATCATCCTCATCACTGTCTACTAGACTAGCTTCTTTGTTAATACCTTTACCAAATGATTCAAAGATTCCTTCCAAGGTAAATATATTCTCTGGTACAGATTTGGATGGAGATAACTCGCACAATTTCTTGTACTTTAGAACCATCCAATTTCTCAATGATGGACTTCTACCAAAAACCTACATAAAATGATGTTACATGCCAAAAGAAATGATCAATAGACAAACATAATAAAAATTTTAGAATATAAAGATGGAAATATCATACATCAAAGGTTAACAGTCATGCTTCCGAATAAAAAAAGAATTTGGAAACAAGTGATCCACTAATTCCATTAAATTTAGCTGATTGGTGGAGTAATTATAAAGCATTACCAGACCCAGCAAAGAGCTCTTTAGAACATGAGATGCATCTTCTACAACATCGCCACCATCTGATCCAAGAGTCTCATCAGTAAGCACAATGTCTTTGGTGCTTGTTCCATGGGGATCCATACAACTTTTAGGCTCTACATTTAGTTTATCAAAACCACAATTGGCATCAAGGTCATCAAGCCTGCATGTTGCCTGTCGCATAAAATATAGCCCTTTATCAGCTTCATCAGTTTCAGATGACCTAAGGAGCTCAAAACAGACAGAGAGCAATTTTTTTGGATAACGGAACAGAATCCAGAGTAGACTCAAGGCACGGAATTTGGATAACTTAATCAATGAAGTTTCATCTTCATCAGAAAATTTTTGCTTTAGCTCAGAATACATTTCTTCCGAATCAAGAATTTTGCAAATATCTTTATGAACAATTTGAAACAAATCCTTCCCCTTGAAGGATGCTATGTAAAAGGAGAGAACAATTTGGAAAACAGTTGAGCAGATGCCTCTTGCAGCTAATGATCTCGGTGCCTCTAACGAAGCTGTTGAACAAATATCAGCTAGACCAAAAATGCAAGTTTTAGCAGTTTCGAATGCAACATTATTAGCCTCTTCCCCACTTATAACTGCCAAGCTAGAGTTATGCACAATGATGATGGCTTTGGTAGCAGCTTCAAGGGCAATTGGACAATAGGGGGCATATCGTGGGAGAAAATCAGCCACAAGACGCTGTACGCTTAGACAACCTTCATTGCAGTAAAAGTTATTACATAACTAGAAGTTAATTCATAGCATCATCCAAACCATTCTAAAGAAATGAAACTTGCATAATAGTAAAAGTTATTACATAACTAGAAGTTAATTCATAGCATCATCCAAACCATTCTAAAGAATTGAAGCTCCATTCAAATACAATCAAATTATTACATAACTCCACCCTTGAAAATATACTCATTAACTAGAATTTAGCTTTATCTGGATTAAAAAAAAAAACAGCTCCCCTTTCATTTTTTATTCTACACAAGTTTAAATGTAATAATTTTCCCCAACTCATGGAAGATCAAAATTCAATGTCATAAATTATAGGTAAAAAGGAAAGGCACGAGTGAAAGAAGCTGACCTCTAGAAACAGTTATTAGAGCTAGATAAGCTTGTTCAAGCTCAGGCATGTACCGAGCATCTTTCCCTTTCAGGGAAATACAAGACTTAATCCTCTTGTAATTCTCGTAAACACTTCGAATCTCGTCTCTGTTTCTCCTCCTCGAGAGAATTTCTTCTCGAGACAACGGCGGTGGAGTGGTTGGCAGAATCACGCAGGTCTCCGAATGCGACACCGTCTCTGGTGGCGGATCGAAAACCCTTCGCTTCTTTAGCGGTTGTTCGGAAGATGCCATCGCCATGGCCGAGCAGAGAAAGATGAGGGAGGCGACGCCGAGAGAAGCGGTGTTTATGACTATCGCTGCGATGAGTGAGAAAGTTAGGCTGTTAGAGCCAGAGGAGGATCGGAGTTGGACGGGTCTTAGGAAATTACATTCGAAGACTGTGAGTTACGGGCCAACTCATCTTATATAGTCATGGATTTGGCCCACCTCACCATAGCTTAATGGATCGATTCCTAAGCCCAACATAACTTTACCAAGTTTTTCATTATCTTGGTGGATAAAAAGATTAGGCCCAGCCTGATGAGGCCTTTTATTAATAAACGCCCATATTAAATATAAAAAATATTTTTTTATAAATAGGTATTGTCATTTGGCAATAAAAAATAAACAATGTAACTAAATAATTATTAAAAATATACCATCATTTTATATTTCTAAATCTCTAATTTTTTTTATTAATATTTAAAATAATATTTGTATTAATATAAAAAATAATATTTTTCCATTTGGATGTATTAATTTATATTTTATGATTCAATTTCTTAACATTAAACCAGTAGACAACTAATAAATTATATATTTTTAACAGTTCAAAAAGATAATTTTGTCATTCTCTTAATTTAAAAAAATACTTATTTTAATATTTTAGGGTCATACCCCCTAGTGTTTTTAAGTATTTTATTCATGTATACGCTTTGTATTCATTGAATTTCTGTTGGCCAACACAATAAGCTCTCAGGTCCAAAAATGTAATATTTTTGTTCAGATTTCCCGAGTCAAAATACATATAATATCAACAAGTATAGAGTGTAATAACAAAATACATTACACTCTTAGGAGTAGATTAAGTTCAAACCATAAAAACGAATATTAAGATAAACTGTCACAAACTTCGAACCGAAATAAACTTTAAAACCAATATATATCATACCAAAACAAAAAAATATATATAATATTAAAATCTTTTTTTTAAAAAAATGTGTTGTCAAATATTAACTTAGAACATCTCTGTAGGGTGGCTTCTTGGAGGATCATTAAAGAGTGCAGATTTTATTGTTGAGACCAATATCGACGCCATTGTAAGCAATGGGAGCATACATCCACAGTTCATCAGAGCTTAAAAGCTGCAATCATGGGGGAAAAGGGAACATTACTATAATATCAGATTAATTTTACTTTCAAATCCTTTATGTGCCTAGATTAAAGCAAACCTTGATTTGTTGCTGCAAGAACTTCACATAATGAACAGCCTCTTCAAGCATAGTGCTGATATCAACCTGAATCATCATCATCAATGAACATGAGCTTTGTGGATATTAATTATAAAGCTGCTAAGTAAATCTTATTTATAAAATATCAAGTAGAATATGGCTTGATTACCTTGGTTCCGTTTGGGACAAGGTTCTGTAAAATTCTCAATCTCTCGTTAATCCTCTCTCTTCTTTTCTGCAATAACCAAGCAAAAGAGATTTAATATTTAGTCTAATTCCAATGGACTCGGGATATGGCTAGGAGATTTCTTACCCTTGCATATAGGCTTTGGGGATCAGTTGCAGACCCTCTGTTGGCTCTTTTCTTTCCATTCAGATTAAGAGCTTGAGCTGCTTTGGATTCTGAGGTTGCCAATACGCCCCCATTAGGATTATCTTGATGAACATTGTCATCATCTGAGCTAGAGGTGCTGGAACTCTGTCCATCCGAACCAATGTTGCTCTCTTCACTGCCGTCTAAATCGTTCTTCCGGTTCTTATTCGACTGCACATTCTTCGAAACTTTTGCTGCCTGCATTTCAAAACCATGAATTACAACATCTGTAATGAAGATTATACTTATGTATGTATGTAATAGGTTAAGATTCATTTTTCCTCTTACATCTTTTGGAAGCCGAGGTCTTTTCTTTGTGGTCTGAGATGAATTGGTATTGATTTTCTCCCCTTCATCATGCAGTTCCAGCACATCAAACTTCCTCTTGAGCAGCAATTCCTCAGCATTATCAGCCGGATGCCCGCCAGTTAATTCTGGAAAGCAGCCAGTGCTCAAGTCTTTAATGACATTAACAGTGTCTTCCATTGCAATGTTCGGGAATGTCGGGGGAAACGAGTCGGTAAATTTATCGTTTACCCCGTCAATGTCCATTGAAGCATCCAAGGACATAGTGATATCATTTGTTATGGCACTATGATTACAACCACCAAGGAAATAGGTTTCATGATTTGGCTGGGGAACAAAAACATTACAGCTTGAATTGCTACCCTTACTACTTTCCTGAGATTTGTAGTGAAAATTGGAATCAAAGGCATTGGAATAACAGAACAAACTCTCACAGACCCCACCTATACTCATATTGGCTTCAGGATTATGACAAAATGACGACGGATTTACAAAACTCGACCGCTCGTCATGCTCCGGAGGAAAAGAGAACTGATGTAGAACTTGCTGCATGAAATCAAGCTGATCTTCATTGGCAAACATTCTGTTAAACGAGTCCCAATCTTCATCATGAAAGACTGCAAGCGACTCCATCTTTTATCTTGTAAATTGAGAAGCCTATGAAGATGGTTGAGATGAGCTAAAAACTAGAGACACATTTATACCCCCAAATCATTAGAGAATGTTAGCAAGGTTTGACTTACATTAGTTTATTGAGTTCTTAATTCCGACATTATTATTCTGTTACTAATCCTGGAGTCCAGTGTGGGGCCTAAACCAGACAAAGTACAACTCATAGGATGGCCAAGTTCATGTATCCATCCATTAAATTAATTCAAAGAGGTCAGTCTTTAGACCTGATAAATAATAATTAAGATGACTTAATGGTCCAATAATAATGATTAAGTGATGACTAAATGTGATTACTTAAGCAGGTTAGATGAAGCAGGGAGGCTTAGGCAGAGACTGAGGCACGCGCAAGAAGTAGACTACTCTTCCCTTGAATATAATTAAAGCATCAGGCAAGTTAAGCAGAACAAGTGCAGGTATAGGACGGCCCTGCACATCGTGGGAATTGAGTCTGACGAAATGGCATTCTTTACTAAAATGAACTTAAATATCCCGACACGGTAACGACCAAACTCCTTTCCTGTCCTGGCAAGTACCAAACGGATGTTCCTTTGCTTTTAACTTGCTAACTACGTTGAATCAAATATTATATATTG
Organism: Abelmoschus esculentus; assembly: GCA_035048815.1. NCBI lineage: Eukaryota > Viridiplantae > Streptophyta > Magnoliopsida > Malvales > Malvaceae > Abelmoschus > Abelmoschus esculentus. The sequence continues at coordinate 4,349,581 of JAUCBN010000010.1, forward strand.
GTAAGACCGGTGCAAAGTCATATCTTTACAGCTGATCAGTTTTAACAGTTCCAAGTCCAATCCTTAAGCCATTGCAAAGGAAAATTGGTTCCAGTACTGACGTGTTGTTTGGATTGTTTAGACAGCATGAGATTCTTCATGGTAACACATTCATTTCAGGGTTCGTCGATTGCTTAATTTGGATTGAAAAATTAAAACTTACAAAATTAATCATGATCAAAATAGAGTTGCGCATGTGTTGGTTAGAATCAGTCATGAAACGTCTATAGAAGAAGATTTATACCGTGACATCACCTGTTATATGTACTCTGGTTGAAGGAAATTTTAATTTTACATTTTTTCTACACAATCGAATATACATATAATTTTGTTTCAATTATCAAAATTGTCCTAAATAATAAATGATCATTAATGTTCCTAAAAACAATTTCATAATTGAGTTACAATATACATTTATTACATGTTTTCATTCTATTATGATAATACACTGAATATACAACTTTGTCAAGGGGCATGGATCGAGAAAAATACAAATGTCAATGAATTTGAATATATATATATATATATCATAGATATGTTATATATTTTCCAATGTTTATTTAGTATATATATGCACACTTATTTATTTATTTTATATAATATATAACGAATTTGAACTTAACAAGTGATCTTAGATTTTTAATGAAAATAAAAATATTTATTTTAAGGATTCAACTTTAATTGATATATTTACGGGATGTGTACATTACAAAAGAATTAAAAATACATATAAACTAATATTAATTTATAATATTTTAAAACTATTGAAAAATATATAATAAATCTGTATTATTTTTCTTTAGAGGTTAAGTCTTAGAGCGGCTGCCCTCTTATATAATAAAATGTTTTAATCAATAATTATTAAATTTTAAGATATAAATAAAAGCTTATCTTCTCTTAAAGAATACGATTTAATAATTTTTTTATACATTTTTGTCTTTATCTTAACTTTTGCTTGTAATAAATGAACCATATAAAGTCAATGCTCACTGGATTTATTTTTTATAGGTGCATGTAATTATGGTATACAAAACATATAAAGTGATAAACTAGTAAAATGTGAAGCTTTATTAAAAAAAAACATAAAGATAAATTTAACTTTTTGATGTTTATAGTTTTTATTATTTTAATTTTAATTTTTTATTTGGAATACATTTAGTTTTTAGTTTAAGTATTTTTCATAATTTTTTTATTTTTTAACTATCATGATAATCACGCCGATAAGAATTTAATGATAATGATATATAATAAACATGTGATAATATATTTTAAATGATATGACATTTAATCTATTAAATATATACATAAAATATAATTTTGTTCAAATATAAAATATAAAATAATTAAAATTTAAATAAAATATTAAAACTTAATTAAATCTAAAATATTTTGGCTATTAAACCTTAAATAAATTTATTAATCTGTTTTTTCTTATAATTTTGGTTTTTTTAGATTTAATTAAAATTCAAAACCTAAAACCTCAAATTTATTACTTTTAATTTAGATTAAACACTAAAATGCTTAAATTCTAACTAAAATAACAAAAACTCAATTAATTAGTATTAAAATCCTTTACATTTGATTTATCGATAGCAATATTTACAAAATTTTTCCTTTTCAGACAATGTTCATATTTTTTAGATAATATTTTGATTCTATTGTAATTATGGTTGAGAATTTTTAGTATCCTTTTGTTTTAGATTTAATTGATTTTTAATATTTTATTTAAATTTTAATTGTTTTATATCTTATATTAGAATAAAATTATATTCTACGTGTATGTATTTAATAGCTTAGATGCCATGTCATTTAAAATATATTATCATATGTTGTCTACGTTAAATTTTAAATGGTCTAGTCATTATATTAACTAAAAAATGAGATATTTGTCAAAAACATATAGGTTAAGAAGTAAATTTATCTTAAAAAGAATGAAGGTCAAAATAATAAAAATCCTAAACGTTAAGAGTTAAAATTATCTTTATGCCTAAAGAAATAAACGTCAACTTTTATTATTATTTTTTCTAATGTCAACTTCTATTCCTTAAATTAAAAGGTCAACTTTATTTTACAAGAGATTTCATGGATGGAATGGATGTTTAATTAATCGAATAATGATGAAATATATCAATTAATTTTATATATACTCACAAAATAATAAAAAATAAATAAATTCATCAATAAAATTAATAAATAGTAAGTAATTTGATAATGCTTAAACAAATTTCGAGTTTAAAGTATTTTGTATGCATAAATCTTTATTTAAAGACAAAAATATTAAAATTGAATGTGTAATACAGATCGATTTAGATTAATTAAAACGAAACTAACATTTATAAAACAAACTAACTAACTTAAGCCAATTGCATACTTCAACTCTCTCTCTCTCTCTCTTTTCTCTTGGGGTATGGCCAACTAAAATAAATAATACAATTAACTAAGCAATTTGCTTTGTTTAGTTAATAGATCGAGAACCAATGCTCTGGAAGGGCATGTTTCATGTGGGAGGGACTTAATCTTTTGGTGCGAATATTTAATAAATCAATACTTGAACCTGAGATTTGATGTTAGTACAAATTTAACAAAGCAACAGATATTATTATCATTACGCTAATAACAACGACGGAACCATATAGAGGTGGGGAGGAGCAATCGTCTCCATAACCGAAGAATTTTTTTATTTTTGTTTATCTATTTAAATTTTTTTACGAATTTGTCCCCTACTTTTAAACATTTATGTTTTGCTCCTTAATCACAAATCTTGACTCCGTCCTTGACTAATAACTTAATGTAAATATAATTATTTTATAATATTAAAAAAGTTTCAAAGTCTTGATGGGCTAAATTGAAGTAAAAGTATTTTGCTGTTTAAAATTTGTTTAACCCGGTGTTAAATAATTTGAGTATAAAAATACTAAATTTATATCATAAAAAATCTCATAATAAAATATACTCCAACTTTAAAATATTACAAGTTATGTACATGCCTACTCATGAGATTTTTGTGGTATATAGGTGAATTTAATAATATTTAATAAAAAAATTATAATAAAAAATAATAATTAATAAAAAATTACTTATCCTTTTTTTCATTGTATTTTTATAGTTTTTTTCTATTCTTTATTCTTTTCTCAACCCTCAACATTTCTATTTAAAATTATAATCATATTGACAATAACATATTAAACAAATATAATTCGATCATAGATAAATAGATCTATTTATCTTCGCCCACAAGTGTGACACTTTACTTCATTCGAATAATGGGTTTTTTCTATAGAATATGTTGTGTAAAAATTAGATCTTTTGTAATAAATATTAAAAAATATATTTTAAGAGTAAGCTCATAAATAATAAATATTAGAAAAAATATTAGATTTAATAACAAATAATGAAAAAAATTAAATTTTAATAGTATGTACTTATTAATAAATATTGAAAATAATATATTTTAAGAGTAGAGTTCTAATAACATGTATCATAAAAAAAAGGGTAAACTACACCAGTGACCACCCAACTATTTGGGGATACCTATTTTGACCACCCAACTAAAGAACTCGTCAATCAGGTACCCCAACTTTGAAACCCTACCTATTTTGGTCACTGCCGTTAAAATTCTGACGGAAAAGTTAACAGCAGTTAACAATAGTGACGTGGTTGTTAATTAAAATCGGTAAAATTACATATTTAATCTCTCTAATTTATTTATTAATCGGATTGGATGATTAATTTTATTTATTAATTTATTTTTATTTATTATTTTATATATATTCCTCTCCAATCAGGTGGTGACATGTGTCACTACCGGATTGATGAATGATCAGTGGAAGAAATAAAATATAAAGTTTTTGCATGAGAGATGATTTGAACCCACAACCTCTAACATAACAAACTCTCAACCAACAAGTAAACCACTAAGCCAAGTTACTTATAATGTCATAGAATATTCACATGTATTATTAATTGATTAAGTTTTAGTAAAAGCCTAGAATAACAAAATTTCAAGTCGATTAATATTTAAATTAAAATATTAAATATTTAAATTAAAATAATAAAACATTTAATAAATAAATCAAAATAATTAAATATTTAAAATAAAAATATTAAATATTCGAATATTAAATATTAGAATATTTTTATTTAATATTATTCGAATTAAAATATATGAATAATATTAAATATATAAATAAAAATATTAGTTGAAAAATAATAAATATTCGAATATTTTGATTAAAAAATATTCGAATAAAAATATTTATATTTTAAATATTCAAATAAAAATATTTGGATATTTGAATAAAAATCATAAATATTTAAATAGTTTTTATTCGAATATATGAATAAAAATCATGAATATTTGAATATTTAAATTTAAAAATATTCAAATAAAAATATTTAGATTTTAATTATTCGAACAAAAAATATAAAAATGTTTAAACAACGAAATTCAAATATTCGAATAATTAAAATCTAAATATTTAGTATTTTTATTTAAATATTAATCGATTTAAACAGTTTACCGTTGTTAAGGTAATTCAAATACTAAAAGATAACCATTTAATACTTCTTTTTAGGGTTTTATATCATAAAATTATAATGGCTTAGTGATCTAGTCCTTTGCTTTATAAGCAAGGGTCAACGGTTCAAATCCCTTTTTAGGCATCAATACTTTATTTTCATTCTTCCCTTCTTTCTCACCAACCAAGTGATGACACGTGTCACAAATCGGTTGGGTGATTAATTTTATTTATTTTTATGATTAATTTAAAATAATAAATAAATTAAAGGGATTAAATATGTAATTTTACAAATTTTAACTAACGTCCACGTCATCACCATTAACTGTCACGTCACCACTGTTAACTTTTTCGTCAGAATTTTAACCGCAGTGGCCAAAATAGGTAGAGTTTCAAAGTTGGGGTACCTGATTGACGAGTTCTTTAGTTGGATGGTCAAAATAGGTATCCCCAAATAATTGGGTGGTCACTAGTGTAGTTTACCCTAAAAAAAAATTAAACCTCTAACAGCAAGCATTGGTAAAAAATTGAGGCTTGTTGTACCAAATATTGAAAAAAAAAGAATTTTCAGAGTATGTTTAATATAAATATTAAAAAAAATTAAGATCCAAATAATAAATATTAAAAAAATGAATCCATATAATAACAAGTATTGAAAAAATAATAATTGATCTTTAATAACAAATATTAAAAAATAGACCCTAAAAATAAATATTAAAAAAATAAATTATCATTAAAATTGTCTATCTTTAGGGACGATTCTAATTATATATGTAGTTTTTTATACTAACAGATAAAGTGAAATATGAAACCACATCAACACATACGATGCAAAAATTTAACATATTATGTTTTGAGCGACTTTCAAGCTTTTTGAATCGAGTATTAAATAACTCTTCTTTAACTTGTTAAAAACTCAAACCAAATTTAAATATAAGTAAAATTCAGTCAAATTAAGAATTGACCGAATCAAACTCAAATAACTTATAACACGTCTCATCTTATCTACGGGGCTTTAGCTCCTTGTCATAAACAGGGTATAGAACGGTGCATAATGAGTGTTCAACGCTACTAGGTAAATTTTCTTCTTTAAAGAACATGTTGCATGTTACTGTTTTCACTTCAGAACTTGATCTCCTAAAGGCTCCTCTGTATTCTTTTGCTCACTCGCCATAAAAAAGGCAATAGTACCAATGAAATCAGTAGTGAAGAAGTGAACTCAGCTTTGTAAACATGACAATGGCACTAATAACATAATATCTAGTAGTGTAAACCACCGAGTCCTTTCAATAGAGACCACTGGCTCCACTCATACAAATGATACAAGGCTAATCAACCATTGTTACAAGCAGTAAATATAACTGTCCTCCATACAGTACTCTAGCTCTTTACAGAAACATGGAACAATAACATCAAAATCGAAGTTATCATACTTTTTAGTTCAATCTAATGTGACCTTAATTTACCGAATGTAGCTCTTTTATCCATCAAAGTAGTTTTCTTGGGCTTTTGGCTAAAGTTCCGGCTCTGTTGCAACACTCAACAAAGGCCAACAAACAAGCTCTTCTTCCATCGCATAATTTGTAATATCAAGTGAAGCTTACAAGAACAAACAGCGGTTTGTCTCCTAATCGTTCCCGGCCCTGAAATATAAATCGAGAAAGCATTCAAATAAAAGTGAATGACAAGGGAAATGTATGGTATACTTTATATGCTTGACTCGTAGCAGATGAAATGTCCGAAACCAACGGAAAGCACAACTTAATTTCAAAGCACTACCAGTTGATACATCGAGAAAGATGTATATCACAGACTGAAATGAAGGTATATTCAGAGCTCCAACAAATATAGTTATTGGCTTTTCGTCAACACAGGCCAATATTCCATGAAGGCTTACATCCATGCAACCATGCTGTAGTAGAATTTGCTATAACTAGTAATGATTGCACGAAACTTATTGCGGTAAACTTTGCTAGTTTTATTTTAATAGAAACGACAAGGGCCTATGTGTATAAATCTACAACGAACATAACAAAGGCAAAAACAAGTGAAAGAATGTGATTAGTAATGTGACATTTGGAACCTTGCATCATGTTCATAAAGAACAGCTATGGTTGTGATAAAGAAGACATTGAAAATATTATATCTTCAGGAACTTGTTGTCCGGCGCAACGCAACATGCTCATGCATAGGCTTCCCATATGAAACTAGCACAAATATTCATTCTTTCACCTATTGTGGCACAACAAAATCCCATCATCAGTTCTAATCACAATAAACGGTATCTGGCATACACTTGTCATATGAAATTATCACAGATTCATTCTTTCAAAATAACTTATATTTTTATCAGTCATATAAGTCTCAAACTATTGAGTCTGTGTAAATAAAAGCATTATTGTAGAGAGCAATTCAGAAGGTAAAAGAAACATTAGCTTAATAGATTAGTCACTAACAGGCAACAGGTAGGTCTGAAATAAGCAAAACATACCTTCAGCTCAGTTAATTCAATAACACAAGCACACTCCACAACATGCACTTCTACGCACTCTACAAAAAACAACCAATCCTATAAACATCAATGCCCTAACAAGATAAAGACAACCCTGAGATACTTCCTCACTCTCCTTAAAACCATAGACACACTTCTCAAGGGAGCATGTGTCAACTATTTTTGTTACCTTTCCTTGACCACCAGTAGCGTCAAATAGAAATGGTCATATCATTGATTATATTGTGTGAAAGAAGGTAGTATGACATGACATATTGTGAAGAGATTGAATAACGGACTTTATGAAGATTTCTCTGCCACTAAAGGATAATAGATGTTTATCCTATTTTGAAAGACTCGGGTTAACTTTATCTCTGGTAAAACCTAAAGAAACTGTTTTGTTCTTGCCAATCAAGAGAGGTCCTGAGGTAAATTCTCATTAACCTCATGGACTTGGAGAATATTGTTGACACAGTTCTTTATGATAAATTAGTTTGGGGGGAAAAGTAGATTGTTGACTATTCAAAATATATCAATTGGTTGAGAGAGGTAGCATATTTGTGTATTGCGTTTTTGAGATGGTTTGCTTCAATGGTGTTGTTTTTATGAAAACTAAAAAATCATCAGCGAAAAGAAGATGGTTGATTTTTGGATCGTGCCAACTAGCTTTGAGTCCAGGGAGATTATCGTTAGCATGTTCCGCATTTAGTATAACTAATAAACCTTGGGTGCAGAAAAGAAATAGAAATGGAGAAAGTGAGTCTCCTTGTCGAAGAGCTCGTTGTGGCTCAAAAGATTGAGACAAAGAGTCGTTTAAACGGACTTTGTAAGAGACAGTAGTGACACATCTCATTATAGTAGAAATCCATGTATCGTTGAAACCCATACGTTTGCATAATTTGCTGTAAGAAAGGCCCTTCAACATGATCAAAGATTTTTTTCATATCTAACTTCAGACTAGCACCTTTAGATAGATGAGAGTCCCCTGTATTGAGAGTATGAATTAGTTTATATGCAATTAGGATATTATCCGTGATGTTCCTGCCTTGTATGAGTCGCTTTATTGTTACTAATACATAATGGTATGAAGGTTTTGAGACAGTTGACTAAGACCTTAGCTACAATTTTGTATATAACAGTGCAAAGGCTTATTGGATGAAGTTGCCTCATTGTTGTTGGATTTTGGTTTTTCAGAATAAGGACAAGAATAGTACGGTGGACCTCAGCCATGCTAGTTTTGCCTGAGAGGAGATCAAGGCATAGTCGTATTGTATCTTGACTAATGGTATTCCAATATTGTCGGTAAAAAACGCTTGAAAAAACGACGATCCCTGAAGCTTTCTTAAGATCAATATCCCGAAAAATATTAATAACTTCTTCGGTGAAAGATCGATTTAAAATTTCTTTCATTGTTGGTGTAATTATAGTTGAAATATTATCAAGGATATCAGTGGAAGGAGTAAGATTTGACGTCGAAAAAAGATTTTAGAAATAGTTTATAACAATTGCTAGAATCTTGGGATCTTCCGTGTGTCAGGCGTTAGAGTTATCGAAAAGACCTTGAATAGTGTTTATCTTACGACGTCCATTGGCTCGCGCATGAAAGAAAAAAGTATTTTTGTCTCCATGTTGTAGCCAGTTAGTTCTGGAACGTTGGGCCCAGTATATTTCATTATTATGTTGAAGTTCCTGTAGTTCTTTCTTAGCTTCAATGATGCAATGTTTCTCAGAAGGTGGTATTGGATGTTGTAGACTATTGTTAATGCATGTAGTTAGATATTGAAGGCGTTCATTTTTTTTTTTCGTTGAAAATTCTGTCATGAATTTAGACGATTCTCAATCTTTTATATTTTATTTAGGGTGTTCCCATTCGTATTGGTCCAAATATCATTGATTAGTTTTTTGCTTTTATCATTGTTGGCCAAACATTCCTCAAAGCGGAAAACTTTCTCAAAATTTCGTTTTCATGTGTAGTAGGAGAGGTGTTGAGCATAATAAAACAGTGGTAAGATTTGAATTGTAAATGCGAAGTTATAGTATAATTTAGATACATATTGATCCAATTGGTTGATCCAATGAGTCGATCCAATCGTTCGAAGATAAGTTGTGAGTCGTGTTTGTGTTTAAACCATATGAACCATCTTGAGTTAGGTAAGAGTTCATTTCGAGATAAACATTCTTGAAAATTAATAATTTAGGATCGTGCATGTCGACATCCTTCTTGTTTTTCATTGTCATATAGTATTTTATTAAGAGTTAATTACTGCAAAGATCACCTTTGTTTGCTTTCAGTACAAATTTGGTCACTGATTTTAAAAATTGATCAATAAGGTCACTTACGTTTTTGACGTATAAATTTTTGGTTACTCTGACGTTAAATATCGTTAAGGGTTGAAAGAAAGATGATCTGACATAATAAAAAAAGATAAATTATTTAAATAGTCCCTAAATAATTATTTCAGTTTAATTTCATCTTTAATTTAAACCTCTAAATTTTAAAACTTTATCTTTTCACATCTTCCCAAAAATGTTTTTTTTCTCTAAATGACAGGGTCTGCAAGCAATGGCTGGCTTAGTTTCCTCCTTTAATCCACTCACAAAAGCTACATATAAAATAATCTCCTTCAATCAGAGACAGAGAGTATACTACAAGCATCAATGGCATAAGCTCTTCAGTAGAAAATAATTTAGAAATCAGATGGAATCAACGATGAAACAAGTAATACAAATAAAACTAAGAAATATAACCGATTTTTGGTGATCAATGTTGCTAAAACTCTACCAAAAAACTAATACATTACACCAACAAAAACGCTTTCAAAGGATTCAATTCCTCAGGCTCTGTAAAAGGTTAATTAAAAGCAAAAAGAAAATCCTACCCGGACATGTATTTACAACCCCACATCTCAAAAAAATAGTTAAATAAAAAATGAGTCGATATTTATCAATTTTTTTCTGTCAGAATCTCGCCCATCATAATCCGGTTGCTGATCACGTTGAACCCCAAAACAGATGCACCCACCTTCTTTCCTTTCTTCATGCCTCCCCCTTTGAAGATCCATCTGGGTCAACTCCGACATCTTGATCAAAATCCATAACGCTTGTATTGTTGGAGTTCACATTTATGGTTCCCAACTCTGTGAACTTCTTGTCACGTCGCCTTTCAAAAGCGATTTCAAGCACATCACTTGGTAGCAATTCCTTGTAGTTGAGGAATTTTTCAATGAACTCGTGATTTGGATCAATGAATTCCGACAACAGTTGTTGTTGTTGAACTTAAAAAGAAATGACATATCACAAACACGAGAGGCCATAAACAAAGATAGTGAACAAATGATAAAGAGAGAAATAACAATTATCCGGCATTTCTTTACTGGTTCAAGAACACAACCATCCAAGTAACATTGTTTTCTCATCTAGTGTAAAACAACTTGAATAGAAAAAAATACAAATATAAAAAACTAAGACATCATTAGGACAAATTAGAATCAGACAAGGTGCAAACTGACACCATCAGTAAATATACTCCATGACACTGTTCACGTTGGGTTTGGATAAATTGAATGATATGAGACTCATTTCATGTTTATGTGGTTTTATATTGAATAAATTAATTGATATTTTACTTACAAAGGAAGAATTAGTTTTTGGGTTAGTGAATTTTTAAAGAAAGAAAGCTTTTTGGGAAGAAGGTAAAAAGATAAGGTTTTAAAATTTAGAGGTTTAAATTTAAGATGAAGTAAAAGTGAAATAAATATTTAGGGACTATTTAAATAATTTATTTATTTTACTATGATAGGTCATCTTTCTGTCAACCCTTAACGATATTTAACGTCAGAGAGTGACTAAAAACTTACACACCGAAAACGTAAATGATCTTATTGATTGATTTTTAAAATCAGTGACCAAATTTGTACTGAGAGCAAATAAAGGTGACTTTTTCAGTAATTAACCCTTTTATTAAAGTTCTCACCTAGTAGCCATAGTAGATTGGAGGATGATTTTAAAGAATTAATTAATTGTCATGTCAGAAAGGGGATGGTCTTAACGCAAAAGGCAACATTAAACTTTCTAAAGATTTCATTTTCAGCTTATTCTTTCATCACTCCTTTGTTTTTCATCTATGGTATGTAGTTAAATAAATAAAAATGTTGTAAAAGAAGAGTTTAGGGATAGATATGTTAGCAGAGTTGGTTTTTCCATATCATCCTATGAAGCACCGGTACGGTATTGACATCTCGTTTTTTTTACCCGAAACGTCCCCGACACAGGAACAGCACGGGAACGACCGACGATGATAGGGTACGGTCAAAATATTGTGGGGACGTTTATTGATTTTCCGGGATATTTCGGGGACGTCATGTGATCTGCACATGCGTCCCAGGGATATTTTTGTCTTTTTGCACTTTAAAAATAAAAACCCCCAAATTAAATCAGTTTTCACTCTTTCTAATTTCTATCGAGGGTTTCTATTTTCCAGTTCTTTCGAGTGCTGAGTGCGAGTGTTCTTATTTTGGGGGTTCTATCGAGGGTTTTTATTTTTCAGTTTTTACTCTTTCTGCCGAGTGCCATTCAGGTACCTTATTTCTTTCTTTATCTTGTTCTTCAAACATTTATTTGGTGGGAACTGATTCTGATTTGTTTGTGCTGGTTGTCTGTTTTTATTTTTTGCGTCGCTTATTTTTATTTTTTGCATTGGTAGTTTTGAAATTTAGCTTTTTGGGGCTGTTAGGCGAAAAATTTAGCTTTGGTTTCCTTTGGGTGTTCTTCATTTGTTTGATTAGTTCCTGACATTGCTGTAAATATGCTGATTGCTTTCTTCTTTGCAGCAACTTGTGATTTTTTTAGTCTAGATTCCAAGACCTTTCTAAAGCCAAGCTTTTTCCTCATTCTATGTATGAAACAAATGATATTTCTACCTTTTTTCCAAGCTACAAATTCACATTTCCTTTCTTTACCCACCAATAAAGCAAAAATTTAAACTCATCTCTGTTCTTTGTATTTCATCAAAACGAGAACTTTCAGGAAAATTAAGGGGGGAAGCCTAAAACAGACCCTAAATTATCTAAATAAACAAAAACCCAATCCTTTTCTATTTCTTCTGCTCGGAAAAGTTGTTTTGAATCTTTGATGTAATTTTGCTTGTTGTTGAATATTATAATTGGATTATGAATTTGGTTGTTTGTTGCTGAACAATATAATCGGCTTATGATTTTTGTTATGATTTTTATACCCTTTGATATGATTTTGTTTGTTGTTGAACAATGAAACTCATTATTATTAGGGTCATTTAGTAATATAATTCTTTGTTTTTATTGTATTATGAATTTTAATATTTATATTATATATATTAAATTTTATATTATATTTGCTGTACCTTTTAATTTTAAAAATTGTCGTTTTCCGTCCTCGTATCCGTGTCGGTGCAATTAGGTATCATCAACGTATCGAAATCTTCCTTTTGGCTTGGGACCATTATCATGTTGCTTTAGGGGCACAAAACATATCCAATCATTGTAAAGAAGATTTTCGGTTTAGAAAGTAAGCAAGAGTCCAAGTCATGGCTTACCATTCCACATGCATAACAAATAGTTGGTGATGGACATGCATAACAAGGTTTTGCACCAATTCCTATGATAACACATAGACTTTGATGATATCCATAAGAATACCCACACGAAAATAATCGACTATGTTGAGGTTGATTTTACAAGTATCGATTTTGATAACTTACCGATCATACCGCCTAAAGAATTTCCAGTTTCATGTGCTATATCATCGTTTTTCATAAGAATGGATAGGATATTCTGAACGCGAACACATATATTCATGGTTGAAAAAAAATACTCTTCGACACTCAAGGATGGATCATATTGTGCAATGGCAAGTCATTCGTTTTTGATGGTCCAAGGACCTTGAGATAAGATTTTGCCTTTGATCATCTCCTCCTTAAATTTAATTTGGAAGACATTATGTTTGAGGATTAAAATAGAATCAATTTTTGTTTTATTCTAGATACTTCTGAAGGCGTTGATGATAGTTTGGTCGTCAATTTACTTTGGTCGTCAATTTACTTGGAAGAGATAATAAACCTATGAGGGTGACTTTTGCGTCTTTGAGTGGAAAATCTCATTAGATAGTGTAGCGACCTTTTAATCCCTTTAAAAGGGAAATTTAGTTTGAAAAGTGTGTGTGGTAAGAAGGTTTTAATGCTAAGATTTAATGCTACGATTTAATCCCTTTAAAAATATCACTTTAAAATATTAATTCTTTTAAGAATGATAAAATTAGAGTCAACACCGATCACTTAGGTAAATCGGATACCGTAAAAAAGAAAACCAGAGATTCACTTTAGAAATGAGTTCGGGAGTTGGTTACGCATAGGGAAGGATTAACACCCCAACACGCCCGAAATTCGGTACCAAAAATATTTACAAAAAACATTTTTGAACTTTAATTTAATTTTAAATCGGTTTCTAAATTCAAAATTAACCTTAATTAAACAAGCTTAACTTAATTGGTGAATTCAAATTAATAAGACATTTAATTAATAAGGTTGGCGATACATCGGACCAAAGACTAAATCGACGTCAAATAATACTGACCGTCGCGTTAGTTTAAGGTTCGAATATCGTACACCTTTATGCATGATGCAAACATTTAAAAGAATGATGTAATGATCTCGACAATTTTAATTTTTACTTAACTTAAGACGGTAAGAATTAATTTGATATTCAATTAATCTCCGATAATCCGGACGATTATGGCTCGAATATAAAAACTAATAAATACCCCTTTGTTTAGTTTTAACATTAATAAACAAAAATTCTTTATCAAATAATAGGTCATATGAGTAATGAAAATGCATGATAAACAAGAGTAAATGATTAAGTATGTAAGAAAAAAAGATGAACAAACCATAATAAATATGTATCAAATAATTAATACGCTCTAAACACAACTAAGCACAAGCATGCACACATAAATTAAAGTTATAAATTCCAAGCATATAATTAATACATAAAAATGTATCTACCCGTGTAGAATATTAACAATGTCTTCCCCAACAAAGTAAGCATATAAAAAATAAATACCAACAAAGTAAGCATATAAAAAAATAAATACGTAATAACACATGTGAAAGTATAAAGCTTGTGACTGATAAATATATAACGTATGAAATATCTAATGACATAAATAATGTAAATAAAATATATGATGCAATGGATAGTAAATATTATAATATAAACGATGTCATGATACTTACAACAATATAAAACATAAGAACAGTGTAATATTTACAAACATACATACTTCATGGTATAATATGACATATAGAAACATATACCAATGTATGCATCAATATCGTAACGAAAAAATATATGAAGTAATACGTATAACATAACATGGATATGAAACTAAAAACTAAAACTAAAATTAAAAAAATAAACACACGAATATATTTATGTAATAAGACATTTTCTACGTGGTACCATGATGTTTAAAACATTATAATATATAAATAATATTCCGAACATTAACATGCATGATAAAGCAAATGTGAATGAAATGCATGCATAGTATGAGAAGATGTATAAAGAAATACACAAATGATATGTAAATAAATGTGACACAAATGCATATAATAAATAATAAGTAATGTATAATATAAAGAAAAACTAAAAAAACATAAATAAGGCAAGCAAATACGGCAAGAAATATGAGAGTAAATTAGGAGATTTTAATGCTATTAAATTATAAAACGAAATAATAATAAAATAGATATTAAAAAAGGATTTTGTTTTATTTGGTAACTATGGTTAAGAAAACCAAAACTTTCACTGATTCTTTTTTTCTCCAACAGCAAACAAATCAGTTTTTCCCCTTCTTTGTTCCTTTTCATGAATGACCATGGTGGTGAGATGGGAAAGATACGCTCGGCCGGCCACTCAGCGCCGATCAACGGCGGCTCGGCGTCACGGCGACATCTCTTGAAATTCCCCGGTGACTGGTAAGGATTCAAAATCCCTTTTCTCTTGGATTTACAGTCTAATTTATTCGAAAACGTTTTAGACAAAGAGAAGAAAGACTTTGCTTTTAATTTGAGAACCAGAAACCAAGTCACCTCCTTGCTAGATTTTTAAAAACTCTTTTGTTTTTGATGCTCAATACTCAAGAGCGAAACAGAGAGGAAGAAGAAATTTCTTCACCTTCAAAAAAGGGTTTTGATTTCTATTGCTGATAAGAAAATTACAACTGATTTTTCTCTCTAATTTTCTGAGCGTCTTTCCCTTTTTTCGAATAAAAAACCGCCCCCCATTTTTACATTGAGGTTCTGGGATTATAAACCCCCCATTTCCTATCACTATCCCTATGAAACCTATTAGATTTGCTGTTCTTCCTTCCAGATTTTCTGGGATTTTTATTTGACTTTGTGCTTTTGTTTGCTGGATGTACTTTTGCCCAGATTTTACGGGATATCTTTGAAAAGATCATTGCTTATTTTTTCTGTGTTTCGATCGAGATTTTTGGGGATGAAGCCACGTCAGCCGCAAGATAAACGGACGGCAGCTGGAGGGGTTTTCTCCTTGGATCTGAGCCGTTCGATCCAATTTGATCCGAGGGTCCAGAATTGATGACGGCTGCAAGAATAGGGCATCACATTAGGGTTTCCATGCACATTAATTCTAGGGTTCATTAATTTGGCCGGTTGGGCCTGATTTAATGGGCTTGTAAATTTTATTATTTGGGCATTAATCACTTGTAATGGACTAGACTATTTATTCTCTAATAGGCTTCAATTTATACATGGGCTAATAATATTTTGGGTTTTTCTAATATTATTATAATAGCAAACATTAATAATAATAATAATAAATAATAATAATAATAGATAGACAAACATAACATATACTATATTTATGTAACACATATATGACAATGATGCATAGTAATATCAATCCTATATGCGAAATTTGATTTCATGTAAAAATCGACATATGCATCTAAATATACATGTAGCTCTTATATTGACATATTAGACTTATGCATGCAAGATTAAAAAACTTGATAAACATATATATTATATTCCTAATAACTAAAACATGACATGAAAATGTACACACACATCACCACGACAAAGTGTAATGCAAACCTTAAAATATATACATAACTATATGCATCTAAACAATTAAAATACATATGCAAAATAAAACAAACGACACATGCAAACATGCAATATATTTATCACATATATACCCAAACGCTGACATTAACAAACATAATGACAGTATGCAATAATATATTATAATATTTTTTATTCTTTTTCTTTTATTATAATATTTTTTGTTCTTTTTCTTTTCTTCTCTTTTTTCCATTTTTTCCACATGTTATATATGCTCATTACGTATTAATTAAAGCCCTTTATTTTAAACATAAAAAATGAGTTAGACCCGAACAAAAATGGTGAATACAACTGCCCCTCTTTGCTTGCACTTGTAAAACAAGGGTAAAGCAAAGACCATAATCACTAGTTTTGTCCTACTTCCCTGTTAGAATGATCTACTCTTCCGGAATGGTAAAAGAGCGGATCTTGACTTCCCCTTCATGGTCTGGAAGTTGAATTGGCCTTTCCTTCATGGTCTAAAGGCGTGTTCTGCTTTCATTTTTGGTTTTAAAGCAGATTTTGCTCCCCTTAGTGGTCTTAGAACTGGTGTTCGCTTCCCTTTAGGGTCTTCGACAAACTTGGCTTCCCTTTGTGGTCATAAAGCCAAATTTGCCCTCCCTTCGTGGTTTAAAGGTATATTTTGCTTCCCTTCGTGGTCTTAAAGCATATATTTGATTGGCTTCCCTTCATGTTCATAAAGCTAATTTTGTCTTCCCTTCGTGGTTTAAAGGCGTATTTTGCTTCTCTTCATGGTCTAAAGCAGATTCTGCTCCCCTGGATAGTCTTAGAGCAGGTTGGATAAAAAAGTCAATCTTTCTGAAATGAAAAAGGACTATTGATCGGTCTTTGAATGATGACTCATTCCCTGAAGCGGTACAGAACAATTGAAAGAATCTTACTTTCTTGAAGCGGTACAAGAGTAAATTGAATGATTTTTAGTAAATCCTCCCAAAATGGATAAGGACTATCGATTGGTCTTTAAATTGTCACTCATTTCCTAGAGTGGAATAGAATGGTCAAAAAAAATCTTACTCTCACGTAGCAGTACAAGAGTAAATCGAACGATGTTAGTAGATCCTCCTAGAATGGACGAGGACTACTAACTGGTCTTCAAAAGGTGACTCGTTCTATGGAGCGGTGCAGAACGACCAAAAAAATCTTTCTCTCCCAAAACAGTTCAAGAGTAGATTGGATGATGTCTAGTAAATCCTCTTGGAAAGGACGAGGACTACTAACTGGTCTTCAAATGATGAAGGAATTAAAATAACTTCGCTTTTTTGGAGCGGTTGAAAACGGCTTGACTGAAATAACATGCCCCTCTAAAATGTCGATGGATTTAAATCTCTGAATTTAAAAAAAATCAATTTCTTGCATGGATGTGACAATTTTAAAGTTGTGTTCTCCGAAACGGTAGCGAACACTCGACTTTCTTCTCTGTATCAATCTTGGAATGATTCATCGTTCCAAAGCAACAACGATTGATTTAAAATAAATTTGCTTTCTCAAAGTGGTCGAAAGTGTCTTGTACCGAAGATAACATGCCTTCTAAAATGACGATAGGATTAAGTGTCTCTAGATCTGATGGATTCGCTTTTTGAAAGGATATGAAGATACGTTCCCCGAAACGGTAGCGAACACTGAACTATTTTTCCTGTATCAACTGGGAATGATTATGCTCTTTATGCGCCTGAGCAAATAGGCTGCTATCGTAATTTTTTCCTTGATGAGCTCAAAATTCCTCATTCCTTCCATTTTGATGTTCCATTTTGATGGTTGCTCCTTTTATGCTTTTCATTACCTGTGAAAAATGATGAAATGATATGAAAAATGTGTTACCATGCTCCTAATCATATGGATGCCTAACTATACATGATGCATGAATGATTTTTTTTTGATCTTTGGGTTCTTCTCGTATAGAATTTTATCTCGAAATCTCTTGAGAATCCCGTCAAAGGGGTTGTCAATCTTCTTCAAAACCTAGGATTTATGTCTAATCGGCCACCAATTCTCGCTCTTTAAACCTGGAGACTTATGCCGGAAAGACTGTCTAGGTGCCCCAAATCCGGGAATTCAACATAAATATGCTTCAATCTCAGGGCTCACACTGGAAAGGCTGCAAACCCTTAATTCGGGACTTACGCTACTGTGGCTGCCAAAAGTCTCTGAATTTAGGACTTACGCAACAAGGCTGCCAAAAATCTCTAAAATCTGAACTCACGCTACAAGGCTGCCAAAAATCTCTTAACTCAGGACTCACGCAACAAGGCTGCCAAAAATCTCTAAAATCTGGACTCACGTTATAAGGCTGCCAAAAATACTCTCAACTCTGGACTCACGCAACAAGGCTGTCAAAATGTTGTAAACTCGGGATTCGTGTCCAAAAAGCCGTAAAAATACTCTATTGGACTCACGCCACAAGTCTGCCAAAATACTCTAAAATTGGGACTCACGCAACAAGGCTGCCAAAATGTTGTAAACTCGTTTCTCACACCAAAAATGCTGTCAAAAATCTAAATTCAGGACTCACGCAACAAGGCTGCCAAAAAACTTTCAACTCAAGCCTCACGCCGCAAGGTATTCAAGATGCTCTAATTTCAGGATTCAAGTCGAAAAGGCTACCAAAATGCTCTTAATTCGAACTCATGTCGGAAAGGCTGTCACAGCATGCTCTGAACTCGGGACTCACGTCGAAAAGGCTACCAAAATGCTTTTAATTTGGGATTCTTGCCGAAAAGGCTACCAACATGCTCTAAACTCGGGACTCACGCCGGAAAGATTGCATAAATAACCTGTATTTTTATCAGTCATATAAGTCTCAAACTATTGAATTTGTGTAAATAAAAGCATTATTGTATAGAGCAATTCAGAAGGTAAAAGAAACATTAGCTTAATAGATTAGTGACTAACAGGCAATAGGTAGGTCTGAAATAAGCAAAACATACCTTCTGCTCAGGTAATTCAATAACACAAGCACACTCCACAACATGCACTCCTACGCGCTCTACAATAAACAACCAATCCTATAAACATCAATGCTCTAACAAGATAAACAGGGGTAAGAGGATGTTCAAACGCAAGAAAAAGAAAACCTTGAGGTACTTCCTCATTCTCCTTAAAACCATAGACACACTTACGGTTAACAACAAAAGGACTATGATCAACAAAGCCATTCTGTACCATATTAAGGCACATAAAGATGAAAATAAGCAATTCAGATTTAAATTGAAGTACCAAGTATCCTGATTGCGGCACACAAGGTTCCACCAATGGCAACAAGATCATCTATTATCAAAGCATGTTTTCCTGCTTGGACAGCACCTACATGCATCTCCATTTTATCTGTTCCATATTCCAACGAATTCTCCTCTGATATAACCTCCCCTAACAAAGATGAAAACGTTTAACAGTAAATACAAAGATCACAGTCTTTTGTATAGTTCTTGAATCTCTTGGGAAAACTGGCAATAACGTGAATTGAACATAATACAAAATTATCAACAATGAGCCACATTATCATAAACAACAGTTCAACATTGTGGATCATTTTTTTTTGTTCAAATGAATCTTCATTCATAAATTAACATCATAGATCTTTAATTGCTAATCAAAGCTTCAATGTTATTAACAACTTGAAATGACAAGGGTGTACAGCTAAATATGATTCAAAGTAAGAAGTAGAAGACATACCAGGCAATTTATTGGGTTTCCTCATTGGAACAAACTTTGCCCCAATAGCCAATGCAATAGGTGGGCCAAAAATGAATCCCCTTGCCTCTACTATACCTGCATTTTGTCATCAGTGTTACATGCACTACAAAAATCTCAGACACAAATATAACATATCTCAAGAAAATGGACAAACATTATTACAGCAAGAGACAAATCACATAACATTGAATGAACGAAATTTGGCATAATTATATTGTTTATTAAAAGAAGGGATTTACCTGCAACAACAGAGATATCTTTCCCTCTGTACCTCTCAATAAACAAATCAATGGTATGACGAAATGCCTTGGTATCAAGAAGCAAAGTGTTATGTCCTGAAACATTATCCCTGATCAAAAGGAAATGTAATTCCAAAGAAACCGAGTGTGGGGAAGTTTGGGATGACACGAATCGCAGAAGATATTTTGAAAATCCGAGGGTCTTGTTCATCTTGAGTCGCCATATTTAGTTGATTAGAAACCGAGTCACTCGCTGCTCCAACTCAACACAGAAAGCCCCGAATCAGATAGGGAAGACAGTGAGCGAAAGAGAGACCGCCGGTAGATATTCACCTTACCAACCAAAACTACACCCTAATTTTTTTATAAAATAAAAGGGTAAAATATCTAACTGGTCACTAAATTATAAGAGAACCTTAAAAATAATCATTTTTAGGTTTATATTTAGATAAATATGCGAGTTCAAGATATTTTTGGAAAATAAATAGAAAAATAATAGTATTTTTTAGACCTATCATCTTTAGATTAACCGTTGTATTGAATTGAAATCAATAATGTATTCAAAAAATAATATTTCTTTTAATCTATTCTCCTAAATATTTTATAAATAAATTTATTTTCTTTATTTTTTTCTCTAACTTTATTATTCACCTAAATTAACCCTAAATTATATCCGGAACAGACCGATGGTAACGTGCAAATTCTCTGAATCGTAGAGCGTAATTCGGTCTACATGCTCATAATGTCCGGAAACTCCCACCAAACAGGATCAAGTGTTCAATCCATCGGAGGTGGGTAGGCAAAGCAAGGCATGGTCCAAACCAAACACAGTGGCGTGAGAAAAAGAACTTTAACAACGTCGCAATCTTGTTACGCCAGAGCCCATCTTAAATAGTTTCCAACGCAAGAACACTTGGTCTTTTGAAAACGGATGGTGACAGTTTATGCCTTGGTTCACTGGAAGAACACTGCTTCAACTCTTTAGCATCTTTTGCTTGCAGATTGCAGCCATTACTTTGCATATCCCTGAATTTTTCACTGTGAAAGTGTTGCAATTTGTTCATTATGTGCATGTTGGATGCCTGTGAAAGAAAGACTGAAAGCTAATTAAGACCCACATGTCTTTCATCTTCTTTAACAAATACCTTTGCAGTAACAAGCTTTTAAATTATGTGACAAGGTCAATGACTCTTTGGCACAGTTCGATCAAATGTAATTCGGTTCGGTTAACGGTTAAGATTTTAAAAATTTCGAGACTAAATTTTAATTGTCCAGAGAGCAAAAGTTGTAGCTATTCCATGAACAAGTTTTAACGGTCCATTTTGTTTTTCTTTCCTTTTCAAACAAATCTGAAAACATAGAACCAAACTCAATTCTTAACAAATACTATGTGATTACACATGAACTTTCATTCAAATTTCACGTGAATCACAATTCTATAGTGTTAGTTAACACCGGAATTAATCACTCTACATTTATGAGGTGGGGTATGAGTGCTATACATTATTAATAATAAGGTTAGATTCTAATTTTTATTCTTTAAAAATTATAAATTATACCCATAATCTTGAAGGTGGTGTATTTGTTAAGAATCATGGCATTGATTCGGGCAATGCAATTGATTGAGTCGGCAGCCAAAGATAAGTCTTGGCAGCAATCAGTTGCTTTGCTTTGACACAGGGCCTGCCTGGCGTTTGGGTTTTGAACTCTGTTTAGGGGTGGTTCTGTTTTGTATATTATCCTTCCAAGTGTCTGATGAGTTGGCTCTTAGTCTTAGCCACCCACCTACAAAACTCAACTGCAGTCACCCTCTCGCCAATCGCCAAATAACCAACTATTTGTCTCTTTTATGTAACTTTTCTCAGTTCACACCACTTGTCTCACGCAACTTCCCTGCCCACTCCCCCTTTAAATCTCCTCCTCAGTTCTCACTGTCCTTCAATTTCAGTTCTACTTTTATTGTTTTGTTTTCCAGTGTTCGGAAATCTGATGGCTTTAGAAGCTCTTAACTCTCCAACAACAGCTCCTACGCCTCCTTTCCAGTTTGAACATAGCAACTTACACTGCCTGGAATCATTCACCAAGCGTAAGCGTTCAAAGCGACCGCGTTTCGATCATGTTACCACCGAGGAAGAATATCTTGCTCTGTGTCTCATCATGCTAGCACGCGGTGGCGAAGTCAACTCCGCCAGCAATTCTTCCATCCCACACCGCCATCGCTCTCCTACTCAAACAGACTTACCGCCACCATCATCCACCTCAACAGAGCAGAAGCTTAGCTACAAGTGTAGCGTTTGCGACAAGTCCTTTAACTCTTACCAGGCTTTGGGTGGCCACAAAGCCAGTCACCGTAAGCTTTCAGGTGGCAACGACGACCAGTCAACGTCAACAACCAACTCAGCGGCTACCGGTGGAGTTGTTTCGCCCGCGTTGAACCCGAGCGGTAAATCCCACGAGTGTTCCATCTGCCACAAAAGCTTCCCTACTGGCCAGGCCTTGGGAGGCCACAAACGATGCCACTATGAAGGAGGGGCTGGGAACAGTGCCACCGCTACCGCTAGCGGCGTGACGACATCTGAAGGAGTGGGCTCAACCATTACGACGAACCACATCAGCCATCGGGTGGAGTTTGACCTCAACCTTCCGGCTTTGCCAGAATTCTCACCGGCTAATTTCTTTGTATCTAGCGCTGATGGTGAAATGGAAAGTCCACACCCCGCTAAGAAGCCGCGTGGGTTGATGCAGATGCCACCCAAAATTGAAGTCAACTAAACAAGTGGAAGTTCGAAGCCTCTTTTTTAGTTGCGTAGGAATTAATTGAATTTTAGACCAACTAGAAATTTGTGAGACATTTCCCCCTCTGTACATAGAACTTGAACGACTCATCTATGGCATTAGCAATGTATTGTGTTTATTTATTACTCAACTCAATTCAATACTTATCTTCTGCTCAGTGTTGTAAATTCATTTTTGTTCGTATACTCTTAACATGCGCAATAAAAGACGGGGTTGCTCCTGGTAGCAGGCAGCTGGCAAATTAAGGGGTGTTGAAACATTGTTGCATGAAAGGGACTTGTGCAGTAGCTAAAAACCAACACTTCTATTCCCCCGCTGATGAGGATCATGTCCATGTTGCATGCTTTTTATCGATGTTGGCCTAATATTCTGAACTATATTGTTTATTTAATTACAAGTGGATAGTTGAGGAGAAGGGATATTTTGCGCATGTCATGTGGATAAGATCGGATAGGAATGGGGTGCTTGCTGAGCTTTCTGTTTTCTTTTGGCAAGCTGTTTTCGTATGGGAAAGAGATTAGGATGCGAGGTGCAGGGCTTCTTCTATTCAATTCTATTCTCTTGAATCTTATTATATTTTATGTGACTAACTTCATGATTGGTCGTAGTTATTGAGTGATTAATGATGGATTGGTGATTCGGATTCCTTGAGGGGTTTTGGATTCTTCTTTGTGAATTATGATGCCCCCATTTGTCTGCTACCAGTGCCAAGGATTTTAGTGCTCTGTCTTGTTGGCTAATTCAGATGGAAAACTTTAAAGCATAATTAAGGGTAGGGCATCGGGGGGGTTAATTCCTTATCTAAATTACCATCTCGAGAGAATGAAAACCTAATCACAATTAATTTGGTGAGTTGGCAGTTCCCACTTTTTCCGCCCAGAGAAGTTGAAATATACGTAAACGTAGGCGTATTAAGATTACTAAGTTTAGCCGCAATCAGTACATTCAAATCTGTTTTCTTGAAAAAATTATACCCTAAATCTTTTTTATCGTGTTATCTATAATTTAATTTATTAAAATTTAGTCATTGTTATGAATATATTTATTAATGGTGGATATCCATATATTAAGTTAAAGTTTAATGGGTTTTATTATTAGGGTTTAATACCCATTGGAATTAGGGTTTTCATCTTATGCCTATAAATATAGACTTTGGGACAAAGCATTGTACACAACCCTACTTTTGAGAATATAATAAAATCTCTCTTTGTCTCTCATCTTTGTTCTCCTATTTTATTCTTGTTCTTTACTTTATTCACAACACGTTATCAGTACGAGACTCTAACCAACGGAGGTGTTTGTCGTTCGAATCTTGAAGGAGTTATTGAAAAGAATTTGTTATTGGCATAAATCAAAGATAAGTTCTTCTCCCTCAATTATATTTTAATTATCGGTTATTTTTCTCTCTTGATCTTTGATTTAATTTTTAATTTATTAAAATCTTTGGTTGTTTGATATTTATGTAGCGATAAAGTGGCTCAAAAACCATGGTTCTTGTCGATAATTCCCGTAAAGATTTTAACAAGATATTGATAACTAAATCTATCATATATTCAAATTAGTGGAAAGTTCGGTATGTTTTATTTATTTAATTTGAAACTTCTTTTTCTTTATTTATAACGAATATTTGATTATTTTATTATTATGATGAAAGTTTATGTTTTTAATCATGTTCAAAGTATTACATGATATTGAAACAAATATTAAACCTTTAATTAATTAATATGTTCTTTGTTATGTTGGTTTAATCCGAGTATATTGGTTGGACATCCCGTTCTGCGAGGCTACTGGTCTCAAAGGAGGTTCTTTTTAAAGGACCTTGTGGACTGGTTTAACAACGCTGCGTATAAGGATTAAATTTTTGTTCCTTGTATGTATTGTATATATATTGGTTGCTTAATTATTATTTAATAGTTTGAATGTTATAAAGTTTATATTTGCTTAAAAGCAATATTATTTTTATGTCGAAAAACTCGACTATAGAATTCTCCCAAATTCAAGTTACGAAAATCGTCTTGATCAAAGAATTTTTATGGGAGGCATTCCCTGAAGTGAATGCATGCATGATGTTTATTGCATGCAATTATTGGATTTATGACATTCCTTGAAGTGAATGCAAGCATGATGTTTATTCTATGCGATTATGCAAACATGATGTTTATTCCATGCGATTATGCAAGCATGATGTTTATTCCATGCAATTATACAAGCATGATGTTTATTCCATGTGGTTATACAAGCATGATGTTTATTTCATGCAATTATACAAGCATGATGTTTATTCCATGCGATAATTGAATTTGTTTCATTCCTTGAAGTAAATGCAAATGTGATAATTCACTATATGGTTAGTGAATAAAACTCAATTATGTGCCAGAGTATCACTGATAAGGATATGTTAGAAAAACATACTTAATTTTCACACATTAATATTGTTCTATAGACACAATATCGTAAAAAGGTTTTAAATACCTAATAGTCTCCGCTCCATTCCTTGAAGTGAATGTGATATTTTATAGCGGAAAGAATAAATGTCACATTAGTAATTGTGATCATGATTGGGATCATAAAATAGACATAGATAAGGTGATTATTTTGAGAATACTTATATCCACAAGAAGTGGAATTATAAAGATGACAAAAATGATAGAGATCATATTAAAATCTTTATGTTATCAATGTGATGGTACAAATCATTGATCTCGTATTTTTCAAACACCGAAGTATTATGGACTTTATCCATAATCATGAATGATAAATTAAAGAAAATATAAACAGATTTTCTTTGTGGCGAAAATAATGATGTTATTGATCCAACTCAATTGGATATTGATAATTTTCTCATAATCTTTCAAGAGAATAATCCGTCATTTATTTTATTTTCTTTAGATCTTTTATTTATTTTATTTTATATTAATTTATTTTTATTTATTATTTATTTATGTTAATTTACTTTATATATTATATATTTATCTTTTATGTTAATTTTTTTTCTTAAAAGAATATGATTACTTCCGGAATAAAGTATGTAATAATTTATGGCGATTTATGCTTAGCAGAAAGTGCAAGTACTCATACAATACTTAAGCATAAGAAATATTTTCCCATTTAAATACAAGGGAAATATGAGTACTATATCTCAAAGTACTAAAATATCGGTGCTTCGGAAGAGCTCTTGAGAGCTTATCTTTATTCCGATTTGATATGATATGCTATTTTTTTAATATTTTTCCATTCTTCAAAGTGAATGGTACAGAGCACATATTTTTTATTTCTCGAAGTGAATGAAATAAAACACGTACCAAAAGGTGCATAATTATGCATATTTTCCCATTTTAAATGTAAGTGAATAATATGATTACTATATCCGGAAGTACTAATATCACAGAAAGCTCCGACTGAGCAAATATGTTATTTGCCAAATGTAACTTTATCTCATATTTACAGTGCATTATACTCGTCAAAATTGCAAAGAAATATTGAGTTTTAAAGATATTTATAGAAATATATTGAGAATATTAGTTAAAGGGATGATGATTATCTCAATATTATGAGTATAACTCAAGGCTATAATAAAATTTTGGCAAAATTATATATATTGTCATTCATATTGTACTACATAAGAATTAGTACAAATTA
Organism: Abelmoschus esculentus; assembly: GCA_035048815.1. Taxonomy (NCBI): domain Eukaryota; kingdom Viridiplantae; phylum Streptophyta; class Magnoliopsida; order Malvales; family Malvaceae; genus Abelmoschus; species Abelmoschus esculentus. The sequence goes on from JAUCBN010000010.1 coordinate 4,376,176, forward strand.
AAGCTCATGCTATTGTAAACTAGATGTTTACTGATTATTTTATTTTACATGACGGGTTAGACCATCCCCGTTTAATTATGATGCAAAAAAAATGTTGACACTTTCATGTGGTCATTTATTGAAGAACTAGGAGTTTCTTCAAGGTAATTTTTCTTGTGATACTTGCTATTAAAGCATTTTGATTATTCAATCATCAACAACTATGATAGAGTGCAAATCTATTAATTTTTTGGAATGATACAAGGTGATATATATGGGCCCATACACCTTTCATACAATTCATCTAGATATTTTATGATTTTTATCGATGCATTGACTAGATGGTTATATGTATCCTTGTTATTAACCCGCAACTTGGTGTTTGCGAGGTTACTTGCTCAATTGATAAAATTATGAGAATATTTTTAGATTATCTTATAAAGACAATGGTCTTGATAATGTTGATGACATATCATTTTATATGTAGTATCACTAATTCGTATCAAGCCAACAAATGATTATAAGTTCTCCCCATTATAAATGGTTTTTGGTCAGGAACCAAATATTTTTCATCTCAATTTTTTGGGTGTGCGATATATATTCTAATTGCTCTACCACAACGCACAAAGATGAATTTTGTTGGGAATATATATAAGAGCTTCTGATAGAGGATTTATTGACTATCATTTTAATGAGTTAATTTACCCAATATTAGGAGGAGAAAATAAATAGCCAGGGAAAAAAATAAGTTGGAATAAATTATCATTTTCTCTTTTTGATCCACATAGTACACAATGTGAACTATAAGTTCAATAGATAATTCATTTAGCAAATCAATTGCCAGATGATTTTATTGACCTTAAAAGAGTGACTAAGTCACGTAGACCAGCTATAAATGCTCCGATCAAATTTGATGTCGTGGAAGGATAAACTCTAGTTGCTAATGAGTCTAACTTATGCTTAAAGCGTAGTAGACAAGTAAGTTCCAAAGATAAGAGATCCTTGAAAAGAAAAATGAGCTATATTTTATGATGGTCTGATCGAGGAATCAATGATTATAAAAATCTCTAGAAGAGATTAAATGGTCTCCAACAGAGACATTGACATGACTCAGGTACCTAACAATAAAGAGATCTCAATAGATTATGTCATGTCTGGTAATAAATGGAACTGAAATTAAATCGATGTTGTTAACATATTTGCATGCAATATAGCACTAGAGATTTTATTTGATGATGTGGATCATGAATCATTGTCAATTAGACAAAGAAATGATTGACCAACATGAAAGAGGCAATTGAGGCGAAACTAAAAATCTCTTTTCAAAAGAGAAGTATTGGGGCCTATAGCTCGTACATTGAAATATGTAAAGCTCGTAGATATAAACGAGCCTTTGTGAGAAAGAGAAATCAAAAGGGGAAATCATGAGATATAAGCTCATTTGATTGCACAAGGATTCTTACAAAGACATGAAATTGAATGAGGAAAATATATTCCTCGGTGGTGGATGCAATTACTTTTAGATATTCTGGCAATAAATGAAATAGTTTCATCTAATGGATGTTGTTACATCTTATTTGTGTGAGCCTCTTGATAAAAACATTTACATGAAGCTTCTAAAAGAATTTAAACTGCCAAAAGTAGTTAATTCAAGTTCTCGAGAATATTATTCAACCATATTAAATATATCTTTTATGGATTGAAAGATTTAGGCGTATTTAATATAATCGCCTCATTGAATACTTATTAGCATAATGCTATATGAATTGTTTAATTTCTTCGAGCATTTTGATTAAGTGGATTAGTTCTGAAATTTTATTATTGTCGATGATTTGAATATATTTGAGACTCGTGAAGAGATCTCAAATCTATGTGCATCAATCGACATACAGAAAAATGTTGAAAGAGACTTTATATGAATAATGCATATTCATTAATCACCCTTATGGTTGTTAGGTCTCTTAGTGCAAACAAAGATTCTTTCTGCCTCAAGAAAAGGGTAATGATATTCTTGGTCTAAAAGCACAATATATACATTATTTGATCAAGAAGCATCGTGTCTTAGCTGGTCTAGAAATATTATTTAAGTGTTACGAGATCTTTACCTTTAAATAATTGTTATGCATGAGGCAAAACCGAAATGTGTTTGGCTAAACATATCTCGAAGATATGTGAATGTTTTTTACAAGATAAGATGCAAGCTATCTTGTAAAGAGATAATACAAAATTTATATCTCAAGATGGATATATTAAATATGATAAAACGAAACATATTTCTTCAAGTTTCGCCCCTCATGATTTTTAGATGAATATTATTCAATGAATCATTTCAAGCAATGATTTGAAAGATTTATCCACTAGTGCATGATCTACTGCAACATTTGAAGTTTGTATTCAATATTGAATTATGAAGATTCAAAAATCTTATATGATATTTTCATGAGGGGGAGTAAATACGCGTTGCACTCTTTTTCCCTTAACCGGGGTTTTGTCCCAATGGGTTTTCCTGGTAAGGTTTTTAATGAGGCAACATGTTATGCGTATCAAAGATGTGTGTACTCTTTTTCCTTTACTAAGAATTTTTTTCCCACAAGGTTTTTATCTTAGTAAGGTTTTAACGAGGCACATTATCTTCATGGATATCCAAGGGGGAGTGTTATGAATGTATTTATTCATGGTGGATATCTATATATTAAGTTAAATTTTAATAGGTTTTATTATTAAGGTTTAATACCCATTGGAATTAGGGTTTTCATCTTATGCCTATAAATATAGACTTTTGGACAAAGTATTGTACACAACTCTACTTTGAGAATATAATAAAATCTCTCTCTTTGTCTCTCATTTTTGTTCTCCTATTTTATTCTTGTTCTTTACTTTATTCACAACAGTCATTTAATTTTTATATCGCTTTTTAATATATAAATAAGTTGTATTGAAAAATTATATCATGAGTGATTTTCACCAAATCATTTATTGGATCAATCAATCAAAAAACATATATTTAATTATTTTTTATCTTATTTTGTTACCGAATGAATATTCACTCGATAAAAACTAATTAAACGTATCAGTTGATAAAAAGATAAGATAAAAAAATAATTAATGTATACTTTTGATTAGTTAGTCCATAAATAATATAATGAAAATGACTCATGATATAATTTTTCGAAAATTGATAATTATAAAAGAGTAAATTATAAATAAATTAATAATATAAAAAATAATTAATTAATTTTAATAAACAAAACTAACGTGATAAAAAGATTCAAAATATATTTTTTCTTTCCCTTATATATATATTTATATAGCGTGCTTTCAAGTTCGACAAATTGTTGTTGGTCTGACCAATTATAATCTTTGTTGTGTGAAAATGCCTAAAATTCATTGTGTAACACTTTAAAAAAATAAAAATAAAAATAAATATGGATAGAGGTAAGATTGTAGGGTGTCAAACCCACAACCACCTGTATGTTCAACCTGCAACCTAACCAGCTAAGCTAAGTAGCTCTTGAGTTTTAATCTCCAACCGCTTGCCTATAATCTATTCCAGTTTCGGATAATAAAAATAATAATAGATTCGAATTATATCTGACATCTTATGTTGGATCCTTTTTAGATCTAATTTGATACCTTCGAACCAAACCCCCCTCTCTCTCACTAAACCCTTCGGTCGCCGGCCGATCTAGCGCACCGCCGGTCCGTGCCCTGCACCGCCACCGTCGTGACCGCCGCAACCCCCGGAGCGAAACCCCTCTACCGACGTGTCGTACTGCCGCCTGAGTCACCGACAATCTAAGCGTGAACCTTCGAGAAAACCCTAGGGTTTCGTCGAGGTTTTAAACCGGTTTTTCGGCCGTTCTAGTGACCGAGCCAGCGCGTCGACGGCTTCTCCGTGTCCACCATGCTGAGGCGAGCAGAATGCCTCCGTTCTCGCAGCCGTTGGTCGCCGTTTAGGCCTTCACCGGAGAACCTTAACCGGTTCAGGTTTAGGTAAGTTGGGGGTCGTTTTAAGGATTTTTCTAGGTGTTGAATGATCATATGGTGGGTTAAAATTGTTTTTTTTTAGTTTTCCGACCTAAAGGGGTATTTTCCGATCGTTTTAGGCCGCGCGTGGCCTTCACGCGCCGTCGCTGGCGATTTTCGGCCACCGCGGACGGTTGCCGGGAGCCATCCGGTCTGAACCGGTCAACCCGAGTCAAAACAGCCTTGAACCGGTTAAACCGAACCGGTCCAACCCGAACCAACCCGAACCGGCCCAACCCGAACCGACCCGTTGACCGACCCGTTGCCTAGACCTGACCCGTTGACCGACCCGACCCGTTGACCAGTGACGTCAGCGTTGACTGCTGATGTGGCTATCGACGTCAGCGTTGACTACTGACGTGGCAGTCGACGTGGCAGCTGACGTCAGTGTTGACTGCTGACGTGGCAGCTGACGTCAGTGTTGACTGCTGACGTGGCAGCTGACGTCAGCATTGACTTTGACCAAAAAGTCAAAATTTTCAAAAACCCCTATTTTATGTTTTTCGACGTCCTGAGTCCATCCGTGAAGTCCGTTTTTCGAAATTCAATCCCGAAAGCCTCCAAATTGGACTTTAAAGTCTTGAGTCAAACTTTTCTTTTAAGTTAAGTTAAGTTAAGTTCAGAGTTTTAATCTAGGTCTAATATCGATACCTGTTTACTTGTAGGATCTCATAGTCCTCCCGATCGAGTACCGACCCAACCCGATTCCTCCTGATTCGACCCGACTCGTGATCCGATTGTGACTCGTATGTATTCTCATCTCTAGTGAATAAATTTAGTGTCTAGATTCCTGTATTGATATAAAATTTGATCGTGTACCTATAGGGTCCAGTACTGCTGCAGAGCGAGGCTCAACCGCCCAGTAGACCACCTGTGTGCTTCTACTCTTTTGAGGTGTGTTTCCTTACGTGCTATATGTTGTATATTATTGCTTACCCGTTTTTACAAACCAAGCATGTGCACATGACTATTTCCGGATTTTACCTAGATACGTATGTTGAACTTGATCATATTCTGTTTTACTGTATGCCTGATATATTTTGTATGACATGTCCTGATTTAGCATTACATGATATCTGGATAATTACTGTCACTGCCATCATTATACCTGCTATTACTGCATGCCTGTCACTTTAGGTTTAGGGATGATGTGTAGTGCCTGTTATTCGGTTCAGCCTTGATCCAGCTGGTAATTTCGTCCTGTTTACGGTTCCTAGCTACGGTTAGGGTAATTCCATCTTGATATCGGTTCTCGTGCTACAGCCGGGGTAATTTCACCTGTTACCTAAGGTGATTCCTTAGGCCGGTACCTTTGCCCCATCGGGCTTAGGTTAATGCCTGTATCAGATATTGTTCTGGGAACCGTATCCTGGAGATCGGTTGGAGGGTAGAATATCATGCCATGCACCTCATGCATTGTTTTCTGATATCATTATATATATTTGTTATACCTGTGATTTTTATGCACTGTTGGAACACACTGGGCTCCATAGCTCATACCTGTTTTCTTCCCCTTTCAGATAACCGTAGATAGGCATCCCAGATTTCGGCACTCGGAGGATCTACACCTTTCAGATTATCTATTGATGTAATTCTTATATTTTTCAGGTTTTTAGTAGGGTGACATGTGCCTTTATTTTACAACTGATATGCCTATATTTTGTTACTGATTGGTTTTAACTTATCATGTTTTATTATTGTGACATGGGATGTCTTATGAACAATATTTTAAGCACTCATTACTTTGAGATTGATGATCTTTTATGATCATTTGGATTTATGGTCGAAACTATGATTTTGATAGAATTGTCATCTTTACAGGATATCTTGACTTTGGTTAAACTTGTATTTGTTTTATATTCGTTGGAAAAAAATGTGACTACTTTAGGTCGGGTTTTTCGCATAAGTCGGTCTAGGGGGTTACATTTAGTTGGTATCAGTGCTTTTAGTTTTAAGATTCTCGGACTGTGATGGGTCCTAAACAAAACGTTTTCTGTTAAACTGTTTTAAATTAATATCTGAAAGGCCATGTCACTTATATCTTTTTGTATTGTGTATGATTCTCCAGTACCAATTCTAATCTCATAAACTCTATTCTTGTAGATTACTTGAGACTCATGAGTGTCCGTAGAGCTCGTCGGACCACCCGAGGGCGTGGTCGTGCGACTAGCTTCGCCGATCCTGTAGAGGAGCATATCAGTGGCCCTCCGCCCATCACTCCTGTAGACCCTCCCATTCCTGCTAGCACCACTGTACCGCCTGGCCCACATCCTCCTACAGGCATAGGTATGTCTACCCCGGTCAGAGGGGCACCTGTACCGAGCACTGAGCCTGCTACCACAGTGACAGATGAGACCCTTAGTAGACAGTTCCTTCAACTGATACAGGGAGCTGTCAGAGCTTCAGGTGCTATGCCAGATGCTCTTATCTCCCAGATCCTGATCGCCAATGTAGTGAAGACTTTTTTTGGATCCTTGACAGGTGCACCTTCTGAGGCTGAGTCATGGTTGTATGATACCGAGAGACGTATGGATCAACTGGGTTTGGATCCAGCTAAGAGATATTTAGGAGTTGTATCTATGCTCGATGGTAGTGCCCACGTCTGGTGGGAGTCTGTGGTTAGTAGTGTATCCCCTGATATGTTGACTTGGGACTTCTTCAAGGAGCGGTTCAAGAACCGATTCCTTGGTGAGCGTTATCTGAGAGAGAGGCGTCAGGCCTTCAAGGACTTGATTCAGGGTACCATGAAAGTGGTCGAGTATGAGTTACAGTTTCTGAATCTGATGAGGTATGGTGCTGGGTTGGTGGCTACAGAGAAGGATAGGTGCGACAAGTTTATTGAGGGTCTCCGTATTGGTATTAGAGACAGAGTAGCCACGCACCATGATACAGTATTTGAGGATCTTGTGAATCGTGCAAAGACAGCTGAGGACTTGGAGAAGCTTTCTGATAGTCAGATTATCAGGGATCAGGATCGTGATAGGGGCAGAGATAGGGATCGTAGGAAGGACCATAACCGATCTGGGGGACACGGCCATGGTGAGTCCTATAGTCGCCGTGATAAGAGGGCTCGATCTGCATCGAGTCAGAGAGGTGGTTCTTATCATCGGCCTACGGCACCTTAGGACTCTACCGTCAGCCGAGGTGGTTCTTCTGGGTTTCTGACTGTATCAGCATGTGACTTTTGTGGCAACCTGTATAAGGGCGAGTGTAGGAAGAAGACTGGAGCATGTTTTCGATGTGGTTCATCCAAGCACTTTCTGAGAGACTGCTCACACCCACCTTCTGCTGGTCGACCATCGACCCATCCCCCTGTGCACACTCAAACTCCTTCCCGATCTCAGACATCTGTTCAGACACCTACTACGGGGCGTTTTCAGGGTAGAGCTTCTGGGTCTGTTGCTAGATCAGATACCCGGGGCTGAGGCCACCAGAGTGGTAACCACTTATTTCTGAGGCTCGTCAGCCAGCACTAGTTTATGCTACCAGACATCGTGATGACCGAGATGAGCTAGATGTTATCGCAGGTACTTTTACCATCCTTTCTGTCCCGTACTTTGCCTTGCTTGACAATGGTTTCACCCACTCCTATATATCCAAGTCAGTATCTGGTGAACTTCCGATCTCTGTTGAGGACACAGAGAGTGTTGTTACCGTTACGAGCCCTGTGGGACAATCCTTATCTGTGAATAAGTTGTTTCGGAGATGTCCCCTCGTTGTGGAAGGGGAAGTGTTTCTTGCGGATCTTATGGAACTTCCTTTACAGGAGTTCGATCTCATCCTGGGGATGGATTGGTTATCTGAGCATCGTGTTAGTCTGGACTGTGAGGCCAAAAGGGCCACGTTAAGGGCTTAGGATGGACGATCCGTAGTTTTGGTTGGTGAACGTCGAGGCTATCTGACCAATGTTGTATCAGTTTTGACTGCTGACAGGATGATCCGTAAGGGATACGAGACCTTTATTGCCTGTTTCCTTAACACAAAGGGGTCTCTATCTAAGATCGAGGAGATTCGTACTGTTAGCGAGTTTCTTGAGGTTTTTCCTGAGGAGCTACCGGGTCTCCCTCCAGACAGGGAGGTTGAGTTCGAGATTGAGACTTATCCTGGATCAACACCAGTTTCTATGGCCCCGTATCGTATGGCTCCGAAAGAGTTGAAGGAGTTGAAAGTTCAGTTACAAGAACTGCTTGACCGAGGGTTCATCCGACCTAGCTCTTCACCCTAGGGAGCTCCAGTACTCTTTGTTAAAAAGAAGGATGGTTCCCTTCGGTTGTGCATCGACTACCGGAAGCTGAATAAGCTAACGGTGAAAAATAAGTACCCTTTACCCAGGATTGATGACTTGTTTGACCAATTTCGGGGAGCTACAGTCTTCTCGAAGATTGATCTTCGATCTGGGTACTATCATTTGAAGGTTAAGGGATCGGATGTTGCTAAGACTGCTATCCGCACCAAGTACGGGCATTACGAGTTTTTAGTGATGCCTTTCGGGTTGACTAATGCTCCTGCTGCCTTTATGAACCTGATGAACCGAGTCTTCCGACCCTATCTGGACCAGTTTGTTGTAGTGTTTATTGATGATATCCTGGTTTACTCTCGCTCTGAGGACGAGCATGTTGGGCATCTGAGAGTAGTGCTGCAGACTCTTAGAGAGCATCGGTTATATGCCAAGCTAAGTAAGTGTGAGTTTTGGCTTAGTGAGGTGGCTTTTTTGGGACATGTTGTTTCAGCTAAGGGTATCCAGGTGGATCCGAGTAAAATTGATGCAATCACCAGTTGGAAGCCTCCTAGAAACGTGTCTGAGATCCGTAGTTTTCTAGGCTTAGCTGGGTATTACCGATGCTTTGTCGAAGGTTTTTCCATCATCGCTGCCCCTTTGACAAAGCTTCTAAGGAAAGATGTTCCTTTTGTGTGGTATGAGACCCAGCAATCTAGTTTTGACCAGTTGAAATCAGCTTTGACCCAAGCTTCAGTTTTAGCACAACCTGAGTCAGGAAAGGACTTTACAGTTTACAGTGATGCCTCGCATTCTGGACTTGGATGTGTTTTGATGCAGGATGGCAAGGTGATCGCTTATGCATCACGCCAGTTGAGACCACATGAGTGTAACTATCCCACCCATGATCTTGAGCTTGCTGCAGTGGTTTTTGCTTTGAAAATCTAGAGACACTATCTCTCCGGAGAGAAGTGTTATATCTTTACCGATCATAAGAGGCTGAAGTACCTCCTTACTCAAAAGGAGCTTAATCTGAGACAGCATCGTTGGTTGGAGCTTCTTAAGGATTATGACTGCGAGATTAAGTATCATCCGGGGAAAGCTAATGTTGTGGCTGATGCTTTGAGTCGTAAGACCATATCAGACCTGAGATCCCTGTTTGCCAGGATGAGTGCTTATGATGATGGTAGCCTACTGGCTGAGTTACAGGTCAAACCGACCTTGGCCGAGCAGATCAAGGCCAAGCAGCGGTTAGATGACTCCTTACTTTCTATTATGCAGCAAGTTGAGCAAGGATCCACCTCTGTTTATTCTTTTGATCAGGATGGAGTTCTTTGTTTTAACGGTCGGTACTGTGTACCCAACGATACTGAGTTGAGACAGACCATTCTCAGAGAGGCTCATAGTAGTCCTTATGCTATGCATCCCGGAGGGGATAAGATGTATCAGAACTTGAAACAGAGATACCGTTGGGTAGGTATGAAAAAGGATATCTCAGACTATGTATCCAGATGCTTGACATGTCAGCAGGTGAAAGCGGAACATCAGCATCCTTCTGGTCTCTTGCAACCTATCAAGATTCCAGAATGGAAATGGGAGCGAATCACGATGGACTTTATTACTGGTTTGCCTCTGACCCTGTCTAAGAAAGATTCTGTCTGGGTTGTTGTTGATACACTTACAAAGTCGGCTCACTTTATTCCTGTCCGGGTCACTTATTCTCTAGAAAAGCTGGCTAGACTGTATATTTCTGAGATTGTCAGATTGCATGAGGTACCTTTGTCTATCATTTCAGACCGAGATCCGAGGTTTACTTCCCGTTTCTGGATAACTTTACAGTCTGCTTTGGGTACCCGTCTGAATTTCAGTACATCTTTTCATCCTCAAACAGATGGTCAGTCTGAGAGAGTGATACAGATCCTGGAAGATATGTTACGGGGTTGTGTTTTAGACTTCCGAGGCAATTGGAAGGATTTCTTACCCCTGGCAGAGTTTGCTTATAATAACAGTTATCAGGCTAGCATCCGTATGGCACCTTATGAGGCTTTCTATGGTCGTAGGTGTCGTACCCCCATCTGTTGGACAGAGTTGTATGATCGGAAGACTCTGGGTCCCGAGTTGATTCAGGAAACCGAGGAGACTGTCAATTTGATCCGAGATCGCTTAAAGAAAGCTTTTGATAGATAGAAATCATATACTGATCGGAGGAGGAAGGACATTGAGTTTGAGGTAGGTAATCAGGTTTTCTTGAAAGTCTTTCCATGGAAGAAAGTTCTGAGATTAAGGGCAAGTTGAGCCTGAGATATATTGGATCATACCGTATTCTGAAAAGAATCGGGCCTGTTGCTTATCAGCTAGAGTTACCTCCTCAGCTTAGCCGTATTCATAATGTGTTTCATGTATCCATGTTGAGACAGTACCATCCAGATCCGAGTCACATCATTCAGGTTCAGGATGTTGAGTTACGACCAGACCTGTCTTATAAGGAGGAACCTGTTCAGATCTTAGAGTTTGATGACATAGTTCTGAGAAGGAGGCGTATCCCTATGGTTAAAGTTCAGTGGAGAAACCGTAACCCTTCTGATGCCACCTGGGAGATCGAGGAGTCTATGAGGGAGAAGTTCCCGCATCTGTTCAGTTCAGGTAAATTTCGAGGACGAAATTTCTTTTAAGAGGGGAAGAGTTGTAACACTTTAAAAAAATAAAAATAAAAATAAATATGGATAGAGGTAAGGTTGTGGGGTATCGAACCCACAACCACCTGTTTGTTCAACCTGCAACCTAACCAACTGAACTAAATAGCTCTTGAGTTTTAATCTCCAACCGCTTGCCTATAATCTATCTCAGTTTCGGATAATAAAAATAATAATAGATTCGAATTATATCTGATATCCTATGTTGGATCCTTTTTAGATCTAATTTGATACCTTCGAACCAAACCCCCCTCTCTCTCACCAAACCCTTCGGTCGCCGGCCGATCTAGCGCACCGCCGGTCCGTGCCCTGTACCGCCACTGTCGTCGTGACCGCCGCAACCCCCGGAGCAAAACCCCTCTACCGACGCGCCGTACCGCCGCCCGAGTCGCCGGCAATCTAAGCGTGAACCTTCGAGAAAACCCTAGGGTCCGTCGAGGTTTTAAACCGGTTTTCCGGCTGTTCCAGTGACCGAGCCGGTGCGTCGACGGCTTCTCCGTGTCCACCGTGCTGAGGCGAGCAGAACGCCTCCGTTCCCGCAGCCGTTGGTCGTCGTTCAGGCCTTCACCGGAGAACCTTAACCGGTTTGGGTTTAGGTAAGTTGGGGGCCGTTTTAACGATTTTTCTAGGTGTTGAATGATCATATGGTGGGTTAAAACTGTTTTTTTTTAGTTTTCCGACCTGAAGGGGTGTTTTCCGATCGTTTTAGGCCGCGCGTGGCCTTCACGTGCCGTCGCTGGCGATTTCCGGTCACCGCGGACGGCTGCCGGGAGCCATCTGGTCTGAACCGGTCAACCCGAGTCAAACCAGCCTTGAACCGATCAAACCAAACCGGTTTAACCCGAACCGACCCGAACCAGCCCAACCCGAACCGACCCGTTGACCGACCCGACCCGTTAACCAGTGACGTCAACGTTGACTGCTGACGTGGCTGCCGACGTCAGCGTTGACTGCTGACGTGGCAGTTGACGTCAACGTTGACTTTGACCAAAAAGTCAATTTTTAAAAACCCCTATTTTATGTTTTTCGACGTCCTGAGTCCATCCGTGAAGTCCGTTTTTCGAAATTCAATCCCGAAAGCCTCCAGATTGGACTTTAAAGTCTTGAGTCAAACTTTTCTTCTAAGTTAAGTGAAGTGAAGTTCAGAGTTTTAATCTAGGTCTAATATTGATACATGTTTACTTGTAGTATCTCATAGTCCTCCCGATCGAGTACTGACCCAGCCCGGTTCCTTCCGATTCGACCCGACTCGTGATCCGATCGTAACTCGTATGTATTCTTATCCCTAGTGAATAAATTCAGTGTCTAGATTCCTGTATTGATATAAAATTTGATCGTGTACCTATAGGATCCAGTACTGCTGCAGAGCGAGGCTCAGCCGCCCAGTAGACCACCTGTGTGCTTCTACTCTTTTGAGGTGTGTTTCCTTACGTGTCATATGTTGTATATTATTGCTTACCCGTTTTTACAAACCAAGCATGTGCACATGATTATTTCCGGATTTTACCTAGATACGTATGTTGAACTTGATCATATTCTGTTTTACTGTATGCCTGATATATTTTGCATGACATGTCCTGATTTAGCATTACATGATATTTGGATAATTACTGTCACTGCCATCATTATACCTGCTATTACTGCATGCCTGTCACTTTAGGTTTAGGGATGATGTGTAGTGCTTGTTATTCGGTTCAGCCTTGATCCAGCTGGTAATTCCGTCCTGTTTACGGTTCCTAGCTACGGTTAGGGTAATTTCATCCTGATATCGGTTCTCGTGCTACAGCTGGGGTAATTTCACCTGTTACCTAAGGTGATTCCTTAGGCTGGTACCTTTGCCCCATCGAGCTTAGGTTAATGCTTGTATCAGATACTATTCTGGGGAACCGTATCTTGGAGATCGGTTGGAGGGTAAAATATCATGTCATGCACCTCATGCATTGTTTTCTGATATCATTATATATATTTGTTATACCTGGGATTTTTATGCACTGTTGGAATACACTGGGCTCCATAGCTCATACCTGTTTTCTTCCCCTTTCAGATAACCGTAGATAGGCATCCCAGATTTCGGCACTTGGAGGATCTACACCTTTCAGATTATCTATTGATGTAATTCTTATATATTCCGGGTTTTTAGTAGGGTGACATGTGCCTTTATTTTGCAACTGATATGCCTATATTTTGTTACTGATTGGTTTTAACTTATCCTGTTTTATTATTGTGACATGGGATGTCTTATGAACAATATTTTAAGCACTCATTACTTTGAGATTGATGATCTTTTATGATCATTTAGATTTATGGTCGAAACTATGATTTTGATAGAATTGTCATCTTTACAAGATATCTTGACTTTGGTTAAACTTGTATTTGTTTTATATTCGTTGGAAAAAAAATGTGACTACTTTAGGTCGGGCTTTTCGCATAGGCCGGTCTAGGGGGTTACACATTATATTTGACCGTACGATATGACTTTTTGGAAAACGTCGGCGTTCGGGTTTGGTGGCCGAAGACAATTCAAAGTAAACAACCCAAATTTATAAAGCTCAAGTCAAACGTTGACTTGAATATATCCTTCCCAAGAAAGCGAGGAATATGTTTTAGGCAAGTGGTTTAAGGCTTAGCCCAACTGCAACTCTGCCCATTTCTATAAAATGTGGACCGGCCTAGCTATTTCGAACACGATATGTATCGGTTTTTAATGTATAAACTTATAACCTCGGAAGCATGGGTACGGTAATCCCATACCATTTTAAGTACCTGAAATATTTTTGGGACGAATATTGTACGGGTACTACTGGGATACATATCGGAGACGCTCCACGTCAACAAGGTACGGTTGAGATATTTTTAGGACGTTTCGGGGACGACATTCAATCTTCATAAGCGTTCTTAAGGTTGTTTTACAGTTGAGAGACTTGCTTGCTTTAACATAAATTTTAATGGTAGTCCTACGATAAAGATCAAGTGAGCACCAAAAAAACAAACTCAAAAAAACCAGAGGAAAAAGTTGAAGAAAGTGTCGAAAAAGAAAGACTTAAGCCACGTGACAAAATAAATTTATTTTTAATTATTAATTATATTGTGGGGCCCAATATAATAAATTTATGATATTCAATACTTATATAATTATAGTCAATTTTTTTAATAAATATATTATTAAAAATATAAAAGTATTTTTATATTAATTTATTATTATTATTTTATTATTATTATTATAATATTGTTATCAAAGTTAGATTTTTTTAATATTTGTGTCAATTGTTTATGTATTTTGTTCTGAATATTTATTTTCTCATATTTTTTTATTTTTATAAATATAAAATGATATTTACACCTTGATAAATAAGTGATTAATTTTGAATTCATTGTTAGACGCGTTTAAGTCAAATTCGAACTTGAAAATAAATTGATTTTAAAGGATATTAATAATATTTAATTTATGTTTTTTTAATATTGTTCTAGACTTTGTTGTTTGAGATTTGACTTTTTAATATTGTAGGTATTTCTATTTTTTTTAATTTACTATAAAGTATAAAACTTAATGATTATTTAAATTTTTTATCTATTTAATATTTTAAATTTATTTTATATGTCGTACTCGTACCCTGTAATTTTAGAAATTGTTGTTTTCCGTCCTCATCCCTATCCTTGTATCTATATCGGTGCAACATAGCTTATAACTCAATATTAGTGGGTCAAAATTTATATAATATATATGTTTTAAATATAATTTTAAATGTAGGAACACTGCACCATAGTCGGCTCAAAATGATTCCATGCCAAGAGATTATATTATAGGTTTAGCTTATCACATCAATCATCTCGCTTTTGATCCTAGATACGATGCAGTATTCACTTGACTGCATATAAACAAAGCTTGACCCTATATAAAATATGTAAACGAAATTGAATCCAAATGGAACAGTTTCCACACATCTCTTAGGTCGACTTCCTTCTGTTATGGCTGAATAATTCAAGCAGAGCCTTGATTACAAGGTTGAAACTTCACAGGCTTGATATGGTCCAGGCCAAGATGATGGAAGAAGGGTGTAGATGAGTAGTGCATCTTGTTGCCCATTTCCGGATGGGGATCAGATCATCAAGTGGATCATACCTGGCTTCCACATTTACCTTTTCCCTCGTCTGCTCTTCAAGGACGAAAAAGAAACGAAAGTAATGATCATGCAGGACGACGTGCTTCGAGGAAAATGCCTTCAAATGTGGAGTGGAAACTCCAAGTCCAAGATATACAGTGACATAATCCGATTTTGTGCCATCTTTTTTTCATCCAAAAGTACAATGAAGTGAAAGTGAAAGAACTTCTCCAATTCAACATCAGTCCTCTAATACATCCAGGCTTAGAAAAACAAAAAGAACGCCTTTGTGAGCTACACTGTCCGAGCTAGGCTAAAAGTGTATGGCAGGTGCAGGCTTTAACTGAGTCATTAGATGCTTTCATCTGTGTTAGTATTAGCACTGGCACACAATGCCATACCAGCTTCCATCTTGACTCCCTTTGGAAGTTCAGTACATTATCTGTAATAAATCACCCAAACTAAAATTGTCACAATTATACCATGCACTTGTTAAGAAAACTAAAGGACGCATTTCTTCAATTCTGTAGTACCTAGGGGTGAGCAAAACTCGACTCGAAAAAACAAATAACTTGACTTGACTCGAGACGAAAATACTCGATTCGTTTTGACTCGACCCAAAATTTCATAAACTCGACTCGACTCAAAAAAATTTCAAATAAAGTTCAAGTTGTAAAATGGAAATTCGAATAACTTGAAATTTTTAGTAATTAAAGAATTAATTTTTAAGTTTGAGACGAGTCTATCAATTTTTTTAATATATACATTAATATATAAAAATATAAAGAAATATTGTTATATATGAAAATATATATATTATATAATTAGAGAAATTCATTTAAATTGAAATCAAATCATACTATAACATGATAGGAACTCGAAAACTCGACTCGAATTTCTTAAACTCCCTCGAACCGAAAAAATTTCAAATAAAGTTTGAGTTATAAAATATGACTCGTCAACTCGAATAACTTAATTTTTTTTTAACTTAACTCGACTCGATCGAATATTCACCCCTAGTAGTACTTGATAAGACGCATGCTAAAGTAATAGTATATATACTATTGTCTATAGATGGCTTCCGTTGCTACAGACCAGTAAACAATATGCGGATAATTTGCCAAAAAGAAACAATGATGTCATTTTCATGGACACCCCCACACTTCATTGTCCACCTTCACCACCACTAAACTTGCTCAAAACGAAAAATACAAACATCAAGAGTTTGTGTGACTGTGAACCGAATGTCAGAACTTTGGTTGTGGCCACTGGTAGATCCCCTTGGCGGCTTTGTAGAAATAAAGTTTGGTCAACAAACAAGGTGCCGACTCTGCACTGACTTGGAGGCTGGAGCATATTTTTGTTGATGGTGGGAGACAGATTTCAAACTCGTTAGACATGGATCTGTGTCTGCAGCAAATAGAATTTAGACAGGTAAAGAAAATAAAAGAACTAGGCAAGTAAAATTATATTCCTATAGAACAGCAACCAACAGGCAACAGGTTCCATTAGGACCATTATTATTTCTTGACTAATGCTAAAGGTGGAACCTTTTTCTGATAAGGTTATTGCTACTGTCTGGTTTCGTCCTCAACTACTCTTCATTCATACATAATTTCAATCCCCATCTTCATTATGATTATATTCCCTTCACCCCACTAATATTATCGTTTATCATCATTAACCCTTCTTTAGTGTAAAGCTATTATATTCTCAATTCAATTATCAAGTTTTGAATCGAAGGGTTAGAGTTGAAGTTGAAGAAGAGGATCAGGTTCTAGTGTTTGATAATTCGTACTATCAGGGAAGTACAAAGAAAAATGGATGGACAAAATAATCCAACGATCCACATCAATAAAAAAGTTGGAATCCATCGGTGGTCATGAAATATCAAAAAGGAAGCGGAAACACGGAGACGCTCGTGCTCAGAGTTTGGAAGATATTGATATACATAAAATACTACCCCTTAACTCAACCATGGTTAACTTAACCCTACTATCACGTTAATTAAAATACCCCCTCTCCCTTCTTGCTCATTCGGTTTTTGAAGCTCACTCCTTTCGCCTACTTTCTTTACCTACTTGCTTGAAACCCAAGTAATCTCCGGCCAACAAAAGGATTAGATTTTTTGTTTTGTTTTGAAGATCAGACGGTGGTTAGTTGAGGGAAAATGAGTTGCAACGGTTGCCGAGTGCTCCGAAAAGGGTGCAAGGAGTCATGCATGTTACGGTCAAGCTTACGTTGGATCGAATCTCCCGAAGCCCAAGGCAACGCCACCTTATTTCTTGCCAAGTTCTTCGGCCGTAGTGACCTTCTTTCTCTTATCTCCTCCGTCCCTGAATCCCAACGCCCTTGTACTTTTTCTAAGTTACTTTATTTTCTATTTACATTATGGATTTCCTGTTTTGATTCTTTTACATATATTTAAGTTTCCTTTTTTTGTTTGGATTTGTATAGCTTTGTTTCAGTCTTTGTTGTTCGAGGCATGTGATCGTACTGTGAATCCGGTGAACGGAGCGATTGGTCTGTTATCCAGTGGGAACTGGCACATCTGTCAGGCGGCGGTGGATACGATTCTTCAAGGCGGAGCGCTACGGCCTATTCCGGGCGTTTTAGCCGGAGTTTGGACGCCGAGTTGCGATGAGTCATCTGATCGTTTTTGTGGCAACAACTCGAACTTCCAGAGCCGCTACGCTGAGTCGAACCCTTTGATGAGAATGATGATGGAGAACCAAACGGCGTCGGATCTAAGCCTCTCTTTGATGACTAAGTCCGGCGGAGGAAGACGTGTCGGAAGGCGATACGATGAACAAAAGAAGATAGCCAAAACGCTGTCTCTTTATTCGGAGGAATCGGAGATAACTACTTCCGAGAGCGACGGCAATGAAGGAAGCCAGAAGAGAAAGATTTTAAAACTCTTCGTCTGAGAAAACTTGACCTAAAGGGAAAAAAATAGAACGGTCTTTTTTTATAAGCCGGCGGTAATGTAGTGAATAAGGAAGATAAAATAATCGAGAGAACAGAGTTTTTCTACTTCTCCTCTGATTTAATATTATAATTACTTTATAAATTTTGTCGGAGTGAAAAATTGATGATATGCTGCGGGGCATCGGGGAGAAAAAGTCTTCTGCCTTTTTTTTTTTGTCTGTCTTTTATAAAATTTTATTAAAAATTTAAATTTTAAACCTTAATCTTTATTTTTTATATTTTAAATCTTAAACTTTGTATTAAAGAAATACATTTTATCCTTAATTTTTTAAACCCTAACTAAAACCTCTAAACTAAAACCCTAAACCCTAAACCTCTAATTTGAAATAGAGACATAAATGGAGGCATAAGAAAAGATAAACGATTTGCTCCTGGTATTTGAGAGATGACTCACCGGTCGACACGGTTCAAACTCTCATTGAGGAACCGGATCCAAAAATATTAAAGAAAAAAAGCATTTGAGTTGTGAAATTAAATTAAAGATTGTGCGTAATAAATTTTAATTTTATTTTTTATAGTTTTCGCATAAAATTTTGTTTAAACCCCTTATATTTTAAACTCTTAAACCTAAAACCTTAAAATTAAATCACTCGTGAAAAAATTTATTTTCACCATATATATTGAATATAAATTTAATATTAAAATATTAACTTTTAAATCCAAAATTTTGTAATGTAAAAACTTTTTTCACAATCGGAGCATAAAATATGTTATCAAAGTAAATTGTATTTTATATACAAAATGAAAAGATTAGATCTAATAATTTAAGGGTAATTATTTCATATACGGGTGATAGAAAAAATTACAAGCATTTTAGTTTTAGGATTTAGTGGTTTAAATTCGATGAGTTAGTTGTGATTAGAATTTAGGATTTATAGGTTAAAACAATAATTTCTAACTTGTTAAACTCTAGATTCTAATCATATCCCATAAATTTTAAACCTATAAACTTAAATCACTAACCTCTAAACTTTAAATTTTAAAATTAAAACGTGTATAGAATTTTAATACATATATTTAATATAAATTTCATAATTTAGAAAGGTGAATTTAATAAAAATATAAACATTTTACATAATTTGATATAAATATATGATTTGTAACTTAAAGTTGACAAGTAAAGGGAAAAAAACAGTTGATTTTAAGAGCTTTATCAGGTTATCTATGTTCTTAAGCTCTCTTTTTTTATTGATATCTATAGACAGAAGCACTTCATCCTTAACTATCTAACTGCTGATAATATTCGATATTATTTGCTTTTCTAACATGTTTTTCACTTTGAAGACCAATGGAAGCATATGAAATATATACTGAAGCAAGCCAAGCAGTAGAATCTTTTAACCCTAAACTCAGACAACAATATCAATGTACAAGATTGGAAGCACAAGCAGGTCTGGAAGATGAAGTCAGCTGAGGAAAAACACATGGATTAAGAAAGACATACACCAGGCGTGGTTTGTTAATTGTTACAGGTATTGTTTAAAACAGTAAAACGAAGAGATGGTGGGGAGGGAGAAGATGGGAAGGGAAAGAGTGGATCCCAAAAGGAAAAAAGAAAAGAAAGCTTAGTGGGTTTCACGTCAGTGTGTCCCTCCCACTGTTCCACCCAAAGTCCTCCTCCATTGGAAGTGGGTTCCACGGCATAACCCATCTTCTCCTCCCTTGTCAACAAAGACAAAAGGTTCATGAATGGGAAAGGGACTGAAAAGACATGGAGATAGAAAGAAATACTTATTCTTACAGACTAGCGCTTCGCCGCGTCGACTGCATATGCTGTGGATCACACAAATTCTTTTTATATATATATATATTTAAATTAAAAAAAACACCTTTTTCCTTTGTTGGGTAGTAGCTCCACTCATTTACACGTCACTGAAAAGAGGTTTTAGTCATTTGATTCATATTCTTCTGCAAAACCGAAAGGAAAAAGTGTTTTTGTTGATGTAAAAATTGTTGTCCTACAGCGTTATCATGGATGGTTGGTTTTAATGTTTCCAACCATCCTGGTCTTTTTCAGAAGTAAATTTGATTGTATTTCTCTCTCAACAACACTAGTCAGTTTTAGAATGAGGAATATTACTAGTTACTACTATGAAGAAAGCCCAGAGGCTAAAATCTGTAAATCATCCAAGACTACTACTTTCACCCTTCTGAGGATGAAAACAGGTTAAACACACATATCCATGTCTAAAGAAGGGTTTAAATGGGTGAAAATAGTTGCTTGCAGTAAAACGATGAGGGCAGCCTTCTTATATTCGGATGAGGCAGGAAGGGTGGTTGGTGAGCAAGGAGTCGCGGTCCAGGACCACCCCTTGAGAAACCAGAGAGAGAAATACGCAGTTTGAAATGTAATGGAAAAGGTCAACAATGAGAAATACGCAATTCAGGCTTACCTCTGCATTATAGGTCTGGGAAGACAGAGCAGCTTCTGCTCTAGCATTAGCAAAAGGCATTGCAACAGCCTATTATATGATGTAGCCTCAACAAATGAGCATCCGAACCCTTATTCTCCCCGATCTTAAAAAGATCATCAGCAAAGCTCAAGATTGACGGAGTGCGTGTGTGTGTGCACAGGGGCATGCATGCATGCATGTTTTGTTACGCTTCTTACTACATAGAAATTTTATAGATTGTGCATTAAATCAGGCTCATAAGGTATTTAGGAAGTCGATAATACTGTGAAAAAGAAATTGGAATTAAAGTTATCCCCACTGCTTTGCTCTCCATGATTAACAAATCTAATAAAGAGAGATTGCCTGTTCCTCCAGAACAGCACCACCATTTACTACCCCAGTTATGCGAAAACAGTTTTCTTCTGCATTGAACGAGCTGGATGAGAAGTATCAACATGAATTGAGCTGCCAGTTTTGACAATTATAGACTAAGATAGCACGTTGGGTGGGCATAGTTTAGTCTATTTGGTCAGAAATCTAACATCTGCCTAGCAGCTATGGGCGGCAAGAGAAGAACAGTCAGTTATAATTGGAGATCCAAAATGACACTGCAGTCAAAGAAATATTTATAATAGATAGGCTAGTTAATTCATAAAATGGAAATGACATTAACGATGCAAGGCCAAATACCAAACAGATTCATACACAAACACAATAAACTGGTTAAAATACGAGACGATGAAATTTCATAGCCACCTTCTTCAAATGATAGAATCGACTTTCAGATGACTAAGTGGAACCACCAATCTTGGGATTATCAGGAGGTGGGGTTTTGGGGATATATGGATTAAGAGGACTACCATGCTCAATAGGACCAGGTTTTATTGATGCCTTTGAACTTGGAACTGGATCAATGGGCTGGTAATCGTCCATATCCACACTTCTCTGCTTTCCATTGCTTGGACTATCGCCAATCCCCTGCAATTTCAAGTGAGAAAACGTCTCAAAATTCTAAAACAAAATAAGGCTTCTCTTAGCTGGTTCTGGCCATGCATGAAGTGAATGCATACCTTCAGCTTCCTACTTGTTCCAGTCACCCTCGTACCATCAACGTGTTGCAGAAACTCCATACCTGGGATAGTAGGACATTTAAATTATTATTAATTCATATAGTGCTACATATCTATGGTTGCTTCCATTATTTTAGTAGATTTACCAACACAATGCATTAACTTTAGCAAGAAACATTTGATCATTGGCTAAGAAAAGAAGAGGATAATTCTGATCACCAATTCCGTGAAAAGCTCTGCTTGAATATCATGAATTGTCATTGACATGCAAAGCTGCAATTTTAAGCTACATCATTTTATTGGCATGATTTATATAGAGTCCAAACATAGCCTACAAGTGGATCAACTAGTTATAAATAATTGCTTTACTCTACAGCCGGCAAGGCAACAACCCAAAGAAAGAAAACAAAGACGAGAATTGGGGATAAAAGACAGCTTGAGAATAACGAATTTAAGACAATTGACCAAAATCACTGCCGTAAAACGTGTATAACAAGAAATAGGATATAGTGAGGTCATTTTCTTTAGATGGCAACAAGCCATGTGCAGTTACCAAAGTTGTACATTGAAGTTGTTTATGATCTCCGCAAGCAAAAAGCAAACTACATAAAAACCAAATTGAAGTTGGAAGTATTTTGATAATATAGTCAGATCAAGAAATTGGTTTAAGTGACTTTTCAGTCTTCATGCAAAATAGTAATGATTAAACGATAATTAATATAAGAAGTAACAAAGTTAAAACAACAACATGCATTTTGTTATAATATTACTCAAACCAGCTACTAATGTAGCAATTACCCAGAAATTCTCTCTTAAAAGGACAAATGAATTATGTTCATTTAATCGAAGAAAAACAGAGGAGTATGAGTTGAAACATTTACCAGGACTGGAGGAGCTGCTAAAGAAGGTAAAGGCAACCAACGCTGCCCCCACCACAAAGAAGAAAACCCAAATCCCAGGGAACTTCATAGCGGCAATGTTAATGACAGATGATGAGTTCTCCAAATAAACAAAGAATTGGTTTCTCTTAGCTACAATTACACTCTAGAAAAAACTACGAACTCTTTATATGCAGCAACACAGTCAGCGCATGAATCTTTTCCAGCTACCAAAATATATTTAAAGGGGAACAAGCTTTCGTCACCCAGATTTGAGAAACTTCAATTCAAAGTCGACCAGAAAACCCGTGGAGATAAGAAGATGGAAGTATGTGGCTAGTAGTGATTGCTGTCTCTAGTGCCTAAGAGCTGCCCATCCCACGTCGTTGAGGGCTTTGAACATGTAAATATAAAAATACATAATATAAATGCCTGAAACTTTAATGGTGTGTAAGCGAATAATAAAAGAAAGTATGTTAATGTGAGTTTCATTGCCTGGTCTCTCATGGCTGTAGAGATGCAGAGAAAGGAGTAATTGCCATTGTTTTTGCAGGGGAGAGGAGCAGTGTCATCGTGAGAAATGAATGGAAACTTCAATGCGGCAGAAAAACAGAAAACTATGTGGTTGGAATGTGAGCCGATGGGCACGTTCTTGACTCCGATACCGTTTAGCATTTGTTTTGTGCCAACTGCCAATGCACTCTTTTTGTGCTGTTACACGCCCCCAGTCCACTGTTTGTTTGCTTTTTCTTAGACAGATTCACAACAATTATATATCGTAATGAAAATAAGGGAAGAAAATAGTTGTAAAGGTTTTGTAGCTCATATGATATAACTCTCGCTTCGAGTCAAGAGGCGCGGAATTCAATTCGTCCCGCGCTCCATTAAATGGTACAGTACAAACCATTAAAACTTGAAAAGATGGAAGAATAGTAGCAGATCATTTTAAAACAACCCCTTATCTCAATCGGAGGATTGCGGATGATGGAGACGATAAACGTGAAAAGTAATGATGCAAAGCTGACAATATAATTCTATCTCTACAGAATTTCACTACTCCATGTTTCTCAATAGATGTAAATATAGCTCAAAAAAAAGGTTGTTTTTCAGTTGTTCATGTTATCCATGACAAATTTCAGTTTGACAGTTAATGGAGTACACTAAAAGAATTTCTCTACTCCATGCTCACTTTGTTTAAGCTTGCCATGTATGTCAAATAGATTGTCCATATATAGGAACATGAACTGTTCATTAGGGGCTGCAAGAGAAATGTTAGCGAAGGTATTAGTCAGTAGTCGTGGCAAATGGATATGAGAAAGTTGGAAAAAAACAGATTGGGGTAACCCAAAAATACCTGGAGATGAACAGGTACAAATTTGTAGGTAATAAAATCACAGGTTGGCCAGAACAGAGCACCATTTATCAATGTTGGGAGGAGGTCACGCTTCAATCTAGCAGCAATCTCTTCAGCATTTTCACCTAAGGAAACACAATAAGTGAAATAGTAACACTTTGCAGTTATCAGAACACTGGCATCAAACAAACTGAAACTTAGTTATATAAAATAAGTACAAGAAAAGAACTGGGGCTTCATCTTTGAAAGACAGCACTAAGCTATCATGCTCCATTTTTGGAGGATGGGTTCAACTTCTGAAACTAGCCAATAAAAGACAAACAATAACAAGTCCCCATTAGAAAGGTTATCATATGTAGGGCTACAAAGCCAAGCACAAATAGCAAACAAGTAGCCGAAAAAGCAGATCTTGATACAAGCAAAAATAGAGACCTAACAAAACCCTACAAGGTTCAACTGACAACAGTTCATCCAAGACGAGGTTTCAGGGTTTCAGCTGAAGAGGATTTCTGAAATAATGATGGTTAGATAACTTTGCTATGTCACCTGCTGAATTCCATGAGAGCAATAAAAGTCCCAATCAAGCAGAGATACGGAGAATATAGTTCGTAGAAAGCACCAAGTCCCAACATTGCACTAACAATATGTAGCCCTACGCCTCTACTCGCTTAAAGAAAAAAGACTGAAGTGTCTGTTACCTTGTAATGCCGCATTGTAGGAGAAGAAAACGGAAGTGATCAGGGGTCCAAAGACAGCCTGACCCAGAAACATTTTCTTGAAGGTAGTCAGCATATCTCGTTTAGGCAAACCTTTAGACAAAAAGTTAAACCAGAGATGCTGTGATGGCCCCAAGAGAAGCAACCCATATCCAGCCATCCGTAATGTCCGTATGGAGTCATAGCCAGAAGACGATGTGATCATCTACGAAGATGTTAATTACAAAAATGTGAGAAGGAAACATAGTTATGGTTAATCACCAGATAATAAAGCAAATGACATTATAAAATTGAAGGTATCAAAAACAATATAATAAATGGGTACCACATTGGGAACCAGATTAGCTCAAAAGTTGTTCTGGAAGCTAATTTAACTCAAGACAAAATAATGGATAATTCAACAAGATATAATATTTGCATTACTGCAAAGCAATTCTTTCAATATATAACAATTGTTAAAGCAAGCATCAAGAAACACATATAATTCAACGGGCAGTTCCATGAAACAAATGATTTCTACTTCCATAAAGCAATAAAAAAAGACCCTTGTTCGGAAAACACACACAAAAAGGTTTTACCTGTGAAGTAAAATCAGCAGCAGAAAAGATAATCGATGTTGTGATAGATTTTGTAATAACTGGATTGGATTCGAGTTTCCCTAAATACCATCCCAATAATCCCACCTTTGACGACGATGAGGAGGTTGAAAAGGAACGAAGAGAAGGAGACCCTTTGAAACATGTGAGTTTATGAGGGGAGGGGAAAGAGCTGATAAACATTTTCTGATAACCAAGGGCACCCACAAAGTATCTCACAGGAAGACAACCAAGTTTGAAAACAGAAACATTTCAAATAACCTATTGGAGGAACTACAGCATTTTTACTCATAGCCCATCATTTGACATCGTCTCTGGGGTTGGATTCATCATGATAAACATCATTCACAGGTATAAGTATTTCAGAAATGATATTTATAATTTCCTAGCCTACACACACATACACCCCCATTTGGGAAACAAAAAGTTCGGTCAGTCTGTCCTGTACTGTCAAGATAGAGAGAATCATTAAACAATTCAAACCATTTAGGAAACAAAAAGCTTCCTGCAAATTAACTCTGCAAGGTCCTTGAAATTGGGTATCATCTGAGAATCATTTGCGACCCTCAAAGAAATACCATATGAACCACTTGCAAACCTTTTCGCGGCGGAGAGACATCCCCCCTAATCATTTTTTCAAGCAACACCGTATGGACAATAAAATGAAAGCGACTAATCAACAAAGAGATGCTACAGCCTCCTCATTTTTCTGTTTCTTTGGGTGGTTACTTCACTGTAAACACCTTCCAAGTATTCACAAATGCCATCTTAATTTGGCTCACAAATACATGAGAAACAGAATTTGCTCTACAACATGCAATCACAAATATAACCAAGAATTACTAGTTGGCAGGCATCAGCATGCAGTTATCTACATGTTAACAGTTAAGACGAAGCTCAGCATCAAACAAAATAAGCTAACAAGATAATCTAAGAATAAACTTGGACGAGTAGCTTAAAACTTTAAGCTAAGCCAAGCATACATAACAAAGGCTGGCTCTAAAATCTCTAATCATTATAGAAATTAATCAATATTACAGCCTTACCACACCTGAAACTCAAACTATTGACCATAAACTGATATACGATAAATTTCCCACCAAGGCTATATCTAATGAAGAAGTTTTATTGTATAAATAATTCAAGCTTATACAATGCATCATAAACAAGTAAAGAACAAAGAAAACCACACAGCATTTTCACAAATACAACAAAAGCTTCTCTTTGAAGGTAAACATTTTCATAAATACATCTAAAAAGTTCCATGCCTTCCCATAATAGCTTACTTCTACTTATTTTGACAAACCTGAAATTCAACTTCATCAGAAACAACCTGAAACAGGAGCTTGAATGGTTAAGGCACAATATTGTAACCCTTCATCTTATCAATCCAAGTAACAAACGAATTCATGGAATTCCTAAATCCCAAAAACCCGTGCTCCTTGCTTTTATTCATACTCATTAGCGGCGTTTCCCCCGATAACATCATATCAGCAAACCACCAGTTCCCCACCTCCTGTAAACTCGTATTCTGCAACTGGTTTTCCTTCACTATTTCTTCCCACACACTTTCCTTCCCTTTCATCATCTCCTGCAACCCCTGATTCTCCCCTTCCACGAAACCAAATTGTTCTATGCCGAATTCCTCAGCAAAAACGGTCCACAAATGTTTCCACTTAAAAACATCCCCGTTAGTCACATTAAAGGCTTCATTCTTCGCGTAAGGATCCACCGCCGCCCATATATGTTGCTCCGCAATCAAATCTGCGTCAGCTGCTTCAGAGTAACTATTCCAAGCGACCTTGCTTCCAGGAAACAGTAACGGTTTGCCTTCGTGTTTGCAAATGGCGGCGTAAACGCAAAGAGTTCCAACGATGTTCATTAAACTATAAGGAGAAAACCCGTAAATGACAGTAGGTCGGTGCACCGACCAGGTTAACCCTTCTTTTTTCTCGATCTCTTCAAAGAGTATGTCTTCTTGAGTGTAGTAGAAATTGGGAGCGTTTAACCGCGGTAAATCTTCGTTGAAAGGTGGATCATGCGGTTCGATTTTACCAAGCAACTCAAACGACCCAAGATAATGTTTGCATCCGGTTTGTAGGCATATGTGGCGTAGATTGGGTGCATTGGGGATCACGGAACGCAAAACATTGCGTAGCATGGAACCGTTGGTTTCGCAATTCTCGGCTTCGGTTGATCGGTTGACCCAGCTGACGTAGAAGATGTGGGTGACGTCGGTGAGTTGGGAAAGCTTCGATTCGGTTTCTATTGGGTCGGATACGTCGCACTGAATATACTCGATTGGACGGTTGGCGTGCCAGTCTGGTCTGGGCCGACGAGCCACCCCGTATACTTTCCATGGACCACTGGGTGTGTCGGATAACGGCAGGATCTCAGCCAAGCTGTTGCCGACTATGCCGGTGACTCCAATTACCAGCCCAACGCTCTGGAAGTTTCTCGGTGCTTCATCTTCCTCAAATTTCTTCTGCAATAATTAAAACAAAAAGGGAAAATCACAATCAATTTCTTAAAGGTGCTAAACATAGATCTACCAAGCCAAAATAAAAAGGAAACTCACCTTAGCAGCGCCAATGGCACCTGCCCACCACCAGCTCATTTTTCTTTCTTCAAGATAATGGGATGGGGAGTTAGTAAAGGAGAGAGGCTACTGATTGATGATGGAACAGCAAACTAACAGTCAGGGAGCGGTGTTTGATTGATCAAAATGATTGAGGATTTTCAGATTTTGTGGATTGGAAGCGATTTGATTTTTAGTCTTTAGGAATTAAATAATAAGTGTTTAACGAGTAATTCGAGTTATTTAAAATTGATTTGGTTAAAAGTTTAATTCGATACATTAATAAATTAAATCAAATAAAATTTAATTTGATTCGATAAGTTTGTTAGTAGTTCGTTAATTTTTAAAAATATTTTTAGTAATTAATTTAAAATTGTTTCATTCAAAACATAAATCAAAATAAATATTATTAATGTGTGAATTGTTAATTTAATTTTAATATGTTAGTGTATTTATGAATTGTTACTTTAAAATTTAGATTTTTAAAGTATTATACGCTCTTTTGATATTTTTGGTTAAATTTATTAATTTATATTAATATTAAACTTAATATAGTATTATTAAATTTTATTTTTAGTTAAAAATAAGGTAAATTTTTTAGTGAGCTTAACAAATAATAAGTCGAGTTGAGCAATAAAATATTTTAATGAGCACGATTCGATATAATTTTAACGAGCTTAACGAGCAACGAATCAAATCGATTAATTTTTTAACAAACACAAATTGAATAATACTCAACTCGCGATCGAATCACTCGATAAATACCCGGACAACATGCCTTAATATATGTTTGATAAAAAAAATCATCTTAAATACCTAAATAAATTAATTTTTCTAATCAGTAAATGAAATAATTAATATACTTTAATTACTATTTAGGTATAAAGATAATTTTCACCCTTAACGTTTATAATATTTGTCATTTTGGCCCTTATTCTTTTTTTTGAATAAATTTAGCCCTTGGCCTATGTCTTTTTAACAAATAACTCATTTTTTAACTAACATTATAACTGAACCGTTAAAAAATTAATAATGGTAACATATCATATATGTAATAATATATTTTAAATTACATATAATCTAACCTATTAAATATATACATATATATATATAGAATATAATTTTATTTCAGTATAAAATATAAAAAAATTAAATAAAATATTAAAAATTAATTAAATACAAAAAAAAAATACTAAATATTCTCAACCCTAATTAAACTAAAATATCTTTATAAAAACCTAAAACTCCGATTTAGATTAAAATTAAATACCTAAATTCTAAACTAAAATAATAAAAATCTAATTGAGTATTATCAAAATTATTTATCTTTGATTCACCGGTAACAAACTATACAAAACCCTTTCTTTTCAAATTATGTTCATACCTTTTTAGATAAAATTTTGATTTTACTATAGTTAAGGTTGAGAATGTTTAGTAGCCTTTTGTTTTAGATTTAATTATTTTTTAATAAATAAAAAATTAATTTTTAATATTTTATTTAAATTTTAATTGTTTTATATTTTTAAATTGGAATAAAACTATATCCCACGTTTATGTATTTGATATACTAGATGTTAAGTCATTTAAAATATATTATTACATATATATGATATGTCATCATTATTAAATTTTTAACGTTTTAGTTATCATGGTAGTTAAAAAATGAGTTATTTGTTAAAAAGATAAAGGTGAATGGCTAAATTTATCCCAAAAAAAGAATAAGGGCCAAGATGACAAAAATTATAAACGTTAAGGGTGAAAAGTATCTTTATCCCTACTATTTATAATACAAGCCCCCAAATAAACAACGTACATGTAAGAGTGTAGCTTTCCATCCAGCTCACATTGAGTTGGTGGAGATTTTTTTTATTCAAAGGAAGACATGATAATGTTAAGAAACCAAAGAAATCAACCATAACTAACAAGGGTTCAAGGACAAAAGTTAGGGTTGATCGTTACGTTAAAATCGAATTAAGAAATTAAATTAATTTAATAAAATTATATGATAATGAAATTTATTTGATTTAAAAATAATTAAAGAGTTTTTTAAAATTTAGTTATTTTTATATTTAATTAATCAAATTATATGAAAATATTAAATATTAGATGCATGTCACATTTACATATAATTGTTTAAGCATAAGCACATTAAAATTTTAAGAAGCCCAAATAAAAAAATATTGCACAAAATCATCAACAAAATTTTTAAAAAAAGGTAAATTATTTTTCATGTATCCTTATAATAAGTTTTGGTTATTTCAAAATTCAACCAAATTAACTAAAAAATATTTAATTTATTAATTTTAAAAAATAGTTTAATTAATAATTAAAATATTAAATTGATTTAAGTAATTCGAAACCATCAAATTAACCGTTTTGTCGACCCAAACAAAAGTAGGCACAGGGCGTTTAATCAAAGGGAAACAACATTAAAATACAAAGGATATAGTACAGGGAACAAAAAATAAATTCAGCAAAAATATTGTCATAATTCGGAAAAAATTTATGGTCTTAATTAATTAGTATCGTTCATCTTAATTTTTTTTTAAGGTGAATCATTACCTTTTCTTATATATAATTAGTGGATAAGTAGTTATTAGGTAGTTAAGATGAACGGTATTGATTACTTAAACCATAGATGACATCAAGAATGGATTCAGGATTTTGAGTTAAGGGGATAAAACATAAATGTTTAAAAATAAGGGGATAATTTCATAAAAAAAATAAAAAAATTTAAATAGAGAGACAAAAAAAAAAAAAACGGGGGTGAGGGCGATTACCCCTCCCCACCCGTCTTTAGCTTCATCTCCAATGATGTTGTGAACAGGGTTCACATAGTAATCTCCATAATTATTGTAATAACCCATTTACAAAAAATAATAATAACCCAAATATTAACCCAACCAAGCCCAAACCACTAAAAATAAACCCTAAAAGATAAACCTAACAACCCTCCCTTTCTTCCCGCCGTCGTTCAGCACTGTGCCTGCACAGTGTCGACGCGTGACCGCCACGCGCGACGAATCAGATGCCGCGTGGTGGTCACGCGCTCACCCTATTCGCTCCAGAAGTCGGCCACCGCCTCGCCTGACTCCACCGCCCACTGACCTGCCAAAAACAGAGATATTTTCATGTTTTTAATTATTTTATAAGGTGTAGAAAGCGGGTATATAAACCCCGATTGAATCATGTAAAAGGGGAGAAATCGGTAAAAAGAAAAACTAATGAAAAGTCATATTTTCAAACCAAAACCAGTCTAAAACCGGAGCATTACCACCACATTCGAAGCAAAAAACGAAGAAAGAAGAGAGGGAAATCAAAAAAGAAAGAAAAGAAAAAAAATATATATAGAAACCGACACTTATCTCTTAGATCTACGTCGATCTAGACCTCTATTCGAAAAATCGAGCCCGGAATCCTCTTCTACGCGTCGAGATCCATCGGAAAGCCCCCACCTTTTTCCCTTCCGGCCATCGGAGGACGGCGACGGCGCCGCCGGTGCGATCGTGGACGGTGGTCCGACGCCGAATATATCCTAGGAGCTGAGAGTTTCTGTTGAAGCACCAACCAGCAGCTTCAGAGGAGAGGAACAAGTAGGATCAAATAAAAAAGGGTGAACATTTATAATCAAACTGAAACGGCACCGTTTTGGTGCCGGACCTTAAGGCCCAAAACGGCGCTGATCCGAAACCAGACCCGTCCATGACCCGACCCGTGTCTTACCCGTACAAATGGAGAAATTCTGCCCTTGATCCTCCCTTTTTCAGTTTGTTCGCACTTCAGTGTTATAGTTTGCTTTCTCTTTCAATTTGGCCACTATTTTCACTAATTTTGGCTCAATGCTTTTATTTTTTTTATTTTAACCCATATTTCTACTATTTTAATCCTCTAATTTTGGTCTCTTGCAGATTTGGTCACTCTCTTTTTTTTTTTTTATTATTATTATTATTATTATTATTATTATTATTATTATTTTACTTTGTTTTTATTATTATTATTGTTATTATTATTATAATCATTGTTATATTTATTATTATTATTACATTTTTCATTATTATTATTATTATTATATATTTTTTTATTATGTCTTATTATTATTATTATTTTATTAATATTACTATTATTGTTTTGTATTATTATCATTATTATTTTATTTAACCCTATTATTTTTACGTAACTTATTTTATTTTGCAGATCAAATTACGGGATCATGAAATTAACATTAAATTTTTATTTTCGATCATATAAAATATTTTGTAACCGATAGGTGCCGATGTCGGGCGTTGTAGGGGTGCTCATCCTTCCCTACGCGTAACAGGCTCCCGGACTCAACTCTAGTTTTCGCAGACCTCGATTTTGGTGTTCCAATCGTACCGCAAAATGATTGGTGGCGACTCTCCGAATCAAAAACGGTGATTATAATTGTATATTTTCATCCTTCGGGCTTCAACCCGCGAATTTGTGCTTGATTCAATACTGTATAACAGAAAAGAATGGTATGAAATCAAAAGAAGTTACTTCTCTGTGACAGAAATGAAAGAACAAATCTAGCCAAAATTGCATGAAATATGGTTGGTATTGAAACAATATAATTTTGTAGCGGCAGAGGCGGTGTAGGTAGAGGCGTAGTGCCATAAACCAATACGAGTCACGCTAATCAAACTCAAAACAATTTTCTTACCTTTTACCTACTAATGTTAGCTTGTCGCTATATAATCAAGCCCCTCCACGAAGAAGACACTACTCTGCTAGACTGCTACTTTGTTTTGATTTCTTGGGTTTATCTGTTGATGTAAGGAAAAACCTGTTTGAAAAAAGAAGAAGAAATGAAGCTCTCCTTGGTGACATTCCTTCTTGCTTCGCTTGTTCTCAGCTCCTTTTTCTTCGAGGAATCAATGGCAGGTACGTGGAAATAAAGCTAACTGGGGGGGGGGGGGGGGACAGTAAAATTGAACTGTCGGTTTATATATTTTAATGGTAATGGATGATGGTTTTTCTCAGTGACTGGTTTCATCATGTATGGCAGGTTACTGTGCGTACAAGTGCATGGCCAGGTGCTCAAATGCAGAGTTTAAAGAGAGGTGCATGAAATTCTGTACAATTTGCTGTCAGAAATGCAGTTGTGTTCCATCTGCAGATATTGAGAACAAGCATGAATGCTACTGCTACAGGGACATGAAGAACTACAAGGGCTTGCCCAAGTGTCCTTAAAACTTGTGTTTCTTTGGCATTTCCTTCCCATTTCTCATGGCATTGTTGTAGAAGGCGTTTATTTGCTTGTGGGACTGAACGTCTTAAAGAGTTGTGGACGAGGACCCATTACCTGTTTTTCTATTAAGCTAATATAATTAAGGTTTTAAATGAATAAAATGGTGTTTTGTGGATAATTTGCCTGGTTTGATGAATTATCTAATGCGATCATTATTGAAAATTCCCAAGCAATATGCAGTTGCACCACTAAGGTAACCTTTGTATGCTTCAAATCATGCCAATAACAGACAAAGACGAGAATATCAGGTAGTAGTTTGAACTTCGAAAACTAGCACAGAAAAATAGTTTCATATTTTTGTCATGTAAAAAGGTTCAATCTGGTCTCGCATGAAGTTCGTCATTTCTGGGCGTGGCCTACATTTGGCAATCAAGGGCTGAGCCTTGGGTATGGTCAGCCCATTCCCTTCACTCATATCAACCATCTCTTCACCAATTCTCTCCCACTCAAAGCACTGAATCAGAGATCCCAAAGTCAAAGGAATCAAACTCATTGCCAAGCTTTCTCCCGGACACCTCCTCCTGCCTGTCCCAAACGGCAACAGCATGAACCCATTCTTTACCCTCTCTGGTCCTAGGAACCTCTCGGGCTTAAACTCAGCGGGTTGTTCCCAACATTCAGGATCGTTCTGAATGGCCCACGTATTAACCAACAACATTGTGCCTCGCGGGATAAAGAAACCTCCCACGGTGCATTCCTTGGATGACTCGTGCGGTACCAAAAGTGGGACAACGGAGCGCATTCTAAATGTTTCTTTTATGATGCCATGGAGGTATGGGAGTTTGCCAATATCTGATTCCTCCATCACCCTGTTCTGTCCTATCTCCTTGTCTATTTCTTCCTGAGCTTTGGAAAGGGTTTTTGGATTGTTTAGCAAAAGTGACAGCGCCCACTCCATGGTCCCAGCTGATGTATCAGTCCCGGCCGTTAACAAGACCTATACACAAAAGATAAGTAGAACATAGATTACAGAAGAGATGAACATGGATTCTTACAAGCGAGAATAACTTACTTGCATCATGCCTTTGATGACATCATCAGTGTAATATTCAGGATCAGTTTCTTGCAAAGATAATAGAACATCGACCATCGTTTTGCTGCTATGTTCTGAACATGAATCACTTGCTGATTTTCGGCGCTCATCAATCAGGTTTTGCATGAATTCGTCCCTCTTCCTTCTTAATATTGCCAGCTTCTTGTCAATTTTATTCAATCCAACCCACTTCAAAATAGGCACAAAATCTCCAATATTTGTGGCTCCACTCACCTCTAAGGTCTCTGTCACAATCTCTTTGAACTTTCTTTTTTCCTCCACTTCTTCAACTCCTTCACCGTAATATCTCTTCCCGGCAATCATCCTCATCATAACATTGAGAGTTAGCTCAAAAAACATTGATTTCATGTCCACAACCCGAAACTCACCGCCCTTTGATCCCTTACAAAGCCTGAGAATCAATGACCGGACTTCATCCATTTGTATGGCAACATACTTTTGAACACGATTGGATGACAAGAGTTCGACTGTGGCCACACGCCTCAAGTTTCTCCAGTGGTCACCGTACGGGGCCCAGGGAAGAGTAGTATAATCGTAACCAATGTGTTTCCCAGCGAGCAGGTGGGGGCGGTTCGCGAACACGACATCGTTTTTGGTGAAACATTCTTCTGCAGCAGATGGAGACGACACGACAAGGACAGGGCGAGACCCGAACCGAAAGAAGAGAATAGGACCGTGTTGCTTGGAAAACTTAGCAAGGGTACGATGGAGTGGCTTTCTAATGAGATGGAGATGTCCTATGATGGGAAGGGAAAGAGCAGGGCTTGGCGGGAGTCGTTTGTAACCCAGCAACTTTCTGGTAAGAAAGTAGAGAAAGACGAAGAAGACAACGTAGTAGAACATCGAGACTTCCATGGATTTGCTGAGAGGAAAAAAGGAGATTAAACTTGGGGTATCCATTTTCTGAACCTGATAGAATTATTTATGGTACAGGAGAAAGCAAGTTAGGCTGCTGGTAACCCAAATCGAAGAGATAAAATTATTATTAGATGAAATCACGAATGACGTCATAAATCTTGATATCACATAATAAATTCTCGTTTTGCCGGTACCATCAATAACTTTAATTAATTATACGGCATTTCTAGCCGACCGTGTGAAGCAAAATGTGCCAACAATGTAGATCTACTCGGAATCAACTGTCCTTTATTTTTATTTATCCAGCATCTACTGGATAAATTCGTGAGGCCAAGCTATTGTTCCAACTAAATCCTGCCAAAAATTCATTATTCGTTATGATATTTTGAATTAGCCGATCATACTGTCAATAAATAAAATGAATTTTGGAAGGTGCTATTGCCTATTAGCATCAAATTGGATGATTCTAAGTTTGGTACAGACAACACTTCATCGTGACATCATTCAAAATCCCAGTTTAGCATTTCATTGCTTTATACTTTACCATTTTTTTTAAAAGGTATATGATTCAATATACCTGCACTTGGATTAAAAATGTGAGAATATAAAGTACATTAATCCGAGCAGTTGAAAAAGAATTAGAAGTAGCACCATTATAAATAAACCAGTCTAGTGAATAATATATTATTGATATTTTCCGATATCAAGCAAAAAACAAATAAAGTTAGTAATCATCTTGTCTCAATAGTAAAAGAAACAGTTGTTATTTTTGAAGATTACAAATTTGAATACTAATATTTATAGCACAATATTTGATCCTGAGAATATATTTTAGAAAGATAATAATTGTACCTATTATAGCGGATTAAACAAAAACAAATGAAGTTATGAAGCGCCAGATGTTAAATATGATTGTATGTTTTAATTTTTTTTTAACAATCAAGCTCTTGTAGCTCAGTGGATAGAGCGTCTATTTCCTAAGCAGAAGGTCTTAGGTTCGACCCCTACCTGGCGCGTTTACCTTTTTTAAAAAAGTTTAATATTTTTAACTTGTGGATAAGTTTCATAATTTATCGTTTTTTAGCTGTATCTTATACGTTAGATTCGTCCAAACATAACTCACATTAATAAAATATAAAATAATTTCCCTAATAATTTTATATTTTTAGCTTTTACTCAAATCTTGAAAGTAAACCCGGGATTGGTGGTTCCCAAATCGCCCGCCCTGTAAATTCCCAGAACTCTCTCCTCCGCCGTTTTCAAATTTCAGAATCCAAAACGGGAAATCATTAAAAATAGAGGGAGACATGAAAACCCAAATCTCAAAACTTGAAAAAAGAAAAGAGGATGAAAAACTGAGCGCAGAGATGCCGCCAATCCCAAGTTTTGAAAACAAAATCCCAAATGACGCTTCTCATTTTGCTCCTTTTATTCTCACTCTGCGTCCCTCGTCACAAGCCATTCACTCATCTCCTATTCTTTTCCAAATCTTCCCCACTCCGCTTTCTTTCTCTCTGCAACTGTAAAAGGTTAGCTGAAGAGTTAGTAAGGGAGCAAGAGGCAATGGTGGATCAGGAAAACTGTGTGAGACTTACGAGGGCCGCAGCCAAGAAGCGGGCTGCCGAGTCGGAGGAGAAAATCGTGACCAAGAAAAGGTTGTTCTGGGGGAACTTTCTAACTTGTCTAATGTGGTTGTTTCGATGAATAAAGCCGAGGGGAAGGAAAACCAAAAGAAACAGTCTAAACGGAAGCCGAAGACAAAGACGAGAGTTGTAAAGCTGGCCTTGAAGGCGAGTAAAGAAGAAACTGAAGATGATAAACCGGCGGATATTGATGCTAAATCTGATCATCCACAAATGTGTGGTCATTACGTATCTGATATACACGAATATCTTCGCCAAATGGAGGTATTTTTCTCTCTGTTACTCTTCCAAAGCATATTTGATCAATGGTTTATAAATTTATTTTGTTGTTAGCAATGAATCTTTTTAAATTGAGAATTATAATTTCTGCTCATTTCACTAAGGAACCATTTTTTGTGATGCATTTGATATTAGGTGGATCCAAAGAGAAGACCTTTACCCGATTATATCGAAAAGGTGCAGAAGGATGTTAGTACGAATATGAGAGCGATCTTGGTTGATTGGTTGGTTGAAGTTGCAGAGGAATACAAGCTTGTTTCAGATACTTTATATATAACCGTTTCCTACATTGACATATACTTATCTTTAAATGTCCTCAATAGGTAAAGACTTCAATTGCTTGGTGTGTCGTCAATGTTGATTGCCTCGTAAGCTTCTAATTTGTTTCATAGTTTAGTGTTCTTTTAATTTGAAATTATTGTAAATGTTGTACTGACTTTTTGTTTTTTGCTGTGATTGTTTTGAGTAGAAAGTACGAGGAAATCAATCCTCCAAATGTGAAAGATTTTTGCTATATAACATATAATACTTACAGGAAAGAAGAGGTAATATTTCCCTTTTTCAATACTGTATTGTCTTTTCTTTTTCAGTTTCATATTATATATTTCGTTGCTTCATTCACTTAATGAAATTTGTTGCTTAAATGTGAAGGTGGTCAAAATGGAGGCAGATATACTAAAGGCTTTGAAGTTTGAATTAGGAAATCCAACAGTTAAAACATTTCTGAGGTAAGAGTGGTTTTGGAAGTAGATTTGTTTTGATAATACATATAAGTTAATACCAACTGACAGTAACTTAATGCTTTTTCCCCTGATGTTTTTCAGGAGATTTACAAAAGTTGCACAAGAGGATTACGAAGTATGAAAAGTGTCCATTTTTCTTGTGTTTGTGAAGTTAAGGTTATTGTTTGTTATAGTGTATTGACTGTAGAGTTTATTTTGGTCTTCTACAGGATTCCAGCTTGCAACTAGAGTTCCTTGGATGTTACCTTGCAGAGTTGAGTTTGTTGGACTATGGCTGTGTAAAGTTTCTACCTTCAATGGTAGCCGCTTCTGTTATGTTTCTTGCAAGTTTTATAATTCAACCTAAGAGGCATCCTTGGGTAAGAGTCCCTTCTTTCTGGCCATTTTATGCTGTTCATTTTACTCCATAGTTGGCTGTTGGCTGTAATTTATGTATCATTTGTGCTCTACAGAGCCCTGCCATGCAAGAATACTCAGGCTACAAAGCCTCTGATTTAAAAGAATGTGTCCTTAACATTCATGACTTGTATTTGAGTAGAAGAGGAGGTTCACTTCTTGCGGTTAGAGAAAAATACAAGCAGCATAAGGTCTGAACATTTGTTACTGGGCATTGATATATGATAATTGTTTATGTTGTCATGTTGAATTCTGATTGAAATAATGTTGATTTCTCTATTAACAGTTCAAATGTGTGGCAACCATGCCTGCTTCTCCAGAAATTTCAGATTCTTATTTTCATGCTGTTCAGGAAGTTAATGTTTCATATTTTGAAGATGTTGATGCTGTGAAAGCTAAACTTATGTGATTCCCGGTGTCTAATTTATACCGTTCAACTTCTTTGAGAAAACCTTCAAGAAAACAAGCAAAGAAAACCTGAATGCGGATGAAATGAATATTTGAACATCAGTAGACTAACACTTGAGCTTGCTAATCTTGATTAGCTGAAGAACTCATTATGAGTGTGGGATGTAGTGATGACTGACAGCAATTCTAACTTGGGAAATGTTTTCTAACATGAGCTGGACTTTAGTTAGTGATTCTTATAGAAGCAACATTGAATTATGTGTAATGGCAGACTTTAAGTATTTCATTTTGCTGCTACTGATTGTGAAAAGTTGAATTGTCAATTGATGTTCTAGGATAGCATTATCATGTGAAGTAATTCTTGTCCAATTGATAAATCATCAGACTTAACATTGGTATAACATTTGTTGATGTTAATGACTTATGATTGTTCATGTATAGTATAATACTGAATCTCCAATTATTTCATTATTGATTTCTGTTGCTTATGAATGGTTGTACTATGTTCCAGATCAAACATAGTTATATGTTAAATTTCTACAGCTTTGTTTGCTATCTGATAAATATCAATAACTGCAATGTTAATAACAGCAAGGGTTTGGGGATATGGATTCAATCATGCACAATCACAAATAAGAAGGGTTATGCTCCTTGGCTTATCATTTTATCGCCAAGCTTAGTTAATCAAAAGTGCCCCATGTTGTCTTTGCTTCTTTTCAGTTTATCCTTGATATTCAAGTCAATCTGATCTGTTTCAGGGGGACGTGGCTTGACTGGAGTAGAAATATATTCATACACTCGAATATGTATTATGCTTCTTGCTGAACCTGCTACTGTCCTAATCCTATAGTGCTTGGTGATATTGTTAATCTGTCCAACATTTATAGTGTGATATAATACTGCCATAGATTCTAATATAACAGATATGCACATTGAAAGTGATTTTTGAACTTTGAAAGTTTTCCTTACTATTGTACACTAGTTGCCTCCTGCATGGGGCTTTACAGAGTTTTTCATTTAATTTATGAAAGGAGATTATAACCGAAGGTCCAAGTCGAGTTTTAGCTGCTCTTGCGGAGGGTTGGAGGGTTGTGAATCCACATGATAACTACCTGACCAGTTCAAACTTGTTTCTCTGTCAATGGATCCAGTCCATGATCCAACAATCTCTTTGTTGGAATCATTGAATCTTGCAACCACAGGTCTCAAGTCTTTGTCCAGTTGGCGCACAATTGAATGGGGCTGAACACCAAGAGACCGGGACATCATCTTATTTACAGAGAAACCCATCATTGCCATCAGCCTTTCCGATTGAAATCGTCTAGCTACTCCCCTCTCTCGTTTGTGGGCGTTCTGGTG
The DNA here is from genome assembly GCA_035048815.1 of Abelmoschus esculentus. NCBI lineage: Eukaryota > Viridiplantae > Streptophyta > Magnoliopsida > Malvales > Malvaceae > Abelmoschus > Abelmoschus esculentus. The sequence continues at coordinate 4,415,772 of JAUCBN010000010.1, forward strand.
GCCACCTAGTGCTTGTGAACTACAGAACTTCCTTCTGCAGAAGTTGCAGGAGAAGACCCTGTTGGGAGCATATTTTGATTGGAAACCACTCTTCGAAACAACAATATCCTCGTGCCTTCCAAGACTCAAGTTGAGCCAATCCGTTGAATCACCACCAGCATTGCCTTCACAGCCTTCTTCCCTTCTTTCATCAATTTGATCACCATTTCTCATTTCTGCTACTCCTTCAAAACCCGAAAGGTCTTGAAAGCCTTTTCAGATGATATAAGTTGTACGATCAAAGAGGAACATCCTACAACATGTAACCAGATATGTAAAGGAAAAGGCAGTGTCAATAAATGCTGTCTCCAAGTTTATCACGTTTGTTAGTGAACGGATCCATTTATTACTGGCATTCATGGAGCACTGTTAATGGTCATGTCACCTTTCCCTCCCTAAAGATAGAAGGAAAGCCTTTTCTGTTTATATTTTTTCATTGCGACAACAATTTCAACACAGTCCTATCATAATCTTAAAAATTATACGAACTGCCTGCCATGATATATACGTTCCTTTGTCAAAAGATTCCAATGCTTGGTCATGTCTAAAAGCGAAAGTTCATTCAGAATGAAATCATTTAGAGTTATCTTCCATTCACACTAAACCAGCCTATGAACCATCAATCCAGAACTTTTACAGTCTGGATGCTTGTTTTTTCGGCTACTAATGCATCGTACATGGTATAATTTGATTAGATATAACAGCGTCTCGCACGAAGTCATTCGCTGATGATATCGAAAGTGCTTTCTAGTATTGCCAACAATATCTGGCCCTGATGCTCCCTAACAACAGTGCTTTCTATTGACAGTAGTGTTTGGTGACGACGACGTTCTCTTGTAGCCACCTTCTGCACTTACTGAAGATGTGTAGTGAGTACAGTCTAGCACACGAATTTTTAATGAGCACAAGTCAAGTAATGCTTAACTCGCGATCGACTCGTTCGATAAACCCCTTAATTATAAGAGAGGTATTATATGTAGAGTAGTTTGTACGAGTGTGTTTTGTCCGTTGCCGGTAGGTTAGTGTATTGCTGAGTCATGGAATTGAAGTCTAAGCATAGTCTTGTCGTCCCCATCGACACCTTATCCTAAACAAAACCAATAACTGAGTGGGAGAAAGGTCTGACAGTACTGCATGGGTGTTGCTCTAAAATTGGAATGCGCCAAAGGATCAAAAACGGGAATGTATTAGGGCATATATCTATTTTATTATTAGGGTTTAATATCTATTAGAGAAAACATTGTACACAATCATATTTTAAAATATAATATAAATCTTTTTTCTTTCTCTAATTTCTATTTTTTATTTTATTTTTTCTTTATTTATTCGCAACATCTTACTACTTATTATATATATAAAATATAAAATTATATAAAACTGAAATTATTTTTGTTTTATCATTTATGTAAATAATAAGACTTACCTAATCTTCTCTTTACCATCAATGATCAATTATATAATATATTTTTAAATATCAATTAAATAGATATGAATTAAATTTAATTATTATAAAAATAAAATATTTGTCATTCATATTTTTACCTCATGTGATATTATTTTTACTGTTATAAGATTTATTGGGGTGAGTAAAAATAAAACAATTATATCATAAGATATCCCATCACGTCATTTATGAGATCAATTAATAAAAAATATATATTTAATTATTTTTTTACTTCATCATTTTTATCAAGTGAATCTTCCTTGATAAAAACTGTTTTGAACTTAATTTATAATAAATATTAGTGAAGATTAACTTAATAAAAATGATAGGGTAAAAAAATAATTAAATAGATGCTTTTTATTGGTTGGTCTTATAAATGATATAATTAGAATATCCCATAATATAAAACATATTTATATTTTTTTATCATCTACTATAAATTTAATTTTTATGTTTGTCCCTATCCCATAATCTATAAATTTATAATTATCTTTACTCAATTAAATATAAAATAGACAAATACCCGTAAAATTCGTCTAATATCTTCTCATTTTCTGCGTTGGTTTGTTTCTAGAAAGATAAATTATTTAACCTATAAATTTACAAAAGGTTTAATTATAAAATTACTGTTTAAATTATATAAGATTTTTTAATACGTTTCTAATTTTTTATTGAAATGAGTATTTAATTTTTTTTATTAAAATAGATACTTTAGTTTATTTTAAAACAAATAAAAATAAAATTTTAAGTATCTATTTTAATTAAAAATAAAATTTTAAATATTTTTTTAATTAAAACCACTTTTAATATTTTTTATAAAAAATATATAAAATTTAAATATTTATTTTGTAGTTAATATATTTGCAAAATGTTGTTTTGAAAAGAACGCAGATTCATACTTTGCCATTCTTTTCGGCCCAATGCCCTACTGGTTAGATCCTGCAGTTGATCTATTAACTTGAAAAACTGGGTCCAAATATTTGTTATTTCGGATCGGGAAAATTAAGGGTGAGCAAAACTCGATTTGGCTCGAAAAAATTGAATAATTTGATTCAAAATTTTATAGATTCAAATTGAATTTTCTTAAATAAAGTTAAGATGTAAATGGAAATTCGAATAACTTAAAATTTTTAGTAATTAGATGATTAATTTTTAAGATTGAGACGAATCTCTCAATTTTTTATATACATTGATATATATAAAATATAAAAAATATTGTTACATATGAAAATATATATATCAAATCATACTATAACATAATAAATAATTACAATTAAATATTTATAGGAACTCGAAAACTCGACTCAATTCGACTCGACTCGAACCGAAAAAATTTCAAATAAAGTTTGAGTAATAAAGTGTGACTCATCAACTCGAATAACTCGAAATTTTTTGACTCGACTCGATCGAATACTCACCTCTGAATTGAAGATTCAACATTACACATTTTTAATGGTTTTATCTATGAATAAATGATTATAATTATTTTTAATTTAAATTTTATTATTATAGAAATAATTAATTGTTATCACAGACAACTGAAAAGCAAAGGGCAATAAACTACACAAGGGGATTGCCATTGATGTTCTATGTCAATAGGGCAATAAACTACATTTCCAAACAAGCTCTTTTCAGTTCTTACTCCGACCCTCACCATCATCGGAACTCCCATTCTCTTTTCCTTTTATCGTATAGTGGAAAATCTTAGAGCAAAGAAAAGGGAGCTTCAGACCTGTAGGGGCCATTGCAGCATGCACTTTAAACCGTCTCCATTAGTGCGGTTGTTGAAGAAACTAATGATCCTTATGCTGGTCCTCTCCGTGTTAGTCTCAGGGTATGAGAAGGAAGATGCCATGCTCGTCGGCATGGACGATCATTCAATAGATGATGGTATTACTAATGGGAGGCAACCTTCGAAACACCCAACGCTCAAGGCATTCCGTTGATGCATTCTTTTCAAGCAAGAGGAAAGTTCCAAACGCCTCAGATCCACTCCACAACCGTTGAAGCTTATTTTGATCGGTGCTGGACTTGTGAATTGTGCTGGACTGTGGAGCATGTGAGTTGTTTCTGGTGCATTTTGTCAACGATGGTGGGGTTTCTTCTTTATATGAATTGCATGCAATATTTGTAGGGTTTTGCATTTTTCAAAATATCGATGGGCTTTTAGGACGTTGTCTATTGTCATTTTGTACCGCACTATATGTGTCAATGAAATCTGTTGGTAGAATGTAATGAAGAAAATATTCGAGTGTGTGTTGGTTCTGTTGGCTAGTTTTCCCTTGCCACATTAAATTGTTGTTTACGTTCTTACTCAATATGTTCCCTGTTGCCCTTCACTTTACGTTCAGATAGCTTTGGCCGTATCTGGTAATAACCTCTCAAGACACACTTTGACGAGAAATTATATCATGAGTAAGTCTCACCATATCATCTATGAGATTAACCATTAAAAAACATTCAATTCATATTTTTTTATATCATAATATTTTAAGTGAATCCTTCACTTATATTTACTGTTAATTTGTTTTATAAATAAATTTTTATGTGAAGGTTCACTTGAAAAAAAATATAACATGGATAAATGATAAATTAGATGTTTTTTAGTGGTTGATCTCATGGACACGTGGTGGGACTTACCATATAATTTCTCCACTTCGACCATACTCTTCAGCATGAATTGCTTAGACCCGATAATTTTTTTTGAATAATTTTATGATTTGGTTGAGATCACAGATAACTGATAAATAAAATTTATTTAATAATTTTTTTTTATTTACGTGACATAAAAATAAAGAATTGCGTAATATAATCAGAAATTGATTTGCGTAATTGCATTGGATTATAAAGCTTGAGAAAATTGTTTGGTCTACAGAGATATGGAAATGTCATAATCGTATCATAAAAGAAAATAGTTAAAAATTATTTGTCTTTTTATTATGTATCCTTTTATGTTTTTTTTTTAAATTTTTTAAAAATTTAAATTTTAAATCATATTCTTATTTTCTATATCTTAAACTTTAAACCATACACCCTAAAAGAATATACTTACTTCTAATTTTTAAATTTTAACTACATTTAAAACTTTAACCCTAAATTTTTTAATTTAAAACTGACCAATAAAGACATAAAAAAAATAAACTAAAAGAAAACTTAAAAAACGCGACCATTCCATCAATTCGACTAAAACAAATCCAAAAAGTTTATTTTATTTGATGCGGATTATATGAATGACACTTTAAAATTGATATGGTTATCATGTTCACAACCGATCGGTTTGGGTGACGATAAGGCTTCTTTGGATGACGGTTTTCTTTGTCCTTTGACTGCAACTCTGCAGTCTGCACACTGCAATACTGTTACAGCCATTCTGACATTATTGTTGCAGACAATATGGTTACCATGCCCACTTTGTTCTTTTTTATGTTTTTCCCTGTGTTGTCTTTGGTTCGAAGGATTTCCGTGTGACAATTGTCGAACATGGCAACCTGTGTACAACAAATCAAGATCATATTACGGATAAAATTTCACCAGGATATGTAAACTTGTCATATTTTGGATAGAATTGACGAAAAAAAAATCTTTTATTTTTTTTATGTTTTAAATATTAAAAATTAAACTTTGAAGTTTATAAAACGAGAGGCTTGTCCATTACAATTCAGCATGATTAATTAAAAATATGGAAGCAGCTAGTTTGCTCAATGTGATTCTCAGCATCTCCGTTTTCCTCTTCGTACTAGTTTTGAAATCCATCATACAAAATCGTAACAGTCGAAGAAATCTGCCACCCAGCCCTCCTGCTTTGCCAATCATCGGCCATCTCCATCTTCTAAAACAACCAGTTCATCGAACTCTTCATCAACTTTCACAGAAATATGGACCCATTCTGCTACTCCAATTCGGGATTCGTAAAGTACTGATAGTTTCCTCGGTATCTGCTGTCGAGGAGTGTTTTACGAAAAATGATATCATTTTTGCAAACCGCCCTCGATTGCTGGCCGGAAAATACATCAATTATAACTACACTACCATGGGATTATCACCATACGGTGATTACTGGCGTAACCTTAGGCGGATCACCACCATGGAGCTCTTCACCACTAGCCGGCTCGCCATGTCTGCCACCATCCGGCAAGAGGAAGTTCAGTTATTGCTAAAGGAACTATTCCTGGCCTCGACTGAGAAACCAGCAAAGGTGAAACTTACATCAAAGCTTATAGAGGTTGTCTTCAACATAGTTCTAAGGATGATTGCTGGAAAGCGGTATTACGGGATAGACGCTGTGGACAAGGAAGCAAAGGAGTTTCGAGACATCATGAGAGGGATTGTGGAGATCAATGGAAATACAAATTTGAATGACTTTTTGCCTGTCCTGAGGTGGGTTGATTTCCAAGGTCTGGAGAAGAAGATGAAAGAGTTCTCAAAGAAACTGGACAAATTCTTACAGTCCCTTCTTCAAGAGCATAAAAGGATGAGGGAAGAAGATTCAACCGATACAGGCAACAAAGGGACAAAAACAACTTTAATCGATGTCATGTTAACTCTGCAACAAACCGAACCTGAATTCTATACCGATGAAACAATAAAAGCAGTTATCTTGGTAAGCTAAGACCTATGGATATTTTGTGGTGGTGAATGACGATGTTATTATTTTTTGTCTTGCAGGTCAACCATCAACATATGGCTCAGAAGTGTCTTAACTTATGCACCATTGATATTAAGTTGAATTTACAAATATTATTGTCAAAAAAATCTTTGAAATTTGTTTGCAGGGAGTTCTAGTTGCTGGAACTGAAACCTCATCAACCACCTTAGAATGGATTATATCACTTCTTCTTAATCATCCTGAAGTCATGCATAAAGCTTCGAATGAAGTAGCTACTAAAGTCGGACAAGACAAGTTTCTAGATGAAACAGACTTGCCAAAGCTGAATTATCTACAATCCTTTATTTCTGAAACTTTGAGATTATTTCCACCAGCTCCATTGCTCGTACCGCATGAGTCATCGGAAGATTGTGTTGTCGGGGGTTATAACGTGCCGCGTGGAACAATGTTACTGGTCAATGCGTGGTCTATTCACAGGGACCCTAAGCTTTGGGAAGACGCTACAAAATTTAAGCCAGAGAGATTTGAGGGTGGGGAAGAAGGTGAAGGGTCTAAACTACTTCCCTTTGGTTTGGGAAGGCGGGCTTGTCCTGGTGCAGTTCTGGGTAGAAAAGTGATTGGACTGGTACTTGGTGCATTGATTCAGTCATTTGAGTGGAATAAGATTGACAAGGAAGATATTGATATGAGAGAAGTCACGGGTCTCACCATGCCTAAAGCTGAACCCTTGGTAGCTTTGTGTACTCCCCGTCCAGACATGATCAACCTCCTCTCCACGATATGAGATATTAGCATTATGAACACTTGCATGTGTATATACTCTCCGCAGCTTAATGCATGTAAGATCCAATTTGATGATCTTCTGTTTGGTGAATCTCTTTGGTTGCTATAACCCTTTGTTGGTATTCTTTTTACTGCTGTCAATGCATTACTCGATGTACTTAATAGATCAAGCTTTTGATTCAACTATGATCTGCCCAACTCTGGCTTTAGCTTCAGCAATTGCATCGTATCAGATTCGAATTTCTGGTCACATTCTTTATCGCATACCTCCAAGCTCCATCTAACCTCTTGATGAACGGAACATAATGTTTTCCCGTTTCTATGTAGTTAGTGCAATATAGGATAGGATCCAATCCCGTATTTTTTTTTTTTTTTTAGTTGGATATCGAGTTATAATAATCAGAGGTGCAAATCGTTTAACTCTTTTTCATGTTTTCTTTTATGTCTCCGTTTTAAATTAGAGGGTTTAGGGCATAAGGTTTAGGGTTTAAGGTTTAAGGTTTAAGGTTAGGGTTGTGGTTAGAGTTTAGGGTGTATCTTTTTAAGTTTAGGGTTTAGGATATAGAAAATTAAGGTTAGGATTTAAAATTTAATTTTTTAAAATTTTTTAACAAAAGACATGGATGAAGGCATGATAAAGAGACAGAGAAATTTTACTCACAATTAGAATCCAAAAATTGAATAATTAGCTTTAAAATTAGAATCCAAAAGTACAACATTTGAATTTTTTTTTTTAACTTTTAATTTTCAAGGTTTTACTCTGACTAATTTAGATTAACCCACATCGTACACGTTTTTAGTGAGTTTCTGAACGAAAATTTTCTACATACACAAGCACTCAAACATGATATTATTTAAGTAATACCAAATTGCTCAAAAGAATATTTTATTAGTGTAAAAAAAATAAGACCCAAATATTTTAAGAGATATTTTGATACACATACTGTGTGAAAAAATTACAAAACTCTTTCCTATTTAAACTATAAAATGTAAAACATAAATCACGAAGTCTAAACTTTAAATTCTATTAATAAATCATAAATTTTGTATCCTATAATATAAATCTCCGAACCTTAAATACTAACATAAATTAAAAAAATTAAAAAATATGTCAAAATATTTTTACATATTCTAAACCGTGTTCAAAAAACAACTCATATTAATTAGGGATAAACCCGATCCCCGAATTGATTGAAATTGCTAAAAGCCTTTCCAAATGCCTCATGTTTCACACTTCGTAAATTAAAGTTTCCTCTCTTTTATTTAATGGGCTACCCACACAGTGGGACCCAAAGCCCAGCACTACTTGAAGTAGGATTTCTCCTGTGATTGTACCAGGACCGTAAATGAAACGACACAAATCGCGAGCTACTCGAGTTCGATTCGGTCAAAACTCGGTCAAAATTCGATTCGATTGAACTCGGTTTAAATTCAAACTCGACTTGAGTTCTTAACGAGTCGAGCTGAGCTACAAGATACCCGACTCGAAAAAGCTCACGAGCTACTCTTAAATATAAATATACTATTTTTTATAATTTAAAATCTAAAATTCTAAACTTAAAACCTTAAATATAAGTCTTAAACCCTAAAACAACGTACTAAAACCTAAAATTTATAAGCTTGAGTTTACACAACATGTGTATCATTTTTTTTTTCTTCATTAGACTTTAAATGAGACTTGAGAAATAAAAGTTACTCGAGCCTAACACGATCAAAGATCGATCAATACTTGGCTCGATAAAGCTCAAAAAAAGCTCGAACTCGACTCAAGTTCTTCACGAGTCGAGTCGAGCCGAGCTTAGATTTTTCAGGCTCGTTTAAAATTACTCAAGCTCGAACTCGACTCGAAATCTTAACGAGCCGAACCGAGTTTTCGAGTCGAGTTCGAGCTTAGCACTACTCGAACTCGACTCGGCTCGTTTACACCCCTAGATTGTACTGTTGGAGGTAAGGAAACAAGAGCTTTGGAAGTAGACTGAAAATTGTACTTTAGGGAAACGAAAGGGATTTCATATGCTAGAATTTAATTTATGGATGTAATATTTTTAAAAAGTATTATAAACTAACTAGATTAAGCTTTGAACTTCAATATGTAACGATTTTCTTTGCTTGCTATTCACTTGCATTGGTTTGAATTCCATCTCACACGCAAATAACTCCCGTGTTTAACGAGCAGTTGTCCCTCTCCTGCCATGGTTAGTTCTTTTAGCTGAGATTATTCCTACTTTCTTGATTGCAAATTGCAATACGACTTTGGGGCCAATGAGCATTGAGCACCGGGCAAGTGAATTTGTCGGCTGCTTTCCCCACATTTTCTCCTTAACCAAACAAACTCTTTTTAGGGAAGAAAATGTTAAAAAGAGTAGGTGTTTGAATTTTTACAATACTTGACCATTCTTTTGTCTGTTTGTGAATGTTTTTGCATGGAAAATGGTGTTGTCCCTACTAAATCAGATCAATGGGTACCTGTGTCCTAGTAGCCTTGTTAAAGAAGCTTGGAAGTGAAATGGTATCTACTTTGTTTTCAATCTGCATTAGATTATGTCAAAAGGATGTTATAGCTACTTTTACCAACAGCTAAAAGTTTCATCTCCACCTGTTATCATCTGCTGAACTAGTCCTATTAATATTCGACACATTTGGTGATATTATCTTCCTTGGCGTCATAAATTGCTGTGTTTTAGGCCGAGTGTTTGACCAGGAATGTGGCATTTGGTTATATACTATGACCCTATGGGTGCACACTTCACACATCCCTCATACACAAGAGGACAGAAGAAGGTGGTGTTGCCAGAGTTAGGTGACTCTAGTTGACAATCATTTTTACATAAAGTTGAAATGGAGATACAATAGTAACCATAACCAAACCCGAAAAGGGGCAACCTGGGTCCATCCCTGGATGCAAAAGATGGGGTTGTTAACATATATTATAATAATACAAAAGAAACATACATTTTGGAATTGAAATCCATTTCCAGCATGTATAGAAACATACACGAGGAGGTAGACAGATAATAGTCGAGAGAGTAACACGTTGGCAAGGTCAAAGCTATATCTTCCCCTCTTATTTATATTTTGGGGTTTGGTAATTGATTTAGATTATATTACTAGATCCCGAATTTCTTGCTTACAGATGGTTTTTGATGACATCACATTATGTCTTCTTCTCTCTTACTTTCTTGGAGGAAAAGAGAGAGAGAGACCTGGTAAGTGGCGAGAGATTTTGCAGAAAGCACATCATCATTTCATGTTTTCAGCATCAACAAGTACACAGATTGTCCTAATTCTGATCAAAAGTGTATCACTATCTAAACTGTCAAATTACAGGTACAATCAAAACATCTTTTCTTAAACGAATGAAAAAACATATCTCCCTTAAAGAGGGGAACAGATACTGTAGTTTACAAATCTGTGCAACAATACCTTCCACCTAGGTCCTCGTATAAGTCGAAGAAAAAAACGAGTCCCCCAGAACATGCTTAAGAGTCATTAATGTCCAGGACCTTTTCTGCTTGGTCCCGAGGCTAATCTAAAAGCCATGCGCTTAAACTTACGGTTGCTGGGATTGTTTGCGGAGTCGGGAAAAGAAGGAACACCCACCGGCACCGGCACCACCTTATCATCACCTCCCCCTTCTCCTGTCCTTCCCGGAACAGCCACATTTCCGTCCGTCTTCCTTGATGAAAGGGCTCGCCCATAGACAGCGTGTAGCTGTACCGAAACCAGCAACGCCAATAGAACCAACACAAAGAGCATACGCCTCATTGATGAATGAAAGATGCTGATCTACCTGTTGTTGCCTTGTTCTTCTTCTTTCTCACAACAAATGCTCTGTCAATTGCTTTGAACAATTGAACCGGGTAATCTATGGTCGTTGAAATATTGCTATGGCAATGCTAGGTATCTCTCTCTCCATATATATAGACAAGGATCCGGGTTGCTGAGGACGGTGATGAGCTTGGCGGAAGTGGGTCCGTTTAACAGGATTATTTGACTCAGCCTTTCTTTCTTTCCCTCCGCTCAACTACTATGAATTCTACTTTCAAGCGCATTTTGGTTTACTTTTCTGTCGGACCAATCCAATTTCGGTTGATAAAAAAAGGACTAATTTTGTTACTTTGAAATATGCTGTCCTGTCCTCTAGTTTTAGAATTTGACTTTATATCAGCATCATGCCAAGAGGAAAAGGATAAGCAATTAACAGGATTCTATGATCTCTTCTCTTTGCCTGGGCAGGTTAGACCTAGATTGGTTTCACATGCTTTACCAGACATCCAAAACCTGTGTTTACATCTGGTACTGCTACGCGGTCTTTTTTCCTTATATTTTTCATTTATTTATTTCTCATGAAAATGACAAATTATAAACATATAATACTATATACACCGTAGCATCCTTTGGAACAACCAAGAAAAAGAAAAGAATATTAGGCAAATGGGACTTCTTATAGCATTTCCGTCTTACTTTTTTATTGAAAATAATTAGTCAATTGTACAACTGTCTTTCCCCGAAGCTCAATTTTCCGACTAATGAATGTGAATTTCTTTTCTGGTCCAAAAAATGGCTAAAATATGGGTACACTATTTTCACACAGGCTGAAAGGCAACGGCTAGCTTTGTTGGAAAATTCGAACATTCCCAATTTTTTTATTACAATTCTAACATTCTTTTTTCCCTAAAATATTCTGAAAATCCGGTATTAACCCATAAGTCACATGGACCCCTTACAGTAATCTCGTGTGGCTTGTACATAGATGATCTTACCAACCATTTATATCCTGAAAAAATGATCTTCATTTCCAATTTCCATGGAGGACCAGAGCAAAGGGGTCTCCCAAAAACCAATCAAAATCCACAAGATTCTCAACGAGTTTTATATGACTTCCATAGATATACTTGGATTGGATACCCTGGACTGGAAAACTTTCCTAACTAATTCCCCTGACAATATCCTAGTGGGATACTAAGCCAAGCAAGCAATAGAGAATTATGCATGTTGTTTGCGGCTATATACTCCTCGTGACCCTTGAGGCATGAGGTCGACAGAATAAAATCCTACAATCTAAGTTGGTTTGATGCTAAAATCTTATATAAATAAAAAAATTTATATTTAGTATTCTCAACAAACCTTGAGAACCATGCTAATTATTGTTTATTGTTTTCTCTTCTACACTCGTAGGCTGTAAATATGATCAAACGCATGATTTTATGTTAGAGGACGAACCTATAAAATTCTATAGTGATGATCGTATAAAATTTTAAGAGTATAAATATATATATATATTTTCAATTAAAAAAATAAAAATATATTATATATTTGAGCCGGCCGCTTTTTCCGATCCCCTCTCGGTCCATCCTAGCTACAAGGTGTAACCAACCGTGGAACAATAATTCCTTCAAAACACAATCATAGAAGCCTGAAGCAGCAGAGCCGACCGTGCCGCATTTGGAGGATGTGCACACATGGCTGAGCCTGTGCAGTTCCACACATTATATACCGTCACCAACTTAGCTTACTAAGCACAAGCTGTAGACATCTTGGCTCAGTCACGGACTCAAATTATAATAATATTATTTGATTTCAAGTAGGACTGAAATGAAATCCGATGATTTCCTGAAATTTCATAACTATTCCATTATTGTAGATTCGTCTTACCTGATAGCGTAATGTGAGCAGATAAGATGCAATACGTATCGCGACCAGACCAGCAGGGTCAGATAAAGACAAGTTCCATAGCCAGTCATTATTTGTTACGCCGTATATTTCTCATTATACTCCTTAACATTTTCAAATAATTTCCCAACATTCTTCATTTCCTAACAGGTCAGAAAAGGACAAGACCCTTTTTGTTGGAACTTGCGTCTACACTTATTTATACCCCCCAAAGAGCAGTACGTATCGACCAGCCACCAAACAAAAATTTGGAGTCTTCCAATTCCATTGGAGCGCAGCATTCCAGCAGGCAGCAGGCACAGCGATAGAGTTACATAATAGCAACGAGATGATGAAGAATGTTCATCGTGTAATACTTTTTGCCTTGAATCCTATCTTCATTGCCATTGTTGTTCTCATCCTACTTCAACTAGAAGAGGTTGGGGCCTCTAGGACTCTCAAGCATCCATTGTCGCCTACTTCAATCAAGACTTTGAAGGTAGTTCAAGCTTATTCTGGACCCAGTCGAGGAGGGGCTGGTCACAGCACCATTTACTAGCTTTCTGATGGTACAAACTCAAGTCCTCATAAGTATTATTAATATTTGTCATACAGTACTTTTAAATTATGCTTGCTTACCCTGAAGTTCCTCTTCATGTACGTGTCACGAAATGAGAACAGCTTCATCCTGAGTTGTAATCTGCTTGCTTCAGTAGTTGCAATGCTACTGCTATATGTTGTTTAGAACAAGTTGTACTGTTGTATAACCATATTGAAACAACTTATTCGCTTAAGCGATCATATTCGTATCTATATTCGAATAAGTAGGGTGAATCAGTAAGCTCGGACTAGGTTGCAGCCTGGAGGAACCTTCAACCTATGTTCTTATAAATTTTGCGAGATCGTCAAATGAATGGATCATGATCATCAAACTTTGTTCTTATTAGGGGTGATAACGAGTCTGACCAGCTCGTGAGTTACTCGGGTTCGACTTGATTAAAGTTCGGTCAAAGTTCGGTTTGAGTGAGTTTGATTCAGGTTCTGGTTCGGTTCAAGACTTTAACGAGTCGAGCGAGCCTATCCAAGTTCGTGAACAAGCTTAGAATAATTATATTATATATATATATATGTTACATATACAATAAAAATAATAGTTTTAGCAAAAAAAAATAATAAAATAAAATAGGAGAAATCCACTAAAAATAAATTAACTAAAATAAATTGAGTATTTTTTCTATTTCTCAATATTAAATTTCGTTCCGTTGCTGGTTATGAAAGAAGTTTTAAACGAGATCCTATCTCTTTTATAGAAAAATATAATAAAATTATCTATTTTGAATCAAGCCGAGCCAAACCCTATAATATTATTTTTAAGCCAAATCTAATAACACTATTTTCGAATCTCGAACTTAGCTCGACTCGTTATCACCTCTAATTCTTATACGAGCGAAGATAGAAGCTAGAATCCAATAATAATAATAATAATAATAATATAATTCCCCGACATTGGGTGGGTATCAAATAATCAATATCACAAATCCGATATTTTTTACACCAAATTCTCGACCTAGCCTTCCAACTAGGCCAGGCCCAGGCGACCATCACATCCAATTATCTTCTTGTTCTCTTCGATATCAGACAAAACCACCTCTCATTAGTCATTACCCACCCCCATCCCTTTCTGAATTCAATATCAATCAAAACAGATCACCCAATTTCAAGGCTTAAGCTTTTCTCAATGAAACGTTGTGCACCGGATTCTCAGGTACCTGTACCCGACATCAACATGAAGAAAACTAAAGAAGACGCCGATGAACAAGAAACTGGGTTCAGGAATTTAGATGAAAATCTACTGTACGAGGTTTTGAAACACGTGGACGCCAGGACTTTAGCAATGGCTTCCTGCGTTAGCAAGCAGTGGCACAAAACTGCAAAAGACGAGAGACCTTGGGAGCTGATCTGCACCAGGCACTGGGCTAACATCGGCTGTGGAACCCAACAACTTAGATCTGTGGTTTTACCTCTGGGTGGCTTCCGTCGCCTTCACTCCCTTTACCTTTGGCCGCTTTCGAAGCCGCACTCTGCTTCGGCTTCGTCATCCTCTTGGTCCCCTTCGTTTCCCAAAATTATCAACTCCAAACCGCCAGCACGGTGGGGGAAAGATGAGGTTCATCTTTGTCTCTCTCTTCTCTCCATTCAGTATTATGAGAAGATGAATTTCACTAACAGACGCAGATAATTCTTATTACTAACCTACTATATATATATATATATGAATAAATGAATCAAATATAAATATTTCACTTTATTTATATTTATGGTTTTTGTTTATTTTGGCTTCTTGTATTGTTTTCTTATATTTGGCTTGTGATTTTATTTTATTTCTTCAATTTCAGAATATTTGTACCTAAGCTGGTGTATTATGAACTAGATCTTCAATTGTGTACGAATATTAACTTCGAAATGAACCAATTGTTCCTTATATTCGTGATTATTAGATTTAGTTTTGCCGTTTTGAAAGTCCTGTTGCAGCATATTTGTGATCTGAAACATTCTGGGGAGGGGTCCAGTTCGTCGTATTCATTAATGTTCGGCAGTGGGAACTTTTATCTGCCAGTTTTTTCGATGGCCAGATTGTATGAGACAGAGTGAGTTTGATTCTAGTGCTTTTGTTATTTGCATTGTAGATCCGTTTTCTGCATCAGCCAAATACCTGACAGCAAGGTAATGGTCCTGTTGTGTTCCCCCTTGAAATATTTACCTTGGCATTACAATTGAATCCCCAAGTCCGTTCCTTGGCTAAGAAAGATGAATTTCATTGATGATCTGAAGCCTGAGAAAGCTTCTTTCCTTTTGTTTCCTGAACTTTCAGGATTTGAGCTTGTTTTTGCTTGCATTTCAGGGAAGGCAAGTGGTAACTGCTCCGGGGGGGGGGGGGGGGGGGGGGGTAGTGAGGCGTGTGTGTCTCATCTTTGGTGGCCAAATTGCCGGTATAGGAATGGGACCGATGGTTTTGTCCTTTTCTCCTATGTAGTTGGAACCGAGTAAGGTGATCTAAAACCTCCAACCAAAAGCCCCATGCTTTTAGTTCTAGCTATCAAGTGAAAGCATGTGGATTCGACTTAGGTCCCTTTCGGAAATGCTTGTGCCCCTTGGCAGACGAGCATTCCCAAGCAAGTGCATTATTTCCCAGAAAAATCACATTCCAAAGCACGAATGCACCCAAACCAAAAAGCTAACAAAATGGAGCTTTTGCGGCTGAAAATCACAGTTGGATGGAGAGATACAAAATTTGCCCAATTCCCAGAGGTACACTTTCATCAGCAGTAAAAGCTTTGAGATGATAAACAGAGAACTTTTCCAATCTCAGATGTCTTCAGGGAATCACGTGAGGTTGAGGAAAATTTTCCATGATCTTCAAATTGATCATTTCTTGGATGTTTATACTGTCAAAACATGGTTGTTTCATAAGGAGATGGTACTTTATAATGCCTTTTAAATGTCACAAATTTTGTTTAGAATCATGAGTTTTGTGTTCGTAATATTTTTATGTATGATTTTTCAACAGAATATATATTTGGGTAAACTACACCAGTGACTACCCAACTATTTGGAGATACCTATTTTGACCACCAACTAAAGAACTCGTCAATCAGGTACACCTATTTTGGTCACTGCTGTTAAAATTCTGACGGAAAAGTTAACAGTGATGGCGTAGCAGTTAATGGTGATGACGTGGACGTTAATTAAAAGTTGTAAAAGTGATGGCGTAGCAGTTAATGGTGAGGACGTTAATTAAAAGTTGTAAAAGTGATGGCGTAGCAGTTAATGGTGATGATGTGGACGTTAATTAAAAGTTGTAAAATTACATATTTAATTTCTCTAATTTATTTATTACAAATCGGTTGGGTGATTAATTTTATTTATTAATTTATTTTTATGATTAATTAATATATTTTTCTCCCCAATCAAGTGGTGACCTGTGACCAACTGGTTGGTGAGAAAGAAAGTAAGAATGTCAAAGAAAGGATTTGAACCATTGCCCTCTTACTTAGAGGGCAAAAGGCTAAACCACTAAGCAAATGTAATATTTATAATATAAAACCCAAAAATGCAATATTAAATGGTTATATCTTAGTATTTGAATTACCCTGATAAAGATCAACCGTTTAAATTGATTAATATTTAAATAAAAATATTAAATATTTAGATTTTAATTATTCGAATAAATTAAAATCTAAATATTCGAATAAAAATATTTAGATTTCAATTATTCAAATATTTGAATTTTGTTGTTTAAATATTTTTATATTTTTTGTTCGAATAATTAAAATCTAAATATTTTTATTCGAATATTTTTAAATTCAAATATTCGAATATTTATTAATTTTCAACTAATATTTTTATTTTTATATTTAATATTATTCAAATATTTTAATTCGAATAATATTAAATAAAAATATTCGAATATTTAATATATGTATTTTAAATATTTAATTATTTTGATTTATTTATTAAATGTTTTATTATTTTAATTTAAATATTTAATGTTTTAATTTAAATATTAATCGACTTAAAATTTTGTTATTCTAGGCTTTTAGTAAAACTTAATCACTTAATAATACATGTGAATATACTATAACATAAGAATTAACTTGGTTTAGTGGTTCACTCATTGGTTGGGTATTTGTTATGTTAGAGGTTGTGAGTTTAAATCTCTTTACATATAAAAAATTTGCATTTTATTTCCTTCACTAATCATTTACCAATTTAGAGAGGAATATATATAAAATAATAAATTAAAATAAATTAGAGGGATTAAATGTGTAATTTTACCGATTTTAATTAACAGTCACGTCACTAATCATTTACCAAATAGGTAGAGTTTCAAAGTTGGGGTACCTGATTGACAAGTTCTTTAGTTGGATGGTCAAAATAGATATCCCCAAATAGTTGGGTGATCACTGGTGTAATTTACCCTATATATTTATATTTTTTTAACAATTTGTTTTATCTAGAGTTTTAGATGTGATTAATTTTTTTTTTGTTTGTCGTTGCATTCATATATCTTTAGTGAAACCGTTTGTATCAGGAGTCATAACGAGCAATTCAGTTCGGAAATAGTTATATTTGGTTTGGTTTGGCCTTCAGACTCGACAAACTTAAAATTTTGAGCTTGAGTTCAGTTCGAAAATAATATTATAGGGTGCGGCTCAGGCTCTTTAAACTCGGCTTGTCTCCAAATGAAGAATTTTAATATATTTTTTTTTATAAAAATGGGATTTCGTTAAAAAAGAAACACGTTCATAACTAATGCTGAAATAAAATTTAATATTTCGAGAGAAAAAGTATTTAAAAGATAGATTAAATCCAAATAACCACGAAATATTCTTACAATACAAAAATAAAATGTTCGATTTATTTTAGATAATTTATTTTTAGTAGATTTTTCTAAAATTATTCATTGTTTTTCTTTTACTAAAAAAATATTTTTAGTATATAATTATTCTAAGCTTGTTCACGAGTTTTTCGAACCGAACTTGAGTTGACTTGATTCAGCTTGTAAAGAACCCGAGCGAGTTTGAGCCTCAATGAAGCTCACTCAAACCATGCTTTGACCAAGTAACCTGCAAGCTAGTCAGACTCATTATCACCCTAATTTATATGATTATTTTATTCATCAGTCCTACGTCCAGGACCTACCATTAAAATTAGTGTAAATTATATTAGCAGTAATTGAAGTTTTAGGATATTCTTTCATTATGTTAACTTCTCTTAACCGGTTAAGAAATATTGTTGTGACACGTAAAGTTTTCTTCTCAAAAAATAATCCTAACTTTTCATTATGTTAACTTTTCAAATTTTGATGGACAAAACGGTGCCGATCAAATATCCCAACATTGGAAAATATTCACTTTGTTAGAGATTTAACATAATTTAGTTTTAAATTGATCTAATGGTTAACAATGGTGAACTAGACTGAGAATCTCAATACTCTAAAATCTAACATCAAAGTATTAGCTCTAAAAAATTATGCACATGACCCTAAAATAATCACACTTTCTGTGATGAGGTTCTATCCTTAACTTCAAGAGTAATCATTTTATTGATGATTCTTTGATCATCACAATTTTTTGATAATGGATATAATTCTAGAAGTATACTATAACAAGGACTTTAATTTTAATAGTAATAATCTTATTTATACTTTTAATATAAAATAATATTAAATAATTAATTTTAAATATTATTAAACATATATATAATTTATTATTAATTGGTGAACTACCAAATTAAGATTTTTAGATCCGCACCTACCTACGTCTATCTTAAACGTTTAGTTGAATAAAGATAATATGTTTTTGTTAATGATAGTTGGGTTTCTAAAGATGAAGAAGTAAGGTATCATTTTGTCTGTAATTTGACTTACTTTCCTTTCTGTGCTAAAACCATCCTTCTAGTTGAGAGTATTTGGTAGAGGCTGCAGGAAAGATTTGGTAAATTCTTCTGCCATATTTGAAGTCAGTTTTGCTATGATTTTCTAACCATTCCATTGAAATTTCTGTGCTTTTGGCTTTTGAAAGTCTAATTTTTCAGCAGTGGTATTGCTTCAACAATGGCGGGATGATGGAACACATCAACATTTTAAATACTAACGATCCTTTCTTTTCTTGAGAAAGATGATCCAAGACAAAGTAACTGGGTAATATTAACCGATGATTGCTCTGGACTTTGTTAGATGTTTCAGTTCATCTTATATAATACCTCATTGGAAGAAGATTTATAAATCAAATAAATTCAGATCTTATAATGTAATTTCGATATTTTGTTATAATTTTTTTTTTTATAATAGCTACTGAATTTTTATTAAAATCATAGAAATATCATGATTATAATGTATTGTGGAAAAAAATAAAATTACTCTACAAAAATTTTTTAAACAAAAAAATGAATACTTTTATATCAGCATATTTTAAAATTCAGAAGCTTTCTTTAATCTCGTTGTCTCTATCCAATAGATAAATAACATGTGAAAAATGTACGATGAACGATCCAAATTATCAGGCATAATGTTCTGCTATCAATGACTGATTACCAATAAAATCATAATAAAAAATCAGTACTATTAAAATCTATGTGTGAACAATAAATGACCGTTAGAGTATACTGAAATCATGTCATGGTGACAGATAAAACAAACCATAAAAAATAAAATCGTATCACAAGGATAAAAAAAATACATACTAAAAACATAAATTTTTATTAAAATATAAAAATAATAATAAGATCAAAAATCAATATTAAAATTAATTACCGATAACCATTTAAAAAAATAAGTAGGCGACTTAATTTTGAGAAATAAGCTAGAGTTAGAGAACGGCTAAAAGAGTTTTGAAGTCTGATATTTGATTACAAATAACTTATTCTGCTATAAACTTTTTCAAAGCGAAGAAAATTTTCATTCAATCAAATTAAATTGGTCAATTAATAAGTAAAAATTATTTTCTATTTCTTTATCGTTTTTTATTAGAAATTTTTAAAAATTTAAATATTAAATTTTAATCTATATTTTTTATATCATAAACCATAAATTGTAAAATACAACTATCCTTAATTCCATAAATCCTAACCACAACCTTTAATTTTAAATCTAAAATCCCCTAATTTAATACGAAGGCACCAATAGAAACAAAATTAAGAAGTAAAAGATTTACATCTCTTATAAATATGCATTGAACAGATCCAAACATGGTCGGTTGAGGCTCGAAGAAAAAATTAAGCACGTATCTTGTATTTAAAAAATTAAATATCAACTTACGTTGATGATAAGGAAATGATGAGATGAAAAACCGGGTTAGAGTAAACAATTAACCAACAAACCCTAAAATAGAAAAATAAAGAATTAACCAACAAACCCTAAAATGGAAAAATAAACAATTAACAAACAAACCACAAACGATCTTTCTTTGAATACAGAGGTGAGAGTACGAATTTCCAGTGCATGAATTATAACGTGGATTCCATTGTTAGTTTTAAATTCATTTTTTACAGTGGCCTGCAGCTGGATTAATTCAGTAATACTGGAAAAGAAAAGAAAAACAATGGTTGTGTTACTACCCTATTTCGATTTTGATTCTTATTCAAACACGTGTATTTTCCAGGCAAGTCTGGAGATGACAGAAGCAGCAGCCAGCAGCTATATCAAACATCATATTCATAAACTTTGTACTCTTGATTGGCTTATGGCATCATCCTCGCCTAATCAAAAACATAGGTTGGTGGAAAGGTATCTCCTTCCTATCTGTCACGTGTCCGAAATGGGCTGCAACTATTGTCTTAGTTGGGTCAAACCCAGATCCCAAGCTCCGACGAACCGACTCATATCAGCTGACAAGTTACTGTTTCGACGATGCATGGATGGATGAGTGCTATATAAGGCCATTTGCATGCAACTCTTTTGTATCAAGCAAAGTACACGCAGTGCAAGCATTCCAAAATCATTACAAAGTCTTAATGGGCAAGTCTTTATGCTTTGTTCCCCTTCTTCTTCTTGCTTCATTTCTTGTCACTTCCGGAGGTCGTCCTCTCGATGAAGCAGTGCTAGATGGAATCGAGACCGGCGGTACAAGTTCCGGAGGAAAAGGCCTTGCATTTGTTCGCGATGTCACCAACTCCGGTCCGAGCTCTGGAGGACAAGGTAATGCATTCGTTGATGTTGTCACCAACTCAGGACCAAGTTCCGGAGGAAAAGGTCATGCCATCGTTGATACGGTCACCAACTCCGGTCCTAGTTCCGAGGAAACGTTCATGCATTTGTGGATGTGGTCACCAATTTGGGTCCAAGTTCCGGTGGCGATGGATATTAAACTTATCGTCTTATGCAAAGCCTACACTCGGTCTAACATCTTAGAGCTTGTCTAATATTATAGCAAAATCTTTAATACTATTGATCATTTAATTATTCTGTTCTAATAAGATAAGAACTGGTTGCTAGAAATTAGTAGTCTATACTCGATAGCATATGTAACGATGATATTCTGAGTGATGTTAAGACTAAAGAGTTTAGGTCAAATAATCGTTGTTAATTCAAATATTAATTTTATTTAATGAAATAAACTTATACCGCTATGTCATGCATGTGCTCTATTTTGCATTTGAGAGGGAGAGATAATATCTGGGATGTGTAAAATTCGACTCGATTAGAAAAAATCGAATAATTCGACTCGAGACAAAAATACGTAACTCGTTTTAACTCGACTCAAAATTTTATAAACTCGACTCGAAAAAATTTCAAATAAAGTTCAAGTTGTAAAATAGAAATTCGAATAACTAAAAAATTTTAGTAATTAAATGATTTATTTTTAAGTTTGAGACGAGTCTCTCAACTTTTTATGATATATATACATTGATATATAAAAATATAAAAAAATATTACTATATATGAAAGTATATATATATATACATATATTATATGATTAGAGAAAATCGTTTAAATTGGAATCAAATCGTACAATAACATGATAAATAATTACAATTAAATATTTATAGCAACTCGAAAACTCGACTCAAATTTCTTAAACTCGATTTGAACCGAAAAAAATTCAAATAAAATTTGAGTTATAAAATATGACTCGTCAACTCGAATAACTCAAAAATTTTTATTCGACTCGATCGAATATACACCCCTAATAACATCTTCCAATTGAATCTTCAGTGATGTTGTATTTTTTTCTAAAAAAATCTTATGTTATTTTCTGTAAATAGATTTAGTGTAGTGTAGCATATGATTATGTACCTAAATTATATTTTAAGGTATAGTTTGATAAAAAGTTTTTAATTTAATTATATATTTAAACTTGACCTCAAAGTTTAATTTGATACCTAAATATTTATTGTTTAATTAGATATTTAAATTTGATTTTTTGTTTAAATTAATATTTAAATTTTATATATTTGTTCAAATTAGTACATAAATTTAAGTTTATGATTAAAATTAGTTAAATCAATTGTAGTTGATACTAATTTAGATCAAAAAGTTATGTTGAACTACGAAAATAAAAAAAAAAAGAAGATAAATTTAAATAATATTTAGTATATTAAAAATGTTTTTTTAATCAGCTAACAATGATTATAGTAGTATTTATTCTAGAGTAGAATACTCTCAATCATTGGACATTGATCGTACTCAATCACTTTGTTGGTATTACTGGTGTTCAAACTCGTAATCTAAAGAAACAACAACCATTACTTTAACCATCGAAGCTAGATGATTTGTGCTTTTGGGAAACTAAGTTTTTCGATGGGTAAATTACAATGATAATCACTAATATTTAGGTAAGTTTCATTTTCGGCCATAAACTTTGAAAAGTTACATTATAATCACTAATGTTGTCAATTTCTCAAGTAACTTTCGTTACCTAGATTACTGAAGTTTAATTTGATTTTTTGGTAATAAAACTCTTGGTTTATACATGGACGGAGTTACATGGGGTGGGGAGGGACAACCACCCTCACCCTAAATATTTTTTTCCACTTTTGTTTCCCTATTTAAATTTTTTTAAAAATTATTTTTTATGAATTTACTCCTCTACTTCTAAACATTCATGTTTTACTCTTTTAACCCCAAATCCTGACTTCGTCCCTAGGTTTATATACAGATAATTTTAGCAACTTGGTTATATGAATTACGTAAACTAAAGTTTGATTCTTTTTATTAACATATATGTGTCCAATATATTCTATTGGCATGACACTAAAATTTAGATAAGCTTTTCAATTGCCTTGTTCCAAGCATAAGTTTTTATTTCTTACATATCTCCACGGTGTGGTTTGTATAAGTAACATATTCGTCCGTAGAATTCCGACTTATAAAACCGGCCTGAGATCCATTACAAGAAAGATCGAATTCAGGTTCACAACCCAAAGACCAATCTGTGTGATTCTTCATCCTATATCCAGAAATGCAAGAACATTTCATACCATATTTGGGACTGAAACTCCAACACTGTTCGGACAGCAGGGTCGTAAATCTTGCATGATCGAGGGTAAGCCTGCCATGAAACAACCCTTTCATTTAGGCAGTACAACAATCGAAGATTGCCATGAAAACCAATTGTCAATCTTCTATGAATGTAACGAAACGTTTGAATGTAGGCCTAAACCAGTTGTTATCCACTGAAATGACGAAACGTTTCATAAAGAAAAAGTGTAGAAGAAAATAAGTTTGAATGTAGGCCTGTACTCATCTTGGAACCGGTAAAGCCTAGGGTTATAAAACCCATTATTTATACAGCCCAAGGGAAGGGTGTATCAGAATCGATATAACAACCAGCAATCTGTTAATCTAGGAACAGGTTCAACAAAAATTAACAAACTTGGCAGGCTCAACAGCCTAACGAACCGAACCACCCATCTGGGGACAACAATCCTTAACATTGCTAATACCGATACGCTTAACAACAGCATTTCTGATAGCTTCAGTTTGCAACATGAGATCATTTTGTTCAATCCCAGACATGTAGTTCCTCACTTCTGTTCTTATCATCTCTTGCAGAACAGACAAAAACTCAGCGCTAAAAAACTGCGGCTCTATTCGAAACGTCCCGTTTCGCATATCCATTTGCTTCAACTCAATGCTTGGAACCGAACCAACAGCTGGGGAAGCCTCGGTGGGGGTAGGAGCAAGGTTGGATCTGGGAATGGATACGGGACTCGGATCTGAGATTTCACATGGATTGGATCCTGGCAGGGAGAGGGTTAGTAGAGTAGGTGGATTAGTTGTGGATGATACTGTTTCCACATGCTGACTAGAAGTGGCCAAAGAACCATTTCTAGCCAACGGTGTGTAAACCGATGGCGCAACTGGTAAACTTGAGTCACTCACGTCAGATCCTGAAGAACTATCGCGGTACAAAGAAAGACCCGGTATATTGTTGCCAGCGCCAAGACTGGCCGATCTCTTAAGCGGCTGCGACGAACCATCGCGCAAATATCTGGTCATGGAATAGCATTTTCGCTTGAGCATCGAGTTCCAGTGATTCTTAATCGCGTTATCAGTACGGCCAATGAGGAGTCGAGCGATGGTGGCCCATTTGTTGCCCAATCGAGCATGAGCTCTGATTATAGTATCATCTTCGTCGGGAGTGAAGGGTCGGTGTTCAACCCCTGGGGAAAGTTGGTTGCACCATCGAAGCCTGCAAGACTTTCCAGATCGACCCGGTATCGATTTGCTTATTAACGACCAGTTCCTGGGGCCGTGCGTCTGAACCAACCGCTGCAAAGCTTCGTCTTCTTCTGGACTCCATGGACCTTTGATCCGATCAACATCTTTCCTCGAAGATTCCATTTAAATTAAGAAAAATCAAGATCTAATACAAAATATAACAATAACAATCTTGTTTTCGCAGCGATAAGAGGGCTGATGAAATGTGTTGGAGATCCTCACCTTTGATTTAAAAGGAGAAGAAAGAAGAGACAGAGGGGAAGCATATATGGAAAAGGGGATAAGGATGACTTATTGAAACGGTAGTTGTGACCAGTCACCGGGACAATGGACTTTAAAAAGAAAAATATATTCAAAACTTTATTTGGTAATAAAAATTATTATATTTTATATTAGTAGTTTTATAAAAATATATTTTTAAAAAAATTAATATATATTTCGTATAAATTTTAAAATTTAAAGGTTATAAACTTAGTTTAGAGTTTTAATAAAATGATTTAAAATTTAAAACTAAAATTTATATTTTATAATTTTAAGTTTAGAGTTTTAAGATTTAAATTTTAAAGTATACAATATAAAAAAATACGAATTACATATCAAACTATATATAAATTTATACATTACAATTTTTTATAAATACTAAATCTACTTTCAGTTCTAACTAAAAAAATCTAATGAGACTTTAAAGTTTTTAACTTAATAAATTTAAAATCTATAACTTAAAAAAATATCAGAAAAAATTAATAAACTATAACTAAAAATTTTATTATATTCAAATCCGATTATTTTTATGGTTCTTAATGTAATATTTTCAATTCTATTCGAAAAACTCATTTTAGAATATAAATATATTTATAATTATTAATTTTATGATAAATATTTATCAAAACTAAATATTAAAATTTCTTTTAAAAATGTTTATCCAAATAATATAATTACAAGTATTTTAAATCTATAAATCATAAAATGTGAAAAATTTAAAAATTAATTTTTTCCTTCAAAATATAGCTTAAAAGGATTCGTCCAAGCATGGCAGTGGCACTTATTAGTATACTGTCTACAGCTGTGAATTCCATGTTTCTTTAAGTGACACGCAGTATTGTTATACCTTCCAAAATATGAATCACGTGCCATTCAGAACGTTACCTTAAAATTTTTAAATAATTATGATGATTATCTATTTTTTAAATAATTATCTACCTATTAATTATATATAAAATAAATAATAATTTAGATAAATAAATTTAATTAATTGTGATATATATGAATAATAAATTTTTTATACTCCAATGTCAGAACAGACTAATTAATCCAAACGCAACTTTTTCAGTGAATTCAGTTTTATAAAAAAACCATTAATTAAACAATCAATCATATTAAGTAAATCAAATTAACAAAACCAAAACTCATGGTTTTATAGTTTTATATTTATTAATCGAATCTATATTGAATGAATCGATTTTAGTTTTCTATTTTTCATTTTCTATTTTATTTATAAAATAATATGATCATTATTAAATTAAATATGTTTATTATATAACCGGACTAAGTTATAACATATTCGAATATTTAATTAAGTTAATTAACTGTATATATAATTTATTATTTAATTAAATTAATTAACTGTATACATAATTAATTAACTATAATTCCTTATAAATTCTTTTATTTGTCGATTCTTTCACTCATTTACACTTTTATTGATATTTTCTCCGCAATTTTAATTTTTTTATAAATATATTATATAATTTACATAATATTTTATTATAAAATAATATTATAAATTTTACTTTAACTTGTAAAAATATAAAACAGGAAATCTATAGACATAATTATATAAAACCGCTTAAAATAAAATAAATATTTAAAAAATTAAATTCAATTCAAATTTTATAAAATTAATTCAAATAAAATATAATTTACTAACTTTAAAAAATAAATAATAAAATATAATTTATCAACTAGATTTTTCAACGGTGATATTTATCAACTAATTCACTGTCCTTTGCCGTACTTTGTTTTAAATTTTCTAATTTCTATAACCCCACTCCCCAATCACGTGCCTTGGCCCACCATACCTATCTATGCGTCTCACGTGCCTTCAGCCATGCATAAGTGGTTAGAAGTGTTCAAAAATACTTGATTTGGATGACTCGACTCGTCGACCCGCTTAAAAAATTTTGGGTTTTTTTTAATTTAAAAATTTTGGTCAAATATCCAACCCAATATTTTTTGGATCAAACCCGAGTATCAAATATAAAAATTTTTGGGTACCTGGATAATTTGGGTACCCAAATCCTTTATAATTATTTCTATATTGAAATACCTCTATGTTATTGTCAATTAAATTCTTGTTTTTGAATTTATGATTGATGTTAATATTGATTTATTTTATCTACAGACACAATAAAATCAAGACTTTAATCTTCATCCAGACAGCTATTTGTTTGCCCCAAACAAAAGAATCGATAACTTTACCTCCACAGCTTGTTGGGCAATCATGCTAGTTTGTTTGTGCATCTATCTTTTGTTATGGGATCAATTCAGTTGCTTAAGCTATATAAAATTTTTTATTGGGCATGTTTCAACTTCATGTCTTTGTTTTTCAATATCTTTAATTATTTTAATATTTTTAATATATAAATTATTTTAATATATAAAAAACAATTAAAGTTCTATTTGATATTTTTTATAAAAATTTAATTAATTTTTTATGTTTGGATGTTAAATTATACGATTTAAATTTTTAAATTTATGTCTTTTTTAGAATTAAATTTAAAATTTTAAAAAATATAATTCGGGTACCCTACCCGACTTTCCGGGTACCGGGTATTCGGGTACCCGAAGTGCCGGGTATCCGAAAAAATCGGGTCGGGACATGGACCAAAATTTTAATTACCCGACTCTCCGGGTATCCAGTGTTTCGGATACCGAATATCCGGTACCCGGATTTGAATATCCCGACTAGTGACAGATACAAAAAATTAGGAAAAAATAATTAAAAAATCTTCTTAAATGGTTATGTATTTTTTTTTCAACGTACTAAATTATTTTTTTTAAATAACATTAGAACATTTATCGAAAAATAAAAAAAATACCCGCTTGGTGACTATGTATTTATTTATATATTTTTTCGTTTGATTTCAAAATTAATAATTTCGTTATCTTTTGTTAAATAAATACAAATCTGAAACCGACCCACACCTAAATCTATCGCGTTTAGATTTAAAGACTTTAATATGTCATCAGTCGGTTAACTACAATATTAAATGTGTAAGTCTAGTGGAGGGAATGGGAACATGTTATTGCTAATGAATTGGACATATAAAATCACAGGAAGGGCAGAGTTAAACGTCGAAAAAACGACGATAAAAATGGGTTAAACGTCGGAAAAAACAACAGTTGGCCGTTGTGATTTTTATTAATTAGTTAATAGTAATTATAATAATATCTATTTTAGAATATATATATTTTTGTAAAACCATAGAAAAAAATAAGAGAAAACGAAAGGTGTTTTTAACCTAACAATATTGTTAAATTATGAATTACTAATCTTTTGGACAAAACAAAAATATACTCCAAAGTTGACCCATGCCCATTTTAATACAATTATCAATCATACTTTTAACCTATCAGGTCACGAAGTAAAACACATTGGGCTCATGGCATTTGGGATTAGTTGGGAACCCATTAAAGGAAAAGCTCAACGTTTAGTTTTATAAAAATTATAGGCTTAATATCCAAATAGGTTCCTAAACTATACTTACAGATCATTTTTGATACTTAAATTATTTTTTATTCTAAACAAGTGTTTCAAATTTTAATTTTTAGGTCATTTTAAGTGATTAGTCATTAATAAAAAAATTATTTGCTAATAAAAATGCGACAAATGTAAGTTTAATTTTAATTTATTTTTAAATAAAATAAAATTTTTATTTTTTTAATTGACAGTTTTAAATTCTTACAAAATAATCCCAATTCGCTAACCCAAACCTAACGTCTCAAAATTATCATCGTTGTCACCATTTACTATCTTACCAGAGACCACCATTAATGTCGTCAGACCACCCTGATCGTTTCCCTCAACCAACCATTGTCGAAATTGGTTTTTTCGATATTTAAAAGTCGATCAATACACCTACCAACGCTTACCAACGATAGGTGGTTAGGGAAAACGATCGTGGTAGTCTTTTGACGGTAATAGTGATCTCCGATAATACAGTAAACGAATATAATGATAATAATTTGAAGTGTAACGACCTGAACTCTCGGTTTAGTATGTCGGGTTAACCCGGGGGTTTGGGCTTGGTTTTGGGCCTTGAGTGTTGTTGGGCTTGGTAGAGTTTAGTGGTTATGGCCTTGGGGGCTTTTTGGTAAATGGCTAAAGGATGAAGATGAGGGTTAGAGACTTTATTTTTCTGCATTTGCAGAGGGAATGAGATCATCCTCTACATCCCCATTTCCTTCATCTTTTGTCATTGCAACCATTATCAAAGGTAAGATTTTTGAGGGTTTAATGGTGGAATCTCGTTTTGTTTATGAAGGGTAAGTTTTAGGGCTGCCAAGGATCTATCCAAAGAGGTAGCTATGTGTGGGTTTGGTGGAGGTGAAGGTTTTGTTGGGGTTTAAGGTGTAATCCGAGTGTGTCACCGTGGGGAGCACCGGTTTTGTTTGTTAAGAAGAAGGACAGATCGATGAGGATGTGCATCGACTACCGTCAACTCAATAAGGTCACGATCAAGAATCGATACCCTTTACCCAGGATCGATGATCTTTTTGATCAGTTGAGGGTTGCCCGTATGTTCTCTAAGATAGACTTGAGGTCAGGGTACTATCAGTTAAAGGTGGTGGATGAGGATGTCCAGAAGACCGCTTTTAGGACGCGGTATGGACACTATGAGTTTCTCGTGATGCCGTTTGGGCTCACGAATGCACCCGCAGCTTTTATGGACTTGATGAATCGGATCTTCTAGCCGTACCTAGATCAGTTTGTGGTTGTGTTCATCGATGACATCTTGGTGTATTCACGCTCGGAGGAGGAGCATGATTATCACCTTAGAGTTGTTCTTCAGGTGTTGAGAGATAGTCGTTTGTACGCCAAGTTCAATAAGTACGAGTTTTGGTTGTCTGAGGTGGCGTTCCTTGGCCACATAGTTACAGCGGACGGTATCCGAGTAGATCCTCAGAAGATACAAGCTGTGGTGGAATAGAAACCACCAAGGAACGTATCGGAAGTCCGTAGCTTTCTTGGACTTGCCGGATACTACAGGAGGTTCGTTAAGGTTTTTTCGATCATAGCGGCACCTTTGACCAAGTTGCTTCAGAAAGGAGTTCCGTTCGTGTGGAACGAGAGAAGACAACAGAGTTTTAAGCAGTTGAAAGCTTATCTGACAGAGGCACCGGTCTTGACGCAACCGGAACCAGGGAAGGATTATGTGGTGTTCAGCGATGCTTCCTTGAATGGGTTAGGTTGTGTGCTCATGCAAGAGGGTAAGGTGGTTGCTTACGCCTCGAGACAGTTGAAACCCCATGAGAGGAATTATCCTAAACATGATCTTGAGCTTGCTGCAGTTATCTTCGCTTTGAAGATATGAAGGCATTATCTCTATGGGGAGAAATGTTACATCTACACCGACCACAAGAGTTTGAAATATCTGCTTACCCAGAGAAAGTTGAATCTGAGACAACGTCGATGAATAGAGTTGTTAAAGGACTATGACTGTGTCATAAAGTATCATCCCGGCAAGGTGAATGTGGTCGCTGATGCTTTGAGTAGGAAGTCCATGTCGGACTTGAGAGCTTTGTTTGCTCGGTTGAGGATGACCGATGATGAGGGTCTTTTAGCTGAGTTGCGTGTGGAGCCCACGCTTGTTCAGGAGATACAGAGAGCACAAGTGTTAGATGAGGAGTTGGTAGCTCAGTTAGAGGTTGTTCAGAGGGGTGAGTCGTCAGACTTTGAGGTACGAGATGGTGGATTCTTGTACTTTCAGGGTCGATTGTGTGTTCCCACCTTGGAGGATCTGAGAGATCGTATCTTGAGGGAAGCTCACCGTAGTCTGTTTTCTGTTCATCCGGGTAGTAACAATATGTATCAGGATCTTCGTCCTTTCTTTTGGTGGTCGTGCATGAAGAAAGATGTGTCAGAGTTTGTGACAAGATGTTTAGCATGTCAGTAGGTGAAAGCGGAACATCAGGTTCCTTCAGGTTTGCTTCAGCCTATACAGATTCCATAGTGGAAGTGGGATCGTGTGACCATGGATTTCGTCACCAGGTTACCGATGACGTTGAGGAAGCATGATGCTATATGGGTCATAGTTGACAGGTTGACCAAGTCAGCTCACTTCTTACCCGTGAGGATGAACTTCAGCTTGGAAAAGTTGACTCAGTTGTACATCAAGGAGATTGTGAGGTTGCATGGTGTACCTTCATCGATCATATCGGATAGGGATCCGAGGTTCACAGCGAGGTTGTGGAGGTCTATCCACGAGGCTCTAGACACCAAGTTGCACTTCAGTACAGCTTTTCATCCTCAGACCGACGGACAGTCTGAGAGAGTTATCCAGATTTTGGAGGATATGCTTCGGTGTTGTGCGGTAGACTTTACTCATAGTTGGGAGGAGCAGTTACCTTTGGTAGAGTTTGCTTACAACAACAGTTATCAGTCGAGTATCGGGATGGCTCCTTTTGAGGCCTTGTACGGGCGCAGGTGTAGAACACCTTTGTGTTGGACAGAGCTCAATGAGAGGAAGATAGTGGGTTCGGAGCTTGTTAAGGAAACAGAAGAGAAAGTCCAGATCATCAAGGAGAGGTTACAAGCAGCTTTTGACAGACAGAAAGCTTATGCGGATAAGAAGCGTAAGCACATCGAGTACGAGCTAGGTGAGAAAGTGTTTCTCAAGGTATCTCCATGGAGGGGTATCATCCGGTTTGGTCGGAAAGGAAAGTTGAGCCCAAGGTATATCGGGCCGTATGAGGTGCTTCAGAGGGTTGGACCGATAGCTTATCGGCTAGCTTTGCCTCCGGAGTTGGCACATATACACGATGTATTCCACGTGTCTATGTTGAGACGTTACCGTTCCGATCCCTCACATGTGGTTCAGCTTGAGGAAATCGAAGTCAATACGGATTTGACTTACGAGGAAAGACCCATCGGAATAGTGGATAGAGGAGTCAAAGAGCTTAGAAATAAGAGTATACCTTTGATAAAAGTGTTGTGGAGGAACCATGGGATCGAATAGGCCACGTGGGAGTCGGAGAAGGACATGAGAGCTCAGTATCCTCATCTCTTCCTGACAGATAAATTTCGAGGACGAAATTTTCTTTAAGGAGGGGAAAGTTGTAACGACCCGAACTCTCAGTTTAGTGTGTCGGGTTAACCTGGGGGTTTGGGCTTGGTTTTGGACCTTAGGCTTGTTGGGCCTTGAGTGTTGTTGGGCTTGGTAGAGTTTAGTGGTTGTGGCCTTGGGGGCTTTTTGGTAAATGGCTAAAGGATGAAGATGGGGGTTAGAGACTTTATTTTTCTGCATTTGCAGAGGGAATGAGATCATCCTCTACATCCCCATTTCCTTCATCTTTTGTCATTGCAACCATTATCAAAGGTAAGATTTTTGAGGGTTTAATGGTGGAATCTCGTTTTGTTTATGAAGGGTAAGTTTTAGGGCTGCCAAGGATCTATCCAAAGAGGTAGCTATGTGTGGGTTTGGTGGAGGTGAAGGTTTTGTTGGGGTTTAAGGTGTAATCCGGGTTTGGGTTTTTGAGGCTTAAAATGGGTCTTTTTATGTTTTTTTAAGCTTTAGAAATTATCCTCGGACCATCCTTAATCGTTGTTCATCTTCCTCGTGTAGAGAAAGAGGTTGGAGAGCCATCATCAAGCTTGGGTAGAGGAAGAGTTCGACTTGAGTAGGGAGCTCGTTTTGCTGTTGCTTTGGCTTGAGGTTGGTACTCCCAACTCCTTCTACATCACCAATTCATGGTAGATTGCATGACATGTAGAGATAATCATGCTTGTATGTTGTGTTGCTTGGTTGCTTGAAAATGAGTCTTTAATGGTGGAATTCGGATTAATATGGTTAAGGGCTGAAAATTAGTGTTAAAATACTTTAAACATCTTTAATATTGAGTAGGAACACTTAGGGATCGATTAGATTAAGTCTGGGGTCGAAAATCTAGAATTTCTAAGTGTAGAACCGTCCTTAGTACAGGGGGTATCGATACTCGGGCTACCGGTATCGATACCAGTGAGTGGATTTTGGCTTGTTGTTCAGGGGTATCGATACTTGTTTCGATACCGTGGATTCCAGAAAGTTTTTGTATCGATACATGCACCGAAACGGGTCCTCCCCTTTTTGTTGACTTTTGGGGTTGGTCAATGGTATCGATACCTGTTGTTCGATACCCTTTTTGGGTGGGTATCGATAAAGGGTGTTTCGATACCCTACTTAAGGGTATCGATACCCCTGTGTAATTTGGTTAAATTTAAATAGAGTTTGGGGGCTCGACGATCCTAAATGAATAAATACTTAAATCTAAAAGCTATGAAATGAATTGTCGAACTAAATTAAGGTTATAACTCCGAAAGACTAAGTGAGATAAGACTTTAATATATCTTGTTATGATGAGATCCTAGGTGGATCGTTTGTGTGGTCGAGTCTTGTGTGTTGGAATCCGAATATCCATAAGTGTTGCAACACGTTGAAGGCCATCCGATGTAACATGCCGGGTGATGATTGAAGACTTTTATTCCGAGTATTGAGCGGCCTCACTCGAAGATGTTCGATGTAACATTCCGAGCATAGGGTTGGTTGGGCGGCCTCCACCCCTTTTCCGAATGTTGGGCGGCCTCGTTCGAAGATGTCCGATGTAACATTCCGGGCATAGGATTTGAGGGCGGCCTCAATCCTGAGTGTAGGATCCCGATGCTGTGTGGACGCGGGCCTCGCTCTTGTGTGTTGACTTATATGTTGTATATGTTGTGTGCGATAGTATACATTCATTTATGCCATGTGTAGGCAAGCATGCTAGACCTTCATACCATGCATGTGATT
Organism: Abelmoschus esculentus; assembly: GCA_035048815.1. Taxonomy (NCBI): domain Eukaryota; kingdom Viridiplantae; phylum Streptophyta; class Magnoliopsida; order Malvales; family Malvaceae; genus Abelmoschus; species Abelmoschus esculentus. The sequence continues at coordinate 4,449,563 of JAUCBN010000010.1, forward strand.
TATATGCCATGCTTTACTACTTTGATATGCATGATGTTGGCCGAGTTTGGCGTATCCACTGAGCTTGTGTGGCTCAGCGTTCGAAATCTGTTTTCGTGCGTAGGTTAGGTGAAGCGGGATTTTGAGGAGCACCATCAAGGTTTGGACTTTCAGCATCGACCGTGTTGTCAGAGTACAATTATTAGATGTAGTGGGCTTAGTACTATGTTGAACCCTATATGTATTTGTAACTCTGTTATTTTATTTGGGTCGAATGTTTTAAAACAGTCTGTAATATATTTTGGAGCTCCGATTTACTTTGAATTATTTTGGACTTGTTTTATTTAATTGGATTACGAACTTGGTTTTGGACTTACATGATTTTTATTGTTGGGCTTTTAAAACAAAATTTTGGAATATGGGTTTTGGGCCGGAGGCCCATTGTGACATCCGGGTCGGGTGTTACATGAAAGTTTGAGGTTTAGAGTTAGAGATTTAAGATTATTTTGTAAAGATTTAAACTTTTATTTTTTAAAAAAAAAATCAATTAACAATAAATGAAATAATAAAAACATTGATAGTTGATAGTTGATAGTTAGGTACTCAAAATGATCAGAATTAAAACTTTAAACATTTATTTAAAACTAAAAATAATTTAAATAATAAAAAATTCATAATTATACCTATTTGAATATTATGTTAAAGTTATTGTTTCGGGTATAATAAGATAAAATAGTTATATTTTCGGTCTTCGCATATTATTCCCTCATGTCCCACATCACTCCCACCCACTGTAATAGATTTTATAAATTATTATTATAAATATTATTAAAAATATAATTAAGCTTGAGTTTGATCATATTAAATATATAAATATCTTTTTATAAATATATGAATATTTTTAAAATAATCAATTTAAATCATAAATAAATTTATATCAACTCATATTCATTTGTCTTGAGATATTTATAAAAAAGTCAATATATATAATTGGATTTGATATTAATTAGATCAAATATATAAATATTTTAAATATATATTTGAATTAAAGTCAAATCTACTGGTTCTGTCCCTGCGTCCAAGACTCCATGGTGGTTGTTTGGTGTTAAATCTGTTAGGTTAAGAATTTCGACGATGTTCTGTGGCCTTTGACTTCTTTCGCCGTCTGCAGCGGAGACTTTGTCGCTGTGTTTTTCTCCGATGCCGTTGACTCCTATGTTCTTGTTGGCCCTGATTCATTTTTGTTTTCTCGACCATGGTGGCCTTTGTTCTACTTCTTGCTGTCTTTGTTGATGGTCTTATCCTCTGCCTTTGCTTGCCTGCGTAATTTGTGTTTTGTTTGAATGAAGTTTCATTTCCTGTTAAATCAAATGTCTGGCATGGCCCCCATACTAGCTATGTTTAGGGTGAACACTCCACTCGACTTAAAAAATTGAATAATTCGATCCGATTCGAGGTAAAAATATTCGATTCGTTTTTACTCGACTCGAAATTTTATAAACTCGACTTGATTCAAAAAATTTCAAACAAAGTTCGAGTTGTAAAATGAAACTTCGAATAACTTAAAATTTTTAGTAATTAAAGGATTAATTTTTAAGTTTGAGATGAGTTTATCATTTTTTTATGATATATACATTAATATATAAAAATAATGCTACATATGAAAAATATATACGTATCTTATATGATTAGAGAAAATCGTTTAAATTGGAATCATATCATATTATAACATGATAAATAATTTCAATTAAATATTTATAGGAATTCAAAAACTCGACTCGAATTTCTTAAACTCGACTCGAACCGAAAAAATTCAAATAAAGTTTGAGTTGTAAAATATGAATCGTTAACTCGAATAACTTAAATTTTTTTGACTCGACTAGATTGAATACTCACCCTTAGCTATGTTTACCGGGTAAAAATCTTTTCTTTTTATCATATCTTCATTCATGTCTTTTAAAAATTAAAAAAATAAATTTTAAACCCTAACTCTTATTTTTTATATCTAACCCTAAACCCTACGCCCTACATCTATTTCCCTAAACCATAACGATAACTTAAATTTTAAATCCTAAACTTTAAATCCAAACGAATGCATGAATGAAGATATATAAAAAAAGATGATTTTCACCATGTTTACCTACCCTGTCATCCCAAAAAGGAGTATATTAAATTCAAGACCTAGTGATTGATTCCTGTTCTAATGAAGTATGAAGACAAACATAAAGTAGAAGTGTAGCTGGTGAAATATCAGTAGCATATTTAAACTATGAAAACGAAATGATTACAGCGAAAGACTTTGTAAGATAATGAAAGCCCCCAGACCGCTGACAGATAGAGAATATTAAGTTAAAAGACAAGAAAATCAAACGGGAAAACCATAAGCCAAGCAACCAACACTCTTTGCTTTGAAAATGGTCCAGCTTCCGGTGAGATAAATAGACTGGGAGACAGAAAGATCAACCTCCCTTTTGCCACACTACGCAGCAAACCCTCTCATGCTTTCCTTCGTTGTCTTGGCTCTTCTGGCTCACGCCTCACACGTACAATGTCAAAATCTACTTCATCATAAATTAAATGTAATTATCCTGGCCGGACAAAGCAACATGGCCGGGCGTGGTGGTGTGGCCAATGACTCTTCCACCGGCATTCCAACGTGGGACGGTGTCGTTCCTCCACAATGCCAGCCTAATCCTTCGATTTTCAGGCTGAGCGCGGACCTGGCATGGGTTCGAGCCCGTGAGCCAATCCATGCTGACATTGATGCCAGGAAGACAGACGGGGTTGGACCTGGCATGTCTTTTGCTAATGCGGTGCTGACCAAGAACCCCAACTTTGGGCCGGTGGGATTGGTGCCATGTGCCGTCGGAGGGACTACCATCAATGAATGGCAGAAAGGGGAGTTTCTTTATGAGCAGTTGGTGAAAAGGGCTCAGATGGCGCAGCAGAGTGGAGGCGTTTACAGAGCAATGCTTTGGTATCAAGGCGAGGCTGATACAGTCAATGAAGAAGATGCTGAATTGTACGAAGGTAGATTGAAGACATTTTTCAATGACTTACGTTCTGATCTCCACGCACCTATGCTCCCAATATTCCAGGTACCATTTGCTTGATTCATTATGTTCTTCATAAGTTAAATAAATATTACATCTGAACAAAGTGGACTTTGATTCTGAAGCATGAAATGCCATTTCTCTTACAACAGATAAGTTTACTAGAAACAAACCCCATTACCCAAATGCTCTAGCAGATTATAACTGTGCAGAATAGTTTGAAGGCACATGCAGTTTGTTAGGTTTTGAAATTGAGTTATGAGCTTGTTCCCTGTAGGACATTGAAAGGTTGGCTAAAGATTTGTAATCTTGGTTACTAGGTGGTTCTAGCATCAGGAGAGGGGCCATATATTGAGGAAGTAAGAGAAGCCCAGTTAAATATAGGCCTCCAGAATGTGAAATGCGTGGACGCTGAGGCACTACCACTGGAACCAGATAGGCTACATCTTACCACTCAGGCCCAGGTGAGACTCGGGGAGATGTTGGCAGATGCATACCTGCGTTTCTTGCCCAGGTCTTTAACAAGTAACAGTGCTCCCGCCACTTGTTCTAGTTTTGTTCTTCCATTTTTAATAACTCTTCAACTTTTTAGATGTCTCTGGATGATCCTCACCTTCTGATAGCATTAGATATATGTTTGAAATATTGCATGGTTTCTATGCATTCATACTAACACGGGATCAAAATAAAGAAAAAGAGATCCTTCTGTAATTGCTGCTGGATCGATCTTGAGCTTCTTATTTGAATTTTTGAAGGTCATGTCCCATCAGCATTCCTCTGGATGCTTTTGCTCACCACTTGCTGCAGAACATGCTGATCAATTCAATGCTCATTAGTTTCTCAAATTTTAATTTTTTATTCTGAATTTAACACTCAATTAATCACTACTTAGAATTCAGATCATCTATTCAATTCTCTCTTTTAATTATGTTAATATATAAGGGGAATAAAAGGTATGGTTTCCTTTATTCAGCTCCTGACCCCAACCAACCTCTCCAAGAAAGGAAAGACTGAAATTTTTAAATACAATCCATGAAGCATTAGAAATGGAAAAAATGGCAACAATGGACCACCCTTCCTACGGGGATGGCGTGAATAGATCGACAACGACGACAAGAAACAACATACACCATAAATTCTAACTTTATCCTACTTGTCCTCTACTGTCCACGGTCACATACAGCTAATCAACATACAAAAAGACTTAAATGGAGTGCTCAGAGTCCGATGAATAACAGGTTTGGCACTTGGAAGTATCTGACCACATAAATTACTAACTTTCTTTCACCATTTTTGCCTCTCCTTGTACCTCCAACGCAACGAAAACGATGACTAAATTCACTGGATTCTGAATTCATGAAGCAATTAAACCAGTCACGCTTGGAATGTGTATCGCTGAGGCAAGAGTGTTCCCTCTCCAGTCTCCCAGTTCTAATCCGAAATGAATGCCAATCCTATGTACTGGAGTGGACCTCCTCCAGGCTCCATCAATATGTACAATGCCATTCCTCCGCTATGACCTTTGTTTTACAATAAATTTCTGCAAATAATGAATGAGCACTCCACTTTAACAGTTTGTTCTGCAATATAATCGACCTATGTAGTGAATTATTGGCTTAGAAATGAAGCCGTAAAGTAAAAAAGGATAGTGAAATATTAATTGCAAAGAACCCTTTTTTTTACTGGACTGATGAGAACAGGTGGTTGCATGTGCTTGCAGATTAGCAGCTTCCCCCCAGTGTTGTGAAGGCCATCCATGTCAGACTCCAAAACAAACCACAGGGCAATAAATAATATTTATTGCAAGACTTGTGAAAAATATCACAATCCCATCACATAGCTCTACTTAAATTTTAGTTTTAGTACATCCCCAACTGAATTAAGAGGCTCTGTTCTTTTTATTTTATTTATTAGCAGCAAGGAAAATAGAATAAATAGATGTGTATGCCTGTGGTGTGTGCAGGTTTATCCCAACTATCACTAATATGCATGTCCCGGAAATAACTAAAGAAGGAAACTTCCCCCAGCTCTGTTTTAAGGCAGGCAGAAACGCCAGACGAGGGATGATATGTCGATGTCAACAGCTTTGATCAAAGGAGATGATCAGTTCAACATTAAACATGGAAACTTCCCCAGCTCTGGTTTAGGGTTTAGAAAAATCTAGTCTTTGATCTTCAATACGTCAAATGTAACAGATTGTACAGTTTCTGATGATCCACATATGTCTTAACAGATGGAATGGTACCTAGGGGTGCTTATTGAGTCGAACAGCTCACAAAAATTTAAACTCGAACAACATACAACTCGATGTGTCGGTCTTAACAGATTAAGCATTTTAGTAAAAACTATGTAGGGTGCAGTGAATATAGATAGCATAATTCAGAATAAAGCCAAGCCATGACTCCTGATTCCGACCCTTTAATTTTAAAGCAAAGCACATGCTAACCTTCTTGTTACTGTTTTTTTTCTTCTTCAACAGCTTTGAAATATCAACGATTTAATCCCCTATGGGATTTTTTATTGACAAAGATGCATTCAATTCTCAAACTAGATGAATTTTTGATTAACCACTCACCACTGGGGATAAATTCAAAGGAAAATAAGCTCTCCCAACGAGGTCAAACCCCCCAAAATTTATAGTCTTCCAAGATTTGAGTGGCCGACATGATGTCCCTCCCTTCACATGCAAACAAAAGTACAAGTTATGTGTACACTTTCGATCTACCGCTCTTCTGGTTTTTGATCTTCATTCAACTCGGTTCGAACCCGAACCATATTTGATTTGCCATTGCCATCTCGATGTATATACGTACAAAAGTATATACTGCCTCTGCCTGTATTCTGATATAAGCACACAACTCCCTATGTATTTCAATCATGTGTAAGTAGGACATAAGAACAATATGGAGGAAGTCTATTGTAAACGTGGCATTTCTTTATAAAGAAATTTTTTAACATTATTCTCATGAAAACAACGAACACTCAAACAGGCTCAAAGCATTAACTTTGAGTACTTTGCATTGCTAAATGCTATGTTCATGTTTCTTTTTCCTGAAAAAACAAAAGAACTTTCTTCCGGATAAAATGCAAACCATCTCTGCTTACAAATTTCAACACCGATCACCCTAAGGAGATGGTTCTGAAGATGGTCTAGGTTGGGGCTTTGGTTTAGGAAAATGCAGAGATGGTAAGCAATTTAACTTGCACCATAAAAAATAAGAACAGCAATGTTATTGCAAAGACTATTTATAGTCTGGGAAAGGGTAACAAAAAAGGAGGAACTGAAGATGGAACTTAGCGGGGAATACTGAGAAAGCCTGAAGGAGCATGGCTTAGCCTTTCCAGAAGCTGTTCTTGTTGAATTCTGGTCTTCTTGGATTGAGGCTCGGGGGACGAAGACACGGATGTCGACACAGCCCAGGAATCGTTTGAGTTATCTGAACTGAACGACACATCCATTACGCCATTTGGACTTCCTGGAATAGAGCTAAACCTTCGTTTGTTTGATAGGTTCCCTTGAGCTCTTGTTGCTGCCGATTCTATAATCAACTTACAGCATTCATCTACCTTATCCTGTTCGAAATTTCCAAATTTAACATTGGCTTATAATTAGTGTTAAAAGTGAAAAATGAAGATAAATAAAGCAATACCTTATTACCTTATCAATTCCCAGGATGCCTAATAGCTGGTTCTGGTACTCAACTCTAAGATTAGTTTCTACACAATCCACAACTTGCAGCATTGTAGCAGTGGCCATTACAGAAGGAAGGTAGCACATAAACTTAGAGTCTGCCAATGAATTTATCAATAATTAAAGAAGATATGAGAAATCTCTTCCATGTTGATTATGAGGTGAATTCAATTAAATTCAATACTAATTAACTTTTTTAATGGATAAAGGAAATGTTTTTATTTTGGTTGTGGTGCTAACCTGAAATGGCAGAGAGCAGAATGCGGTCACATCTCGTAAGGATTTCCCAACAAAGATGATCCTTTAATCCAAGCCTCCTTGCAATGTAATCAAGAAATGAAAGTGGGGTCACAGGGTTCATCTTCCATTGAAGGGTGGAAAGCACTAAAATCTCCATTTTTTGGATGGTTTTGGGCTCAAACATGTACCTGCTCTCTTCCACCTAAACAGATCGATAAGAAAACAAGATTAAAACCCCGAATCAAATGAAAAAGAAAAGTCAAAACTTGGCTAACAAAGCAACGTATTTACCTGTAAGTCCAGCAGGAGAGGGACTTGGGTTTCCTCCACTTTGGCTGCAAGAGAAAGACAAGCTACAGCAACTAGTTGAGTCATCCATGGCTTGTCACTTTGGAACCGGAAGCTAAACAGGAACCTATCGAGGTAGTTGACGGCAAGAACAGCAGTGAGAGCAGCGAAAGAGTAATGAGCATTGACTTTTAGCATCCACTCCACCGCTTCACGGCGAGCCTCAGCTAGATTCCCATTGCTTTGAAGGACATCACACAGTTGATCTTTCTCCTCTTCTTTTGAAAGCAGAGAAGAAAGCTCATCATCTTCCCAGGATAAGTCTTGTTCTAACAAGGCTGGAAAAGGGTTTGATTTATTAATCTCATTATTGTAATAACTTCCTTCTTCCACTTTCACAAATTGGTCTTCCCTGAGTTCTTCCTCCCAAGTCTCTTCTGAACAATAAAGAGCATCAAAAACAGAAGAGTTGAAAGCCATTTTTCTCCTTTTTTCTTAAAAGAAATAACTTGATTTCATTATAGAAGTATAACAGAGAAGGAAATGAAGAGAGAGAGTCCAAAAGACATAGCTTGAGGCATCTCTTAATCTGTTTCCCAGCAAGACAGAAGAGGATTAGGGGAAGTGAGCAGGCAGCAAACAAGGGCTACTACTACTTCTACTAGTACTACTTAGAAAAGTAGGGTGTAGTAGTTGAAATTTTCTTTTATGGATTTGTTTTTGTTTCATAATAATTGGACAAGTCTAGCGGAACCAGACCTGATTCACGGTATGGGCCATGGAATACAATTACTCGACACGTGACATTCCGTAACTTGTATCTCTGTGGTCTGGACCCCTTCATTTAAACCAACACCCTCCTGAGAAATTATAAAGGTCAATCCTATGACGTCATTTATAAGATCAACCAATGATAATTATCCACCTTATATTTTTTAATTTATAAAGTGAAGATTCACTTGAAAAAAAAAATGACATAAAAAAATTGATGAAATAGATAGTTATCATTGGTTGGTCCTATGGACACGTGGTGTGATTGACCCATGATATAATTTTTCCTCCGTACCAGTTATCTACTTTCAGTGGTTAAAAAATTGATAGTTGTTCATAGAGGTAACAGGTTTCAATACCAACAATGTTAATATAGTGATTGAGCGATCAATGTCCAATAATTAAAAATATTCACTAGAACAGATACTACTATAATCAGTATAACTAATTAAAAAAACACCTTCCCCTTTCAATGCCAGTGGATTTTAATTTACTTTCTTTTCAACCTGATATATTCTGTGCTATGCATGACTTTGTATTGTGCAGTTTCTTTGCAAAAGGTCTGAATGTGCCATGAGGATATTTCTTCCGTTCATTTCTATAAATGTAAAATCCATCGTATGTGTAGGAGACGTGGATATATGTTTAATTTTTTTTATAAAAAATATAAAGTTAAAAGTGTCTCTAAAATGACCATTTTAATTTATATTTTTTAAATAATTTAATTATTAACGTTTTATTTGGATTAAAATAATTTTTTATAAATAAAAATTATAAATTATCCAATACTAAATTACTTTAAATGACATAATAAACCTATATGACATTACACATTAACATGACATATTATATATATATATATATTAACTTAAAAAAATGTTATACCAACCAAAAATAATTTTTTTGTTAATTTATAATTTTTGTTAAATTATTTTAAACGGTTTATTGTCATATTTTTATTAATTTTATCTGTAAAAAAATTATTTTGACCTAAAATGAAACGTTAAGGGTTGAATTACTTCAAAAATAAATATATAACCAAAATGACTATGTTGTTGAAGAGATTATATCATGGGTAAGTCTCACCACGTCATTCATGATACCAACCACTAAGAAACATCTATCTCAACCATTTTTTTCATGTCATATTTTCCTAAGTGAATCTTCACTCATATTTAATGTTAATACATTTTAAAAATAATTTTTCAAAGTGAAGATTCACTTGGAAAAATATATAATATGGAAAAAGTGATGAGATTGGTGATTTTTAATGGTTGATCCCATGAACACGCGCATAATATAATTTCGTGTTGTCGAATGTTTTTTTTTTTTTACTTTATGCCTTTTTTAAATAAGGCTTAAGTCATTAAAGTGTGTTTAAAATGAGAAATTATATCTTGAGTCGTTCTCGTCGTGTTATCTATGAGATCAACCAATTAAATATACACATTTAATTATTTTTCTATCTCATCTTTTTTATCAAGTGAATCTTCACCAATATTTACTAAAAATTAATTTAAAATCATTTTTATCAAGTGATGATTCACTTAAAAAAATGAGATAAAAAATAATTAAATAGATGCATTTAATTGGTTAATTTCATAGATAACGTGACGATAATAGTCTATAATAAAATTTTTCCTTCAAAATATATATGTTTTTTGAGACAAATGATTAACATTTTATTTAGGTTGAAATAAATGTTTAATTTTTTTAATATTTTAATGCAACACTGTTAAAAAAAAGTCATCACTCAAACAAAATTTATATTATCTTTATCTTTTATTTTTTATTTTATAAAACTAAAAGAGAAGAAAAATCAGAAAAAATTTTAAAATCTCAAATATAATCTTAAATTCTTAAAAACTCCAAAACCTTAGATCTCAAAGAATGTCGCTATTATCATCTTAGATAGTCTTGTTAGATCTCGTCGTTATTAAAAAAGCACCGCTTATTTTCCTCAAACATTCATCATCGTTTACCAGCAGAAGGTACCAATCTAATGTTAAAATAGAAATTGAATTTAAAATTAACTAGACCCAAAATAAAAGTAACTAATGAAATTTAAGACCAAATAATTATCTATGATCATTTAAATCATAAGAGTGACAAAAAAATATTTAATATGTAAGTTTTATTAAAAAACGTTCGATATAAATATTTTGATAGATAAATTAAACGTTTTAAAATTTAAATAACTAAAATACATTTAAAAGTAAAATTGATAATTTTCGTAATTTACTCTTCCTACAGAAGGGAAAGTAGACAAGGTTTGAGCGTGACTGAAGAATGGCCTCGTGGTGTCCACAGAAGTACAGAACCCAACACATAAATCACGTCTGATTGCACAAACCAAAGACACAAAACAAAGCAAATAAACTGGTTCAGAGGTTCGGGAAACTCAAAATCTACAAATGCACTGGATTTGTCTATAAATTATTTCTAAAATACTTATAGAAATAAATACTGGGTTAAGATACTGGTAAGTAGAAGTGTATGAGTACAATGGAATCAAAGTTGTATGACTTGAAGGTTGCAGACAAATTTATTCTTTAAATAAATGGTCTAGGAATTCCAAGTCTATAGCTTCTTCCCTGTTGGCTGTTCCTTTCTGGACTTATAAACAGAAAAATTACTCAACCAGAGCACGCACGGTCGGATGAAGAAAGCCATGGAAAGACTCAAAGTAATTGAGGAGTATATGCTCTCCGATAAAGAGAAAGTAAAACGGAAGGAAGGTGCGGTAAATAAAAGTGCCGTCGCATGGTGGGGATCCATTAACGTAGGAGCCGGTGAGGCGGTGACGACTAGGTGGAGAGGTTATCATAATATTAAATTGTGACCGTAGTGTTATACCACAGTTTATATTATAGTGATTTTAATAATCATCGTTATAATACAAATTATAATTATTTTTAAAAATATATTACGATGATTTTAATGTCCGAAACTACGATATTCATAATTTAGTGCTATAGTACTTGTAGTTGATAAGTTGCTTTCTTTGCTTTTGCTCCGACTACTCACTTTTCTTCTTTACGGGGCTCCGTCTCCCATAAATGAAGCTTTTGAGAAGACATGAAAACAGAAAAAAGAGCAAAAAGAAAGGTGGGTATGGGTTAGTACAATAATGCACCAAGCCGTACATACCTTGTAAGAGGTGTATTTTTGTGTGTGAAATAATTTTAAAATATTTTTAATATGTATTTTATATTATATATATTTGAATAAGCTATACAATAATTATAGTAGTATATGTTATAATATATACTCTCAACCGTTGGATATTGATTGTCCAATCACTATGCTGACATATTGATGCTCAAACCCATAACCTCTATAAACAATAATTGTTCTTTTAACCATTGAAGTTAGATGACTCATGTTTTTATATTATATTTTTAAACATTTATTTATAATATGCTTGTTTTATTTCTTATACAATGAACAAATATATTTTATCGTGATTAATTTTCATCTTTGTTTTTTCGTATTTTGTTAAGCGATCGATTAATAATATAATGGTTGTTGTGTTGGTCTTCTCTCAACCTCACACCTCCCAAACCATCATATCCGGCAAATACCAGCGAACGGAGCAAATCCAATTGTCCCCATTATATCAAATTTGGTTCCATTTTTATGCAAATAATAAATTCAAATAATTTTTTTCAATCTATGATGTGTGCTTAATTATTACCAATAATTTAACCATGAAGATTTCCACACAAAAAATGCTGAGACATCCACGAATAACTTGAACAATTATATCATGTATAGCTCGCAATCAATCAAAATGTAGGCAAATAAAAAGTATCAATAAAGACAGTAACATTTTTTGAACATTATTGTGGTGAAAAATCTCAACACCCAACCTAGCAAATAATTATACTTAAATTATATAAAATGTTTAATATTTTTATTTTTAAGAACAATACTTTTTCTTTTTTATATGATAATATTATTTTTCGATTAAAAAAGATAATACTAATTTCCTCTGAAAATTCCAAAAAGAAGAAAAGATACTCAAAATTGAATGATAATTGTAGGGAAGAGTCATGCTTTCCTTCTACCTCACTGAACTCGTACAGAACAGAAAGCAAGCAAGCCTTGGCTTTATTGGGACTCATGAACCCCATAGCTTTGCAGCCTTAAGGCCACACCACCTAACCTTATATATTAAGGGCATGCCAGCCGCTGATAGGAATGGGATCACTAACTTTTCAGGCCTCGGGGATTCTTATTGGAAACAAGATGTTTGATTCTCCTTCTTCCTTGGCTTTTGATTCTTCACCAAATATGGTTGTGCTCCCATCTGTACTATGAAAGCACTATGATGGGAGAACAAGGACCCATATGGATTTCCTCCATCCAGCTGTCGAATGGCTCACGCACTGTCCAGGCCATAGGTTCGGCTGTCTTAATCTAATCATCGTGTTGCTCCCTTGATCTTGATGATTCACGCCACAGCTAAGGGTCTCTGTAAAAAAGCTTCCTACAAGTCTACAACATATACCAACATGCACATAGATGGATACAATTCAACAGAGTGAGGTTCACTTCAATAATATTTTCTGTCCTCATTTACAATTGTAAACATGATGCGTTTGTCAAGAATCAGACTGCATTGAAAGCCATACATCAAGGCCATATATAGGTCTATAATACAAACTGACAATCTCTCTACCCCAAAGGAAATACTAGAAACATCGAAAGTGACACCAAAATCGTACTCTAACACCGCTATTAACATTATGTTTTCACATTTTAGCCGCTACCACGTTTGAAATGTTCTCTGATAAATCTTTCTGCGTGAGATGGGTATTTATCTCGAATGTATGCACGGAGACACTTTTGGTATGAGAAATCTATCCATCCACCATCAGTTCTAACAACAAAGAGACACCTTGAGTGTCTAAACTGAGGATGTCGATCAACCTTCAAAGGAGATCAAGCACATTATTAGTTTGTTCTACAAAACGAATACCAATTTACACCAGACATCCATAGAAATGATCTATACACATGGAAGACACCAGGCAGCACTGCTAGGTCAGTTTCATCCAACCACAACAGCTGCTGAACAATAAAACAATATTCACTTTCATCGGTAAGAAAAGCAACAAAAGCAGCGAAGGAAGAAGATTCTGTCCAATAATTGGAAATCAAGGATTGAGGAAATTGAAATTCCAAAAAAGGAAAGACTGGGAGATTTTAACACCCCGGAAATAAAGGCAAGAGGAAATTAAAATTTCTTAAAACAAAAGTCTAGACGAGAAAATTCCTAATCTTGAGATGAAGAATCAGCCTAACTAATATAATTTTAAAAAATATTTTTGACAGAAGGACATACATAAATAATCAACTTCACTCTTTCAAGTTAAGTAGAAATTCACTTAATATGCACACTCTAAATTGGCCTACAAAGTATCCTGACAAGGGAAGTACTGTGAAATTTACCCAGAACATGTGTTTCATTATATAGAAATCCAACCAAAACAATGAACAACCTGCCAAGTGCCAAAAGACAATGCGATCAGAAACTCACCATAATAGAATCAAGTCCACATCCAACTTTATCTTCAGAATGTGGATGATGGCGAAGAAGCTTCTCTAACACAGTTTCTTCGTCAGAAACAGTTAAACGTTCTCCATCCATATACCTAACATTAAGAAATAAATAGAATTATCATAATCACTAAGCTGAGTAAGATTTACAATAGTGTTGCACTGCAAAGACAGATTTACTCAACTCATTAGCCATTTAGCTGTTACTTCTGAAAAAGCAGCTCAAAATTATATGTTAGCTTGTTTTTCTATCATCAGTGTAAAAATCACAGGTTCTAAGATCAAGACATGATTACATTTGCAATTCCAAAAAAAAAGAGGAGAAAAAAGAACCAGAGAATATTTTTCCATAGTAACCCACAGTAGATTAACAACATTTTCCTTTATTAAGATTCAGTGACACGTTTAAATTTTAAAATTTGAGTACATTTAGAGAGTTCTATTGCTGTTTTTTTGTTCGGTTTCCCAACTTGTCATAACACTTAAAAGTATTTGCAGCTCCAGTCTAAGTTATAGCAAATTGGTAAAGAGAACTACAATGAGAACTACATGTACTCCAAATTTCTATTTTTTTTGTCTAATATATACATTAGTAACTAACAATGGAAATTCATAAATAAAAAATTGGATATGATGCTTGCATATCCAAACAATACCCAAATCCCCTTCTGTTCCCATATTTTCTGTCCTTGACAATAGAGGGTAATTTGTGGTATTGATGGGAACTTAGTGACAGGGTTTGAAGAGACATAAATTGATATTGAGGCAACATTAAAGTGCTTCTTTGTTGACACCAGTAACTCCAAATTCCCACTAAATCAACTTCTTCTGTTTGTGGCCAGGAGCAGGAAGTATTATTTTCATTGAAGCAAATGATGATAAAAAGCAATATTTTGAAAGCGTTAAAGGATTCATTCACACAAGATTAAACAAGTTCTTACAGTTAACAGAAAGGCAACTACAACAAGCTTGACCATGCAAAAGCTACAATTGTGGGTTTCATCCCTCTCATAGCAGCAGAGGAGTCAAAATTTCAATATTCTATCCTAACAGAAACCTTAAAGCTCAATGTGTTATCCACTCAGGAATAATATATGAACTAATGAAGCAAAGGCAACCTGCTAGCCTTGGAACAATGTCAGGACTCAAAATTCGAAACTACTAGTCACTAACAAAGAACTAGATCAACAATTTTCCTCGTTAAAGAAACAACAGAGCTACCACGCTAGAATTATCACAAAAAAGGCTTCATGAATCTGAAAATCGCATGATTAGACATTTGTTAGAAAATCAAATTAATACAATTTATAAGATGGATGAAGCTCAGCTGCACTTTAGGAGTTTAGAAATTCAAGTTACTTCTATCACTTGCTTTTTAGTTTGAAGTAAACCGTAACCCTAGGCATTAATATAATCTATATTAAAATATTTTTATGCGATTGGAGCCTATAAACTAGACCTTAATATGATAGAGCCAAGGGATAAGAGACTGACCTATCGGTGTGAAGAATATCTTTAACTAGAGAGATGATAGGCTCGATGTCTCGAAGAATCTCTTCCTCCTTATCCTTCCATTTCCTGTAATCAGGATCATCCCACCTATGGTATTTCGGTGGATCCCTCACGGTCAGCGCCGAACTATTTTTCTCCGCAGATGATACCTCCTCTTGATTCCCAGACGACTCTGCGGCGACACACCAATGGCGACGCGGAGGCGAAACGATTCCGGCGGAGAGACGATTGTACCTTTGCAACCGAAGCCGGAGCAACGGGATGCCTTTGAGAAGCAGAGGAGCGGCCATAAGTGTGAGTGAAGTGTGGTTGAGGAACTGAGGATCAGTTAACTGTTCACCTTTTCACTTTTTGGAGGGGATCGAATCGAAGCGCGCCGTTTTGAGAACAGGGGGCTGACCCGATTGGACCGTCACCAACCTAATTCAAGTTGATACGGATAAAGAAAGATGTTTAAACTTAAACCGTGCCATAGATTTCCAACTGATTATTTTGAATTGATTTGGGGCCGTTTAGCAATGTGGTGTAAACCGGCGTTTGAGTTCAAACGGGCGTTTTAAGTAAAAGCTGTGCTAAACGTATGGTTTGTGCTTTTTAAACGGTAAAAAATACCGTTTGGAAAAAAGCTGAACCCACCTAGCTTTTACCGTTTGAAAATCTCAGTAAACAAATTTTGTCATTTTTGCCCCCAATTTGTGAGCCCACCTGTAGACTATTTATCCATTCATTTTAGATTTTTTGTATTAATTTATTATTTTTTATAATATTAATATTTTGTTCTATTTTTATTTTAAGTATACATGATAATATGTTTACTAATTTTGTATATAATTTTAACTTTTTAAAATATCAAATATATATTGAATTAAAATAATAAAATTAGTTCTTTAAAATTATTTTAGAAATTACTATTTTATTAATATTTTTATATTTTATCATAATTTTTAACTTATATTTTTATATTTTATCATAATTTAAGTTAATATTATAATATAAAATAATTTAATTATCATTTAAATATATATTTTTTAACTTATAACATCATGTCTAAAATAGTCATTTAATTTTTCAAAGCGATACTAAACACATATTAGGGCCAGTTTAGCATTGCTTTTGAAAAATGTGGTGGAAAAGTGTGGTGAGAAAGTATAGTGAAAAAGTTCTTTTGAAATTTTTAGTTTGAAAAATATGTGTTTAGTATTACTGTCAAAAAGTGCTTTTGAAAAAATAAATGACAGTTTTAGACATGATGTTATAAGTTAAAAATATATATTTAAATGATAAATAATTATTTTATATTATAATATTAACTTAAATTATGATAAAATATAAAAATATTAATAAATAAATAAATAAATTTTGAAAAGTGCTTTTTAGAAGTGCTTTTGAGAAAATCTATAATTTTGTATGAATATATATACTTTTTAAATTAAAAAAATAATTTATGTTAAATATAATTATGTATTTGTAAAAATTAGATTATAATAAAATATAAAAAATGAAGGTTAAAATTGTAATTTAACTTTTAAAAGCACTTTTCAAATGCAAAAGCTAAAAATTTTAACTTTTGCGTTTGGGTTGAAAATCACTTTTCAAACGCAGTTTCTTTTTCAAAAGCAAACTGTTTAGCATTGCTTCTGCGTTTCAAACCAGCTTTTGGCCCAAAAGCTGGTTTGAAAAGCAATGCTAAGCGGGGCCTTCAAATTCTAAAAGAACTTTTCAACTACACTTTTTCACCACATTTTTTCATCGCACTTTTCAAAATCAATGCTAAACTGGCCCTTGGTTTATAGTGGTAAGATTACGTTTGACATGAATTATTAAAATGTAATATTTTTTGGGAAAATTTTATAACGGGTGTTGCATATCGTTAAACATCACTAATGTTTAATATTGAAATATTATTAAATTTATTTTTAAAATATAAAATCTTAAAAACTAAAATTAAAATTATTTTAAAAATAAAAATTAAAAACAAACATTTAATATTTTAATTTATTGTGCTTTTTAATTAAAATAGTAAAAATAAAATATCAGATCTAATTTTTTCGAAATTAGGAATAATTTATGTTTATCTTCTACGTCAATTGAACCCTCCCAACCCTATTTCTTTGATCGTCACATCTAGGGCTATAAATGAGACGAGACAGATCGTGAGCTACTCGAGCTCGACTCGGTCAAAACTCAGTCAAAAATTGATTCGATTAGACTCGGCTCGAGTTCTTGACGAGC
Organism: Abelmoschus esculentus; assembly: GCA_035048815.1. Lineage (NCBI taxonomy): Eukaryota > Viridiplantae > Streptophyta > Magnoliopsida > Malvales > Malvaceae > Abelmoschus > Abelmoschus esculentus. The sequence continues at coordinate 4,466,894 of JAUCBN010000010.1, forward strand.
TGAGCTGAGCCGAGCTACATGATACTCGACTCGAAAAGCTCACGAGCTACTAAAAAATATAAATATACTTTAAAACCTTAAAATCTAAACCCTAAACATAAGTCTTGGATCAGGGATCAGGGAACAAAGCATGATCAACTTATGTAAAAATGGTGAATTGCTACATGAAATCAGAAAGCAAACATGAAGCTACTTAAGCTTATATTAATGTTGCTCAGTGTTATAAGAAAACAACTAAAAAGGAGGCTATATCTTGCTTTTAGCAAACAGTGAATTTATTTTGTGATATTGGAAGGATAAGCATGGCTGCAAGTTGCTTGGATGGCTCCAGTTTACATAGTAAGTCCAGTGTTTGGTCTTTTTATTTTTAATTATTGTTTTTATTTTATTTAATTTGTTCGTATGTTTTTAGTTAATATTTATTTATATGTATGTTTTAAAATCATATATTTTCGGGCGCTCGTAAGGGTCGTCCTTACGCGTAACCGATTCCCGAACCCAAATATTTTTAAAATGAATCTCTGGTTTGTTTTATGGTGTCTGGCCTACCAAAGTGGTCGGTGGCGACTCCAAATCAATTTTAAAATTCAAATTAAATGTTTTTAACAAGATTCCGATTTTCATAATTCAAGATTAAAAACGATAAATTCGGTTTTTTTTAAAATCACTCGTCAGGCTATTTTTCACACTTTCGGTTTTAAAATGGTCGCGACAGCTTGGCGACTCTACTGGGGACCATTTTTTGAGAGTCAGGCCTTAATAATTAATTACACGTGGCATTTCGGTATTTCAAATATAGATATTAATTTAATTTTATTATCGTCAAATAAATATCGTTCGAATAAGGATAGCATTTTTATTTTGTGTGATATATTTTTCATTCATGCATCAGCTCTTGACCCGAGCTTTTACCATTTAGTGTGAGTTAAATATTGTCCGACGTGATGCTATCCAGCTCCGAGTTTCAGATTTTTATCTGTTTCCGGTATACTAACCTTATGCGCCGTGAGGTCTTCACCTCCGTTGTAAGGGATCTATATTACCGAATCGAAATCTTATCGTCGTAGTAGGCGGTAACGATAGTTCGGAAACCCAGAGTCTAGATCTAAACCCACATGTGTAGAGTAAAAATCTACCCCTAATAGAGTCAGACAAAGACCATAAGATAAGGCAATATACTGTCGAAATGCCGTCAAAATTAGGATTTCTCTATTAAACTGCTCTCTGATTATTTTTGTGCAAAATAATATGCTCTCTGATTATTTGTATGCAACATAAATTGTTCTCTGGTTATTTTTCGCAAGTTAATTTATTTTTGTTCAGATTATTAATTTACCATACTAACACGTTTTTGATGGTGTGTGTGTGAGTTCATATAGCACGCATTAGAGATATCGATTCATGAGCTAATTTTATATGCAATTGTCATCAACTAAAGGGTTTGATATACACATAGAAGACAATATTCAAGGATGAACCATATTCGAGAAAACTCAGTACGCGATTAGATTTGATTTTCAAGAAGACTCAATGCAAGATCATACTTAATATTTGAGGAGACCGAGTATCAGTAATACAAGGGTGTTTCAAAAGACTTCAAGTTTGGGGCTTATCTACCAAAATTAAGGGTAATTTAGGAATTCTTGGACAATAACATGAAGAATCACATTCGATAAGTTTTTTCAGTTGCTGTCAGAAGAATGGTTACGACACCAACACTAGGAAATTTACTACATTGTTTCAATGGGTGAAAAAATGGACTTATATTTGGTTCAACACTTGTTTGAGCTTCAAGACGGATACTGGGGCAAATGCAGATATAAATGAGATACGGTAGTTTAAAGGTGAAGATAACCAGAAAATTGATATTTGGTGGATAAATTAGGGGCATCTCAAAGTTAGTATTTACAAATGAAAGCTAGGAAAGGAAAAGCGAATTGCGAGTCTAGAATTGATGTTCAACTTTCATGGATAAGGAGAGTTACTAAAAGATGAAACTGAGAAATACAAGAGAAAGTCAGAAGTACTACACGACATGCAAAAATTTAGTTTGCGAGTTTTGAACCAGCGTTTCAAATAAAAGATAATATGTTTAAAGCTAGACCGAGCCAGTCACTAAGATTATGTAGGATGGAATTAGTGATCAACTTTAGAACTAAGTACAGGAAATTTCAGATATATGTAGAATTTGCTCAATAAAGTGGAAGACTCGTCAACAAATTTTCATCGATATAATAGGACAAATACCGAACCAGACCTAACGAAGTGATCAACCAAGAAGCTCAGGCCATCTGTTTCCTATCAACAAATTGAATTCTCTTTGTATTCGATCTTTTAGTTGGATGAGTGTTGTCTAATGACTAGCTCTTAAAATCGATATCTCTTGCATTCATGCATTGTAGAGTAGATTTATATTTAAGTTGTTTTACACAATTTTATTAACATATTTTTGTTCATAACACCATTTTATTATTCTGGCAGGTTGACATTTTCACATTTTTGCATTCATGCATATGTTTATTTCATATCATAATATTACTATTTATCAACGTTGCATTTTGAGAGGCATAAGTTTTTGAAGACCGTTTGGGTAACATGAAAAAAGATCGATAAGTCGTAAAACCAAAATACAATTATCATGTAGCTTGGAGCCAGGTAGATCAAGAAAGTAAATCATCTAGATGATATACAGATACAAGAGATTGGAATGAAAATTCATCTCACACAAGGGTTCAATTTGAAAGGTTTTTGCAAGAAAAAGAAAGAAAAGAAAAAGAAAAATGAAAAAAGAAGTCGAAAAAAATGACAGTTGAGTTTTATAGTTTGGAGATTTGTTGAAAATCTAGAAGATCAGAGTTTGAGCTATGAAAGCATCAATAAAGTGTTTTATCATGATGCCGATAAATTAAGAAGACTTTAGGCATGTGTTCACCCTAAATGATGTAAGTGGGGCAAATTTTGAGTCATGGAATTATTAGCGTCATTCTGGAGATGAAAACAAAGAAGATCAGACCAAACATGGGGCAATCAAAGGAGATGTTACATTGATGCTTCAAAAACTGAGAATTCAACATTGAAACAGAAGCAAGAAAGAGCAAAATTGATAGTGAAAATGAGAGTTGAAATTCACTCCAGTTTTCTTTGATGGATGATAGACAATCAAATCACAGGGGATATTTTGCATTTTTTGGATCGTTACGGAGTAATACCCTGAATCATCCAGTTGCTTTTGCCCGCGAGCATTGGGGGTCCTTTGTAAGGGAGACATTTTAATTTATTTGCTCATGATGTTTTTTTCATATATATTTTTATCTCAAGTGGCAAACATTTCATATTCTTTGATTTCTTAATTCTTTAATTCATATTATTTAATTATTTTATTCATTGCCATAGAAAACATTCTTTGTTATGGGTTAATTTTTGATCGCCTATACATTTATATATATATATCATCACTAACATCATTCTTTCAGGTGTTGAATACTAATTGCAGGATTGACTTTAAACCAAATTCATAGATTAACTTCGATAATGTGGCTCGTTTCTATTTTTTAGGCCAAAAGGAGAATATCAATGAGTATTCAAGAATTACGGGAAAATCTCAGATAAATTTTGAGTGAATTTCTTCTCAAACATTGTTGACTAAGATCTTTGAATGAAGTGATAACCCAAAACTTCGTCCAACTAAAGATTGTTTTTCTTCAAAGGTATCCAAGTATGGGATGATATTTGGTATTTCTTGATCTCCCTTCTCAAAGAAAGAACATAAGAAAATATCATTTGTTGTTCCCTTTGAGCCTGATATTATTTTTTTTCCGATTCAACCCAAACCAAGGGTCACCCCTACACTAGGGGCAAAAGAGCATGCAAATATGTTCGGAAGTGAAATATGTTTGGTTGTGATGCCTTGTGAATTAGGGGTAAAAATATGAGTGAAATACAAAACCAAAAAAAAAATGAAATTTAAATTATTGACATGAAAATTGAAGCAATCAACAAGAGAAAAAATGAACAGAAGTTTTGTGAGATATTTTTACAGAGATGAGCCACTGACAAAAGAAGTGATGAAAAAGAAATGACCTCTAGGGTGAAAACTCAAAAAAGAGGCAGTCTAGAGTGATCCATAAAGAAAAAATAGAAGTATTTTATCAGAGCATATCTAGATCAGTGCAACGATGATTCTTGGTTTTATTACCCCTGAATAATTACTTGAGCCTATATATCCTTTCTTTGATAGCCATGAGCCATAGCCTACATTAGAAGCCACAAAAGACCATTTTGACCATATACGAGTATTGGAACAAGAAGAGTTAATCTTTAGAAATATATCCCGTATATCAGGGTTAACCTTTCTTCAAGGATTTCTAGTCTTCTAATGCTTGATTGAGATCAGAAAAGAGGGAAAATTGGGCATAGTGAGTTAGTGAGGCAAAGAGTGTCACTTAAATGGGGTAGAATTAAGAAAATAAGAATGTTTCTCCTGAAAGTCTAATAAATTGGAAAATGGTCACATCAGAGTTGATCTTTGCAAATTTGTTCAAAGGCTTTGTTGTACTTGGTATTCAAAGGCCTAATTTTTTGTTTTCCTGTTTGCCATGACAGTCAAAATTTTTCAATGTTTTCAAAATTAGTAATATTATCTTTTGAGCTTTTTCGCTTATCGTTTTAACAAGTATTTTGTAGATAAATTGATTAGATACAAAAAAGCAAAGGATTTCATGAGTATTACTATGATTTACTAATCCTTTAAGTGCAGACAGAACAAGATAAATTTGAGTGAGGCAATGCTGCAAAAAGAATGAAACTCTCAAGTTGAAGTAATAGAAATGATGAGTTCCTTCAGAGTAGTGAATAAATCTTCCCTGGTGTTCAAAGGTCGACAATACAAGAACAAAATTTATATGTTGAATTCATGGAAGACAAGAACAAATGTCATTGAGATCATGATAGACTTCATTTGTTGCAAAAAAAAAAAGAAAAAGAAAAAGAAGAACATGAAAAAGAAAGGAAAACAAAAAAAAAAGAAAAAGAAATCTAAAGTGAAAACCTAAAAATGCGCTTTAGGGTAAAAAACAAAAATCTTGAAAATTGAACCTGAGTTTGAGATGGATTCCCATATCGGTCAAAGAAGATATGTCGGGGGATGAAGAAAGAAATTATTAGCACTTTCTCTAGAGTAGAAAGTTTACCCAAGTGGTCTTCAATTAATATTCATGCTTCAATAGAAATATTCGCATTAAGATCATTTTAACAATACATGATATTTTTGTCAACAGGAATCAAACAAAAATTGGCAGCCTTCTCGGCGTGAGTCCTTACCTTGGCAGCCTTCTCGGCATGAGTCCTTACCTTGGAAGCCTTCTCGGCGTGAGTCCCTATCTTGGCAGCCTTTTCGGCGTGAGTCCTTACTTTGGTAGCCTTCTAGGCGTGAGTCCCTATCTTGACAGTCATTCCGGCGTGAGTCCCGAAAGATTTGGTGAAATTTGAGGAATTTTATAATGAGAAGAACAGCCTCAGGTTCTATCACTTTTGATCTGGAGAATTTCATAATGAGAAGAACAACTCCAGATTTCCTGGAGACGAGGAATTTCATAATGAGAAGAACAGCCTCGGTTTCCACCACTTGATTAGTTTGAAGAAATTCATAATGAGAAGAACAGCCTCAGGTTCTATCACTTTTGATCTGGAGAATTTCATAATGAGAAGAACAACTCCAGATTTCCTGGAGACGAGGAATTTCATAATGAGAAGAACAGCCTCGGTTTCCACCACTTGATTAGTTTGAAGAAATTCATAATGAGAAGAACACCTTCAAACTTTTCCAAACTTTGGAGAATTTCATAATAAGAAGAATAGCTCCAAAGTCCATGGGATACGAAGAATTTCATAATGAGAAGAACAACTTCGGATTCCATCACTTTTTGTCTGAAGAAATTCATAATGAGAAGAACAACTTCAGACCCTAGAGAATTTCATAATGAGAAGAACAGCTCCAGGTTTCATGAGATACGAGGAATTTCGTAATGAGAAGAACAACCTCGTGTTTCATCATTTTTTGCTTGAAGAATTTCATAATAAGAACAACTTCAAGCTTTGTTAGCGTAACAGAGGCCAAGAAGCTTAGACAAAATTTGTGTCTTTTCAGTCTTTGCTCGTCTCTTGCTCCACAACATTGAGCAAAGAGGGACAACTGTCATACCCAAATTTTGACCTAAGGGCCTATGTAAATATAACAAGTAAAATAATAAAAAAATAATAGAAAATAATAGAAATAAAATAATAAAAAAATATAAAGAAAAAAGAAAAATATGAAAAAAATATATGAAAAAGACAAAAAAAAGAAAAGAAGAAAAACGAAACATTAAACATTTGTGTTTTATGCAGGGAAATAAAACCTTGAGCAACATCAATCAGGTTTAACCAACAATCGGTTTAGAAGAAAATGTTCAAGCTTGAGCAGAAAAACGATGACGATGACAAATGAAAAAGATGATTTTTCAACTTAATTCATGTTGAATTTGTATTAATTGATGGTTTCTCTTTTTGCAGAGAAGGATTCAAGGTTCAAAAAGAATTCAAACAACCAATCAGAGCAACAACAATTTTAGATTTCACGGGATACGAGGAATTTCATAATGAGAAGAATAGCCTCGGGTTCCATCACAGGTATTTTGCTTGAAGAATTTCATAATGAGAAGAACAGCTTCAAGCATTGTTAGCGTAATAGAGGCCAAAAAGTTCAGACAAAATTCGTGTCTTTTTCAGTCTTTGCTCGTCTCCTGTTCCACAGCACTGAGCAAAGAGGGACAACTATAATACCCGAATTTGATCCGAGTCTGAATATGAAATAAGGCCTACGTAAATATATATTAAATAAATAATACAAATAATAATAATAATAAAATAAAGAAAGAAAGAATAATAAAAAAAATAAAAATAATAAAAGGATAATAAGGATGGTGGTTACCAATCAAGGGAGTTGAAATTGGTTACCACTTACTATCATAAGGAGGTTCGGTTTTCAAATAGAGGGGGATCTTCAGAAATTGCTGGAAGTTTCAACTCCACTTCAGGCATCCATGTAGATGACAAGGTGATCATATTTCAAGATAACAAGTCTACTGTTTTCAAGCATTACTTGATGATACCAATGGAGTACATGTCAACAATCTTCAAAGGCCAAATGAATATTACACATTGTTATCTCCAAGAAACTTTCAAAATTGAAACAAGTTGAAAGCACTGATTGTTCCTAGGAGGAAACTAAGGAGATCACTAGCAAATGCTAAAAGAAATGTGCATGGTGATTGCTTCGGAGGAGACCGACAGTGAGGAACCCACAATTTGAAGAATAAAAATCGGTCGTCCATGTTCGATAGGCTATGTCGAGCTTCAGAGCACCAATCCAAAAGAGACTCCCCAAGGTAAAGCTTAACCACTTCAAAGACAAAGAGGACGTGAGTGTGTGCAAGGCTTGCAAACCATGTTAAACATTGTCTAGACATTCGAATGCGACGTCGTTGGAGCAGTTCAACAACAACACCGTTTACGTACATCAAAATTTCCAGTACATTCACAATCACAAAATAATTCCACTTCATTATTGAAGCATTGATTCATGGATTTGATTTGGAAAAATGATGATGGCATGGTGAACGGCAAAGATAGAGAGAGAAGCATTGCAATATTTCTAAATTGAAGAAGTAAACATGGACAGGCTCCTGAGTTGAAAAAGAAAGCATGGATCAGGGGACAAAGCATGATCAACTTATGTAAAAATGGTGAATTGCTACATGAAATCAGAAAGCAAACATGAAGCTGCTCAAGCTTATATTAATGTTGCTCAGTGTTATAAGAAAACAACTACAAAGGAGGCGATATCTTGCTTTTAGCAAGCAGTGAACTTATTTTGTGATATTGGAAGGATAAGCATGGCTGCAAGTTGCTTGGATGACTCCAGTTTACATAGTAAGTCTAGTGTTTGGTCTTTTTATTTTTTAATTATTGTTTTTACTTTTATTTAATTTGTTCGTGTGTTTTTAGTTAATATTTATTTGTATGTATGTTTTAAAATCATATATTTTGTTTAGGAGATTATTTAATTTTCACTTAGTTAATTAAATTAGAGCCTTTTAGGGTTAGTCACTTTAATTAAATAATTTAAATAGGGAGATAATTTAGTAACGATGACGTTCTAATCTTATATCTTAGATACACTAAGTGATCAGTATTATGAAATGACATTATGTTGGCTAAGAGTGTACTTCGGTATCGTATTCGGCGCGTCATCGAAATATAGAAAATAATAAATAACTTAGGGTTAGAATTTAATAAAATTAATTAGGTAAAGATTAGTAGCACCAATAGAATTGTTAATTTTGTTTGGTGTTGAGATGATAGTGTCCGTACATTCGGTTGTTATTATAATACACCTGGTAAAATTAATAATTTAATAGGATTTAAATATTTAAATTGATGGAGCCTTTTTAGGTTAGAACTTAAAATCGACAAGATAATAATCGGTCATGCATTTAAAACCTTTTGGGTCAGAATTTATATTTCTTTAAATACGAGTCAAGGTTTCCTATTATAGGACGTCTTATTCAAAGCTCGTATTTAAAAGAAATGTATCTTTTTATCCAAAAGGATATTCTTATTCGAACGATATTTATTTGCCAATGATGGATTAAATTAATATTGTTATTCGAAATAGCGAAATGCCACATGTAATTAAAAGGTACTGATTTTCGGGCGCTCGTAAGGGTCGTCCTTACGCGTAACCGACTCCCGAATCTAAATATTTTTAAAATGAATATATGGTTTGTTTTATGGTGTCTGACCTACTAAAGTAGCCGGTGGCGACTCCAAATCAATTTTAAAATTCAAATTAAATGTTTTTAACAAGATTCCGATTTTACAATTCACGATTAAAAACGATAAATTCAGATTTTTTTAAATCACTCGTCATGCTGTTTTTTACACTTTCGGTTTTAAAATGGTCGCGATACCTCTAGTAACAAATATTGTGAAAAACCTATCCTTTAATAACAAATATTGAAAAACTATGGTCCTGTTAACAATTATTGAAAAAATAGACCTTTTATATAAGTATTAAAAAAATAGATCCTAATAATAAATATATTGAAAAAATAGTTTTCTTATAATAAATATTGAAAAATAAATTTTAAAATTAAACTCTTAATAACAAGTGTTAAAAAAATTAAGACTCTAATAACAAATAAAGAAAATAAATAAATTTTAATAGTATATACTAATAAATATTAAAAATATATTTTTTAGAGTACCCCTAATAATAAATTAGTAAAAGATAGGCCCCTAACAACAAGCATTGCAAAAAATTAGGATTTAAGAATCATAATAAAAAATAGTGAAAAATAAATTTTAAAAGTAGACCTAATACAAATATTAAAAAAATGAAACCATAATAATAAATACTAAAAAATAAACTCGTATAATAATAAATATTAAAAAATAATTAATTCATAATAATAAATATTAAAATTAAATTCTAATAATAAATATTTAAAAATTAAAATTAAATATATTTAATAAAAATTAAAATTTGAAGCATTAATAGGGGTGAGCCCTAGGCTGTCGTCCTTATTGCCCACCCTCAGAGCCGGCTCTATTAATATATATATTGAAATTATTCTACAAAAAGTTTCAGTCATGAAACGACCTGGAATGACCGACGGCGAGATAAATCAACCGGATCTTAATGGTGGCAGTGGTGATAGCGATAGCGATAGAAAGAGTCATTGGGTTTAAGATTTATGATATTGATAAAATTTGGAGATATTTAATTCTAACATATTAATTAAAAATACTATAAAGAAATATAAAATATTTAATAAATCTAATTTTAAAATAATTTTAATTATAATTTAAATCTTTAAAATTTTAATTTTAATTAATTAATTTAATAATATTTAACTGTGTTTAATAGTATTTAACAAGCGGTAAACTTATTTATTATTCAATATATTATTAATAATACTATATTACTTGATTTTATTTATTTGAGTGTCATTTAATGTTATAATAATATTTGGTTATTCGACACACATGGAATTACGTTGGAACTTTGGATGAATTCGTTAACGTGTCTTTAAAATATATATATTTTTATATATATATATATTCCTAGGTCCCAATTTTAGGATGAATTCGTTGGAACTTTGGATGAATTCGTTAACGTGTCTTTCAATATATTTTTTAAATTTGTTAATTTACATTAATATTAAATCCCATATAATTATATTAAATTTTATTTTAGTTAAAAATAATGTATTTTTTTAGTGAGCTTAACGAGCAAGGAGTCGAGTTAAACAATATTTTTTTAACTAACACGAGTTGAATACAATTATAACAAGCTTAATATCAATTAACAATTTTTTTAATGAACGCGAGTCAAACACTACTCAACTCTCGATCAATTTATTCGATAAACACCCCTAATTATTCACTAACAATTTTTTATATAAAAATCTATACTTTAATTTTTTAAAAAAATCTTTATAAACATATATAATTTTGTAACATAATTTTTCTTTATTTTTTAATCTATTTCATTTCGCTCTAGCTTGTCCCTTCCTTATCGATTTCCTAATTTCAGAAACTTATAGAATTCAAAATTTAAATTTCAAAATGGATTATCAGACAAAAAGAAATACTATAACCGGGACAGTTGGTAACGGGTCCGCATCAAATTTCAAGGTGATGTTAAAGTCATTGTCCACCCTTATCGTATTGAATCAGTACTCTATGGATATTTTGAATTTTCCCCGATCCTCAAAAGTTAATTTCCTCCTTTTCTTTTATCTGGAGTAATATTTATTATATTATGTTTTTTTTTTTATTTTAGATCGTAATTATTATTAAATAATAAAAGGTCTCTAAACTTAATTATTTTTTTTAAATAATTTAAAATTGGTTATAATGTAATTTTTATTGTCAGACCATAAATAAGAAGTAAATATGTATTTTGAATTTATTGTCAAACCCCTAGACATTTGTACACGTCACAAGTCATCTCCAGTTACGGATGATAACATCTTTGAACGTCACAAGACAAATAACATGTAGTTATTCAACGTATTCAATTTCATCGATTGTTTAATTTATCTTCTGACAAGGATTGGTGCCCTAACACGAAAAGATTAACACTAATGATTTGTTTTAAGAGCATAATACCAGCACTTAGTTTAGCTCGAAAAGAAGCAGTCCTTGTTAAACATAAAGGAGTCTGAAAATATTTTCTATATTTATGTATTTCATGCTTGTTTACAGACGAACAATAAGGCTTTTTAAATACAGGAAAATAAGCTAAGAAAGTCAGGTTTTTTTCCAGCTGCATTTTGTCATTTTATGCACGTGTCTCCTTGTTTTTAGCTGAAGATTGTCCTTGCTCCAACTCATTATTCCAGCTCATCATTGTCAGCTTGCTTAGCTGACGGGTATAACTTAACATTTCCATCGTTTTCTTTTTCTTTTTCAAGTTTTTGGACAGCGCAAATGGCCAATTGTGTACGAAAGGCTTGAAACAGCTAACATGGAATTGGTTTTGTAAGTATGTCTGTAGCTTGATACTTTACTGGAATGTAGTTGACTTGAAGGATTCCAACAACTTTCTCTCTGACAAAGTACAAATCAAGGTCGACATGTTTTGTTTTGATGTGAAGAGTAGGATTACTGCCATGGTAATAGTGCTGGTGTTGTCACACCAAATTTGAGAAACATTAAAAAGCTTGATGTGCATTTCAGTATGGATTGTATCTATAGAATATCTGCAGCTGCATCGATTAAGCTTCTGTACTCGACTTCTGCAGTGGAACGAGATACAGCTCGTTGCTTTTTGAAACTCCAGGTTATTGTATGTGTATCAAGCTGTACAAAGTAGCCAGAAGCAGGAAGAAAACTTCAAAGAAAGTGAACCAGGAAGGACCCAAAAACTACTGATACCATGTTAAACATAAAAAAGGAGTCTAAAAATATTTTCTATATTCATGTATTCCATGCTTGTTTACAGACGAACAACAAAGCTTTTTAAATATAGGAAAATAGGTTAAGAAAGTTAGGATTTTTTTTAACTGTATTTTGTCATTTTATGCACGTGTCTTCTTGTTTTGAGTTGAGGATTGTCCTTGCTTCAGCTCATCATTGCCAGCTTGTTTACTCCGTTCCCCATCTCACCATTCCAGCTTGATTATATCTGTTGATCATCTTTGATTTTATTTGACTTAAACTTTGACCTAATAAGGAATGAGCATCTGGGGTGGGGCTCACGGGAAGTATTAGTTAGAGCCTAGATGATGAAAAATTATATCATGGGTCAGTTCCACCACCTGTCTATGGGACCAACCAATAAAAATTGTCCACTTCATCAATTTTTCCATGTTATAATTTTTTCTTAAGTGAATCTTCACTTGAAAAATTAAAAAATAATAAGGTGGATAATTTCTATTGGTTGGTCCCATGGATGACGTGATGGGACTGACACATGATATAATTTCTCCTAGATGATAGGAAAAGCATATAGAAATTAAAAAACTAAAAATAGAGGGTAGGATTAGGATAGGGAAGTTTCGCGTCTAAAAAAATAAGGAATATTAATTTTATATCAAAAAGGAAAAATGGATGAAATATATAAACAATGATATTGTATATTCTATCAGATATGTATTTTAAGAAGAAAATAATAATCCCGTAACAAGTAGTATCAGAATAACCTTTTGACTGTCCGATTTTACGTCGAGTGTTGATAACAAAAATAGACAAGATGAATAATCGTAACAAGAGGTCAATCACAAAAATAAAAATTTGTGACGAAAACATCACGAGATTAAATAAAAAAAATATCACAACTAAAAAAACAAAAAATATTAATCCCACGTAAAAGGAAACTATATCCAGTATCTTATCCTACATATTCTTTTAGTAAAAAAGATAAATAACATTGTACATCCAAGGAACCCAACCAAACAAAATCGAGACAAAAGGACAAATGAAATCAGCTTTTGAATTCCGCCGGACTGGTCATTTCCAAGGACAGAACAGGTGCGGAACCTGAAAAACGGTTCATAGTTCCCGACGGTTTCGCACAGGATAATTACCCTCTGGTCATTTTTTCTATTTTCTTTTTGCGTGCCGACTTTAGGTGTTTGTTGTTGTTGATGGGTCAAGCTTTGTCGACGGTGAAACTCACCACCCGTCGTGATTGTAGCGGTACCCAACTGTCTAAATCGAAATCAACGGCTCTGATCACTCCGATGCCAACTGAGGAAGCTGAAGAGCTTGAACGACGTAGCATAGATGGATTATCTGATTTCATCTCAGTTCTACCTGACGAGGGTTTGGCTTGCATTTTCCAGTTTCTTACTCCTGGTGACCGGAAACGCTGCTCTCTTGTTTGCCGGCGGTGGTTGAGGATTGAAGGACAGAGCCGTCACCGTCTTTCCCTCAACGCCCAGTCAGATCTGCAATATCAAATTCCTTCCATCTTCTCTCGCTTCGATGCTGTCACGAAACTGGCCCTGAAATGTGACCGTAGATCTGTTAGCATCGGCGATGAAGCGCTTGTTCTAATCTCGGAGCGCTGCAGGAACTTGACTTGCCTTAAGCTCCGAGCTTGCCGTGACTTGACCGATGCCGGGATGTCGGCCTTCGCTAAAAACTGCAGGGGTCTAAAGAAGCTCTCTTGTGGATCTTGCACTTTCGGAGCTAAAGGCATGAATGCGGTGCTCGACCACTGTCCAGCTCTCGAGGAACTCTCCGTGAAACGACTTCGTGGCATCATCGACGGAGCCGCAGCTGAGCCGATAGGACCAGGGGTGGCGGCGGCAGCGTTGAAAACAATTTGCTTAAAAGAGCTTTATAATGGGCAGTGCTTTGGTCCGCTTATAATTGGTGCTAAGAATCTGAAATCCTTAAAACTTTTTAGATGCTCTGGTGATTGGGATAAGCTTTTCCCTCTTATAATTGATCGGGTCACAGGTATTGTAGAGATCCATATGGAGCGGATTCAAATAAGCGACATCGGTCTCGAGGCTATATCCAACTGTTCAAACCTGGAAATTCTTCACCTCGTCAAGACTCCAGATGGTACGAACGCCGGAGTTGGAGCTGTTGCTGGGAAATGTAAATTGTTAAGGAAGCTTCACATTGATGGATGGAAGGCCAATCAAATAGGTGACCAAGGTTTAATTGCTGTTGCAAACTCATGCCTAAATTTACAAGAACTAGTTCTTATAGGTGTTAATCTGACTAACATAAGTTTGGGAATGTTAGCTTCAAACTGTCAGAACTTGGAACGGTTAGCTTTATGCGGTAGTGAGACAGTGGGTGACGCAGAGATTTCATGTATTGCTGCGGAATGTATAGCTTTAAAGAAGCTTTGTATTAAGAGTTGCCCTGTTTCAGACCATGGAATGGAAGCCCTTGTTAGTGGTTGCCCGAAATTGATCAAAGTGAAGGTGAAGAAATGCAGAGGAGTAACATTCGAGGGGGTGGAATGTTTACGAGCAACTAGAGGATCCCTAGCAATTAATTTGGATACAGGGGAACAGGTAGATGCAAGTGCCAGTGATGTTGGGGCACAAGATAATGGAATTGAGTTTCCTTCCTTTGTAGCCACTCAAATTGATGCTTCTACTATTGCTTCAAGCAGCACAAGCCGATCGACTTCAAATAAGTTACTAGGGCTTTTGAGTGGGAGAAGTATAGTTGCTTGCACTCTGAGAAAGTTCACAAACAGTAACAGCAGCAGTTCTCATAGTTGATTTGGATTGGAAGAGGCAAAGGTGGGAGAAAAAGCATTTTGGTTCTTGAAACATTTACATTATTCCGCGTTCTAGTATCGGATCCAATGTTTCGGAATTTAATTCAATGCTGTGGCTTTTGATTGCCTTTAGAGTTGAATCTTCATCTTCAAAGGTAAATGGTTTCTCTTTTATTTTCTCACATTTCTTCTATACCCAGCACCCTGATAATTTAGCCAAGATCATTATATTTGTTTAGCTCCCAATTCTTTCTTGATGCATATTATGATACACATCCCACTTATACAAGTTGGTGTATCGAAACTACTTTACTGTGAAATGCATTTATATATAAACGAAAATAAGTGCCTACTAACAGGCAAAAGCAACATGATTCATTTAGACTCATAAAGAAAAGCAGATAAAAGTAGAAGAATCCCGTTTACTAGTATCTACGCTAAATCTTCCTCAAGACGTTCAAATTCAGTGTGTTGTGAACTATAAATTGATGGCTATTGAATGCTTGATATTACTGTCAGTTTACTCTGCTTTCTTCTCCTTCTCGACTCGTGGTTTTAGATAGATAAATACAGTAATTGATCTCAGTTAAGAAACCGCATAAAATTCATTTATTGGTCTCATTTCTATACAAAGGCCACTACTTTATAAGAAAACTAAACGATCTCACTAAATTTAGTTATAATTTAATGTTTAGAGTTTATGTATTTTTGAATGTTAGGGTTATATTTTTGGAAAATTCTATAACGGGTGTCGAACATTGTTGAAAAGTTGAATATCGTTGAACACCATTAAATTAATTAATCAAAATTTAAAATCTCAAGGACTCAACTTACAATTAATAAAAGACTGATAGACTCAACATATAATTATTAATCATAGTTTGAGTCCCTGAGGTTTTTAATTTTTATTAATTAATTTAGTTATGTTCAACGGTGTTCAACAACATTAGTGGTGTTCAGTGGTGTTCGATGCCCGTTATAAACTCATCCAAAGTAAATTTATTTGATGTATAAATTTATAAAGTTTACACTAATCTATTTATTTTATGATTTTTGAGTTTAAGTTCAGAATTTAAGACTTGAGGTTTAGAGTTGGATATTATATTTTATGTAATAAAATAGTGTTGGGTGTAATGGCAAGGAACATTGCTCTCTCACCGGGAGAATTCAGGCTTAAGAACCAAGAACAGGGACGAAACTATATGGGGTGGGGAGGGACAATCGCCTCCCACCCGAAGATTTTTTTTCACTTTTGTCCCTTATTTAAATTCTTTTAAAAATTGATTTTTTTTTATGAATTTACTCCACCTACTTTAAACATTTATTTTTTGTCCCTCTCATCTCCAAATCCTAGCTCCGTCCCTTATCGAGAGACCATTTTTTTGATAAGAACCGAGAGGTATGTTTGAAATACAGATCGGAAGAAGGGAAATATATTCATACACTGCAACGAAATTTTCTGAGGAAACAGAATAATTACAAAGCCATTGTGGCTCAAAGCATGAATTCTTTTAGCTTCTGTTGATGTAATGCTTCTCAGCTTTAAGGACTAAAGAGTTCAATAGGGTGCCGGAGGATAGATTCCTGTTGGAACTGCAGCCATCATCACAAATTTAGATAAAGGAACTGTCAAAAACTTGGAAACTTCCGAGAATAAAAATGGGATAAAGTTTCAAGATGCTGGAAATTTATGCACAAGTGCACAAGCTACATCTAACAAAAAAATGTACCTGGTGGATAATAAGTTGAAGACAGAGGAGGAGGTGGGTATAAATGAGGAGGATAAGTATAACTTGCAGGAGGGGGCTGTGGGGGATATCCCGCGTATAGAGATGGCGGATATGTTGCTGTACTACGAGTATAAGGATTGTAAGAAGGTGGTGGTGCTGCAAATGGCATCATGGTCGGATATGGTGCTGGTGGTGGATGAGCGTATGGCGAGCGCTGGGTGAAGGGGGCAGATGGTGCATATTCTGGAAGTGAAGGAACTCCTTTTGTCTTCCAATGTTGCGGTTGCTAGAGTTGAAATTTGAAAACCATGGCTATTTGGTCAGGTTAATGTATTATATGACAGAAGTTTACAAATATATGGAATGGAATTTACTTTGGCATTGGGGTAGTGCATTATGAGCCTTACTTCTCCTGAATGTCTGTAGCAAAAGAAATTTATCAGAGATGAAAATTTAACAATGGCTGGGAAGTGGTTATACCGTAAACACGAAAGCTTTAAGCTTCTATATTTAACTAACCTGCCAGTTTTGCTTCGAAGAGACCAGGTGCAATCTTCGAAACCTTGGGAAAGAACTTTGTGGAGTTGAATCCTGTAAAGTATGCAATAACTGGATTAAGCTAGAGAGTAATGGAGTTTGTTGGTTTCAATTACATCAACAAATTGGGATTTGCCTTCCACTGCCAATGAGATCATCGGCAATGAGAGTGCTGCTGTTCCAAACCACCACATTCAATTCCCTGAGGCCTTCAATAAGTGTGAAAATGAACTTCTCTTGGAAAGTAGGATTCTTCCCTCCATCTAGTTACAAAGATTCATCAACTCACTCAGAAGTTTTATTACTTGAAACAAAATGTTGGTTTTGATGTCATATTAGTTAGCAAATTAAACACCAAGAGAGACAGATTAATTACCTGTACAGGTTTTGGTTCGGAACCTGGCACTCCCATATTCTAGACAGACATAAGGATCCTGTCTTGATACCCATTTCGTGTCTTCCAAGTTGTAACATCCAACAACTGCAGAGTTAAAGCCAGAAAAGGGAATATTAGAATAAGAACTTAAAGCAATGACGATTAAGAACAAGGTAAATCATCTGTATCATTATCATACCTGTAACCTCCAAAGGCAGGCCATGGATTCCTGAGATCGACATGTTCGCAAGTTTGAAACTACTGTATCCTGATCCAAATCCTTTGTTTTACTTTGAGAATATACAAAGCACTACTTCCTGCTACTAGTACTATTATAAGGGATGGACGAAACAATCTCCCTTAGCTGAGGGTTGACTAAACTCTTTTAGTCATCCAGGTGAGCTGTATTAACCATGGGAAGCTTCGCTTTCGATTGTTTATCGAGAAAGCTATCAACTTGCCGAAGTGTGTAGAATAAACATACATTACACGTTAATTGAGAAGAAAAATCTCCAATGCATGCTAATGTAGTGAACTTTAGTATTAAACAAACCCTCAAAAGTTAAAAAAATAATTACCATTTAATTAACAATTACAGCCTCATTCAATGTTCACAAACAGAGTGATTTAAAGATTAAATTCTATTCCAAGTTGCAGAATGGTGGAAGTCAATGCCGGAAGGGTAGAGGGGGTTGTTGCTGGTTATCTTCCTCCTCCAGAGTTGACAATGAAGCGTTTCAGGTAAACGAGTTTCAGTTGGGGAAAGTCGATGGCCATTTTTATCAGCAACAAACAAGGTGCCAACTCAGTTTTGTTTGCTGTTTCTGGTCGACTTTCACAGGTGTTGGTACTTGGTAGGCATCAAATTCCCTTATCTTCATAAATCATGACTATTTCAAATCAAAATAGCCTCACCGAGGAAGCAAAAAATATTATTTCAGCAGGAGAGCTGACTTATCATCAAATCTAAAACTAATCACTATTCCAGTTTTAGACAGCATTTAAGCTTCTTTGCACTTCGGCCATTCTTGTCTGGGTGAAGCAAAAACAGGAAAGCCCGAAACTTTGCTTTCGCTTCTCCTCGGTCTGTTTTTGGTACAGGGGCAGGACATCAATCAATGACTGCGTTTGGTTGAAGAGGAAAACAAAAATGGAACTAATATTCTACATTAGCAATTACGAGTGATCTGACCAACAGTAACGTGTCTTAATCATGCAAGATTTTGTTGGATTTGGTCACTCTATCTCTATCCATGGCCAGACAGACCAGGGTGGTGGATTTTGAGGTTCAAAAGAATTAAGCTTAATCTCAACCAGACAACAGCACCCTATTTTCTACAGAGATTTTCATTGGATTTGACATCTCGCCGCCCCTGTTACATAATTTAGTAGCTGGTTTTAACTATGAGGTTGACATTTATGAACCATCTATAAATTGTAGAGACACTAGTATATTTCTTCCCTCCTTGTTCCTGTGAAAGCAAGCTCCGGAATCAACGTCGTTCTAAAGTACATCATTTAATACTCTTATCTTCCCTTGGAGATATTTTTTAGAGTAATTGTAAATTGGAGAGGAAGTGGCTTTCATCTGCGCACCAAACAGGCAGGTTAAACCATTTAATGTTAAGTCTTTAAGATGTTCTTGAATTTTTAGTACCATTTTTCAATGGAATTTCTCCATGAGAGGAGCAACTGCTCTGATGGGTGGTTTATTTCAATGTTTAAGTTAAAAAAAACTGTTGTATGTTGAAGAAAATCAAGGATTATATCCCAGCTTGAGTAGTTGAAGTTCGTTCTTGTTGAATTGAAACTTCCCCAGCATTTAATACTACATGCTTTCTTTTTCGCTTTTGAAGATACCCAAAGATGCTATTTAGGTACAAACACAGTTTGTCTTGTGTTGGTTAGGTTTATTTTCTTTACTACTATTATTTTGGCTCCATTTGATCATGTGCAGATGTGGACCTAAGTTTGAAACTTGCAGGTTTTGAGTATCATTTAAAGAAACCTGAGTTCTGATCCATCTATTTTGTAAAGTCAATGCAATGCATGGACAGCATCCTTCAAGCTTAGTTCTTAGCTGGAGTCACTACCATTTCTGCACTGCAGGAAAGGTTATTTTTGTTATGATTACTTGAGCTCGACGTATTCTGAAATCCTGGTGCAACATTAAACCTGTTAAAGCTTTAATATTGGTTTATCATTAGTGATGTTAAGTCGAAAAAAAGTTCCAGTGAAGTATGTGGCAGCGTTATTACAGTAGGATCAAGGATGTGTAGCTGCATAGGAACATGGGGCAAGAGATTAACAAATGTTAAATATTTTTTTGGGTGGACTCGTGTTTCTGATGAGACTTAGGACTATGGTTTGCACCAATCAGAGGTGGTTGGTTGTTAGACTGTTCAATCCAAACAGATAAGGAAAGGCAAGGAAAGGGGTGATAATTGTAGGAGTGGAGAGGACAAGGCCATGCCTTAAAATGTCCCTTTAGAAAGTTGGGATGTTCTTTTTCCTTACCCATTGTTGCTGTCAATCTTTTCACCACCCCCCACCCTCCCCACCGTTCAACTTGATCCAATATCTTCTGCAATTATTACATCGAATTCTGAAAGAAAATGATTAACTTCTTCCGGTCATGTTAGCCTCACTTTTGAATTGCTCCTCTCTTATCTTTCAACGTTAGGGTCACCGCAGCTATATGCAAATTGCATTGTGTTAACTTTCATTTTGAAGGGGAGTGCAGGTATGTAAATGGAGTCCAGTTAAACAAGTTGATGCAAAAAGGTGAGAGGGACATGTTCATCTTGTTCATGAAACATGATGCTGCACTCTAGGTAATTAAAAGGATTGCTACAGGACCACTGACCACGTATATCTTTTCTTACAGAAAGTAGCTATAAATTACTTTTCTTCACTTCAAGACATTGAAATTGAAAGCTGTATTAGTGTTTTAGAATCCAACATTACATTTAACTGTTACTTTATTTCAAACTTTCATATTCATTTTCTTTTAATATGGGACTTTACACTTAAATACTCAAAAAAAAAAAAAATTCTAGGCCAATTGTTTTTTTAGCCGGTCCAACTGGTCCCGAGTCATCTGATTTTGATGGTTCAATGGCGGTCCAATGTAGAAACATTTCAATAGGGTCATCTGAACTGGCGGTCCGATCTGATTTCAACGACATTGATCTAGATTTGCAGAAGTTTTAAGATAATGCATAAAGTGGTTTCTCAACTGCTTTTCTAGTTATATTGATGTGCACCAAGGCTAACATGATTAGTTCCAGGATTGCATTTGCAGACCACTTTTAACTATTTCTTTCTCAGCTTGATCAAAGCTTCCTGATTATACATGAAGAGGGATCTGCAATTCAAAGCATTGAAACCTGCAATTTTATCAGTATGGTCTCTGCAGATGCCATTTTAGAAGACCTTGAAGAAAAAGCTGGAAACCTTTCTTGTTCTTAGAACCAGTGAGTTACTATAGTTATGACATATAAGAACCTGGTTCCCATATCTCACAACATTGATACTTTTTAATTTTTATTCAACTTCTTAACAATTATCATTTTCATCCATAGAGGTGTTGGACCAGGCTCAAATTCATGGGCAGTTAATAAACAAGCCTAAAACCAAAGCTGTCATTAATTCATGTCAGCAAAATTTGATTCATTAGACTCATCCATCAACCTTTCAGGACCAATGCAACTACAACAATAGACAAACACATACATATCGACTGAAAGACCCCAATTCCCATATTATTATGAATTGCAAACTACTTGAGTTTGCATGGTGAGATAATAATCCCACCAAAGCTCTCACATTATTCATGTCCTAATCAAACAGAATTATTAAAACCAACTGTTAGAAGCTGTTTCACATTTGTCCGTTCTGCTCTCTTAAGGAAAGACACAAAATTAAAGAAGCTTCCGTGGGGAACCTGTCTGCTCTAGAAATCCCATCCCCCAACTCCTTACCCTTTAGTAGGGAGAGTGTATCAAACTCGCCAACAATTTGGTTTTGGGGGTGTTTAAACCTCTTCATTTTCTCACATTTAAGTGTTGAATCAAACCATAAATGAGCTGGTCCCTCCATCAAAGACAATTCCATTGGAGCGTGTTGCTTACACTGAGTTGCCCAGCGTATGGAAATGCGGCCATGTTTTTTTCTTGATCTTGCCTTTTTATATGTGCGACTTCAACTAGGACTCTTTCTCCAGTGGCAGCTCTATTTTATCTCCCACTCTCTCTTGCCTTCTTCTGTGAGTGACAATGGAAGCTGGACTTCCAATGCTTAACTGTCTCCTGCAGTACACGCTACGTAGCTTGTGTTCATATTCAGATTCTTCTTCTCCTTCTTCAAAGTGGATTTATGCTGTGTTTTGGAGGATACTGCCTCGTAATTATCCACCACCTAAGTAAGAGAACTTAAACGACAGCTTAATTACTAGTAAACGTAAAATGCCGTTGGTCTAACGTTCACTAGGTCAAATTGCTCTCTTGCAGGTGGGATTATGGAGGGAGTGCACTTGATCGTTCCAAAGGAAACAAGAGGAACTGGTAATTCAGTTAATTTTTTTGTGGCACGTCCATGTTTTATTTTTTGTTCCATTTTAAGCTCCTGGATGACTTTGTGTTACAGGATTCTTGTCTGGGAAGATGGGTTCTGTGATTTCCATGAATGTGAGCGTGCTGGGAGTGGCTATGTAAAGGGAAGGTTTGGAGCTGATATATTCTTCAAATTGTCTCATGAAGTTTATAACTATGGAGAAGGGTGAGAATTCCTTTAACTACACTTAAATTCCTTCAGAAATTTGAAGGGCTGCATGGTGAAGTTAATGGCACCTTGATTACAGATTAGTAGGAAAAATTGCAGCAGATAACAGTCACAAATGGGTGTATAAAGAAACCCCAAATGATAATGATCCTAACTTCATCTCCTCCTGGAATTTGTCTGTTGAGCCTGTAAGATAATGTGTCTCGTTGTTTATTTCATCCTCAACAGAATGTACTTTTCTCTTGCATCTGACTTAATCGGATTTGTTTATCCTTTAAGCAGCAACCAAGGGCGTGGGAATCACAATTCAATTCTGGCATTCAGGTTGGTAAACTATGTGAAAAGAGAATTTTTAAGAACCGCTGGCAATAGCCCCATTCAAATGCTCATTGAACTTTCTGTTGATATACAGACAATTGCCATAATTTCTGTTAGAGAAGGGATCATTCAGCTAGGTTCATTGGACAAGGTCTCTCTCTCTTTTTCCTTCTTTTGCTTTTCTTTGAATATATGCATTTTGGCTTTAAGTCCGTCAATGAATAATGGGATTTTTCAGATGGTGGAAGATCTCAACCTGGTGATCAACATACAGAGGAAATTCAGCTATCTCCAGAGTATACCTGGCGTCTTTGCCATTCAAAGACCATACTTGCCAATTCAAAATCCATACGCTCTTAAACCAAATAACCAGATGCCTGAGAACCACGAAACATCGATTTGTCCTGATGAGAAATGCCAGTTAGGTGGAATGAAAAGATTGATCTATGAAAGACCGGAGGATTCTCCTATCAAGTCAATCAACTTAGGTTGGAACAGCCCTCAAAATGGCATTATAGGACCACCCTTTTGGTCAATTCCACCCCTTGTTCCTACTGTGTCTTGCAGTCTTGGAGCTTTGTTATCCAAGCTGCCTTCTGTCATCCCATCTTATAATGCCATTGAACCTCCTGAAATAACTCTCATCAACCACCCCTACACTACAAGCCAGAGAAGGAAGGCTGATAATGGAGGATCATTAGGCGAAATTCCCATAGCGGAGTCAAAAACAGAATCTTCAAGTCAATTGGAAACTGCTGATGAGGAGAAGCCAAGACCTGTAAAGGCTAATTTAGTGCTACAAGATGCTGCTGTAATACAACTGGGATTTGGACCTCTCAAAGACTAATGAGGACATGGTTTGAACTCTGAAGCTTAACTAATGAGGATAATCAAACCATATTATTATCCAAAGATATGGTTTATCTTCTTTTTGTTAGTTCAATTGTTTCTTCACCCCTTTCTTATGCTCATGTCTATAAAATATTAGAATTATATAATAAAATGTAGTAAGCTGGCTTATTATATTGATAAAAAAAAAGAAGAAAATAGTGAGAAATGGAAAGCAAGGTGGTGACTGCTGATACGAAAGAACTTAAATAGAACAAATAGCGCTTTTAGATTTAAAAATGCGAGTTTAGGACTTAATAATTGCCAAAGGTATAGCATTTGATTGTAGTGTTTTTTGTGCTTTCATATTCAAGACAGATATTATATGGGTTATGCCAATTGCCCAAGGCAACTGCTGTCGATAAGGGCAAAGGTGGGGTTCAGCCACAATGGTCTAATCCTTGTCCCCTCCGGCAATGGTCCCCTAGAAATATCAAATTGAAGATGAAGAATGACGATGGATAATTGAGATGTTTATGACATTTGTTGTCTGGCCCCTTCCTCCCACCCGACACAGTGGATGGTCCCCAACCCCTTAGCTTTTTTCAATATCTTGGCCTGGGTCCTTACTTAAGAAAATGAGTTTGTCAGGCATGACATTTGCCAAAGGGGTCCCTTCTGTTAGCAGGCAAGATAGTAACATTAGTCTAAAACACCATTATTTTGAGTTGAGAAAAACTTTCAGAGATTGCCTCCACTACTTGCATATTACATTTTTAGTTTTCGACAGCAACCCTCCCAGTCTCAACCTCCTTGTGTGTGATAAAATGGAAACTTTCCTCGTTCGTTTGATTAGAGGTCTGTAGTTGAGATGCTTCACAATCGTATTGAATGGAGACAACTTGATTGGGAGGATTGTACCTATATTTTATTAATTCACCATGCTCAAGGCATCTGTTATGTTGGTTGATATTTGATTCTGTCCCTTCATGGACCTGTTTGGGAAATTGAATGCTATGTTGGTGTTCAGACATTTTCTTAGCTTGCAGCAAATGTGAACAATCAGCTACAATATTTTTTTTTGGACTACTGGTCTTGAGTTCTTTATGTCAAAACTTTGAACAGAAAGAGAGAAAAAAAGGTTAACCTAACATATTACAAGTACTTATTGCGACATAGGCTACATTGATCATGCATAATTATATTCTGCACATGCACCAGAAATAATTGAATTCATATACTCCAAATGTTGTTATATCTCAAGTTGAATTCTAAAATCAGTGACTGATAATATTGAACCAACCATAAGAACAAGATAGGATTGACAGATCAATTCTTGAAAGTTATTGATAAATGATGACATAATATACACGGTACAATGGAAATTGACAATGTTCTGTCTGTTTCTCAAGTGCAGCATGGATAAACTAGGAAGCTATATATATAATTGGCATCTTTGCAACTTTTATGGACCATCCCTCCATCTGTTGGAATCAGAATGAAAGAACACTGTCAAGCTTCCTTCATCCTCCCTGCATAAATCTCGGGCTTCTACTTAAGCACTGTTCTTTTGGCCAACGTTTCCATGTGCCCAGAAAGGGATAGCAGGAGTGCGCCTCGGTGCTTATGGGTTGCCCTTGCTCTGCAAAACAAATTCAAGCAATAGACGAGAACATTGATAACTTTTAGACAAAAAAGATTGGAGAATTGGAAGGATAGTTCACTTGTGAATGTGAGAAAACTGGACCAAAACACTGAATTAGAAGAATGATCACAGGCATATGCAAACAATCACTACTCACTAGCATAATTGCGGAATATGACACACACACATATATATAACGGTGCAAAATCAGTTTTTAGTCGTACCATCAAGCAGGTGCCTTTGTTCAAGTTGCAGACAGGTAGTCGTGTGGACAGCAGCTGTAGTGATCGTCACAGCAAGTTGCAGCCTCAAATGGGCAGCACCCTCAAGCTGTAATAGTCATCACAGACAGTAGGAGGCTTTATTGGGGATGGAGGCCGAGGGACCCGGATGGGGAGGATTTTGACCCTTTTTGATAGGATAAGAGGCTTCCATTGCAATTCCACATTTGCCTGTTTCTGTATTGCCCAGTTTTCTTTCCATCATAATTTATCCTGATTCTCCCCATTGATCACCCCATGAGTTCTTTCCAATCCAGTATTCTCTGTGCCATATCCGACAGCGAGCACACCCTGGTCCAGTTTTGTCCCGCATATTCCATTCAATACACCCTACATCTGGACAACTGCTTGCCTCATCAAAGCCTAAATGTTTCGTCTAGGCCTTCTCTCCGAATAACCCAATATGCAAAGTTGGACTGTTGAACTTGAGAGGGTAGGAAATATGAAAAGACTTTTGGTTTCTGCTGGCGTCTTTGGGTCGATAATCAAGATGAGAAAATTCTTCTCCTTTTCAAAATATTTGAAGGCTGAGACGTGTCCCTCTCCTGTCCGATCCAAAATATAAACAAAATTCTGCTACAAACTTATTAGAGTTATAGCTGCAGGAGCTGTTATTTACCTACCAACAATGGCGATTAGGATATGAACATTAAAAACTTTTTACGTGAGCTGGTATATTATTATTATGAATGAGACTATAAGAAACGATAAATATCATTATATATTATTAATGTTATATAATTATATATTTTCTTCTCATTCGGTAAACATGCTATCAATTTAATCAGTATTATTTAATCTAAATCTAAATATATACCATATATTTTCTTTAGAAGAAACTATGAGTCGGTAAGAACTGTCTTTACTTGCTGCCAGGATTTAGAATCATTGGTATATGTTCGAGACAAAATCAAGAAAGCCAAAAGCTGTGAATTAACAAGCGGATAAGTATTGAACATTATTACTTTTACGAAGTCGGACTAATTTTGATTTTAAAAAAATTAAAATAACGTTGGCTTAAAGATATGTTATAATATCATTAATTATTTAATGGTAGAGTAATTAAAATAAAAATAATTTTAAAAAATTAACAAATAAATTAAAAATTATTAAATTTTAGTGGTCAAAATAGAAATAATAAAATTCTTGAGTGACGAAATTTATAAATTTTTAATCAATTACAATGATTATAGTAGTAGTTGTTTTACTCTTTTAAAAAGCAATCAAAGGTTAATAGACAAAATAAGTGACTCGTATTTGATCTCGAGAAATAAAGATGATAGACGGTATAATTTTACGAGTTTTGCATTGTATTAATTTTAATCAAGATAAAAATGAGTATTATGAGTAGTGATTAATGAACAGGTACGGATGTAAAAATCGTATATGTTGTGGGTAGTAAGTAGTTGATGAATTTGAGATATCACATGTACTCTACTCATCCCGCATATTAATTGTCAACCATATGAATTTCGGACCATTATAAATTTAACAATAATTTTGCAACATATTTTATAAAACCTAAGATTTTAAAGAAAATACATTATAATTTTATTAAATCTTAGGGTATTAACATTATTTATAATTGTCTATCTTCATTAGTTAGTTAGATATAATTAAGTAAAATTTATAACAATATAAATATGTTTCAGTTAAGTTATATGTAATTAATTGATTACATGTACTTAAATGTATACATGTATAAAATATTATAAATATATATCACTTGATCGAATTAATAAAATATATAAAATATTATTTGTTTTTACGCAAATTTATGATTTATTTTTACGTATCTAATATTAATGATTATTTATCAAGTAAGCATAAGCCAATACGGATTAAATGATGAACCCCAAATAAAGAGTATAGAGATTAATTTAAAAATATATTTATTTAAATATGTGTAAAATAATACCCGTCGTAAATAGTGTATAGGAGTGAACAACGAAGTCGAGAAAATCGAAAAATCAATCCGAACTAAATTATGCGGTTCGGATCAGGTTTACATATTGCGGTTCAGTTTTTAGTTCGGTTTAAAAATTAAATTATATAATTCGGTTCGGTTTAGGATTTTTCATATGAAACTCGTTTATTCCATATCAATCCGAATTAAATAAAAAACATTATAACCTATATCAAATATGTTTTAAAGATAACATCTTGAAAATTTAGATTTATTTTTTAAATGTGTCTCTTGAAATATTTAGACATGATTTTATAATATTAAATTGATTAGATATTGTATTTTAAATTCGAATATGTTTTTATAATATTTACTATTTATGATTATTTTATAATATAAAATATTTAAGTTTGTCTTTAATCAAATAATATATTAGGTTAGATATATATGTTTAGGTTGGTGATATAAAATTATTGAGTGTATATTAATTAAATAAATATTTTTTATGATTTATTTTTCAGATATATTGTTTGTTTTATAATCATTTTTATTTAAAATCTTAGATTTTTCAAGGTCTCGAGACATATTTTCATATTATTAATGATAATAAATTGATATCGAATGCTCTAATAAATATTTTATTTTACTTACTTTTTAAAAATAAAAAACCGTTAAAATCGCGGGTTTTAACCGAATCGAACCGTAAAATTTAATTTTTGGTTTTTCATTTTTTATGCCATTCGGTTTTAGTTTTCTTTTTAAAGAAATCACAGACTGCGATTTAATTCACATTTTAATAAAAAATTGAACTGAACCGAATACCGAATACACCCCTAATAGTGTATACATATAAATATGAATTTTTAAATAAATATAAATCCAAATAAAAAAATGTCGATACTTGTCCCGCCTAGTTTCCATCCCTATCAAGAAAGGTCTAACGCCCAATAAATAAAAATGCTAACCGTTTGTTATTTCACAACATATATTGGTTATAATAATATAATAACAAATCAACGATACAATTTTTTAATAATATATCTCTTTTATAATTTATTTTTAGAGTATTAAATTATTTTTTAATAACATTATTATTAAAATTTATTTATATATTTTTATCTCATATTTTTCTATGTTATATTTTTAAATAAATTTTCACTCGTTAATTTATTTTAAAAACAATTAAAGATTCATTTGAAGAAATATATAACATGAAAAAAATAATGACATAAATGGTTAATTTCATATACATATGATAAAACTTAATAAAATGATAGATCGTATCGCTATTTTATGAAAAAATATAATTTACTAATACTGATATTTAAGTTTTTGAATAACATCACATTAATTTTTCATGATTTGTCTCAACGAATTAAATAAATCATATTGATAATATAAATAACTGAAATATAACTTTTAAAAATTAAAAAAAAAAAAACTGAAACAAATTTGATCAAATTTGTGGTTTATAAAAAAACTTATTTATTTAAATAAAAAATAACTCTTCTTATAGTATTATTATTGAAGAAAAAATAAGAACACTCTTAGTGGGACTAGAGTTTGACGTTGCTTCCGGTTTCCGGTCAAAGGGTGTGGACGTTCCAAGTAGGTCCCATCACAACTTTTTCTTTCTTTAATTTTAAGCAAGCTCTCGGTGGTCAACTATACCTCACTGTCTCCAACCCACGATTTTACCGAGTCTTTAATCCAACGGCTAATCACAACCTTTTGACCTTATGCCCACCGTCACCTTTTTTTATCATTATGACACAGTCTTCCAAGCCGGTTTAGCCCGTTGCGAGTGGACCCCACTCATAAAGCAACTTGGTCAATGTGCTGACAAATTTCAGGACACGTGGGAGTATCTGCTTGGATGTGGGTGTTGACGGGCAGACTGTAACAGAAGACAGGTCAGTTTGACTTAAATCCGTTCGTTTCTTCTTCCCTTGTATCATAATCATCTTTCACGTTCTTTGTTTGCTTTTAAAGTCCTATGTTTCCCTTTGTTTTTCTTCTTTATTTCAATTCAGTTTCCCTCTTCTTATATCTCAAGTATTCTCTGTTCTCTATATCTATAGAACTGCGTCTGCTTCGAGTTTATCGAAAGTGTGGGGTAGTGGGGGACTTCCCGTTTTTAGTTCTTGGATCAACAGAGATGACTGTGGAATTGATGATGGGATACGGTGGTGCTGGTAATAGTTTTGCTGGGAAAATGGAGGAAACTGCTCTGAAAGAGGCCGCGACTGCTGGGATTCAAGGTGTTGAAGAATTGATAAGATTGATGTCTAAAACTCAACAGATTTACAATCAAGATGTTTCTTCTAAAACATCTCCTTCTTCAGGTTCAGAGCCGGCTATGGAACTCAAAGTTGTTACAGAGAAGACTGTTGATTCCTTCAAGAAGGTTATATCTTTACTGGATCGACCCAGGACCGGCCATGCTCGATTTAGACGTGCTCCTCTTATTCCTCTTGAACAAGAGAGGAAAAACCAGCAACAGGTGGTACCTCAACCTCGGCGGAAGATTCAAGAGTTGGGGAATTCTTCTTCTCTTCAAGTAGCCAGAGATCAGGTGTCTGCTTTTAAGCCTTTTTGTTCAACCCCAAGCCGTAGATTGCTTCATTTGCCTTACAAGAGTAAAAGCAATTCTGGTTTGGTGCCAAAAACTGGGCTTCTCGAGACAAATGAAGCACCCGGTACCATCACTTTCTCATCTCCGCCTCCTTTGTCTTCCGGGAATTCTTTCATGTCCTCATTGACAGGGGAGACTGATAGCATGCATCCATCCTTATCTTCTGGCTTCCAATTCACCAGTCCTTCCCATATCCATTCTTCTGGTAAACCTCCTGTATCTTCATCTATAAAAAGGAAGTGCAATTCCATGAACGATGCTGCTCTCAAGTGTGGGTCATCCTCTGGTAGTGGTCGTTGCCACTGCTCCAAGAAAAGGTTGTTTTTTCCATCTTAGATACACACAAGTTGTTCGTATAAGTTAATTTGAATGGTTTAATCGATTCAGCTTTTCAGGAATTAATATACTGATTGAATTTTTTCTATGTAGAAAATCAAGAGTGAAGAGAGTGATTAGAGTTCCAGCTATTAGCAACAAGATGGCCGATATTCCTCCTGATAACTATTCCTGGAGAAAGTATGGCCAGAAACCAATCAAGGGTTCTCCTCATCCAAGGTCTGTAATTTTTTGTTGTTTTTGATCAATCAAAATGAAACCTTTTCTTTACTTTAATTTTTTTACCGTTCAAGTTTCCTTTTTTTATATGTTACTTTACCTGTCTGCGTTTGACCAAAAGCCCTCCAAACAATAATTCAAGTCTGAATTGAATGCTTTTTGTTTTCAACTGCAATTGTCATTTCTGGGTGGCCATTTAAATCTCATTTGACATTTCGGAATTGTGCATTGAATTGCCTACTGAGTTAATTCGTTCAGTTAGCCCCGTGAGTCCACTTACCCCTGAACCGAGTTTTCCCTTACCCGTTTGTTTGGGCACTTTCAGGGGCTATTATAAGTGTAGCAGTGTCAGAGGCTGCCCTGCAAGGAAACATGTCGAGCGAGCTCTAGACGACCCAATGATGCTGATTGTAACCTATGAAGGTGATCACAATCATAATCAAAACATCTCGGACTCCCCAGCAGCTTTGGTCCTGGAGTCATCTTAGTCCTACCACCATCAATCCGAAGGCCCTCCAAGTGTTATCTAAATTGAACCAGACCCTGCCAAGGGAAAATCTTAAAAGATCAGGCTAGCTGTAGGGTTGTTCATAGTCAGCTCTTGAGAATTTTTTTTAAAAGGTTTAAAGAGTAGATGGTTGTGGACTTGGTGGGAGTTGAATCATGCAAGACTAACAGGGGGTGGCTTCTGTTCATCTTTTTACTTATTAAAGCTCTTATACCGAATTACCAACATTTCTGTTCATTTCATATATACAATATGGTGGGTCTTGCTGATGATGCTATCACTTTAATTTGCTCCAACGACCACTAAAGCTCTGAATTCTGGTACACTGGTTTTGAAATCCGAAGACAAATGGGTGCTGTAGTCAATGGACAATAAAGAATCTTACAATACTTTCTTTTAACAATGCATGGTGTCTTGTATATGAAGGTTGACCCTGATGTCGAATTTAATAATGTTGAGTGGGGTTTGATGAAGAAAAAAATGGTGCTGGTGGTTCTTTTGTCACCTTGTGATTGTTCCCGACTTACATTTCTATGAATTTTGTAGACAAGTTGCGATCATGTGATTTAGGGTCAGATTTGGTTATGGTAGCGAATCTATATTGTTGGGGAGAATATATGGCTCCATTTTTTTCAATCTGGAGAATAATAGTAAGTCAAATTGGGTGATCTGGCTTGTTGATTCTTGTCCCCCCACCCCACCTTTTTTTTCAACATCTTCTGGCTATATTCTTTGCTTTTCCAAGTTGTAAAAGAATGGGGAATTCAGAATATTATCTCTTTCATTCTTGCTGTTACATGGTAGGGTTAGACTTTGCTTCACAGAACTTTTACTATTCAGGTCAAAATTTTGTTGTTCTTCATTGCATTTGAAATTTGAGTAAAATTTTCTTTTTTCAAAAGAAAAGTATCCTTTGATTACGTATACTAAGTGTTCCAACTAACCCTTTGAAAGTTATGCTAGAATTTAGTCAATATCAGAAATCTGTATCAGTTTAGTTTATTTACTATATTTAGCTTACTTGACCAGGAGTACTTCTTTGCCATAGTTATCTTTTTAAAAGAAAATTTTCTCAAAGTTGGTCATTTTCACTTTCAATAACAGCTTCCATACTGCTTTTTCTTCCTTTGGTAGGATTGAATCATTGGTTTTATCTGGTTTTAAGTCAACCTTCCTGTTTCTCTCTCTCTTTGT
Organism: Abelmoschus esculentus; assembly: GCA_035048815.1. Classification (NCBI taxonomy): domain Eukaryota; kingdom Viridiplantae; phylum Streptophyta; class Magnoliopsida; order Malvales; family Malvaceae; genus Abelmoschus; species Abelmoschus esculentus. The sequence goes on from JAUCBN010000010.1 coordinate 4,498,986, forward strand.
TTTTCACTGAAAATCTCCACCCACCAGCAACAAAAAGCTTGTGGAAATTGGACGGTTAAGGTGTCAAATATTTGTCTGGTGAAGGGTTAATTTTACAAAACTCCAAGCAGTGTTCTTCAACCTTTCCATTTCAAACATCCATATGTCAGAAAATTCAACTTTGACAGACAAAGTAAAACAGTCATGACAAATTTTAAGTTACCTTTTTTTTTAGGTTGGATTATGGTTTTGCAGACAACTTCAGAAACTTGGTCAAGCAAGTTATTTTTTTAAGGAACAGTAAGTACATAAAAATGAACCTGAAAGACAAAACATACCTTTGAAACCAAGAAAATACAAGGAGTAAAGTGTTTCAATGCAAAGCACCTTGATTTCTTTCCGCTAATCAATCACTTGTACGTAGACGATTTCTTAATCCTGAAGGTAGCAGCCTCGCATTTTTCAAACCCAATTGTAATATGAAGAAAAGTAAAGAAACGTTGTCGGTAAGGTACGATGTTTCTTCATAATCAAGATCAGAATCTTCACCTGTAGATTTTGTTTTAGAAATTCCATAGGTGTTGGAAGCTGCCAATCAAAGGCTTGGGCCTTTTTGTTACGGTAACAGTAACTAGGGTAATTCAACTTACATCAGAAACCATAAAAAGCCCTGAGCCTTGACTTTCGAGGTATTTTCCTACATTAATGTTAGCCCAGATGATAGTGTTAAACCAGTTTGAGAAGGTTTGCAACTTGACCCTATCCAATTTCCAATTGTCCAAAAGTGGTCATAAATTTTCATGTGGTAGACTATCTTTTGTTGGAAGAAATGTTCTAGTTTTGAAGGATGTAGTTGTAAACACAAATATTCTCATAATAATTGTACGTTTTCATCTATTTTTACTTATATTATACCTTCTATTCTTTGGATAGAACTCTCTTTTAATACTCATTTCTGTGATTTAATCTTAAAAATACTAAAAATTAAAAATTTAAATATAAAATTTAAAGCTTACAACTTGAAAGTACCTTACCTCAAATTTCTATTCCCATTCTTTCCCTTGCATTCACGTGATTCTGAGTTTGTGGCCGACAGCTGCTCCCCTAGCTACTAGACACCTTTGTCACGTACCGCTTACTCCTATTGCCATCTAAAGCACTTTTCTCTGTCTCTCTCCGCAACCAGTTGCCCTATCAGATTCAGGGGAATGAGACGGACTACTCAACTAAGATTATTGCTTTTGGAAGAGACAAGTGAAAAAAAAAAAGTTAGAGAGTTGAGACAGAAAGAGAGCTAATAAGAAATGCTGAAGAAAAGGCAGACTATTCTGCTTCAAAGGTTCTTCTCTATTTTGTTGTTAGTATTATGTAGTGTAGTTGTTTATGCAGAAGCTGCTAAGCTAAGGCTGATGCGTGCTATATATGCGCAATTATAGTGTAAGTGTACACGTCGTTAAGTAATAAAGTGATAAGTAAATCAAGTATCGTCTCCACAGAGATTGGTATACTTAATATGTCTTCTTTTTGATCTTCTTGTTCTGTGAAAGAAAATAAAAACACAAGCAAATTGGATTGTGATAATAATAACTAAATAAAGATAGAAAAATAAGATAAGAAAGATGGCTAGGATACAGTTGTGTTGTATAGTGGATTTGATCAACTTGTTCTTGTCCAATGCAATTGTACAACACTGCCTCGACAGTAGTGTCTCTCATCTGCCGCGTCAATCTCTTGCTCTTGGGCATACTTTACCAAAGTTCGGCAAAGTGTCCTTTAATGATTTCGGTTATCTCTAAGTCGAAATACTGTTGATGACCAATCTTTGATGATACCTCTCGGCGTGAATCAATTATAATCACCAACCAATCCCACACTTCTCTTAGCCGCTGAAACTCTTAACTTATCTCTAGGCTGAGTTAGTGTTTCCCGATTGAAACACCGTACTTATCCCTTTCATGAATCTAACTCTCTCGATATTAGATAAATGGATCACTCACAAACTTCTCTCTCGAGCTTGAATGCAAGAACAAGAAATGACAAAGGATAAGCAAACTTCGATATTGTATTGCATTAGAAACAAGAAACAAAGTTTGACTTTCTCACACTAATACTTTACAACCTTCACCTAAGCCTAAACAAAATTAGAATATAATATAGAAAAGAAAACCTAAATCTAATACTATATCCTAAGCTATGAGTCTAATGTGTCTCTCATACCCTTGGACGGCTATGCCTTATATAGGTTTGGCCTAAGGCAAACCTTTTCTAAGTAAAATACAACTTGGAGTATAGAACAAGTCTTGGACATAGGTCAAATATTTCTAACTTTAATTCTTCTAAAAGGCTTTTCTGCGTGGCCTTGTCTATGGGTTTTCTTTGTTTTTTCTAGCTTCGATCCTTGGGCTTTTTGTCCAGCAATGTTCTCTTCATTTTTCTCTTCAGTTTGCCTGCCATGTTGCTATTTTTTCTCTGCTGCCTCGGCATCAGGTCCTGCCTCGGCTCTAGTTTGCTGCCGCGATAATACTTGTTCCTGCACAACATAAAAATGCAGTAAAGTATGTCTTTTCTATAAATGTTATCTTCAATAATATAATCCCTAAATATATTACATTAAGTACATACATTGGTCCAAGTAGGTGTAGAATTGATGACTAATGCCCATAAAAAGTGTAGAAAGTGATAGTGAGTTGAGCACTTATCACACCCTCAAACTCGAACTATTTCTTTTCTTCAAACAATACAAACCATCAATTTGTCAAACAATATTCTCTCTTGATCTTATGTTTCCATCTATTCTCCCCACCATAGTTATGTCTATTCTTTAGACTTAACTTTTTGGTTACCTAAAGGTATACCTAGAAGACAAACTATAAGGTTTAGTTAGTGTGTGTGCGTTTTTGTGGACAAGTTTAATTAAAGGCCTTCTTAGATAAACTCTAAGTTCGTGCAGGGAAGACAAAAGAGGGGAAGATGAAAGGCTAGGGATGCTTCTTGAGGTTTCCATTGTTTGTAGTTTGAGCTCTCCCGAACAAAGGCCCACGATGTGGCAAGTTCTGAAGCTGTTACAGGAGATTAAAGAAGCTGTATTAATGGAGGATGGTGAATTGGACTCACTTTCTGAAATGTATTGATTAATTTATGATGTTATTAGCATGTAACTGTAGAACTATATTATGCAAACATAGGAAAGTAAAACCAACCTTTTTTGTATCGCTCTATAACAAATGCAATTGCTGTTAGTTTTCTACTTTTGGTCCTTCATTTCTGACATTAATTACGTTGTTTCATATTCTTGTCCCCTACATAGATATTTTTGTGTGCTTCCATGTCCCCGTTTTCCACTTTCCTTATCTTATCTGCAAAAACTTTATCATCTTCACCATCATGCTAGTTGCAGTTGATGCAAGTGGGGGGTCATTGTTTATTTTGGGTGCAAATTCGTCTGTCTCTTTCTTATGCCTCCATTTTAAAATGGAGGATTTAGAGTTTAAGGTTAGGGGTTGTGGTTAGGATTTAGGGAAGTTGGGGTATGGTGTATTTTTAATGTGTAGGGTAAAGGATATAAAAAATAAGGGTTAAGGTTTAAAATTCAATATTTTAAAAATTTTCAATAGGAGACATAGATGAAGACATGATAAAGAGGTAGGAGATTTTTACCCATTTATTTTTATTAAAAAAATTAAGGGTTGGTTCACCCGCGTTTATCTAAATATTATATCCAAGCCGCAACCTTTTTCAGTTACTTCTTCTACAAGCCTTGAAGTATCTCATTGTTTGTTAATCTCAATTTTAACCAGCTTTTATCTTTAACTCAAACCAGTTTCCAGGGAGAAAGGAAAGGATTTGATTTCTCCTTATACAACAATTGAAAATGCTACAGACTTTCAATTTTTTTAACAAAACTAATATCAAGCTTCCACACATGCTCTGAATATATGAACAAAGAAATTAAAAATTTTGGGTAAAAAATGAAAAATCTAAAAAAGAAAAATACAATTAGTCTGCAGTTTTCATAGAAATTTTATCACTTACAAGCAGTTTCTTCCATAAAAGTGTGTTATTGATGGAACATACACCAAAACCTTAGAGACAAATCTAATCAGATCTATTACACTTACTTTTATTGCCATTGGAACCATCTCATGCTATTGTCTTAAACGTATATGGCACGCTATCGGCAACATCAACACTTTCTTTATAAGATGCTCCGGATATAGTAATCACATAAAAAAGTTTGGAAGATTACAAACCTATACTTCTGATATTTCAGAAATATCATCTGAACCAACAAGGTTCATGCAGGTTCCAACAGTCAGATCCAATACACTACATCAACTAAGAAAAAGATACAAGCAGATTATGATGCATGGCAAACGAGTTTTTTTTAAGTCAATTACGTTCAACCAAGCAGATCATGATTCTCTTAAGCTATTAGTCTTTCTAGGCTATTTTGTTTTAGAGTTGGCTACACTAGCAGTCAAATTCAAGTTAATGTACTTGGTTCATAATTTACAAAATTCTAAAACTCATTTTTCTAAAGTTGAGATTTGCAATCAGAAATGCTGGAATGTTTTTAGCAGACAAATAATTTGTTCTCAACGACATAGAAATCATGTAACTAAAAAAATTGTAACAAGGTAGAAAAAATTATCGACATTCTTTTCTAGGCTCCACCCTGCACCTCGGTTAGGATCATGCATGTAATTGAAGATTACTTTGGTCAATGTAATCTATTGACCATCGAATTTCAGACTCTATGTGTCAGAGCTTGAGAACGAGGCTTTGCCCTTATTAGTGTTTCATCATTGTGTCTAATCCATTCTGAAAGTCGCTATGACTTCTGTCATTTCCATTTGAATTATAGGTGCCATTGTTGATGGCTTCTTTTCCACCTCCACAGTTTGCAATTGCCAGCTTGTCCTATAGTTACCAACTTTTTTATTAGTAACTATCCGAGTGGTACCATCTGCCTGACAGCAAATCCAACTTTACTTGTCAAAGCATGAAAGCAGATGGAAGCACTATGATTTAAGCTGGTGAATGAAGTTACCTTTCGTGATTGATCCCTGAATGAAGCTGACTCTTTGGCTGGACCATTAACAATACCTTGGCTATATTTCAGTTATTTCTGCACTGGCACAGATATTGGAGATAATGAACCGTTCATGTCTTCGCAACGTGTTTCAATGAATTTGGCGAGTTCCCCTGCTCATGAACACTTTTCAGTCAAAAAGAAGTGTTAGGAATAGGAATGATGTTGGCACATACAACTGTGATAACAGATCATGCAAAATATTTATATTACAAAAAAAATTCTATATTTTAGTAGGATTTCCTTTTTTGAGATTCCTTGATGCAATACAGGTTGCAGTAAAAGCTATTCAGCTAAACAAAGGTTAGGAATTTTATAAGGGATAAACAATGTGAACTAAATTGTAGCCAAGGAAAGAACCCCCATTATGAGGACATTTGAAGAAGGAAGTTTGTCATCCAAGCAAACATTAAGAGATTCACCATACTGCCGTTATAAACGACTTTTTGTTGATAAGATAAAGGGGGTTTAGAATTGAGTTTATTCAAAGCATATTATGAGCATCATTCTTTTGAGCTATTTAAGAACTCTACCACATGCTTAGAAGTTAGATGTCATTTAATCAAATCAATGAATGAAGTTTCCATGAAACTAACTGTAGCTGCTGTAGCCAATGCAATGGCATCAGCTTGCTCTCTTAAATTTAGCTCATTCTCAACTTCTTTTCCTTGTAATTCACTCTGTCGCAACAGACCTACAAGTTCTTTAAGTTGTTCTTTCATTCCCTTGATTTTCAAGTCTTTTTCCTATGACTGACACTTGTTCAAAACATATAAGCATCCATAATTTATTTTTTTTCTTTTCTTTTCTTTCTTGTCAAACTTCAGGAACAGTCCTTTATATTTGACCTACTTTAATGTATATTTACAAGTATCACCAGGAGAGAGAAAGCACCTTGTATCCCCAAGAGAGCTGAATATATACTAAAGCGGGTTCTTTGCATATCTTATAAAGCGCAACTGATTCCAACGTCCACGACTAGTGAAGGCACGCTCCCACTTTTCTGGCTCTGAAAGTTATGAAGCCATTGCTACAAGTGAATTAGAGGATATACTGAGCATATTTTCAAGTGAAGATATTCCGGCAACTCTTGCATTTAGTGACATGGAAGAGAAATAAAATATATCAAGGCATGTTAGGAGAGGTTGTAGCCCTTGTACAAAGGAGAAATAACCACATTTAAGTAATCTCATCAAACTCATGTTGGTTCCAACCATGGATGACCCATGAGTGTGGGGGAGGAAAAGCTATAAACATGTCCTTTACAAACCATGTGGTTGAACCTATATGATTGAACGGTAAAAGGACAATAGATACCTGAAAAATCCATTCTTTCCTCTCAGAGGACTAAGTCCCTACGAAGCAAACTCATCTACTTGCTTCAAGATAGCTAACTCTTCTGCTAATGCAGTTCTCCTGGAGATGGTGCGTAATAAGTGAAAGTGACATAAAAATAGTCTATATCACAAACCAGTTTTATATACAAATAAGATATAGTTACATACACTTGGCTTTGCTTCTCATATTCAAAACGAACTTCATGCACATTCACCATGACTTCTAACTCATGATCTAACCAACATTGTAATGCTTTCTCATTGGTCTACAAAAGCAAGTTACGTTAAATGCTTTAAATATGTGAATATCAAAAATTGCTCAAAAAGAAGGAAAGAAACAGAGATTACTACCTGCCCATTTGTTCCATTCCCATTGGCAATAGCTGGTGGATCCCAAACATTAGAAATTTTCAAAAATAAAATGAAAGGCATGAGTATGAATACCATAAGTTTCCCTCGATAAAACTTGACTGTCTAGCATAAGGCAATAGAAATATATTCTAGAATACCTTCTGTTGCCTCCATGAAGAACACTATTTTAGACTGACGTTGAATGTTGATGACATGAACCTTTAAAAAACGAAAAACCTACATGAGTTATCACGGACAGATTTACGTGCTTCCAACAACTCTTTTAGTCTCTTGGTGGCTATGGCAGCCTCCTCGATTTTTCTTTGGAGAACCTAAAAATATGAATAACTGCAGGTTATTTCTCTACAAACCAATCAGTGGTAAGTACTCATCACACAAGCAATAAAAACATGCTTATCATTTTCTAGCGTTGATTTAAGCCTTGCAGTTTATGCCTTTCATACTCATTTCTTCAGCCCTCTTTCCGTAACTGATTATGCATGCAAATAATGTCAGTTAAATATATAACAGAAACAATATATGCAAATACCAGTGACGAATCCAAACATAATTCAAGCAATATATTACTATCTTTATTCCCCTGTATATAACAGTAATGCAAGCAATAGTTAATTAAATTGATAGAAAAAGGTAGCAAGCCACCTGCAACAGTTCCTTTTCTCGAGAGGCTTTCCACTGACGAAATTGTTCTGTCTCTTGTTTTATCCTATGTTGCAACTGGACCTACAAAAACATGATAGGCAAGGAAAGAGAAAGAACAAAACGGAAGGGGCAAATATGGGAAGACTTAGCAGTATATATATAATTAATCAAAAAAAAAATATATAAGCAAACATAAGATTGAATCTTTTGAGCCTTTATGAATTGAATTTCATCTTACAGTCGTTTTGTTGTTTCGTCACTCTTCTGTTTCTGCTTTAAAAGTTGAACCTGTTCTCTTGTTTCTTCTTAAGTTCCAGAATCTGTTGCAAATGAGTATTTACAATAAAAATAAAATCAGTATTAGAACTTTTCTTCAATCCAACAATGAATGCCATCTATCTAAAACTGTCACCTGTACTTCAAGGGATTTAAGTTTCTGAGCATGTATATCTTGCACTTTTTGTTTTTGTCCATCAAAACCAGCTGAAAGATTTTTAATTTCAGCTAATAAGCGATCCCTTTCTTGCTGCAGTGACGAAATAGGTTAAGAAATGTTAGCATGCATATTTTTTCTTCAAGTGAAGTCTGAAAATTAAAAGAAGTGTTTTTAAACCTGCACAACTTTTTTCTCGTCCTCTAATTCATTAATTTTCTTCCCAAAATGATGCTTAAGAGCAACTGTGTCGCATCCAAAAAGTTTCATCTCGGACTGCTCAAACATAAGATAGAAGAATTAGCCAGCCTCGAAGACATTACAAAAATAACAATTACTATCTAATTATCAAGAACTGAGACCCCTAAGATTTCGACTTTTGAATAACATCACAATGTTTTGAAGATATAAAACTATACCTCTTTCTCCTCTAAGCGTCTATTCAATTCATGTAATTCTTCATCTATAGTATTTTATAAAAGCGTGTGCTCCCACTCTTTTGCTACTGCTTCATCAATTTCTCTAGAATCGCCTGCTAAATAGCCATTATATTCATGTCAAGAAAACACCTAGAGAATATATAAATAACTCATAAGGAAGAATGGATAAGACTTTTGTAGGACAGGTTGGTCTGTACCTATCAAGGTTTCACCCATTTGATAGTCAGAAGACTCTATACTTTGCAAGTTTCGTTTCAACTCTTCACTTTTGATAGAACAAGGACTAGCATCCTGAATAGGAAGCTTTTCATTCATAACATTTCAAACGGCAATATACATGATAAAAACTAGGATGTAAATCAGCCAAAAAATTTCAACTACAAATAAAGTCAACAAGGGTTTTCTCGACATACTTGAGCATTGGTTTCACGTTGATCCATAATGGTGCATCTACTGCAGAACTCCTGAAGTTCTTGACAAAGATCCTTATTTGCAGCTTCAAGCCAAGCAATCCTTTCCTTGAGAACCTGAAAAATCAGTCCTATTAAAAGGTCTGTGGGACTAATCCTATATGAGTTATCTCCAAGAAGAAGTTCACGACTGAATCAGTCCTGAAGCTAAGAGTACCATGATACCTTTACTTCATCAGCGCCCCACGTCCGTAAAGTTCTGCTTGCAGATGCTCTAGTTGCTGACGCATCTTTAGCATCTCATTGGACATAAGATCTCGGTTAACCTATTTGAGTTAAACAAGAGTGAAAATTTGGAACATAAACTACCTTGAAAATCAACTACTATCCGACTTGGCAAATGGGGGAAAAGAAAGAAGAAACTTTGAAGTGACGAAAATAATTCTCTTGAACTTACTATAGGCTTGTTTTGGATGTTGCGAGCTCGATTTGCATACTTTAAAGTATTAAGGATTTCCTCTACATTGATGTCAGCAGGACTAATGCAGGCTGCTCATAAAGAAATAGCTAAAGACAATGATTTAAGTGCACAAAAATGGGAAGGAACTAGAACATAATGTGCCAAATTATGAAAAAGAGAAAACAACTGAGCAGGTTAAATAATTAGAAGAAATGACAGTACCAATCATCACAGTTCTACTGTTGCCGCCAAGTGAATCTTGCCCAAAAAAATGATCAAGTTTTCATCGACCAATAATTTGAGAGAAAATAAAGATAATAAAATTTTAAAAAAAGATAAAAAAATAATTTCTTAAATCATTTAAATGCCACACAGGTAACACATTACACCGGACATAACCATGAGCAAACACCTAAATGCAGGAATAGTCCTCGGACCCTCTTCAGGTTCTGAGGCAAAATCTCAAGGCTAAAATGACACACAAGCACCCCGAGAAAATAATACATTTCTGATTGTTGGGGGTTCCAACCGTACAATCAGGGATCCCTCAACATCTAAAAAGACAACATTTCACCAAAATGAACAATCAATTTGACAGTTTTACTCCATAAAATAATATAAAATAAATAATGCCTAGCAAAATGGGAGATACAGACTTCTTAAACTATGCATACCTATAAAAGCCGAGTAAGTTTACTATCTCGATATGGAACGTGAACACTTTTTTTTTCTCTTTTTTTTTTATCACCAAGGGCACTGATGACATTACCAAGGGCAAGCAGGCCCTTGTTGATATGAACTCCTGTTTAGATGACATAAAGAGAGGACAACCAGTTCCACTAACCTTCTTTAAAACGCATACCATCAGAACCTGTTCTTTTTGCTCGCTCCAATCCAGCAAGATCTACCAAATGTAACTTGTCACAAAGATATTCTTCACTGGTTATGTCATTTGGACTTCCATCTCCATATATAGGATTGAGTTTATGCATTTGCTCTAAGGTGATGGTGAAGATTACATGTGAGCGACTATACAACCATATAAATATATTACCAAAATTTAGAAAGTCATATAAAACTATAAAAAAGTAAATAAGTCGAGAAAGCATTGATTAGTATGCATTACGGACATATCAAAAGCAACAAGCTCCAAAAATCAGAAACCTTGCAATATTTCCAAAGTTTATATTTCTTTTTAAAAACTATTAACTAAAAACATCAAATAAAGTACTTTATAGAAATAATTTTTGAATGAGCATTATTTTGGAATTATCTATAAATTTAGAGGTTTTCTTGAAAAAAATTTTTACCATCATAGAAACATATGAGTATTAGAGTAAGGGTAGTTTTGATCATATACAAGTTAGTGTAGGTAATTTAAATACTTCACCTCTTGAATTAAGAGTGGTTGAGTTTAATAAAAAACGTTAGAAAAGTTTGTTAGTCGGTTTATTCTTAATTCACCTCTCTTCTCTTTGTATATATACACTGGTCCTCTATGAGGATATTACAGTGAAGATCAATAAATTGTAGAGAGTACTGTCTCTCTTTTCTTATCTTGATACATTCTGACAATGAGCCTTTCCATATATTTTTCTATTCCCTATTCTAGGCTCATCCATAGCAAAAGATTGGTCAGTTTTCCTCATAAACTAAGTTAAAATATCACCTTAGCATTGCAGGACATTGATAGCTTACAGTGTTAGCCAATGATGATCTTAGACGGATAATATTTTTTCAAATTTAAAAAACTCAAAACAACCAGACAACATTTCCTCCACAGTTCCGACGAAATTAAATCACATAAATAACCAATAATAGAACGTGAATTAACCTTGATTGGTTGTTCATGTTTGTACTACCCGTTGCTCTACTCAATGATCCCTGTTCTAGGCAAGCAACCATTTCTTTTCATGTACTGACACTTACTTTAGTCGATCCTGCCAGCGTAATAACACCATTTGATGATTCACAGATCTGTATTGGTGGTTTTCCTGGAATATGCACCTTTCCTGCATTCAGACTTGTTGTATCTGATTTGTTCAAAGAAGTAGAATCTAGCAAATCTCACACTTCTTTCAGAATCTATTACATCAAAATTTGATTAAAGTTTAGATACTGTCAAAAACTATAAACTATAAAGAGCACTCAAAATAGACGTGATGTTTATCTTCATAATCACAAAATTGATATTTGATCAAGGAATTAGAATTATTTTGGTAAACATGTTACAGTTTTTCTTAATGGTGTTTTAGATTCTGACATTTGATGCTTAAAGTAATTTAATCAAAACATAAAAGATCATACTAAATGAAAAGCTTACGGGAAAAAAGGTTCAACAGGGGATGAATTTCCTAATGTTAGTTTGCGAAACAATGTGATCAACGAAACAATTGAAAGAAATGCCTGGTTTTAACAAACCTCGATGAACGAAATGTGCAATTGAAATTCTATTTGATGTTTTCGGCTTTCAATCTTTACTAACAAAGCATTCATTACTTGAGGAATGATTCCTGTTTGACAACCATCTTTGAAGTCTGTGCTCATAGTATATGTTTTACCTGATCCAGTCTGTAAATTTACCGAAACTTCAATCACAATAAAACAAAACTGCAATGTGTAGTGTCATATTGTGCGAGATTCAACCGTACCTGACCGTATGCAAGAACGGTAGCATTATATCCCTGGAACAAGCCATCAACAAGAGGAACAATACATTCTTCAAACATAGAAGATAATGGAGAACCAGTTCTCCCATAGACATGATCAAATGTAAAGGAATGTGTCCCAATTTGTACCTGCATCACAGTCAAACCAACATCAACTAGTTCAGGTTAAGAATTCATGTAAAGAACCATATTTTAAAGTTGCTTAGCTTATTACTATAATAGGATCTTAAATTCGTACCCCAAAAATGGAAATAACAATATAGAACAATCATAGAAACCAACTGAATTCAGCTTAATTTTACACATTTTAACTTCCACTGCAAAATAAACCAACCCACAGCATCCCAATTATAGAAATCATACTAATGACAAAAATTCTGATCCAGAGTAAGGCAATGAATCCTCACTGATCAAACACCCAAGCACCCAAAGATCCAGATCTCCATATACTTAAAATTAACCCACAAAAGTCAATAGGATACTTGGGAAACCAACAATTCCCTGATAAATCACCCATTGAACAAGAATTTAACAGTGAACACCAGCATTCTCTACCTGTGGCTTTCCTGTAACACAATCTTTGCAACCCTGAAGCTTTTCATCACCAATTAGCTGTCTTACATGAACTGCAACCTTAACACAACAATACTCAGAAGCATAGTATTAAATTACGGTCGCGGTCTCCGTTGCGGTTGCGGTCGCGGTATCGCGGTTGCGGACGCTGCGGATGTTATATAACGCGTAACGGTCGATGCGGTCGTGATTTGTTTTTAAAAAATCACAATTTTTAAAAATATTGTTTATATATATATTTTACAACCTTGAGAACTTAATGTAGGATAATATGTATTTAGTTGGTAGGGATGAGAACTTTAAGATAATTTACTAATTTTATTATTATTTATAGTTAGACTACAATTATAAACTTACAAATGAATCATGAAAGTGTTTTATTTATAGAGATTTATATTTTGGATCATTTTTCGATGTTTAATTGTGGTGATGCGACGTTGCGGCGCAATATATGACATATTGCGGGGTTACGTAACGGTTTCGCGCCGCAAAAGTCGTGATGCGGTACCTTCATCGCGTTGCGCTTAAAATGCATCGCTGTGACCTTGAAAAACGTTACGATGCGGCCGTTACACTGCGTTGCGGCCGTATTTTAATACTATGCTCAGAAGCTGCAGGCTGCAGCAGCTTCCATAGGAAGAAGCTAAGAAAGAAGGTTTCCACAATTTCCAAACAAAAAGAAGGGCGAAAGAGAAAAAAAAAAACAGAAACGAAAAGAAAGTATTTTTTTTCTTTTGTAAATCAATTTTAGTTTATGTTAAAGAGTTAAAAGATCAAATCTTTATTTTCTTTTTTTCCCTTGTGAAAAAATAGTTTTTATTGTCTGAAAATACAGATATTTCAGGATAAAGAAAGTGATGCAACAACTAACAAAGAAAAAACATAGATAGCTGAGTGAGTTCCAGACAAAAGATTGCTGTTGTTCTTGTCCGGAAATGTAAGAAAAAGAAGAGAAAGAGAGAGAAAATGCAAAAGGTAGTTGAAGAATTAGAGACTCTGGGGTGGCATCAGTGTAGAAAAATACACAACAATAAGTTAACTGCAGCGACAACCACCACTATCATTTTCCCTAGCCTTCTGCCTTCACTACAAAATATTTTCGTAAATATATAAATAATCTTGCATAACATTCTTTCCCTTTTTACCCTTTCCCGTACTCTACATCTGTGTTTTTTTTATCTGTTTCTTAAGAAAACAAAAGAGAAAGAAGATAAATAAGTGTTCCCAAGTCCACGTATTCTAATGTTGAAGGTCTCATGAGTATGCCCAGAAATACCGTAGAAAAAAAAGGATGACACAGCACATACACCATTTGATTAGGAACCATCTACGATTTTCTGGGGAAATAACACTGTAGATCAAACGTGTTTATACGCTAACAATACATGTACTTTTTTGGTTAATACAGCGCCAATGGTGTATTAATACAGTGCAACTTTTCCCCTGCATTTGATTTAAAAGATCATGCATGTTCTATAATTACTAAAGTAATAATTATTTGGTGTATAAATGCAGAGAAAGATGAAATCAAATTAGTAATTCAATACCATCCACCTAAATTATATGTTAATAATTAAGATTAAGTGAAGAAATGAACCTAGTCGTGTTCAAAAAAATTGAAAGAAAAACTAAGGGGAAGGCGAAAAAAAGACCTACCAAATAGACATAGCCAGCTGGTGGTCTCCCACACTCACATGGACCTTTTGTGGTCTGCATGATAATAACTCGGTCCCGATGATGTATCCAAAAAAATATTCGAGGTGGATATATATAAAATTTTAAAATATGAATAATTCATAAATATTAAAAGAATTTAAGGATTAACTCATAAAATTTTAAAAATTTAAAGATAAATATATTAACTTTAAAAAGTTGAGATGAGCTTAGACCCACCCTATCATACATGTGCATCCGTCACTCTGTGGACCCTAATATACGTTGATGTTGCAAATGGATAAAAATATCAATTTAATTGAAAAATAATTAAAGTAATATAATTTTTAGTAATAATTAATATTATTATAATATATGTATGTCCATACTTACATATAAACTCCATAAAAATTGAATTTTTAGTAACCCCTTTTGTGGTCTCTAATATTTTGTACTATATATGTAGTCTGTCTACGTCGTTGTCGTGTATAGTATCCCAGCTTAGAGGACATCATCGTTAACAATAAATAAACAATCATAAATCGCGTTTTATTCCCATAACTTATGTTTGACAACGAAAGACCACAACCAAAAGTGTCTAATCCTTTGATTTGTGGGTTTTAATTAGTTTTGAACGAACTTTTTGGGAAGCTGAAACCGGTCCTAGTAATTAAAACGGTATGCAGTACCACCCAAATGCCGGTGGTTGTTACATCGCTGGGTCGTTACAAGGTCGTGCTGAATCAATGGTAAGAATTTGTAGATCAACAAGTGCTATCAAACAATTTCAATGGAACATTAATATTAAGACCTTAAATAATCGGCTTCACAGCAACGGCTTGAACCCTTAAACTATAAAAAATATTTTTAGAAAATTCTCATGAATATTGGTGCTGAAAAAATTCTCAAAATATTGTTTCTCCTACTTTATTTTCATAATAAATTTGAAGTCGGTACCTTTAAAAATCGATTTTGAACGGTGTAAAGAAAAAGACGGAGTGAAAATGCTTCAACTTTGGCATCTCCATGTGAATATTGCAGGTTCCGTCTTCTCCAGTAGTCTTTAGATACCAAAGTCAGTCTTTTGGCTTCGTCTTCACTCTTGCACTGTTTAAAATCGGTTTCTAAAGGTGTTGATTTCAAATTAATTATAGAATCAATAATTGGGAAGCAACATTTGAGAAAAATTTCCCTAACATAAATATTCATGAGATTTTTTCCTTTTGGTATGAAGGTTTTTTCTTGAAAATAATTTAAAAATCTTACTATCAAGCTAAGAAAGGGTTATTGCAATAATTATTAAATTCCCTTGCTTTTACTGTTTTGTTATCTGTAATTTACAAATTGATAAGCGACTGATAAGATTTCCCCACCATCCCAAAGGTAGCGTGCTACTGCGCAGCACTGCTGAAAAATCATGCCCACAATATATTTATTTTTAAAAAGGATGAAGTTGAAATCTTTTAAATTATGGCATCCCAGAAATATACATTTCTTCAAAGAATAACAATGATTATGATACTATCTTGAAATGTGGGAAACGTTTCCCATCACTTTACTGGTAAAAAAATGTTACAGACAATGAATTTTTATCCAAAGGGTGTTTAAAGAACCCTGATTAGGTTGTGTTGGGCGTTTAATTTTGTAGAATTAGGTTGTAACAAATGAGATTTAACTAAAGCTAACAGAAAAAATGCAGACCCGATTGCTTTGCTGGTCTTTTCAATGGATGCGGTAGACTGTAAGTTAAAGCAAACTTGTGATGGAACCAATTCTCTGCGGCACATGTCAAACACCTTCATCCACAAACAATGACCAACCAATGGAATAACAGTGGCATAAAATGAAAGGTGGATGCAAAAACCCTAACCCCAAGTTTCCTTTTCTTCAACCTAACTCACCATTTCACTATTTTTTTTTTCTTCTTTTCCTTCTGTTTTCTGATTTTACCGTTAGATTAGAGAAATTATTACATGAATCCGTTCCATCACCTAAGATATGATTCCCAACTAATTAAATTAAGTCACATAATATATTTTTTCTATATCATATTTACCCGTAAGCATTGTCCAAATCATCTAATTTAATATCTTTGATTTAAAAAAGAAAACCTCACTTCTTTTTTTTCCTTTCCTTTGTTGGGTGTGTGCTTATTTTATCATAAAAAAATGGGTGTGGCATTGAGTAAAGCTTCTAAACTATAGAAAAAGTCAGAATTTTGGATGATTGAAACAAATTCTACTTCTAGATTGTTTTGTGTTTTAACGTCCGACCAATTTATGTTTTGGTTTTTGTCTGTATGTATGTTTTTGTTGCTATTGCACTTTTATAAGTCTTGTCATAAGCTCACAAGTTGAATACATATTACATATGTAACTAACAAACAATTCGTAGGTGATTGGACATTAACTGCATTCTGCTGTAGAATTATACAATACGGTCTACTCCCAATATTTAAAAATATATCCCTATCGAACAATATGACGTGTATTCTGAAAATCGAGTCCATGTATACATACGAGTACGAGCCTCGAATAATAATACACGAGTTCCTTCTGCAAAAGTTGAGCATATAGCAAGAGAGAGGCATGCCAATATCAAAAAGGTAGTCTTCCTCATCTTGCAGATAGAGGAAAATCTCATACCACCAATGAACACCAGCAACAGCCAATACACTTGCTTGTTTTTTTGCCAATATCCTACATATAATAAGATGAATGATTACACCAACTATTAGGGGTATAAAAAGAGGTACGATTAGGGGTTAAGAGATTTCTACTCTTTAAAATTACTGGAATTATCAAAAACTACGGATTACGGATGCTTCTACTAAATGATGTCCAAATTTAAACTCATTATTTGTTAACTAATTACAGAAATGGCTATCAAGCTAGCTAGCTGCAAGTGTGCAGATAGCATTCATTGTTCTTTAATATTCCCAACCTTCTCCAGTCTCCAGCATTACAGCTTCTTCTTCTTTTTCTTTTTCCTGTGTGCTTTTATTCTACGCCATGTGGAGCTTTACATGACATGCTCCCACCTCTTTTGCATCACTAAAAAATATTCTCAAGCTTTTAATTTTTTTTATATCTAAACACCAATCTCTGTCCCGTTTCATTGTATTATTCTCAGAAGCAAACTCTTTGGGTCTATCCCCTTTATAAACAAGAATCATGAACAAAGTCATTAACCTAATTTGCACTTTTTTATATCAGTCGGCTTTGCTAATCAGTTTATTTATATATAAAAATCTTTCAAGTACACTTTTAACATGATCTAAGGTTTCATAGAAAAGTTATGACTCCTAAGGGCATAATTATTATAGTCAAGACACCCGTGTCAATCTGAAAAGCAGTAACCAAATCTAAATTGTGTGTTCCTTTTGTTTTACTTGTCCACCCCATCATGATTCTGTCTTGGTCATAATAAAACGCCAAAACTAATGCTAAAGATCTTTGTGCTCTCTTATTGAAAAACCCTTAGATGATGAAATGAAATGGGGACAGAAACATATGCAGGCTGCCAGGGCCAATAGGCCTTCATCATGCGCATGCCTTCAATTTTTGCAATTAGATTGTGGGGTACTATGTTCATATTCAGAGAGAGAGAGAGATGCTCCTTATGTTAATATGGAGTCATAAATCACAATCAAACGCATTGATGATTGGCTCTGCCAACACTCGTAACAGAGCAGACGGCTTTCCAGCCAGGTTGAGGGCCACGCAATTTTTCTTTGATCTTTTCTATGAATCTCTCTGTGCCTGTGCTTTGTTTGTACTCCATGTCATTGCCTCTTGTAAATGGGCTTTAGATTTTCAGAGTAATGGGCTTGGGTATCATATCCTATACCTTTTGATGGATATTGAATAGAAGTATTATGATAAAAGTAGGTTTCTTACATGCAGGTTTCCAAGTGGTTTCTTACACCCTAATCTTTATTCTTCAGGAACTGTGTGTCTGTCTATCCTCAACGAGTGCCTTGTAAGTACTTTTAGGCCAACCTTTGATGTGAATTATGTAAGTATTAAACGAGCATAAACACAACGAAAAAGGATAGAAATAAATACCTTTAGTCATTGTTAAAATCTTATGCCAAAATGAGATGTAGTTATACCACCGTCGAGCTCGCCGGACCACCGTGGTAACACCTCGAACCACCGTAAAAGTAAAAAACTCGGCTACAAAATAATTAGAACCGCCAAGATCTTCTAAGCACTCAAAAAACTCACTAGATGGAATATGTGATGCTTGTGTTTGATGCTTAGGGACCTTAGGCTAGGTTGATATTTATAGGGTTTTTCCATCAAGAATCAATACCCATTACCGGTTACAATAACCCACATAAACCACGTCCACCACAATTAGAAAACCAGCAATATGGCATCATGCAACTAAAATTGACAACTTTAGTAACCACTCATGTAGTGGAACGTGGGAATGGCCACGAACCAAACGTAAACGTGGTTTACTAACATTCTCCCACTTGGTTCGTGTCAATTATGAGTATTTAATGTCAAAACATAATGTATGAATCATGGCGATATTTTCTCTCGTGATTGAGTTATATCTTCCATGTATCACAATACATTAAGTTTTAACACTTTATCCCATATACTTAATGAATAAATCCAATATTTATTCTAGGTCTAAACTTTAGTGATATTTCTCGAAACAATAAACTTAATGTGTACACAACATAAATAAGAAATACCAAACTTTATTAGAGTTTCAACAGAATTGTTCTTACAATGAAAAAGTTACAAAGTAGGAACAAGTCCCATAGTGACAACATGATCCTTAAATTTATGTGGTGGCATTCCCTTAGTCAAAGGATCAGCTAACATCTGCTCAGTGTTAATATGCTCAATGACCACTTTCTTTTCTTTAACACGTTCTTTTATGGCTAGATATTTAATGTCGATGTGTTTACTTCGACTTCCACTTCTGTTGTTCTTAGCCATAAAGACAGCAGCTAAATTGTCACAATATATCCTTAATGGCATAGAGATTGAATCCATAAGTCTAAGCCTAGAAATGAAACTCTTTAACTATATTCTATGTGAGGTATCCTCAAAACATGAAACGAACTTGGCCTCCATAGTGGAAGTAGCAGTCAAAGTCTGCTTAATGCTCCTCCAAGATATAGCTCCACCAGCAAACATAAATATGTAACCTGACGTTGATTTACGTGAATCAACATAACCAGCAAAGTCTGAATCGGAGTAGTCAATCACCTCCAAATGGTTGGATCGTCTATATGTAAGCATGTATTCTTTTGTCCCTTTAAGGTATCTCAAAACCTTCTTTGTAGCTCTCCAGTGGTCTATACCTGGATTACTCTAATATCTTCCCAACATCCCAACGGCAAATGCAATGTCAGGTCTTGTACAGACTTGAGCATACATCAGGCTTCCAACAGCAGAAGCAAATGGATTGTTTCTCAATTGCTCCTTCTCAAATTCGTTCTTCAGGCATTGGTTCAAATTGAACTTATCACCCTTCACGATAGGAGCAACACTAGGTGAACAATCTTTCATCCGAAATCTTTCTAAAACTTTGTTGATATAAGTTTCTTGAGATAGACCTAAGATACCTTTATGTCTATCACGATGAACATTAATGCCAATAACATAAGATGCATCACCCATATCTTTCATATCAAAGTTTTTAGAAAGATTGTTTCACCTCATGTAGCATACCCCTGTCGTTCGTTGCAAGTAAAATGTCATCCACATATAGGATAAGGAAACAGATTTTACTCCCACTGACCTTCTAGTATATACATTTATCCATGATATTCTTAACAAAACCAAATGAAGAGATAACTTCATGGAACTTTAAATACCACTGGCGGAAGGCTTGTTTTAATCCATATATAGATTTCTTTAACTTACAAACTAAGTGATCACCATCACTAGAGGAAAATCCTTCAGGTTGTTTCATATATACCTCTTCCTCTAGATCACCATTAAGAAAGGCAATTTTCACATCCATCTGTTGTAACTCAAGGTTAAATTGAGCTACTAATGCTAACATAATACGTAAGGAATCTTTCTTAGATACTGGACTAAAAATCTCAGTGTAATCGATTCCTTCTTGCTGAGTGAATCCGTTAGCAACGAGTCTTGTTTTATATCTTTCTATGTTGCCTTTTGAGTCTCTTTTGGTTTTAAAGACACATTTACATCCAATGGCTTTTACACCATCAGGCAACGATACAAGATCCCAAACTTTGTTGCTCTTTATAGAATTCATCTTATCCTTCATAGCATCATACCATAATTGTGACTCATTGCAGCTCATGGCACTTGAAAATGACTCAGGGTCATTTTCAGCTCCAACATTATAGTCAGATTCTTGTAAAAACACAAAATAATCGCTAGAAATTACTGATTTTCTTTCTCTAATAGATCTTCTTAATGTTGAATCAACATTCTCTTGTGGATCATGTTTTTCAACTGGTTGTTCAATAATTTCTGGAATTTTTGAAAAACTTGATCTATTGGAGTGTTTTCAGCAGCTTGTGGAACTTCATTGATCGGTTTTTCAACACCCGATTGAGCTTGAGGGGCGTTATATATGATAACCAATCTCTCACTTGAAGTGGATGGTTGATCTACGGGTATTGAATCCCGAGACAGATCACTCCCACTGATTGAGTCATTCTCAAGAAATTTTATATTTCTTGATTCCACAATTCTAGTGCTATTAGATGGATAATAGAATCTGTAACCTTTAGATTTTTCGGCATATCCAATGAAATACTCACTAATAGTCATTGGGTCCAGTTTCTTTTCTTGTGGGTTATAAATTCTCACTTTAGACGGGTATCCCCATACGCGTATATGTCGCAAACTTGGTTTCCAACCTTTGAATAACTCAAAAGGTGTCTTTGAGACAGCCTTGGTTGGGACTCGGTTTAATATATACACAACCGTCTTAAGAGCATCAACCCATAAAAACTTAGGTAGCTTAGAGCTACTAAGCATACTTCACACCATGTCCATTAAAGTTCGATTTCTTCTTTTCGCAACACCATTCTGATCATGCGAGCCTGGCATGGTGTATTGGGCAACTATACCGTTGTCTTGAAGAAACTTCACAAATGGACCATGTGCTTGTCCATCTTCTGTGTATCTACCATAATACTCACCACCTCTATCTGTTCTCATAATCTTTATTTACTTACCGCATTGTTTCTCTACTTCAGCCTTGAAAACCTTAAAGGCTTCTAACGCTTCACTTTTATGATGAAGTGTGTAGAGATACATGTATCGTGAGTAATCATCTATAAAGGTGATGAAGTATTTCTGACCTTGCACATCCATATCTGGGCAACAGATATCAGAATGGATGATTTCCAATATGGTCGAACTCCTCTTGGCACCTTTTTTTGACTTGTTAGTATGTTTACCCTTAATGCAGTCTACACAAGTATCAAAATTAGTAAAATCCAAGGTATTGAGTAACCCATCATTTACTAATCTTTTAATCCTTTCAATGGAGATATGACATAATCTCTGATGTCATAAAATAGAGGAATCTTCATTTATAACACAACGCTTAGTACCAATTTGAATGTGCATAACATTATGAGTGGCATTATTTTGTAAATCAATAGAGTAAAGATCATCACATAAAATTTCATTTCCAATAATTTCAGATTTATAAAATAAATTGAAACTAACATTTGAGAAATTAAAACAATACCCCAAAGGTACAAGTCTTGAAACGGAAATCAAATTTCTAAAAAAACTAGGAATATAAAAAGTCTTTTCTAAAATTAAAACAAAGCCACTACTAAGCACTAATTCACAGGTCCCAATAGCTTCCACATGCGATTGCATCTTGTTTCTTGAATAGATGTATCGCTCAGCTCCCACTGGTTCCCTCAGGTTTTTTAATCCTGTAAGGAATTTGAGACATGGATTGTAAAACCAGAATCAACCCACCATGTGTTATAATTAACATCAACCATATTTGACTCAAAACAAACAAGTGAGATTGATTTACCTTTCTTTTCAAGCCAACCCTTATACTTAACACAGTCTTTCTTCATGTGTCCCTTCTTTTTACAGAAGAAACACGTGGACTCTTTCCTGATGTCAGCTTGGGGTTGCATTTTAGCTTTCCCTTTTTGCTTGGCTTGGACTGAATTCTTTCCTTGAGTAACTGTCAGTGCACTCTCTCCCATCTCTAGTACGAGCCTACCCTCTTCTTGATCACACATGGTCAAAAGATCATCAATAGACCATTTATCTTTATGTGTGTTATAAGAGATCTTAAATGACCCGTATTGAGGAGGAAGAGTGTTCAATATATAATGCACCATGAAAGATTCAGACATCGCAACCTCAAGTGTCTTAAGTCGAGCTGCCAAATCACGCATCTTATTGATGTGTTCACACACACCTCTCACCGTAGTGAGCCTTAGAGATGTGAACTTCATAATTAAGGTGCTGGCTACAGACTTTTGAGAAGTTTGAAATTGTTTCTATAGCCTTTAATAGCTCTTGGACATTCTCATAATGCTCAATTGAGTCACGAACATCAGCAGGAATCTTGCTCTTAATGAACATAATACTTAAGCGATTGGATCGCTCCCACTTTTCATATAGAGCAAGATCAGCCTGATTGTTGGTATCACTTATATGTGGTTCAGATTTCCTTATAGCATAGTCGATATCCATACACCCTAATTGAAGAAGAATGTCTTCCTTCCAGAACTTAAAGTTCTCACTAGTTAATTCAGGGATATCTACTTTATTATCAGAGATATTCACAGGTAATAATGCTACAAAATAAATTGACATACATGTTTAATATAAATTTGAGGCATAACATAAGCTATAATTTACCAATGCAAATTATAGAAGTAATGAATCTAGTGACATACAAATTGTCTGTGGGCTAAATTTTTAATTCGATTAGATTCATTTTATAGAATATTTTCTATCTTTTATATAAAAATTATTAAATTTATTTTTATAACTCCTGTGGGTAATTATAAAAATTCATCTAATATTTTTTACCTTAATGTTAAGGGATTTAATATCTAAGCTTTCTGTATGTGATTTTTAACCTTAGTAATTTTATTTAACTAAAGATGTTGTGGTTAGTCTTTAACTAAATAAAATTATTAAAATCACTTAGCTAGATATTAACCCTAAACTTTATTTAAAGTGTTGCTTGTTCATTATGCAACGTTTTATGTCTAGTTCTTATGAGATCCTTATTATAACTTTATTTAATTAAAGTTGTTGTGGCTAATTCTCTAATTAAATAAATTATTTAGATCTCTAGAAATATTCTATAGTTTTATTGTTAAAGCTTTATGCAATAAGTCTTAAGGTTTATGTACCTAATTTTATGTATATAACTAAGTTATAACATATCCTAATATAGCCACATACTATATATTAATTTCTAAAATTTATTTAAGTAAAAAATAAATTAATAAATTTTAGAAATTAACCTTATAAAATTTCTGCAACATAATTTTTCTTAAAATTTCAGAATTTAAAGATCAAAATAACATATTTAAATTTTGAGAAAAATTAAACATGACAAGGCAGAGATTTAACATTGCTCGCATATCAAATGTAAGTATTAAACGAGCATAAACGTAGCGGAAAATGATCGAAATAAATACCTCCAGCCATTGTCAAACCTTATGCCAAAATGAGATGTGATTGCACCACTGTCGAGCTCGCCGGACCACCGTGGTAACACCTCGAACCACCGTAAAATTAAAAAACTCAGAAACAAAATAATTAGAACCGCCAAGATCTTCTAAGCACTCAAAAAACTCACTAGATGGAATATGTGATGTTTGTGTTTGATTCTTAGAGACCTTAGGCTAGGTTGATATTTATAGGGTTCTTCCATCAAGAACCAACACCTATTACCGGTTATCATAACCCACGTAAACCACGTCCACCAAAAACCGGCAATATGGCGTCATGCAACTAAAATTGACATGAATTGACAACTTTAGTAACCACTCATGTAGTGGAACGTGGGAATGGCCACGAACCAAACGTAAACGTGGTTTACTAACAAATTAGTATTGTTTTGCTAAAGTAAACCCTGTTTTTCTCCAAGGAGAGGAGACCATCCATTACTGTAATGCAGATTCTAGTGGGGATTCAAGATTTGCTTGATCAACCCAATCCAAGCAGCGCTGCACAAACTATTAGGAAGCGTACTTATTGGACTTATTGGAGGGTTTAACCTATATCAAGTCTAACTTGACTTGGAGACACCCCGAGTAACACCCAAAAAACGAATACTATTAAACATGCTCGGCCCAAATCTTCCTCTGGAAATAAGTATATGGTCCTGTAAATTTAATGGGATGAAAAGTTTGTACTGTTCCAATAGGACTGGAAAAGTAGATTCCTCTTGATGCGAGTTCATGCCCCCTGACCGGCAGAGGTCCTTTTCAAGCTCCCTGCATCCTATCCTTTCAACCTAGATGAGACCTTAAACCAATATAAACCTCAATTTTTCTGATATTCAATCTTTAATTTGACAGGTGTGTTATTGGCATAAACAGGATTTACTGTTCCATAATGGATCTGCTTTGAAGAAGTAGCATGCTTAATAATTAGTCCAGTCTCCCATCATTCTCCATAATATCATTGCAGAGTGGGACATTGTCAATGTCATGGAGTTACCTGAACCTATAAGGTGAGAACTCAGATTTCCACTGATGAAAATCATTTCTCTAGTAGCATATGTAATTCTTGGGGCAGGCAGGCTGAGTTGTTCTCATATTAATCTTTGCCTAGGTTGCAACATTAAGGATGTCCTACATCTGTTAACTACCAGTGTTGAACTCAGTCTCAACATAAGACAGGTTTGACTGGTGTAAACTCTTCTGTATTTTTAGGATCAACACAGATGCTAGAGTTCATTTGTCTGGTATGATCTCTGCAAATGAAAACAATAGATTTCTAGTGAGAACTCAATTGTCCAAAATGGCTTTATGTTAAGGGAGAGTGCTTGTTAACGATGGATTCAACGAGTAGAAATCTTCTGCCTCTTTATCACGCTTTCATCCATGTCTTCTGTTAAAAATTAAAAAAAAAATTTAAACCCTAACTCTTATTTTTTATATCCTAAACCTTACACCTTAAAAAATATATATTTCTAATTTTTTAAACCCTAACCCTTATTTTTTATATCCTAAACCTTACACCCTAAAAATATACCTATTCCTAATTTTCTAAACCCTAACCGCAACCCTTAACCTAGAACCCTAAACCATAAATCTCTAATTTAAAGCAGAAGCACAAATGGAGGTATAAGAAAAATGTAGATGATTTACGTCTGAATTCAACACCCTTTTTTAATGTAGAATTTAAAGTTCAATAAAAAGATGATGTCAACTTTATTTTTTTTTTAGCAAATTAGAGTGATTTCAGTAGTATCTATTCTAGAATATAATCTCTACCATTCTCTTAACCACTTAGGTTAGAGGATTCATGTTTTTTTAAAAGGGACGCAACACGAAAACTTCCCAAGAAATCACTCATCCTAATACTACTTTCGCCCAAGCCCGAACTTTAATATATACAATATTGGGTCATACCGAAACATACTATTGGCTTGTCATTTCGAATACCCTAACACTCATTATCTTTTTGTTTATGTCCATTAATAATCAGGTCATTGTGACTTATCTTCTCTTTAACAAGGTGGACCAACCCTCCATCATAAATACACTAAAAAGAGAAACAAAGTATATCACTGATCTTCTTCCTATGTTGCTGTTGTATTGCAGTTGGAGAATTAGGTATTTAAATAGTTTGCCGTCTGCCGACTAAACGTATTTTATTATTGAATATATTATTTTATAATAAATTTTTATTATATTTTGTTCGAGTTATTTGATCGGTGACTTAACAATCGATAATTATATAAGATAAAATTGGCTTGACATTAAGTTATACATCCTAAAAAATATATAATATCTCTAATTTTTTAAACCCTAATTACAATCTTAACTTTAAACCTTAAACTCTAAACTCTAACCTTTAATTTAAAATAAAAGTATGAAAACAGATATGAGAAAAAGGCGGACGATTTCTGTCCGTTATTAAAATAGTTCGTAGACTTTGTAATACTGAAACCTAAAGAACCAATCAAGAGGTTCCACGTCATGGATTAAGCACTCAGAGAATGTGGTACTTATTTACATTTAACAAACTTTTAAAAACAAATAATATTTTTTCAAGAAAGTCATAATCAGATGATTAAGATTGAGATTTGACACCAGAAAGACTAGGGTTTGAAGCATTGTAATAAAACCAATTTGGCAATTCCACTATAAAAAGAAGCCCAAACCGAAACCAGTGATGATCTTTATTGCGTGGACGGAAAGTCACACCCCCAGCCCCATCCCCTCCCTTTTTCTTTCTCAACTTGGATCCTACTTGACTAACAAAAACCTGTTTTTTGTTTCTCATTCATATATATTTTAATACTAAAAGAATGCTTAATCATATAGAATTGATAAGTGAGTCAACAAGGGATTTATCGAAATATAATAACTAAGATGAGCTCTTCTTTAATTAATATAACAGAAGTTAAGAGATGCCGACTTGTTATGAATGATTGTTTAACAAGTAATTGGTAGCAAGGATAAACATAGAAATAAACCAGGAAGTTGGCGTGCTGCTGCTGGGAGTATAACCACGTCGGCTGATCTCATGCCTACGATTACAAGCCGACGACCGCGAGAAAGAGAGGGAAATCAAACCATTCATAAATTTTGAAGGCTTTTTAGACAGAAGAAAAAGGAATATATATTGGAGCTGATGGAGTATGTCGGCCCAAGTTGGATGTATGGAATGGTAGATCCATCAACGTGGCGGCCGTGCCCAGACGACAGACTCGCTGCCAAGTGGGAAACTAATGCTTCTCCCCCCCTCCTATCCTCACTCGTATATATATTAAGCATGCATCATTTTCTACTTATATATATTTTCAATATAGAATAGCTTTTGAAACAAAGGGTGGGTATTCTTTGATTTAACGTAGCTAGAATCTGTTCCTTTCTTCTTCGTCTTGTTATGGTTTGCAAGTTATAGTCTCTAGAAACAAGTGGGGGTGGGGGGGGTGGGGGGGGGGGGGGAAACAATTCTATAAAAAGGGTTTACTTTTAATCTTGTGTGCTATGGAGTTAGGTGATTGTTGTTTAACTTCGAGTTCAACAAAGGGAGAGAAGCGAAAGCTGCACAGGCAACAGCAGAAGGAGAAACCATTCAGAGGGATAAGGATGAGGAAGTGGGGGAAGTGGGTTGCTGAGATCAGAGAACCCAACAAGAGGTCTAGGATTTGGCTCGGTTCTTACACCACCCCTATAGCCGCCGCTCGTGCTTACGACACCGCCGTTTTCTACTTGCGTGGCCCTTCCGCTAGGCTCAACTTCCCTGACCTCGTTTCACAAGAAGACGAACTTGGGGATATCTCCGCCGCTTTCATACGCAAGAAAGCAACCGAGGTGGGGGCTAAAGTTGACGCTTTGGAAACTTCGCTTCACCATGCTTCTGCTTCATCATCGGAGTCATCGAACGCTTCTCGAGTTCTCCGGAAACCTGATTTGAACAAGTACCCCGACAGTTCCGATGAGGATTGAAACAATATACTAGTTACCACAAACAAAGCCGACAACTGTTTATAGTCGCCACTTTTTCCCTTCCCTTTCACTTTTGTCTTTGATTCTCTCATGAAATAGCAAGTGCCCGAGGAATAGAATCAATAAAAAAAAGATGGATTGATTCTCTGTTTGATAAGGTTATAATTATAAATGTTTCTTTGGGAATACAAGTTTAGTTTATGACAATGAAACAGATATCATGGAGTTCTTGATCAGCTATGCTTGTTGTTTAGGTTAAATATTACCATCTCCTTGTATTTACATCAATGTGTTTCCATGGTACATGAGATTGTTAAGGAGATAGCTACAGAAAAGAAAAAACAAGGGCGATGGCATACCAGCTTGTGTCTCCATTTTTTATCTGCTAAAACCAAACAAAGTAGATAAGAAGATAAGGTTGAGATACAGTCATACAGAGACATGAGAAAACCAAGTACAGTTAGTTACTTATGACCTTGCTTGTGGACACCAAAAAAACCCACACCTAAATTAGAGAGAGGAAGAGAAAGATGAGGTGAGCAGAGGAGGGAGGGTGTCACCGTCGTCGGTGATGGTGGCTTTTACGATAGGGTTTGTTTGTTGGAAGCTGATAGGTGATGAAAGATAGGCGGTGAGTGGGGTTTTTGTTTCATTTTTTATACTTAATTGACGTCAGTTGATGTTTGGTTAGGGTTTGATTAGGTTTTTTTTCTTATTTTTGTTTGTTTGTTAAATCCGTAGTAAATGGGGCATTAATGGGGCCTGGATTTTGATTTGTATTAACTGGGACCAAACATGTAACATGCTGAACTGTTGGCTTGTACCAAACCCTCTCATAATCAGTAGCGAACCCGACCCAAGCTTCCATTTGCAACGGAAAAAAAGTGGGAAATCTCTAGACAGGGAAATAAATCCATTAGGAACACAAAATAAAAGAAATCGGTTCTGTTATTAAACTAGTATGAGAAGAATATTACATGCCAGATTGTCTGACCGGCCTCACCTGTATATACTAATCTCTAGCATGTTGCTCTTGAAAATGGGAAGATGATCTTCTTAAACTAAAAGGCAGGCAGTACAAATAAACACATGAAGGTACCATAACCAGCTTGTCATCCTGGTACGAAACCAACTTCGAATGCCATCTTCCACCCACCGACGTTCTCACTCTCAGGAAGTGGAGACTGATGACCCCATTTTCTAAAATCATTCACCAAATTGAACCAAAAGCAGTTAGTGCATCCCCACCAATCAAATTGCACTTTATAGGCCAGTATTTCACACCTGTATCATATAATGCAATACAAAATATCCTCTTTCAGGCGAATGGGGATTTCGCTTCAAAGTTCAACCATGTCTTTACTCTTGGATGCTAGCATCAGAAAAAGTTTCATCAGTATGTAAAATGTTATCCAGGAAAGGGATTAAAAGAATAACCTGTCGGACAAATGACATTGCACAAATTAACTGCTAAATTCAATAGTTTTACATACCAAGACAACTCTTCGACTAGTCATGATCGATAGCAAGGTACAAAGACATTTTCTTCCACCATAAATGCAAAAGATTCTTCAAAACGAAATGCAGATGCAACTGGTAATCGTGATGTGAAATACATGTGATAGCAACAAGATGGCAACCATATGATATAAGGGAACCAAACAGAAATGTCAGATTCAGAAGCTTTCAGTCCAATAAAAAAGAACCATGTCATTTCTAATAAGAGACTGTAACAGGTAAAGTTTGCAACAAGAATAAACCATTTAGGATAAGTAAGAACTATGTTGTTACAAATTTAGGACCTTTGTCTCTCTTTTTCTTAGAGATATGGACAGGTGTTTGATAGCATTCTTACAGATATATGCATGAAGACGAAATGTGTAATAGATGAATGATTAGGTGATATAAAACTTTGGCATCATGTAAAATTCTTCGTAACTTACGTGCCAACAAGGGGGTAAGAATAGCAATAAATGAACGGGTTGGATTTATGTAAGTCGAGTTAAAAGCCTTTATCATTGTAGTATTTTAAGCTCCAAAGAGATTTTGATTTTTTTTAATAATCATGTTAATAAGTACTAACATATATCTACTACAGGAGCCAAAAGATACAAACAGAGCATTCACATTAGTCAGAACTCAGAAAAAGAGAAACAAAAAATATAACATGTCTGTCCATTCTTAACTAGGAAAAAGAAGCCAGCATCTTCAAAGTCATTCCACCCACTCACCCTTTCCCTTTTTCCACACATACAAGAACATAGTTAAGGGTAGAGAGATGTGTAACATGTTCCATCTTGGTTACAACAACTCCCACAACTAAAAGTATTAAAAGACACATGTGATTATTTGTTTTCCTGTTAAGAAATAGAAAATCATGTCTGACATGAAAGCAAAATATAATCATGAACAAACTAAAATCATCATTCTAATGTGAAACCAGAGTCTTCCATTTCAAATAATGGTATAAAAGCAAACACCAATTTCACACTTTGAAATGCTCTTAGGTACGAAAATAACAATCTGAAAGAGGAAAATGACATGATAACATGGTTCCACTTGTGTTTGCAAAGTAAAACCAATAAGTTCACCCTGAACATGGACAACGTGCAACCGACCAAACCTACTATCAAAATATATGAGGTGAAGAAGGATACATAAACCATCAGGAGTAGGTATTTTAGAAGAAACCACATCATATCTTTCAAAAAGGGGATAAGGGGCACCCTATCAAACTGAAACCATGTGTATGAGAAGCCGACAAATTAGTAAAAGAATTTCTCTGCTCTAACTTTCCTACATTGTCGCAACCAAGAGAAAGACTGTTTATAAAGTCCCAATCAAGATCTACCATGGCCATATCAAGAGCACATGCTGGGCACACACATTCTATACAGATAACTTTCTCCTCAAAACCTCATCCATCCAACCAAGGTGTGTGCTTATGGACCACCGACCACACTATCATACTAAACTATATCATTTATTAGCAGTCATTTTTGGTCCCAATCCTCTTCTCCATCTACACCTAAAACTTCAACAAATCGTCGCACTAGCAATTATTTAATCAATAGAAAAAGAAAACGGATCCACATGCAATTTACAAATATTAGATAGGCACCGAAATGAGTCCTTTACCAAACAATATATTTAGTTAAGATTTCCGGGATATTCTAGCTGACAATTTTGTTATTAGAATTATGGGTTTTCAGCTACCTTTGGATTGGTTGTTTCAGCGCTTGATTGTTGCTTCACCTTTTTCTGAGAGAAGTAAATTAAAAGTTTTAAATTTTAGAGGACGTCAACATCAGAAGGATAACCTCAAAGCAAAAACTCACAAGCAATTGAAAATATCCACTATCTTCCTTCATATACAAGCAATGTTAAAGTACGAAATTACTTAAATAAAACAAGCAAACGCAGTTATTAAAATTGTTTTCTTTTAAACTACATAATATGTTCCCCAACCTAATTCAACTGATTCAAGAACAACGACCTAATAAATTACTCAAAGTTCATAAATAAAAACATCAATTGGTCGATAAACAAGTAACTAAATGAGAGAGAGAGAGAGAGAGAATTAAACGGGGAGAAAAGGGCAAAAACAAAAGATGAGGCGGAGGAGTGAAGTTTCTGTGAAACCGGCGAAACGAGGCTTACAATAGCCACGACGGTGGAGCGGTGGTGAAGCTAAGCAAGCGATTCGGGAAATATAACGAAGTAGCGTCGGTGTCGGTGATGATTGACGAACAACCGATTGGGCTAGGCCCCGTTCACTTTCGTTTGCAGCTATTTTCCTGTTTTGGGCCTTTTATATTGTTTTTCTCCTTTAAAATTAGAGATGATAATATAATATAAATTCGATTTAATCCGAATCTGATTCATCCAACTCAGATTCGATCCAAAGTTAATTAAAATAAATTAAAATCTGAAAATAAAAGTTTAAATCATAATAGAAAGTGGATTGGATATAAATAATGTTATGATTCGATGAGAATTTAATCTAAATTTATATCTGATACGAGTCTGATCGATATATGAATTTAATTAAAAATATTTAAAAGTTTAATATATATATATTGAATCCAATTAAATTGAATCGTTATTATATAATCGGATTTTGATTCCTAATTGAAATATAGATACATATTAAAATCCTAATTGAAATACTGATATAGATTTAAAATATAGATTTATTACTTTAAAAAGAAAAAAAATAATTGGATTTAAATTTTCGAACTTAGATTTAGATTTTTAAATTTTATTAGATTGGACTTAAATTAATCGGACTTAGATTCGGACTTAAACTTTTTTTGAAACTCTAATTATTAATTAGATTAAATTTGAACTTTAATAAATTTAATCCAAAACTGGTTTATTATCATCCCTATTTAAAATATATTATTGAGTTTATTTCTACTTAATTTTTTGCTTAATTATTTTTATTTAGCTGAGGAGGAAATAATAAAGAAAAATTTATACAAATAGGATCATTTTTTTCTCGAGACCTTTTATTTTTTTTCATCATGTGAGAGTTTGAATTAATTCTCGTTTATCCGCAAGATATATTTTTAGATACCGTTATAAAATTTTATTTATAATATATTATATTTTATAATTATATTTTGATTTTATATTCTTATTTATTTTTATTTATAATATATTATATTAAATATTTAAATTAAATTATTTAATATATATTATATATTTTCTATTTTTTGTTTAAATAAATTAATATTTTACATTCCATTTTTACTTTTTTATAAAAACAATTCAGGTATACTTCAATTAATATCTAATTGCCATGCAATTTTAATTAACCAACATCACTTAAATATGTATTTCATAATATTTAGATTATTTTTTCTACAAATTAAAATTATAAATAAAACACGAAAAGGGCAAGGAAATGATAAAACCGAGCCTCCAATGCTGCGTTCATATTGCTGAAATGTTTGTTAAATTCCATTTGAGACCCTCCATTATTTTTAAATTTAATCAATATTATCAATAAAAAACTGTGATAATTTGTATTTAAACCTCCCAAAACTTTTAATTTTTAAACAATGACTTCTTTTATACTACTATGTAGGTTTTTATGATAAATTCCGTAACATTTTTATTTAATTTGAAAAATTATACAAATTATTCTCTAAATAATAAAAAAATTATTACACTAAAAAAGTAAAAATAATGAAAAATAATTATAATATGTAAACATAAGTAGCATCTAAATATCAGTTAGGTAAAGAATCAAGGTAAATAAATTACAAATATATCATGCAAATCGAGAATTTACCTTTACTTTTTCAAGAGGTTAATTTAGTTCATCAAAAGTAGTATGAAGGGACAAATATTTTATTCCAGTCTATATCTCATCATAGAAGTAAAAGGGTCACTTGTTAGTTGACCATACAAAATAATAAAATTCAAATAAATTAAGCGTAATAAAATTTGAATCCGGTATTTTTTTATAAGAAAAATTATTAGATGAATTAAGTTTATCACGTATTTGTGATTTTAATTAATCAGATTTATTTATTTTTGAAGATGAATTCTTACTTTTTTTACATGTAATTAGAGAATGAATAATTATTAGAAAAAGCATTAGACGAACCTTGTTTACTATAACATTTGTGGTTCAAACCAATCAGATTCGTTTATGTCATTTTTTAAATGAATCATCACCTTTTTTTACACGTAATTAGTGAATTGATAGTTAATAGATAGTTATTTAAAAATGAATGAACTTGATTGTTTGAACTGTGATGACATGATGAGTATAATTTATTTAATTTTTCTTTAATTACTAAATAATTATTTTAAGATATATAAATCAAAATAATTATATTATAAATAACGTAATAAATAAAATTTATTTAATAACTTCTCCTTTTATACAGAGAGAGCGAGGGATTAATAAGTATAATACTGCTCCATTAAGACAAATCCCATAACCACCATGAACAAAATCTTCGAACAGTTTTGAAGAAAACTAATCTCACCCCTACACGTATTTGGAACTTGAAACTCCTGTCTTAAGTTTCCCCGTGAGACCTATTTATTGATTTGGGAGTTGGCATGGGTATTTTACTTAGCACGATCGAGTTTTGATCCGATTCGGTTTGATTGACTCTAATTTTTTAATAAAAAATAGATTTGAATCGGATCAGGTTAATTTGGGTCGAGTAATTTTTTTAAAAGTGACATTGGGTGAGGTTCAGGTTTAGGGTGTAAAATATTCAATCTGAGACTAAATAGGTAATTTTTTATAATTTTTTAGATATATTGATAACAATGATCCTCTATTTATATATTTTTATAATTAAGTCTTTAAAATTAATATTTATTTATAATTATATATTTTTTATAATTAAATCTCTAAAAAATAATTTTTTATAATTTAATCCCTAGATTTATTTTTTCTATAGATCGGGTCGAGTCAAATCAGAGTCAGATTTAAGGTATTTATTTTTGGGTTAGA
Organism: Abelmoschus esculentus; assembly: GCA_035048815.1. Classification (NCBI taxonomy): domain Eukaryota; kingdom Viridiplantae; phylum Streptophyta; class Magnoliopsida; order Malvales; family Malvaceae; genus Abelmoschus; species Abelmoschus esculentus. The sequence continues at coordinate 4,533,175 of JAUCBN010000010.1, forward strand.
TTAAATTAAATTTTTAAAATAAAATTTATATTAGATTAAAATCAAATTTAAAATATTTATGTTCGGATCAGATTCGGATAAACCCTAAATCCAATCTGACCCGTATCATCTCTATTTGGGAGGGAAACCCATCGGGCATCGGGCATGATTGATTGCCATCAAATCAAATTCACTGTCCTCCATTTACTACTCTTTTATAACCAAAAAAGAAACCCACTTTCCCTTACACGACATGACGATTGTCTCACCATGCGACCATGCTCCTCCTTTTCATTTCATTTTTCCCAACTCTTTCTCCAGAAGAAAAAAAAAAGAAAAGAAAAGGCAGGTGGTAAAGTAGAAGAAATCAATGAGAATTAGCCTGTGGAAGCATAAAAAGAGATTCCCTCTCCCTCTCCCTCTCCCTCTCTACACCTCTAGTTGGGAATATATTTCAATATAAACAATGATTATGCTTTTCGCTTTATCTAGCATACAATTGGGGTCAATGGAACAAACAGTATCCATCCATCCCTTTCTGTCAAGTCCCAAGCTGGAAAATGGCTTACAACCAAAACGAATTCCCTTGCATACATTTCAATTCTTGTGAGGAAACTTTCCATTCACAGACCCAAGTGCGAGCAGAAGAATGTTAGGAGAATTTGAAGGCAGAAATCCACTGATCCTTTCCATGAAAGAAGTTGTAAACGGCAAGCAAAAAGTAAGATAATTAAGCTTGATCTGTATGTGATTTATAATTGCCAATGAAAATAAGATGAGGTAGAGGTACAGAATTATGGCTGCCTATGTGAGTAGGTGAAGGAAGAAAGAAACTGTTTTTAAACAGTGTTGTCGTGATTGAAGGAGATTAGCTGTGGGGATGAGGCCAAAGCAATGCATTATGGAGTTCAACTCATAATCTAAGATGTCAACACGGCTATGATTATCCCATCCATTGTCGAAATGACCACTTGGCCAACAATGCTGGTTAACCTCGAAATTCATCACCTTTTCCCCAGGCAATCTTGTTTCTTTTCAAGCAATTAACAAGCATAGAAGGGTGCATAATTCAATTCCAAGTTTGTTATTGGACCCAATGTGGGGAAAATCTTTGTGAAATGTGAAGAGGTTAGGGTGGAAATGAGTTGTTTAGCAAAAACAATACTGTTCGGAGTGTATATTGTCTAAGTTTATAAATATCTGGATTCTCTTGGCAGTGCATGGCCAAGTCCAAGGTCGGATCTGCGGCAACAAAATCTCGAGGTTCTGGTAATTAGAATACACAATTATTGGGTGTATTTTGTTTACCTCTTTTTTCTCACGCTTCTATTTATACTTTCGTTTTAAATTATAGGGGTTAGGGGTTATGATTAAGGTTAGGGTTAGAGAATTAAGGGTAGGATGTATTTTTTAGGGTGTAGAGTTTAAGTTAAGGGATGTATTTTTACTCAGAATTATTTTGCTTAAAGAGGATACAAATCGTCTTTCTTCTAATTCTGCCTCCATTGATACCTCCTTTAAATTATAGGGTTTAGTTAAGGTTTAAGGAATTAGGGGTACAATGTATTTTTTATTGTATAGAGTTTAGAATTTAAAATATAAAAATTAAAGATTATGGTTTAAAATTCAATTTTGTAGGAATTTTCAATAGGAGGTATGAAAGAAGGCTTGATGAGGAGGTAGAGGATTTTTACTCTTTAGGCAAAATGGGTGAGAGTAGAAATTCTCTACCTCTTTATCATGGCTCCATCCATACCTCGTGTTAAAATTTTATAAAAAATTGAATTTTAAACCACAACCCTTATTTTTTATATCCTAAACCCTAAACTCTACACCCTAAAAAATTCTTCTTACTCTTAATTTTCTAAATCCTAACCTAACTCTTAACCTAAAGCCCTACACCCTAAATTTTAAATTCTCTAATTTAAAATAAAAACACAAATAAAAACATGATAAAAAATAGACGATTTATACCTAAACCTGGTTTAAAAAATTATTGTAAAAGGCAAAAGAGACGGGGAGTGGCCAATAACTACTAATGGCTCCGTGGGACCTTGTCTTTTTTTTCAAATTATTTTTATTAATTAATCCTTACTCGTAAACAAATGAAGAAATTATCAGTAATAATTTCGGTTGCAACATTTATATATTATTATTTGTTTTCATGGATCTCGAACCCTATCAATTCCATATAAAATTGAAGCACACGTGTGATTGTAGTCACACGTGTTGAACCCCAACGATTGCATTCCCAGCTTGGTCATAAAATCCAGTTCTTGGTTCAAACCTCATCATACAAAATGGAACATGCAATTATAAGTTACCACGCTCCGTTTTATACGTGTGAAACAGGATCGATAATTACTACAAAAAGTGATCCCCACTCATTGTTAATGCTACATTTATTTTTATATATGTTTTAAGTTTGAAATTATTTTTTAATATTATATATTAAAAAATGTTTTTAAATAGTGTGATTTATCGTAAATCTTTTAAAATAAATGATTAGAGTTTTAGTTAGTATTTTTTTATGGGTAAAGAAGCGTACACACTTATGCCTCGTTAAAAAACCTCCCTAAACCTAAATGAAGAGAAAAGAGTGCACAAGCGAGTACTTACAAGATCAGCGCCACAAACGGCTACAAGAAAACAAGACATTAATCAGAGACCAAATCAGTCTGGACTAGCTGAATAACCTCACTAGGTGGTGTATTATAAATACACAATCCAATCGTTTTACCTCTCATCATCCTAGCAAGACAATCCACAACCATGTTTAGTTGTCGCCTCACCCGCCTCACTTGCACCTCCCATTGCCTATCAAGCAAATCATACACCAAATCCACAATCGCTGCACCTTGTAAGGCCTTGGTATTTCGATGACAAATATCCACCGCTTGACTATTGTCGGATTCAATAATTACTCTACGAAAATCACACTTCCATGCATGGACCAACCCATCATGTATTGCCCATAATTCAGATAACAGAACCGAGCAAATCCCAATACTACACCTGAAGCCAAATAACTATTCACCATCCGCACCACGAATGACACCCCCGGTAAAATCCATACTCGTCGCGCCACCAACTGCCCCATCCACGTTGACCTTAACCCATCCCCGATCTGGGCAACCCCATTGTTGTTTTGGAGCATTCAGACCACGCAACACGCTCAAAACAGGCAAATAACTTTACACATCGTTTGCTAGCCTCTGATCGACTATCGTTATATCCCCTTTCATTACGTTGTTCAGGTCAAACACATGCAGGCATCGTTACTTCCATAGCAACCAACAACCGATCGCGAACTTCACCCCGCAATCTGTTGTGTTTCGCGTAAAGCCGTATCGCTCTTGCAAATTAACGGAAATCATGCATCAAAATCCATGTTCAAAAACGAAACCTATAAGCTCAGATTAACCCATTGCCTCCATAATCGATGAGCTTCTCTATAATCCTTGACATATGCGCTAATGTTTCCAGCCCCATGTGACACACAAGGTAACTACGCGACGATGATAGATGCCTTTTAACCCTTTCGGCGTTGGTCAAGAGTTTACCCTGCAACGCTAACCAAAGGAAAACCTGAATGCGATGAGGTAATTTCATATACCATAATCACGACCAACTAGGCAAACCCGAGTCACCCTGAAACTTCATTAAGTAGGTATAAGCAGACTTGGTAGTGAATTGACGGTCGCCCTCCCACCGTCATCCCAGTCGACTAGGCCCTAAAGCAGCGTGAGGTGGTGGTGATGATGCTATTCGCTGCACCAAATGTAACGACAAACACTTCAATAACGATTCCCTGTTCTACTCGCTATTTACCGCAAGTATTGTTGTAACTGGTTGAGTACGATATGGCACATTAGATCCAATACTATCACGAATTCTGTTCTCATTCTCTAGCCATATGTCATCTCAAAAGCCAGTCTTTCAGCCATTCCGAATATTCCAACATAAACTCTCACGCACCTCATCCCACACACTACTCAGTCCTCTCCACAATCTTGATGCTACAGGTTTAGCAATAGTATCCGGAATCCCTAACGGCCATCTGTACTTGCCCTTCAAAACCTTAACCCAAAGTTTATCCTCATCACATATTAATGTCATTTCAAGTTTCATTAACAATGTCTTATTCTGACACTCAAGATCTTTAAAACTCATCCCACCATTGTTCATAGGTTTTTTCATCGTATGCCAATTAACGAGTGTCATAGAATTATTATCACCTTTAACACCCCAGACAAACTTACGGATTTGATTTTAATAGTATTTTTAATAGGGTGTAAGTTCAATTATTTTATTTTTAATTTTTTATGTAGAAATCGTTATCCTTTAACTCTGATCGATTAATTATATTTTAGCCGCTAATAATTTTTAAATTATTATAATTAAGTCAATACCCTTCAATCTTGATTGAGTAATTATTCTTTTAGCCGATGGTAATTTTAAAATCATTATAATTAAATTATTATCCCAAATTTTATGATTATTATTTTTTAGATAATATAACTTAAAACTAATAAAATTAAACATTAACCCTTTGTTCCTTTTTAAATTTATATATTTTTTAAAATATTCTAATTTTTAAATAAATAAATAAAATAAAATCTTAAATCTTTTAATTTTTATAAATTATTTTTTAAGATTTTTAAAAATTAATCTATTTATCCCTTGATATAATTATCGGAACCTAAAGACCACTTAAATTATTTAAATAGATAAATTGGGAATACCCATAAATCACGCTAAAAATATATTTCATAGATAATCAAATCTTACTAAACATAATTAACATTATATTTAAATATGTGATAAAATTTCATATGCATATTGCATGTGCATGTGCATTTGATTTGAATTTCTTTAATGAACAATAAATTTAATGGGATAAAATCATTTACCTATTTTTTATGTCTTTCATGTTTTATATTAAATTAGAAGATTTAAAGGTAGAGTCTAGAGTTTAAGGCTAGGGCTTATATTAGGATTTAAAGAATTAAAAGTAAAGTGTATTTTTTAAAGTGTAAAATTTAATATTTAAAATATAAAATATAAGAGTTAAAAATTTATTTTCTTAAAATTTTTTAAAAAAGATAGAATGATATATTATAAAAGATAGAATGATATATTATAAAGAATCAGATGACTTTTACCGATTTCAGGGTGCATGGCAGGTTATAGACCCAAGAGATTTTGCCAAAATCAATACATACACGAAAATATAAGTGGGGTTCGTTGGTATTTAAAGATTAGAATATTGAATTTTAGAACATGAGCACAACAGTTCCCAATGTAGAGTGTTTGGTATATTTTCCATGGCACTAAAAATAAGACATATTTATTAGATTAAAATTTAATAATAGTGGGCATATATGTATAATGTATATTAATATTATAAAATTTAACACGTAATTAAGTGACTAATTATGTTACACATGTTATAGGTATTAAATTATCATAGAATTAAAAGTGTAGATATCATAATGTGTATTTATAATTTGACGAGGGACAAAGTTATAAATACTTCAGAGTTGGTTATTAAATCAACTACTAGTTGGTTATTAAATCAAATATATAAAGGGGTTATGATCCCCAAGAATTATGTCAACTTGCATATCTCTTTTCCCCGTCTGAGAGTTGTGCCGCAAGAGAAAACTTAACTTCTTGGAAGATCAAACCTTCTGAAAAAACTTTATCGATTAATTTAGGTACGCTTCCGCATTCAGTTTATTTATTTGATATATAAATCTTGGGTTTATATTCGTATTAAATATATTTTAATTCTAATTGTTTTGGTATTTTCAAACATTATCGACATGGAATAAGAGGATAGCCTTCACACCTGTCTCACCATAGCCGTATCTTGCACAGGGAACAGAAGGGTTCCATAAAAATTATTAAAGTAAAAGTAAAGTTTGAAGAAAGAAGAAATACAGAAACAAAGGCCACCGAAAAGCAAGAAGCCATTATCATGAAAACAAGAAGAAAAAAACAGAAGTGGCCAACCCACACGCTCAGACTCGATAGTCTTCCGTCCCTTTTGTGTTGTGTTCTGTTCCTTTTATTCCCTTGTTTCAACACTTTTATTTTTGTCTCCGATTTTTAAAATATGAGGGAAATCATAAGTCAACCTCACCTCATCATTTGGTCTTTGCTCTTCAAAGCACCAACTCATTCCCCACTCGTCTTTTTGTTGAGGGAAGGAGGGGGGATTCCTGTCAATCGTCTATATAATTCACCATTCTCTCCATCATTCTCTCCTTCACCATGGGAAACATGAAGGTGCATCAGTTGGCACGTGGATTTTGGGAGCTCGAACCATCTCTCTCCCTTGGGTGTAAACGCTTACGCCCTCTCGCTCCCAACCACCACCAGGCATCCTCCCCTGATACCGTCTCGTCTCTCGACCTCAACAGCTTCATTAGACCAGAAAGTGGACCTAGAAAGCTTGACCCCTTCGACCAGAGGCGTGGTTCTCCTCAGGTACTCCTTCACGTACTACTACATGTACAGTTATGAATATGGTACGTACGATGAAGCTTTTTGTCCAATTTGAGGAGAAAGGGGTGTTCATTTTTTCTTTTAAGATGTGACGTTAATTATGAGTTTAATTTTTTAATGGAAAATTCTTCGAGTAATGAAAAATGGGATTTGGAAAGAAGTTTTATGAACCGGAAACTTTATCATGTAGGTGGAAACACACCCTGGAGGTACGCGGTGGAATCCAACGCAAGAGCAGATAGGGATTCTGGAGATGCTGTATAGAGGTGGGATACGAACTCCAAATGCACAACAAATAGAACAAATCACGGCTCAGCTAGGAAAGTATGGCAAGATTGAAGGAAAAAACGTTTTCTACTGGTTTCAAAACCACAAAGCACGCGAGAGACAAAAGTTGAAGCGTCGCAGCCTTGGCCTTACACATTGTTCGAGGAACTCGGCTCCCATAAGTACCATAACTTTGGATAGTAGGGTACGTACGTCCCTTGGTTTAATTATTGTATCTGGCTTTGTTTTCCTTGTCGTTGTAAACATAAAGTTTACCAAATAATCATGCATTTTCTTACAGGTGAAATTAATGGAAAGATCAGATGAGGATAGTCCATATAAGAGAAAGTGCAAGAGCTGGCCATTTGAGTACTTGGAAGAAGAAAGCAGATCGCCATGTAAAGAGGAGGAAAACAGAACCCTGGAGCTATTCCCATTGCACCCTGAAAGCAAATGAAAGCGGTTTGAAAGTAGAAATAGAAACCCAATTACCCAAAAGACAAAATCTGCTACAAAACCAAAACTCGGTTCCCATTATAATCTGCTTTGAAGAAGATGATGATGATGAAATTTGGTAGCTTTTTCTTCTTTTGTTCCTGGAAAGAAGAAAGACAAAGTTGTCTCGCCTTAACTCTACTGCTTACTTGTTCCTGACTTAAAACCAAAGCAGATTTATGTCACTCTTTATTCAATCTTTCTTCCGGCAGTTGAATTCTTTTTTTCTTTTTCTTTTTGTGCGTGTGATCCCTTTGACTACTGGGGAAGAAACCTGTTGAGGTGAAGCTTTTAGGTTAAAAGCAGTCCTCCATAGACACTGAACTCTGAAGTCCACGTACCTACTTTGCATCATTCTTCCCCCTAAGCTAACCCATACATTCCCTCTTGAATCATGGGTTTTAGTGTTATAAAAACCGAGAGAAACAAAAGTAGATCAATGGTGGGTGCCCTTGAAACCATAAATTAAGCTGCATGATCTATCTTCTTTATGATTCCATTGCATGAAAGGCTTCTGTAAAGTTGCTGCTATATATCTATATCTATCTTCTTTGCCAGTGCCACTGGTCAGTTAACTGATGTCCCTTTGACTATTTATATAAGCATTTAAAAGCAAAAGTTAATACTGAGTCGGGGCAGATATGAACGTACCCTCAAAGAAGAGCATGTTTTGAAATGGAATTGGAGGGTTTCTTTCTCTCGGAAATCGAGAGTGAATCACTGATTACCATTTGAAAAAAGGCTGGGAAATATACAAGAAAAGTGGGTTTCTTTTTACCGCTTTGTCGCAAATCACTTGTTTTTTTTTTAGGAAGAAGAGAAGCTATATCATACAAGTCAAACTCAGGATTCGTTTGGAATTGTGTTTAAAAAGTTTGATTTCGGGTGAAACTAAAATTTTACAAAAGCTAAAAATTTAAATTTTTACGAACTAAAATTTAAAAAACTAAAATTAAGAGTAAATAAGCAATGTGTGATAGAAATTTTTTTACTATTATAAATGTTTTTGATTGTGCGTTTAAAACAGAATTTTCACTTAAAAACACTTTCATAAACATATTTATCTCATGGACACGCCCAGGTTACGATCTATTTAGCATGTAAATGCATGAGCCATCTAGTTTTAGTGGTTAAAGGAACAGTTGTTGTTCCTAAAGATCACGAATTCGAACACTAATAATATCAACACAGTTATTAAATAATCAATATGTAATAATTAAGAGTATACTTTAGAGCATATACTACTGCGCAATTAATTAAAAAAATGAAAAAATCTTTATAGATTATACAAGAGACGCCTCGGCAAATTTTTTAAAGGAATTTGCTAATGTACATTTGCAATAAGCCTTGCTAAATGGACTGAGATAGAACGTTGGCCCGTTTCTTATGTCACTTTCTATCTTACCGAAAAATTATATCATGGGTAAGTTTTATAACGTATTTATGAGATCAATCATTAAAAATTACTCACCTCATTAATTTTTTTATGTCATATTTTTTCAAGTAAACTTTCACTTGAAAAATTAAAATTGATAAAGTAGGTAATTTTTTGTGGTTGGTCCTGTGGATGACGTGCTGACCCATAATATAATTTCTTCATCTTACCCTATACGGCTTTATTAAATTTTAAAAATTTAAATTACATTAATTAAATTTATGAATTTATGATTTTAAGTTAAAATTCAGAATCAGAATTTAATATATATATTTTTTTATGATTAGAGTTTATTATTTTAATTTTTAGAAAAAAATTAATCATCTTTTAAAAATTCCTTTTATACCAATGTATTATAGAATTATCCTCATTAATAATTATAAAGCTTAAACAATGTGGACTGCAGCTAAACAAAGCCATAAACTTTAAAAGTGTAAAATAATAGGGAAAAGCATTAAAACTCTCGAAAACCGCTGATTACTGACATGCCGCGTGTCATATAACTGCCCAATTATCACGCGGGGGGGGGCTGATTTTGCCACCATACTAAATACCGTTGATCTATATTAGCATCGCAAGATCCAACGGTAGGAATTAGCTTACCATAACAGAGTAGGGTTTCTTGAAAACCTTCGTACCTATAAACACGATACAGTTTCTTCTTCACCGGTGCGGCGCAGTTCGTTCTGCCCTCCCCTTTTTGTCACTTTTAAGAGAAAACTCCAAATCACAGAGAATCTTAAACTCATATTTTCTTCGTCGTCATCATCATCATCTCTATCGTTCCGTTCAACTCCGGATCTCTGACGATTTTTATGCAAAACACAAGATTTTTCTTAGTTTTAGATTCTGTTTTAATTTTTCCTCGTTAGTGTTTGATTGAATTACAAGAGAGCGGAAAAGAGAGAGCGATCTTGGAGAGTTTGAGTTAGTTTTTTTGATGGCACAGATTCAGGTCCAGTATCAGGCGCCGGTTTCCGGGCCAAACGGCGTTCCTCCCGTTACCGGTGGACCGCAGTTTATGCTGACTTCGCTCTATGTTGGGGATCTTGATCCTACAGTTACCGATGAACAACTCTTCCAAACGTTTAGCCAGGTGGCTCAGGTCGCTTCAGTAAGAGTCTGTCGGGACTTGGCGACTGGCCGCTCTCTCGGCTATGGCTATGTCAACTATAACAATCCTCCTGATGGTTAGACTTGTACTTTAATTTAAAAATTATTCTTTGTTCTGTAATTTAATAATTTAAAGCTGTTTGTTGGATAGCTTTACTGTGAATTCTTTTGGAATGTGAATGTAGATTACTGATAGTCGGGAATTTTGTTTGTGGTGGCGATTGAAATTTTTGAGATATCATGTAAATGCAGAGTTTATGGAAGTACAAAATTGATATAGAATTCAAGCTAATTATTTTTTAATCCAATTTAATTGCAATAAGTACTGCATTATAGTATTTATGTCATTTCTGTTCATAGTTTTTTTCCTAATATCTTTTGAAATGTATATATTGTCTATTTCTATGTTTTGCTTTGAAACTCTTCATAATGTTTCTTTGCTAAATATTTGACGAGGCTTTTAAATTCCTGTTTCCTTGAAACTTTTCTAAATGTATTCTTTTTATTTTCAAAACATTTGACATATGTACCAAATTTGTCTCCTATTATATTCCCCAGAGTGGATTGAATTTCTATGTTGGAAATTAACGTAAAGATGATGCTGTTGATGCTGAATTTGCCACCTATTAATGTTGTTTTTTGTTATTCTTGTGTACAGCGGCTAGGGCATTGGATCTACTGAATTTTACTCCACTGAATAACAAGCCCATTCGTATCATGTATTCTCAGAGAGACCCTAGTCTTTGTAAGAGTGGTACTGCAAACATTTTTATCAAGGTATTAATGTCTTTTTAGTCTTTCTGAATTTGTTTTCCCCTTTCCTTTCTCTCTTGGCAATTTCCCCTTACTGAAATCACTAATATAGTCATTTTGATTGGAATTTCTTGTTCTTTTAGTACCATCTTCTTACCTGTTCAAATCTTCCCACACACTCGTAGTACTCATGCAAGTATATATGCAAAATAACCTTTCTTAGACTTCCATCTTTCTATATGTTGCAATCATTCTCATGCAAGCATATATTCTCCATGTGATATAGTTGGCTTCCAATCTTCACCCATCCTTTGATTTTTGTTTTGAATGCAGAACTTGGACAAGTCTATTGACCACAAAGCATTACATGATACGTTTTCTTCATTTGGCAACATTCTTTCTTGCAAGATAGCTACTGATGGACTAGGCCAGTCTAAAGGCTATGGTTTTGTACAATTTGACAATGAAGAATCTGCTCAAAATGCAATTGACAAATTAAATGGCATGTTGATTAATGACAAGCAGGTATATGTTGGACCTTTCCTTCGGAAGCAGGAAAGAGATGGTGCTTTGGATAAGACCAAATTCAATAATGTGTATGTGAAAAATATTTCTGAGTCTACAACAGATGAAGACTTGAAAACAATTTTTGGCGAGTATGGTGAAATTACTAGTGCTGTAGTTATGAGGGATGCAGATGGGAAGTCCAAGGGTTTTGGATTTGTCAACTTTGAAAATGCTGATGATGCTGCCAAAGCTGTTGAAGCTCTTAATGGAAAGAAGATTGATGAAAAAGAGATGTATGTCGGAAAAGCCCTGAAAAAGTCTGAAAGAGAAAATGAGCGAAAAGCCTGTTATGAGCAAACTTTAAAGGAAGCTGCTGATAAGTTCCAGGGTTTGAATTTATACATTAAAAATTTAGATGATAGTATTGGTGATGAAGAGTTGAAGGAACTGTTTTCAGAGTTTGGTACCATTACTTCATGCAAGGTTTGTGAAACGGTTCTTGTTTTGTGAAACTGTATTCTTGTTCCCTTGATATTTATGATATTGCCTTTTTCCCCCTTGATAACTTTGCAGGTTATGCGTGATCCTAGTGGAATTAGTAAGGGATCTGGATTTGTGGCCTTTTCAACTACTGAAGAAGCATCTCGTGCTGTACGACTGATTTTTTTTCTTTCTTTGGGTGCTCATCTAAATATATGAGGGCATAATCTAATTAGTACATTTATGCATCTACAGCTAGCTGAGATGAATGGTAAAATGGTTGCTAGCAAACCACTTTATGTTGCACTTGCGCAGAGGAAAGAAGAGAGAAGAGCAAGGCTACAGGTAATACCATTGTCCATCTAATTATTTTCCAGCTTGATTATTGTTTTGCATAGTTTTCTATTAGTCTTGTTTGTACTTTAGTAAACAGAAATGTTCTTAGTACTTCTGGAATTTTTGGTTTAATGTTCTTAAACATTTGGGTTTTAAGTGTGTTTATGTTGTGTTATTCCATCTCTTTTTTTTTTCTTTGATTATCCTTGTCCAATACATGTCTGACGCATATTTCCACAGTGTTATGGTTTCTTCCATGGGCTCTCCTAACTCTTGAAAATATTTTATTGTTCGAGTATAAATCAGCAAACTTTCTGATAAACAGATCTTGTGAATCATTGTCTATTTCAATTAGTTTTATCTCATTTATCTATTTCATTTTGTTCAGGCTCAATTTTCTCAAATGAGGCCACTTGCAATGTCCCCTGTTACTCCTCGTATTCCAATGTATCCGTCTGGTGCTCCGGGTCTTGGCCAACAGTTTTTATATGGGCAAGGACCTCCAGCTATCATTCCTCCCCAAGTAATATCTATCTTTACTCTGCATCATCTTTAATTTTACATGCTTGATATAATTTTTTTGTACTTTTTGTTCCTCTTTGTAAGTTGTTAAATTTGTTTGTTTGGATATATGGAATATGGATGATTTGAATTTTTTGAGGATGTCTGAAATATGATATGCTTTTACCCTTGTCATACTTTCTAGGCTGGTTTTGGTTATCAGCAACAACTGGTTCCGGGAATGAGGCCTGGTGGCCCCCCTGTACCAAATTTCTTTGTTCCCATGGTACAGCAAGGTCAACAGGGTCAGAGACCAGGTGGGCGTCGAGGAGCAGGTCCGGTGCAGCAGTCTCAGCAACCAGTGCCATTGATGCAACAGCAGGTAAACTGTATGCATGTGTGTGGGAACCTGTTCTTTATCTTCATGCGTTGGCTGAATTCATTGTACTAATTCTGCCCCCTTTGTTCCAGATGCTGCCCAGGGGACGTGTCTATCGTTACCCCCCTGGTCGTATAATGCCTGAAGTTCCATTATCAAATGTTCCTGGTGGCATGCTCTCTGCTCCATATGAAATGGGTGGGATGCGATTGCGTGATGCTGGTGTTGTGCAGCCCATGCCAGTACCAGCGTTGGCTTCATCTCTTGCAAATGCAACCCCTGAACAGCAGAGAACGGTAAGTCCATTTGTTTATATGGTTTATGTGGCTTCCAGATCTTTATATTTTTGTTGTAACTGATGCCCAGATGCTCGGAGAAAGCTTATACCCCCTTGTGGAAAGGCTGGAGCGTGATTCTGCAGCCAAGGTTACAGGCATGCTTCTGGAAATGGACCAAACAGAAGTTTTGCATCTCCTGGAATCACCAGAAGCTTTGAAGGCTAAGGTAGCCGAGGCCATGGATGTATTGAGGAGTGTTGCTCAGCAACAAGCCAACAATTCAGCTGACCGATTGGCTTCACTATCTTTGAATGATAACCTTGTTTCTTGAGTCTAAAATGACTGGAAATTTCGGTATGGTATCCTGGCTGAGAATTTGCTAGACTCTATATCAACACTGGGCTGTATTAGTCTATTAGGGTTGAAGTTTGGAACCTTGATATTATCCCCCTTTTGGATAGTGTTTTTTTTTTAATATTTGCTAGAACATGGTTTGTTTTTGCTTGGCTTCTCTAGTTTCTATTCCCTTTCCTGGTTGAGAATCGTAGTTTGTTTAATTTCATTGATCCTTTTCTATCATCTTTTCTTTTGGTTCTCAAAACCATCTTTTGCATGCTTTTAAATATTTAGAGTTCAGGTTTAAGTACAAAAATTTGTAGAAGTCTGCTGCTTTAAAACACTGCTTGTCTCGAACGGTGCTGTAACAATTTGGTGATGAGGTAGTTGATGGTTATTTATTTATTATAGATTTAGGGAAATTTTGATGAAAACTTCAAATATAGGGCACTAAAATGGTATTTTGTTTCATAGCTATTAACTAACTATAAAATTGAATAAAAGATAGAATGGGACTAACATTTCAACTTTTAAATAAAAATAATATATATAAAAAATATTGTTAATCGTCATATTTGTAAGATATATAATTTATCAAATGTTTAAGAATATCTATAACGTGGATTTCCTTAAAATCATCCGTATGGATGCCCTATGGAAAGCCGTACTAACTTTAAACTGTTTGAAATGTACCTTGTAACCTACTGTTGTGGTAGATAGTAAATAAATTATGATGAATCTGTTTGACATTGTAGGGTTGCTCTATTTAATTAGCAGCTTGAAAGCTTCATTTTGGGGGGTCAAAGCTTTGATAGAGTACTACTACCACTACTGTCATGTGGTCTTCGGCCAATCAGTCTGAACCCACAGCCATAGAAAACAAGAAGGCTGGGTTTCTCCATCCCATTATGTGGCAATCAAAACCAACTCATTCGTCCCATTTGGTTTTAAATGTGTTGATAAGCCTTTGCAATTTGCCATGTGCATACTATTTATCACTGCATTCAAGACATCCCCCACTCTCTCATATGCTAACAGGGGATGGTCACTTGGTCCTTTGCATAGTTGCTACTTGCTAGTGCCTCACTGGGTCATAATACTTCATAAGCTTTACAGATTTTCAATTAATTGATGGCTGAATCATTCACTCCTACCACCCACCGTTCTGAAACAGTCAAACAGGCTTTAAAAGATTAAAGAAAAATGGTTCTAGGGTGTAAATCACATGATGGCTAACACCTCCCCCTTCCTTACTGGCTTAACCTTTCCCTCAAGAATTGATTACCATCCCATCATTGTAATTACACTGACAGTATAAAAAAGAAATAGGATAACTATTGTGTATGAAATAAAAATACCCCAAGGCATGTGTTGATACCTGTAGAATACAAACACAGAGAAAACACAATGATGAAAATACACACATATACTCCCAAGTCTACCCTACCAATCCATCATGGAATTAGTGCAGAATGTCCAATACTCCAGTCTCACGGTCCTTGCTTATTTCTAAATATACGAAGCGTTGGCATCATATGTAAGGTGGAAGATCTCTCTCTCTCTCTCAAGCAAATGTCATGTTTATAATATTCTCTTCTGAAAATGGAGAATCGTCAATTTTTATCTCATTAATTACAAATTTCAACGAAAGATTACAGAATATGGTTGTATAAGCTGAACCCTTATGTCCAAATGAACACGTTTGTTAAAAAAAAAAGCGGAAGTGAACCAAAGCTATCCCTTTTGAATGGTTTGAAAGAAGGGAATATCAAATAAAAGATAGACATTCAAGCAGTAGAAGCCTAGAAGGTAAGAGGAAAGAGCCCCACCATGATTGAATTATGCAGGGAAAGGACGAAATTTTAAAACAAGTTTGAAAGGGAGGGGTCAAGAAACTTGCATAAACACTCATGAGTTGGGGAGAGGGAGCATTTTGGGTCATTGTATTCACCCCTCTTTTAAGCCAACAAATTATATTCTAGGATGCACCGGTACAAATATAAATCTGAATACAGATGTAAAAAAAAACGATAATTTTTAAAATTTTAAGGTCACTAAGTATAAAACGAATTTTATATTTTAAAAAATATAAAATAAAAATTTATAAATTAAATTATGTGAGCATGACATCACATGTACGGTTATATTTTGTAATTAAATGATGTGAATAAAAAAAAATATATATCATAAAAGTATAAAACATACGAAGATGTATTAAATACGATATACGTCACTATAAATTAAAATACTCTCGCTTCATAGATTTTATTTGCAGTGTATTCCCTGAGTTTCTCCATTTAACATATTCCACCTACAACTACAGGACACAGAATTCAACTTCTTATCCACTACGCAAGATACTGCATAACTTTCTTTCTTCTTCCCAAATCTCACCTACACTTTTCTTTTTAAGAAACAAATTCCATATATGGTTATAATTCCAAAAACAATAAAAACTTTTAAACGTTTAGGGGGTGAAAAAGGCAATAAAATTAAGCGGGGTTAATTCTCTATAAATACTATATTTCCAAAGACACGTTTACATTGAGCAGAGTAACACTTTTACATGTCACGTTCATGTATTTGGAAAAAAAAGTTTTTTTAATCGGAAAATTATTGGGTAAAGAAAGAAAGGTGGCCAAGCCTGGCTCCTCATTAAAGGAAAGGGAGGTAGAGATTGCATGTGGACGAGTTAAAGGGTTTAAAAAGACTCCAAGGGCCTAAAGGGAGGGGAAGGCGGGCAGGTACTTGGCGTGAACGAGATGTCGAGATGGTAACACAACAAACAGAGAGAGTTTTGTGTTTGTGGGGTTTTGCTAAGGATCGCATTGGGATGGGAGACCGATCTTAATTATATTATTTAATTATACATTTGGTTGTAGAGATAGAGTGTGAGGGAAGGGGGTTGTTTTTGTTTATTTATTTTATGCAGAGAGAATAGGGAAGGGAGGGGGAAATCTTTTCAAGGAAAAGAGATATCAGACATTAAAGCTATTCGGTAAGCGCTTAACAAGACAGCTTTGCATAGTTATTGTTGTTGTCTGTTTAAGCATTTGTTTTTCTTTTTTGTTATTCAATTCTTTGTTTGGAAACTGCTCTTATGAGTTATGACCATTACTCACTTTTCTTTTTTTATCTGTCTCTCTCTTTCTGCAGGGTTATTCGGTAAATTACAGCTTAATCTAACTCTTTGTTTCTTGTTCAGAGTATTTCGTTTTATCTTTCATATGTCCTCTCTCTTCCTCCCATTGCTCAAGTGGTGATTTTCCTTTATTTTCTTCTTTCTCTCTTTCCTTTCTTGAGAAGGGAGAGGAGAATAGCTTTAAGACAGCCTTTTTTAACTCTCGTCCTTTGTTTTCTTGTTTAGATTCTTTTAGACCGAGCAAGGTCTTTCGTTTCTACCCGTTAGGTGAGGTATTTGTTCAATTTATGGTCTCTGTTTTTTCTTCTTCTGCTTGATCGGCTGATGATCAGATGACATATGGACGATATGGTCTCTCTTTTTTGTTCAATTTATTTGTTTTGGCTTAAAAAAGGGTGCCTTTCCCCCAAAGTTTTATTTTTATGCCTTTTTTTCAGTTTTCAGAATCTGCATATCTTAAGGTCATTCCTGTTTAAAGTCTATAGCTTTTGGATGTATTTTTACTGGATTTCTTTATCATTGAGGCCGTCTCTAGCTGATCGCAGAGAGATAGTGCTTATAGTTGCTACTTGCTATCTTTGACCTTGGATTATTTATTGTATTTTGTTGCGGTGTTAGTTTTTGTTGTTTTCAGTCTTCTTTACTTACTTTCTGGTGTATGGTGGCGTTGGGTTGGGGTAGGAAGGGACGGGGGTGCTTACTTTTGAGGGAAAACTATAGAGAAATAACAATTGCCGGAATGCCTCTTGTTTATCTGTTCAGTTCAGGCTTCTTTATATGTTTTTCCCCTTTCTTTTCTATGGTGAAGCGTGGATATATGCTGCTAGAGGATGCCCATTATTGTTTGATTTTTGCTCCCCCGTGAATGCTTTATAATTTCCAGATTTATTTTCTTACTGCCCTTTTGTGGATCAATTTTTGTTGACCAAGTTTAGGATGGTGGTTTAAACTTTTGTCATGTATAGATATGTCTAGATATGATGTGTGGATTAAACTTAGGATCACTTCAGATTACAATTTGTTTGGTTATGTTACTTTGCTGCTGCTAGCCACATATTTTGTTATGCTGTCTATTTGTTGTTTTAGTTGCATTGTTGTTAGCCTATGCTACATTGCTACTGGTTGCAGGTTGAGAGACCGCTTGGCTGAACTCGTTAGTGCTTGTTGTGATGCCTATTACTGCATTTGCTTGTAATTTCTGGTTTCTGCTATATTTCCACAGCCTCATAGCATTCTATCATTTCTATTAGATTTAAAGGCAACTGCTTGCCTTTGACGTTCTCTGTCTGTTTTTTTTTTTTGGAAAACATGCCTATACATCTGAGCAGGTCTTTGAAGATTTCTAGAAATATTTGAATGACTTTGCTAACCCGGGTGAATAATTTATCTGCAACTATTGATTTCCTGATGTATGAAGCGGAAAATGTCACTATAAGGCAACCTAATTCGTACTTGATGTATTCTTGCTGTTAGTAATGTGGGGATAGATTGAAACTTATTTAGAATGTTTTGTTGTGTATTTTTATAACTAAGTGCTTTCTCCAAATCATGTTCATCGTTTGCTTGTTTTTCTATTGGCGGCTTAAATTTTGTATTTTAATTTGTTCAGGCCTTCACAATAATTTATTCGGAAGTTCATACAAGGCCTAATGCAGGATCAGAGGGGTATTGTTGGTTCCTTGCCTGAAACCTTATTAGATCATGGGTCTTCATCAAGTAATGCTGCTATAGAACAGCAGGCATGCTGGAATAATAACCGAAGTCCCATTGAAACCAGATTGTCTGATTATTTGCTTTCGACTGACAACATGAATATTGGACATGAGAATTCTATTGCTCGTGAGGATCATGAGCTGGGTCGATTGAGCTTGGGAGAGCCTAGCGCAAGTGGTGCACAGAGTGAGGTAAGTCATAATGAGTGGAAAATGAATCATGGGTGGTCATCTTCCATGAGCGCTTCTGCAATTGCTGGTCCTAGGATAGAAGAGCGGCAGGATGAACAAAATGCTCTATTTGGCCAAAGTTCCCATTCTAGTACTGTTCTCCATGATATCAACTTAAATGCAAGCTTAATGGATAATGATGATGATAGCTGTCAAGTTATAGAACAGTCTAATCTATATAAGCCTAGTGGATCTCAAAATGAGAGGATGTCAACTATTGCTGCTCCTGAATCTTTTCTACATTCTTCTGGAAGTGCTGGGTATGTCATGGGTGATAATAATATAAGACCTGGTTGCCATGCTCCATGCAAAAGAAAGAATCTTGAAGGAAATGTTGGGCAGTCTTCATTGACTGGAAGTTTTAACAACTTTCATCAAGCTGAAAGTAGTGCATGTTGTGGAGTTCCTTCTAGCTTTAGTGTTGGAAGCAGTGTGAATGTATCTGTCCCTTCAGAAGAGGTGCACCCTACACTTGGATCGGATGTAAGAGGGTCAGCATCTGGAAGCATTCATGAACCAATTGTTTTTCCATCTAATGAGGAAGTTCACAGAAATTTTCGTCGTAGAATAAATCCTTCAAGTATGCAAGAACCTATTACTCCAATGTTTTCCACAGGTGATGCAGCGAGGCAGTCTTTTGTTTTGTCTTCTAGGCAGCCATCAATACTTACTCCAACCGATTATTCTCTGGGTTTAAGGTCTGCACCAGTGGCAGATGGTGCAAGTGCACAAAACCCAAATGGCGTAAATCATGTTCAAAATTTTCCGCGGGATGTTCCACCAACTAGGTGGAATGGAGATACTGGTTCAAGAATTGGCAGTTCAAGTTCCAACTTATCTGGGGATAGAGATGATGTACCACATGAGGGGCCTCAATCAAGAAGCATGACTAGAAACCTAATAGATCATCCTATGTTTGTTCGTGTACCGGATTTGAGAACTATTGTTAGAAATCCAACAAATCGAGGTTTAGACACTGGAAATACAAGTGTTCCCAGAAATGTTGCTTCTACATATCGCGGTGGCTCAAGTTCTGATACCAATGTATCATCTGCTCCTGCTCCCACATGGGTTCCTCGTCCCAACCCACCATCCCAACGATACCCACGGAGATTGTCTGAACTTGTTCGTCGGTCTTTGATGGCTTCCCATAGTGTTGAACCTAGAGGCCATGTCAATCATTCCCCTCTTGTTTCAGGACTTTCTACTTCTCCACAAGAGATGCTGCTTTCATCTGGTGTAGCTAATCAGGGCCACCATCGGCAATACCCTAGGCCAGTGTCATGGTTGGAAAGACAAGATGTTGGTTTGGTTGGAATTCCCCATTCATTGCGAACTTTAGCTGCTGCTACTGAAGGAAGAAGCAGGCTTCTTGCGTCTGAGGTTTTCTCTATAACTGCATTTTTTTTCTTATTAGTACTTGGTTTGCTTTCAATCTTACTATGTGGAATGACAAATAACTGTCATAGGTAAAGGAGAAACTTATCTTTTCTTGCATGATGATGCAATGCTAATTGTGGAGAACATGTGCATACTATATTGGTTTTTTCCCTAGTTGCTTTTATTTGAAAGAAATGCTAATGAACATTGTTATCAAACATGTGCACCAGTGCTATGAATCATGCATTCATTTGTGTCCCTCAGTCTTTATTTTGATCACACAAGAGAAAAGGTTTACCTTGTAAAGTCTTTGTTTTAGCTGTGCACAAGATATTTTGCCAACATCAAATGCTCTTCTATAAAAAGGCCTCTACTGGATCTGACAGCTTGTTATGGTGCAGATTCGCCATGTCTTGGATCTCATGCGAAGGGGTGAGAATTTGCGTTTTGAGGTAATGTTTCTGATATTTATGTTGTTTGATGTAGTTCTGTCTTTGCCAATAGACTTGTGGAAGCAAAAAAAAAAAAAAAAGAATTCCATTTTTTATTGTTCATTTGTTCATTGGACAAGTGTTGCTTATGGATGAGAATTTATTTATGATCTAACACTGTCGTTCTCTTTCCAATTCTACTTGTCTCACAGGATGTTTTGATCCTTGATCAATCTGTATTTGTTGGGATAGCCGATATTCATGACCGGCATAGAGATATGCGTCTTGATGTTGATAACATGTCATATGAGGTAATATCTATATGTATCCTTTGGATCTAATATCCTTTACGGGTGTGGAAATTCTCATTTTAGATTGTTTTGTGGTTAATAGGAGCTGTTGGCTTTAGAAGAGCGCATTGGTAATGTAAGCACAGGGTTGAGTGAAGAAACTATTTTAAACCGTCTGAAGCAACGAACGTACACTAGTACATCAGGAGCTCAGTTAGAAGCAGAACCATGTTGTATTTGTCAGGTAATGAATTTCCCCATATGTGGTCTCTTTTCTGATTCTATGAACCCCCTTAAATTATTGTTTACTAATATGCAGGAAGAATACAATGATGGAGAAAATCTAGGGACACTGGAATGTGGCCACAACTTCCATGCTGATTGCATTAAACAATGGTTGATTCAAAAGAACTTATGCCCTATTTGTAAAACAACAGGTCTTACTAAATGAGACTGTGTGTTGTCTTGGGGCAACTAGTTCCTTCTTGGGTAAGCGCCTTCGACTCTGTCGACATAACGCCAGCCTTTTCAAAAGTCTTCAATCCGAGAAAAGCCATGGCAATTGTAATTCAATTGCCAGAGGCATTAGTACTTCTAATTATGCCAAACAAAGCAATCTTCTGGGTGGATGACACATGTTTGAAGCACTGGAAACTGAAAGCTAATTTCTACATTCTTCATTCTATCATTTGAACTTGCACTATTAGTTTTATGTATGAATCGTTAGCCCATTGGTGACATGGCGACATAGATTATCGATCACCTTTAAAGTTTGTGGGAAAAAGAGAGGTTTGGTGGTTCAATGGTAAACTCAAGACCTGAATTATTTCAAGAACTCTTAATTATGGAGGTTTGAAATGTCAAAGAATCAACAATCTCATATTGTAGTTTGTTAAGCGGTCTGGTTTGTTATTTCCTTGTACAAAATGTGGTAGGGGAAGATTGTCAGAGAAGTGGTGATTTTAACACCAACCTTCAACATGAAAATGGAAATGCCGACATCAAATGCAGGTTTCGAAGCAACCACCATATTTAACATAGGCTAGACAACAAGCTAAAGCCTATATTGTTTGAGTTGTTAACCATCGTTATGTTTAGCTGTTGATTTTTAGGTGCCGTTGACAACTCAAACAAAACAATATATAGGCTTTAGCTTGTTGGCTAGATAGAAGATCATAATTTGGTTTAAAAACAATAAAAATCCAATATTAACAAATAAGTTTTTTAAAAAAATTTAAAAGGTTCAGTTCCTTATACATCTTTGAGAATAAAATATGTTGGATGTTATCAAAATTAGGTGGTAAAATCGAAATAAATATAAAAAAGAGGGGCCTAAGAAGAAAATACTAAAATTCTGATTGTCATTCCATGGGTTGTTTCTACAATCACATGGTAAACAGATTGGTCATCTCCTACGTTGGTCACAATCCTGGTAAAGTTCTTTACATTTGGAGTGCCTGCACTAAACATGGCAACAAATGATGGGTAGTTTATATCAGTTGTCTCTTGACTGCAGGTCCATTGGCTTTGTCTAAGAATAGCTTTCATCTGTCTGTCATTGTAGCCTAGGCCACATAAGAAATCAACATAACCTTGCCAATCTATGTCATAGATGAGTCCAGGATCCATGGCTTTGTTTGGATTGATATGACCTGCCCCATAATCTAGAGGTGTTAAGGGTTCCATGGCTCGGTCTGTCAAAGTAGTTCCATTGTTGTTAGTGGTATATGCAGTGGTCATCAAGGCTGATCGGATAGCTGCTGGGCTCCATTCAGGGTGAACCGCTTTAAGCAAAGCTGACACTCCAGCAACATGAGGGGCTGACATTGATGTGCCTGAATATAATGCGTAATCTGAGGCCAAAAAATAATTATCATAATATTGAACTGGGATTATTGGTGGGATTGCAGCCAATATATCGACCCCTGGAGCAATAATATCTGGCTTTAGAATGTTCGGGTTAATGGGGTCTGGTCCTCTGGAAGAAAAGCCACCCAGTTGTGGTGCTGGCTTTGTGCCGAAACTTGTGAGCACAAATCTCATGATTTTTACACTCGCATCATCAGCTGCCTCTGTAGCGTACCTTTTGATCAATGCACCATAAGAAGTTGGTAAAATCAGGTTTGGGTAGTTGTTGTCAGCGGTATCATAAAGATAAGGGGTCCAATCTGAGATGAATATTCCTGCAGTTGCATTAACTCTGTTAAGCTCTTCCATTTGTTCGACAGTGTCCGTACTGTCACTGTTATCACAGAGGACCACCTTTCCATAGATTTCACTCTCATTCAATGCTCCACTTTTGCATATTGTTTTGTTGGAATCACCTTTTCCATAGTACAAAGGTGTGTCTATAATTAAAACACGGTTTGGAAACTCTGATAGTCCTTCAAATGTTTGATCATTTCCTAAAGTTACCGATGCAATGAAACTTCGATCAATTGTCCCAGCCCCAACAGTTGTAATCCATGGTGCTGCATTGTGTGTAGTATTTGGAGAACCATCATTCCCAGCAGTGCAAATGACAGCAACCCCCTTCTGTACCGCTGAAAGAGAAGCAATGGCTATGGCATCTCGGAAATAAGGTTTCTGCTTAAAACCTAGAGATATTGACATGATGTCAACGCCATCTGCTATTGCTTGATCCATAGCAGCTAGAACATCACTTTCTCTCATAGTTCCTCCGGGTACTTTGTACATAGCAACATGTGCACGTGGTGCAATACCACGGGCTACACCTTTTGCATATCCGAATTGACTTGCACCTGGTACATGATTACCTGCGGCTGTTGATGTTGTGTGTGTTCCATGTCCCAAAAAGTCTCTTGGTGAATGATCTTGCGAGTCTAATTCACCGGCAGCCTGCTTGCCTTTGAAAAATACTTGAGCACCAATGAGTTTTCTATTGCAAGGAAAAGGATTGATTGTACTATCCTGGCACTTTCCCTTCCACCTCGTAGGAACAGGTGGCATTCCTTTTTCATTAAAGCTTTCGCTCTCAGGCCAAACTCCCGAATCAATCAGCCCTATAATGACACCTTCGCCATACGATGATGCATTCCACAATCCAGAAGAATGCGTCAACCCCAAGAATTGAGGGGAGTGTGTGGTGAACAGTTTGCCAGATTCCTCCTTGTGTAAGGCAATATGAGCGGGAGATTTCTTGATTTCTGATGCTTGAGATGGCGTCAGCCTAGCACTGAACCCATGCATGACATGGTTGTAAGAGTAGAGTAACATGTCTTTGTCATGAATGGGTTGTGATAACGCTCGTAGGATGGCACGGTGCCAAGCTTCATGGGTCAAAAAGGATGAAGGTTTAAGTGAATGGTCCACATGGACTATGTATGTGTTGTATTCTTCAGGTTCTGACATTGCATTGTTGATCCCAAGCAACAAAACCAGTAAAAAAGACAGACCGAAAATGTAGTAATAACGGGAAGACATCTTTCTAGCCTTACAGATAGGCTAATAGCTAGCTAGACTAAGAAGATCTACGTCTGATGATTATTTATCTCGCGCGCACACACATATATATGTGCGTGTGTGTATGCTTTTCAGAAATGAAACAAAACAGAACATAAACGTCATAACGTTAAATCCAACTAGTTTTTGTCTCCATGTTCTTATAAGTGTTGATTTCTACTAAGCTGTGCTCATTGATGTTAGCTTCAATCTTGTATGAATCCGGCAGAATATTTGTTAGGCTTTTCTGCCATTATCTCAGTTTTTGTTGGTTATGCCTATTAGTTTCCAACTGATTACATATATATACATTTGAAGGTTTTCTAGATAACACTGCATCACTTGTTCAACTGCATCTGCTCGGCCTTATCCTAGATGACAACGTGGGTGACGGCCATGCCTGAAATTATCATATTCTCACTTCAATTAGACTTGTTGAATAGTATATTTTATTGATATTGATCCTTTTCTAACATCGAACCGTTCTGCGTGTCGTGCAGCAATTAAAGAGCCAGCCAGAAGCTGTTGACTGGTGACTAATCCTTACCGTTTACTTTAAAGAGCCAGCCAGCCAGCAATTAAAGACCCATTCCTGATTTACTTTAAATTTGATTTCTTGAGTTTTAACCCCCGAATCTGTTCTTTAATTCCTTTTCGTCACCATTGCTCAAATCAGTCACCTTTCCTTTTAATTTTTGACCCCTGTAATTTTTTATTTACTTTATTTTAGACCATTTCCAGTAACAAATATTTTCAATATTATCTTATTTATTCTGATCAGTTTTGAGTATATTTTTCATTTATTTAATTTTATGTTTTTGGGTTTTGTTCTTTTTATTTCATATATTTACATGTCTTTACTTTCATTTGTTTTTGACACACTTGTATACCTTTTTATTATGCTTCACTTTATTTTTTTTATGTAACATAATTACAAATTTGTGATATATTTTATTTTCTTGTTTTTATTTTATATCTCATGTATTTACTATTTACTTACATGTCATATTGTGCTTCACATGTTAACATGTTCAGTAACGGAACCAAGATTTGAGGTTGAGGGGGCAAAACATAAATATTTAGAAAAAGAAGGAACAAATTCCTAAAAAAATTATTTTTAAAAGAATTTAAATAAGGGGACAAAAAAAAATCGGGGCGGGGTGATTACCCCACCCATAAGGTTGCTCCGTCCCTGAGCATGTTAATGTGTTTGTAGTGTTGAACTCAAAGTAAATAATTATCTGTTGTTGTTTTTAGTATAGGATTCCTTTGTTGATTTGTTTAGTTTGCATGTTAGTAATCTTGTATGTTCATCCTATGTTCACGATTTTATAATTATTTGCATGCTATATTTGTATTCCATTCACGTCACGTGGCTTTTAATGAGTGGTCCATGTTGTTACTATTTTCATTTGTATAGTTTGCATGGAATCTCCATAGATGTTTTGAGTTTATCCATTTTTATGGTTACTTATATTTGATTATGCTTTGTTTTATATAATTTAAATGTTTAGTGTATAATACGTTTTGGTATACATTGCTTCCTTTAGATAATTTATGTTTGTACATAATAGAATTCATTCATTTGTATAGGTTGTAATTCAAATCATCAAATCATTAATTAATGTGATGTCTCTTTTATTCAGTCGTAACGGACCTGACGTCAGACGTAATAGAGGCGTTGTATGTGTTTACCTTC
Source organism: Abelmoschus esculentus (assembly GCA_035048815.1). Classification (NCBI taxonomy): domain Eukaryota; kingdom Viridiplantae; phylum Streptophyta; class Magnoliopsida; order Malvales; family Malvaceae; genus Abelmoschus; species Abelmoschus esculentus. The sequence goes on from JAUCBN010000010.1 coordinate 4,558,894, forward strand.
GAATAAAGAAACGTTTAAAATAAATTCGAATTTATAATTAAATACCAACTTGATTGTCATTTTAATTTGAAATGTTTAATATTAAATAAGGCGTAAATATTTTTAAGGTATTAATTTTGGGCGGTTTGGAAATGCTAACCCTGTTTTTAACTGTAACCGACTCCCGAACCCTTTTAATTTTGAATCTCTAATTTTACGGTGTCCGATCTATCAAAGTGACCGGTGACGACTCCAATCGTTTTTCTAAATTATTTGCTTAATAAATTTAATTCGTTTTCCAAACATTTTAAAATTATTTTGTAAACCATCTTCCCTAAACATTTTTCAAATATCTAACCCGTTTTCTCAATCAATTTCTAACCATTTTTTTAGTTTCCTAATATTTTAAATTGCTTTTCAAATCATCCCCAATTAAATTTTCAATTGTTTTTCCACTTATTTTTTTCAAATCATTTTTTATTTTTTTTAATCCTTAATCCTAAATTTTTAAAACCTAATTCTTTTGTTAATCTTTAATCCCTAATTTTTTCAAATTTCCTCTTTTCCTAAACTTTTAACCCTAATTTGAATTCTTCCTCAAAATCTCAATTTTTTCCAAATCCTAAGTTCTTTTTAATTTCCCAAATTCCATATTTTTCCAATCCCTCCCTAGACCTAATTTTATAATTCTCTTTCTTTTAAATTAAATTCCTCAATTTTTTAAAAATATTTTAATATTTCAAAACCTAATTCTTAATTTTTTTCTTTTTTAAAATAGCGAACTTCATCCTATTAAACCCAAAATTCCAATTTTAGGGTCGCTACAATATCGAACTAAGAAACTGAAAACATCATTTGTCTTCTAACCAGAACATTATTCTCACATGAATCTTCAAGATAAACGATCACATGTATTGATCAGCCACTTTGCTAAGGATTTCGGTTAGGAATTCAGGACCACAACAGGACTTGCAACTATGTGTCCATTTTGATCAACCCACTTTAGATAACCGTAGGTCACCGGAGGAATTTTCCCGTACGTTTGCACGCTCACAACAAAGTTTTGCTTCTGGTATTTGTTTGTGAAGGTTAGGGTGGTTGGCTCTACTCGGATCATCATTCCATACGTTGTTTCCACGACAGCGTGGTAAACTGATTGGTCATCTCCCACGTTGGTCACAACTCTGGTAAAGTTCTTTACATTTGGAGAGCTTGCGTTAAACATGGCAACAAAAGATGGGTAGTTTACGTCGGTTCCCTCGTGGCTGCAGTTCCATTGGTTTTGTCTGAGGATAGCTTTCATTTCGGTGTCATTGTAGCCTAGGCCACATAAGAAATCAACGTAACCTTGCCAATCTATGTCATAGATGAGTCCAGGATCCATGGCTTTGTTTGGATTGATATGACCTGCGCCATAATCTAGAGGTGTTCCGGGAAGGTTAGTGGTTTGGTCTGTCAAAGTAGTTCCGTTGTTGTCAGTGGTGTATGCAGTGGTCATCAAGGCTGATCGGATAGCTGCTGGACTCCATTCAGGGTGAACCGCTTTAAGCAAAGCTGTCACTCCAGCAACATGAGGGGCTGCCATTGATGTGCCTGAATATAATGCGTAATCTGAAGCCAAACCATAGTTGTCTAATTGTTGAACTGGGATTGTTGGTGGGATTGCGGCCAACACATCGACCCCTGGAGCAATAATATCTGGCTTTAGAATGTTCGGGTTAATGGGGTCTGGTCCTCTAGAAGAAAAGTCAGCCACTTGTGGTGCTGGCTTTGTGCCGAAACTTGTGAGCACAAATCTCATGATTTTTACACTCGCATCCTCAACCGCCTTTGTAGCATACTTTTTTATCAAAGCACCAGAAGAAGGTGGTAAAATCAAGCTTGGGAGGCTGAGTTCACCGATATCGTAAGGGACCCAATCTGAGATAAGTATTCCTGCAACTGCACCATTCCTTGCAAGCTCTTCCGCTTGCACAAAAACGTCCGTGCTGTTATTATTATCACAGAGGACCACCTTTCCAAAAACTTCACTCTCGTTCAATGCTCCAGTGCGACATAATGCTTTGTCAAGATCACTTTTGCCATAGTACAAAGGTGTATCTATAACTAAAACACGGTTTGGGAACTCTGATTTTCCTTCAAATGTTTGATCGTTTCCTAAAGTCACCGTTGCAGTGAAACTCCGATCAAGTGTTCCTGCGCCAACCGTAGTAATCCATGGTGCTGCATTGTGTGTAGTATTAGGTTCTCCATCATTTCCAGCGGCGCAAACAACAACAATCCCCTTCTCTATCGCTGAAAGAGAAGCAATGGCTATGACATCTTGAAAATAAGGTGTCTGCTCAAAACCTAGAGATAGTGACATGACGTCAACACCATCTGCGATTGCTTGATCCATAGCTGCAAGAACATCACTTTCTACGATATATCCTCCGGATGAGACTTTGTACATAGCAACATGTGCAGCTGTTGCAATCCCCCGGGCTACACCGTGTGCATATCCGAACTGACTTGCACCTGGTACATGGTTACCAGCGGCAGTTGATGATGTGTGTGTTCCATGTCCCAAAAAGTCTCTCGGTGTGTCATCTGGAGAGTCTGATTCACCGGCAGCCTGAGATCCTTTGATAAATACTTGCGCACCAATGAGTTTTCTATTACAAGGAAAAGGATTGATTCTGCTATTCTGACACTTTCCCTTCCACCTTGTAGGAACCGGTGGCATTCCTTTTTCGTTAAAACTTTCGCTCTCAGGCCAAACTCCCGAATCAATCATTCCTATAATGACACCTTCACCATAAGATGATGCATTCCACAATCCAGAAGAATGCGATAACCCCATGAATTGAGGGGAGTGTGTGGTGAACAATTTGCCGGATTTCTCCTCGTGCACGGCAATATATGCACGAGATTTCTTGATTTCTGATACTTGAGATGGCGTCAGCCTAGCACTGAACCCATGCATGACATGGTTGTAAGAGTAAAGTAATACGTCTTTGTCATGAACGGGGTTTGACAACGACCTTAGGATAGCTCGGTGCCAAGTTTCATGAGTCATAAAGGATGAAGGTTTCAGTGAATGGTCCATATGGACAATGTATGTCTTGTAATCTTCGTGTTCTGACTTCGCATTGTTGATTCCAAGCAACAAAACCAGTAAAAAAGAAAGAATGAAATGATGGTAATTGCAGAAACTCATTTTTCTAGCCTTACAGATTGGCTAATAGCTAGGCTAGAAAGATCTATGTCTGAAGGTTGCCGTATCATTCCCACCCACCCACATATATATAGTGAAACAAAAGACGACATGAACTGCATAACGTTAACTCTAACCTTGTGTGTCTTGATTTCTCCATACCGGTTCCTTTTATGTATTGATTTCTCCAAAGTTCTGCTAACAATGTCAGCTTCAACCTTGTACGAGTCGCGTCGAATTTTTTGTTGCTTCTGCTTACTAGTATCTCAATTATTTGTTCCTATGCTTATGTCTATGGATGTAAAATGTACTTGGATTTTTCATTTTATCTCATACGAATACAGCTAGACCAATAACGCCATAATATTCAACCTCCTAAACGTAAACATCATAAGATTTGAAAATTACTGGGCTACGGGACGGTTGGTTATGCCCTTCCTTTGGGGGATGATGATCCACATGTAGGATCAACCTCCTGCTACTAGCCTTCAAACATTTTTTAATAAACTATAATAATTATAGTTGCATATGTTCTAGAGTGTACTCTCAATCATTGAATATTGACCGCTTAATCATTGTGCTATATTACTGGTGCTCGAACCTGTGACCTCCAAAAACAATAACCGTCCTCTTAACTACCGAGGCAAAAATATTTGCGCTGCCTTCAAACATTTAAATTATGACATAGTAATATTATCTATGTACAAGCAATAAATTTAGAATGAACATTTTAAAATTCTTTTGAAAGTACAATATTTTCTTTTCCAAATGAAATCTCCTGGCATATGATGATATCTTCTTTTGGTCCACTCTCCTCTGTCACATTGTCTAACACTATATAATACAATTTCTTTTGGTTACATAAGGCAAGACGAATTGTAGAGCGTTAAATCCAACTCAGTTTTGGCTCCATGTTTGATTTCTCCTAAGTTTTGCTGATCAGTGTTAGCCTCAACCTTGTATGAAGCCGGCAGTGTTCCTCTGTCATTATTGTATTAGCTTTTGTTTGGTTATGCTTGTTATTAATTTTCAAATATTTAAACTACGATGGTGATGCGTTTTGAAATAATATCGATATAAACAAGTGTAAAATTATAGATATAATATAATTGTCTTTTAATTAAAGTTCTTTGGATAATTTTTAGATCGTATGGTTTAAAATTTAAGTCAAGAAAGGAAGAAATAAAGGAAAAAAACATAGAAGCAAATAATGTATAAAAGTTGATCCATCTCTCTACATGATGTGACTTGATTTTGATTGCCAACACGTTCTTGATAATGCCATGAAGGTACTGTTTAATCCTCGAGAGTGACAGAAATTGACATGATTTAATGGAAAACGTTCTTGAATCTTGACTTCTAAGTTCGGGTTTTTTCACTTTCTATTACCTCAGTCAGATATATATAAGAAAAGCATAGCATCCGCTTTGTTTGTCTGGGAAAATATGGGTTTCCTTAATGGTATTGGTATTTGTCATATGAAATGTCTGTGTTTCCTTTTTCTTACTTGTCTATGGTTCACTCTCCGTATACATGCATTTTCAGCAACGACATATATTGTCAATATGGACAAGTCCTGTATGCCCAAAGTCTTTCCTACTCATCTTAGCTGGTACTCCTCCATTGTTGAGTCTCTGAAATCAACAAACAACCCTCATTCCTCACCGTCTCTCATCTACTCTTATGATAGTGGAGCTCATGGTTTTAGCGCTCTTCTATCGGTTAATGAGCTAGAAAAACTGAAAATGTCCCCGGGATTTGTCTCGGCTTATCCTGACAGGTCTGCCACGGTCGATACAACTCATACCCCTGAATTCTTGTCTCTCAACGCTTACTCCGGGATATGGCCTGCTTCAAACTATGGAGAAGATGTCATCATTGGTGTTATTGACTCCGGCGTTTGGCCGGAAAGTGAGAGCTATAAAGATGATGGCATGAGTCCAGTTCCATCCAGGTGGAAAGGCAAGTGCGAGGAGGGCCAGGAATTCAATTCCTCCATGTGTAACAAGAAGTTAATTGGTGCCAAGTACTTCAACAAAGGTGTGATTGCAGCAAATCGTGGAATTAACATAAGCATGAATTCTGCTAGAGACACTATTGGTCATGGGACACATACTTCCTCCACTGCAGGCGGAAGCTATGCAGATGGAGTATCATTTTTCGGTTATGCTGAAGGCACTGCAAGAGGTATTGCCCCGCGCGCCAAGTTGGCTATGTACAAGGTCCTATGGGACGAGGGACGCTACTCGTCTGATGTTCTTGCAGGTTTGGACGAGGCTATTCATGATGGTGTCGATGTGATATCGATATCTATGGGGTTCGATGGAGTGCCATTGTACGAGGATCCTATTGCAATTGCTTCATTTGCTGCCATGGAGAAAGGTGTGCTTGTCTCGTCATCAGCAGGGAACGCTGGGCCATATTTAGGGACTTTGCACAATGGAATCCCATGGGTCCTGACGGTAGCAGCTGGCACCATAGATCGTTCTTACGCAGGAATTGTGTATCTAGGAAACGGGAAAACCATCACCGGAAAGACCTTGTTTCCAGCCACTGCTATAGTGCAAGACCTTGCTTTGATTTACAACAAAACTTTATCAGCATGCAATTCAAGCGTTTTATTATCTAACTCCCCAGGTGGGATCATCATATGTGACAATACCGGTTCCTTGTACACTCAAATATCAGAAATCACAGTGTCAAGGGTGAAAGGAGCAATCTTTATTTCAGATGAACCTGAACCATCCAGTATGCCCTGTCCTGGTGTCGTGATTAGCACTGAGGATTCATCTGCTCTTATCAAATATGTCAGAAGTAATAAGAATGCTAAAGCTAGCATTAAGTTTCAACAGACCATTCTAGGAACCAAACCTGCACCAGCCGTTGCCTCTTACAGTTCAAGAGGTCCATCACCGAGCTATCCCAGCATCTTAAAACCAGATATAATGGCACCCGGTTCTCTTGTCTTGGCGGCATATAATCCCAACAAGTATGCCGCTTCAATAGGGGGCTATATATTCTTATCTAGTAACTACACTCTGCTCTCCGGAACATCCATGGCTTGTCCACATGCTTCAGGTGTAGCCGCTCTCTTGAAAGGGGCACACCCTGAGTGGAGTGCAGCGGCTATAAGGTCTGCCTTGGTGACTACTGCAAATCCATTAGATAACACTTTGAAACCGATCAGAGACAATGGTGATGTCAGTTTATCTTTTGCTTCACCTTTAGCAATGGGAGCAGGCCAAATCGATCCAAATCAAGCACTGGATCCGGGTTTGATCTACGATGCAACCCCACGAGACTACGTGAATCTTATGTGCAGCATGAACTTCACTCAGAAACAAATCATGACCATCACAAGATCGAAGAGCTACAATTGTTCCAACCCATCTTCTGATCTTAATTACCCATCTTTTATTGTTTTATACGATCCTAACATCTCAAAAACTACAGTCAAAACATTTCACAGGACAGTAACAAATGTGGGAACAGGTTCTGCAACTTACAAGGTTAAGATAGTGCAGCCTAAGGGTTCAACCATTACTGTCTCGCCTGAGACATTGGTCTTCAGCAAAACATATGAGAAACAAACCTTTAGTGTAACTATAAAATACAGTAGTAACAATAGAGGGGAAGTTCCATTTGGTGAAGTTGTTTGGATAGAAGAAAATGGAAAACACAAAGTTAGGAGCCCTGTTGTGGTGTCACCTGTGGTAAGTTTTTAAGGGGGTGGGTGGGTCCCTACAGGCTTGATTATTACCAGTAAGATTTATGTCCAAGTAGAATGATATATTATAAATCAGTTATTTTTTAACAGTATTATAAGTTAATATATGTTATAATGGTTACGATACTGTTTGTTATAGAGTATACTTTTAATCATTAAACATTAATTGTTTAATTACTATAATATCATTACTGATATTCGAGCCATGACTTTCAGAACAACAACCAATCGCATGTAAAAATTAGCGAGTCTTTCTGGAGAATGATAAGATAAACGCAAGGCATGAAATTAAATAAATAAATAAATATAAAATTAAAGATAATAAATTAAATAGACACATATATCGAATATAACAAGAACATCGTGACAACAAAATGAAATGATTGAATTGGAAATGAATATAAAACAGTGCTGAAAATTAATTAAAATGAATGAAATTCGAAAACAAGGGGAAATATTAAACAAAATAAAAAACAGGGGGTAAAAGGTGGAATATTGGATTTGATTAAAAAGCTAAAGGAAATTTAAGGGACCAAAAGACTGATTAGACCACTGAAAATCGAATTAAATCTGAAATATGGACAAAAATGAAAACCATCTAAAATTTTCAAAAACAAAGGACGCACTTTAAAAAATAAAAAAAAAAAAAGTTTCGAGCGTATTTAAATCAGAGCGGAGGTTCTTAAAGTGTTATTAACCCATTTTTTCTTTGTTAAAAACCAGCTAAAGAAGGACCCTTTCATATTTTTTTAAATATCTCCCAAATATAGAAAAAAATGTTATATTTATTATAGGAGAATAATCCTAAAAATAGTAAAATATTATTATACTTATTATTATATTTATCATTTTATCAATTTGAACTTTTTACCTTTAAAAGTAAATAAAAATGTTATTAAATTGCACAACAAAATTTCAGTCATGTATGTTTACCTTTTATCGATTAAAATGATAAAAATGTAAATATATGAAATTAAAAAATTATTTCACTTTTATAATAAACTAGTTGTAAATTTGTATAATAGTTAAAAAAACTTTAATTTTTAAACAAAATAATACAAAAACTCAAAACAAAAAAATAAAAATTAAATTAAATTTTTAAGTATCATAGAGATTCTTTACCTATTTGAACAAAACTCGAATCGACTCGAGGCGAAAATACTCGATTCGTTTTAATTTGACTCAAAATTTTATAGTCTCGATTTGTAAAAATTTAAATAAAGTTTGAGTTGTAAAATAAAAATTTGAATAACTCAAAATTTTTAGTAATTAAAGAATTTATTTATAAGTTTGAGACAAATTTCTCAATTTTTTTATGATATATATACATTGATATATAAAAATATAAAGAAATATCGTTACATATAAAATATATATATATATACACATATCTTATATGATAAGAGAAAGTCGTTTAAATTAAAATAAAATCATATTATAACATGATTAATATGTACAATTAAATATTTATAGTAATTAGAAAATTCGACTCGATTCGACTCGAACTGAAAATTTTCAAATAAAATTTAAGTCGTAAAATATAACTCGTCAATTTAAATAACTCGAAATTTTTTAACTCGATTCGATCGAATACTTACCCCTAATTTAAACCGCACAAAGTAGAACTTGTTATTGAAGACCGCAGAGGGTATTCTCTGAGCAAGGTATCATCCCACATGAAGGCACGTGTGGGAAGAGCCGAAGAGATCACCGTCCTCGTCAGTCTGATAAAAAAGATTGAGAGGGTGACCCACAAATAGACAATTGGTTTCACAGCTCCCTCACGCACAAAGTAGATTCAAACAAATCGTCAAAATCCACGGGCGTAATACTTTTTTTTTAAATTGCTCTCCACCGAAGAAAACAAAAGAGTAAATACAATGTAATATAGGTTACTTAATAAATAATATTTATCTAAAAAATTAATAATAAATATTATTTTTAAGATACATTTTAATTATTTAATTAAAAATTTGTTATTATATTTTTTTATGGGTAAAGAAGCATACACGCTTATGCCTCGTTAAAAAACCTCCTTAAACCTAAATGGAGGAAAAAGAGTGCACAAGCAAGTCCTTACAAGATCAGCGCCACAAACGGCTACAAGAAAACAAGACATTAATCTGAGACCAAATCAGCATGGATTAGCTGAATAACCTCACTAAGTAGTGTACTATAAATACATAATCCAATCGGTTTACCTCTCATCATCCTAGCAAGACAATCCGCAACCATGTTTAGTTGTCGACTCACCCGCCTCACTTGCACCTCCCATCGCCTATCAAGCAAATCATACACCAAATCCACAATCGTTGCACCATGTAAGGCCTTGGTATTTTGATGACAAATATCTACCGCTTGACCATTGTCGGATTCAACAATTACTCTACGAAAACCATACTTCTATGCATGGACCAACCCATCATGTATTGCCCATAATTCAGATAACAAAACCGAGCAAATCCTAATACTACGCCCGAAGCCAAATAACCATTCACCATCCGCACCACGAATGACACCCGGTAGAAGCCATATCCGTCGCGCCACCAACTTCCCCATCCACGTTGACCTTAACCCACCTCTGATCTGGGCAACCCCATTGTTGTGTTGGAGCATTTGGACCACGCAATACACTCGAAACAGGCAAATAACTCTGCACATCGTTTGCTAGCCTCTGGCCGACTATCGTTATATCTCATTTCATTACGTTGTCTGGGTCAAACACACGCAGGCATCGTTGCTACTATAGCAACCAACAACCGATCGCGAACTTTACCCCCCAATCTGTTATGTTTCGCGCAAAGCCGTATCGCTCCTGCAAATTACTGATAAACTATGCATCAAAATCCATGTTCAAAAATGAAACCAATAAGCTCGGATTAATCCATTGCCTCCATAATCGATGAGCCTCTCCATAATCCTTGAGCACATGCGCTAATGTTTCCAGCCCCGCGTGACACACAGGGAAAATACCCGATGATGATAGATGCCTCCTAACCTTTTCGGCGTTGTCAAGAGTTTACCCTGCAATGCTAACCAAAGGAAAACCTGGATGCGATGAGGTAATTTCATATGCCATAACCACGACCAACTAGGCAAACCCGAGTCACCCTAAAACTTCATTAAGTAGGCATAAACAGACTTGGTAGTGAATTGACGGTCGCCTTCCACCGCCATCCTGGTCGATCAGGCCCTAAAGCAACGTGAGGTGGTGGTGATGATGCTATTCACTGCACCAAATGTAATGGAAGACACTTCAATAACGATTCACAATTCCACTCGCCATTTGCCACAAGCATTGTTGCAACCGGTTGAGCGCGATATGGCACATTAGATCCAATACTATCACGAATTTTGTCCCTATTATCTAGCCATATGTCATCCCAGAAGTCAGTCTTCCATCCGTTCCGAATATTCCAACATAAACTCTCACGCACCTCATCCTACACACTACTCAGTCCTCTCCACAATCTTGATGCTACAGGTTTAGCGATAGTATCCGGAATCCCTAGCGGCCATCTGTACTTGCCCTTCAAAACCTTAACCCAAAGTTTATCCTCATCACATATTAATGTCATTTCGAGTTTCATTAACAATGCCTTATTCTGACACTCAAGATCTTTAAAACCCATCCCACCATTGTTCATAGGTTTTTTCATCGTATGCCAATTAACGAGTACCATAGAATTATTATCACCTTTAACACCCCAGACAAACCTACGGATTTTCTTTTCCAATTCATCACACACACTCTTTGGCAATTTGGTCGTCTGCATAGCATATATCGGTATAACCTATAAGACTGCTTTAGCAAGAGTTATTCTCCCTACTAAAGAAAGAGACTTCGCCACCCAACCAGCAAGCCGTTGCTCCACCTTATCAATCAAATATCTATAGGTCTCCTTTGTAACTCGACTATGTAAAAGGGGAACTCCAAGATATCTTCCTAAATTTGTCACCTCCTCATAGCCAATGACATGTGCAATAGTAGATCGAACATAAAAATACGAGTCTTCCACATGCTAACTTTATGCCCAGAACAATCACAGAAACATCGTAAAATATTTTCTATCAACTCCATCTGTATTGTTGTTACCTCCGCAAACATAACAAGATCATATACAAAAACAAATGTGACAAACCTGGCCCATTGCGCGAAAGGCGAATTGGTTTCCAACTTCCCTCTGAAATCTTCCTATCAATCGCGTGAGACAAATGTTCCATGTAAAGCATAAACAAATACAGAGATAGTGGATCCCCCTGTCTTATTTCACGTGATGGTAAAAAACAATCCGCCATTGACCCATTCCAGCTAATCTGCGTAACAACGGATCTGATACATAGTATCACCCACTGATTAAACAGAGTTGGCACCCCTAGTTCCATTAAAGTCTTCTATGAAGTCCCACTCGAGGCGGTCATACGCTTTCTCCAAATCTACCTTAATGGCCATCCAAGTTGTGCGCCCAGATTTTCGTTCCATTGAATGTATAACTTCCTGAGCAAGGATCACATTATCAATAATGTGTCTACCCAGAACAAAACTTGCTTGATTATTTGAAACCCGTGTAGGCAGGAAAGGCTTAAGTCTTTCTACTAACAATTTGGTCAGCACCTTATACATCATTGTGCAAAGACTATAGGTCGGTATTGGCTAATCATCTCAGGCGTCGGAACCTTTGGAATTATGACAAGTAAAATTCTATTGGCTTCGGCTACTAGAATCCCCTACAGAAAAAAAATCATACACAAACCGATACACTAATCCCTTGACCACCTCCCAATTCCGCTGATAGAACCCCGCATGATTCGGTATATCATAATTTGGTATTATATTGATAAAATTAAAACAAATAATTTGGTATATCATAATTTTAATATTATATTTTATCAACTTTCATCTTAAATTAAAATAATTTAATAAATTTAATTTTTATATTTAAAAATTTTATTAGTGAAGTGATTATTTCTACTAATAGACAATATTTGAGGGATTAAGTGGATCAATCAATAAAAAATGGTCAAGAGGGAGTGAATTGAAAATTTAAAAAAAAATTGTGAAATGAAAAAAAATAGAAAAAATAAAGAACACACGATTTATAGTGATTCAAGCTTCAAACAAGCTCTACATACATTATCTTAGCTCCCACTAAGGATTTTCAACTCAGTTCACTAAAGAATTCGATATTTTCTCGGTTTACGGGATAACGTTACAGACCGAATCATTCTTTCTACTCAAAGATTAATTCAACCTCACAAGGTTATAATGAAAAAGAAAATGACAATTATAAGTTTTTCTCAAGGAAGATATTGCCCAATTTACACTAAACACTCCCCAAATTTAAACAAAGGTTTACAATGAGAATTACAAGAGTTGGGTACACAAGGATTTAGCAATGAAGTGCTTGAGGTGGATTAATGCTTAAATGTTGTCTTTTGGATCAATAGTTGTTATTATTGCTTTAGGAGCTTGATTTTATATCTTCTCTTTGATTTTTAACCGTTGAAGTGGTTGAGAACATAAATATAGACGGTAGACCTTCATCTTTTCACCATAAATGTATTTCTGCAACCACTGGTATCGATACTTGAGGTATTTGTATCGAAACACTACCAAAATAGAAAGCGTTGTTATGTGCTTTTAATAAGGGGTATCGATTCCATAAGTCTCGGTATCGAAATAGCTTCTTAGTTGTATCAAAATATTTTGAATCTTCCAAAATAGGTATCGAAACGCCTATAGGGCGTATCGTTACTGGTCAATAAACTTTTAAAAAATAATTGATATCTCAACGGTCAAAATATTTAATACTTTAAAATTCTTTAAAAATAACCCAAATATAGAAACATTGAGCAGTGGTATCGATACTGCATTAAATATTTAATTTTATTTTTATTTGCAGAGGGTGATATTGATACAACTTTGAAAAGGTTCCTAAACTAGAAATAATAGAATAGAAATATTATTAAATTTATTGAATTATGTAAAATATAAAAGTTTCAAATATTAGAACTATTATTACCTCTAATCATATTCTATATTTCTATCAAAAATAATATAGGTTTGTGACGAAATTTTAATTAAATATTTAAATTATATTTATTTAAATAATTCATATACGCACGAACCTTCTAATTCAAGTGATTAAAGAAACGATTATTGTTTTTAGAGATCACTAGTTCGAGTACCAGTGATGTCAACAAAATGATTGAACGATCAATATCAAATGATAAAAATCATATTTTAGAACAGATATGACTATAATCATTGTTAGCTAATTCAAATATATAATTCATATACTAATTTCAAGATTGAATAAAAAACGGAGTAGCATTTAAAATCTAGCCACCAAATTTTGAATAGTCAGTCGGTGGCAGGTGATACGTAAGGTTAGACTCTTAATTTTTTATATCTTAAAACTCTATCCCTTGAAAAATACACATACCTTTAATTCTTTAAACCCTAATCATAACCTTTAATCTTAAACCTTAAACTCTTTAATTTAAAATAGTGACATAGAAAGATGCATGAGAAAGAGGTAAACAATTTGTACCCATACGAAGTGAAAATCTTTTACCTTTTTATCATACATCCTTTCATGTTTTAAATTCAAAAAATTTAAAAATTTAAATTTTAAACTACATATTTACTCCACGTTTGATGCGGATTAAAATTATACTCCACGTTTTACAGGTTTACAGACAAAATATTTACTTATTTCTTCCATTTCCCTCTATTTCTAACTCTCTCTGTTGACAAACAAACTCCATATAGTCAGCATCAAACGCTCACGCAAATCCAAACAATAAAACAAACATGCAAGTTGTAAGAACCAATACCCCTGCTATATAAACGGTTGCAAAAGAAGAAAAAACAAGCTGTTTTTGTTAGTGTTGAGTGAGACGCCGATAATGCACGCAAAGACAGACTCAGAGGTAACCAGCCTCGCCCCATCATCGCCAACGAGGTCACCGCGGCGTCCGGTTTATTACGTGCAGAGCCCTTCTCGTGATTCTCACGATGGAGAAAAGACCACGACGTCGTTCCATTCCACGCCGGCGGTGCTCAGCCCCATGGGGTCACCGCCGCATTCCAACGCCTCCGTGGACCACCACTCGCGTGAGTCCTCATCGAGTCGGTTTTCAGGGTCGCTTAAACCCGGATCCCGTAAGGTGTTGCCTAACGACGGTTCGTCGAGGGGAGCACAGAGGAAGGGACATAAGCAGTGGAAAGAATGTGATGTGATTGAAGAAGAAGGGCTCCTTGATGATGGAGAACGTGAGAAGGGACTTCCTCGGCGTTGCTACTTTCTAGCTATTGTTCTTGGTTTCTTCATTTTGTTCTCAATGTTTTCTTTGATTCTCTGGGGAGCTAGCAGACCCCAGAAACCCAAGATTACCATGAAGGTCTCATTCGGTTCTTTTGAGCTTTTTAGATTGAATTACGACATGGGTTCTGTTCTGTCGTTCGGATTGACATTGATTTGCTTTATTCCATCTTTGCAGAGTATAAAATTTGAGCAATTCAAGATCCAAGCTGGTTCGGATTCTACAGGTGTGGCAACAGATATGATCACCATGAACTCCACAGTCAAAATGATCTATCGAAACACCGGAACGTTTTTCGGCGTCCATGTCCCATCATCTGATCTTGATCTGTCCTATTCTCAAATCAACATCGCTTCAGGAACCGTAAGTCCAGATCCAAAAAACACAATCGTTTTCATTATATTCAAAATATTAATCAAGTCCTTTTACATTGATTCAATCTGGGTTCTTCAGATGAAGAAGTTTTATCAATCAAGGAAGAGCCAGAGGTCTGTAACTGTAACAGTTATGGGAAACAAGGTTCCTTTATACGGAAGTGGAGCAAGTTTGAGCAGTTCCACAGGAACGACGGCGCATCCAGTTTCACTTCAACTGAGCTTCGTTGTCCGATCAAGAGCTTATGTGTTGGGCAAACTGGTGAAGCCAAAGTTCTACAATAGAATCGAATGTGACATAACCTACGATCCCAAGAAACCCAATGCCCCCATTTCACTCAAGAAATCTTGCACATACGATTCATAAAAAGTTCGAACCACTTGATAAACACGTTGAAGATACTATCTTTATGTTTTGTTAATTTGTTGTTCTTTTGTCGAAAAGTGAAATACAGCTAAGCGGGCAGGTCTAGAGATTCTGAACAGGGACTGAGGAACGCGGTTGTGGAGTTGTTGGGGCTACCCATGTGCCAAGTGAGTCAGAAACATCACAGACGTTGAATTGGGTGGTTAGATTTGAGCGGTATTCAAAGTAAGAAATAATTTTCTACAAATTTTCTATATACTCAATGATGTATTTGGACACCGTGTACTTATATGAAAATATAATTATTATTTTAATCATAGTTGCAATTAGGAGTGTTTATTATCGGGTATCCGATTTTCGGATACCAAAAAATCGGGTATCTGATTTTTCGGGTCATAAAAATTTGGTTCGTGTCCCGATTCATTTAAATCGGGTATTTGTTATCGGGTACCCGTAAAATTCGGGTACCCGATTAATCGGGTAACGAATACCAGGTTCAAAATTATTATTTTTTTATTTTAAAATTAAAAAAATTATATATTAAACTTATAAATTTTATAATTTTGTAATACATAACCAAATATAAAAAAAAGTGATTTAAAGTTAATTTTAGAATATTTGCAGATGTATATAAATATTTATATTTATTAAATTTTATTACTAAAATAGAGTTAAAAGTATTAATCTTGTTTTTTTCGGTATTAGTAAATTAATAAAAATATATTTAAAAATTTTAAAACTTAAAAATATATAACACAAACATAAAACTAATTTAGAGATTTAAATTTAATTTTATATATAAATATTAAAGAAATCTAAAATAAAAATATAATTTAAAATTAAAAAATATATATAATAAAACTAGTCGGGTTGAGTACCCAAAAATTAAAAATTCTGGCCCAAGCCCGACCCACTAATTCTCGGGTCGGGTACCCGGTCCGGTCGGATATTTTTTTTCCCGAGAATTATCCGTTATTTTTGTTTCGGGTTGTCAGGTCGGGTCAATCGGATCGAGTAATTTTGAACACCCCTAATTGCAACAAATAAGTTCAAGCAGCTCTACACAGAGTTTCAATATATTTCGTGACAAATTTACATAAATATAGATGAAAAAATTATTTTTCAAAATATGAATACTTGAAAAATATTTTCTAAAATATTAAATTTTTTACAGTAATATAAAAATCGGATTCAAAAAAATACGATTTTAAAGAATGATTTTAAAAAAATTTAAAATAAGCAAAGAAGGATTCATAAGAATCCAACTTTGCACATTAAAAATATTGTTCACTGTCCTCTACACTCTGTCCATTATATTGTTCACTGTTCGCTATGTCCACTGCACTGTGCACTGCTATTTTTTTGAAATCACTGTTTATAGTCAGATTCAAAAGAATCCGATTTTATTGTTATCGTAAAAAGTTCAATATTTTAAAAAATATTTTTCAAGTATCCATATTTCAAGAAATAATTTTTAATAATATTTATATCAATTTGCCTTGTATTTATCATATTTTGTTTTAAATAAAGCTTGCTTTTTGTTAAAAAAAACTAAATTAATTTCAAGCTACCTAATTTGTCTTTAATCACGAAATATGGCAAATTGACATGAATGTTGTTAAAAAATTATTATTTAAAATATGGATACTTGAAAAATATTTTTTAAAATTTTAATTTTTTTACAGTAGCATGAAAGAATTCGACTGTGAATAGTGATTTTTAAAAAATAAAATAGCAGTGAACAATGCAGTGGACAGAGTGAACAATGAACAGTACAGTGGACAGAGTGCAAAGAATGGAGAGGATAGTGAACAATATTTTATTGTGCAGAGTCGAATTCTTATGAATCCTTCTTTGCTTATTTTGTTATTTTTTTGATATCACTGTTTAAAGTCGGATTCAAATATAGAAAATTCAATATTTGTCAAGTATTCATATTTTGGAAAATATTTTTTTATCTATATTTATGTAAATTTGTCAATTTTGAACTTTCTACAATAATATAAAAGTCGTATTCTTTTGAATCCGACTATGAATAGTGATTTCAAGAAGAAATAAAATAGCAATGAACAATGAATACTGTAGTGGACAGAGTAAACAGTGAACAGTGCAGTGGACAGAGGACAATAAACAATAATTTTTTACTGTATAGAGAGAGTCGTATTCTTATGTATCCTTCTTTATTTATTTTATTATATTTTTAAAATCACTGTTTAAAGTCAGATTTTTAAATCTTACTTTCATATTACTGTAAAAAATTAATATTTAAAAAAATATTTTTCAAGTACCTATATTTTAAAAAAATATTTTTTAATCTATATTTATGTAAATTTATCTGAATACAAAGAGAAAACAAAGAAAAATAAAGGGGTAAGAAGAAAAGGCATGAACACACAACAGAACATAAAGTAAATGGCAATTTGACATTAATATTAAAGAATAAAAGTTTATTTCTTAAAATATGGAATTTTAAAAGATATTTTTTAAAATATTAAACTTTCTACAATAATTTCAAAAAAAAATAAATAAATAACAATGCAGTGAACAGTGAGTACAGTATAGTAATAGAGTGCGGTGAACACTGTACAGTCAAAGAGTACAGTGAATACTATTCATAGTCGGGTTCTCCTAAACCTTTATATTTATTTTTTATTTTTTTAAAATACTATTCATAATCGGATTTTTTTGAATCCGACTTTAAAATTACTGTAAAAAATTTAATATTTTAAGAAATATTTTTAGAGTTCTATATTTTAAAAAATATTTTTTTTCTTCGATATTAATGTCAAATCCCCTAAAGTAAATAACAAAAAATATAAAACAGGAGAAAAACATCCTTGTGAGTTATTCAACTCAATTCGCAGCTATTCCTTTTTATTTTCCAAATTGGCTTACCCCGTAACAAACAAATCAACAAGGGGTCTTTTTAAATAATTGAAAGAAATATGGCATGAATCACAAAATAAAATAAATATTGAGGGCTGAGCTAGAAATTAAAAGACTATTCTCCATCGCCACGCGTCCACCCCATCGTCTTCTCTCTCTCTCTCTGGCAGGAATACTCGTCTCCAATTCTATTATAGAAGAAGAAAAATAACTCAGCCCTCCCCCAAATCCAAAATGGCTTTCCCTCAGCAACAGTTTCAACAGCACTACCAACCTCAACAACAGCAACAGCAAGAATCTAAAAGTTTCAGGTAATCCCCCAAAAGGAAGGAAATAAAAGATCGATTTTTTAATTACTAAAGCTCAATTTTGATTTTCTGCTAAAGAGAAAACAAAACCCTAAAACGTTATTTGAAGCTGTTTCTTTTCGATATGTCTGGTCTCAGGAACTTGTACGCAATCGACGCTCAGATTTCGCCGCCACTGACCTATTACAATACGACTAATTTACAAGATTCGTGTCAGCATACTCCATATATCCCTCCTTGTAAGTCCTCTTTCTTAAACAAAAAAAAAAAAAAAAACTTTTTTTTCTTTGTTTTCTATTTGATCGATGAATTATATGAAGATAAAAACTGAAAATTTTGCTGGTAGCTAGGTGAACTTACAACAATACTTTTAAGAATCAATTTGAACCTTTGTTGTTTAATGTCTCTGGGATTCAGTTGGTTCTTTGAAAACGGCCTTATAACAACTGGTTATGTTGGGTTTTTATGTGTTTAGTCATTCATTTCTTGGTTTTATTGGTTCAGTTCATGTTGTTGGGTTTGCACCGGGTCCGATTCCGGTGGCTGATGGGAGTGATGGAGGAGCTGTGATGCAATGGAACAATGGGGGCGAGCCTAAAAGGAAGAAACTAAAGGAACAAGACTTTTTTGAGAACAATTCGCAGATATCTTCTGTTGACTTTTTCCAAGCGCAGTCAGTCTCGACAGGGTTAGGTTTGTCACTTGATAATAATTATCGGATGGCTTCTTCAGGTGATTCAGCCTTGTTGTCACTCATTGGTGATGACTTAGATACTGAGTTAAAGAGACAGGATGCAGAGATTGAGAGGTTCTTCAAGGTGCAGGTCTGTCGTTGTCTTTAGCATCTTTTCTGATATAGTTAATTGGAAATAAACATGTTTCATTAGCTTCCATGGTTGCTGTTAATGTTCGTTTCTCATTTTCGCTGTAGTTTCTTATGTGGTTAATGATTCTATTATTGAATTGTGTTTGTGGCTGTTGTTACCAAACTATATGGTGGATTTAAGGATGACTTGAGCATTTACATGTCGGGCATATGTTCATTATATTTTCCCTTCAACATTTAACTTTCACTATTTTTTTTTAAATTTCCCCCCATTCTATTGTCCTTTTTTGTATTAGTGATAGCAATTGAAATGTCGATACCATCTGTATTTCACCTTCTCACTGACTATGGATTGTTTCTTCATGTGCTTTCTTTTGCAATTGTTTGTCCAAATAAACGATGCTATTTATAGAAATGAAGGTAATTCTATCTATGTTAGAAATTAAGTGAAATGTTTTTGTCCTCCGCACTCCACAGAAACAGTAGAACTTTAATTCAGCAATTTCAATGAATCTACCATGCTCATTTGTTCTACTGTGGATGTTTCAGTTCTCCGCACTTTGAACTAAAATCTTAGTTGAAGCTTTATATGGATTCCCCCCCGCCCCCCACTTTTCCCGCACTTTTACAAGGTTCTGATGTTAGTTGTGTGTGTATTATTAGTTAATGGTTCTAAGTGAAAGAGAAATCATATAATTGTATGAGTATGGTGGTGAAACCTACTTTTAGTTGTTTGTTTTGGCATTAACTTCCTATCCTTGTCGCACTATATGTATGATCTGATCTTTTACTTTTAGTGAAAGTACTTCTAACCTGATCGGTAATTAGGGTGACCAGTTACAACAATCTGTGTTGGAGAAGGTTCAGGCTAACCAGCTTCAGACAATTTCTCTTGTGGAAGAGAAAGTTTTTCAGAAACTTCGTGAAAAAGAAGCAGAAGTGGAGAATATAAATAAAAAGAACATGGAACTTGAAGAGCGAATGGAACAATTGACCATGGAAGCAGGGGCCTGGCAACAACATGCCAGATACAACGAGAGCATGATTACTGCTCTCAAGTTTAAACTCCAGCAAGTTTATGATCAAAGTAGAGATAGTAAGGAAGGATGCGGCGACAGTGAGGTTGATGATACGGCTTCATGTTGCAATGGCTGAGCCATTGATTTCCACCTGCTCTGCAATGAGAATAGCAACAAGAAAGAGTTGATGACTTGTAAAGTTTGTGCAGTGAATGAAGCCTGTATGCTCTTGTTACCTTGTAAGCATCTCTGCCTGTGTAAAAGTTGTGAAAGTAAGCTTAGCTTTTGCCCCCTATGTCAGTCTTCTAAGTTTATAGGTATGGAAGTCTTTATGTAATGATAATTGATATATATCAAAGCTTTAATTATATACTAAAGTTTTATCCAGTATTCTAGTGAAATCGATGGTTGCTAGTTTTGTTAGTTTTCTGTTCAAAGGCCTCTTTAACATCCATTCTAAAAGAAATGTTTTGCATTGCATATTAAGGATTCAACACCTTCACTATCTTAATTTTTTTAATAAATGTTTGTCTTTACTGTCTTATTCTTTGGTCTGTTCTAGATAGTTTTATGTTTGCCTTGCATATGCAGCATGCTACCTGGTTTGAGGTATTTTAAGAAGCAATTTATTTGGGGGACCATGTTATGTGATGTATGAGAATGTTATTGAAATGAGATTTGTAGAATATTTGTGGTGCATGTGGCCATATAGAAGCTGAAACATGCATTGCTGGAGGTTGAGGTAAATCCTGGTCTTGTACACGATGCTTCAAGGACAGTGAGGCAAGGTTTGTCCTCGAGTATTTGGTTGTACAAAAGGATGCCAAATGTTAATATCTGAAGTGTCACGTTTCCTCTCTATTATTCAACGACACTTTCTTAGGAAACGTGTCGTATTTAATTTGTTATCTGCATGACTGCATCCTAAGGTCAAAGAGGAAAACAATTAACTTCAACAATATGAGGATTTGAATTAAGACAGAAAAACTTTTCTTCTTTTGATAATTGATACTTGTTGCTCGACTATTATTACGTCAGAACCACATCATTTCTGAACATATCTCAGAATAAATAATATAAGGTTTGTTTTTCGTCGAAGTAGCAAATTCTACTTGAATTTGAATATAGTCTGACCCAAAGTATATCACTCAGACAAGGATCGCTGGCTTCCTAGTTTGCAGAACATCACCAAGTTTTGAAGGCAACTGAAAAAAGGTGATACCGTAAGGGCCAAAAGCACTGCAACACATTATCAAGAAAGCTGTGGGAGAGATACCAGTGAGAGATCTAAAAGCTAAGGAAATACTAATTGCTGTTTCAGACTGAATCCTGTGCTAATCAAAAACCAACAACTCAGCTTTATGATTTGTGTTAAAATCTGCATTCTGCAGTACCTACTGAACAAATTCAAATCAAGTGGTTGAATTGCCTTGGTACCTTTACCAACCCCATTTCAAGATTTAAAGAGCCCTAGCAAGCTTAGATATCATGTACATTACAGAATACAAATTATATCTTAAAATGAATAATAAATGGAAAACCTCCATACTTTTTTCTCTACTAATGTTCTAATTAGTATATATGTACAAGTCTATAAAGAAACAATTTTAATTATTATTTTTGGTTTTAGAATTGGGAAAATAAATGGAAAAGAGAATGCTTTCTCTAAAATTTCTTTAATGTGGGGATGGAAGATTGATAAACTTTATTCTAATCATGCCTTGGAAAGTGATGACAAAGAAGAAAGTGAATCTGGTTGCTCCATGATTATAAACTATCTGCTACCCATTATTATTGTTATTATCATTCCATTTTCCACCTTCACTTCCACTTCCACCACCACCACCACCGACCCCTAACCCCAGCTGATCTCAGTCTTGTCATTGCTGTATTCCATTCCATTCTCACTTAGCCGTTTCAAATCAATGAATTTTCAAAAATTATGAAAGAATTTCAGGTTCAATCATCCAACCCCCTCCTTATTCAATAAAGTTATCTTTTTTTCCCTTCTTTTTTCTATTGGGGTCTAATGGAAAGGTAGATAGATTAATATGAATAGATTTATTTAGTTGAAAAATTATAATATTCGATAAATAATTACCATTCGAATTTCATTAATTATCGTATTTGATAATTAATCTATTAAAGTTCACCTCCTATTTGATTTTTTTCATTAGATGTTGTACATCTGTGAATACTATATATATATATTGTGGGACTCCAATGTGATCTTGGACTGTCGAATTTATTACATTTAAGACGAAAATTGTAGGTCGTGATTCCTACAGCATCGTTCTCGGTTACGAGGCTATGCCATAGGGAGTAGCTCCTTGGTATCTGCTGAGTTCCTTTAGGGGTCCCAAGATGTAAAATGGAATATTTGTTTTTGCATATTTTTAAGTGTTGTCTTTCCTCGTTTCTCTTAAAATATTTCTGCATTGTTTTGGTATCATGTGCAAACTCTTTACACCCACTTCCCCATATTATAATCTCATTATTACATCAGTTTAGGTTATTACTCCATCATTTCCTTGTCTAATATTAAATAACAGTTCCTTCTGTCATTGGAAAAGATGATTTTTCTACTGATAAAACAAATCCTACGTTTTTACGTATAATACAGCAAGTGGCCTTCTCGGTTCCTTACATGAATTGAAACCAAGAAACAGCAATGTCTTATCCCCATCTCAATTGCTTGTTGGCTTCACTTTTGGCAACAGTGGTCCTATGTAGAAACTCACGACCGTGTCCTGTTATCTTCAAATATAGCTTTTCCATTGGAGGAATTCTATTCATAACCATCCTTTTTAGTTACCTTAATCTCATGCGCAGAGTCACTAACCCTTGAATTCACATTCTATAATCATGACTTGCCGTAAGTTCTTTTTCATCAAGTTGATGATCAGCTTTTGGTAGTAAGCCAAGTTAATCATTTTTGTAGTCCACTACATAAAATCAACATCAATTAATTCGAATTTAGCAACATGTTAAGAACTTAAACCGGGTCTAGTGGGGGATGGAGTTACATCATTTTCAGCCATGGACGGTCATTTTCGAGGAAGGATCCAAGACCAGGGGTGACTTGCAAGCTTTATGGTGGACATGATTGGCCTGATACAGTGGATAATTAGGTGGCAATAATATATAGTACTAGTAAATATGGAAAAAGAAGTTGAAGCAACTGCAAATGATTCGAGGGCTAACTGCATTTCCCAGAACAGATATTATATCGATCAAATTACAATAATTCGAGTCGAGTTTCGATGAGTGCAAGAACCAAGAACTTGCCAAGTTTTATATACCCTAAATAATTGGCAGTTGAACAGGAAAACAAAAGACATGGTCGCTTTTAAGCCACATGCGTTAGCCAAAGAGCAAAATGGAAAGTGAGGGTGGGTCTTTCATATATACTGCTACATTATATATGCATGAAATGATGGTGAAGATGATGGGGGGACCCAGGATTTTGGTTTGATCAACACAAAGAATCCCTTGGATTGAGGAGGATGAAGAACAGTAGCAGCAGCAGCCTTGACTCGTGGGACCTTTGTTTTTAGTCACTTTCCCCCCTTTAAGGTTCATCATCCACAGTATAAAAAGAAGAGAAGAGGAAGAAGAAAAAGAATGTGATGTGCATGTGATCCAACAGTCTTTATGTTCCCCTCTTCTACCCGATCCGATATCCACCCAAAATCCCACCATTCCTTTTTGACAGTCGGTTGCTAACTACTTTTTTGGTTATAACCATGTTTAGCTCATAAACATAGCATATATCATATGTCCACATGTGTTTTGGATCTAAAAACCCTAATTAATTCGGGACCATACTCAGACATGTAAGGTCGGACATGTTTTCGTCATGCACTGTAATGGTTTTGTTTCATTAGTGGAATTCAGAGGCCACCACGCACGACCATATCACATCCAACCATAGCTAGCTTGGGGGGCGGGGCAGTACTTCCTTTATAAATTCTGATCTTCATATTCTTTTTTTTCGCTAAATAATTCTGATCATTATACTCATTTGTACGTAGAATATACTTACACATATTCAACCCTATATCTATTGTCCTTTGTACATGACAAAGTTTCACTCTTTTTATAGTAAGGAATAACTTTTATCTTCTTTTCCCCCCACGTTGAACAAGTTGATTTTTCACGTCTTTAACAAAGGAATGAAGAAAAAGAAAAGGGAAAGGGGAAGATAATGGAGGAAAGATAACTCTTGTTGTTCACGCCTTTTAATGTAAAAATAACTCTTCTCTTAAAGTGTTTTTGCTTAAAATGAGCTTTTCTTTTTAGTGATAAGAAATTACAACAGTCCATGCAGATGCAGCAAGTTTAACGTTTCGATACAGAAACTCTCTTTTGGACCCCATTGTTAAAGAAGCTGCTTTTTAACTTCTTTTTCTTTAGAGAGACAAAGAATTAAGAAATTCTACAAGTTTTGCATGGAACCTGAGAAAAAAAATCATTTGACTCCTCATTTTATGCTTCCTTTGAATTTTTTTTTTAAAAAAATTAATTTTAAATCCTAAATCATAAACCATAAAGAATACACCTTACCCCTAATTCCCTAAACTTTAATCAAAACCCTAACTTAAAACCCTAAATCCTCTAATTTGAAGTGGGACATAAATGGAGGCATAGAGAGGGACAGACGATTTGAATCTGGAACCTAATCGAATAAAAATCCTCTTTCTCCTTATTGTGCCTCCAATCATGCCTCCTAATGAAAATTTCTAAAAATTGAATTTTAAACCTTAACTCTTATTTTCTATATTCTAAACCCTATACTCTAAAAAATACACCCTACCTCTAATTCTCTAACCACAACCACTAATCTTACACCTTACACCCTCTAATTTAAAGTGGAGGCATGAATGGAGTCAAGGTTAGGGGTTGTGGTTAGGGTTTAAGGAATTAGGAGTAAGATGTATTTTTTAGGTGTAGGGTTTAGGATATAGAAAATAAGTGTTAAGGTTTAAAATTCAATTTTTAAAAAAATTCAAAGGAAACATAAAAAGATGCATGATAAAGAGGTAGTTGATTTTTACTCTACTTAATCAGGTACAAATCTACCTCTTTCTCATGCCTCAATTCGTGCCTTCGTTTCAAATTAGAGGTTTAGGGTTCTAGGTTAGGAGTTTTAGTTAGGGTTTAGGGAATTAAAGATAGAGTGTATTTTTTAGAATGTAGGGCATGTTGTTAGGGTTATAGAAAATAAGGGTCAAGGTTTAAAATTTAATTTTATAATTTTTTTTAACATGAGACACGGGAGACATAATAAAGAGACATAATTTTTACTTTACTTAATCATTCCCTCTATAGTCTAATAGCTTTCGTAAACAAATTCCTTTTATATCAAATCATCCATAACTTTCTCAATTCTGAATTCCACAATTGCCATTTGAAACACATTCAACAACATGATTAAACTAATATAAATATATATCATCAAACTTTATCCTTGGGAAGAACACAAAATTGTTACGTTGTTTGGCGAGTTCTTGCTTTTTGTGGGAAAATGGTAACCACGATGGACCACAATAAGCATTCAACATTTTAAAATGCAACGTTCAAAGAATTTGAAGAAGATAGTTCACTTAGAAGAAAGAGAATCATGCATTATAAATCATGCTTTTAGAGTTTAGAAATAGCAAAGTAATTGAAAGGTATTTCTTCTTCTTTTTTAGTATTATTTTGTTGGCCATGCTTGTATAGTATAGAAGTGGGATTTAAAGTTGAAATAAGCTTAGTTTCTTGAAAATTGTGAACCTGATTACTGAGTTGATCCTGGCCGACTCATCGATCAAACTGATTAAAGATATAAATGATTATTTATAATAAATGTTTGGTATAGTTTTTAGAATTTTAACAGAATAGCACGTTGTTCATATTTGCATGCATTATTCGAGAGGAGCCAAGGCCACCACCCAGCAGGCAGATCGAGTAGCTCCTCTTGGTGTGGTGCAGAGGCGCGTCATCTAGAAGGACAGTGACCCCCTTCATGTCTGCACTACCAGCACAGTTTCCTGTCTTGTTTTCTCTCCATTTATATCAATCTGCCATTCCCTCGTGACCCCCTTCCTTTCCTACATTTCAACCCCCCCCCCCCCCCTCTTGTTTTTGCTTTCACCTATTTTTACCTTTGTATATGTTCTAAGTTCAACTTTTTTTTTTACAGATTTACTACTGCTATCTTCTGCATGTATAAGTAAATGAACATAACAATAACAGACAGTGTTATACTGATATCAGTTTCAATGTGTAATACGATATATAGGGAGTATTAATAATTCGAATCTGCATATCGGCAAATGGGGTTTGTCTTCTATGTCTCTCTTTCTCTTTCCCTTCTCACTTCTGCTGAGGAAAAGAGACAGTGAAAGAGACAAAAGAGATTGCAAGCAGAGACAGGAAGAAGAACCTTGTAGCTTGTCGTTGTCGTATATATTGATTCTCTTCCTCTTTTTATTTTCACTTTTTGAAATTGAAAAACAAGGGTTGGAACTTGGAAGAAGAAAGATCAAATATAATAATACGCCCTACACCCCCTAAGTTTTACATATCTCAAAACCTATCCATCAACCAATTTCATTCACCCTCTTAAAATAACAAGAGTTATAGCAGTAGGTAGGGTTTTATCGTATTCACTCTGTGTTTTAAGTTGTCTCTCCTTGAATTTCCCATATACATTCAAACCCTCTTTTTATATATATCGTGGCAGTGTTTTGGAAAGTGAATCGGCGGTGGTCATGTGTGTGAGAGAGAGAAGCTGAGTTCACTTCACAGCGTTTTAGAAATAAGAACACAAAAAAATCTATTCGTGATTATGGTGGGCTCGGTAGGATCTGTGTCCAAGTTGCTGACAACTTGTATTTAGCAGAGGAAAGTGAAAAAGATGAGTCTTTCCTTTCCTTTCCGCTTTAGATTTCTCATTTCATGTGACCCTACTCCCACACTCATATATGATGAATGTCTTAATGCAAACAAATTTTGATTTCATTCCCAGTTTTCACCACCTTTTTCATTCAAAAAAACTATTTATTTCCTTCTGTTCCTTGTCCCAAAACACTGCTCATTGACATCCATGGGAGAGGACCCATTTTCTTTTACATCTCACGTTCCATAGTTCCCCACCATGGACTAATTACATGATTAGGTTAATCAAAGGAGATGTTTTTAGTTAATTTTGAACTCGTTATGGTCTGTGATAAGGTACTATTAATCTAATTATTGGCGTTGCGGTGGTAGGGAAACATATTAACAATTTCCAGAAATGAGTATGAAACACGAAGAGTGGTGATATTTTATGATATCTAGGAAAAGAACAAGACAGGAATCATGACAATAGCAACATACAAAGAAGTTCATCAAAAACAATAAACCAAATGAAGAAACAGTGGGAATGACAGTTGCAGATGTAGAGGATTGCAGTTCCAGTCACCTGGGGTTGGTGAAGGTGGGAACAATTGAGGGAAGAATTAAGAAAGTTCAAGCAATTGCTATGCTCATATTGATTCTTCCTTCCATTTTTTTTGGCAAAATCTTTAAAGTAAGTTAATTTCTTGTTGATCTATCAGTATTCTGTAGTAACTGATACTAAAGGGCTAGCAAACAACATCCCAGAAAAGAAGGGATAAAAATCTAGTCTTTAGTACGGGATTTACTTTGCACCGACTAATTATGGTCTTCAGAAAGTAAATTTTAGTATAATTTAAAAAAATCTCAAAAGATTATTGTAAAATGGCATCACTTTTAAAATGTTAAAACAAGCTTAATCTCTTTCTACTTTTTAAGAACAGCTGATTACAGATTACGATTTTATACGTATTTTAAAGATAAGTTATTTAAACTCAATTCTTTTAAGATTAATCGATGGAAAATATTTAGTTTATTATCTAACTTTTATTTACAACTCCAAAAATATTCAACCTAATCCTACCGATTAACTTTCGCGATTATCCAGTTTATCATTGTTTTTGAAAGGTACGTGAAAAAGTGTAGTGAAAAAGTTCTTTTAGAATTTTTGATTTGAGATATATGTGTTTAGTATTGCTGTCAAAAATTACTTAAATTAAATGATTATTTTAGACATGATGTTATAAGTTGAAAAATATATATTTAAATGATAATTAAATTCTTTATATTATAATATTAACTTAAATCATGAAAAAATATAAAAATATTTATAAATGAATACATAAATTATTTTTGAAAAGTACTTTTTAGAAGCTAAAAATTTTAGTTTTTACGTTTAGGTTGAAAATCTTTTTTTAAATATAATTTTTTCTCTAAAACTCAACTGTTTAACATTATTTCTGCGTTTCAAAACAAGTTTTTGACCCCAAAACTGATTTAGAACGTAATACTATAGTTTAAAAATGCAAAGTACTTCTTCTTCCACAAAGCAAATGTCGAGAGTGATGGAAGTATGGCAGATTTCTACTTTGTTTTTCCGATAACGAGAATCATTGGCATTATCTAAAAATAAAATCACTTCAGTATCTATGTGAAATAATTACTAATCATTATTTTATTTTGTTTTTCACTTTGGTCCTCACCTTTGCCACTGGGTGCCCCTAACGTTGTCACCCTGGCCTTCACTCATCACAAAATGAATCCATTCCTCACTTTTATAGGATCCCCCACTCACCACTCATTGATCATATGGTTTTCAGCCAATTTCGACACTTTGTTGGAGTAAAATCCTAGACGACACCTTTTCCAGTTTCCTTTACAGATTATTATCCTCTCCATTTCTGCTTTCTTCCTTATGGTATAAACTACTACTCTATATTTTATTACAGAATCAAATCAACAAGATTCCAAGCTACTGAATGCTTCTCAGCTTGCTGGTTCCAGATGTAAGAAGATATATTTCCATGGCCGCCTCTTTGAAAGAGAGAAAAAACATATATAAAACTGTGATGTGTTCGGTTATTCAATGGAAACTTTTAGAGCCAATAGTTCAATCACCTGAAAGAAGAACGTCAGTCTATAGTTTATACAATTGTGAGTTGATTAGTCATCGGTAAAAGTATTAGCTACGTGATCCAGGGAGAGGGTATGTTTATAGGAAAATCATGGGATTCTAAACAGGAGAGTGTCTTTGCTTTGTTTTGTTGGTATTGACACTGAAGACACTAAGCTACAAAATGGAAAAGAGGGCCCTCGTTTTGACATGAAGTGAAACCACCTTCCCTTGACCATATTACCCGATGAAAAGCAGACCAGAAACTTGCATGTTAAAGCAATGCTGATGGGCCATTTCGTTCTAGATTTTGCATTGGGGAACTGTTGACTATTCCATGACTTTGCTACGTTAAAATATTTACGAAGGGTTTCATTGTCAATTCCCAACTACACACTGGAACCAGCCATCCCCCCCTGTGCCTGATTTTATGTGGATGTGGGAGGGATCAATTGTCAGCAAAGAGAGTCACGGGTTTGTCTTGGAAGACCCTTTTAACTGTCCTAGACAGACAGATAGACACATATTCTTGCTCACTACATAACCGAGGGAAACAAAAATATACAAAAAAACACATTACTATTGCAGAAAAAATAAAGACTAATACAGACAAAAAAACAGCCGCTTCTTTACAGTAACCCCCCCCTTCTCCCCAACATTTTATCCCACCCATGGATGTCCTGATCTGATCGTCTGCTCCAACACCCCCCTACTATCTCCTTCTAAACATCTCTCTCCTTTCTCTTCCTTTTATTTCTCTCCTTTTCTTCATCTTTCAATGGCTTTGATGCTTGATAATTGTGAAGGGATATTACTATCACTTGACTCCCACAAATCTGTGCCGGCGCCCTTCCTCACTAAAACCTATCAGCTAGTCGATGATCCCACCACAGACCACATAGTTTCATGGGGTGAAGATGATACAACTTTTGTTGTTTGGAGACCTCCTGAGTTTGCTCGTGATCTCCTTCCAAATTACTTCAAGCACAACAATTTCTCTAGCTTTGTCAGACAGCTCAATACTTATGTATAAAAACACAATCTTTATCTCTTTCTTTTTTTTTTATTTCTAAAATCTTAGGCTTTTTTTAGTTCTTTTACTGATCTGGGTTTTGCTTGTTTTTGTTTTTGTTAATGAAAACTAGGGTTTTAGGAAGATTGTGCCAGACAGATGGGAGTTTGCCAATGAGTTCTTTAAGAAAGGTGAAAAACACTTGCTTTGTGATATTCATAGAAAAAAGACTGCGCAACCGCAAGTGGGGATAAACCATCACCACCACCACCATCCGCCACATTCGCCCTTGCTTAATCCCCCCGGGTTTTTTCCATTTCAAAGCCGAGTCAGCATTTCTCCTCCAGACTCAGATGAACAAGCCAACTGGTACTGTGACTCGCCGCCTGTTTCTTCACCAAGAGGAGGGACTGGAATCTCAGTTTTTGGTGGCGGCGGGGGTGGAGGCTTTAACAACTGCTCGGTCACAGCTTTATCAGAGGACAATGAGAGGCTGAGAAAAAGCAACAGTTTGCTGATGTCTGAACTTGCTCATATGAAAAAGCTTTACAGTGATATTATCTATTTTGTTCAAAACCATGTCAAGCCGGTCACCCCTAGCAATTCATACTCCCCTTCCATGCTTCTTTATGCCCCTCCTCCTCCCGTTGTCAATACCACCAATAATAGTTCATTATTGCAAAAGCCTTCGAACCAGCTTCTCGGCCAATATCCAAATAGCCCCATGCCCCGAGTGCAGGTTTTGAACTCTCCAACTGCTACCTCGCAAAGCTCCTTGACGATTCTTGAAGAACCATGCAGCAACAGTTGCAAAACCAAGCTCTTTGGTGTACCCTTACAATCCAAGAAGAGGTTGCACCCGGAGTATGGTGCAACTAACATGGAGACTAGCAAAGCACGTCTGGTCTTGGAAAAAGATGATTTACGGCTGAACCTTATGCCCCCTACATGTTAGTTTCATATATCCATTCAAGAATATTCTAGCTTCTCTTTTCCAACTTCAGTTCCTTTACTTTTTTTTACTTATTAGTACTTCTCTACGATTATCTCTTAGAGTCTGATGATATTGTTGAATGATATTCTGTGTGGGCGGGTGCTTGTGACTGTATATAATTTCAGTGCCGGTAATATTTTGTTCCCCTTACCCAGCCACATCAACGCAGGTGGGTTTGGTTAGAGTGAAGATGAAAAGCAAGTTCAAAACTTCAGCACCAGTCTTCCATTGGTGCAATTTATTACACATACTCTTTTTTCTTCTCCCTTTAATCGTGATTCTGATGTCTGTATGTTCCAGTTACATATAAGCCATGCATTAATGCAGGAGAGATAGATAGACAGTGTCCCCATAACTTTCTTTTCAGTTCCGCTGATAAAAAAGAAAGCAGAAAACTGAGAGCCTAAGTAAATCTCTGGCTTTAGCTGCTTCAATGACAACTTCTCAAGGGCTTTCTCTGGTTACTCCATTAATGAATTGCAGCTGACATTGGTTTCACATCAGTTTAAGTATGATTATCATTATCATCCCTATTATTGTCAAAAAAGAAGGTAATCACATAGTTCCGTGAAGGTTATAACTTATAATCATAATCATCTCCATATCATTTATAGTTGTTCCTCTGAACTGTCAGTCAATCCAAAAAAAACCCGAATTACAGAATCTTAAATGTGAGAATCAGATAAGAGCCAAAGAGGGGGGGAATTCCAAAAGAGTGAGTAATTCGATGAAAGCGAAATAATAGAGAAAATAACTAAAAATGCTTGTTTGAAATGTTTCTATCAAGGCTTCCATACTTCTTCTGAGTAGCAGAAACCTTTGCCTTTTCCTACTTTAAGTATCTGATCAACGTTTTCAAAATCCATCTTTGGATCCCTCTTTCTTTCTTTTACTAATTCCAATCCCTCAGTCCACCACTTCCACGCCAAAAACAACAACCCATAGAAAGGATGAGAGAGAAATACATAGAGTTATAGACGTTAAGACATACCCCCTTGACTGGTAGCTAAACAATGAACCCTTCTTCCCAAGAAACCACTACCTGTTTTATCTTTAATGTCTTTTGCTTGTTGTCTCTTTGTCCAAAATCCCAATGCAAATAAAGTTTTGACGCACTGTTTGACCAAGTATTGCAGGTGATTCTTTCCTCCTTTTTTCCCTTGAATCTGGTTGTTTCTGTATATTTTTCATGCAGTTATTAATTACCTAAGACAGAGAAAACTATGTGAGACAGTGATGAAAGTAAGTTAATAAACATCTACTCGTTATATATTTTTCAGGAGTATTTAAGTTCTTCCTACAGACACAAATGTATCCACTATTCATATATATTTCTTACACTATCTTTGAGCTGCACATGATTTCTTTTCAGCATCATAAACCCTAATTAAAACTAGTTTGACACTACGTCTGTCATTGGCTCGTACCCTTTTCCTGGAGGTATTGGAGGTATTGCACGTGACCTTATGACGAAACGGAGGTAAATCGTCTACTTTTTTTGTCTTTATTTTAAATTAGAGGTTTAAGATTTTAGGTTAAGAGTTGTGGTTAAGGTTTAAAGAATTAGAGGTAGGTGTAATTTTTTAGGGTGTAGGGTTTAAGGTTTAAAACATAAAAAATAAGGATTATGGTTTAAATTCATATTTTTAAAAAAATTTAACAGAGGTATAGATGAAGGCATAATACAAAAGTAGATGATTTCTACTCGCATGTGTGAAGTAAGAGGATGACATGGTAGAAAATTTACCATTTATAAATACAAAATTGTAATTTAATTAAGTATTATTATCTCATATACCTGTTGTAATCACCGTTTTTGGTCCGGGGAGTCGCCACTAATCATTTTACGGTGTGATTGGAACACCAAAAATTAAGGTCTGCGAACCAGAGTTGAGTCCGGGAGTCTGTTACGCGTAGGGAAGGATGAGCACCCCTACAACGCCCGAAATCGGCACCTGTCAGTTAC
This sequence comes from Abelmoschus esculentus, assembly GCA_035048815.1. Lineage (NCBI taxonomy): Eukaryota > Viridiplantae > Streptophyta > Magnoliopsida > Malvales > Malvaceae > Abelmoschus > Abelmoschus esculentus. The sequence continues at coordinate 4,591,854 of JAUCBN010000010.1, forward strand.
AAAATATTTTATATAATCGAAAAATATAAATCTGATATTTAATTTTATGATCCCATAATTTTTAACCTGCAAAATAAAGTATTAGACGACAAAAATAGTTAAAAGGACATAGATTAGTAGGAAAGGATGTAATAATAATAACAACAACAATAATAATAATAATACATATAATAAAAATACTACTACTACTAATAATAATATCTAATAACAATAATAATAAGAAAACATATAATAAGATTAATAATAATAATAATAATAATAATAATAATAATAAAACATATAATAATAATAATAATAACAATAATAATAATAATAATAATAATGTGGTTTTAATAATTATGTAATGATAATAATAAACCAAAACACATAATAATAACAATAATAATAAGTATTGGGGGTTAATCTGCAAAAAACAAAAACTATTAGAGTTAAAACAATTAAAATAAGGACTGAAAATGAATAAAATATAAAAATATAAGGTTAAATTAGAAAAATAGTGACTAAAATTGAAAGAGGAGCAAACTGCGGAGTAAAAGCGCAAACACTCCTGAACTGCGAGGACCAAGTGCTTAATTCTCCCATGTTTTCGGGTTGTCACCGGGTCTGGAGTCGGTAAGCGGGTCAATCCATGGGTTCGGGGGTGAAAGGACGTCGTTTTGGAGGCTGAATAGCCACCCCAAAACGACGTCATACGGACGTCAATATTAATGCCCATTTTGATTAACATTCTCACTTGTCTTCTTTCCCACAAACCTAAATACAGAGCTCTTATGCTCTCTGGAAGCTTCAACGGAGGACAAGCTCACCGGCGGTCATCGCCGCCGTGCCGGCCGTCGCCGGCCACTGGGACACCACTTTCCGAGGCCTTTCGACGTGAGGAATGCGAATCTGGACTCAGTTTTTTGAAACAAGGAGTGTAGATGCGTAGATCTAGAAGGGAAGTTTCGAATATAATATTTTTTTTACCTTTTTGTTTTCTTTTTTTTTTCCGATTTTCCTCTCTTCTTTTTCCGATTTGGTTTCGAATCCGTGGTATTTGGTGGATATTGAATCTATCTTTGCTTCAAATCTTTTCTTTTTTCTATTCAAAAACCGTCCTCCTTTTACATTAGATTCCAGGGTTTATATACCCATGAATTTGTAATATAAAAGGCATTTCCAGATCTACTTTTCTAGATCTAATAATGTTTCTTTCCTTTTTTTTGCAGGGTGGTGAGATGACCAAGGTGGTGACCGGTTGTATGGTCCAATGAAGGAGCGCGTGGCGGCCACGCGGCATTTGATTCGTCGCGCGTGGCGGCCACGCGCCGGAGCTGGGAGGACAGAAGAGACCACCGGCGGCTAGGGTTACTGTGGCTAGGGCCAAGGTTTTCTTTTAGGGTTTTATTTAGGTTATTGGATATGGGCCTGTAATGGGTTGTGGGTATGTGTTGTTGTAATGGGTTTAGTAACCCAGATGAAAATGGGTTAACACACCTGTGATAATTTTTTTTATTTCTAAGAGCACAATAATTTTAGGGTTTAAAGTTTAGAGTTAGGTTTTAATATAAGAGTTTATAACATAGGGTCTAAGAGTTAGAACGTAAGATTTAGATTTTAGGATAATATGGTTAAAAATTTAAACCCAAAATGTTAACACCCTAAACCTAAAATTTTAGCTATAGTGCATAAATTTAAAACTATTACACTTAGAAACCTTAAATAAAAAACCTAAACATGTTAAATAAATATATAGTATATATTTAAGATAAATAAATGTTTAATTAAAGGTTAAAATAATTTATTTTTGGTTTGAGCTAAAGGTATTCCATGTTAATAGCATTGACTAATCATCTCACTATAAATGCTCTCAATAAGAGGTAACCAACCGACCATAAATTTTATATTCAATGCATTTTTTACATGAGCATGTCTATTTTAATTCAACATTATAAAATTTAAACCCTTTAGGCTTTAACACCACGTCATCGTAGTCTATATAATTAGGTTCGTATCGTAGTCTATATAATTAGGTTCGTTCATTTTTAAGTAACTACCTAAAAACTATCCACTTACCTATTAAGAAAAAGGTAATGATTCACTTTAAAAAAATAAAAGATAAATGAATCTAGTTGGTTAAAACCACGGATGTCAAGATGAAAAAAATTCATAATAGAGTTTATCCCGTTAAATAGTTATATTGTAAATTCACTTAAGTTATATTTGGAAATATAAATTTTAAGGATATGTTTAAATAGTGCAAAAAAATATAAAAAAATATAATTATCATCTTATAACTATATATTTTTTCAATTCAATCATCAAAATTAAATGTATAATATAAATTAATTAATCAAAATAAAATTCTTAAAAAATAATCAGACAACCGAAAAAAAAAATCCGACCTCCTATATATAAACCTCTTAGTTGGGACCATTTAAAGGCTCTCTTAAGATCGAAAATGGTCCGTGAGATCCGTTTTAAGAGTCTGACCCGTAAATCTTATTACTATTAAGCCCATAGTTGCCGAAAAAGTTACGAAACTGCCTCGTTAAAGCCCAGCATTGTCCTCTGCCCTCACAAAACCCCACGGTAAAACCCAATGCTAATAAAAAGGAACGTAGTTTAATACCAACAATATCTCGAATTCTATTAATAATTGTTTTAGGAGCATCTATGGTTTCTCTCTTCCCGTACACTATATAATAAGACATTTTATTTTGATTAAAATTATTTTATTTAATGATTTTTAAACATTATTTGATCAATATTAAAATATTTTTTGCAGAGTTCTTACTGTCTATTTTGTGCAATTGGGCACCTTGAAAACAATCCCAAATTGAAAATGTTGTAAATCATGTAGAAAGAGTAAGAAGTGGGACCATTTTTTTCATTGCTTCATCTCTGAGCCTGCAGGTCCCGATGTGGGAGAAGTAAGGGGAAAGAGGTAAGAGTTATAATATTATGAATATAACAATAACAATAATATTGGTTTTGTTTGTCATGTTGGATTGATATATTATAGTATATAAATGGGCTGTGGGGAAGAGAAGATAAGGTCAGGTGGTGCAACTGTGAATGTGATAAATGATAAATGAATATAACAATAACAATAATATTAATTGAGATGAACTTTGTAATATATTTTAGAAAGATTTTTAAATGTTTTATATGATTTATATAACATTCAACCACTTTATGCTTATATAGTCATCTATCCCGCAGTATGGATTGGTGGACTGTTCTAGATGGATCACTATTTTATTATTTCTTTTTCCCTTTCATTTCTTCTCTCGTTTCTGTAGTTGCATATAGATCTTCACTGCAATTTCTGATAAAACTCCTACTCTTCTACATCAGCTGTTTATCTGATTCCAGACAGTCATAGTTCTGTAACAATAGCCATGGAAGTTGACCAGTTAAAGCCTGCAACAGAAGATCAGATGGGAATGGAGATGATGATGATGATGCAGATGGGAAAGTTCCCTGAATCTGAGTTTGCTGATCATGCTAGCAATAGTAATAACATCAATGGCAATGACATGCCTCATTTTATTGAAAATCCAGAAGTCGGTTCACCCGGACCATTCTTAAACCTGCCATTGCCAACCACATCCACCATTTCATTCAATGGTTCAACTTCAACCCCGGTTCAAGAACCAAGTTTCTGGGGAATCATTGTCGGGTTCAGGTGTAAATGGTTATTCCACAACGTCCGAAAAGGAAAATTCAGTGTGTGCGATGAGGGAGATGATATGCCGGATAGCAGCTATGCAACCGATTCATATAGCCCCTGAATCAGTGAAGCCACCCAAGAGGAGGAACGTGGAGATATCAAAGGACCCTCAGAGTGTGGCAGCGAGGCACCGGCGGGAGAGGATAAGGATACTCCAGAAACTCGTCCCCGGAGGAACCAAAATGGACACTGCGTCTATGTTGGATGAGTCTATTCACTATGTCAAGTTTTTGAAAACTCAGGTGCAGTCACTGGAGAGAGCTGCTATCACTAGCAGTAGCAGGCCAAGTGGTTTAGGGTTCCCTGTTGCCATGTCAAATGAGAGTTTCTCAGTTTCATCCAAGTGGAAAACCATATCAGCATACTCAGCAATTCGGAGATGCTAGGCCAAGCTAGATCAAAAATATCCTTCGTTACGAGCCGACAGCACTCAGTTATTTGAGTCTGTAATTATTGCTTTCATTCATCTGTTCTGTCCAAAGACTCCGCTTCCTTGCTAACCTCGATCCTCTAGAGTAATTACCAACCTAATTTTTGATCTAAAACCAAACGAATACCACTACACTTTCCTCGTTGTAGATTCTACTTTTACACTCATAAACCTAACATTTTGTGTATATATTTATCTTAATCTCTAAATTATATGTAAAAGAGATTTAGATTAAGGATGGAGTCTAGATCAAATACTCATAAAAATCAAAATCTAGAATTTTAAAATACAAGAGTTTATCGTGTTTTTAAACTCAAAATTTATTGCGTAAGGCTTAATTTATCTCATATTTAAATTTATAGACCTGATTATTACGGGATAAAAAAATCGAGCATACACGCTCATTCTTTTTTAGTTCAACCTAAATGTGTGAATGAACTCAGTGTTCGACAAATTGTCAGTGAGTTATTCGCATATTAAGCTAAATAAATGAGTATGGATATTTTTTTTTGTTTAATAAACAAACAAGCATGAACATATGTGTATTCTGTTTGTAAATTTATATGCTCATTTATTTGGGTTTCCATTTCTTTTTTATAGTTTAAATATTGATAAATATATGGACTAAATTGAACATGTGATAAACTTTTAAACTCAAACTGTGAAGCTTATTGAGCTAAAAAGACTAGTAGTGTAATTCCACCATTTTCGTGCACATACAAATGAATATGTTAGTGGTCATATAAATGAGTTTATTCGCGAATATTATATAGACATGTTCACGAATATTAAACGAATATGTTTATAAAAATTAAACAAACAAATATGAACATCATTAAAAATAATAAACGAACATAAATATGATATTAAAATTTAAATGAATCGAATAAAAACACTTTCAAATACAAGTAAACAAACACGAACAAAACTATACATGTTCAAAATCAGTTCATTTACACTCTTAATTATATTTAATAAACTCATATATTTTTAACATAAATATTTATAATTTTTTACAAATGACAATTAGTAAACTAAAATTATAAAATAATAAAATTTATAACATATGCCTAAACTTTTCGAACTTCAAATGAGCTCCGTCCTGTTGTAGATAGTTACTAATTTATATATTACAAACGGGGGAAACTAGCAGGCAATTTTATGGTAGGGAAGACGGATCCTCTTGACGGAAAATTTATATTATAGGTCATTTTCATCACCTTATTTATGAAGTTAACTAATTAAAAATATTTATTTAATTTTTTTTTACTTTATTATTTTTATCAAGTGAATCTTCATTGATATTTATTATAAATTAAATTTAAAATCAGTTTTTATCAAATAAAAAATATTTAATAAAAATAATGAGATAAAATAAATAATTAAATAAATATTTTTAATTGTTTGTTCTCATATATAACGTGATAAAAATAACCCGTAATACAATTTTCACTTTTCATAGGAGAGGGTTTCAGAGAACAATGTAGGAAAGGTTCAAAGAACTTAAACGTTCTTTTCATGATGTGAGACCTCAGTAACCATCGATGAAAAAAAAATGTTACTGCTAAATTATTGCGAATTAGTCTGGTTGGTTAAATATTATTTTTTAAAAAAATTAAAGTTTTAAATTTTAATATCCTTAAAATTAATTAGATTATAAAATTATATAATAATTTTTTATAACATTTAATTTAAATTAATTAAATACTTATATAATAATATTTATAAAAAATGTTATTTTTTCTCGTAAATTAGACGTCTCATATCCCATAAATCAAATGAACCAACGAACATTATTTTGAAGGGTAAACTAACCCAGTGACTACCCAATTAATTGAGGATATCTAATTTGGCCACTCAAATAAAAAACTCATCAATCAGGTCATCCAACTTTAAAACCCTATCTATTTGAGCCATCGTCATCCTATTTCTTTTTCATGCTCCTTTTATATTTTTGTTTTAAATTAAAGGGTTTAGGATTTAGGTTCAATGTTAGGGTTATAGTTAAGGTTTAAAAAATTAAGAGTAGAGTGCATCTTTTAAAGTGTAGGATTTAGGATATAAAGAATAAAGATTAAGATTAAAAATTTAAATTTTTAAATTTTTTTCAAAAAAAACATAAAAATATACACCACAAAAAGACAGATTTTTGTCCAGAAAAACGGTTTATTACTTCACATCTTTATTTCTTGTTTTTCAAAATTCCATTCCATTCCAGTCCCATCCCTTCTTATTCTTTCTGGGAAATTGAGTTTTCAATACAAAACTGCGAAATTCTAAAAGTCTGAACAGGAGAAATGCAATAAAAATCAATCTAGGAAAGTATATATATAATAAGAAGTGGTAAAAAAATGTTATGAGAAGACCCACGTGCCATATCCCAGTAAGGTTCCAACAATATCAGCACATAGAGGGGAGCCCCCTTGTCTTCTAATTTATAGCATCCATCCCTCACAGCAACTCAGTTTTCAAGACAAGCTTTTAATGTCCTCACAATCGTATGAGACCGATGAAATTGACCATGTTCTTAGAACAGTGCCAACAGATTTGAGTTCGGTCTACGTTACTAAACTCTGGTGCCAACTTACCTGTTTCGTCTCTGTCTCAGCTGAATTCTCACGCCAAACATGGAAACGTGGACATGACTATCTATATAACCTTGAGAGAAAATGATACAAAAAAGAAAGAAGACAAGTTGCGTTAAAAATCAAGGCACCCAAGGAGATATAGATTGGTATTTGTGATGATGAAAGGGAATCGGAAAAAAAAAAATTGAATCTTGTGTAACAAAAACAAAACATTAAAATTATGTTTTTTAATCAGTAACATTATTACAGTAGTATCGGTTATAGAGTATACTCCTAACTATTGAATGTTGATCGTTTAATCACTGTACTGACATTACTGGTGTTTAAAACTATAACCTCTAGGAATAACAATTGTTCCTTTAACCACTGAAATTAGATGATCCGTGCATTAAAATTATGTTTGCTGATTAAAAGGGGTCCATCCAACCCTGGTGGAACGAGGACATGCATAAATTTGATCTATTGGGACATTGTTCTTTTCTCCAATTTCTCATTTTTTGAGAAGGGTTTAATTTTTCTTGGTGTTTATAGACTTACGATAATAACATTCGGCGGTCCAAAGACCAGGCATCCATTGTCTTTAACTGGTCTGTAATGTCTTTTCACCCATTGTATTGATAATTATGATAAACTATGATGTACCACTAGCAAAAGTTAAATGATAAATGTTTTGTATGGTATTTCAAAATTTTAAAAATATATAAATAAGATATTTGTCATAATTGTTATCCAGGGAAAATATACCGACAATATAAGATGGGGTAATAAAATTTTATAGCAAACAAATTTAACGACCATTTGCCATTTGAGTTCCAAATTACCCAGTATGTTAACATGGCCTTGGGCCAAAATCGAGAAAGACACGTTTTATTGCTATCATGAGCAAGAGTCTTCTACTTTTTTATCATATATCATTTTTTCGTGTTCTTTTTGAAATTTAAAATAAAATTAAATCTTAGCCTTTATTTTTTATAGACATAAAGATAGTTTTCACTCTTAACGTTTATAATTTTGGTCATTTTAGTTCCTATTCTTTTTTTGGGATAAATTTAACCCTTGACCTTTATCTTTTTAACAAATAACTCATTTTTTAACTACCATGATAACTGAACCGTTAAATATTTAATAATGATGACATGTCATATATATGCAATAATATATTTTAAATGACTTAACATCTAGTATATCAAATACATAAGTTTTATTCCAATCAAAAAATATAAAGCAATTAAAATTTAAATAAAATATTAAAAATTATTTTTTTATTTATTAAAAATTAATTAAATCTAAAATAAAAGGCTACTAAACATTTTCAACCTTAACTATAGTAAAATCAAAATTTTATCTAAAAAGGTATGGACATAATCTGAGAAGAAAGTGTTTTGAATAGTTTGTTACCGGTGAATCAAAGATAAATTTTTTTATAATAATCAATTGAATTTTTATTATTTTAATTTAGAATTTAGATATTTTAGTTTTAATTTAAATCTGAGTTTTAGGGTTTTATGAAGATATTTTAGTTTAGTTAGGGTTAAGAATATTTAGTAAATTTTGGTTTTGTATTTAATTAATTTTTAACATTTTATTTAAATTTTAATTTTTTTCTATTTTATATTAGAATAAAATTATATTCTATATATATGTATATATTTAATAAGTTAGATTATATGTCATTTAAAATATATTATCATATATATAATGTTAACATTATTAAATTTTTAACGGTTCAGTTATCATGGTAGTTAAAAAATGAGTTATCTGTTAAAAAAACATAAATCAAGGGTTAAATTTATTCCAAAAAAAGAATAGGGGCCAAAATGATAAAAATTATAAACGTTAAGGTGAAAATTATCTTTATGCTTTTTTTATATCCTAAACCTAAAATTCTACCCCTAAAAAAATACACCTTACTTTAATTTCCTAAACTCTAACCACAACCCTAAACCTTAAACCCTACACTCTACACCTTTTAATTTAAAGCAAAAACACAATTAAATATATGAAAAAAAGACAGACGATTTGCACCCGACTATCGTTCACAAAATACTTCTAATCGATAAACTTGCAATTTTGCATCTACCTAATCTCACCAGTAGTGTTACTCGCGAGATAATAACGTAAAAACTTAAAAAGTTGAATGGTATTTCCATTTCCATGGCAAACTGTCATAGTAAGAAATAGATGAAAAATACTTGAAAGGTTGATTTACATAAATACATGCGTACAGTCAAACAATCAGGAAACCGTGAAAGACCCAGGACTTGGCATTAGGGGCTTGCTTTGATTGGGAATTCTGCTGGAGGTAGCAGTGCTTCATTCAATCAAAACTGTAGCGACACAAAATGGTGTCGGTGTAATATTTGCTTCCTGTACAAGATTCATGGTCTCCAGTAATCTCTGTTCTTCAAACTGGTAAGAGAAAAGAAACATCCCTTGACCAGTCATGCAATCTATTTGTCAGAACCTCATGTTTTTGTTATTATTTAAAAAGTAAAACGGGAAAATGAAAACAAATCACCCTTGCAAGAAGAAATTACCCGGCATTTCTAGTCTGATTGAACCAGTAACAGGTACCTAAGGCATTAAAAAGCATGACAGGTGAAGCAACCACTCAAGGAACTCATCTGGCGGGTTCTCCGAAAAGATAATGACGTATACGAGGTCTTTGCTTGATGAGCCTGGTTGCCCAGCATCGAGCTTCTCATTTCTTGTGCCTTCTTTTGAGCTGATCTTAGCTTATTCATTATCTTATCCATTGAGGACGATCTCTTCTTCTCTAGCTTCATCTGAAATACATTGTTATATCAGTAATGATGAAAAAAATGTAGTTTTTGCTCAAGCTATAGCGGTAGCTTTTACACCATAAATTATCAACTTTTAACACTCATGATTGTCTCTTTTATTAGTAGTTTTATACATCCTATTAAAGAGAAAAAACAAAGGGTTCTGTGAACACTTTCTACTTAGTTCCAATCAATCAAGATGTCACATGATAGCATTAACATCGAAATGAGCAAGCTAGACAACAAAGGTATGGAAAGAAATATTAAAATCGCACTGCTAGATGATTCTAGCTTTTCCCTAGAAAGGTCAGTCATTGACTTAATATCTATTTACGGCTCAGTTATTCAGTTATCAGAGTTATTCAGGAGAAAGAAACCTCTAGTTTCTTTATCGCTGCTTCGGCTTTTGCCTTCTGCAAATTTTCCCAGGCAGTGATTTTGGCTTCTTCTCTTTTGATCCTGCAAAAGTGGAAGAAAGAAATTGACATGAGAATATGATCGTACTTGTGTAACAAAAATCAATGTCCTCTCATACTGATCAACTTTTTATACCTGAAGATTGAAGATGACATGGACATTCCAGAAAAAAAACTTTCACCCAATTAAGCTAGTATTTACTTGTTTAAAGCGATAAGTTCAATGCAGTTTTGTAGGCAAGATCCATCAAATCTATATTTAGAGCAATGCAGTAAAGTAGACATACTTGGAAATGCTCTTTCCTGTCTCTGTCACATCCCACGTTGATGTACAAGTATCAACAGATTTCTTTCTCCAATCATCAGCAATTTCAGAGTTCTTCCTAATGTTTCGAACTCTATGCTTCTTGGACCACCTAGTCATGGTGACTCTTTCATCTACCGGCACATCTCTCAGTTCTGATTTAGAGGAACGGATGTTTGGTAGTTCCATGATAGGCAAAGCTGATGGAGAGGAGAGAGTTAGAGAAGGCCTTCCTTTGGGAGATGAGTAGGTACTACTCTGTGGGCTCATTTGGGTCGCCATGTCTCTTCTTGAGACAGTTCGAGAAATATCAGTGGCTGCATTTTTTTCTGCATCTTTGGTCAACAAAACGATTGTAAAGATGACTTATACAGTACAATAGTCATAGTAAATACCGTGATGATGATGATAACCTATCTCTTGATATTACATCAAGGTTAGATTTAGCAATTGATTATATTGATATTTCATGGATTATGGTATTAAGAAAAAGATGCATCAGTTTCTTAAATTCGGCCAATGTAGAGAAATAAAAACATAATCAGTTAATTTTTCACCATCCTGCACTTCTCAGTAGCTGATGTTTAAACAGGTTCCTATACCAAGACATATGTACTTAATAATAATAAACAAATTTAAGATGTACTAACAAGGGCTTTAAATGGTTGACCAAATGACAAGTTTCAATTTATACATTATGCATCAAATATGGAGTCTTAATACTAATATTACCATTTTGGATAACAAGACAATAAAAATGGAGAGAAATTTTCATGGTAGATCTTATAAGGGGATAATTGATGTAGGCCAAAGCTCATAAGTCATAATAGCATCTAACCCCAAAATTCCTCTAGATAAAAAATGGGCATTTACCTTGGGAAGGTAACGATGGTTGCTTTGCTGCCTGAGAGCATCCATGTATGCTAACAGAACGGGCCATGCAAGGCTCAGTCTGAACAGCTAATTCTCCGCCATGGTTACGAGAATGAGTTGTCAAACCATCAGCTGCAATTGCACCAGCTGAAAAAGGAGAAGCAGCCATGAAATTTCCCATATGTGCCCCATCAAACATTTGCAATGCAGGAGCGTACATCGAATAGTAAGCAATCCCTGGAGGACCAAGTGGGCCACTCTTTGATTTTGGTTTTCTCTGCGGAGCCACAATAGATTGCCTTGCACCAGTTTCCCCAGAAACTGGACTACAAATCCACCTCTCAGCATCTTCCCATTTTGAAGGCAAAGTCCTTCCATTGTTAAAAGCCAACAACCCAGCAGCATTCCCCTGCCTCCTTCCACCATTATTGTGCAATGGCACACGCTCAGAACTCCAACCCTTCAGCATCCCAACACTCGAGTGATGATGATAATTGGGTGTCCCAGGACTAGGAAATGCACCCAAATTCCGTGTCACAACAGATGTTTTCTTCACAGCCCCTAACCGTGGAGACAAACCGGATACATTATTTAGATCTAATGAAGCCGGTCTTTGCCTATCAAGATTCTTCAGCAAAGCGTCAGATCTAGTCCTCCTATCCTGACACTCTATAAGTTATACAATTCGCAATTTATCACTTTTCGAAATATAGTAAGCTAAATCAAATACAACTTTAAAAAAAATAAGTAAAGGGTACCTTTAAGAGCTCGGGAGAACGAGTTTCTTGCTGAATCTCTAAGTTGAGTTTCGTCCTCTGTATGAACCGCATCTTTTTCTTCTTGTTTTCCTGTGTATTATCGCGAAAGGGGAAAAAGGAAGGGGGGAGGACAATGGCAATGAGTATGGGTGAATTTGAATTTTTTGTGGGAATATTCGTTTTCTTTTTAGAAGCAATTTCAGTTTTAACTTTTTCAACAGAAATTGATAGTAAAAGAAAACATCGAAAGTACCTTTCACTTTTTCTCCTTTTCTGGAGAGACGAATGTGCTTATGAACTGTTATAGCTTTGTTTGGATCCGGATCTGGATATGGTCCACTCGAACTCTCATTCCGATCTCCACTTTCTTGTCCTGCCAAATGCTGCAAAAGACATTCACATTTCAATTTCAAAAACTTGTTTCCTTTTTTTTTCCTTTTCAAAAATAAATTGAAGAAAAGAAGAGGGGAAAAAAAACTTAAATCACGCAAGGAAAAAAAACATGCAAGTTTATCAACAATGATCGATCACAATGCACAGTGTTACAGCTTGCTCTGCTTATGACACTGAAAATTAATGATGATAAAAAGTTGAAAGATTAGAGAAATTACAAAGGAGATTTCAGAAGCAATAGAATCACGGTCATGAGCATCAGAAGCAAAAGAGCAACGACCGACACTAGCCGAAGCCGAAGAGAAGAGGCTGAAATTCGATTCCAGAGTGAATATAACAGAGTCGGGACTCCCAGCTCCGGCTCTGTAACCTGATCTCACTGAGCTTTGTTCTTGAACCCCTCTCTCCGCCATTTTTCTTCCAATCTACACTTCTTCCTCTTCTACAAATGTCGGCCGGCCATTCTCTTTATCTTCTTCCTCTTTTTTCACTAATTTCTGTTTTCCGTTGTCCCCTATATGGCGGGTTCGAAGACGAAGGGCTATTTAAAACCCTTGAATATCAGTGGTGTCGATGCCTTTGATGTTACGGGTTATAATGGCCTTAGACCTGGGATTTTGACCGTCTTTAAATTGACTATAAAGCCCTTGGAAGTATACTTATTTATGTTTAATCAAAAGGTTAATACAGACTTTTGGGTAGAATAAAATTGGGGAAATTACGGAAATCGTCACGTTCTAAGAGAATATTTTATTTTTATAAACTAGATGCTTGATTTTATTATGAATTATTCTTTTGGTGCCAGACAAATTATGGACACTAAATGATGGTTCGTACTACCTACGAGGATAAAAATAATACTAATTTCACATCATTTAATTTAATTATACGTAATTATTTTTTGTATATACCCAAAAATAATAATAATAAAATCTGTTAAATTATGGAGAATTACAGTAACATGAAGAAGTCGCAGCCGGGGCTGGTGAGTTTGTCAGAAATAGCTGGTGGCAGATAGCAACTTCGGAATTCCCATTGGTTCTTCTTTATTAGTATCAACTGGTAATATTTCAGCTTTAATTTAAACAAGAAGAATGAAAATACCAAGTTGCCAACTTATGCCAAAAAGGTATTGATATTACCGTGAATTTCGATTTTTTATAGAATATACAGGAAAGAAATTAATTAATTTATGAGTTATTATTGTTTGGATTGTTTATTGATTATTTTTATGTTACGATGTGATTGGTTATAAATTTTATTGTAAAATATGTAAAGTTTTAGACCAACCAAATTGAAATCTTAAGGTTAAATAATTGTGTTTAAGGGTGATAATGAGCTTGATCACCTCGCGATTTATTGGGATCGGTTCGATTAAAGCTTGAGATTTTAACGAATCAAGTCGAACCTATATAAACTCGATACGAAAAGCTCGTGAACAAGCTCGTAACAATTATATTGTATATATGCTACATATACATTAAAATTAACCTTTTATCAAAAAAAAATAATAAAATAAAATAGGAGAAATTCACTAAAAATAAATCAAGTATTTTTTTTCTTTTTTTAATATTGAATTTCGTTTCGTTATTAGTTATGAAAAAAGTTTTTCACGAGATCTCATCTTTTATAGAAAAATATAATAAAAAATATCTATTTTGAATCAAACCGAGTCGAGCTTGACGAACCCGAGACAAATCTTATAACATTATTTTTAAATTGAACCTAAATCTATCTAGACTCGAACTCTACTCGTTATTACCCATAATTGTGTTTATAGACAATTAATGGTCTTTCTGGACATATGGGTTTGACACTAAATGCCATCAAAATAAAGTTGAAACTGACCCCCCAGGCCCCAGGATTATAAATCTATTTCTATGGCTTGAAAATACTAGAGCCTGTTGTATTTGTGGGGGGAGGATAGGGCCAATTTCATGGTACTACTACTAATTACACCCAACAAAGATAGATTTAAATCCCAAGTTTCATCAATCATCCTAAGTTCACCGCAATTAGCTCTTTTGCTCTGGAGTAATGATCATTGTTATTGACTATTGTAAAATGTTTGGCTGTAAATTTAAGTAACAACGCCGCACAAAAGCATAATTTCCAGGATTCATTGTCTACAATTCCTGGAATCATTATCATTTCCCCCGCTAATGCAGGAATAAGAAAGCCTGGACCCTGGAGGCATTAGGCAGCAGACGCCTCGCTCATTACTACCAGCTAGAGCAGAGACTCAAACAGCAAAATCCTACCTAGCCACCTCGCGATCATCTATCGTCCATTTTACCTGCCCAAATCCAAGCCGACCATAGCTCGACCGTAAGAACCGAACAACCAAAACTGCGAGTAGTTAAAATATTTGTATGAATTTAAATTTGAATATAAAAGAAAAAGCCCATGTTTTCTTGCATGCTTGTTCCGGATGAGACAGCAAAGAGTCAAATAGGATGGAAAGTGGTTGTCCCTACCAAAAGTGCCGCATTACGTGGAGCTATCATCTTATTTGTTCCTATTTTCTACCAGTTTTATTTACCTTAAAATAATAAATTCAACCCTTTTTTTTTTTCTTTCTTCTTCTTCTTCTTTCTCAGCCTTGGGCCTTCCTACATTTTCTCTTTCGGACAATGAACAGGAACGAGCTGAATGGGTAAACTTTGAATTGTACCATTTTCATTTTTTTTTTTAGAAAACGTCGTTCACAATTTATAATTATGTATGTATATATAATTGAAAAAATTATTAGGTGAATCATGTTCATTATGTCATTCATGTTCCTAATTAATCAGAATCATTCATCTTAATTTTTTACCTAATAATCTCCTGTATAATTGGGGTTAAAAGAGAACCATGTTTGTCGGTTCTATGGTCAGGTCAGGTTTTTCTAGCAGTGCTGTTGCTCTCATTGTTGGTTCTTCGAGGTTAGGTATGTTTGACCTGGCCCAATCCCTTTGTGGACCAATTTGGATGGCATGAGGAGGTTCCAAGTTCAATTATTTTCTGATACGCTTCACAGATAGCGATGGTTTGGTTGGATATTTTTCTTCTGCTTCATCTGTGGTTGCATCTCAAGGCATTGACCCCACTTTGATTTGCCTTGTAAAATGATATTTGTCTGCTTCTCAGGACATGAAAATCTGAAAAAACAACCCATCCACCAGGACCAACATCACGAGCTATGTTGTCTATTGGAACCAACCCTGTGATCAACTCAAAAGCCACAATTTTTTTTCTATTGGAATTGTTGAATTGTTTATAATCAGGATTTATCTAGTTCTTCCAATTATGTTATGGGATCCACGTGGTGTAAAAATTTTCTGTCCGTTAAAATTTTTTTAAAAAATTTCCTTATTTTTTATATCTTAAATCTTAAACTTTACACCTAAAAATACACCATATCCCTAATTCCTTAAACTCTAACCGCAACCCTTAACCTTAAACCCTAAACCTTAATCACAGTCCTTAACCTTGAACCTTAAATTCTCTAATTTGAAACAAAAACACGAATAGAGTCATGAGAAAGAAATAGACGATTTGCACCATCTACATGTACCTCGAACATTGAAACAATAGGCAGAATTCCCTCACTAATAGTAAACTTGCATATGAATTATGATGCACAAAGAGAGCACATTAAAGATCAATAATATTGGATGGTCACATTAGAATTTAGTAAGGGTGAATAAAAGTTGACTCGATTCGAAAAAATCAAATAATTCGACTCGATTCAAGACAAAAATACTCGACTTGTTTGGATTCGATTCGAAATTTTATAGACTCGACTTGTTTGGATTCGATTCGAAATTTTATAGACTCGACTTGACTCGAAAAAATTTCAAATAAAGTTTGAGTTGTATAATGAAAACTCGAATAACTCGAAATTTTTAATAATTAAAAGAATAATTTTTAAGTTTAAGCCGAATCTCTCAATTTTTTATGATAGATATACATTTATATATAAAAATATAAAGAAATATTGCTACATATGAAAAAATATACATGTATATCTTACATGATTAGAGAAAGTCGTTTAAATTAGAATCAAATCATACTATAACATGATAAATAATTATAATTAAATATTTATAGGAACTCGAAAACTCGACTCGACTCGAATTTCTTAAACTTGACTCGAATCGAAAAAATTTCAAATAAAATTTGAGTTATAAAATATGACTCATTAACTCAAATAACTCAAAATTTTTTAACTCGACTTGATCGAATACTCACCCCTAGAATGTAGGGGAATGCAAGAGAAGGAGTTTCCAGGCTATTATTGTGCGAGTGGATTTGACAGGAGAGAAACATAAACTTCATGGAGTATCAGCAAGGCAGGCCGCAGGCCCATGTTCTTTTAAATGAAATCCAAGGAATAGATTGGTGTCTGATGGGGAACTTCCATCTTTGCTTTCAGTTCCATCTGCCACAATTGATGCTAAACTTACTCCAATAAAGGGATCTAGTCTCAACCATTCAAAGCAGTTGGTTTTGATTTCGAAGAGCATTTTGTCATCAGCCAGTAAGGGAAAATTCCGGAGTTTCAAAAAATATGACGATTCTGTTTTCATGATAGTGAACTGGACGAGCCCCTTGAGACAGAAACTGAAAACTCTTCTACTCAGTGCTATGGAAGCTGCGGTAAGCAAGTAGTATTTCTGAAGCAGCTATCTCTCAATAGTGGATAGCCATTTGTTGTATTTTCTCCGGGAATAGACATAGTATGACATTACATGAAGCATGGAATAATGGGAAATGATAAAAGGTTTATTAAATGTAGAGTAGTTTTAGCCCTTTTGTTCTAGTGGTAACAGTGATGAGCTTGATGGTCGAGTTCCAACAATTTCTAAGTATTCTCTGAACTCTAACTTGCATCTCTGGAGAGCCTACTGTTATTACCAACTTTCTCAAGAGCGTGCCACAAATTCTCATTCTATGGTTGCATCATGTAGGTAAATCTTCTATTACATGGATGAGGCGACTCCATCCGAGAAGAGGAAGACTAGTTCTGTGATTTATGTAGGATTGTGTAAACCTGTTAGTGGTAGACTTCTTCATTCAGGGGGAGGGATGTCGGAAAATGATATCCTAGAAGGACATGGAACACACTACTGGCTATCCTTTCTAGAAATGATGTTTCTGATATGTTTATTTTGCTGAGCTACCAGAGAGGAAGTAACTTGGAGAAGAATTTTTGACCAAAAAATGGACCAGGATGAAGCTTTTGTGTAGCTATAACAGTGATTAGTTGAGAATCGCATTGACTAAATGAATCATGGTAAAAGAAGCACAAAATTTAGTTCAATTGGTGGTGATGATGGGCAAACTCTTAAGATGCTCAGAAATTTACATACATGGTGCAGGTGATGATTCGGATTCGGATTGTATTGCCATCCCTAATTAGAAAATTGTTATTCTACGCTGCACTAATTCATTTATCCAAATATGGAAGAGCAAACTACTATCATCGACATCTAAGTATGTACAACCACCTGCCATGCATGGTTCAAACCAAGAATCACTGGTTCAAACCCTTCTACTTTCACCACGGACAAGTCTGAGTTCTACGTAAGCATCGCTTCTCAGCTCTTTGTAGCGTCTCCATCGTCTCAATGACCTAGGGTTATCAACCAATTGAAACATGACTTGGAATGTTGTAAGCACGTTTCTAATATAAATGAACGTAGTTTTAACAGTGAAACGACAACCATGCTCAGATGGAATAAAAACAACAGAAAAGCTCTGTGAATGTTATTTGTAGACATGAGAATACCACTCCAAATTCCTATAAAACGTGGTTTAAGTAAACATTAGATCTGGAAGGTGCATGCATAGGGTGATGCTTCACTACGTTCGATAAGAGTATAAATCAAGTTAGTAGCAAATAGATTTTAAAAAAACAGAGACGACTTCTCTTTACCTCTTTTTTCTGCATTTCAATGAGTTGTGCCTGCAGCAACCAAAAGTACAGACAATGACAATGTAAGCATCTGTTTGCCATAAGCCAACAATAAGTAATATGGTGTACAAATGAAGAAGATGAAGAACATACATGTTTCCTCCACAATTCTTTGTTCTCTTTTGTCTTTGCAACTTCTGCTTCCAATTCCGTTGTATAAGCCTAGAAGAGAAGCCAAAAGGAAGCAGAACCAGAAGAATGATCAAATGAGCAGACTGCTAACATTTGCATATATTCAGTTGACATATAAAACAATAATGGAGATTCCAAGTTACCAAACTTTACACAGTGATGAACTTAAAGCCATGAAGAAGGAATATTAAACAAACTTGGTTAAATCAAAAAGTAAATTCTCCTGCTTGCGAGCTCGTGATCTTGCAGCCGGTTCTCTGTTCTTTATCATTCTCCTTTGCCTCCTCTCAGCAACCTTTTCCACCGCACTGTATTTCCTACCCCTCAAGCTTCCATTAAACACATAAGGAGCCGGGGAAACTGAGGAAGTATCTCCACTGCTCTTCCCAATGCCGTCTGATGAAAGCTGGTTCACAGGTGATCCAGTTGCAACCGCGAGTGGCCCTCCTAAACCGACCATCTCTATCCCTCCACCTTGCATCCCACCAACCTGAATTAGACCGTTACTTATTCCCTGATCCACAATCCCATGAACTCCACCCCGAATTCCAGAACTCCCCATCTGACCACCACTTTGTAAATGCATCTGTGCTCCATATCCCACACCAGTTTACTTAGGAAAAATTGGTTGTTGCTCCTGCAGCTGAGCCAACTGGCGCGGGTATGATCTAACACCATTAACGTTGGAATGCAAATTTGAAGCTTGGATACCAATATGATCACCACCTTCAAGATTCCTATTTCCAATCAAATTTGGGCCTTTACCACCTTGCTGAAACCCAAATTCGAAACCAGTCCCACCAAAGAATCTCCCATTATTAACCTTCCCATCCAATTGAGTATCTTCTCTTACCACACCAGCCTTCCCCTAATGAATATTCCCTTGAATTAATTTAGACATTATCTATGTAGAAAAATTGAATTGTTACATGGCTAAGGAAGAAGAAAAATAATTCAATATTAAAAATGTTATTTTATATATTTTTTAATAAATTCAAATGGATTAAACTTATATATATATATACAATTACTTAAACTATAATTTTGAAAAAAATCAAAATAAATGAATAACTAAATTTAAAGTTTTATTATTTTTTATTTGCGGTCAACTTTTGATATTAATGTTTATTTTATATATTTTATGAAGTATTTATTTATTTATTTATTTTACTTTTATTCACATTGTGACTATTCAGTCTATTATAAAAGATTATGTATTAATTATAATCATATCATGATTATATAATTCTATATTGTTATTTGATTTTCCTTAAGAAAAATTTTAAAATGGGTGTCGAATATCGCTAAACATTGTTAAACATCATTAAATTAATTAATAAAGATTAAAAAAATTTAAGGACTCAACATATAAATAATAATTATTTAAAATAAAATTTTAATTAAATTATTTTCATCGGAAAAACTACATGGGTGATCACTCAACTATCATCTTTTTTATATTTTGGTCACACAATTAAATTTTTCATCAAAATTAATACTAATGTTTCATTTCGTTACCGTTTTATTCATCGATCGTTAATTCAACGGAGATTATAACATGACATGGTTTAATAACAATTTGAGTCTCTAAAATTATCATGTTATATCAGTTTAATACTAATAAAAAATAATTTATCAAATATTTAGTTTAAACCTTAAATTCTCTATTATTTTTTCCTCTACAATATATGATATTCTTTTTTTTTCTTTCATTTTTTTCGAGAACCAAACAAAGATCTACAACAATTACCATAAACTCGTTAAGTTTTGGATCAATTCTTATCTAATTATTGTAGTGCAAACAAACAAATCAAGTTAAAAGATGTAAATCACAGAATTCTGTAACAAGAATAAACCATATAAAATGAAAATAAAAAGATTACAGAAACAAAAAAAAACCAATAAAACTAAGGCCCATCTTTTGACTTTCATAATAAGCAATCAATACTAGCCCAAAGTGCCTAGCCTATGGCTAGGCACACCCAGGCTTATTTCCAATAATAGCATGAAGAGCTTTTATATATAAAGCTTTCCAAATCAATATTCCCAACAAATGTGGGACATTCTACTTTTTATATTTTTCATTTTATTTTTCCAACATCATGGGTGTCACATTGAGCAACAATTTCTCATTCACCCATTGAACATTTTTGATCTTGTAAATATATAATTCCATCTACTCTTATAGTAGATTAATCATCCACTTAGTTCCAATTAATTTGACTAATGGAACCCACATAAATTTAATCTCCAAAATGTTCATTACCATACCATTCTTCCAACAATTATAAGTATTTATAAAATAATATTTTATATTTTTTTTAAAAAAACAACCCGTCTTCAAACATTATTCCAATATATATATGTATATATAATAAAAAAACAATTGAAAATCGACACTTTAACTGTTTTAATCTAAAGTTATTATTTAATATATTAGGACAAGGCAACCAAAATTGTAAACTACGGTTTGATTAGATTTTTATACTTCGTACTTTTTCTTGTAAAAACTGAAAATACATATACAATGGAGGATTTGTAATGGTTGTAGGAAACCCAAATTATAGACTCCTGTTCATATTACAACGGTTCATAACTTTGTTGTAGAAATTTTTTGTGCTACTGTTACCATTGATTTTCTCAATTTGATTGACCATTTATTTCAATTCGATTATGAAGAAGTCGATACATATACTATTGGTTCATATATATATTTTATTTTTAATGATTATTTTTTTACTGTTAAGTGATATTATAAAACTAATTATCTCGATTCTCTAATCTTAAAAAATTACGGTAAAAGATTTAATGTTTAATTTTTTTAATCTTTTGTTTCGTATATATAGATTGGAACAACGCTTGAATTGACATAGTTTTATAAAAAAATTTAAAAAAATTTATAAGTACTTATAAAAAATAAGAGTTGATGTAGAACTTGATGAGTTGATGGTAATTATTGTGGATCTTTGCTTGTTTATTGAGGAAAGTACAACAAAAGATAATATATTACTTGTTGCATTGAAAGGAAAAAGAAATAAAAATTTGGGGGTATTATCAAAGTATTTAAGGAGTTATATTTTTATTAGGATTAAATAGATATAATGTAATAATTTTAAGGATTCAAATTGTTATTAAATAATGTCATGTTATAATTTTTGTTAAATATTTAATGATCAATGACCAAAATAAAAATAAAATAAAATGTTAGCAACGATTTTGAAAAAAAAATAGTTGGATGATTAGAACAAAAAAAGTTATAGTTGGATAACCATTTATATAGTTTTTCATATCTAAAATAATTTAATTAAAATTTTATTTTAAATAATTTTTAATTGTATATTGAGTCCTTGAGGTTTTTAATTTTTATTAATCAATTTAATGATGTTCAATATTAGTGGTGTTCAGCAGCGTTCGACGCATGTGGTAGACTTATCTTGTTCCTTAATTGCTTTAATTTGTATATATAAGAATTCATTTGTATTTTATTATAGATAAATATCATTAACCGAATAAACTTATATATAATGCAAAAATTAGGGATGATAATGGATATAACGGCATCGATTTTATTGTCTTTACTTGATTCTAAAATTAAAATACTCGTATCAATTTTAATCTGACTCAATCTTAATATATATATTTTTAATCTAATCTAGTTCGACATAATTAAAATTATAATTTGATCCTAATTCGATTCTAATATTGTAATAAAAACGTTTGACTAAATCCTACGATTGAGCATATTAACTATAAAATCAAAAACCAAACCAAACCGAGATATTATTGTTTATAAGTTTACAAAAGCATGGATAACCAAATTAAATAGAATTTAATTTTTAATTAATTTATAATTATTTTTATAAGATAAAAATATATATTTTATATTTAAAATATTATAGATATTTTAATTATTATTTTTACTTAAAAAATAAAATTTTAATAGATATTTATGAATAACATCTTAAATTTTTGCATTTTGATGTCAAAAAGTTTATTTTGTCAAAATAATATATATTTTTTAAAAAACTAACGTTAAAATAAAAAATCGAAAACTGAAGTTAATTAAACAAAAAATCGATAATTACTAAAATAATTTATCGAATTAAACCAAATCGAACCTTACGTACATCTACTAAAAACAACATGATTCAAAAAAAAATAAAAAAATAAATATTATATATAAATATATTAAGTCGGATCGTAAAAATTTTACTCTAAACCTAATTGGACACAATATAATTAATTTTTCAATAACTCAATCCAACCGGACTCGAATCTAGTTTTTTTAATCGAACCCCGCTTGTTTGGGTCAAATTATCAATCCCTAGCAAAAATATATTTTTCTTCCTTTTTTGTATCGACCCATCCTTAAAGTGGAAGTTGAAACAGAAGGAATATCCAGATCCAGGAACCTGGCTCCATTGTCCAAAACAAACAAAATTCGATTGTAAACTCGTCCTTGCTCTGCTGGAAGACGTCTCTTTTCTTTCCTCTCTCCCTGTCAATCTAGGGATTCCGATTTTTCAATATTGAAAAAAAAGATTTAGCCTTACCGTCTCGATATTCATTGTAATCATTCATTTCCCCTAATCTTTTATACCTAACAGTTTCAGTTCGCCTCTAATTCATAAAATTTGCAATGCCACCGTTTTTCTCGACCTCAAAGGCGGTCAGGTCGGTGATATCCCATAGAAATGTGATTCGGCGCGCCAAAAACATTGAGCGGTCTGGGAACTTCGATCAAATCAGATGGGTTACTACCATTTCCGGTGCCCAACTGCTGTCGGTCCACCCGTCACTCGGTTCACGCAAGGAGGCTTCTATTGTTACATTAAACAATTTTTTTAATCATTACACTCTCCAAAGGAGACAGTTTTTAGGATGTGGCGACGGCGAAGAAGGTGGCGTTTTATCAAAAGTTTACGAGGAAAGGATCGTGATGGGGTAATTTTATCAAAATCTTCTCTTGCATATAGCTTGATAGATTATTGTTAATTAGAGATTAAGTTAGTATTAGTATAAGATTTCTTATTAGATCAAGATGATTTTATTGATCATCAGGTATTCGCCAGAACAATTATTTGATGTGGTGGCAGCTGTTGATTTGTATCATGGATTTGTTCCTTGGTGTCAGCGGTCTGACATAATCAAACGCTATCCAGATGGATCATTTGATGCTGAATTAGAGATTGGTTTCAAGTTTCTTGTTGAGAGTTATGTTTCTCATGTAGAACTAAGCAGACCTAAGTTTGTAAAGGTAATAACGGTGAATTTCACCCTTATATTTAAAACAGCTGCTTTTTCTTAGCTTGGCTTTAATGTGTTTTCTGTAAGTCTGGCATCTAGTTAGCTATGTTTATTGTATTAAGATATTTGCATGATTGATGCTTGGAAATGTTGCATTATGCTAAATATAGGGCCTTTTATCCGGTAGTTACTTCGGGAATGAAGTTGAATTTCAATAAGCTGTTTAATGGTGGACTTATTTGCATGCTTTGCCATTTCATGAAACTGATGAGTGACAACTGACAACATTTATATTAAGCGGGCTATTGTCTATCTATCTCTAGATATGCTATGGACAGATTGTTAAAGCCTTCATTGTTCTAATATTTAGGAAACAGAGTAGTTGTAAATGTAGATTGGTTGCCAACCAAGGATTTGAGAACTATAAACCGCTGACTTAATTGTTTGAGCATGTTTTGGGACAACTTGTTTGAATTTATTCAATGCACTTAGGGGGACTCAGATATCAAATTTTGGATCAGGTTGAACTGGACATGATTGAGATGTAATATTTCGTGTAATGAAGCAATTGGTGAGCCGCACACGTATTTATCTCCCTCCCTCTTCCATAATATTGAATAAGAACCCAGTGGCATGCGGCCTCAATTAGAAAGAAGTCATCTTATTTCCAGCCAAAACAAACTCAAACTTGAAAGTTTCCCTGAATGTTTGGGGAAGCTATATTTACCATTTCAATTAACTTTATAGCGAGTTTCTATTTGTTTCTTGTATTATATATGAGATCTCTTTTGCTCCTTAAGATTGTAATGGCTATGCTTCTTCATGTTGATTATATTTAACCAGGGTTTACTCTTGGCTGAATAAATTAAAAAAAAATCTTAGTCTCTGTCTATGCCATCTGTGGGCTACTATGTTCTACTTGTGAGTTACAAGAAAGATATTTCTTGGCTTGCTTCTGCATAGACGATCTTTATTTTTTCCATGGATTTAATCTTTTACCTTAACTCTCACTGATGATCTGACCCCTATGATGTCCTTGCAGTCAACTGCATCAGAGAGTAGCCTTTTTGATCATTTGATAAACATTTGGGAATTCAGTCCTGGACCTGTTCCAGGAACTTGCAACCTTTACTTTCTTGTGGACTTTAAGTTCCAGTCGCCACTCTACCGGCAGGTAATGATCCCGTAGGACATAGGGGGTTTATAGATCATTACCGATATTTGACTTTCCCTCATGATATGCAATATGCATGTAACAAATCACTCTGCTGTTTATCATTTGAACTGTTATTTCTTTTCTCCTTTTATGAAACGATGCCTAGTTATTTGCGTTTATATTTTTGTTCATCACCTGAGTGCATATTGTCGGCTAGATATGTTTTTAAATCATTTTGTTTCCCATGAGTGCATAATTTTTCTTGTGAATACATGTAACCAAATTTATATTCAAGGACTGAACCGATAACCTTCCAACACTTGACTTTAAGAGATTTGTCTGCTTGAATCATCCTAACAGGTCGCATCAATGTTCTTTAAGGAAGTCGTGTCCCGAATGATCAGCTCCTTTAGTGACCGTTGCCGATTGATATATGGCCCTGGGGTTCCAGTCCTCGAGACTTCTTATGGAGAAAGGACATGAACATTTGTTGCTTCTGTGCAAGTGTATTTCAGGGCAGCAGCTGGAATTATTATCATTATTAA
The DNA here is from genome assembly GCA_035048815.1 of Abelmoschus esculentus. Lineage (NCBI taxonomy): Eukaryota > Viridiplantae > Streptophyta > Magnoliopsida > Malvales > Malvaceae > Abelmoschus > Abelmoschus esculentus. The sequence goes on from JAUCBN010000010.1 coordinate 4,617,156, forward strand.
AATTCCTCTCACAGTGTCTGTAGGTTAGTGTTTGTTGTCATCCCAGCCATTAAATATTCTCCTCATACATGTCATTCAACTAATTTCAGGTTTTGCCCGTTTTATAGTTGTTCTTACAGTAGCTAGTTATGTCTATATTTTACATATTTTCAATTCATAATTATTGATTGTGTCGTTGCACATAATACCTCTTTTATTTTTTTGGGGAATACACAAGATTCTTTATAATATGAATCCTTTGTTTTGCTTTCTACAATTTCAGCGTCATTTTGGACGGTTAGCCTCTGCACATTTTATTTTTTTCACAGTTCCCACCTACCCATAAAACGTATAGGCCTCAGGCCCAACCGGACATGGAATGGAAACGATGGAAATCCTAGAGCAATAGGTCTTGAATTTTTTAACACTTTTCTTTTTAGTGAAAATACTTGCGTATGTCCAAACATTAAAAAATAAATCTTACATTCTAATTTTAAAATATTAAAAAAAAATTTACTCCACATCGAACCTAAACTTTAAACCTTATTTTTTTATGTTAAGCATAGATAGAGGCAAAAAAAAAAATTAATGAATTCTATCATCTATTTTAATTGTCGAGAAAAGTGATCAAACTATATATTTTTAATTAAATGTCTAAATTATTTTTCAAACTAAAATAATTATTTTATTTTATCACTCAAATAAGGTGATATATAGCTAAACCATTAAAAAATTTATGTTATCCAGTCAGAACATGATATGGGACCTATCTATGTTATTATTTATTTTTTTAAAATAAAAATATTTGATTTTATTAAAAATTAAACATATTTAATTACTAAAAAAACTCTCAAACTCTGATCTTTTAACCCTAATCCTTCTATCACTGATTCAACAACTATCTATCATTTTTGTCTTTGTTGAGCTACCATGACTAAAAATCACATTAACCTTAAATAAATTGTAGATTATACCGTTGACAAACATTCAATATTGATAAAAAAATATTGATCAGATATTGATAATGTTTAGAGATAGAAAGATACTAGATACCGAAAGATATGTGATTTAAGAGTTTAATTAAAAAAAATTAAAATTTAAAGTTTTTTCTAAAATAAGCCTACTCTCGTTAGATTGAAAAAAAATAACTTTTATCAAAAAATTTGATTTTATAATAAAAAATAAATATTTAGTTAAAAAATATTTCTAACACTTAATTTAAAAACATAAATATTTATTTTATGATTACACCTATCTATCCACACACTTACTAAATAGTAGAAGAAATTCTATACAATCAATCTCGATATATTTGTTCCCATCATTGATGTGAAAACCTTCTCCTCATCTTTAAATAAAAACATTCGACAAAACAGTTTTTCGAAATCGATATTATAAAAAGCATTTCCTCCTTTTTCCTTAAGGTTTCCACTTTGGCTGAACCTTTTGAACTGGCAGATGTTCTGTGTGCACTTAATTGTAGTATAGTATCACGGGGTCAAAGTTTTAGCGTAAGACTTCTACTCGTGCGACACCTCAGGTCTCTCGCATACCCGAGATTCAGTCTTTACAATCTCCGATGCTCTCTGGTTTTGCCCTCCCATAGGCTCATTAGGGAAGCGGGGACAACTCCCGACCAGTGTGGTGCGCGATCAGCATGCCCATCCGAAGATAAAACGACTGCTCGGCACATACTACACCCTTATTGCTATCCCGCTCCATGCATTAAGCACAATCAGAAAGTATCTCGTTCGGTTCCGCATAATCACGACAAACGGTACGTGCAATAGCATCGACCACATTGCGCACTGTGACTGCCAAATCAATCAATCATTCATGTTTCATCTTCCTTGACCCTCACAGCACTAAGAAAGAAGACAATGGTAATGGATGACAGTACAAAACTCACGAAAACGACCCAGCACAAAAATAACAACAGAAATCAACCAAAGATGGAGACTTTAGTTGGATAAAGTAAGCAACACCATTGCCATGCAGATTGACCATTCAAGGATATGGCATAGGAAAAGCAAAGTTGGAGGCTGTGGCCACTGGCCTGGGAGAAAGAGTGGTCAAGGGACAATTATTTACCTCAATCATACAACACCAAAGCCAAAGGGAATCAATAATTCGGACACTTTCGGAGATACTCTACAGCTGGAAACGGGGTTCTTAGGATATGGTTGATTCAGAAATTCACAGTGGGGCATGGAAAAGATTCGTCCAGATTGGACTAACATCAGATCCAGACAGAATGATCGGATATGTCATAGGGAAATTTTCAGTCATTCAAAGTGTAATAGGATAAACTTTGTTTCTTTTCACTCAAGTTTGAAATTAACCTAATCTCTTAGGGTTTTTTTTCTTCCATATGACCAACATATTTCTCCATTGTTGTTCAACTGTTGATGACCATCCTTTGCAACGCAACTAGGACTAAGATGTTCACCTCTATCTGGTCTTTCTTCTTCTTACTTCGGTTTTCCACGAAATCACCTCAATCAACAAAGCTTCGACCTTATCTTGGTATGATAATGAAATTTCATTACTCCGAACAACTTAAAATCGAGATATATTATTATTTTACCTCTTTCTTGACCTCCCCATCTTTTAAATTTGGAAGAAAATACCATGACTTTGATGAATCAATGGGAGTCTGAAAATATGGATACAAGAGAGAAATTTTCAAGGGATGAATAAATTTACCAAAAAAATATTAAACGTAGTTGAAAGAGTTCACTATTGGGTGACCAAAAAGAGCGAAATCCAAAATTTGAGTGATGAAATTAAAACATTTAAAAGTCAAATGACAAACAAAAACAAATACGAAATTGAGTTACCAAAACATAATTTAGCCTCTATAATATGGACCACTGATATACTTCTCCTCCTCTTTATCTTTTCTTTTCTTTTTCTTATCTCATCTACTTTCTGTATCAAATGAATTGGTTGATAAAAACAATAAACAGTACCTTTTAATTTAATCTGAGCAACAAAGGCATTATGCATTCATTTGCTGTGCAGGTGCAGCTAGCCAGCCACCACTTGGGCTATGAGTCTTATTCATTTGGCTGTCTATAGGGACGAGTCAGAATTTGAGGTTAAGAGAGCAAAACATAAATTTTTAAAAATAAGGGATAAATTCATAAAAAAATAATTAAAAAAAGTAAAAAGAAAATCGAGGGTGGCGATTGTCCTACTCCACCTCCACTTAGTTTCGCCCTGTCTGTCTAGTTGTGACTGGTGTTATTTTCTGTGCTTTCTCGTTGGTGACATGCTTTCTTACTTCCCTATTCTTGGTTTCTATTGTTTTAGGACAACTTTTTGAGTTTTGATGTCTTATTTTTATTTAAGGGAACTTCATTTTTTTTAAATCTAGTAGGCAAGATGGTAAGAAGAAAGTGAAAAAATAGTTTTCATTAATTTCATGAAATAAAAGTCTTTTCCATTTTTGTTTCTTGTACAAGAAAGCATGTTTGGAAAAGCATTTTTCAACTGATTTTTGACAAAAATATGAGGCCCAGCTTTTGTGCTTTGAAGAGGAAAGAGGCCCAGCTTTTGGGTATATAATGATGCGGGGAGGAGTGAAGTTTCACATCAACCAATGAACCAAACATCTTCGTATGAAAATATCTACGGTAGGGATGCTTATTGAACGAGTCGATCGCGAGTTAGATATCGTTAAATTTGTATTTGTTAAAAGTTTTTATTGATTGATTCGATTTTTTATTCGTTAAGTTGATTAAAATTGTGCTCGTTAAAATTTTTTGTTACTCAATTCGACTCATTGCTCGTTAAGCTCACTAAAAAATTTACTTTATTTTTAACTAAAAATAAATTTTAATAATACTATATGAGACTTAATATTAACATAAATTAATAAATTTAATCAAAATTACCAAAAGAGTATATAAAACACTTCTAAAGTCAAAAGTAAAAATTTATAAATACACTAAACTAGCATATTAAAATTGAAGTATTCACAAATTAATAATTATTATTTAGATTTATATTTTAAATGAAATAATTTTAAAGTAATTATTAAAAATATTTTTAAAAAATTATGAGCTGGTCGCAAATTTATCGAATTGAGTTAGACTTTACTCAATTCAACTCGTTAAACTATCGAGTCGAACTAGACTTTGCTCAATTCAACTCGTTAAACTATCGAGTCGAACCAATCAAATCAAGTATATTTTTGAACGAATCAAATTCGAATAATTTACGAACTGCTCAACTTGTTAAGTATTCCTAATCCACTTACATTTCGGAAGGTATTAAAAGTATTCCTAATACAATATCAAACGCGAGAATATTATAAAATATAAAATTATAATATTATTTTTTATAATATTTTAAATCTGTATCTCATAATAATATTAATATTTACAAACAAAATTTAATAATTAAAATTAAATTTTGATATTTAACTATCACGTTAAATATTATAATATTTTTGATCCACGATGTATCATGTCACAACGTTCCTTACGTTATACTCACACACATAACGTGGCCATGGATCCCCCTAAAATCATTTTGTGGGCATTCACAACTCCCTACTTTACTTATTTGAGGTTGACTCATTGTTTTGAATTTTTATTTTTTAATTAGTTAACGGTGATTATAACAATATCTGTTTTAGAATATAATCTATATCATTCGATACTAATCGTTCAATCACTTTGCTGGTATTACTTGTATTCGAATTCGTGAACTCTAGAATAATAACCGTTCCTTTAATCACTTGAGCTAGAGGAGAAATTATATCATGGATAAGTCTTACCACGTCATCCATGAGACCAACCACTAAAAAACATTCATCTCATCATTTTTTTCGTGTCATTTTCCTAAGTGAATCTTCACTCATATTTATTGTTAATTCATTTTAAAAATAATTTTTTTAAGTGAAGATTCATTTGAAAAAAAAATATGACATGGAAAAATTGATAAAGGTGTGTGGTTTTTAGTTGTTAGTCCCATAGACACGTGGTGAGACTTACCCATAATATAATTTCTCGAGCCAGAGGATTCGTGCCATTGTTTTGAATTTTTTTTATTATTGAGTTGATTAAATGAAACCATTAATAAAAAATAATTCGAATCTAAATTAATAGTTAGAAAATTTTTTGAAGAATATTTAAATTTTATTCTGTATAATTTAGGTGAGATTTTTTTAATTTTAAATTAAAATCTCATAATATATTAAATAATTATAGGTATATTTTGTTGTGGGTAGAAATCATCTACCTTTTTTCCATGTTTTCTTTCTTGCTTCTGTTTTAAATTAGAGGGTTTAGGGTTAAAGGTTAGGGTTTATGGTTTAAAATATAAAAAATAAGGGATAAGATTAAAAATTGATTTTTTTAGAAAATTTTCAAAAGATGCATGAAAAGAAGCATAGGAAGAAGCATATGATTTTTACCAAAATTTGTGATAATCTTGGTATGAAGGAACAATAAATTCGAGAAATTATATAATAAACGTTTTTCACTATATCATATGTGATTCTAATCAACTAGATTTATCTATCTTATTTTTTTTAAAGTTGAACTATTATTTCTTTCTTATATGTAATTAGTGAGTAAATAATTATTAGATAATTATTTAAAAATGAAAGAATTCAACTGTTTAGATCATAACGTGATAAACAATGTGAAAAGTTGATCCAACCTGAAAACCCGCCTGAAACTTGTTCGAGTCAGAACTCGGTTTGATCCAGAGATGTAATAACCCGAACCTGATTTCTATCCGACTATTGTTGACCCAAACCCGAGTTGGATACTGTAGTAACCGAACCCGAACTGTATCCAACCGAGAATGACCTGAACCCGATTTCAACCTGTTACTGTAGACTTAAAATCCGACCTGTATCCGACTGAAACAAACCCGAACCCGAGTTTGACCTAGTAAATAATCGATATTACCCGACTGAATTGATCAGAGACCTGATTTTACCCGACTTGTTTTGAACTCAACCTGTTTTGAACCCGACCTGATAAATGACCTGACGTGTTTTGTACCCGACTTGTTATTGACCTGACTTGTTTTGTACCCGACTTGTTATTGACCTGAACTAATATTAACAAAATTTAATATTTACATGAAATATAATTAAATATATTATAATTTGATGAATTTAAAATATTGATAAATATAATTAAACTTAAAAAATAGAATTAGACGTGAGAATTAATTTAAGATTAATATTTAAATATAGTATTACATATTTAATTAAATTAATTAATTTATTAATTTATTTAGTTTTAATATATTTAATTTTAATTATAATTTTAAATTAAATACATACATTATATTAATAGTATACATATATTAATTCATAAACACATTAAATATATATTAATATATATTTAAGTATATATAATATATTATATATTAAAGTATATTATATATATTATAAATATATTATATATTACATATAATACATTAATACATAAAATATAATATATATACGTATATGTAACACCTCGACCTAGATGTCACATTGGATCTCCGGCCCAAAACCTGTATTTCAAAATTTCGGCTTCAAGCCCAATAATAAAATCAAATTCGGTCCAAAAATGATCCATAAAATCCATTTAAATTAAAATAAAGCCTAACATAGTTGAAAGTAATCGGAGCTCCAAATTATTACAAAACCATTGAACATTCGACCCAAATAAAATAAACAGAGTTACAAATACACATAGAGTTCCAAATAGTACTATGCTCACTACATCTAATAAGTGTACTCTGACAACACGACCGATGTTGAGATTCGAACCTCGATGGTTCTCCATGGAACCTGTTTCACCTAACCTACGCACGAAAATACATTTCTAACGTTGAGCCACAACAGCTCAGTGGATAAGTCGAACTCGGCCAACATCATGCATATCAAAAGCATTAAGGCATAACATATAAATCTCGAGCATGATATGATGGTCTAGCATGCTTGCCTAACACATGGCATAAATGTGATGTATGTTATCGCACACAACATATACAAATCAATAGATCACACTAGGTAGTGAGTCCCACGTCCACACAGCATCAGGATCCTACATCCGGGATTGAGACCTGTGTCCATAAAATATCGAGATCCTCCAAATCTCATACTCGAAATATCGCATCGAGTATCTTCGAATGAGGCCTGTGTCCACACAACATCGAAATCCTACATCCGGGATGGTCGTCAAATCATCATCCGGAATGTTACATCGGATGACCTTCAACGTGTTACAATACTTATGGATATCCAGATTTCCAACACACTAGGACTCGAGCCACACAAGCGATCCACCTAGGATCTTACCACAACAAGATATATTAAGGCTAATCATACTTAAGTACTTCGGGGTTATAATTATAAATTTTAGTTTGATAATTCGTTTTACAACTTTTAGATTAATGGAAGCATTTATTAAAATCACTGAGCCCCAAATCTCTATTGAAGTTAGGTAGGGTATCGAAACACCCTGCATCCATACCCACCCAAAGAGGGTATCGAAACATGAGTATCGATACTAGCATCGATACCCTTTGACCAATCTAAAAGTTAACAAAAGGGGAAAAACCGCTTCGATATTGGTATCGATGCAATTATGCCACTTGAGGGTTCGATATCGAACCCCTGCATGATAAGCCAAAATTTTACTCAAGGGTATCGATACCGGTAGCCCGTGTATCGATACCCCCTACACGAATTGCAGATCTGCACTTAGAAATTTTAGAGATTCATCCCCAAACTCAACCTAATCGGTCTTGAAGTGTTCCTACTCATTCCTTAAGATATTTAGGATGTTTTAACTTCAATTTCCAGTTATTTAACGCCTTAACTCGAATTTCACCATTAATAACCTCTTTCAAGCAAACCAAGCAAACCAACATAGATACATGATTTCTCTATATGATATGCATTCTACCATGAATGAATGATGAAGGAAAGAGTTGAGAGTACCAACTTTGAGCAACAACAGCCACAAACCCAAGCTCTCTCTCCTCTTCAAGCTTTCTTCTTCTCTAGACTTATTGAAGGTTCTCCAATTTCCTTTTCTACAAGAGATGTTAAACCAAGCATTAGACAATACTTTGGAAGATTCTCAGAACCACAAAACTTAAGAAAACTGAGATTTAATCCCTTAAACTTCATTCCTATTTTTCTCTCAACCCCATACTCACAACCACCCATCCTTACTAAAACAACATATCCTTACCTCTTTGGATATATCTCAAACACCTCTACAACACCCTCTCTTACACCAAAACGTGATTACAACACAAAACACTAAAAATCTTACCTTTGCTCTTGAGTTTTGATGGGAAAAAGATGAAGAACAAGAGAAGTAGGGATGATGACTTCACCACTCTGATTTTCTCTGCAAAAAATTAAAAACCCCTTCCTCCTACCTTTGTCCTAAACAAGAGAAAGGACCCCAAAGCCCCCTAAACCAACCCTTGGGCTCAAGGCAACCCAAACTAAGGCCCCAAACCACACAAATTCGAGCCCAAAATCTAGGCCCAACACCACGGTTTAACCCGATACTCAAATATGAGAAATTCGATCGTTACAGTATATCATATATATTAAAGTATATTATATATATTAAATTATATTATATACATAGTATATATTAATGTATATTATATACATATACTAATATATACATAAAATAAATATACATATATTAATGTATACATCTAATATATATCTTATATATATAAGTATATGTAAAACTAAATTTGATTTTGATATAACAATTAAATAGAAGGACTATTCTTTGAAATAATTTTAAGTCCCTAAGTCAATATTTTTGATTTCAAGTCAAACAAAGATTTTAAAAGAAATTTCTAAGTGTTTTTGAATGATGGTATCGAACCATGGTTCGATACCCCTGGATTTTCAAAGCTATGTTCTTATGTTCAAGAACATGTATCGAACCACCATTCGAAACAAAGGAGCTCACTACCAGCCTCTGTTTCGAAACACCGTTCAATACCCTTGGATTTTCAAAGCCATATCTTTGTGTTCAAGAACATGTATCGAACCACCATTCGAAACAAAAGAGCTCACTGCCAGCCTCTGTTTCGAAGCATGGTTCGAAGCACTTCGTGCATATTTTTTAGTATTTTAAAATCTATCAAAAATAGACCCCTGGTATCGAACTATGGTTCGATACCACCCTTAATCCCAACGGCTATTTTTGCATTAAATGTTTTGACCGTTGGTGGTAGTTAATTTTTTGATTGGTGGTTAGCCTATTTCGAAGCATGGTTCGATACCAACCTTCACAGTTTCAAAAGGTATCGAAGCATGGTTCGATACCCCTTGGTTTAATGCACAACGGCTCTTTCTATTATTGGTCTGTTTTGAAACAGGTAGTACGTGTTTCGATACCGCCTGCTGCAGAGTGTATTTATGGTGGGAAATTGAAGTCTAAACGGCTATATTTATGTTCCCAACAACCACAACGGATAGAAATCAATGAGATGGTATAAAATGAAGCAATTTCAACAACATTAAGGACGGTTGAATCTCAAGCACCATCCAAGCACATAAATCCAACTCAAAGCACTTCATTGCATATTTTAACCTCCCAAGTTGTGTATTTCACTTTGATCAGTTGTAATTTAAGTTTGGGGAGAGTTTGTTTGTATTTGGGGGTATTATTTCTTGTGAGAGAATCCTTCTTAGCCAAACCAAATTTCTTGTAACACCTTGTGAGGTCTAAATCAATTTTGGGTAGAAAATTGATTTTCTTGTAAAGGTTATCCCTTGAACCTAGAAAAAGGTTGAATTCAATAGTGAATTGGTTTCAAAATCCTTAGTGGGAGCTAAGGTAGTGGATGTAGAGCTTGTTCGAAGCTTGAACCACTATAAATCATTGTGTTCTTTATTTCTCGATTTTTACCGAAAATCTCCTACCAAATTTTTTTAATATCCAATTCACCCCCCTCTTGGCCATTAATCAACGTTGATCAACTCAACAATTGGTTTCAGAGCTAGATCTTTGAAGGGATTCACCTCCACCAAAGAAGATTCAAGGGTTGTTGATCATCTCTACAATAAAAATCCAATGGCCTCCACTTTCGGTTCGTGGAACGAGTCTCACTCCATCACCAAGCCACCCTTCTTCAACGGGGACAACTATCCTTATTGGAAGAATAGGATGAGGCTATTCATCAACTCCAATGATTATGTCCTTTGAGATATAATCGAGGATGGACCCTCTATCCCTATGAAGCAAGAAGGAGATCGAAAAGTGCCTAAGAAGAGGAACGAGATGACCGATGAAGAAAGAAGGAGAATGTCCACAAATGATAAAGTTCTTCACATTCTCTTTTGTGCTTTAGGCCCCGACATCTACTCCAAGATGTCTTCATGTACAAGTTCCAAAGAAGTTTGGGACTCCTTGGAGACAACTTATGAGGGCACCAACGATGTGAAGGAAACAAAGATTGGTCTTCTCAACTTAAACTATGAAAACTTCAAGATGGAGCCGGATGAAGACATCACCAAGATGTTCGGTAGATTTTCCGTGATTGTCAATGGTCTCAAGGGTTTTGGTGAGATCATTCCGGAAGATAAGCTCGTGAGGAAACTTATCTACTCTCTTTCTGAGTCTTGGGATAGCAAAAGGACGACTATCATTAAAGACAAGGACTTGAAGACTCTAAAGCTAGATGCTCTTGTGGGATTTCTTCTTACCCATGAGATCATGAAGAAAGGAAGAGAAAAAGAGAAAAAGAAAGAAGAGGTAAAGATAGAAAAGAGGGAAATAGAGAAAAAAAAGCAAGGGATTGCTCTTAAAGCTTCATTGTCACATGATGAGATGGACACTAGTGAAGAAGAAGAGCTAGAGGAATTGGCCATGGTGGCCAAAAGATTCACAAGGCTTATGAGGGCAAATAGGAATCGAAGATTCCAACGAAAGAGGGACTTCAAAGCAAAGAGCAAAGAAGAGGAGAAAGATCAAATTATTTGCTATGAATGCAAGAAGCCCGGTCACATTAGGACCGATTGCCCTTTATACAAAAAGAAGGGTTTTGAGAAGAAGAAGAAGAAACATAAAGCTCATGTTACCACTTGGAGTGATGAGGAGTCATCATCCGATGAGAACAATGAGGTGGCCAACTTGTGTCTCATGGCTCTTGATGAGCCTAAGGTAACCCTTGAACCATCTTGTAATGATTTATCTTATGATGAACTTTATGATGCTTATGATGAACTACAAGATGTATATGATGAGTTGGTTTTAAAATGATTCTTTGACTAAATGATTCTTTCCGATTTAGAAATGAAAAATGATTCTTTGACTAAAACGATTTTGGATTTGGAAGAAAAGGTTATTGATTTAAATGATGATTTAAAATTTTTTCAAAAAGAAAATATTGATTTAAACAACCTTATTTCAAGCTTGAGTGAAAATCGCCACAAGGTGGTGAACGAGCTTAAAGAACAAATTAAGGTGGTTGGGAGTTCAACTTTTGAAAAAGGAAGCTCTTCAAAACCCAACCATATCAAAAAGAATTTTCAAAACCACAAACAAAAAGGTTTTCAAAGGCATTCTAGACATAGAAAAATTAGGAGTGTTTGGGTTCCTAAGGAACTCATTGTTTCTAATAATATAAATGTCATTGCCTCTTGAATTCCTAAGGGAACCAAGCTTTTAGGGACTAACTCTCATGGACCCAAAATGATTTGGGTACCAAAAGTGAAAAACTAAATTTTTGTTTGTAGGTTGAGCATTGCTTCAAGGCCAAAGCTTCAAGTCAAAATATGTGGTACCTTGATAGTGGATGCTCAAGGCATATGACCGGAGACAAGGGACGATTTAAGGAGTTAGAGCTCAAAAAGGTGGAGTAGTGACATTTGGTGACAACTACAAAGGCCAAATTGAGGGTATTGGCTCTATTGGTAATCACTCCTCTATTCTTATTGAAAATGTCTTACTTGTTAATGGTCTTAAGCATAACTTGTTGAGCATTAGTCAATTGTGTGGTACATGTTTCTATGTTTCATTTGATAAAAATGGTTGCAAAATTATTGACATAGAATCCAATAGAACAATGCTCATAGGTCATCGCATAGGAAATATTTACATGGTGCATTTAGATGACATAAATTTATCTCATGCATGCTTAGTTGCTAGTGATGAAAATGATGCATGGTTATGGCATAGGAAACTTGGTCATGCTAGCATAAGTGTTTTAGAGAAACTTGCCTCCCAAAATCTAGTTAGAGGTTTACCTAAGCTCAAATTTTCATTGGATAAAATTTGTGATGCATGTGCTAAGGGTAAACAAAAGAGAGTTTCTTTTAAGTCCATTAATGATGTTTCAACTAGTAAAATATTATAATTGATCCATATGGATCTTTTTGGACCTATTAGGACTACTAGCTTAGGTGGAAAATCATATGCTTTTGTTATTGTTGATGATTACTTTAGATATACTTGGGTTCTATTTTTAAGCTCTAAAGATGAAGCCTTAGAAAAGTTCATCACGTTTTCAAACATTTCTCAAAATGATCTTGATCAAAGAATTTCTCATATTAGAAGTGATCATGGAACCGAATATCAAAATTTAGGTTTTGAAAATTTTTGTAATGAAAATGGTATTAGCCACAATTTTTCGGCTCCTCGCACTCCTCAATAAAATGGGGTAGTTGAGAGGAAAAATAGAAATTTAGAGGAAATGGCTAAGACTATGCTTTGGGAAAATAATTTACCTAAGTACTTTTGGGCGGAAGCCACAAACACTTCTTGTTACATCATAAATCGAGTAATGATTAGGCTCATTTTAAAGAAAACTTCTTACGAGATTTTAAAATCTAAAAAGCCTAACATTAGCTATTTTCACCCTTTTGGGTGCAAGTGTTTTGTTTTGAACAATGGAAAAGACAATTTAGGTAAATTTGATGCAAAAAGTGATGAAGCTATTTTCCTTTGTTATTCTTTAAATTCTAAGGCTCATAGAGTTTTCAACAAAAGAACATTAGTTGTAGAGGAATCTATACATATGGTTTTCAATGATAACCTCCTTCCTAGGAAGGATTCTTGTGATGATGATGATGTAGGAATCATTGAAACCATTGATGATGGACAAGCATCAAAGGTGGATGAGATTCCAAGCAATGAGGAAGCACAAGATCCTCCAATAGAAGCTCTTGGAAATATAAAACTTGAAGAAAAGGAAGTGAGCTACCCAAGGGAGTTCAACTATGTCAAAAGTGGTAAAATCTTGGGTGATCCATCCAAGGGGATAACTACTTGTTCTTCTCTTAAATTAATGAATCATATTGTATTTATCTCATGCATAGAGCCTAAAAATATCAAAGAAGCCTTAGGTGATGATTATTGGACTTTGGCTATGCAAGAAGAGTTAAATCAATTTGAGAGAAGTAATGTATGAATATTAGTTGATAGGCCTAGTAATAAGTCTACTATAGGAACTAAATGGGTCTTTAGAAACAAACTAGATGAGAGTGGTAACATTGTAAGAAACAAAGCTAGATTAGTAGGTCAAGGTTACACTCAAGAGGAGGGAATAGATTTCGATGAAACCTATGCACCCGTAGCTAGAATGGAAGCCATTAGGATGCTACTTGCATTTGCATATTATCATGATTTCAAGCTCTTTCAAATGAATGTCAAAAGTGCTTTCTTAAATGGTTTTATAAATGAAAAAGTGTATGTTGAACAACCACCGGATTTTGAAGACTCAAAATTTCCAAATCATGTTTTTAAATTAACAAAAGCTTTATATGGTTTGAAACAAGCTCCTAGAGCTTGGTATGAAAGGCTTTCAAACTTTCTAATTGAAAAAGGTTTTGAAAAAGGGAAGGTGGATACTACACTTTTTATAAAAAGGTTTAAAAATGGCATCTTAGTACTTCAAATTTATGTTGATGATATTATTTTTGGATCTACTAATGAGTGTTATTGTCAAGAACTTTCTAAGCTAATGCAAGGTGAATTCGAGATGAGCATGATGGGGGAGCTCTCATTCTTTTTGGGACTCTAAATTAAGCAAAGGAAGGATGACACCTTCATCAATCAAACAAAATACATCAAGGATATGCTCAAAAAGTTTGGCTTGGAGAATGTGAAACCTCAAGCCACTCCAATGAGCTCATTTACTAAGCTTGACAAGGATGAAGGAGGTAAGTGTGTTGATTCTAAATTGTATAGATCAATGATAGGTTCTTTGCTTTACCTTACCGCAAGTAGATCGGATATTATGTTTAGTGTTTGCTTGTGTGCTAGGTTTCAAGCTAGTCCTAGAGAATCACACTTAGTTGCCATTAAAAGAATCTTTAGATACCTTAGAGACGCTCCTTGTTTAGGTCTTTGGTATCCTAAAGTCTCATCCTTTGATCTTCATGCCTATTCGGATGCGGATTATGGTGGTTGTAAGATTGATAGGAAAAGTACTTTCGGAACTTGTCAATTTCTAGGTAGTATACTCATATCTTGGTTCTCAAAGAAACAAAATAGTGTAGCTCTCTCTACCACCGAAGCGGAATACATATCCTTAGGGAGTTGTTGTGCTCAAGTTTTATGGATGAAGCAACAACTCTTAGATTATGGCATTAAGGTAGACACCATACCTCTTAAGTGTGACAATACTAGTGCCATATGTCTTACCAAAAACCCCATTTAACACTCTAGAACTAAGCACATAAAAATTAGACACCACTTCATTAGAGATCATGTGTCTAAAAATGATGTTGTTTTAGAGTTTGTTGACACTTTAAATCAATTAGCGGACATTTTTACGAAACCTTTGGATAAGGAGCGTTTTTGGACTCTTAGGAGAGAGTTAGGTCTAACTAGCCTACCTTAACCTCTTTAAGTGTTATCTTTTATGCATTTTTTGCTTGAATATTGATTGACTTCATACTTATGTTGTTCTTTGTATCTTGATGTCTCCATGCTTTTTACTAGGGGGAGTATGAAGTTATTCATGCATTTAATCATGTCATAACATCATATGCATGCTTTTAGGAGCTTTAGAAACTCATCTCTAGTACTTTTAGAAGCCTAAATGCAAAGCTTTCCTCCGTGGTACCGAACCCTGTTTCGATACCCGTTCATCATCTAATCTGGGAAATGTCTGAGAAGAACAGGTATTGAACTATGCTTCGATACCTGGTTCGAAACTGGTATCGAAACAAGCCTGTTTCGATACTTGGTTCGAAACACGCGGCGGCAGTTTGGTTTAAAACACCCAAAACCTAATTTTAATCACTCTAAAACACTTCCAAAATTAAAACTTCAAACCCTAGTCGGCCCTCTCTTTATAATCCCCTCAAATCCGCCTCTCTTAACACAAAATCTTCACGTTTTCTTTGAGGGATTTTAATCTACGCATCAAAGACTTCATCATATCAACAAACGGTGCCTAACAATCACTTGATTCATCTTAATCTACACTCAAGGTATATTTTCGGAAAACCTTATTTTCGTTTGGATTTAGATTGTTAAAAATTAGTTTTTGAACATATTTAAATTGTCTATTGTATGGGTTTTCATAATCCTACAATTTCTTTTAAAAATCCAATTTTTTTTCAATCAAATATAAATCCTTTTCGTACTTTTTGGTTTGGTTTTCTAATTTTTTTTTTAAAAATTTCAAATACCTTGAATTGTTAGATTACTTCATAGGATTGAATTTGATTATATAGCATACATGTTTATCAAACTAATCAAATCATTTTTATGTTATATCTAGACTATGGCACCAAAGAAACGTTCTCGTACCGAGGCTGGTTCTTCATCACGCTCTACTCGTGTTGATGTCGAAGAAGTCCTTACACAATGCTTAGATACACCTCAACGGGCCAACCAATTCAACCTCTTTCACCATATCCCTCTTAAACAAGAACGTAGGGTTGATGTCAATTTCATGAACTCCATTAAATTTCCATTCCGATACTACAATCTTATTGTTCAATGGAAGTTCTTGCAATTTCTTACCCACTCCGGTAACTATTTTCCTACTCTCGTCCTAATTTTTTACACTAATGCCACATGCCTTCTTGATCCTATGGATGAAACCAAAGTTGTAGCCATCGAGTCTTTTCTTATGGGCAAACTCTTTCAAATCGATGTCTCGACTCTTGAGGAGGTTTTTGGCCTTGAGGATGAGGGTGAAACCGATGAGGAATCTCTAGGCCAATTTACCGGACCCGCATCTACTCTTGACGTACATGATCGTTTTCTTCATCTTATCATCTCGTGGTGGATTCATCCATCCAATGGTAAGTTTTCTCGTATACGTCTAGTAGATAGTTTTTGGCTAGAATGTTTTCATCGACGTGTTAGACCAAATCTCACCCAAATTGTCTTCTCCGAAATTGTTTGACATGTTAAAAACCGAGTCACCCCTCTTGTTCAATCTTTTCCTTATGCATGTGTTTTAAGCTCCATTTTCTTGCATTTGAGAATTGATTGTTCTTTTGACCGGGTAAAATCTTTGAAAGAACTTATTGGTGAGACTTCTCTTCACCGTGCCCACTTTGTTTATTTCGGTAACGGTGAATGATCTCGTGGTGCTCCCCCTCCTCCTCCCGTTGACCCCGAGCCTCTTCATCAAGTTACTCCGAGTGTTGACATGATGGCCTTCCTCACTACTCGGTTCGATAACTTGGATGCTCAGTTTGGTACTTTGAATGACAACTTTGGTTCTTTGAGTGCTCGCTTGGATTCTATGGATGGTCATCTTGGCTCTATGTCTACTCAATTTCAATATAGTTTTGACTCTATCAATACTAGATTGACGGGACTAGAATCTCAAGGCCATGCATTGCGCATCTCTATTGAAGCCCTTCGGTATACTCAAGAACTTAACGCCCAAGATGCCCAAGATGCCAATGTTGAGGATGAAGATGACGAGGAAGATGAAGACGAAGAGGACGAAGACAAGGATGATGATGATGAGATGAGCGATTAGAGCCCCTCCTTTATGCTTTGTTATTTTGGCTTTTTAGGACTAGCTATGTTTTCTTAAGCTTTTGTTGCATTCATATTTAGAACATATGCACCTATTATTATTATTTCCTTATTATCTTGTTTACTTTGTTGGATTTGGATTTTTAATATTTAATGCTATGGATTATGTTTATTAATTTTCTCCTTAATGTCTTATGTTGCTTTATAGTTCATTGATTTTGATCTAACAAAAAGGAAAGAATTTTTATGCTTTTAAGTTTAGGATAACCACCATATTTAATGTATTTAAAAATCGTGCACATATTAAAGGGGAGTCTTTAAAAATTTTCAAAGTGTTTTTAAATCCAAAAATTTTAACTTAAACTTAAAAATCTTTAAATGATTTTGTTATATCAAAAAGGGGGAGATTGTAAAACTAAATTTGATTTTGATATAACAATTAAATAGAAGGACTATTCTTTGAAATAATTTTAAGTCCCTAAGTCAATATTTTTGATTTCAAGTCAAACAAAGATTTTAAAAGAAATTTCTAAGTGTTTTTGAACGATGGTATCGAACCATGGTTCGATACCCCTAGATTTTCAAAGCTATGTTCTTATGTTCAAGAACAGGTATCGAACCACCATTCAAACAAAGGAGCTCACTGTCAGCCTCTGTTTCGAAACACCGTTCGATACTCTTGGATTTTCAAAGCCATATCTTTGTGTTCAAGAACATGTATCGAACCACCATTCGAAACAAAGGAACTCACTGCCAGCCTCTGTTTCGAAGCATGGTTCGAAGCACTTCGTGCATATTTTTGAGTATTTTAAAATCTATCAAAAATAGACCCCTGTTATCGAACTATGGTTCGATACCACCCTTAATCCCAACAGCTATTTTTGCATTAAATGTTTTGACCGTTGGTGGTAGTTAATTTTTTGATTGGTGGTTAGCTTGTTCCGAAGTATGGTTCGATACCAACCTTCACAGTTTCAAAAAGGTATCGAAGCATGGTTCGATACCCCTTGGTTTAATGCACAACGGCTCTTTCTATTATTGGTCTGTTTCGAAACAGGTAGTACGTGTTTCAATACCGCCTGCTGCAGAGTGCATTTATGGTGGGAAATTGAAGTCTAAACGGCTATATTTATGTTCCCGACAACCACAATGGATAGAAATCAGTGAGATGGTATAAAATGAAGCAATTTCAACAGCATTAAGGACGGTTGAATCTCAAGCAACATCCAAGCACACAAATCCAACTCAAAGTACTTCATTGCATATTTTAGCCTCCCAATTTGTGTATTTCACTTTGATCAGTTGTAAGGAGAGTTTGTTTGTATTTGGGGGTATTATTTCTTGTGAGAGAATCCTTCTTAGCCAAACCAAATTTCTTGTAACACCTTGTGAGGTCTAAATCAATTTTGGGTAGAAAATTGATTTTCTTGTAAAGGTTATCCCTTGAACCTAGAAAAAGGTTGAATTCAATAGTGAATTGGTTTCAAAATCCTTAGTGGGAGCTAAGGTGGTGCATGTAGAGCTTGTTCGAAGCTTGAACCATTATAAATCATTGTGTTCGTTATTTATCGATTTTTACCGAAAATCTCCTACTAAATTTTTTTAATATCCAATTCACCCCCCCTCTTAGCCATTATTCAACGTCGATCAACTCAACAGTATATATATATATTAATATATATATATTATACATATAAATATCATAATAAATATACATATATTTTTATTAAGTACTTCAAGTCAAATTGATTTGACTTTTAAAGTAAATCTAAAATTAAAATTTTGACTAGAATAAAATAAATAAAATAAGGTGAGAGTGTTTGATTTTAACCGGGTGGGGTGGGGTGGGTGGGAAAATTTTAAATTTTCTGATTTTAGGGGGAGAATTTTTTGATTTTTTTATATCATACATACATATTATATATATATAGTATTATACATTTCATATTTCAATACATACATATTTATATATAATATGTTATATAATATATACGTATTTATATATATGTTATATATATGTATATTATATATATAATATATGTATAATACATATTACATATGTATATTATATATACATATATGTATAATACATATTATATATATGTGTATAATATGATACATATATATACATTAAAAATAAATATGTATGTATGATATATAATGTATATATGTATAATATACATATAACATACATATATATTAATATATAATACATATACATATAAGTATATAACATTACATATTTTAAAATTTACTTTAACTTACAAGTTATTTTTTAATTGATTATTATTGATTTTTTAATTTACTTAAATGTTTTTAATTTTTGTAATTGAGTCCTTATAAGTTAATGTTGATTTTTTAAAATTTCAAAATTTAATCTTTAACTTTATGGTCTAATATTTATTTATTTTTACGTATTTATACAAAATCAAAATTAATAATTTATTACTATGAATATAAAATCAAAATTAATTTGACCTGAAACAAAACCAACTTGAAATGAATCCGACCTGAAATGCAATCGAACTGAAATAAACCCGAACTGAAATCTACCCAACCTGAAATGAAACTGTCAATTATCCGATTTGGACCCGAACCGTTTGAACCTGACCTGAAATGGATCCGACCTGAAACGAACCCGATCTGAAATAGATCAGCACCCAACCCGAATCGAGTCAAAATATCAAATAAACATAAAATGACCTGTATCTGATTTTACCCGACCTAAAACCCATCCGATTTTTTATATCCTAATAAACAAGATTTCTAATATAATTTCTCCCGTCGGTTAATCCAAGTCTATAGCGAACAACTTTTATGGTTGATACATTGCACATGATTAATAATTTCTTTCATTCACTTAATTCAGACATGCCTACCGATTCATACAAAAGATCCTATGAATACAACTGCTGCTTTATCGACACAAATTATGAATCTAACGGAAATTTAGAATGCTCACGACACAAATCCCATCCAAAAATTATTACAAATTTAAACTTTAAATTCAATATTTTAAAATAAAATATTTTAAAAAATAAAACTAAAAACAGACAATTTTTCCTTTAAAATTTAACCATAAGTTAAAATAAGACGTCAACTATTCTTCTAACAATGCCACTAAAGATAGGGAATGGGCATTAAAAGAATTACGTAAAAATATTAAATAATATTTCTTTAAAATCTAAATACTAAATTTTTAAACATAACATTAAAATTTTAAATTTTAAATTCTAATAATAAATTTTAAATTATAAATCATACATATAATTTTATAAATTTTAAATTATGTAAATTTTAGTTTTGATAATTTGTGTGTGAATTTTTTTTTCCTAAAAAAACGGATTGATTCCAATCTTCACTGTTAACTGTTGAAGATTTTATTTCGTTCTACATTCGTTCACTTAGAAATGACGTAAAGGTATACCGCTAAGGCTCTATTGCTTTTTAGTGTATTTAGTGAAGACTTTAGAAATTTATTTGAGAATATGTATATGTGAAATTTTAAAATTTTAAAGCATAAAGTTTAAATATTACAAAAATTTAAGGATGAATTCATAAAATTAAAAAAAATTAAAGATAAATATGTGAATTTTGAAAAGTTTAGAGTGAACACAGACTCACACTATTTAAAGTATGACTCTGTCGCCTAATATATGTGTATATATATTAAATTGGGTGATTAACTATTTTGAAGCTTTAAATTGATGGGAAAATATATAATTTGAATATTAAATTTTAACACGTCTTCCCGTTGTGTGGATGGAAGCTTGTAAGTTGCAACACATCTTTGTAACGAGAAAAATTATTATATTGTCTTGGTTTTTAAATTGATGGGAAAATATATAATTTGAATATTAAATTTTAACACGTCTTCCCGTTGTGTGGATGGAAGCTTGTAAGTTGCAACACATCTTTGTAACGAGAAAAATTATTATATTGTCTTGGTTTATTACGATATTTAAATTCTATACATTAAAAAACAATTAATTATTTTTATATTATCTTTTATAAAATTTAAATTTCACTATTTTTACTATATAGATAAAAAAAATATGTGATTATATAAAAATCATTTAAAAATAGTAAGGATTATATAATCTAATAAGTTCAGACTATAATAATTTATACAATAAAGGAGAACGTGAACTTTATTATGTAAACGCATTGAAGACGAAACTTTTGACAATCCGTAACAAATTCTTACAAAGAATGCAATTCGTAACAAAATAACCAGAATCCTATTTCTCCTTTTTGAAGACAGCTCCATTAATGTTTATTCAGACATCCATCAAAGCTTTGTTTGAACTTGAGAGAAAACCAGAAATCTGCAAATCCTTAAAGGCAAGTGCTTTAAAAACACTGAAACCCCAATAACCATGGCTAAGGTGAGTCGCCGTACCTCGAACCTTGTGAGTAGAGGACACCTGCTCAGTGCATCACCATTGGAATCTAGGGCAAGATTTCCTTGTCATGTGGGAGATTACGTAAATCAAATCAATGTCCAACTACGTGTCGAAACCAAAGGTATGATGCACTTCAGTATTCGACACGTGGAAATGTTTCAGACCTTTACATTTTCTTTCATGCATGATTGTTTACGTTGAAAGGATGATCAATCTATAATATCTCGAGATCCAAAGCTGGAGCCACAAGGCTTCTCGTCAATGGTGATTAAAGCATAATCCAGTTGTTCAGCATTTGGAAGTTTTGAACGACAGCAATGGTGTGCTTATAGACGCAAATTTGGATCCAAATATCTGTTTCTTGTGATGATTTAGATACCATATCTGCAGCCATGGGTTAGGGTTTTGTCTAGTAAAGAAAATACAGGTGGGGGCTCTCTTTAGAATAGAAATCCTCGTTTTATTGTGTACATATTTATATATTTACAGTTTAAAATATAAGGTTTTAAAGTAAAATTTTAGAAATTTCAGATAATATATATTGTGTACATTAACAACTTAATTGACGGTTAAAATGACATTTCAATAAATATATTAGGTATCTATTTTAATAAAAAATTATATTTTAAATATTTATTTTGTTAAAAAATATATTTTAAATATCCCTAGTATTTTTTTTAAAGAGTAATATACTCTGATCATGTCCCTTCTGGAATTGGAAGGCTCTGGAAATGGTCTAGTCAGGTTAAGACATGTGTCAAAGATCCAGCTAGCTGTGATGGTGACGTGCAGCACGTGGGAACATGAACATCACCCCTTTGGCCTGGGCCTTTCCTCATGCGGTTGTAATAGTGTGAGATCGAGCCATACATACTCGGAAAGTGTGCGGAGAGGTTCCAGTTCGGCAAATAATTTTGCTAGTTTTGGTGCGAATATGTCCTGTGTCACCGACACTAGGTGGGGACAGAGAATCTGTTGAGTGTCGGGACCATCTAAACCCAGATGGAGATTGGGATTTTGAGACTGCGAGGTGAGTGTCGGAGATCCTAAGAATTCATGTCTTACATCAGCTATGCCTATTGAGCTGGATGCCACTGCCTTTGACTCACTCATTTTCATTTTTAGAGTTATTGAAAGGTAATTAGATTTGTATTTTATTTTACAAGGCTTCCTTGACGTATGTGATCAGGGATGGGTTCGTAATTTAAACTCGACGGGTTTCGATTCGATCTAGTTTGAATAGATTAAATTTTTTTGGTAAAAGTTTAGGTTCGGGTTGGGTTAAATTTTTTTAAGGGTGATTTTAGGTCGTGTTAATTTTGGTGGAAAATTTTATTTTTTTATATTTAGATCCTTAATTTAATTTTATTTTTTAATGATTTGAGTCGGGTCGGATCAAATTTTATAGCTTAAAAATTGGGTTGAATGACGGATGAAGGGTATGATTCTTTGGGTTAAATGCGGGTGGACCAAAAATCTGACCCGACTCGTGTCTATATCTATATGTGATATGTGTAAGTAACATAGACGAATGGTTAAAATTATTAAATTAATAATATTAATTTAAATGATAAAAAACTCAGTATCATTTAAATATATTTTGAGTTTAAAATCTTTTAAATACAAAACTTTTTATTAAACAATTATTTATTAAAATTAGATTATGACATAGGGTTAATACGAATTAATTAAAATAAAATCTTAAGCGAAAAAAGGCAATTAAAATATTATTAATTTATTTAATTTAAAATTTTTAGGTATAATTCTGTTTTCGGTTCCTAATTTTTTTCACCCATTAAAAGCTTAATCTATATAATTTTAATTTCACAAGTATAGGGTAAATTACGAAAATACCCTAGTGAATTGAACCTGGAGAATTGTCGATGTGTTTTTCAAGTTATTACTTTATTAAATTACGAAAATACCCTAACGAGCTTATGTACACGTCTACTTGATCTCATTGGTTCAGTCAGACCCACGTTCGCACAACAATTAACAGGACAACGAGATTTGAATCTGTTTTTATTTATTTTATTTCCAGGACCACTCTCATTAATTCGAGAGATTATTAGGTGAACTTGTTTATCACGTCATTCATGATCCAAGCAATCAGGACCGTTGATCTTTAAATAACTACCTAATAACTATCCACCCACTAAATCCATGTAGGAAAGAGGTGATGATTCACTTGAAAAAAATTAAGATCAACGGTCCTGTCCTGATTGCTTAAGATCATGGATGACGTGGTGAACAAGGTTCACCTAATAATTATTCTATTAATTCTAATTTTGGGGATGAGGTGGAAATAATGGTTTTTAATAAGAAAAATATATTAAACTATGTTTAATATTAGAATGATTATAAAAAATCACACTAAATATTTATAATTTAATACTTAAAAATAAATACAATAAAATTCATATAGACTGAAAGACATGAAAATATAACCCGTCATTTTAGAAAAATCTGTCATTTTAATTAAATCTATTAAATTTATACTTTGATATATCAGAATACTTTATAAAAATATATTTTTGTTATTAGTTTTTGGCATATCGTAAAAATCTCAGAAGAGAATCATAATTATAATATAACACCAATTTTCGTTACGGAGAACGATAATTGATGCTCGCCCCCGCAAAGGTAGCCGCCGGAGAAAAGAAGGGGATTGAACACCATTAATATTAAATATTATTAAGTATTGTTAAATTAATTAATAAAGATTAAAAATTTTAAGAACTTATTAATAGGGTTAGTTCAAGTGGTAAGCAATTTGGTTTTGTTTAATCAAGTTTCAGGTTCGAGACATTGTGTACGTTGAAAATCCCTGTTAGGAGACTCACCCACAAAAATTAGACGTACGATGTAGGTGAATTTAGATTAATCAAAAATATTAATCAATTTAATAGTGTTTAATGATATTTAATGCCGCTCTATACACTCCTAAAAAAGAATACGATGCAGTAATTAAGATAAATCTAAAATTTAATTAAAATAAACATATGGATATGTTTGAATTTGGAACATTAACTTGTACCTGGTGAAAATTGTCTGTACAAGAATGTCCAATAGTTGTTGGTGGATTCTCTATGAATATCTGTATCTTACCATGTATGTATAAAAGGACAAAACATCAATGGCATATGTAATGTACATACGTCGTTCTTGTCTCTATCCTCTTTCAGTTCCTCTATATAAGTCAATGCCATCTCCTTCCATCAGCAACTCAGATCGCCAAAAAAACTAACCTCGTATTGTATGTATAAACGAGCATTGAAGATTAGCACAGCTGCAAAGGAGATCAGAGTCTACCAACAGAAGAAATGGCTGTAACTCTTGCATATGCAATCATCTTCCTTTTAATTCTAGTCTGGTATAGAAGGCAAAAGAAAAAACCCCATGGAAAAGCTGAGAACGAGCTTCCTCCTGGATCAATGGGATGGCCTTATATAGGAGAAACTCTCCAACTCTATTCTCAAGACCCCAATGTGTTTTTTGCTTCCAGACAGAAAAGGTTTTCGAACACTCTTCGCTTTGATGTTTTCTTTGCTTTTATTTGTTTTCTGTGGTGGGGGTGGGGGTGGGGGGGGGGGGTTGGCTAAACTTCATTACGTGGTGGTGGTTCAGGTACGGAGAGATTTTCAAAACGCATATATTAGGCTGCCCTTCCGTCATGCTGGCTAGCCCCGAGGCTGCTCGGTTTGTGTTAGTAACAAAAGCTCACTTGTTTAAGCCCACGTACCCCAGAAGCAAGGAGCGTCTCGTGGGTCCAGCGGCCTTGTTTTTTCACCAAGGAGACTACCACACTCGTCTAAGGAAGCTGGTTCAGACCTCATTGTCTATCGAGGCTATTCGGAACTTGGTGCCCGATATCGGTTCACTTGTAGCCTCTACCATGGACTCCTGGCATGGGGGGCATGTCGTGAACACCTTTCATGAAATGAAAAAGGTTCGTTCGGTTCAATGTAGTCGTCAAACTAATGATTGGGGTCGAGATTTTTTTATATACTTGTTTCTCCCACTTTAACAAGTACTGGGAAGTAGGACAACTCTTTTTTTCTCTATTAGTAAAATATACAGCGTCGAAAAGTTTTGTTCATATTATCTTTTGTCTCCAAATAATTGCAGATTTCTTTCGAAGTTGGTATACTAATGGTTTTTGGCCGTCTGGAGGTTCGATATCGAGAGGAGCTCAAGAAGAACTACTCCATAGTCGACAAAGGCTACAATTCCTTCCCTACAAACATCCCTGGAACTCCATACAGGAAGGCATTACAGGTAATATTAAGCAATATCCCATCTCTGTTAGTTGACTCCTCGAATTCTTTCTTATTTCCTGTAATTAAAACGAACTAATTCCCTGCAGGCAAGGAAGAGGCTAAGCAAGATACTGAGTGATATCATAAGTGAAAGGAAGGAGAAGAAGTTGCTTGAAAAGGATCTGGTGGGCTGTCTATTGAATTCCAAGGATGAAAAAGGTGAAGTCTTAACCGATGATCAAATCGCAGATAACATCATTGGAACTCTTTTCGCTGCTCAGGACACGACGGCTAGTGTTATGACATGGATTGTCAAGTACCTCCATGACAATCCGAAACTTCTGGAGGCACTCAAGGTAGGACCTGGAACAATCCAAATTAACCATTTTTTTAGTTCTTTCGGGGGTCTAGAACGGTCTCTCTTTCTGTTTGAACACTATTCTCTCATTTATTGATTGTCTTTGTCATTGAAATTTTCATGTCCAGGCCAGATCAGGACTAGAGGACAATCTTAATACAACTAACGAGTGAGTCTGTCTTTGTAGGCTGAACACAAGGCAATTAAAAGATTGATTGAAGAAAGCAATCAGCCTCTGAGTTGGTCACACACAAGGAATATGCCAATTACCTACAAGGTGACTGGGAACCTTCAATCATAATGCTTTAAACAATGATATCTGTTCCTTTGTTCACATTGGGAAGCATTTGACTTGGTCAGGTTATATTAGAGACACTGAGAATGGCAAGCATCATATCCTTCACTTTTAGAGAAGCAGTTGCTGATGTGGAATACAAAGGTAAGAATAAATCAATTCATGTACAAAAACAGCATATCAAAAGAACTGCACATAAAATGGCATATAAGGCATTTGCTAACTCTAGAACTGCCAACAGGTTACCTTATTCCAAAAGGTTGGAAAGTGATGCCTCTGTTCAGAAACATTCACCACAATCCCGAATTTTTCACTGATCCCCAGAAATTCGATCCTTCAAGGTTTGAGGTATGAACAGACAGTAAAGTGTTTTCGAGTGTTTTATTCTTTTGGTTGTAGTACATTAGATGAGTTATTCTCATTGTTTGTTGTAGGTTGCCCCCAAACCCAACACTTACATGCCATTTGGCAATGGAGTGCATGCCTGTCCTGGAAATGAGCTTGCAAAGTTGGAGATGCTTATAGTGACCCACCACTTGGTTTCCAACTTCAGGTATGTTGTTTGAAAAATAAAAGTGCAAATAATATGTAATGCTCTTATCATAAAATTTTAATCATTTTTAAGGGATTGTTCTACTCTGTGATTGTGTTTAGACAACCCTTCAATGATATTCTTGTTCATGTTGGTGGCTATATGAAATAAGGTGACTAAATTCATAAAAAATGATGGAAAAAGACGACGAGAAATCGAATTATATATCTTTGGTGTTGGAAGAGGACTTGCTGTTTGCAAATAATAACTGCTGACAGTAACATCTTTGTTGGGTTTTGCAGATGGGAAGTGGTAGGGTCTGAAAATGGGATTCAGTATGGTCCATTTCCTGTTCCTGTGCAAGGACTCCCCTCCAGATTTTGGAAAGAATCTACAACATAGACAAGACAGGCATGGATGATGGGTGTGGATTATAAATGCAATCCTCCCCTACAGTAAAAAACTTTCAACTGGACAATTTCCAGTTTTGCCGTCTAATTTAATAGCAAATCCCCTTGCAAGCTCTTCTGGGGATAGCAAGTTGTTTTTTCATCCATCACAGTTTTAGTTCAGTTTCATTGTCATTCAAAGCCTTTCCTTTTTCTTTCTCTTTTAGTGGCAAGCAGTTTGTAGCTCCAACATTGATATTTAAGATAATCGAAAGGCTTCCATTAGCAAACAAGTAGTATTCCAAGTTTCACATTTATCAGCAAATCATTTTTCAGAAAAGGAGTAAACATCATGCTTTAGATGACCACATCTATGATGTACCCTTGGATCTCTCTTCCCGGGGCTACAAGAAAGACACATGTCAAGCAACCATTGGCTAAGTCCGAATGGATGATGCCTCTGGTAGGTTAGCACCCTGTGAAAGACATTCAAGCTTGCAGACCACAGTTTGTGATGTCTTGCCTTATGGACCCTACTAATCAGATGTGGATACCAGAGCCTGATAGCCTTGATTCTATTGTCATTTTAATCATTACCAGGCACACCAACTCTGGTTGGCAATGATATTTTTAAGCATAGTTTACTGATGTGGGGAACGCATGTACCATAACCCTGCTAGTCAATCAAGTTCATATATCTCCCGCTGGCCTGTTTTCTTTTCTTTCACGTCCTTCAAATCTCGCATAAGAAAATCTTTGTTTAACCACTCTTTCAATTGTTGCCATGGGAATCTTTATGCAAGACATGACATTGAATCTTATCATCATGCACTGATCAGGTAATTGACCAGGGAATATATGATTCATATATGTTTTTCCCCTTCAGAATCGTGACACATTTCTGGTCAACTCTAGATATGCCATACCTAGAGTTTGAACTGAGAGATGATTTTTACAAAATCCACATCTAAAAGGTTTCTTATTCTTCATATATCCAAAGCATATAACTCAACAGACAGCTTAAATGAACAAGCAGACAAGGTCATTGATCATACACTGCGAAACATTGCAGTAAAATGTAAACAGATTCACTTTCTAAATTCTAAGTACATCCTGTAAATAATGAATACAGTTTAATAACTAATATGTTCTATGCTAGATAATCTGGTCTGGTCTATTCCAAGTATCTTGTTGCTTATTTTACTGCAAAAGCAAAGTTTGAAAATATAGCCACCTTTACTTAGCCATCTTGATTTGTCGATCGCTTCATAATTCTCTCCTTGTCTCTGGTTGCAAATGCTTGAAGAAGATCATGTCAGCATCTTCCTCACTGACACCCTTACATAATTCCGAAACACCTTGCTCTATGTACTTACATAGCCTCCACAATAAGTACGATATAAATCAAATACAACTAAAGAACTTCAGTTTTAAATTCTCTAACACAGTCCGTAGGGAAGAGATTGTCGTCATCGTCAGACAATTCCCCTTGATTTTCATCAGCCACATCTTTTATGCATCTCTATTGTAATGTGGGGCTAATGTCCAAAGAGTTCAAGCTGCACTTAATAGACTGTCTTTGGCCCTCAAATGATAAAAAAAATTACATGACTTGGATGATTACATAAGCTGGTGAGGGTACAAGCACTTATAAAGATTTTTTTCCTGAAAAAGAAAACAGCACTACTGTAGAGAATATTCTGCTTTTTGCATCACTGTCTGGAGCAATCTCCTCCACCATAAAATATAAATGAAACCACACAAAATGTATGAATATAGAGGATGAGCTTCATATTATCTTTCAAGCATCGCTTGTTCCACCAGAATTTCTCCAAGATAAAATGTTGTGCTCTTTTTTCTAAAGAAATAACCCACCATGGATTCATGCTTACTGGTAATTCAGTTATCAGAAATCATATACATATACATATACATATACATATACATATACATATACATATACATATACATATACATATACATATACATATACATATACATATACATATACATATACATATACATATACATATATATGAATCATTGGAATTGTATCAATGACAGTGTTTGCATATCTTTCTCCAAAATTCTACAATTTTGAACTAAATAAAGCAATATTCATGTTCCATCTACACCCCAATTTTCTGATCTTCCATCTGTTTAATCTCCATGTAGGCCACTTTCTCAATGAATGCCACAGGTTTACAGTTATTATTGAAGTTCTGTTTTCTTTCTGCTAACCAAAAACGTCTTAAAACTTATCGGTCCACTGATACAAGACAAAATACTTATCAGTTTATAGTTCATAAGATACTCTCTAAGTCTTCACATATTTGCTTGAAACATAAACAACAGGGAAATAGGTTTTGACAAGAACAGTAAGCTAAATTAAGAAACTGGGTATTAAAACTGCAAGTCTTTGCAAAGGAGATTGTTTTTCATATTATATGGAAATGAGCAACAGCTTATCTAATGGCAGTTGAGAGTTGAGACACAAGAGTAGTGAAGAAGCTTGGAATGAGAAACGGACACGCCGCCACCATATCCGCTTTTCAAGTTCCAGACAGACTCAATCCAAAGATCCCTTGTTAATTTGTCTAAGCGGAACATCATTTGGTCTCAAATCCAATCCCAGTATATTTATGCTAACAAAATCAAACATAATAAAAATGTGCCCAATCAACAGTTGTTATTTTGAATTGCTATCACATTTTTAATGCATAAATACTTTATACCATAACAAATAAGATAAATTAAATTATCATATGTTGTTAATACTCAAAGAAGGCTACATGTGTTATCATGTGGTCTGAGATAACGGTGATCATGAGTAAAAATCTTCTGACTTTTTATCATGCCTCTA
This sequence comes from Abelmoschus esculentus, assembly GCA_035048815.1. Taxonomy (NCBI): domain Eukaryota; kingdom Viridiplantae; phylum Streptophyta; class Magnoliopsida; order Malvales; family Malvaceae; genus Abelmoschus; species Abelmoschus esculentus. The sequence goes on from JAUCBN010000010.1 coordinate 4,647,192, forward strand.
TTTATGTCTCCTATTGAAAATTTCTAAAAAAATAAATTTTAAATCTTAGCTCTTATTTTCTATATCCTAAACCTAAACTCTACATAAAAAATACACCCCACCCTTAATTCCCTAAACCCTAACCACAGCCCCTAACATTAAACCTTGCATCCTATACCCTCTAATTTAAAGCAGCGACACAAATGAAAGTACAAGAAAGAGGTAGACGGTTTGCACATCGTTCATATACCAAGAGATTCATACTTCGAAAATTGTGGTGGCAGTTCACAAGTATCAACGTATTTATTAATTTTATATTAAATTAATATTATTCATGTTAATTTTTTATTGCTAGAAAACTGAATAAAATATGAATATACGTGAGTCTGATAAATTCTGAATTTTCACTACTTTTTCTGTTTCTTCGCAAACTCAACATCACCATTGCTTATTTTTCCTTCCTAAACTCAACTTCCTTTCTTTTGTTTTGAATGGTCTGTTCTGATTGAAGCAAATCAGGTTTTGGTTTTGAAACGAGAAATTTCTTATAATAAACATACTGTGAATAACAAACCAAATCCTGTCATCATAAGAAACACCACTTTTACAAGAGTTCTCAGCCTATACAGATCCCTTACCCATACAACCTCTCCGGTATGCAAAAATATGTTCTTAACTTTATCGTACATCAAATAAATCACTTGAATTTACACTCAACGTGTAAAAATCTGTCAAATCTTATCAAATATATATGGACAACCTGCGACAACCCAGGAAAAAGGAGGTAAAATCACAACAATGAGGACACAACACTTCATTGACGGCTTGCGTGGGACTTGGATGAACTTAACTTCTTCCTGGACAAGAACATTAAAATCCTAGGGAACAAAGACTTTTTCTTTTTCTTTGCAATCTTTGGTTCCGGGGATGATTCAGTTTCTGTGTTATTCCCATGATCATATGGCTCCGGGCTTGATGCAGTGTAGGAGGGAGCAGCTGGTACAGGTTCAAGGTTTTTCGTTTCTTTCTTTCCCTCAGTACTTGCCCTTGGCGAGTTTACTCCATGGCTCAATTCAGTAGCCTTTCGCCGCTGCTCATGTTCAGCCCTCCACCTTCTCAATTCCTGCTCAATACCTAACTTCCCTTCCTTGGCCTTCTCAGCCTTCTCCATAGCAATTTTTAGTGCTTCCTTTCTTTTGGCCATCTCTCGAGTTACTTCTTCCAGCTTTTCCAAACTTCTTGACTCAGATTGTTTAGCTACCTCAATTTGAGAAATGGCAGATGCTACTCTCATGTTGGCCTGTTCCTCTGCCTCGTTTGCACGTTTACTGAGGGCATAGTACTCCTCTAAGGAAAGTGTTACTCCAGCTGGTGAATCAACATCATCGGTGCTTTTAGCTGATTCACTCTCTTGCAACGCTTTGATTGCAGCTAATGCTAACTTCTCCGAAGCCTTGGCAGCCTCTATCTCCTTTTCAGCTGCAAGTAATCGGCTCTCCATGGTACTTGCTCCAGCCTTTGCTTGCGCTGCTTCTTCCTTTGCTTTGCGCAGCTCTTCACAAGCCATTTGAGCAAGTGACTTGGCCTCTTCAGCCACTTGTGCAGCCTGCTGCAGTTGTTTGGGCAACTCCACCATTTCTTCTCTGGCCTCTTTTTCCTTCATCTGGACTACAGCTATTTCCGACTGAGTCTGGTCCAGCTCAGCTTCCAGAGAAGCAACAGCAATCGAAGCCATGCCCTCTCTCTGCTTAATGTTGGCGAGCGCAGACTTTTCCTGGTCAAGCTCTGATTTTAATGAAATAGCGGCCACCTTCAAACAATCCACTTCTGCAGTTGCTTTTTCTATATCGATCTTCACGTTTTCAAGTTCCTTCTTCATTGAAGCAATGAAGCCTTGTACATCAGTGTGAGTTCTTGTCTCTGATTCCTGTGACTCAATATTGTTGTGTCCATCAGTTTCCTCCTTAAGTTTAGAATCCAAATAAGCAGCTAATTCCGCTTTCAAATCAAGTAGCAGTGCTGAAGCAGTGTCTAGCTTTGATTTCAGATCCTTTGCTGAATTAATTTGCTGATTGAGTTTCTGGAGCTCCTCTTCAACCTGTTTCAGTTCCTTCTCCCAATGGTGTGTATCTTGGTCTCGGGCCATGGCTGCTCCAATCCTTTTCTCTTCTGCCTCCAAATGTGCAGCATGTGCAGATTCTAAGGACTCCTTTGTGGCAATCAGTTCAATAGTCAAATCTTCCACTGTCTTTTCAACCTCTTTCGAAGCAGAAACAGACTCTTCAGCTTTCTTAACAGCAATGTCTCTCTCATTCATCAAAGAAGCATATTCCTTTTTTGACGCTTCTAACTCTTCTTTAACAGATTTAAGTTCCGAAACTGCAGCTGCATGCCTGGCTTTAGCAACCTCAAGCTGTGCCTTTGCTGCAACACTAGCTTCATCAGCAATCCCTTGTTCCATCTCCTCCACCCTGAGCTTTGCAAGTTCAGAGTCTTGTTTTGCCTGATTCTCTTCAGTTTGTGCTCTCTCCAGGTTTAGCTTGAGCTCTTCTATTAGTCTCTTTGTGCTGTTGAGCTCCTTTAATACTTTCATTTTTTCCTCTTCAGCGTCTTCTGATCGCTTCTTATATTCAGGCATCTCCCCCTGGACTTTCACAAACTCTTGTTCCACAAGCTTGCGTCTCTAGAGCACAAAAATGAATTTTAAGTTTTAGTGGAGATGAACAAAGCAGGCAGCGAGAAAAGAATAAATTATGATGACCATTAATAGTTGATAAAGACAACAAAATTCAAGATGAATGACATTCACTGGACATGACAAAACTATCCTGCAGCATCACACATTATATTAACACTACTATTTAACATATCTAATATACCTCCAAAGTTTTCATTCTATGAGCCTTCCAATCAGCAATTCCTCCAAACATGGAAACAGCTTCTTTAACAGATTCGAAAGGTGCAGCTGTATCAATGAGTCCTCGATCTAAATCAGCTTGCTTTTTGTGTGTAGGGCTAAGAGATTTAGGGGATTCAACAGCAGAACTGATAATCTTTTGACGAGGCAGAGTAAACTCATTCATTTTGGCTGCATGATCCTCATTTTTAGGATCTCCTGCCTTAGAGTCATTGACCTTGGGAGAGGATGAAATAACGCCATTGTCATTGTTAATGACAGAATCGACAATAGAATTGGCTTCCTGAGATTGCTGGTCATCAGAAACACCGTGTATAGATCCAAGAGCAGCTCCATCAGGTTCGACATGGTCATGTGCAGAATGTCCAACCTTCATACTGGAAGCAGGATGAACAGCTATGTCCTTGATACGTGCAATGCCAGTGAAATCGGTATTTTGAGATGGCTGTTCATCAGAACTGTCATGCATTCCCTCAATCCTAGAATCTTCCATCAGTTTACCTTGATGATCTGTCTCAGTTTGATTAATTTCATCTGATAAAGTTGAAGCCGCACTATATGTTCTACAATCTTCGTGTCCTTTAATTTGATCATCAGAAGCATTTTGTAAAGAAGCTTGTTTAGAACTTCCCATTACCAGCAAATGACTTTCAAGTTGTTTTGTCCCATTACTAATTGAAATTGTTTGATATTCACCAGAATTATGATCCATATCTATGGACGATTCTGAATGAGGCATCTCTTCTGCTTTTACATTCTCCATATTTGAAAATGACAAGATGTCTGAAATCAAGGAAACAGAAACCATTCGAGAGACGGGAAAAATAAATTCACAAGAAACTACTGCCTAATCCATGTAATTCCAGACATAACAATAGCTGACACGAAAATCAGCAATTATATGTTCAACATATAGAGTAAACAAGCAATAAAAATCAAATGGAACCTAGAAAGCAAGAGCAAATTGTCATCTCAAACTTGTTTTCCCTCTATGTTTAAGCTAGTACATGCACAGTGTAAATATCCAATTTCTTATCAGGCACAGATGTTTAGTTCAAGATTCAATCAGCAAATATCTCAACAACTCATCACACCAAGGAATGAACCAACAATTTCAAAGAACATTAAAGGAGAAGATGTTGAACATCTAATCAAAGTTAATTTAATGCAAAAGCCCCATTCTGATTTCCACATCAAATCTCTATACACCCCAAATACAGAATCCTATCAAAGTTAATTTAATGCAAAAGCCCCATTCCGATTTCCATATCAAATCTCTATACACCCCAAATACAGAATCCTATTAATCATGGGCGCTAAGTTAAGCCTCACAATTAGAAGGTATGTCAATGATACAGACTAGCAATGTAATCAGCAAACAAACTTTCCCCAGTTCATTCATCTGCTAAGAACACAACAAAATTTCCATATTGCTAAATCAAATAAACTCTTTACCTTAGATGAAATTCAAACTTAATCCTAAAGATTTCACAAATCAATACTGACACTTAATTTAACCATAGATTAGAGGCATATTTCAATCCAATCCAATCCATAGATTAGAAGCATATTTCAATCCAATTTCCTTTTTTAAGAGCAGATAAACTACTTAATTTAATCATGATTGAAGATCTTTACTCGCGTTTTCAAATAAAAAGATTGCTTCTTACCCAAAGAGTGATAATCACGACAATGCTCTGAGATTAAGAAACCGATTTTTGTCTATAAAATCTCTACTATTGAATTTGATTGCTAAAAATTCTGCGAAATAACTTCAAAAAGAAAGTAAGAAGAGTAAAGGAAGCTCGCAGCAAAAGAAAGCTAATATGTTAATTAATAAGTCAACTGATTTGAAGTTTCCTCCATCAAGGAGAATCGAAAAAAGATCAAGAAAGTAAGCTGGATTACTAAGTCAACCTTGCGATAATGCATCCTGAATTCATAAGCCAGCAATTTCAAAATTCTCATAGCTTCACTTCCACAGCAAAAGTAAAAAAAGAAAGAAAAAGAAGATCCGCTGCTTATTTCATAACTAAAGCATCGATTTGACACAGATTAATGGAAATTCAAGGGAAAAAAAGTAAAGGAACTTACCTGGATTTCCCAGAAACTAAAATGGCTGGCCTGACTGAGAGTGGAAGAGTAGGCGATAATAATAAAGGAATTCTGACAATTAAAGAGAAACATATGATTAATTAAGAGAAATGGATGAGGAAGAGAAACCCAGTTTAACAGCTACACTTAAGGGAGATGGGGCAGAGGGAAAGACACGTGGCAACCAATCTCTTCTCTCCTCTTCTTAGTTACAGGCTCCATAACAGTTAGCTTTGTTTCAATTTTAGTTGTATTTTTTTTGTTTATTTTAATTGTGACGTGGAAATTCTATTTTTAAATAGAAGTGGGTTTGGCCTTGATGGAGCCAAGCATACCGTTGGTTTGTCGAAGGGAATCTCCTTCTCATAAATAATGTGATATTTTCTTTTATTTTTCAAAAGAAGGTGGCTTTAAAGTTGGACCATAATTCAGCTCAGCTCAGCTCAGCTCAAAACTTCGACTCAGTTGGCTTGACAGAAACGGAAAAGGCTATGGTTTTGTAACGATGGGGAGGATAGGACAGTCGAGAGAATGACGGAAAAACCCCTAAAGGCTAACGTTGGAGATCGAATCAGAACCGTTGGATGGGAATAAAATTGATCGAGATTATGGTAGTACTCTATTAGGGTTTTCTTTTTCCCGTGGTTTGGGGGGTTTGGTAAGAGGAAAGACCGATGCTTGGAGTTGAGAGGATGGCGTCGGTAAAGGAACAACTTTGCTGTAGCCTGTAGCTGTAGGTGACAGTAAAGAAAGGGAACAAAAGAGAGCTGGACCCTGGTCCTACCTTGGGACTTTTATTAGGGACTTGAATTATCATGTTAAATCTTGTGTTGCATGTGCCCTCTTTTATAATTTCAGTTTTCTCGCACTTAATTCTTTATATTATCATTAGTAATTTACATTATATTATATGTAGGATGGGAACGGAGAAGGATTAGGGGTTATAAACGAGTGGAGTTTGAGTAGTGTTAATTTGAGATCGGTTTGTTAAGATTTTGAGTTGAGTTTGAGTAATTTTAAATGAGTTTAGAAAATTTAAGTTCGATTCGATTCGTTAAAAATTTAAGTCGAGTTCAAGCTTTATTCAAGCCTAATCGAGTCTAGTGTTGAACGATCTTTGACCATGTTTAAACTTGAGTAACTCTTATCTATCACGTCTCATTTAAAACTAATGAAGAAAAAACTTTGATACATAAATTGTGTAAACTCAAGTTTATTAATTTTAGATTTTAGGGTTTAAGACATATGTTTAAGGTTTAGATTTTAGGGTTTAAGACATATGTTTAAGGTTTATAAAAAAATAAAAAATAGTATATTATATTTTTCGAGTAGCTCGTGAATTTTTCGAGTCGAGTATCAAGTACCTTGGCTCATCAAAAACTTGAATCGAATTTGAGCTCGATTATAGTCTAATTGAGTCGAGCTTTGACCGAGTCAAACTCGAGTAACTCATGATATGTCTTGTCTCATTTACAACCCTAATGTGATGGGTTTTTTGGTCGTCTCAAATTTGACTTGATATATTAATCTTTAAATTTGATCTCGTTCAACCTTGAATTAAAAATATTAATTTATATGAATCATCTAGTCTTGATATATTATCCCTTAAATTCGACTCCAACCCTGATCCAAAAAATTAAAAAAATTATTCTTCATTGACAATAAATGTTAAATTCGATCAATCATCCACCACAACCACAAATTATGATTTTTTAAGTGACTTTAAATCTATATAAAAATAAAATAAAATTTAAATTACTCATATATTAAATTACATATTTAAAATAATAAATTTAAATCATCAATCTATATAATCGAATACATTAAAACTCAAACGTCTAATAAATTTTGATGATAAAAATAAATCCTAAAAATAAAAAAAATAACTTAAAACTTATAATCCTATTTATATAGAATAATATTTTATAGACATAGAAAATACATAAAAATATATCAGATTTGAACAAAAAATTTAAAACATATATCTAAATCCACGCCACCCTACTTAATAATTATTAAGCTCTGTTTTGTCCCGTTTCGATCCTCAAAATTAAAAGAATAAAAATCCAAATTCAAGTCAGAGCTCCTCATATCGAATCAGGGTCGAATAATTTTATCTTTCCTAATTATATTGATTACAACAACACTTATTAGATAACACAATCAATCCATCAGGTCAGAGTTGACTCGACAAGGTTAACTTGATTGGGTCAAATCAAATAATTTATTCTGTTCATCACGTCATTTATGGTCCAAGCAATCAAGATCATTGATCTTTAAATAACCACCTAATAACTATCACCCACTAAGTACATGTAGGAAAGAGATGATGATTCACTTGAAAAAAAAATTAAGATTAACGGTCTGATTAATTGGGACCATGGATAACGTGATGAGCAAGGTTTATCTAATAATTTTTCGATAATTTGGGTTGAGTCCGATAAACTCGGATCGAGTTGGATTAGATGAATTTAGTAGGGTAAAAGCCATTGGGGCTTACGTAAGCAATTATGTGCTGCTGCAAACACTACAACAAACAGTTCTATAGCGGCATATATAGTGGCGTTTTTGTAACAAACGCCACAACGAATCGAATTACAATGGTATTTCTCCAAAAAATATCGCAAAACTTTAAAATCAGTGGCGTTTTAGATAAAAAAACCGTAACAACCCCTCTTACAGTGGCGTTTTACTTCAAAAACGCCGCAATAGTGTGAACATTTAGTGACGTTTCATTAAAAACGCCACAATAGAGAGATAGGTTGTGGCGTTTTGGGTAGAAACGCAACAAAAGTAAAAAAAGTTGTGACGTTTCATTAAAACACGCCGCAGAAGTAAGAAACGTTGTGGCGTTTCATTAAAACACGCCGCAGTATATCGTGTTCTAGCGGTGTTTTTTTTTTACAAACGCCGCAAGATCATCGTCCTTATCAGGTTGGTTATCTTCTCAATCGAAATAACGGTGAAAAATCCCCAAAACCCGACCCCAAACTCTCTGCCGAACTTTCAGACGGCCGTTTTAGGGCTTCTCGTCACTGTTCTTGTTCTCCGGTTGGTACGGCCATTTCGCCTCTTCTCGTTGCTTTCCTTCGTCAACGCCAGATAAGATATCTACCCGAACTGCTAAACCCTAGGATAATGTTTATCTATAGATATTCAGGTTTCTGCCATCATTTGCATATGAATATGAATTACTTACAGGAATTTCAATGTTTTTATGTTGCTGATCTATATATATTCAATGTTTTTATGTTGCAAATGATTCGGATGTTTTGACTTATGCCTTGCTCATGATTCGGGTAGACATTTAGTGCAAAAGTTTGCAATATAATCCAGAGCACCCATTTTTGATAATTTGTGTTTTAGGGTAGACAGAAACACAACATAAAAGAATAGAGACACAAGAAATGGAATGCTATATATTGGTTTACATGGGACTTTGGAATTTATACAGGCTAGAAATTGTGTCGGATCATACAAATGATATGCCGTGAAGCTATGGAGGCATAAATTATAAGGGAAAACATCTCAATAATGTGTTCCTACAACATGAAATTTAACAAAAAATATTCATGATCCGGAAAGAAAGAAAGAAACAATCACAAATTCTAATCCATCAAATTATTTTGTCTTGGATCTGTAATATTTATCTTCCAATGTTCATCTTGTAACCCTTCCTTTGCAGCCATTTTTCTATCCCAGTCCAAGTCATTCTTTCTTTGCTTCGTCAACCTACATTGCTGCTGCAACTTCTCATCCATGGCGTCATGGAACTTCCACCATCTGAGTTGTGCCACATCGCTGGCGTAAACACGTTGGTCTCCTATGTCCCAGTTACAATCATAATCCCTGTAACAATGCCAAGGCTTCAACCCCAAGTAATGGATCGAGTAAACTTTCGGTGGCTCTGCTGAAAAAAGCTGGGTCTTTAAACCAGTTTCAACCGTGCTGTTGGCCCAAAAGTTCTTGAGAAAGTTCACTCTCCTCGGTAAACGATGCCACCAAACGAACACTTCATTTAGAAAACCCTGGTCTCCTCCATTGTACGAGAATATTTCCTTACGTTTGTTCATTAAAAGCTTGAACGTGCAATTCGATGGCTCGATCACCATAATACCAGAGTTGAAAATCCAAACGTCGTTCCCCGTTGCAGTCATTTGAGGGAAATGGAAAAGGAGATCAAGGTTTTTCAAGACAAGGATGTCTGCATCAATGAATATGACCTTGTCATAATCCGTCATCTGCCACAGCCTGAACTTGCTGTAGTTGTATTCATTGTAGGAGTCTTTTTCGGCTCGAGGATTTCGGATTCTCTTGATGAAGCGGAGTTGCCATCCAGCCGCCTTCAGGGCCTCACGCTTCGGCTCGGTGATGGACCGGTCTAGGAGAAGGACCAGGTCGCGGTTGGTACCAGCTTTTAGGAGACTTTGGGCAAGGGTTATGGCTCCACAAACGTATGCTTCGGAAGAATGGATGACTGTGGCATAGGCTTCACGCTTGGGGGTACTTGTTGCCTGTTGGATTTCGGAGACATCAAACACTTCATCGTTTCCTGAATTAATGAAAAAATAATGGAATTTCAATCACTTTTGGGAGCTTAATTATCACCAAACTGGACTAATCTCTTTAAGACGCTGTGGAGCCAAAGACAGCGAAAGCATAACAACCACATCTTATACTTTGTCAGCAAGCAAAACCAATTTACTTGGAAAGTTGGTCATTGTTTAACATCAATAAAGGTTGCTATTCTTTATTATAATTCCATAAGATTTTCCCTTTCATTCTTTGGTTTACATTTGTCTATTTTTGATCTTCAACTACTTTCAGAAAGCTCAGTTAAGCGATGAAATTTTCAAGTAAAAGAGTAGTTAATTAGTAGCATTTTTATATATGATAATAAATTTAAAACAAATCATCCGATCAACTAGCGCCTATAGCTCAGTGGATAGAGCGTCTGTTTCCTAAGCAGAAAGTCATAGGTTTGACCTCTATCTGGCGCGACTACCGCATTTATATATTTCATTTTTTTTCATTCCTCTAAGTAGTAATGCAATGAAATTTAATGTAGGAATTAAAATATTACATACCTCGTCCCCATAATGGGAGGGCCAGATTGCAGGAACCAATAGGCAAAGAAACCTTTTGTTCTAATCTTGCTGTTTCGGGTTCATAGTACCACCACTCACCTTCCTGTTTCACCAAATCATTGCATCGAAACACCTCCAACATCGGCCTGCACTTACTCAGGAACACCACCTTAGTCCTCATGTTCCAATCTCTTTTACCATTTTTCACAGCCAGGTTTGCCGCTATCAGGTGAACCTGCAGCCTGAACACGTCCCTAGCCCATCCGTCAACAGGGTACTCACACGGCAGTTTTGCCACTATCAAGTCCATATCATCATATTGGCTGAAGTCCGGCATCGGCAACTCAGGGCACATGACCCCCTCCATTTCTTCCTCTTCATCAATCCATTCAGGGAACAAGTCCGGCCATTCGAAAACCTCCGAGACTCTCTCGAATCGGACCGGAACCGTCTCCCCATGTTTTTCCCATTCACTATAATCCACATCCTCGAAGTTCAACATCCCAATCTTAATACCACCTCCAATCTCACCAATGAAACTCGGCACCTCTAACATTGTCAAGTTCCTCTTTATCTTCTGTTCCACGGCTTCAGTTTCTTCCACGACTGCCTTCATCTTCACCCCTTTCTCCACCTACAACAACCGTATGAAAATCAAACACCAACAGATCATAAAACGCTGTAAACAAAATCAAACCAAAAACGAAACCAATATTGACTTTGAGTCAGCTCACCTTACCTTGTGATGGCACTCTCGCAAAGAGCATCTAACGAGCGATGCTGCATTCTGGAAATAGAGTGAAGAAGATGGGCGCAAGAGAACAGATGCATAGATAACCAGAAAGAAAGAAAGCAAAACCAGGTTGATTCTAATAACCAAAGCCCTTGAAGGAGCTGCCTTTATGATCTTTTGAACAACAAACCCCAACTCACCCATCCTTCAGCTAAGCTAAGGTGTCCTACCTCAATGCAACATCAGGTCCTCAATATATAGATAAATGTATGTATGTATGTATAATTGTTATAAATAATTATTATAACAACTTCGTTTATATTTCAATAAATTAAAATAATAAATTTTTAGAGTAAAACTCAAAAGAAGTCGGACCATTTAAGAAGCTACATCTGTCGTTTCCTTTGTATTGGTTTTTCTTGTTAATGAAGCTTGTGGTTTACTTCTATATCTCCGTCCCAATCACATGCTGTTGGAGACAAACTTGATATCTAAACTCAAATAAAATTTTGTATTTATTTAGTATTTTAATAACTAATAATTTTATTTAAACAATATTTATTAATTATGTGTCAAAACTGATTAATTGTTAAAATATCATGTCTACGTCATATATTAATTTAATTTTTTTTTTCAACTCAAATATCAAAATTATAAAAAAAAAGTTGCAAATCGGAAAAATACTAAATCAATGATGGCTTTGTATATTAAAACTTTTTGTAAAAAATATTCAAATTTCACTTTAAATTTTTAGTTTTACAAAAAGTATATAATTGAAATTCATTTTTCCATGTAAAGAATTTTAGGTAAATATTACCCATTATATGTGTGCTATAAAGCTTAATGTCATGTAACAGGTTGAGTCCAAATTTATTGCCTCAAAACTAAAAAAATCCTAAAAAATCATAAAGATAATGGATCTCACTAATAATGATAAAATTAAAAGACTTCCTAATTTTTTTCAGAAGGAATAATTTGTAATATGCTTAGCTACAAAAAGTTTTTAATGTAACATATGTTTGAAAATTATGAGAAGGAATGGGGGATTCATCTGGTGGATATAGACCCACTCTAAAATTTTTAAAGTGTATATATTTATTTTTATTTTTTTAATTTTTATAAATTAATTCTTAATTTTTTTATTTAAGGTTTGCATCACCTTAAAATTTTGAAAAGTTATATATAACCATCCTCAAATAAATTTCTGGATCCGCCACCGATAAGAATAAATACAAGGCTAAAAGTGAAATTTTCATGAAATGTTTAGGTGAATAATGATTGTAACAGGAGCAGGCCTTCAAGTTCCAACAACTATTTGGTTGCCCCGTCAACCTCTTACTTACATGATGCTATATTAAATGCAAAAAAATAATAATAAAGCAACCAAATTTAAGGTTGTAAATCCATTAAATTGTTAAAAATTTTATATTAATGTAAATGTTTTATTTTATTTAAAAAGAAAAATAAACATGGTATATGAAGTGGTGATCCATCTAGTTTGGTTATCGGTATTATCAGAACTCACCAGAAATTATTACAAACTAGACGACCAAATCCCAAATGTAAGGGGAACTGTCAGAATCTGGAAGCAGATGTCAGCTTGTTCATCATTATAAACTGGGATTTGGATTTTGGAGTAGAATATAAATTTATTCGGAAAAGAAAGAAACAATGGAAGCTTGCTTTTAAGCTAAAAAATGATACACCAAACATCCAGATTCCAGAATGCTTGAAAATCCGACAAGATTAGGCGAATATGCTATTTGCCATATAAACATAAGAAATCATGCAGTTTCAACCTATTTTATCCAACTCAGTACGGCTACTCAGACAGACACAGTTCCTTGGATTTGGACAAAGCATCAAACGTTTGCAAAAAGCTATAAATTAACTATTCTTTTATGCTTCTTAAAGGCTTCATTACGCGTCTGCATGTTTTAATTATGTTAAGTTAATTAATCCCCATGTTTTATTTATTTGCACAGCCCTGAAGCATGATCCGACGGTATAAATATGAGAACCCTTTAAGCACTTGTAAATTGGGAAGCAAAACATTGTGTCCGAAGCAGACAAGCAGGTTTTGATTATCGGAAATGGCGATTAAAACTCGTAACTACTCTGTTGACGGAAAGCGGGAGATGACTGTTGATGAGTTCACTAGGTGGTTGAAGAGATTTGATGAAGATGACGATGGAAGAATAAGCAAAGATGAGCTTGCTGACGCCATAAGAGCCTCGGGGAGATGGTTTGCTAGCAGGAAGAGCAAGCAGGGAATTCGATCTGTGGATGTCGATGGCGACGGCCTTATTGATGACAACGAGATCAAAAACCTAGTACAGTTTGCAGAGAAACACTTGAATGTTAGGATTTTGTTTCTGTAAAGTGTTCGATTTGAATCCACATCTTCTTGTATGATGATATGGTCATCCATATGTTGATTTGAAAGAGTAATTAACCCTCAAAACCATTAGGTTTCCATCTGCTCCTGAGCATAGTATAAAAGATTGCAGATTTTATTACAAAAAAAGTTTACACTTTTCAACAATATGTCCATAACGAATCACATGGATTCAGGTTTACTATAAACTCTGAAGCCAAATACAACTGAGATGCATCAACCCTTTCTTTCTATGCAAGTTAACTCACTTTGGACAATGAGAGTCGGCCAGTTCTGCATATTCAAGACCATGGTGGAAGTTCTTGCAATTTGAAACAGCCATGGGTCTTACAAACCTGTAATTTTCCTGCACAATCCCATGGTAGAGAAAGAAAAAATAGATTCACTGAAACTTTATCTGTGCTAGCTAGATGGATCTTGGAAAGTGCAGGCAAAGAGGTGAAAGGTCTCTGTCTCTACTACTATATGTATAATATTGATTGCCCTATGGTGTTAAATAAACAGCAACTCGAGTTCCAAGCAGGTCCTAGAATGTTAATTGACACAATTGATTTCAGATAACTACCCAACGGTCTATCTCGAGTTTTTTTCAACAAATATTTGAAACTAGCATCGAAATTTACCTGTACAGCACCAAAAAGATAGCGGACATCGTAAGTCTATCTTGGTATCCGAATGCTCAAGCAAATATTATTCTAGCTGATAACTTCATATATTGATCAAAGGAGGTGGCAGTTTCCAGAAATTCCATGAGTTAAAATCCTCCTGTAATTAATAGAATAAATTAAGATGCAGAGCAAAATAAATAAAATGAAACACCCTAAAATGAATTAAACTAAAAACTTGAGAATTTAGACATAATATATTCTCAGTAAGATGCCTAGTCAGGCATGATAGAACAAACTCCATATTGAGGTCTCTTTTGACAAAAAAAGTTACACGAAAATTCAGCCTAGTCACTGTTACAGCCATGATTACCAACAGAAGTATCCAAAAAATGGCTCCGACCGGGAAACAAACTCTATATTACAGATTATCAACGGAAAAGAAAAGGTAGCAAAACCTGCTCTGCAGAGACCATGGGCGGAAACATGGCATGAACAAGATCATGAAGGGAACCATAAGATTTGTCAACACAGTGGTTCATAGCTACCTCACCCTGCAAACTTGAAACCGTTAGAAGAGAAGTTTGGGGCAGTAACATTGGAAGCATTTCTGTCACCTTTCTTTAAGCATGAGATCCTTAGATTATTACCTTTGGATTAATAATGAAGATTTTCCCTTTTGGGATTCCAACCTTAAGATAGCTGATTTCATCAGTATCTCTATTCCCAAAACCAGCATAGAAAGGATTGCAATCAGGTGGAAACAATGCTTTGATATCCTATAAGTCAAAAGAATTATAAAAAAAACTCTTTAGTTTTTAATCTATAATGAATTTAAGATAAAATTTATCGCGCATAATATTAAGACCGATTGCAATCATAAGGAATGAAGTTCAAGAGTTGTAATTATATAAATTCATTTCATCACTTAATGATTCAAATCTAGTTTTGTTGAGAAGTTCAATAAAGTAGAACATCCTTCAAACACCGTAAATTTCTCTCAGACTTGCATGCAACCTATCCTACTGATTTGAATTACAACCCAGTTGGATGTATATAAAAACTCGAAATGCTAGAAGATTTAACAGTAAAAATAACACATCAGAAACAAATATGTAAGCGCGGAGAACTAACCTCTAAGCACGTGATCTTGAACTCATGGGGAGCTCTTCTAATGACTGAGAAAAAGATAGGATGTTTAAGAATAAATAATGTGGATTAGAGATATCTTTTGGGGTGAGGGACAAAGAAACAGATAGGAAAAGATATATAGAATACTCTAATATGATTGAAGGAGTTAAAAGCACATGCTCCAAACCATAAACAATAACAACTTAACTACTTAACCTTCGATTTAAGTTTCAAAGTGATCGTGTATGGGAAGTTTTTAATTTCCTAAGCAAAAGGCACATATGAGGAAACGGAAACAAAATAAAATAGAACATACTTTCATATTTATAGCAGTTCAAAGTGTTGATACAACTAAAACTTTGATTTTTAGGCTGTAATTTGTAATGGTATGTCTCATACATCAATTTTAAAGGTACAACTATGATTACTCATCTTAGTTATTGAAGAAATGTCTTAAATATCTCTAGGGGTTAAACATAATGCATGCGACAAAACCCAAACCATAATAGAAGTGAAAATGGCATACGTTGATTAAGAAAAGCAAGCCTAGCAGTCACATATCTCACATGAAAGCAACCCCAGAAAACAGTTTAATTAAGTCTCGGAAATGTAAACCATTACCTTCTCTATATAGGGATGGAAAAAGCCCATCAGGGGAAATAACAATTGGTCCATCTGGTAAAGCCTTACCATCCTACATGCATTAAGATATGTTCAGTAAACAGTTTCACATTTTTATGTGCAATGGAGGTAAGCTAACCAAAGAAAATGAACAATGAAAACATGAATTTGTTTCAACTTGACTCTCATTTTACTGTGCAACATAAGAAAAGAATTAAACTAGCATAGTTCACCTGCTTAAGGTTGACCAAAAATTTCCTAGTGATATATGCCTGGGATATCGCACGTGCACTAAGAAAAAGCAACTGATACCCATTTTCCTGCAAGATAGAAGAAGAATTTTTATGCATAGAAGATATTAATAGTTTTATTCTTATTCATGCAGTAGAGTCTCTGTAAAATCTAGAAAAGTTTTTCTTTCTACCCTCTGAAATAATTACAAACCAAAGGTTTATTCTGGTTGTGAACACAAGAAGGAATAAAGTATCATGAGCTGAAAATTTAAGATTACCCAACCTTAATAGCTGAAAATAAATGTGCAACGCCACTCTGCGACCAATCTACCCCAACCATAGGCATGAACTGGCCTAAAACATCTGATCTGTATCAATAAAGTAGAATTAGGGAAGCCAAGAATGACTGGAAATGAAACCTCAGTCAGCAGAAATTAAGAACTTCATAAAGAACCATATTATAAAACAAAACTAGAACAATCAGGATTATCTAATGCTAACTGTCTTCAATAACTTGTGGGTCAAGAGTAGGATTATCAAAAGAAGAAAAAAAATATTTTGATGGAAGGACAGACATGAATTTTGAGCCTATGGGCAGGATTTGAAGACAAAACATAATATACTCAAGTTATCCCAAGGTTAATGCAAAAGCTGCATATTGTAATAAATAAAAAGCATTGAATGAAACATAGAACTACGGGGGGAAATGTCAGCGATCAAATCTCAAACTCCTAGCAAGTACATTTCCAGTGACTGAAATACCAAACATATGGACAGACTGAAGTATAAACCATGGCCAATTTCTCGGACCATCAAAATATAGCAATATATTGTTTTTTTTTTCCTGATATACCTTACAACCAAATGATCAAATCGTTCTCTGTTTACCCCTACTAAACAGATTACCATCCATATCAACGTTTTCTTCTTTCTATTTCATGAGTGTGTTTATCATACAATTAATGTAGAACTCAGCCAATCGATGGAATGACTCAATTTAGATGGAGATTACCAACTTAAATCAACTGCAAACAAGTTTCGGTTCCAAGGCTGAGCAACACCTCACAAAGCCAGTGAAATTTAATCCTGGAAGTTCTATACCCATTATACCATGAAGCAATTGGTGCATATCATTGGTAAGATGTGTCTGTCTTCTAAAACTGCCGTTTAATTATCAACTTTTGGCTTACACATGACTTTAATCAGTACTCAATCTAAACCATAAAGTGGCATAGCAAGGTGCTCTGGATCACCTAAACTCAGAAACATCCTTACCTTGTAATTGTCCCGTCAACATCTGAGATTACTATACGAGTGTTCCATTTCCACAAATGTATTCTGGCATCAACCTGTTTGGTACATGATTTTAAGTGAGCACATCCAGACTAAAACTGATAAATCAGAAAGTACCTTAACAAAAAAAACTAAGTATTTCAGAATGAACATTTAACTTCAATTAAGGATTTAGCCAAAAATAAAAGAAAAGACCTGCTGCTTCCCAAGCATATTGGTCGAAAATGTGAAGGTTATATGATTCATCCCTTCCTTTAAATTCAACGATGCCAGTTGTTCAGAGGTTGGAGTGATGGCCCTGATCATCTTCTTTACATGCTTGGGTTTAAGCTTATTTCTATCATTGTCACTAGCAACAGTATCATCTACAGCATTCTCAGCATCCAAACCTCTGGTATCAGCTGTAGCCAGAAGCACAGCCTTACCAGATCTTGATCTTCTCATAGAAAAAGGCCAAAGCTGCCAACTTCCTCTACGGGAGATTATGCCTTTTGATGGATCCCCTTCAATGGATTTTTCCACTTGGTCAACAGGTATCATGCCTTTGGGATCAAATATATCTTCACTTCCAAATCATAACAAATAGTAAGTTAATTGTACTTCAGTACAATCCATGGATTTACCCATCACATCATAATAACCAAGTTCTCTTATTTATCAATGAAAGTAAAAAGAAGCAAAAGAGATAACCAAGGTCTCTTACCGATTGCAGGATTGGAAAGAGTATTTTTCAACTTCACTGAAGCCCCACTCTCCTCACAACTAGACTTTTCATGTGCTAACTGCTGTTCCTTATCAGCATCTGACCTTATACAGCTTGAGTCATCATTCTCAATTGATGTCCACTTCATGGTTTCAGAATTACAATCTAGGGAACGGCTTAGAGGATGATGGTTGTTTACATCAAACTTGGCAAGAGGAGACCTTATATTAGGAAGTGATTCCACCTGCCACCCATTCTTCTCACCTGCTACTCTATAATTTCTAGAAATGCTAATAGGATTAGAGACTATCCTTGCTTTTTCAACAGAGATTTCCAGATTAGTTGATGGATTCTCCTGAACAAATTTTTCAGGATTTAAACAAGACTCATTATTCACATTACATAAACCATTTACTTCTTCAGTTTCAGTACAAAAGGAGGGAAGATCTTTATTTACACAATTCGACTCGTGGAGTTTGAATGCATCAAGGTCAGTGAAAAGGAATTGCTCATCCTCTGATCTCTCTGATGATGAAACACTTCTCTTTGGGTCACTATCATCATAGCAGTTCTGAGAATTGTCGACAGACTCCAAAGAAGGATGAACAACATCCTTGATGTTTTCCCCATTTTCAACATGATCACCTAAATTGTTAACAGGGGAAGAAATGTGAATGCTATGTGACTTAATTTCTTCCAAACCAATTACAGGGTTGGCACCAACCAAGTAGGATTCTGACATGATTAATGCCCCTGGAGAACCCAACTCCATATCCTTAGCTGGCTTGGAAAGGGTAACCTGATGAAAACCACCTAGTACATCAGTTCAGCAAGATTTTTAATTATCACGAGAAAGCTATTCGAAGAAAAACTTAAGTTCAATATCATTTCTAGAATCTAGAGTAGTTCAAAGCAGTTTTGTTGTCTTCAAAAGAGTAATAATGCATTATCAGTATCCTTAAAAATAAAGTAATTTGTTTAAAATGCCTCCTGCAACTAAACAGAACATTATTTATGAGAGCTCACCTCTGGCACTGCCTCAATTTCTGTAAGCAGTGTTTCAGCTTGAACATGCGCTTCACCCTTTCCTATATCAGAAAGGCACAGTGTTTCAAGGGTTTTCTCACTAGAACCAACTAATGTTATTACCGAGCTCTCTGACATTTGGCCATAAACAAAAGCTTGAAGACTGTCCGAAACATTCTCATTACCAGCCAGCACTTCATCAAACTTCTTGTCAATACATGATTCAAACTTATATTCACTTCGTGCGTCAGGACCACTCATCCCTGACCCTGAGATAGCACCAGTAACATTCTCATCATGAACCAAATTCCTGATACTATTATCCATAGCTCCTGATATATTGGCTATTGCCTTGCATTTATTTCCCATAAAACCTTCACCTAACGAGGAGGTTTCAACAATTTGTTGCTCGGCGCTTAAACAAGATACTTGTAAGCTAGCTTCCTCAACAGAACACTCTAGTTTATCAAATCCAGAAAAACAGCTGACCTCTTGCTTGTTGCGGTAATCCATTTTGTCTAGTGATGTCTGCCGATCAACACTATTTTCCTCCTTATCATGTACATAAGTCTGAAACAGGTTTTCTTCGTCATTCTGCATCCCCATTCCAGAACCTTTATTATCCATTACACCGTTTGTAGAAGAAAATCGCGAATCAATATTATTTGATCTATTAGAGGCAAGATTGGTAGACCACTTCACCTCCAGCAGCTCAGCAGCAAGCTCAGCACGCTCCAATGAATCTGATCTCATTACACCAGTACCACCAGCATCCTCCTGGTAACTATTCTCCTTCATTGACCTCTGTCCGAAAACAAGTCCAAATATTCCTGGCCGCCGGGAACTGGTCCTAGCCACAAGCTTCCCATTGCTCATATCAACTTGAGCCACTGAATTTGACTCATCAACATCATAATTTGAACTATTGGACTTCATTGGCTTTCTATTAACAGACAACAATTCAACTGTCTCGTCCCCAGAAGACAAAGGAAATGATACAGCACCAATTTCACTTTCTTCAACATCCATCTCCCTGAGAAAATATGCTTCCCCTTTATGGTCAAGAAACATGTTGAAATTCGCCTCGATGCCATTTACAGTGATGCTTACCGGCTTTTCCTTTTCCCTTGTCTTTAGAACCCCTTGAAATTTACCGAACCGAACATACCAAGGCGATGATTTGAAGCTCCCATCGGGTTGCTCCACCACAATTATATCCACTGCGCCGCCAAAGGGATGAAAAGGGCCAGAAACAGTATACACACCGCGGGAGATATAGCTACCTAGCCTGCCCACCGCATACATACTCGTTTCCTTGAATTTCTAAGACCACCCAGACCTCAAATACTTGAAATTCCGACCATAATCTACTGAAAAAGTGTAGAACTTTGAATTTTGCAAACACCCATATAAAAAAGTCTCAACTTTCAAAACATAATCGAAGAACTCCAATCAATAAAAAGAGAAAACCTCGCTCGTTGTAAATGAAGAAAGTAAAACATAGACAAATCGTATCAATTTGGGAAATATTCAATGCAAAGGAATTCGAAATTAAAGAAACAAACAATACAAGAATTAGTCAAACCAAACAAGATAGATATGCATCCGTATGTAACAGAACCAAAGAAGAAACAGTCACTGTCTGTTGTGTTCTTTTGTGTGTTCCTCAGTTAACTTGTAAATTAAAAGCAAGTAAAAAAGAGACGTGACCAACCAAACCAATCCAAAATCAATCAATAAAAATCCCAAACGGCCAAGACAAGAACGGTAGTTGACGTGAAACAAAGCATATTCGCATCCATCAGAAATTCCAAGTTGCAAACAATAGAAATAAGAAGAAAATAATGGACTATGTCTGTCTAGTTTAGTGTATAGATTAAAGCGTACGGTTGCAGAAGTTTATGTCTTTCTAGTAGGATCAAACAATGATGAACACAGAACATCTAACGTAACGTAAAACAAACTTACATATAGGCCCTATTTTTTTAAGCAATTAAAAACACTTAAAAAAAATTCTTTTTATCAGATTTAAATTAATTTTATTATTTTATAAAATTATTTTTTATCTAAACCTAAAAATTAGAATTTATGACTTTTAAATTAGATAAATTAGTTTAAAAATAAAATTATTTATTTATTCTTATGATATATTTATTAAAATAATGTTTATACATATATAATTATAAAATAATATATATTTTATAATATTTATATTAAGAATAAAATTATTTTATTTATAATTTATTTTAATATTTATATTGAGAATAATATTATTTTAATTTTAATTTATTTTAAATTTATTATTAATTTGTAATTGTTACATTTGTATATAATCTAAAATATAGTTTATATTTTTAAATGAAATTTAAAAAAATAATTTTTTATTATAATTTAAGTTTATTTATTTAATAATCATATAACATTAATAAAAATTTAAATTTTCTTATTATAATTTAAGTTCACTTATACCTTACAACGTCATGTCTAAAATAGATATTTTATATTTTTAAAATCATTTTTTGACCCTTAACGTTATTAATTTTTATGTTATTTATTTATGGCATAAAGATAATTTTAACCCTTAACGTTTATAATTTTTATCATTTTGGTCTTCGTTCTTTTTTTGGATAAATTTAATCCTTAACTTGTATCTTTTTGACAAATATCTTATTTTTTTAACTAACATAATGACTAAACCGTTAAAAATTTAACGATATTAACATGTCATATATATATGATAATATATTTTAAATAACATGACATCTAGCTTCATTCTACATATATATATGACATGTCATTATCGTTAAATTGTTTACGATAATGACAAATATATACATATAAAATATAATTTTATTCTAACATAAAATATAAAACAATTAAAATTGAAATAAAATATTAAAATTAATTAAATCTAAAATAAAAGGTTACCAAGCATTCTCAAATCTTAAAATATGACATATCATTATCATTAATTTTTTAAGTATCTAATCTTCATGCTAGTTAAGAAACGAGATATTTGTTAAAAAGTTATAGGTTAAAGGTTAAATTTATCCAAAAATCAGATGAGAGCCAAATTGATAAAAAATATAAACTTTAAAGATTAAAATTATCTTTATGCCTTTATTTATTAGGTTCGGCTATTAAACAAATGAGATTAAACAAAATCATATAATATTCGTTTATATTCACAAATAAATTCGTTTATTAATTTATTTTGACAATTTTAAACATAAGAGCATTACATTGATATTTATGTTATATTAAAGGGATTGCATGTTAAGATTCGTATATGGGTATCCCAACCCAGGCGTAGGCTGTTGGATCCCCTGAGCTAAAAAGAAACAGAATTCAATAAAAAAGTCTATCAACAATATCTGTTGTGAGGCCCAAATAAAGTAAAATGCATGGAACTTTCCTCCTTGGTGGTGACAAGGAATTCACTTCCAAATTCCAATACAGCCTAAATCAATCCATTATATGAGGAACTGATTGTGTTTTCATGTCAACTGATCTGTTTCAAAAACTGCGGTTAACAGCTAGTTGTTATTTGATGAATGGAGGCTTGCAATTTGATGTGTTAATCACATGGTTTAAGTTCATCCTACCCTGGTGTTTTTGGAGCTTTATTCCAAACGCTGTGTTAAAAATGTGTCAGTTCTTCTAATGAATCTATCTTCCTGAAAAAGAAAAACTTCAAGCAAAAACACAAACACTATGGAGTTTTCATCTTTCTTGTTAAATGAACTTTGCATCAGTGTTCACTGATTGTTACAGTAACCTTCTGGAAACCTTGAAATGAAACAATCCATATATAGAGAAAAATGCAGATTATTTTCAGATGCTGGCTGTGCCTTAATATTCCAATCTGGTTGGGGGTGTCTTGAGCCATGCAGTGTAGGCACAACCTTTTTGTGGGGCATTTTGGTTTTCATGCTGGTTGAGAAAAAGGGAATTCCTAGGTGGTCAATTCCATGATTTCAGATATAATCATCCCATATCTGAGCCAATAAAATACTAGTTTTCACTTGTTTCAGCAATGCAAGCATGTGTATATAAACTTGTGCACACTGCACAGATAGTTCAAAAAGTAGTATCTTGAGGCTGGAAACTGGAAAGTCTTCTGCCTTTATACTTTATAGACTCTGTAGCTTTGCCGTGATGATGAGCAGTTTGGTGTTATCACCAAAGATGTCCCTGGAAAAGGGGGTGGGGGGGCTGGACCAAGACAATTGCCTTCCATCATGACAACCAATCATCATCCTCATTAGTAAGGTCTTGGGTTCTTAATCTTATATCTGTAGCACTCAAATAAATCATGTCTTTGACATTAAGGTCCCCACTACACTGTTGAACTTGAAAGTATATGCAAGTGTGTGCTTGATGCTTTTGGAGAAATTTATACACAATCCCACAGCTCTTTTTGAGACCCCCATGGATGCCACTTGATATCTTTAGACTTTAGGGCACCTACCACCAGAAATGGTATTTTGTTCCCTTTTCATTGCCTTCTCTTGTAGGGACTGAAGATTTTGTTCCTTTTGATATTCATGGGAAAATGCTGAGGCTTACCATGATGTAGCATTTCAGTAGGAACAAGCAGAGGATACCAATAACCACACTGTCTGAATTCATCAAGGCCAGGAAGAAATAAATGTTCTACTAAACAATATTAAGAATATTCAAAATACATCATAAATGCTATCTCACATTTGACATTCTGGAATTTAAAAACTTTAACTATTAATTTACTGCAACTAACGAATCATGTGAACAGATGTCTGAATCCTCAAAATCTTTGACATTCAAATTATGTTCATTTTCATCAAACTGACATACTCTGCAGCTTTATAATATGTACCAAAGCAATCATCATTTTTATCTTCGAACTAATCCCATACTGATACTCCTTTATAATATGTACCAGTTTGTACACAGGAACATATAACTATATATATGTGCGTAAAATAGAAAAGGTAAGGTAAAATAACTTGTACTACAAGTTTATAGATATGGAAAGAAGAAAACTAGGCCTGGCACTTAAATTTGTCTTCCCCTTTAATGGAATTCTTGCAATGAGAAATTGCAGCTTGAATTGCAGCCTGCAACTCTTCCATGGTGCTGTCACTGGATGAAGAAGAGTACCCCGTGGTTGCAACAAGAAGACCACTGTTCGTAGGCGATGTCCTCATCGAAGCCGGTGCTGAATGGAAATCCCCTCTCCTTGCTCTCAACTCTCTGTCTTTGTTTCTCGGACTGAAATTGCCTGAAAATGAGTGAGATTGCGTATGGAGATGGCGGTTCTCTGTCCTTCCTCTGAAGAACAATAATGGCCGAACCATCCTCACGTACCTCTTAAAAACACGTCTCAAGTTGAATCTAGTCTTCGTCTTGTGCTTCTCTTTTTCTTCTGTTTCTCTAACGCCACGCCCTTTGTGGTGGTGGTGCCACCTTGTTAAACTAGATAAGGAGAAAGATTTGGACTTCGGCCTTCCTTTGGCTTCATCAACGTTGTGGCTTTGATGAAAGTTACCCACTCTGCCATTCCCATGGTTCTTGTTGTTGCTTCTGATATTGCTGTCGCTTTTGCTTCTGCAATTGATGCTGCTGGGTTTTTCAGATTTCGGTTCATCCCACAACTCTCTTACAGGAGCGTTGCATCCATCCAATGAATTCGTAGAGAAACGTGGAGACAACGGGAGGTGAGAAATGAGGTGGAGAGGGAGCAAATGACCATGGAAGAAAATGTCATCTGCTGGTGCCATATCGATAGCCAAAGAAGGTGGGGTTTTGGTTTTACCAGGGACAGTGTAGGAGGAAGAGTGTAGAGAGACGACCGTGAAGGAGAATTCATGAGAAGGAGATGAAGATGCTGAAGGAGTTGAAGCTGGAAATTGCTTATCTGCTGACCCTTCTTCTTTCTTTATGTCTGCAACTTCCTCCCTGTTTTTTTGCTGCTGATAATCATTCATGATTGTAATTGAGCCAACTACAGAATATCTGATTCACTATCTGGAAAATTGGAAATGAAATGAAATGATTTTTCTCTCTTTTCTGCTGGTTTATTTGTCACACACACAGACAGAGAGAGAGATTGTAAATGGGACATATATTTGGTTACATTTATGCATTATTTTTCAGTAGAAAGAAAGAGTGGTGGTGGCGGTGGCCATTGAGGCACTTTAGAGCTGAGGTGAGATTGAAATATTTAGCAGATTAAGCATCAAAAAGGGTTGGTGGGTCCTTGTCACATCCAACAACTGATACAAAGAAATTTAGATCACAAACATCCAAAAGCTCCCAAAACAAGCTGATGGAATGGCAAAGCAAAAACTTTTAATCTCCAGATATGAGTTGTTCTGCCAATAAGACGGGGGAGAAACAAAAAAATAAAGTAGACAGTGTTCACACAGAAATATGAGCGTTGATTTCAAGAGGAATCTTAGAAAGTTGGGAATGGGATTGGAATGTGCTAACAAAAACACTGTTGTCCTTTCATTTTTACTTGGAATCTGCAGGCTAGTTAACCATGAGGAGAAAAAGACTAGGTTTTGTAAGATTTCATTCAAGTATACCGTCTTTGTGTAAAACGAGGTTTCAATGATGCTCAGGTCATCTTGACCTGGAAATGATATCACTCAAAGGTATTCGCATACTCCTCATTTCTTGTCCCATGGAGTTCAACAGTTACAAGTCCGAATATGCTACTTCCATGGTTCAACAGTTTGTGATAATATTTCGGGTTCATTACTCGAGTTCAATGTATCAGTTGTTCTAAATAACAATAATTTGTTCAAATGTTATAAAAAAATTAAGTAATTTTTTTCGGGTTACATCCAAAGATAAATTTTAAATTTGAGTTAATCTTTGATAATATTTCGGGTTCATTACTTAATTTTTTTATAACATTTTGAACAAATAACAATACTTATAAAATAAGTTTTTGATATTTGTAAAAAAAACACAGAAAATTAACTTACAAATTTATCAAAAAAATAAATAAATTTTTTAAACAAATATCAAAATTTATAACTTTTTAACCACACCCTAAATACATTGAACTCTCTTAATCATTTTCTTTGTCTATATTAGAATCGTATATGCATTTATACAAAATTCTCTTTGAGTGGACTGATTTAACATGTCACTTTCAATATTTAAAAAGATGATTAATCTGATGTTTTTTTTTACCATTTTCACTTTGAGTTAACCAAAAATATTAATAATCGACAATGGCATCATGGTATTTGAAAATTGAAATTCCTTTGTTTTAACTTTAAAGAATAGATGGTCTTGATTGTTGAGGCAGAGATGTGAGATGTGGACTGCTTCATTAATGCTTGATCATGAACTAACAATCTGTGACAAGTAAATTGCAAGCAGAGCAGCGTTGTTTGGGGCAAAGGTTTGAAGAAGCAAACAGGTCAGCAAATGATCTCGTGACAGCAAGTTTGAAGCGTCGGATTGGGAGAGATGGTTGCAGACCCACAAGCACGTGCACAAAGATGGTCCCTTCCTAAACCAGCAGCCCATGGGAGAATTTTTGTTCGTTTTATTAGAGGTCAACATCTCAATCATGGAGGAATTATTTTGGAGGCCAGGCAGACTCATCGTCTCCGCTAAGAATAATCTCATTCCATAGCTCTTAAGGATAACAATTAACTTTAAAACATATAAACCCTCGTGTTATAAAAAATTTCTGCTTGTGGTTTTCTAATCACGTGAATAAATAAGAGAAGACATTGGGCACTTGCCCTTTTCTGGCTAAACAGTTTCCCAAACAGTGGAAAATAATAATGAACTCAGAAATAATGCATTGATTTGATTAAGAAATAATAGAATTGTTGTCCAAGGAAGAGTTATCAATATGAACAAATTTCATTCAGCAAGTTTTGCCTAAATTCTGACATAAGTGTATCCGGTACTCAACAAATTTTCCCTATATATTATAAGCATTAAACTTTTAAGTACACAATCATTTAGTGTTAGCTTTATGAATTGGAGCGACTGGTATACAGCGGGGTGAAAAAAAAGATGAACAGAGAATTACCTCTGAATCATGCCACTATGCACTGCCGGAGCAATGAAGCTTCGGCATATCTTCTCCTTTAATTTCAAGTCTTCTATACTCCAATTCAGAAGATCTAAATGAATCCTCAGTTGCAAGTGGACCAGAATGCTCCATGATCTCCAATAAGAAATTGAAGGAAAACTATAGTATATGATTCTGATATCATCCCGTTTACATCCACCCTCCGAAACAATTGTTAGTCACCATAAACACCACAGTAATTTGGGGGGTCTAGCTAATCACTGTCACTATCATGTTTATCTGTAAACAGGGAAAACAAGAAAGATATTAAAAAAACTTCAAAGAGCTTAAGTAATATAAATTTGCAATAAAAATGAGAATTTTTTTCATTTACTTCCTGACGGTCTTTTCCCTTCCATGGCTTCTTTCTTCTCCTGGCAACTAGTGCAAAGGAAAGGACCATCGCAGGGACGTAACTTTACCGAATTAGATGTGCCAGCATGAATTGAAATGCCCTCTCCGGGTTTCATCTCTAATTGACAGACTGCACAAATGAACAGCTTAAACATGTTGCACACTGGATATTTTGTATCAAACCTGCATCCAACAGAAGAGTTCTTAATAAGATGAAACTTAAAGTACTTAATAGACTCACACACGAAGACCAAATTTCATATCTCGACAAGAGAATTATCATATGCACAAACCTTTCTGAAAGCATGGCGGACCCCTCCTCAAAAAGTTCCTCCACCACATCTGGCTCCATGTATTCTTTATCGGAATGAGAAGATGAAGACTTCTTGCGAAACATGGCCTTCAACTTACATTTTACTGCTTTCTTTGGGGGTGGCAAAGGAGGAGGTGGCTTCTCTAGCGGTAAGATATCAACAACAATGCAGGTTGTATCATCTCGAAGACCCTTTGCTTGTACAGCTTCCTGTTCAGTGGAGACCAAGGATTTAGAAGTCATTTAGAAACAAGACTGATACTAACATATTGCAAAACCAGAAGGGCATGGTGCTCCCAGTAGCAACATTTGAAGACCATCGAGGCCCATCCAACCCATCAGACCTCAAGTAAGGTTTTAATATTTTTATTTTAAATATATTTACAATAAAAATTAAAAAAAATCTTAAAAAAAAAAACTTGTCCAGTGCCTAGTCCAAATCAGGTCAGATTTACCAAGGTGCATAGGAAGCCTAACCCTTGGACAAGTCAAGTTTTAGAACAAAAGTAATTCAGGAGTATACTTTCACAATCTGTGCAGCTGCTGCATCTGGCGGCATTCCACGACAACATTCAAGAGCTACTTCAGCCGATAACACATCCCAAACACCATCACTAGAAATAATTATCCTGCCACCAGCTGTAGACAACTGCCGGAAATAAACCAGTAGGTCAAATAAACAATTAATAAGAACAACAATTAAAGAAAAGGTTTTCTAATTTCAGGGGGAGGGGTGTGGAACTAGGTTGGTCCAACATATAGCACCTTTCCAACGGAAACTGGTTAGGGTAAAAATTAAAAGAGGAAAAACCCAAGGCTAAAGAAATTCAATGCGCGAGTATAGGACACACGAGGATACAAATTCAAGGAACTCTATATTACTTAGTAAAGTTGCAATGTGCGAGTATGTGACACGTGAGGAAACAAAAAATAACGGCCAAACTGTCCTTCAGCTATAAAAAATTTAGAAGATATATCAGTCCCAAGTACATGGAAGTCTGTTATAGCCAAGTATATTATATATAACCAATTTCTTAGAGAAGTTGCATGAGGAAAAATCAAATTTAAAAGGTGCTGTGAAAGGAAATGTACAGAAAACACTATTTAAACACATACGTTGAATAAAGAGACAAAGACAAGCTAATAACAGAAATCAAAGAGCATGCAGTTAGAATAAGAAAGACAAACCTTTACTTGCTTTACATATGGAACAGGAACAATGTACTCCCCAACATCCATGTCACCAATAGAACGTGAAAGACACAAGCCTCCAGGCCAACATCTTAAAGGACCAATCTACAAAAATAATGTTACCGGTCACCCACTTTGATACATACAATGAATCAAAAATGATTCTATCCTTGACTGCAGGCACTGAAATTCTCTACGAAGAACCATTTTATCAACGTTTCAATACCATGTTTTAGATCTGAATTGAGACAAGATATATGCAGAAAAGATGTTTCCAATCACGATTGTTACAGCTATTGTTAATTAGTTTTACAAAGGATTCATCTAATTCACATAAATTATACATTCTTCTTGGAACACTTCTTCTACAGAGTCATGTAAACTTTGAAACTAGCTTCTACTCCAAGTATTGTGTTAGCACATCCATTCACCTGAATATACCTTAAAAGGCAATAAGGCATTAGGTTTCACTACTGGAAAGAAATCGATAAGAATCTAGAGAGATTTTGTTAAAGCACTCAAAGACAAGACGCATAATTGTAATGGGAGAGGAGATACCTGAGTACCACCACCAGTATTTAACCGCCCAACCTCACCACCACTTGCAGTGATTCGCTCCCTCCTAAAATGATGAAAACACAAAGTAAGATATCAGTATACAGGGAAAGTCTTAAAATACAGTCAACACGATGTTAATAACTTACTCCTCCACATTGCATTCAAGCCTATGATCAGCTGACAAGTAATATATATCACCTTCAGCAGATTCAAATATACAACGGGAATCACCAACTGATGCAACTGTTACAACCCATCCTTCTATTATCACAAAGGTTACAGTAGTTCCCAAAGTTTTTGCTGGAAAGAAAACATAACATGTATATAAATTACTAAACATGTGGAAGAAAACCCAACAAAAAGTTATTACCGAATATTTTAGGAATTAAAGGAAAAATGTCTACTTGAAAATATTCTGTTCTTTTTTCTCAATTCCCACTTAATGAGAGAAAGAAACTAAGTGCTTATGTGCATAAAATTAGTTGCATAAGTATAAATAATCATCCTAAATAAATAGAGGGGGGAATAGTAAAAAATTAAAGATCTTCTGTAATAAAATAATACAAATATAGGACAAGATGCTCAATAATAAATATATACAAATGTGTTTTCTGCCTTTTATCATACAATGCAAACAGTTCCAATGTAGAATACACAACCTAACAGTCAACCCACTTACATGACCTCACATAAAGTAAAAAGCAGAAAAAAAAAATTGACAGAGAAAATAAAATGTTATTGGTTGTGAAATGGGACACAATCAGATGAAATTTACATGATAGCATCAACCACTCCTAAAGTAAGCGTATAAATCTATAAAATTTAATATTTATCTAGAAAAATACTCCAAAAAAGGCCCAAAGGTTATCCTATAAAGCATATGCTGAAATATGTTTACACACCAAAAAACAATCCATACCTTTCTCTTGAAAGTCTTTATCTGTTTTGACAAAGCCTGCCACAAGAGCCCTCGGCAGCACAGAAACCCATTCATATCTATTAAGATCCGCAGGAATAGCGCTTAGGACATTATTTAGGAGATTCTCCTTAGTGTAAATGGCAGCAGCAGACCCGTTGTGTCCATCAAAGAGCTATAAAAAGAGAAAAGGGGTTTAGCAATCCAACCTATATAAGGATTCCCAAAGCAAATAGACGATGGACAAATATATTTGCACAAAACCAAACAAATTGTACAGGTAATAACAACAATAAACCTAACAGACAAAAGCTTTTATACATTATATTCTACTGATGCGAATTCAAGGTTTCTATTGTGAAATTAGGTGATTTAGCTTGAGCATTTAGAATGTGGTTAGCACTTATATAGTTCGTATGAGAGGCAGAAAGTCCATACCCCGAACACTGAGAACGTGGCAACACCATCTCTCATTGCTCTTTGGCAAAGTAAAATCTTCCCCTTTCTTGCTCTGGCTCGCTTGTCCATGTAAAATCTCTGGATCTTCATTCTTTTCACTTTCTGATTCTCGTTTCAGTAGAAACGACAGAGGCACCGTTTGATGTTCGCCTTTCGAGGACATTGTTCAAACCTTTCCAAATCCAATAAACACAACAGTAGCTAAAACTCCTCCTCCTAAAGCAATGCCTCCGTGAATTCCATTAACAAATCCTGGGGAAAAACGAAAGCTTCAACGATCAAATCTCATCGCCAAGGAAACGAAATAAAGAATCGAATCGATCAATGATCAACTTTTAGATATACAGACGGCAACGGCTGGTTTGAAAATCAAGATCTTCGACAAATCATTAGAATATATAACTAAGACGAA
The DNA here is from genome assembly GCA_035048815.1 of Abelmoschus esculentus. Taxonomy (NCBI): domain Eukaryota; kingdom Viridiplantae; phylum Streptophyta; class Magnoliopsida; order Malvales; family Malvaceae; genus Abelmoschus; species Abelmoschus esculentus. The sequence goes on from JAUCBN010000010.1 coordinate 4,678,304, forward strand.
ATTTGAACGAACAGATTTTACATCAAAACCGAAAATGGAAATATGAATAATATAAAAGAATCCGAGTCAATGTAGACAATAACACGTTATAAATTATTCTACAAATCATTGAACCATAACATAAAAGGAAGAACGAATCTCAATTCGTAAACTGAAATGCAGAAAATATATATTAAAAAGGAAAGAGGAAGAGAACAATACAGCGTGAAGAAAGAGAAAAGAAGGAAACGAAGAGAAACCCGTTGATAGCAGAGATTACGCGCGAAGAGAATGAGAAGAAGAAGAAGAGGAAGAAGAAGAAGAAGCGGCGAATTGAACTAGTCGTTCCAATCGAGAAACGCGGATCCCGGCATCCTGTAAAATTTCCATTCTTTCTTGATTGGAAAAGAAAAGCGTACTCTTGAGAGAGAGAAATGAAAACAGAAACGAAAACGAATTAACAACGCCCTTTTAACACTGCGGAAATGAAGCGGACTCCCTCCTTGAATTTGCCCCTCTTTTTTTATATCTGACGTGGAGGAAACGGAGCCGTTTTAAGGCGTTCAAATCTTGTTAATTTTAGGGTAAACTACAAAAAAAACCACTCAATTATGATCACAATTACATTTCAGTCACTCAGTTTTATTCTACAAACCACGCGTAAAAGTAACGAGATATATTTGTGGGCCACATGTTTACAATTTCCTATTTTTATATAATTTTCCTATTTAGTATTTACAGTACGGATTGATAAAATATTATGTTCACAATATTATTTTATCCTTTAATTAATTTATTTAGGTGACATTTTTATATATTTTTTCACGTTGAGAATGTGATTGTTGCGAAAACAAAATTACAGCATTTGGTATATCAAATTTTAAATAAATAATAATATCAAATTAAAATCTAAATTAGTAATAGCTAAAAATTGAAAATTTAATATATTTATAATTTTTAAATTATTATTTCTATTTAAGATGGGATGGGTGTTGACAAAACAAAACGGCACGTAGGGCAGGTGCATGAAAGCATCAATTACGGAGGGAATGAAGTCAATTTATCAATTTTAGACGATAAAATTTAAGTTATAATATAAACATTTATATAATTACGTAAATTTTTATTATATTAATAAAAATTTAAAATTAAAATAACCTAATAATTAAATAAATAATTTAATCTTTTTAATAAATTTGGTTCAACTGAACCGATGTCACTCCTAAATCATATCCTCTGTATTTTATATAACAAGGATAACAGACAACTAAGGAAAGCATCCTATGTGATTACACATAATTGCGATGTGTGGATAGGATTTAAAGTGATCACATGCCATTCAACTAATTTATCAATTTTTATAAATCATATTAGGCTCTAATTAATGAGATATGTGTTCTTAATTTTGGAATCAATTTACTATTATGAAAAAAATACTTTTAATCTAAAATTAGAAGTTTAGTTTATAAAAATTGAAATTTAATTAGATAATTAGATAAAATATAAATATCACTTAACAAATTTAGATCGGATTGATCATTTGATCGGGGTATTCATTATCGGGATATCAAATCAGATCATATTCGATTCTTTTAGATATTCAGATTTTCAAATTAATGGTATTATGATCCGTATCCAAAAAAAAGTGAATATTTATATATTCAGATGCTGGATATTCAGATATCTGATTATCCAAAAATATAAATTGATTAAACTAATTTTTGAATTTAAATATTATATTTATGAAAATTTTAGAATTTCAAATGTAATAAACAACAAATTATTAAATATAACAAAATTTATCTTTATAAAAATTTCCAATTTTTAAAATTTTTGAATATAATAAGCATTAAATTTTAAATATAATAAGATTAATATTAATAAAAATTTAAATATTTAGATTTTCAAATAATACGAAACTTGAAATATTATGCTCTGTATCTGATTTAAAAAACTTAAAATCAAATTTAATATATGATCCAAAAATAAAAATTAGATTGAATCAATATATAATTAGATCGGATGAATTAAATAATATTTTTAAACACCCCTTGTTGAGGTTGAGTAAGCCCAGCATTTTCTCCGCCCCATGGATTCACAAACCTTACAACCCCAAATACTGTAATTTAACAAAAATAATCTATACATGTCTATTTTAAAGACCATTTTATGTTCTAAGCCTTTAGCCAACAATCTAGCTCAAGCTATCCATCTTAACTCCCCACGTATATCTGTTACTAAACAAGATAAAATGGTGGTTCCACGTAGCCCGACCATGTGCTGCTACGTGAAATGTCAACGGAGTGAGAGGCAAGGTGACTGTACTTCAAGAGGTAGGACCCAAGGCACGTAGACTAATGAAGGAAACAACAAACGGCACGTTCTGAAACTTACAACAAAACAAAAACAAGAAGATAAGGAGTCAAAAATGGTTGTCTTTATCAACACAAGATTCTGCTGGACACATACACACTGGTTTAATAACACGCCGGAATGATGCATTTTCTCCGGTGAGGAAATTTCTTTCCCCGGGCACCCTTTTTCATTGTTGTAATCAAGGGTGAGCAAAACTTGACTCGAGGTGAAAATACTCGATTCGAAATTTTTTTAAATAAAATTTAAGTAATAAAATAAAAATTCGAATAACTCGAAATTTTTAGTACTTAAAAGATTAATTTTTAGGTTTGAGACTAATCTATTAATATATATACATTAATATATAAAAATATAAAGAAATATTGCTCCATGTGAATATATATATATTATATGATTGGAGAAAGTCGTTTAAATTAGAATCAAATCATGCTATAATATGATAAATAATTACAATTAAATATTTATAGGAACTCAAAAAATTGACTCGATTCAATTCGACTCGAATTTTGTAACCCCTCGACCCGATCTAGATGTCACCCGACTCGAACAAGCTACATGGGGAATAACGAGGTTAATCCGGAAACTCGCCCTGATAAACAACCCTAAAAAGAAAAAAAATCCCTTTTATGTTTTCTAGTTGCTTTAATTAGATCCTACATGTTCATGCAAGGACTGAGTTCAATTGCAGCGGAAACTAAAGAGAAACGAGTTCTAATTTAATCAAACAAGTTTTATGGACCTAATCGTAATTTTCAGAATTTTATGCACTGATTATGAGATTAAGGTTATCAATATTTAATTAAGTGTTTTTCATGATTGCACGTAAATTTTCAGCTTTAAATAATATCTACAAGTCATTTTATTGCATGCTCAAAGTTTAAGACTATTTCTAGCCTCCAAAGGTTTCATGACATTCTCTATGTGTAAATTCATCTAAAAACACTTTAAGCACATATCATGGCATATTAGCTAGATGCAATTCAACCTAGTTAGCAACAATATTTTCAACTCCTAAGAGTATGCTTTAACATCAATATTAATTCTAAATGCATTCCAACCTAAATAACAATATCATAGATTCGACTCATAAATAGTCATTGTAACACCCGACCCGGATGTCACAATGGGCCTCCGGCCCAAAACTCATATTTCAAAATTTCCTTTAAAAGTCCAATAAATAAAATCACGTAAAGTCCAAAATCAATTTCATAGTCCAATTAAATTAAAACAAGCCCAAAATAATTCAAAGTAAATCGGAGCTCCAAAATATATTACAGACTATTTAAAAAAACATTCGACCCAAATAAAATAATAGAGTTACAATACATATAGGGTTCAACATAGTACTAAGCCCACTACATCTAATAATTGTACTCTGACAACATGGTCGATGCTGAAGGTCCAAACCTTGATGGTGCTCCGCAAATCCCGCTCCACCTAACCTACGTACGAAAACATATTTCGAACGTTGAGCCACGCAAGCTTAGTGGATACGCCAAACTCGGCCAACATCATGCATATCAAAGCAGTAAAGCATGGCATATAAATCACATGCATGGTATGAAGGTCTAGCATGCTTGCCTATCACATGGTATAAATGAGATGTATATTAACGCACACAGCATATACAAATCAACCAAAACACACGAGGTAGTGAGGCTCGCGTCCATACAGCATCGGGATCCTACACTACGAGTAGGGCCCGCGTCCATACAACATCGGGATCCCATACTTAAGGATGAGGCCCGCGTCCACACAGCATCGGGATCCTACATCCGGGATTGAGGCCCGCGTCCACACAGCATCGGAATCCTCCAAATCCCATACTCGGAATGTCACATCGAGTATCTTCGAATGAGGCCCGCGTCCACATAGCATCGAGATCCTACACTCGGGATAGTCATCAAATCATCATCCGGAATGTTACATCGGATGGCCTTCGATGTGTTGCAACACTTATGGATATCCGGATTTCCAACACATAAAGACTCAACCCACACAAACGATCCACCTCGGATTTTATCACAACAAGATATATTAAAGTTTATCTCAACTAGTCTTTCGGAGTTATAACCTCAACCTTAGTTCGATAATTCATTTCATAGCTTTTAGATTAGAGTAATTATTTATTAAGATCACCGAGCCCCAAAACTCTATTCAAACTTAACCAAATTACACAGGGGTATCGATACCAGTATCGATACCACCTGCCTAAAGTCAAAGTCAACAGAAGAAGGGAGGACTGTTTCGAAACATGGTTCGATACCAAAAAGTTACTGGAACCCTCGGTATCGAAGCATGGTTCGATACCGTTGACCAACTTCAAAAGTCAACAGAAAGGGGAGATTCGTATTGAAACATGGTTTAATACCAAAAAGTTACTAGAACCCTCGGTATCGAAGCATGGTTCGATACCCCTAGGCAACAAGCCAAAATACACTCATGGGTATCGATACCGGTAGCCCGAGTATCGATACCCCCTGCACTAGGGACGGTTTTACACTTAAAATTTCTAGATTTTCAACCCCCAACTTTATCTAATCGATCCTAAAGTGTTCCTACTCAATATTAATGATGTTTAGAGTATTTTAACACCAATTTCCAACCCTTAATCCCATTAATACGAATTTCACCATTAAAACACCCAAAGCATAAAACCAAGCACACACATGCATCAAACCTATATGAATGTTTCTACCATGATATGCAAAATATTTAGAAGAGTTGGGAGTACCAACCTTTTAGCAAAACAACAGCAAAACGTCCTCTTAACCACTCTTCAAGCTTTTTCCTTGCCACTCCTATGGGAAGAAGCTCCAACCTCCTTCTCTACAAGAAGAGTTAAAAACCATCCATTAGACTAAGCTTAGGAAGGTTCTAAAGCTGAGAACTCGCTCAAAAACGAAGGAAGAACTCCTCAAAACTCAAAACTCGGATTGAACCTTAAACCCTCATAAAAACCTTACCTCCACCAAAACTATCAATTCTTACCTTGTTTTAAAGATCCTTGACAACCCTATAACTTACCCTTAAGCTTCACAACGTGATTCTTGACCAAAATCTGAAAGTTTACCCCTTTCTCTGGTGATTTGGTGAAGAAGAGGAGGAAGAACAAAAGAGAAAACTTGGGTGACTTCACTCTGATTTTCCTGCAGAGGAAATCACCCCCTTCTCTTTGTCCTCAAATAGAGAATTACCAAAACACCCTCCCAGACAAGCCCAACACTCAACCCAACCAAGCTAAAGGCCTAAAAAAACCCAACTACATAAGCCCGAGCCTAAACCCAAGGCCCAACACAACGGGTTAACCCGACACACTAAACCGAGAGTTTGGGTCGTTACAGTCATGCTTCATTATCAACAACACCCAAATTCACATATAGGGATATCAAGAATCAAACTTCAAAATAACTATATTAATACTAAAGGAATATCAATGGGCAATTTAATCAAAGTCACGAGCTAACATCAACTTTGATATTCATCAAATATGTATAAACATATAACTATTTCAAGTCTCAAAAGCATAGTCATTATTCACAATATGATAACAAAATCCTCATTGCTCTCTCACTGTTACTAATGTTATAAAGACGTACTTGAGCTTTCACTTGACGGTTACCTGGATCCTTGTTTCTCTTTGCTATCTCCACATTAAATACTTTGCATTGCAAGGTAATTGAGAGGATCAGCATAAGCTTAGTGAGTGAATAAAAACAACTATAAAACATCTTGCAATACAGCCCATATTAAACCAATTTCATCAATTTAGAAACATGTCATGCTTTTTATAAAACAAAACACACATGGATAACAATGTCACTTTTAAAACTCAGTAAGTATCATCAAACCAAAGCTAACAATGCCATCATTAGATTTTAGTAAAAATCATTTTGTAATCACATGCTTTAAAAGTTAAAACACAAGTCTTACATGTTACTCACATAGCAATGCTTACACGTACAACTCAATGCACAAAGCTCAAGTCTTACATGCTAACAACATAACAATGCTCAAATCACATGCATACCAATGCATAAGACCTCGCATGCATAATACCATATGCAATCAAGTGAAAACCATGACACTTACCTTAGAAAAGTAAAAACATATATTGATGCTAGTGATTCGATTTGTACCACTCCAAATCGTTAGGATAAACAGACAACCGCATGTTAGTACCACTCCCAAAGCATGCGCATGTTGATATAACTCTCAACATGAATCATCTCACCTTGGTGTCCGGTGACAGTACCACTTCGATCAACTTGTATGTGACAGTACCACTCCCATCATATAACATTAGAATAAAAGGCAAAATGCAACACACAAAGAATTTATACACGTACGACTTTTGAATGTTTATAGTTCACTCTAGACCCTATTGATCGATCAACTTATCCCATAAGGTTCATCACTTAACTAGCCAATTTATATTATCAAAAATCAATGCTCAAAACTTGATTCAAAACAGAATTCAAATCACATGTATCCCACCTTTTACGCATCCCTTGCAAAAATCGATAAAACCACTTTTATCTTATTTTTCAAAACAAAATTGTGGGAACATCGAATGCATATAAAATCTCTTTAAAACAGTCTCATGAGTATTTATATACATGAAATCACATATGCACAATACAATAAGAGCATGATAAATAACATAATAAAAACATGGCGTAATATGGGAACCTTTAAGAAAACAATATTTTAAACTTACTTTGAAGTGTAGGAAGGTTTCTCACACCTTCCCTATACTCCCAAACCTTTGAAAAACATTTAAAATCATGCCAAATTTGCAGCCATCGTAATCCATTCACCAATTTACCGAAACTTGCTCGACAAGTTACTCGAAAACGCGATTCAACTTTCCGATCCCCCTCAAACTTGTTCCTCTGTCTCTTGAACTAATTCAAGCATCAAAACCAGAGGTTTTAGTGCATTATAACACACCCAAACATCCCTTAAGTCGGAACAATACATGGCAACCCCTAAAAACACCATAAAATTTAACCGAAACTCATCGAAACCCTCTCCAAACACCCCCTAAACCTTATATCCGAGATTAGATACTTAAAAGCCAACTTAATTACGTTTAAACACTTCAAGATTCATGTATTTAGGCATCAAAAACAACCATATAAAACCCTTGAACGAAAATTAAGAAAACAATAGAATTTTTATCAAGAAAACCAATTTTATTAATTAAAGACTTTAAAGATTGTTTTAATCAGCCAAGAACTTAGGAATTTTATTAAAGAACTTTAGATTTTAGAGGTTTTAATGATTCTCACCTCCAAAATTGATCCCAACCCTTCAAAGGTTTAAAATGTCATGGCATTAAGGGGAGAATCGAAGATTGGGGATGAAATTAGGGCTGAGCAAGAGAGAATTGGGGGATTAGCTGAAGGAAATCTGATTAAGGAAACGAAGCCATTTGAGAAGCAACCCATGTGCCATGGGAACGACACCGTCTCGGAGGATAATCTGAAGAAGGCAAAGTGACGCCGTTTCTAGCCTAAGCAAGCCAGAGAAGGATGTTGTCTGAGCTGTCTGTCAGCGTTTATATTTTTGTTTTTATTTCAAATGTTAGTTATGCATGGACACTGTCTTATATAACCAAATTCCTGCTGTACTAGAAAAAACATGTCATATGAATTATCATCAATACAAATATTCTGTTTCTTCTCCAATTCTCTCTTTTCTCAACTCTCCTAAAAACCCTATTTTTCTTTTTTCAACCCTACTTCCAGTTGGGTTGTTATAATTGGTAACCAGAGCCAGAAGCTGATCCACCGCTACGCTGGGAAAATCTCGACGATCAAAGAAAATGAGCTTCACAGACAAGGGTGCACCACCCCAAACAACACCAGAAGCAGGAAACACTACCAGGGAACAAGAATAAACTATTGTTAGCTTGGAAGAAATAGTCATTAATCTGGAGCGCAGCAATGAGGAAAATAAGGGATACTTACAGAGGATATGGACCATTCTTTCTCGAGGAGCCGAAGCCGCGGAAGCGTCTTCCCCGGGAAGCAGCCCGCAGGTAACTCCTACTCCCCACCTAGGTAAAGAAGGCAAGAATCCTTTAAATGTAACGGTTATACATGAAAGGGGGAAGTATACGTTTAACCCTGATGAGCCGGAAGTCTTAGCTCCAAAACCACTATCCAGCTCATCCAACCTGAAAGAGAAACAGGTAGAGTCAGCACCTACTTTCATGCCAAAAATAGAAGAAGACCAGGTTAAAAGGTGGGAGAACAATGGAACCAGTTTCATTCCAAAACCAAAAATAGAGCTACCTACCTTTGAAGGAGATAACCCAAAGAGTTGGGTAAAGAAGTGTCAAAAATACTTTACCATCTTCGATGTACCAGACCACCAACAGCTTGAAGTAGCATCTATGTACCTGGTCGGGAGGGCTGAGACTTGGTTTGATGGGTATGTCATGCAAAAAAACCGGGTCACATGGAAGGAGTTTGTTTCGGATCTTTGCCATCATTTCTGTAACAAACTGCATACAGATGTCATAGAAGATTTTAACAAGTTATTCCAAAAGACTAATGTGGATGACTATCAAGAGAGGTTCAAAGAATTAAAACCCTTCATGCTGCAAATCAACTCCCAATTGGGCGAAGAGTACTTTGTCTCCAGCTTCATCAGTGGGTTGAAGGAAGATATCAAACATCAGGTTAAGGTGCATGAGCCAAAAACCTTAGCTGATGCTTACAGAAAGGCCAAGCTGTATGAGCTTTCGGCTAAAGTGGAACAAAAGAAACTCAGATTTTCTTACAAGCCCACCCCCTTGGGAGCACAAATGTCCCACCAGAAGGTTCCTCCTACAGCAAATCCAGTTCCACATAAAGGGGTTCCAAACTTTAATAACAAACAAGGGTTGCTGGAATATAGAAGGAACAACAATTTATGTTTCAAATGTGGCGACAAATTCAGTCCAGGACATCAATGTAAGCCTAAACAATTGAATATAATGGAAGAAGAGCAGAGCACAGGAGAAGAGGAAGATGTAATGCTGGAACAAACTAAGGAGGCACCAGAATGAGAGGAACCTGCATTAGAAATCTCCATTAATGCACTCACTGGCAGTGCAGGGTACAGCACCATCAGAATACCAGGCACTATCAAGGGAAGGTCCTTAAGCATCCATGTGGACAGTGGCAGCACTCACAGCTTTGTGACTGAAGGCTGGGCCAAAGAAGGACTAGAACTGGTACTTACTAATCCTTTAATTATCACTGTAGCTAACGGGGACAAGCTTCAAAGCAGTGCAAAGAGTAAACAACTTGGATGGAGAATGCAAGGACACTACTTTGAACATGACTTTAGAGTGTTACAAATGGGGGGAAGTGATATGGTCCTTGGGGTTGACTGGATGAGAAGGTATAGTCCAATAACTATGGACTTCAATGCTATGACATTGAGTTTTAAAAGGGGAGATCAAGAGTTGCTTTTGCAAGGAGGGGGAAAAGAACCTTGTGTTAAATTAATTTCAGAAGAGAAAATGCAGAAACTCACCAACAAAGACCCTGAGGTTTGTGGTGAACTTTATTTTTTGGAATCTGAATCTACCAGCAGGGATATACCTGCCTTACTACAGCCCTTATTGAATGACTACAAGGACATTTTTGAGGAACCTAAAGGGTTGCCACCTCAAAGGGCATATGACCATGCTATAACACTCCATCCAGGGGCTCAACCAATTAATCTGAGACCCTATATATTTCCCTTTCAACAGAAAACAGAAGTAGAAAGGCAAATCAAGGAGTTATTGGCTGCTTCAGTGGTGCAGAACAGTAAGAGCCCCTTTGCATCTCCCTGCCTCTTAGTTAAGAAGAAAGATGGCACTTGGAGATTGTCGCGACCTCTTTTAAAAAACGCGATTTTTAAGGTGAAAAAGTTCGATGATAAGTTTTAAAAACTGAATTATCAAATTTAATTTTGAAAATCCCAAATTTTAGAAAAATCTTAATTAAATTTGAAAAATTTGACTTGGAGTCACCACCGGCCACTTTGGTAGGCCAGACACCATAAAAATAAACCAGAGATTCATTTTTTTAAAAACAGTTGGGTTCGGGAGTCGGTTACGTATAAGGACGACCCTCACAAACGCCCAAAAATTGGTACCTTTAAAAAACATTACGTGGCATTTGACATTTTGGAGAAAGATATTAATTTAATTTTCCATTGTTAAACGAACATTATTTGAACTTGGATATCCTTTTGATTTAGAAGTTACACCACTTTTAAACTTGAGTTGATCGAGACGTCCTTTATGTAGGAAACCTCACCCAAATTTAAAAGAATGTAACTTCCGCCTCAAAAGGCTAAAGTAAAATGCATGATTATTTTTTTATCTTGTTCATTTTAAGTTCTAGTCCTAAAATAGGCTCCATTACTTAAGTTTAAAACCTAAGTTACTAGTGTTTACTAGTTATTTACCTATCCATTTTTATTCTAAACCTAAGTTTTTTTCAAAATTCTAGGTTTTTAATAACACATGAATTCGATGCCAAGGTACACCCTCTAGGTCAGCATCTTAGTGCGTCAAAACACCAACCTCTTTAGTGTATCCGAGACATAAGATTCACATGTTATGTTACTAGATTTTCTCCCTAATTAAATTAAATTAATTAATTTAAGTGACTAATCCTAAAGAGGCACTAAATTAATTAACCTAAGTTATTAGGTGACCTTCCTAAAATATGTCATGCAAAACATAAAATAAAAAGGACAAAATGAAGGAACTTCAATTTTTATTAGAATCATGATACATCACATTACATCAAAATTTTCTCATGAGTACAAAAGGGACTTGAATGTAAATGATTACAAAGGATTCGAAAACAAACCTCGAACAAAGGATAAGACTTAAATTAAGTGTGTATTTAAACTTTAAAGCTTTTAGAAATTTTTAATTAAGTTAATTAATTAAACTTTTCTTAACTTTAAATTTTAAATCTTAATTAAAGTCTAGTGAATTTTAGGTTCAAAGGTTTAATGGGGATGAATTAAACTTAATTAAGTTGGTTTTTAAACCTTAACTTAGAAATTTTAAATTAATTAAAAGTGTTAATTAAAGTAGTCTCTAAGTTTTTTAAGAATTTAATCTTAACTTAATTAAAGTTTGGTGAACTTATTAGACTTAGTTAATTTTTAAATCTTAACATTTTGGAAAATTAATTAAAATTAATTAAATTAATTAAAATTATCTTCCAATTTTTAAGAATTAAAACCTAATTAAAGTCTAAGTTGGGTGAATGTTTTAAAGTTTAAGGGCAAAAACTAGGCCTAATTTGGATTAATTTTAAACTTAAATTTTTAGAAATTAATATTAATTAAAATATTTAATTAAAGTTATTTTCTAAAATTCAAGAATTAAATTAAACCTATTTTAAGTCTAATTTTAAGTTTTAGGGAGTCAAATTAATTTATATTAGAGTTAATTAGATTAAATTAATTTTTAAGTCTTCACAAAATTTAACTAAGTTCTAATTTAGGACCTAATTAATTCTTAAAGTCTTAAAATTAAATTTTTTTTAACTCTAATTAAGTCTAAAGTAAATTAAATTAAATCCTAAGTGTTTTAATCTAAGGTCTAAGGGGCCTAAATGAGGTTCTAGGGGACCTAATTGAATTGATCTAAAGGTTTAGGGACCTAATTGAGGTTCTAGGGGACCTAATTGAATTAATCTAAAGGTTTAGGGACCTAATTGTGGTTCTAGGGGACCTAATTGAATTAATCTAAAGGTTTAGGGACCTAATTGTGGTTCTAGGGGACCTAATTGAATTAATCTAAAGGTTTAGGGACCTAATTGAGGTTATAGGGGACCTAATTGAATTAATCTAAAGGTTTAGGGACCTAATTGTAGTTCTAGGGGGCCTAATTGAATTAATCTAAAGGTTTAGGGACCTAATTGAGGTTCTAAGGACTGAATTGAGTGATTTCTAAAACCTTGGGGGCTAAGAGGGGAGCGGTTCAAAGCTGGAAGACCTAGAGTGTAATTAACCCATCCGTTTTAAAAAGTGCGGATCCGGGTTCAACCCGGATCCGACCCGCTCCACACCCGGCTGCCAAACGGCGCCGTTTCAAGAGAGTATAAGACCTCCTTTTCCGAGTTGACTCGGTCAGATGGGCCTCTCCCCAACTCGGTTCAACTCACCAAGTTCAAAACTCTCTGAGAACAAACACCTAAAGCCCAGAATTCAGGGGGAAAATGGATCAAAAACCACTTTTAGGATGAATGTTCATCCATGTTCATCATGAACACGATGAACACGGATGAACACAGTTCATCCCCGCCGTGGCCACCGCCGCTGAATCCGTCCCGTCGCCGCCCAACGCCGCTCCGGCGTGTTCGCCGACCACCGCGAAACACGCCGGACGTCGCCCCGCCGCCGCCGCCGGCCATTCTCGACACCGGTGAGGTCACTGGAAACTCAAAAACAAGCCGGAAATCAATAAAACAGCCCTAAAAACAAGTTTTAACACCCAAAAATCTAGTTTTAACGAATCTAACACCAAAAATAAAATCTCAGGCTCTCTAAATGCTTGAACCCTAACTCAAATCCAAACTTAAGCAACAAATCAGAGGGAAGAACGATTCAAAGGCCTACCTTTGCAAAGCTACAAAGCCAAGAATCCTCACTGCTACTGCCGAAACTCTCCAACTCCGATTCAAGCCTTTTGATCCAATCTCCAGAAAACTTTTCCAGTGCCGATTACTTCCGTCCCCAAAACCCATCGGTTTGAATCCCTTTTAAAGGGATTCAAACCTAGAATACAAATCCAATTCAAACTCATCCCTTATCCAAACAATTCAACACTCCAGAATCAAACTAACCTAATCCCCTCACCCCTCAAAACTCGGCACTCTCTGTTTTTTCGGTTTTTTCAGATTTTGTGTTTTTTAATTTTTTTTGTTTAATATATTATATTATATTATATTATATTATTATTAATTAACATTTATTTATATTATTATTATTTATATATATTATTAATTATTATTTATTATATATATTATAGGAAAAATCGTGTTGACAGTTGCCCCTCTTTGCTCGATGTTGCGGAGCAGGAGATGGGCAAAGACTGAGAAACACGAATACTGTACCTGAAGCTTGAGGTTATCCTTCAGAAATTCCTCAAAATTAACATCATGCCCGAAGGACTTAACACCAAAAAGGGTTCTGTTCTCCGTATGCACGAACGGATATGCAGGTTCTATTCTCCGAATGCTTGAATAGATAAGCAGCTTTAAAAAGGGTTCCACTCTCCGAATGCACGAATGGATATGCAGGTTCTATTCTCCGAATGCTCGAATAGATAAGCAGCTTAAAAAAGAAGGGTTCCACTCTCCGAGTGCACGAATGGATATGCAGGTTCTATTCTCCGAATGCTCGAATAGATAAGCAGCTTCAAAAAGAAGGATTCCACTCTCCGAATGCACGAATGGATATGCAGGTTCTATTCTCCGAATGCTCGAATAGATAAGCAGCTTCAAAAAGAAGGGTTTCACTCTCCGAATGCACGAATGGATATGTAGGTTCTATTCTCTGAATGCTCGAATAGATAAGCAGCTTCAAAAAGAAGGGTTCCACTCTCCGAATGCACGAATGGATATGCAGGTTCTATTCTCCGAATGCTCGAATAGATAAGCAGCTTCAAAAAGAAGGGTTCCACTCTCCAAATGTACGAATGGATATGCAGGTTCTATTCTCCGAATGCTCGAATAGATAAGCAGCTTCAAAAAGAAGGGTTCCACTCTCCGAATGCACGAATGGATATGCAGGTTCTATTCTCCGAATGCTCGAATAGATAAGCAGCTTCAAAAAGAAGGGTTCCACTCTCCGAATGCACGAATGGATATGCAGGTTCTATTCTCCGAATACTCGAATAGATAAGCAGCTTCAAAAAAAAGGGTTCCACTCTCCGAATGCACGAATGGATATGCAGGTTCTATTCTCCGAATGCTCGAATAGATAAGCAGCTTTAAAAAGGGTTCCACTCTCCGAATGCACGAATGGATATGCAGGTTCTGAAATGTCTTCTCGAAATCTTTTCTTGCCCTGATTTGGATTGCTTTGTTGATCTGTAAATTCCTGTTAAAATTAACAACAAAGATATCTTGAATGCATGAGTTAACATGTTTTACCATGTGGATGCCTAACCCTATGATGCATGAGTATGGCCTTGAAAGGCGAGTATTATCAGTCAGTTTGCCACTCTAAAGGGTCTGATCGACTCTTCTTCTTCTTTTCTGCATTCGAGGTTTTTTGTTTCACATAGCGAGGGTAAAGCTTCCTCTTTAAAAGCTATTCTGAGGCATTCTTTCAGGACATATTTCGTCTAAAAGTCGGAACATGTTTGCACTCCGTTATTTTGATCCGAAGAAACAAATTTTACCTGTAATCTTGAAACATAATAATGCCAAAAGATCTTCTGTATTAATTCATTCATGTTAATTTATTAGCATGATGATTTGGGCAAAATTGAAGGCTCAAGTGAAGGGAATGAGTATTTTATTAAAGCTTCTCATAGATTCAACATAACAAACAAGGCAAAACAATTCAAAGGGAAAAGAAAGGAACAAAATGCAAGTTCCCAAACGCTCATCACATGCGTTCATCCAGGCCTTTTCCCGAGATATAGGTTCAAAAATGAGCTGTTTGTCTAGCCATCTTTCAAATGAGGATCCAACTTTGCAAACGTGAAGATCCTTCCATATTGCTTTGGTAACCGAGAAGCACAAATCATTGGATGCCTATTTTATTCATCTGGGCCGCCATTCTTGGTTTTCGACCCAGACCCTTCGTTGGTGTCGAGACGCCCTTTACGGGTTTTCATCTCGACCCCTCCTTTCTTTTAATCATCTTTTTTTTCGTGAAGCGCCCTTTCAGGTTTTCGCTTCATTTTTCTTCTCTTTTTTTTTCTTTTTTTTTTAATCTTTTTCCTTTTCTTCGGGCGTAGTATCTCTTAACTGAATCAGAATTTACAGGTTTGCCTAACTCTTTTCCATCCATTTCAGTCAAGATTAGTGCGCCTCCAGAGAAAGCCTTTTTGACAACATAAGGCCCTTCCCAATTCGGCATCCATTTTCCCCGAAAATCTCGGTGTATGGGCAAGATCTTTTTCAGTACCAGATCCCCTTCTCGGAATACTCGCGGTCGAACTTTCTTATTGTAAGCCCGGATCATCCGTTTCTGATACATTTGGCTGTGGCAGATAGCTTTCAACCGCTTTTCTTCGATTAAATTCAACTGATCCAAACGAATCTGTATCCACTCTGCATCACTTAGTTTTACCTCGGATAATACCCGAAGAGATGGGATTTCAACTTCAAGAGGTAATACGGCCTCAGTACCGTATACTAGGGAGTATGGTGTTGCCCCGATAGATGTTCTGATCGAAGTCCGATATGCAAATAAGGCAAAAGGAAGCCTTTCATGCCAATCTTTGTAAGTTTCAGTCATCTTGTATATGATCCTCTTAATGTTTTTGTTTGCTGCCTCAACGGCTCCATTCATCTTTGGCCGGTATGCTACTGAGTTGTGATGAATTATTTTAAATTGCTCACAGGTTTCTGCTATCAATCTATTGTTGAAATTGGTAGCATTATCTGTGATGATCCGCTCTGGTAGACCATACCGACAAATAATCTCTTTCTTCAAGAACTTGTAAACTATTGTTCTTGTAATGTTAGCATAGGAGACAACTTCTATCCATTTAGTGAAGTAATCGATGGCCACTAGGATGAAGCGATGCCCATTTGAAGCCTTGGGGTGAATATGCCCGATTACATCTAATCCCCAAACAGCAAAAGGCCAAGGCGAATTCATCGTATGTAACGGTACTGGCGGAGAGTTAATTTTATCTGCATAGATCTAACATTTGTGACACTTTTTGGCATACTCTATGCAATCCTCTTCCATAGTAGACCAGTAATATACGTATCTCATTCTCTTACGTGCCATCGAGAGACCATTGGCATACGTTCCGTAAATTCCGTCATGCACCTCTTCCAAGATATTTCTTGCCTCACTGGCATTGACACATCTTAACAATACTTGATCTCTGCTCTTTCTGTACAAGACGTCACCATCCAGTACGTATGCAGCAGCCATTCTTCTGATTGTTCTTTTTTCGACGTCGTTAGCTCCAAACGGGTAAGCTTGGAATTTGACGTATTGCAGAATGTCAAAATACCAAGGATTGCCATCCTCTTCTTCCAAGTTGCAGCAATGAGCATATGTTTCATAGCTCTGCATCCGGATTAACATCATATCTTCAGGTCTATTTGCTTGGAAAACTGAGGCTAGTGTAGCTAAAGCATCTGCCATCTGGTTGTCTTCTCTAGGAAGGTAAACGAATGTTACTTCTTCAAATTCTTCAATTAATCCTAGAATCAACTTTCGATATTCTACCAACTTCGCGTCTTTGGTTTCCCATTCTCCACGTAGTTGATAAATAACTAAAGCTGAATCCCCATATACCTCCAAGGCTTTTATTTTTCGATCTATGGCAGCCTTCAATCCCATGACACATGCTTCATATTCGGCCATATTATTAGTGCACAAAAATTCCAACTTGCTTGTGAGAGGGTAATGTACACCATCCGGAGATATCAGCACAGCTCCGATTCCCCTTCCGAGGGCATTGACTGCCCCATCGAAATATAATTTCTATTTTTCTGTTTCTTTGTTTTCTTCGACGGAGATAGTCATCACATTCTCATCAGGAAAATCGAAGCTTAGAGGCTCATAATCATCCGAGGCTCTACTTGCAAGAAAGTCTGCTATTGCACTTCCCTTGATTGCCTTCTAGCTGACATATACTATGTCAAATTCGAATAGCAGCATTTGCCATCGGGCTAACCTTCCAGTTAACGCGGGTGCTTCCATTAAAAACTTCAAGGGGTCGAGTTTCGAGATCAACCACGTGGTGTGGTATAGCAAATATTGCCTGAGCCGACGAGTAACCCAAACGAGTGCACAACACATCTTTTGGATAAATGGGTATCGTGCCTCGCATTCGGTGAATTTCTTACTCAAGTAATAAATTGCCCTTTCCTTCTTCCCACTATCATCATGTTGCCCCAGTACGCATCCCATGGAATTCTCGAACACTGCCAGGTAAAGAATTAATGGTCTCCCAGGAACTGGTGCCACCAATATTGGTGCATTGGACAAATATTGTTTGATTTTGTCCAACACTTCCTGACATTCATCATTCCATTCACCTGGGTTGTTCTTCCGAAGCAATTTGAAAACGGGATCATACTTGTCGATTAACTGAGAAATGAACCGAGACACATAGTTTAATCTCCCAAGGAAACCTCGAACCTCTTTCTGTGTTTTTGGAGGTGGCAAATTCTGAATTACCTTTACCTTATCAGGATCGATTTCAATGCCTCTTTGACTGACAACGAAACCAAGTAGCTTGCCGGATGTAACCCCGAACGTACATTTATTAGGGTTAAGCTTCAGCTGATACTTCTGTAGCCTTTGGAATAACTTTTTCAAATCCTGCACATGTCCATCGTCTATTTGAGACTTTGCTATCATATCGTCCACATAAACTTCGATTTCTTTGTGCATCATGTCATGAAAGAGTGTCACCATAGCTCTCTGATATGTGGCCCCGACATTCTTCAACCCAAAAGGCATGACTTTATAGCAGAACGTGCTCCAGAGTATGGTAAAAGTCGTCTTCTCCATGTCTTCCGGATTCATCTTGATCTGATTGTAACCCGAGAACCCATCCATGAAGGAGAACCATGAATGCCCCGAGGTATTATCCACTAGTACATCGATATGAGGTAGAGGGAAATTGTCTTTCGGGCTTGCCCTGTTCAAATCCCTATAATCCATACACATTCGAACTTTCCCATCTTTCTTAGGCACGGGGACTATGTTCGCTACCCATTCTGGATATGCTGCCACCTGTAGGAAGCCCGCATCAATCTGCTTTTGCACTTCTTCTTTGATTTTCAACAACATTTCCGGCCTCAGCCTTCTGAGCTTCTGTTGTATGGGCTTGCAGTCTGGTCTGATAGGCAACTTATGGACTATGATGTCAGTATTTAAGCCCAACATATCTGTAGCGATCTAAAAAATCCACGATTAATTAAATTCGCTGAAAAATTCTTTTTCGATTATGAAAAACATATTTCGATGTGTCGTTTTGAAAATTAATGTCTTCCACGTGGGGTTTCTGTTTTAAAATAATTTTTGTAAAATTGGAGTCGCCATCGGCCGTTTTGGTAGACCGGACACCATAAAACCAGAGATTTTAAAAGTTGAGGTTCGAGAGTCGGTTACGGATGGGGAAGGATTAACACCCCCACACCGCCCAAAAATTGGTACTTTGTTTAATTACCGCTTTACTAATATTAAATTTTCCGGGCCAATTTGACGATCAAATTAATGCTTAACTGAATTTGCGCTTTTATTTTAAAGCACCTAAACCCGAAGATAAACGTCCGAACCACCACCACTACACTGGAGTTGGCCTCGCTTACGACCGAATTTAGGGGCCCGCATTAATTAAAGAAAAAGTCCGATATGCATTCTTAAATATGAATCAAAGTCCACGATAATAATGTTGGTGACAAACTTAATGGCACAAAAATAATAAATAAATAAATAAATAACAACAATTAACTTAAAGACAGAAATAAAAAGCCACGTGAATGTACTGACATTCAAATGTAAAATATAGACATTAGTAATATATACCAAAATTAATTACGATAAATAATAAAATATATATTATATGAAATAGAACGTAGTAATGTATATGAATAAAACTTTATATGAACAAAAATACATAATAATTTTAATATAAGATACTATAATTATATTATATAATTATACAAACAACTAACTATATACAAATATACGTGCTATATATGGAAAATGAAAATTCGAAAGGCCATGGATTTAAAAACAAAAAGGAAGAGTAATAATATTTAATAATAATAAGTAAGAAAGGTTGAAAAGGAAAGATAAATTCATTTAATTTTTAAAAGTCAAAAGGTAAAAAGACCTTTGTTTCCCACTGGTTCATCTTCTGAAGACCAAGAAATTTTAAACCTTTCCGGAAACAAAATCAAACCCAGAAACGTTGCTCAAAACCCATAAATATTTGACGAAATACCCTCCGACCATGACCATGGAGGTTCGGCCTAGGCATGGTTCGATCTCAGATCACCTACACCATCATCGGCTCTATCGTCGGCGGCATAGTTCGGAATCAAAACAGGGAAGCACTCAATCACTTTCCCTCTTTTATTTTGTTTTTTATTCGTTTGAAAAAAGATGCATGCATGTAAAAACTAAATCGAAAAGAAAAATAAAAAAGAGATTACCCAGAAAGATTTTTCTTTATTTCGCTTAATGCTTTTCGTTACAAAGTTTCTGGGTTACAAGATGGGTTTTTTGATTTTCTACAAAGACCGCTCTGTTCTCTCCTTTTTTTCTACCGAATGCTCTCTGATTTTGCGAATGCTCTCTGATTTTGCGAATGCTCTCTGATTTTCTTGATAAACTGATTTCCCTACAATGGTTGTTGCTCTCTCTGCCCCCCCTGTTCATTACAAAATGGATGCTTATATTACTGATGATTTGATTTCTTTTTCCGGATTTTCGGCCTGCTTTCATGGCTTTTTCAGATGATGTTTCTTTGATATTAATTTCTGAAGGTTTTCGGGCGGCGAACGGCGGTCGTACAATGATCAAAACCAGTCAGAAGCGCAAAAGACGGATTTGGCAGTGGAAAAGACCGCGAGTGTGTTACAAGACTTTTGCGTGTGAGCGTATGTTGGAATTCAAAGGATCTCTCCAACTTCAAACTTTGGCCGTTCGATCATCATTTGATCCAAGGGTGATAAGGGCTGGCAGCTGCAACAACATGATAAGGATTAGGGTTTTCCTTAGATTATGGACTGACCAAATTGGGCTTATAATATTAAGATTGGGTCTTGTAAATTAAAAAGGTTATTGGACTGATATGGATTCAATTATTATTTCTTGAATTTATATATTTAATACCTGGGCTAGAAACACTAATATAATAATAATAATGATAATAAAAAAAAATAATACATAAACATGACACAATAAATAAATAAATACACATAATATATAATATAAATGAAATATATAACATATAGCACATGCAAACAACATGCATAGACATAATAACATGCACACATTATAATATATTTACATTACTTAAACACAAACACACATATATATAAGAAACACATATTAAACACGAGTATATACGTACACCAAATATTTGTAACATGCACATATAGCTCACATATATATCGAAAACATAAATACGCAAAATAAACATGACACATACATATAATAACATAATATGGCCCTTATTGATATTGTAAAAAACTTTAAATTTCCCAGTTAAAAATGGGTGATTACAATATCTTAATAGGACCATGCGAAGACATCCTTAAACTCTTGCAATAAGTCTATCAACTTCTGTTTTGCCCCTGGTGGGAAAGCTGCACCGATCATAACTTCCTTTTTCTCTTCTTCAGTACCCAGATTCAGAGTTTCTATTTCTTCTTTGAGGGGCATGATTTGCTTATCCTCTTGCTCCACCAACCTTAATAATTCTTCAAGAATCTCGTAATCTGCATTGTCTTCACACTCATTGATTTCTGTTAGACAAGACATCCTTTTCGAATCTATTTCGGGTTTAGGCTTGGAATCATTCATGTGATCATTGTTCGAAAACCTGCAAAGAAGAAGTTGTATAGTTGGATGGGAATAATAGATGAATAAGGATGAATGAATGAAGCGAATGAAAGAAAAGAAAGATGTTTGCCATTGTTGAAAGGGAAAGAGCATCTATATTTGCTAAATGAAAAACATGAAAAGCCCTTTACAGAAAATTCCCTACACTCGCGGGCAAAAGTATAGGGTGGTTTATGGCATTACTCTATTTTATAAGCTACAGGTAAATCCTCTATAGTCCAGTTGTTCAGAGTCTCGCCAGGGAGGCATGGACGAATCCTATCCAGCATATTCATCCTTGGGCCCTCGGAGATCCCTCCTACCATTAATCTTTCGAAGGCTTCCCCAAAAATTTCCTCTTCCTGCAACCTGATAGCTTCTAGGCGATTCCTTTCTGCTTGCTCGGTGACATTCACATACCCGTGGGAGATGAAGTCGATTTTTGCACTCAAAGAAGTCGGCTTTCTGGCTGCGATTCTTCCATGTTTGTTCCAATACGCCTCGATTGAGAAGCCTAACCCGACTCGCCCTTTCTTCATGACCACAGGCTTCGGGCGTAAGCTCCCTTGTAGCCTTCTTCCTAATCCTCTTCCGGCTTTAGCTCCCTTGCCGAGGGTCTGTTTGACAGTCATCTCGGTACAATTTGAAAGCTTTGGACAGGGGAATGTTGCACCTTCGGCTACGAATGCGGCATTGATAAATTTTAAGGCCCGAAAAGAACATTCTAAAGCTTATTCATTTGCTTGCACATACGGGGTATCTGTAGAGACGGATGCGATGATGTCCTCCTCTGCCCCAACACATACGAGCTTGCCATCTACTACAAATTTCAGCTTCTGGTGTAGTGATGACGGTACTGCCCCGGCAGAATGAATCCAAGGTCGGCCGAGCAAACAATTGTAAGTGGGCTTAATGTCCATTACAACAAAATCTATGTTGTATACGGATGGCCCAATCAGTAACGGGACTTCAATCCGTCCCAACACGTCTCTTGTGGTCCCATCGAAGGCTCTGACCACGTTCTGATAACTCTTCATGTGTGCAACATCAATGGGCAACCTTTGCAGAGTTGCCATGGGTAACACATTCAAAGCTGAACCGTTATCAACTAAAACTCCCGGCACCACATGACCCTTGCAGTGGGTCGTGATATTTAAGGCTTTGATAGACCCCATTCCTCCATCAGGGATCTCGTCATCGGTGAACGTTATGTAATTGTCTGCGGTGATGTGATTAACGATACGGTCCAACTTGTTCACCGATATGTCCTTCGGGACAAAAGTTTGATTCAACACCTTTAAAAGGGTGTCACGGTGCCCTTCAGAACTTAACAGTAGGTCGAGGATAGAGATTCTAGCGGGCTGTTTTTTCAACTGCTCCACTATACTATACTCACTATGCTTCAGGAATCGCAGAAATTCATGCGCCTGCTCTTCGGTGACTGGCTCATTCACCTTTGGAGTTGGATCTGCGAAAATCTTCTTCTTTTCTGCAGGCTTAATCTGGTCCTCTTCCTGAGCCGGTGAGTAACATCTTCCGCTCCTCGTGAAATGACCCACCTCATTTACGGGTTCTACTTCTACAACAGTTCTTGGTTTCTCATATTGTACCTCATCGACGGGCTTCGAACCACTCGGCCCGGCCACACTTGCGTTGTAATTCCACGGGACCCTTCGCGTATCCTTGAACGGGAAGGGTGCCGGAGGGGTAATTACTATGCGAGGAGCACTTGCTGACCCGACTGGGTTGTTGCCCCTTGGTCGGGCTGAGATGACTAACGGCCTGCTCGCACTGTATCTTGGCCCGGTATCCTCAGACGCACATACGTCTATCATTTTCTGCCCATTTTCCTTGGCAAAGAATTCGATCTCTTTATTGTCCATCATTCTTTGTAACAAGGCCTTGAAGTCATCACACTACTGGATTGTATGCCCGTACTCTTGATGGAATTCGCAATATGGGCCTTCCTCGGTATTTTCCTTCACTTCCATCCCTTGACAAATGAGCCCGTTATCAAACAGCTGTTTAAAAACCCACTTTAAGGGTGATCGGATTTCTGACACCCTCATTTTAACTTGTCTCGCTTGATCTTCCTCGATAGCATTCACACCCCGACCGCCATGATTTGGGAGTGGGTTTGTCAAGACACTGGGTTCGTCGAATTTCAGAACCTCGGTATTTATCATGTTCTGAACGATCCTCTTAAAGGCCGTACAGTTCTCGATGCTATGCCCCTGAACGTTGGAATGATATGCACACTGGGCCTTCGTGTCATACCAGTGTGGGTAGGGGGTTTGAGCGGAACAATAACATATGGGCGAATCAGATCAGCATCGTGTAGCTGGGTGTACAACTTAGCATACGTGACTGGGATTGGTGAGAAATTTGGCTTTTCCCACCTTGAGTTCTTCTTGTTTGAACCCTGTGAGCCACCTGCCCCTGACCCGGGTTTGGAGATCGTCACATTCTTCGGGTGTTCATATACCATCGCGTTGTTTACTTCATTATCTTTCTTCTTAGAATTCTTCTTCGAATTATCAGATCCTTCGATCTTTCCACTTTTGATAGCTGCCTCCACCAACTCTCCGGTGGCAACTATTTGGGAGAAACTTTGCATTGAGGTGCTTGTGAAGAGACATTCATACATCGGACCCTTCAATGTTTCTAAAAACATGTGAGTCATCTCCCATTCGATTAACGGAGGCTGCACCTGAGAGGCCAGATCTCTCCATCTATGGGCGTATTGTCTGAATGTTTCATTAGACTTTTGCCCCATTTGCTGCAACATGACTCTGGTGGGCTCCATCTCCATGACGTGTTTGTAGTTCTCCATAAATGCGTGATAAAGGTCCTTCCAGGATTTTATACTATCCCGGCTAAGTTGCGTGTACCATCGGATAGCAGAACCCGTCAAACTATCCTGAAAACAATGGATAAGCAGCTTCTCATCCTTGCTGAAAGCGGCCATCTTTCGACAATACATCGTCATGTGGGCGCTCGGACAAGACGTCCCATCATACTTTTCGAAGTCGGGCATTTTGAATTTTGGCGGCAGGACCAAATCAGAGACCAAGCTAAGCTCGAATACATCGGTGCTTTTATCCACCGGTCCTTGAATTTGTTGGATCTTGGCTTCGAGAGCCTTGAAGTGATCAGCATATTTCTTCTCCATTTCTTGTCTCATTTTCTCCACTTCGTTCATAAAGTTGAGATCTGGGACTTCATCAGTATTCGGAGAAAACTCTTCAACTTCCACGGGGTGACTCGTGGATGTTCCTACTGCATTGAATTGTACTCTCCCCGGGGCTGAATGCACTTCCGGTTGCCCTCTAGTTGCCGTTTCTACCTGTCCTTTAGCCTCATCTCCCCCTTCCATGGACGCTTTGCCCCTTTCATCTTGTTTCGTACCCAAAAGAGCGGTTAACTGACTGATAATATCAGACTGAATTTTAGCGAAGCCCTCTTTCATGCCAGTTTCTATCGTATCTAAACGGTTTGCAAATGCGGCATGGTTTTCCTCTAGTCTTTGTAGTCTTTCTTCCATTGCTACTCTCTTGGTACGCGAGCGCGTTGAATACGTGTATAGTATGTTTGCTATTTTTAAAATTCACTGCCATAAAACCTTTGTTATTAAACTTTATTTTAATTTATAATAATGCACATGATGTATGAATGCATGAATGCATGAATGCAGGCGGGTATTAAATTCAAAAAACAATCTCTTAAAAATATCCGTCTGTGCAAAAAGGATTCACTACAACTTTAAAGATAACTACAAAAGACTGTTGTCCCTACTCCCTAACTTGGGACTCTCCCTTGAAGTCGGCTAACTTTTCTCGCAACTCCTGTACTTGGCCCTCGAGTGAGATAATCTTTCGCTGAAGTTCCTCCTTCTCTTCTTCCAGTTTGACTTTATCTTCGTTATGATACTTAGCCACCAGTTCTTCTAACTGCGTTATTTGGGCTGTCAACTCGTGGATCGTCGCTCGGTCTTCGTCTGATGTCTTCTTGGCTTTGGAGCTTACCTCTTTTGCTTCACGGTATTTCTTTTCGTACAGCTTCTTGTACTCCTCCTTTTCCTTTAAAGCCTTGTTTAAACGGTCAGAACTGTCCCCGACGCTTTCTCTTTTCCTTTTGTGCCCCCCGGACATTGGTATTGCTTGCGCTTCTCTTAACTCTTGACGTAGCTTCTCGATCTGGGTTGCCATATCTTTTTCTCTCCTTTCATGGGTTTGTACCTGGTACTTTGCAAGGTTCAACTTCTGTGTGAGCTCGTAGATTTGCTTATCTCGCCTCTGAGAATCCAAGTCCCGGTCCTCCTTAAGTTTTTCCAAAGCTGACGGCGCCTCTAGGGTTACCTTGCTTGAAGTCGCTCCCTCATCCCTCAGTACTCCTCGGAAGACTCCATCATTTGCCCTTCGTTCTCTCCACTCATCATATCGGGCCATGATCTCAAACTCTCTATAAGGCTGAACCCTCCTCGGTGAGTCCCAAGTTTTCACAATCTGGGCTAGCTTAGATCTGTATCCCTCACTCTGGTGTGAAAAACCAAAGCTGGCCATTCCTGCTGTGGCTGGAATAAACTGTCTCGAACCGAACTGCCTTGAGACTAGTAAAGGGCAGTAAGCCGTTCCACCCCATATACCTGCTAACGGGATCCAATCGCAGTCTCCGCAACGATACCGGTAAGTCGACCCTCTATTCAACCAACAGGCCTTCCAAACGATATCCGAGTCTGACAGATTTTGGAAAAGCTCATTCCACTGGGCTTCAGTCTTCTTCTCCACAATACAACTCTTTAGATGCTCCTCGATAGGTGAGTATGTAGTCCTAAACCTTAGGGCGCTGTACGGAGAGTTCCAACGGTGGCCTCTGAACCAAACCTCTAAAAGCTGCGCACATCCCAAAAATCTGCCTTCACTGGCCCTCTTACATGCTGTGAGTGATCGATAAGTCTCGGCTAGTATGGCTGGCACCGGATTTATTCCCTTGGACAACTTCTCGAACAAACCGACTGTGGATGGGTCTATATGCTCGGGAGTTCTAGGAAATAGCACTAACCCGTATATGCAAAGAGCGTACAACCTTCTTACCTTAGTGGGCTCCTCGCTGCTCGAAGCTATCAAATCCTTAAAGACCCTCCAGCTCATTCTCTGACTCTCTTCGCTTGGATCTTCGTGACCCGTCACCTTCCGGTCCCAAAACTCTTTATCCTTCCCGGTGATTTGCGTTAGCTTCTTCTTAAAGCCCGAAGTGTTGTTGGGCTTGACATAGATCCTATCGGACTTAATCACTGGGCAATTGATCAGAACCTCGTACTCTTCTAGTGTGGGTGTCATGTCTACCTTCCCAAAGGTGAAGCAATTGTAGGCTGGATTCCAGAATTGCACCATCGCCCTCATTAAGTGCCTATCAACGGGGACCCTCACTAACAAGGCGATATCCTAAAATTCCTTCTTTAACTGACTTTTCATGTCGTCACTCCATTATTCCCATACCTCTTGGACTTCGGAGAGACAAGGACTTTGATTCGTACTCATTCTGACATACCTGCTTAATGTAGAGGCACTCCCTATCGGCAGACTGTCACCTTTCTCGTGCTGAACTGATTCAGACCAAGTCCAGACTTCAGTGTTATCTTCGCCTATAATGATCCCTTCTGACATTATTGGACACTTCTAACTTTATTGTTTTCCAAATTAATACCCATGCAAATATGCCAAGCATAAATAAATGCATAAAGGAAAAAAAAACAAAAAGTAAAGCGTTAGTAGAATAAAGACAAAGATAAGGCAATAAAAAAAAAGTGTTGGTAAAAAAACATTCCGCAAATAAAGTTAACCAAAAACAGGATAAAATGCGTAAAAAATAACCATAGAACATGCTAAACTGCATAAAAATAACCAGAGAGCATGCTAAAGTACGCAAAATAACCAGAGAGCATGCTAAAGTACGCAAAATAACCAGAGAGCATGTTAGCAGAGAAATCCTAAGTTTGGCGGCATTTCGGCAGCATACCGCCTTATCTTACGGCTCTTGTCTGGCTCTAGAAGGGGTTGGTTTCTACTCTATATGCGGGTTTTTGGTCTAGACACTGGGTTCCCGAACTGTCGTTACCGTCTACTACGACGATAAGACATCGATTCGGTGGTATAGGTCCCTTATAACGGAGGTGAAAACCACACGATGCGTAAGGTTAGTATACCGGAAGCAGATAAAAATCCAAAACTCGGAGCTGGAGAGCATCACGTCGGATATTATCTAACTCCCACTTAAGGGTAAAAGCTCGAGTCGAGAGCTTATGCATGAATGACAAGATATAAAAGTAAAAAGTTATCCTTATTCAGATAATGTTCACTTAACAATAAAAAAATTAAATTAATATCTAACTCCAAAATACCAAAATGTCACGTAAAGTTTGAAAACATTTAGGCCTGACTCACTAAAAAAATAATTTTTTTAAGTCCCCAGCGGAGTCGCCAAGCTGTCGCGACCTCTTTTAAAAAACGCGATTTTTAAGGTGAAAAAGTTCGACGATAAGTTTTAAAAACTGAATTATCAAATTTAATTTTGAAAATCCCAAATTTTAGAAAAATCTTAATTAAATTTGAAAATTTTGACTTGGAGTCGCCACCGGCCACTTTGGTAGGCCAGACACCATAAAAATAAACCAGAGATTCATTTTTTTAAAAACAGTTGGGTTCGGGAGTCGGTTACGTGTAAAGATGACCCTCACAAACACCCAAAAATTGGTACCTTTAAAAAACATTACGTCGCATTTGACATTTTGGAGAAAGATATTAATTTAATTTTCCATTGTTAAACGAACATTATTTGAACTTGGATATCCTTTTGATTTAGAAGTTACACCACTTTTAAACTTGAGTTGATCGAGACGTCCTCTATATAGGAAACCTCACCCAAATTTAAAAGAATGTAACTTCCGCCTCAAAAGGCTAAAGTAAAATGCATGATTATTTTTTTATCTTGTTCATTTTAAGTTCTAGTCCTAAAATAGGCTCCATTACTTAAGTTTAAAACCTAAGTTACTAGTGTTTACTAGTTATTTACCTATCCATTTTTATTCTAAACCTAAGTTTTTATCAAAATTCTAGGTTTTTAATAACACATGAATTCGATGCCAAGGTACACCCTCTAGGTCAGCATCTTAGTGCGTCAAAACACCAACCTCTTTAGTGTATCCGAGACATAAGATTCACATGTTATGTTACTAGATTTTCTCCCTAATTAAATTAAATTAATTAATTTAAGTGACTAATCCTAAAGAGGCACTAAATTAATTAACCTAAGTTATTAGGTGACCTTACTAAAATATGTCATGCAAAACATAAAATAAAAAGGACAAAATGAAGGAACTTCAATTTTTATTAGAATCATGATACATCACATTACATCAAAATTTTCTCATGAGTACAAAAGGGACTTGAATGTAAATGATTACAAAAGATTCAAAAACAAACCTCGAACAAAGGATAAGACTTAAATTAAGTGTCTATTTAAACTTTAAAGCTTTTAGAAATTTTTAATTAAGTTAATTAATTAAATTTTTCTTAACTTCAAATTTTAAATCTTAATTAAAGTCTAGTGAATTTTAGGTTCAAAGGTTTAATGGGGATGAATTAAACTTAATTAAGTTGGTTTTTAAACCTTAACTTAGAAATTTTAAATTAATTAAAAGTTTTAATTAAAGTAATCTCTAAGTTTTTTAAGAATTTAATCTTAACTTAATTAAAGTTTGGTGAACTTATTAGACTTAGTTAATTTTTAAATCTTAACATTTTGGAAAATTAATTAAAATTAATTAAATTAATTAAAATTATCTTCCAATTTTTAAGAATTAAAACCTAATTAAAGTCTAAGTTGGGTGAATGTTTTAAAGTTTAAGGGCAAAAACTAGGCCTAATTTGGATTAATTTTAAACTTAAATTTTTAGAAATTAATATTAATTAAAATATTTAATTAAAGTTATTTTCTAAAATTCAAGAATTAAATTAAACCTATTTTAAGTCTAATTTTAAGTTTTAGGGAGTCAAATTAATTTATATTAGAGTTAATTAGATTAAATTAATTTTTAAGTCTTCACAAAATTTAACTAAGTTCTAATTTAGGACCTAATTAATTTTTAAAGTCTTAGAATTAAATTTTTTTAACTCTAATTAAGTCTAAAGTAAATTAAATTAAATCCTAAGTGTTTTAATCTAAGGTCTAAGGGGCCTAAATGAGGTTCTAGGGGACCTAATTGAATTGATCTAAAGGTTTAGGGACCTAATTGAGGTTCTAGGGGACCTAATTGAATTAATCTAAAGGTTTAGGGACCTAATTGTGGTTCTAGGGGACCTAATTGAATTAATCTAAAGGTTTAGGGACCTAATTATGGTTCTAGGGGACCTAATTGAATTAATCTAAAGGTTTAGGGACCTAATTGAGGTTATAGGGGACCTAATTGAATTAATCTAAAGGTTTAGGGACCTAATTGTGGTTCTAGGGGACCTAATTGAATTCATCTAAAGGTTTAGGGACCTAATTGAGGTTCTAAGGACTGAATTGAGTGATTTTTAAAACCTTGGGGGCTAAGAGGGGAGCGGTTCAAAGCTGGAGGACCTAGAGTGTAATTAACCCATCCGTTTTAAAAAGCGCAGATCCGGGTTGAACCCGGATCCGACCCGCTCCACACCCGGCTGCCAAACGGCGCCGTTTCAAGGAAGTATAAGACCTCCTTTTCCGAGTTGACTCGGTCAGATGAGCCTCTCCCCAACTCGGTTCCACTCACCGAGTTCAAAACTCTCTGAGAACAAACACCTAAAGCCCAGAATTCAGGGGAAAAATGGATCAAAAGCCACTTTTAGGATGAATGTTCATCCGTGTTCATCATGAACACGATGAACACGGATGAACACAGTTCATCCCCGCCGTGGCCACCGCCGCTGAATCCGTCCCGCCGCCGCCCAGCTCCGCTCCGGCGTGTTCGTTGACCACCGCGAAACACGCCGGACGTCGCCCCGACGCCGCCGCCGGCCATTCTTGACACCGGTGAGGTCACCGGAAACTCAAAAACAAGCCGGAAATCAATAAAACAGCCCTAAAAACAAGTTCTAACACCCAAAAATCTAGTTTTAACGAATCTAACACCAAAAATAAAATCTCAGGCTCTCTAAATGCTTGAACCCTAACTCAAATCCAAACTTAAGCAACAAATCAGAGGGAAGAACGATTCAAAGGCCTACCTTTGCAAAGCTACAAAGCCAAGAATCCTCACTGCTACTGCCGAAACTCTCCAACTCCGATTCAAGCCTTTTGATCCAATCTCCAGAAAACTTTTTCAGTGCCGATTACTTTCGTCCCCAAAACCCATCGGTTTGAATCCCTTTTAAAGGGATTCAAACCTAGAATCCAAATCCAATTCAAACTCATCCCTTATCCAAACAATTCAACACTCCAGAATCAAACTAACCTAATCCCCTCACCCCTCAAAACTCGGCACTCTCTGTTTTTTCGGTTTTTTCCGATTTTGTGTTTTTTAATTTTTTTTTGTTTAATATATTATATTATATTATTATTATTAATTAACATTTATTTATATTATTATTATTATTTATATATATTATTAATTATTATTTATTGTATATATATTATAGGAAAAATCGTGTTGACAGAGATTATGTGTCGACTATAGACAGCTCAATCACATCACTGTCAAAAACAAATTCCCAATTCCTGTTGTTGATGACCTCTTGGATGAATTGTCAGGTGCAGCTTATTTTTCTAAAATAGACCTCAGATCTGGGTACTGGCAGATCAGAATCAAGCCCAAAGATATTCCTAAAACGGCATTTAGGACCCACCATGGCCACTTTGAGTTCAAAGTGATGCCATTTGGCCTCACAAACGCTCCAGCTACTTTCCAGTCACTCATGAATGAGTTGTTTGGGTAATTCCTAAGAAAATTTGTACTAGTTTTTTTCGATGACATACTAGTTTACAGTGTGACACTCCAAGATCACCTACTCCACTTGCAACAGGTCCTACAAGTCCTCAGAGACAACCAGTTATTTGCTCGAAGGAAGAAGTGTTTTTTTGGGCAAACTCAAGTAGAGTACTTGGGTCACCTTATTTCTGCCCAAGGGGTAGTTACGAACCGCTCAAAAATTGAAGCTATGCAAGATTGAAAATTTCCTATGTCCATCAAATCCTTAAGAGGGTTCCTCGGCC
The DNA here is from genome assembly GCA_035048815.1 of Abelmoschus esculentus. Taxonomy (NCBI): domain Eukaryota; kingdom Viridiplantae; phylum Streptophyta; class Magnoliopsida; order Malvales; family Malvaceae; genus Abelmoschus; species Abelmoschus esculentus. Next base: position 4,709,666 of record JAUCBN010000010.1, read on the forward strand.
TAACGGGTTATTATAGAAAATTCATCAGCAACTATGGTGCCATTAGCCGTCCTCTGACTAACATGTTGAAAAAAGACAGTTTCTGCTGGACAGAGGAAGCAAAGGAGGCTTTTGTGCTCCTCAAGGAGGCCATGTGTAAAGCCCCTGTTCTAGCCCTCCCCAATTTTTCCAAAACTATTTTTTTGGAAACAGATGCCTGTTCTAAGGGTATAGGAGCTGTTCTATCTCAGGATGGCAGGCCAATTGCTTACTTAAGCAAGGCTCTTGGACCAAAACACTCAGATCTCTCCATTTACGAGAAGGAGTATTTTGCCATCCTCATGGCAGTCACTAAATGGCGACACTACTTGGAATACAAGCCTTTTGTCATCAAAATAGACCACGAGCCACTCAAACATCTACTTGAGCAACGGCTAACTACAACTGTCCAAAAAAAGGGATTGACAAAGCTCCTAGGCTTGGACTATGTTATCAACTATCGCAAAGGCAAAAAAAAATCTTGTGGCAGATGCTCTATCTAGAGGTTATGAGCAGGACCCTGAATTCTATCAACTTTCAGCTACAATCATTACACCTAAGTGGGTCGAGGAAATTGAGGTTTCCTACATGACAGATGCTACTGCCTAGAAAATGGTTGAAACACTGGCAATTGATAACTCTGCAGCACCTGGTTGGACCTATAAAAAGGGAATTCTCAGGTTTCACAACAGGATCTATGTGGGCTCAAATGGCAACTTACGCACTCAACTATTAAATACACTACATGATTCCCCTTATGGTGGTCACTCAGGCAACCAGGCTACCTACCAGCGCCTCAAATCCTACTTCTACTGGCCAGGTATGAAATCTACTGTTACTTCTTATGTTATGCAATGTGATATTTGCCAGCGTGTCAAGGACGAACATGTTGCTAAGCCTGGTTTACTACAACCACTGCCAATTTCCAAGCAAGCATGGGAGGTTGTAACCATGGATTTCATCGAAGGTCTCCCAGCATCCCGCAAACAAAACTCGATCTTAGTAGTGGTGGACAAATACACAAAATACGCATACTTCATTGGTCTTTCTCACCCCTACACAGTCCCTCAGATTGCTAAAGCCTATTTGAAAATATCTACAAGCTACATGGGAAGCCATAGATTTGTATCTCCGACCGAGGCAAAATCTTTACGAGCCTATTCTGGAAGGAATTTCTCAAGCAGCTGGGTACTACTCCTCTGTTCAGCACAGCATACCACCCCGGGACGGATGGCCAAATCGAGCGTGTGAACCAATGTCTCGAGCAGTACCTACGAGCCCTATGTTTTTTAAAGCCTACTGATTGGGCTAATTGGCTCTCCCAAGCCGAATGGTGGTATAATTCCACTTATCACTCGGCTTTACAGATGACCCCATTCGAGGCACTGTATGGATACAAGTCACCAACCATGACCTGGGTTTCCGATTCCCCAGTTGCCATGGTGCAAGAGTTAGCAGAACAGAGAACCAAAACAAACCAATTACTACGAGATAATCTCCTAAAAGCCCAGAACAGAATGAAACAATACGTAGATAAACGTCGATCGGAAAGACGGTTTCAAGTCGGAGATGAAGTTTACCTGAAGCTTCAACCTTACCGTCAGACTTCCGTAGCCCTTCGCAAAAATCTGAAACTCTCAGCGAGGTTTTATGGCCCTTACAAGGTTCTTCGCAAGATTGGTTCTGTAGCTTATGAACTCCAGTTGCCCCCTTCTGCCAAAATCCATCCAGTATTTCACGTTAGTCTCCTCAAACGAAGGATTGGTGCTGCGTTTACCCCATCAGTCAACCCCCCTGAATTTGGCACGGATGGTCTGCTCCGAGTTTACCCTGACCGTGTCCTCGACAAGCGCATGGTCAAACGTGATAACCATGCCGTTACTCAGCTGCTAGTACAATGGGTCAACCTCGGTCCTGAGAGCGTAACGTGGGAAGATTTTTCGGTGCTTCAGTCCCAGTTTCCCAATTTTGATCCTTGGGGTCAAGGATCCACTGCTGCGGGGGGTAATGTCATGGCATTAAGGGGAGAATCGAAGATTGGGGATGAAATTAGGGCTGAGCAATAGAGAATTGGGGGATTAGCTTAAGGAAATCTGATTAAGGAAACGACGCCGTTTGAGAAGCAACCCATGTGCCATGGGAACGACACCGTTTCGGAGGATAATCTAAAGAAGGCAAAGTGACGTCGTTTCAAGCCTAAGCAAGCCAGAGAAGGATGTTGTCTGAGCTGTCTGCCAGCGTTTATATTTTTTTTTTATTTCAAATGTTAGTTATGCATGGACACTGTCTTATATAACCAAATTCCTGTTGTACTAGAAAAAACATGTCATATGAATTATCATCAATACAAATATTCTCTTTCTTCTCCAATTCTCTCTTCTCTCAACTCTCCTAAAAACCCTATTCTTCTCTTTTCAACCCTACTTCCAGTCGGATTGTTACATAAAAAACTAGAAAACCCGTAGAAAAATGACAAGATTTTGATGAAGAAAAATATAGAAAAATAAACAAACAAAATTCTATTAAAAAGAATAGATATTTACCTTGAAAATATGATGAAGAATATGTCTTGGGAAGGAAAAAATAAAAATCTTGGAGAAGGGCTTAAAGCTTGATGCAAAAATAGGGTTTTTCAAGTAAAACCGAAGAAGAAAATTATAAAGAATTAATCAAAGGGATTTTTATTGAAAAAATTGATGTTTACCTTTGAAAATATGGTGGATTGGCTGCCAAGAAGATGAAAATTTAGAATTTTAAAAATAGTTTTAGGTTTATGACATAAAAATAAGTTTTAAGATTAATATTAAGTTATTTGGGCTATTAATTAAAATTATGGGTTATGAGTTATTACAATAGATCATTGAAAGGCTTAGATCAGCTAGGATTAGGATTGAATTAAAGAAGATTCCAAATTTTGACTTAATTTATGATATTGTCCTTAAGTTTTTCAACTTTTATAAAATAGTCATTAATTTCAAAATCGTAGGGTTTCAAGGGTCAATTTTTAAAATTGATTTGACCTAAGTCAAATATATATTAAATAATGATTTTAGGATATTTTTCCATATTTTATTTTGATTAAAAATCAATTTTTAAGTATTTAATCCCGAACTAGGCTAAACCGACAAAATCGATCCATTAGACCTCTAAACTTCTAGGCCCAAATTTGGGGTATTACAAATTTCTTAAACTCGACTTGAACCGAAAAACTTCAAATAAAGTTTGCGTTGTAAAATATGACTCGTCAACTCGAATAACTCGAAATTTTTTGACTCGACTCGATCAAATATTCACCCTAACTGAAATATTTCCTCCGAGCCACCCACCCACCTTTAAATTTTACGCTCTAAATATATAATATACACTTAATATCTTAAATCTCAAACCTTAAATACTAAAATTAACTATAATCATACATTTTAAAATTACTTTTCAATAATAAAAAATAGATAAAAAAAACTAATATTTGTACTCTCTTAACATTGAAGAGAATTAGACAAAATATCTCGATACTGACTTGTAAAGGCCACTAATTGATAAGAGCCCAATTGCTATGCTATTGCCTGAATAAGAAGATTTACTCGTAAATCCAATGGATCGTGGACTAGAATAAAATTGCTATTACAATTTTTTCTGTCTTCTAAAACAGATACGGACATTTAATTTTGAATTAATATTTTTTCTCCATTAATTAACTGATATTTCAGGTCAAGATCTACTAGATAACCAGAAATTTTGATCAGTCAAAGGCAGCAATCCAGCCATTCATAATGGTTAAATAAATTGCATATTCCATTCTAAAAATTAATTTTTTAAGACCGAAAGCTTAATTTAAGTGGGCATTTAAGAAGAAGAAGACTTTCTACAGATTTTGGGCGGCCAGGCATGGAAGGTCAAAGGTGGATTTGCAAGATATAATTTCATGGAGTATTAATTTTAAATTTTATATAATATTTTAAAATATAAAAAAATTATATACAGTCAATAAATCAAATAATAATTTTTAAAATATTTTTTTGTTTATCTATTAATAAAATAATAAATATTATGCTTTTAACTTATAAAAACTATCAGCATCATTTGAATTTTATATGTTGTAACTGAATTTTTTGAATAATTCCTACTTATGTGTTGTACTTAGATTTTTAATTTGATTGACACTGATATTATTATATTATTGTATACTTGAACGATTAATAATTAATAATTTAATTTTATATAATTATAAATATTTTTTTACTGAAACATGCTAGTTTCATTAGATTGAGAAAATCTCTAAAATTATAATTAAAGTTTAGATTTAATCAAATTTTTATGAAAAAAAATTACTTATATCATATCGACGATGTCGAATAACTTTTATGTGAAAAACTGAAATTGACATTTATATTTAACATATTTTCACATATCATCTAAATTAATAATGTTATTAGTTTTTTATAAGAATTTTCTAAAATATTTCATCTAAACAATTTAAAAGAAAAATATTTAAATTTCTTATAAATACTAACAAAAATTATTTAAATTATCGATTAAACATTATTTTTTTTTTGATGATATGCGAAAGATATATTAAATAAAAGTGTCAATTTTTACTTTTTACGTTAGAATTGTTTAACATCGACAATATAAAATAATTTCATTTAAAAATAATATAAGTTAGTATCAAATTAAAAATTTATGATGTAAATAAAAAAAATTTCAAAAATGATCTAAAATATAAATTACCAGATTATCACTATTCTAATTAAATAATAATCTGAAAGCAAAATGCTGTCACCGATATCATTCTTTTGACTTTAATTTTTTTCAATAAAATAATGTAAATTATTTAAATGATCATATAGGAGTTATTAATTAATTTTAAATAAAGTGATGACGTATAATACTATTTTAATCGTTACAAAATAATAAAAATATTTTTCATATACTTGCAAGTAAACAATTCTTATGTTAAACGAGAATTGAAATTAATTATATATTTCTTTAAAATATATTAGTTATGATACAAAATATAAAATTATTTTAAATATCGTATTTAATAATAGATGGAGTCATTAGTGACAGATTAACAGAAAAAATACAAGAAATGGACATCATAGATAATTTTAGGCTAGCAGCACAAACAAGTGGCGAAGAAAAAGGATTCATGATATAGTACTATGTTAAATATAAATTTCGACATAAATTATATAAATTATTACTGAATTTTATTTTTAAATTTATTTCGATAATTAAAAGTTTAAAATATTTAAATTAAAGTTTAGATATTAAATAATTTTATTAGTCTATCAATTTTTTAATGATGTTAGACATGAATTTTTTTCATCCTTTATTGTTGTCAGATGTCACCGTTAAAGATTATAGATGATGATTGTTCTCTCTCAAATTTTATTAGTCCTTCGTCTTAGCTCTTGAATTTGAATCTGGCCTCTATTTCGTCAGAAAGTGTTTCAAAGTTTAAAAATTAAAAAAAAAATCTTTTAATTTTTCTTTCTCTAATCTTCTTTTTTTATTATCGGATAAAACCCATCTTTTAGTATATTATTTCTCTCGCGGTGATGAAATTTTTCACTGTTCGAATCTTGAAAAATTCATCTGCTTATCGGTAAATAGACGTCGTCTAAAAGTTAACGAAAAATTAATAAAAATTCAACGTCTAAACTTCAGTGAAAAAGTTGAATGTTTTAAAATTTCAATAGCCAAAAATAAATTGAAAAATAAAATAAAATAATAATTTATATAATTTACTCTAAATTTTATTTTTACATCAATACTAATCGAAGACAACTGCTAAGACAAGATAATAGAGTGGCTAAATTGACAATGTTCTAAAAGTTAAATGATTTTTGTAAAAATTTTTATACAACCGTTCTAAAAATTTGGTAATCAAATAAATATTTTATTAAAAAATACAACAAAAATGAAACAAAGTACTAATATTTCTTTTAAAAAATAAATAAATATACATTGTTATTATATTATACCACATGTGAAAGTGTGTATTTCTTTACGTATCTTCAAAGTAATATTCAACCATTGACTTAGATAATACGATACAGAAATACATTTAAAAAATACTAGTATTTTTTGCTGATTTTATGGGTGGTTAAGTCTATAATTGTGTATTAAATATCACGAAAGCGATATATTAATTCCCTACAATTTGAACGGACAAAATAAAGTCGAAGGAAATAAATAAATAAATACGTGTTTGGAATTTTTAAAGTGTGTCGAACAAAATTAAGATTAAACGGTGAGAAGAATAAAGTTATTTAATTTCAAAATTAATACAAGCCTAATATGTATTTAATGCAAAGTTTCGAAATAATAATGTTTAATTTGATACGTATTTAAATTTGTACGACTAAAATTATTATTAAAAAAATTGAAAGGCTCATACCCTTATATTCCCCTAATAGTTTTATTTCTAACTTTGATATTTTAAATTAATGTATTATAGGAATCTAGTGAATGATCCTAATAAAAATAATAATGTTTACCGTAGAATAAAATTCTCTTTGATTTTATTTATAGAATGACCAGTTATTATATTCAAGAATTAACTTAATATTCTAGATAAAAACCCTAGACATAATATTCTAATAAAGTTCGCTTTATATATTTCTATACTTAACACTCCCCTTAAATTGGGTGATAGATATTGATCATGCTCAATTTGTTACATAGATAACTAATTCGAACACCATTGAGAGATTTGGTGAAGATGTCGTCTAGTTGCTTTCTGATTTTCACTTAACCTTTAGATATCAAGCCTTATTGTATTTTTTCGCGGACAAAGTGACAACCAATCTTAATGTGTTTTGTCCTTTCATGAAATATCGTATTCGAATCAATGTGTATTGCAGTCTGATTATCACACCAAAATTTTGCTAGTATTGAAACTTTCATTTCAACTTCATTAAGGAACTGATATACCCATATAATCTCATATACGAACTTGACCATCGCTCTATATTTGGCTTTTTGCACTAGACCGTGAGACAATATTATGCTTCTTACTCTTTCACGAAATCAAATTTTCTCCGACAAACGCAAAATATCCTGAGGTAGATCTTCTATCTTCCTTGCATCCTGCCCAATCTGAGTCAAAAAAACATTCAATTCTAGTATAGTCATGATTGTCATATAGAGTTTCACGTCCAGGAACACCTTTTAGATAACATAAAACTTGTTCTACTATTTTCTAATGATCAATAATTGGTGATGACATATATTGACTGAGAACACTTAACGAAAAAGATATATCAAGACTTATATACAAAAATAAATTTAACATTTTAGGTAACTAATTAATAGAAAAGGTAAAACCTTAAAAGGTAAAACCCTAAACATAGTATTCTAATAAAATTTATTTTATATATTTTCGTACTTAACAATTCTAATAGTTTAAGATTTGAATAATTATGTTCATAAAAAAAATTTAAATTTAATAATTAAAAGACAATCATAAATATATAAAAGGTGAGGATAAATATATAATTAGTCCACTTAAAAAAACCAATATTACAAATGTAAAAAAATTGGGAGAACGGGGGATGAACTTCTCTGACCATAATTTTATTGGTAAAATATATATTTTTAAAATATTAAAAATATAAATAAATATTATTTTATAAATTTAAAACTATTAAAAAAGTATCATACAAATATGTGTGGTGGCTTGGTTGGAAGTTGCAAAAACTACTGGTTTGGTGGCTTGGTTGGAAGTTGTAAAATTATTGGTTTCGGTAATTATCGGTTCCTAAAAATTAAAATCAGTCTCGGTTATATCGGGTCTTAAATTTTAACAATCGGTCCCGTTATTGGTGGGTATCCGTTTCAATACTGGATATCCGGTCAATTAATTTATTTTTAAAAAAATTTGAATAATTGGGGCAAAAAATTTCAACCACCAACAATAATATTAAATAATAAAATTAGAATATTGTAGACTTAAAATGAAAGTTTTAAAACTAGTCATACTCATAATATTCATACATAAAGAGAAAATTTGATAGGAAAAATAAACAAAATAAAACCAATACACAATATTTGGTATTGATCTCGGTACTATTGGGTACCTACCGGGTCTAAAAAATTAAGATCCAGTCATAGTACCAGTTATGATCGTCTCCTAAATTTTGGATCTAATCCTGATCTCACCGATACCAATAATAGATAAAATTCATCGGATCTTACTGGTCCGAGACCGAGACCGGGTAATCGGATTTTTTCCCACCGGTAAGAACATTAAAATGGCACGTGATTCTTGAAATTTGTCAAAACAATAACATATCCAACAGAAAATTTGAATATTATTATTTATATTCAATGTTCTTTAAAATTAAAATACTACAAGTCTTGTAGTCAAAGGCAATTAAAATCTTGGTGGTTGGTAATGGAATTTATATAGTAATTATATAAAATCAAATGGTGTGGAACTTTCGTATGTTATAAAAGAATCGAATATTCAGTGAATCATTCGTGAATTGTTTGATATGAAATTTATTTATATTCATTTATTTATTAAACGAACGAATATAAATAATATTTTTTATCCATTTAGTTAAATGAATAGAACAAAACATATGTTTGTTCATTTATGTTAATGAACATTTGATAGTATGTTTGTTCGTTTATGCTCATTTAAATTTATTTACATGTGTATAAGGGTGTTCATTATTCGGTTAAATTGAATTAACTGACTGAACCAAAATAAAATTAGTTAATCTATTAGATAATTTTAGGTTTTGACTAAAAATTAAAAGTTTTATCGAATTTTAATTATCGATTAATTCAATTTAAAATAGATTAATTAACCGAATTAATCAAACTAATCAAAATATTATTGAATATTTAACACATCATATATTTCTTTATGTTCGTTCATATACATTTTTATTTATTTATCTAGTTAAAATTAAACAAACAAATATAAAAATATTATCGTTTCGTGTTCGTTCAGCTAATTATCCGTAATCTCTCTTTAAACAGGACGGTAGCGTGAGCTGCGTGTGTTTTTAAAAAGAAGTCGAGGTGTCTTTAGCTGGTGCAAATCGCTCCTCCGTTTCATTTTAAGCATTTTTCTTCGGTCTTTCCCTTGTCTGCCTAAGATCTCATACTTGATTCGGTTTTCCTCTTAATCACACAAAAGGCATGGATTCCAAAGAAGTTGCTCTCGATTTGTTTCCCTACCTTAAAGTCTACACAGATGGAACACTGGAGAGAGTCGCCGGGGTTGAAGTTGTCTCTCCGGGACTAGATCCTGAAACCAACGTTTTATCAAAAGACGTCGTCATAGTACCCGAAACCGGTGTCTCGGCTAGGATTTACCGACCCAACTTGGCTACCGAAGGCCAAAAGCTACCCCTTGTAGTTTATTTCCACGGTGGAGCCTTTTGCGTTGCATCGCCCGCTTCTTCAAAGTACCATAACAGCCTCAACAAGCTCGTAGCTGAGGCTAACGTCGTTGCCCTTTCGGTTGACTACAGGTTAGTCCCGGAGCATCCTCTTCCTACTGCATTTGAAGATTCATGGGCTGCACTTCAGTGGGTGGCGTCTCATAAGGACACAGAAGGCAACCATGAGTCTTGGATCAAGGACTATGCCGAGTTCGAGAACGTGTTTGTGGCTGGTGATAGTGCTGGTGCAACTATTGCACATCACTTGGCTTTACGGATGAAGGAATCGAAATTGGGCCACAAGTTGAAGATTCTTGGTATCGGTATGATCCATCCTTACTTTTGGGGATCGAAGCCGATCGGATCAGAGCTGAGTAATCAGACGATGAAAGAATTAGTGGATAAGTGGTGGTTGTACGTTTGTCCCTCTGACAAAGGGTGTGATGACCCGCTTATTAATCCGTTTGTGGATGGATCCCCTGATCTTGCAGGTTTGGCATGTGATAGGATCCTTGTCCTTGTTGCGGAGAAGGATATACTAAAGGATAGAGCGATGTTGTATTATGATGAAGTGGTGAAATCTGGGTGGAAGGGGAAGGCAGAGATCATGGAGACAGAAGGTGAGGATCACGTCTTCCATATCTTTGATCATAACAGTGACAAGGCCATGAGTTTGATCAAACGCTTAGCTTCTTTCCTGAACCAAGGGAAAGCCTCCGCTGAATGATACTTTGAAAGCCACATTTGCTCGGCAATAAACTTAGTTAAAAGAGTGGTTGATATTCCTCCATGGACATGTTTGCATTTCTTTTTCATTAATCTTGATTGATGTATTTTTCTGAATGTATTGTTTCCTCCTATATCGGCCATGGCCATGATTATACAAATGTTTTCCGACTCAACCCATCATGATGACCATACAAACAGAGAACCTCAAACAATTGCTAAAATTCAAGTCCAACAAGCTGAAACCACATCTCCTCACTCCCACGTACACCGAGGGAGGATGACAAAAGAGGGATACAAGCATAACACAATTAACCAGACATGTAGATAGTCGCTTTAAATTTTCTGAAAGAAATACAGAAACAGTGCACTTGACCGACAGTATATGGGATCAATGTGGATGCAATTATCGAACTTGAAAAGATACTGCAGATGCTAAGAATCTAGAAAACGACTGTGTCAAGCATAGTTCCCAAAGTCTGAACTATGTTTGAGGACATCAAGTTTGAGACATGTTCCTCTAAGTGCTTCTTGGCATCTTGTCGACCAACATTCACGATTGCCAGCTTTTCAGGGGGTAATTCATCTTCCTCTTGCACTGCCTTGTTGTATTTTATAGCTAAATTCAACATTTCCTGCATAAGTCAATTAACCATCATCATTACTTTGCCATGTGTAATACCATTTTTCATTAGAACAAGCAATTAGCTACTCATTAGGACTTCGACATTTGAAGTTTTTGAGCAAACGTTCTAAATGCAACCTCTTTAATACAGGGAACTCACTGCAAGGGAAGATTATCACAGTTATTAAGATTTTTCTTCCCTTCCAGAGAAATGACCTTAAAATACCTCATACCAATGAAGAACAACATCGAGTCGATACACAACCGACAGATCAACACCATAAAGTGCGTTAAAATCTTCACTCACCTGAACAGTTTGTTCATTGGTTTTCGAATGAGTATCAAAACGACGAAGTGTCAGTCCATCTGTCCACTTCTTCTTATGAAGATTCAACAGCATCTTTTCCTCAAGTTCATTCTTTCTGTAGTTAATGGCTATAGAATAATAGTGTCTATTTAGACCATGGATCAATGCCTGGAAATGAAAAATAATAAGATGAGATCAGTCCCTACGTTTAAGAAATTATTGGGGAAAACTCGTAAAAGTATTCATTTGGCAGTCACCTGGATAGATGGCTTATTAAGATGCCCCAGATTGGATGTTGTTTGCCGTGGTTCTTGGCCAAGCATCATGGTTTGCGGGTTGATCAAACGGAATGCATCAATCACCACCTTCCCTTTAACACTCTGAATCGGATCCACCACCACTGCAACAGCCCTTTGATTCAAAGCTTCAAAACTCTGCAAGAAGCAACAGATGTTAGCAAATGAAAGGCCATCTTTCATTGATCACAATAGTTAAGGAAAAATATATCTATATAAACCATTGAAATGATCTTTACTACAAAATGATGAAATGAAAAACATAAAGGATATGCTACAGGATAGGCAAAAAAAGCTAGTATCAAAACTTTTCAGACAATGTATACATACTAGAAAAATATTCAGCAACCTAAACTTGGTTTTGAACAGTTATGATCCTTATAAGCTGTTATATAATCAACTATTATTGACAAGTTGTACAATGATATTAGGCAGACACCAAGTCTGTGTCATGATTACTAATAAGCATCCATGATAACGGCATGTATGATTTTTTTTTTCTGGGAAAGGGAGGGAGGGGTTTCAAAGTAATGGATAACAGTAAATATAGTGCAGTGTCCAAAATGATTTAAGGACAGAGTTGACAAGCAATCCTTAACCCTTGAAGACCCCTTCTTCCTCTGAAACAAAAAAAAAGAGGACCGGAAAGTAAATGAATTTTAATATAACATTTTAATATAAATAATGTTTTCATTTCCTTGAAATTACAAGAATGATGTGATTAGTGAGTTGTAAGCTGAGAAGTAACACTAACAAGAGATATCAAAACCTACGACAAACAGGAAATTCATCTAAGAAACAGTAACATAGGAAGTTGACTAGCATGCGTAATTGCGTACGATGCAGCAGAATTCAAAAATGTTAATCACAACCTGCTGTGTGTTTATGTCCACACCAGAAAGCCAACATCCAAATCCTGGATGTGAATGGTACCAACCCACCACCATCTCTGGCCTGTAACAACAAGCAAAAAGGTCAGCAACCAATCTAGAGAAATAATAACATGCTGTCATCATGGAGTAAAAAAACATCTAGTCTTGTCATATAAATACCATCACTTCAAATTTTGGGCTATTCCCAACAAGTACTATAAGTTAGTGCCAACAAAACTAGAGACAAGAGTGTAGACAGTACCTTCCTGTTTGTTTGAGCATGTCCAGCATATTTGTTTGAAAAACATGATCCACAGCTTCAACACTAACACCAGTACCGCTCTGTGGCATTGCAAAGACATCCACGACACGCACAGTATACTCGTCAACAAACTCTCCCAACATCAAACCCATAACTTCCATGGGAACTCCAGCTCTCCCTTAAATGTTCAAACCAACCAAATAAGGAAACAGAATTAAAACAATCCAGTGCAAAAGCTAAACTCTTTAACCCTAGAAATGAAATCAAAAGAGCTCACGGTTCTAATAGACAAGTACATGACTCAGAAAATAATTAATCTTCTTTAATAAAAACCCTAAACTGCGTAATCAAAACAATTACAGTATATTTTTAAGACAAAGAAGAAACCCTACTTGGCTAAGAACCACATACAATCAGAGACTGAGAATATGGGAAAGAAAAATACCGTGCTTGAGCATTTTGAGAAGGGCGAGAGAGGAGATATAGACCTGCTCCGACGAATCAAGGGTCGGTGAATCAGGTGGCGGATGACCCAAAGCACCACCAGCACCGGCGAACATCCTCTGCAGTCTCTCCATGCCTGACATTGTCTGAACGGAGTTATTGGGAAAACTTTTTCTTTGGCAGCAAGACAAATGAAATCCTCGTCGCGGTAAAGGCTTAATATGGAACTGGAAACTTCGGTCTGGTTCTGTATAAACAGAGAACATAAATGGTCCCCCAAAAAAGCTTGGGCTTCCATTGAGATAATTTACGACCCAATGAACCGGGCTAAAAGAATTTTAGGCTTGATGGGTCTTCTTAGTTCTTGATGGTTTATTACAAGGGTTAGGGCCGTACACGAATCGAACGTTCGGTGAACCGTTCAGCGAGAAGTTCGTTTATGTTCGTTTATTTATTAAACGAATGAACATAAATAAAATTTTTTGTTCGTTTAGTTAAACGAACGAACATGAACAAAGGGCTCGTTCGTTCATTTATGTTCGTGAACGTTCGGTAATTTGTTCGTTTATATTCGTTCATTTATGTTCGTTTATGTTTATTCATATATATCTGAGGATAAGCATTAGATCAAGTAAGTCGAGTCAAAAAATTTTGAGTTACTCGAGTTGATAAGTCTTATTTTATGACTCGTTAAAAAACTTCCTTGTTATAGGCTATGGTGTTTATTGTTCTGTTAAACCGAGTTAACGAACCGAACCAAAACAAAACTAGTTAATCAGTTAAATTTTAAGTTTTATCTAATAATTAAGAGTTTTTTAATCGACTAATTCGATTTAAAATCAGTTGATTAGCTGAATTAATCAAATTAATCCAAAATATTAAATATTTAGCATATTATGTATGTTATTTATGTTCGTCCGTTTACGTTCGTTTATATTCATTTATATTCGTTCGTTTATGTTTATTTATGTTTATTCGTTTACGTTCGTTTACGTTCATTCATTTACGTTCGTTTATCATTTAAACGAACAAACATAAACGGACATGAACAAGCTGCAATCCTTAACGAACGAACACGAACAAGAAAATTTGTGTTTGTTTATGTTCGTGTTCGTTCATTTGTTCGGTTAAAGTTAAACGAACGAACATGAACACACCTTTGTTCGTGTTCATTCGGTTCGTTTATAGTCCTAATAAGGGTGAATAAAATTCGATTTGACTCAAAAAAAATAAATAATTTGACTCGACTTGAATAAAAAAAATTCAAATAAAGTTAGAGGTGTAAAATAAAAACTTGAATTACTCAAAATTTTTAGTGATTAAAGAATTTATTTTTAAGTTCGAAAAAATTTTCATGATTTTTTATGATAAAAATATAAAAAAATATTATCACATATGAAAAAAATATAAAGAAATATTGTCACATATGAAAAAAAGTATGAAGAATATATACATATCTTATACAATCAGAGAAAATCATTTAAATTGAAATTGAGTTAGTACTATAATATCATAAATAATTACAAATAAATTTTTATAGGGACTCAAAAACTCGAACCAGATAAAAAAATCAAATAAAATTTGAATTATAAAATATGACTCGTCAACTCGAATAATTCAATTTTTTTTAATTTGACTCGACTCGATTCGACTCGATCGAATACTCACCCCTAATTTATTATATTACCTGATTGTCAAAAAATATTTTTTTAAATATTTTTAAATAAGTACTTTTAACTTGACCCGATCAGATCAGGTCAGCTTTGTTGATGAAAAAATCAGGTTCCGATCGGGTGATTTTTTTAAAGTGGCATCGGGTTGGTCGAGTTTGATTTTAGGGTGTAAAATACCCGACCCGACTCGGGACTTAATATGTATTTTTTTCATAATTTCTTAGGGATATTTATAATAATGGTCCTTCATCTATATATTTTTTATAATTAGGTCCTTAAAATTAATTTTTTATTTATAATTTAGTCCTTAAAATTATATTTTTATAATTAAGTCATCGAAAATTATTTTTTTACAATTTAATCTCTAAATTTATTTTTTATAGTTCAGAGTCGGGTTTAGGTATTTATTTTTGGTCGGGTCGGATCAGATTTTTTAAAAAATATTCAAGTCGGGTCAAAATTAGATATAAGGTATTTGTATTCAGGTGGACCGAAAATCCGACCCGACCTGTGCCCATCTCTATTATATATATTATAAATTGTAGATATAAACTTATCAATTTAATTTTATTATTTTTTACAAGTATTTGAAGTTTTTATATATTATTAATTCATTTTTCTTACAATTTATTATTATCATTTTTGCACATTAGACATTTTTCTCTTTCGGAAATAAAAATTTAATTAATTAATAAATTAAAAAACACACATTAAAGAATTATAATTGTCGCGAACTCTTTGTAAAACGCGATTTTTAAGTGAAAAGTAGTGTTCGACGATAAGTTTTGAAAAATATGGATCTTATCAATTTTAATTTTAAAAAAACCAAATTTCAGGAAAACATAATTTAATTTTGAAAAGGTTGACTTAGAGTCGCCACCGGCCACTTAGGTAGGCCAGACACCATAAAAATAAACCAGAGATTCGTTTAAAAAACATTGGGTTCGGGGATCGGTTACGTGTAAGGACGACCCTTACAAAGGCCCAAAAATTGGTACCTTGAAAAACATTACGTGGCATTGACATTTTGAAGAAAGATATTAATTTAATTTCCCATTGTAAGTTCATTTTAAGTTCTAATCCTAAAAAGGATTCATTGATTAAGTGTTTACAACCTAAGTTACTAATGCCACTAGTTGTTTACCTATCAATTTATTTAATTCTAAACCTAAGATTATTTGTCATTTTCTAAGTTTCGATAACACGCCAATACGATACCAAGGTACACTCTTTTGGTCAACGTCATAGTACGTCGAAACACCGACCACTTAGTGCATCCGAAGTATATGATTAACATGTCACCGTTACTAAATTATCTCCCTATTTAAATTAATTATTTTATTAAAGTGACTACCCTAAAGAGGCTCTAATTTAAATTAGCTAAGTGCAAATATTTTCTTAAACAAAATATACTATATGATTTTTAAAAATACAAACATATAAATTAAATAATTAAATAAAACAATCCAAAGACAAAATACCCAATTGATTTTTATAAACCTTTTAACTGTTACTAGCATGTTTAGTATGCCTAGTAAACAAAAATATGCCATGTGTGCTAAGAAATAGGCTTGACTTTAAGCTTACCTGTCGTCTCAAGGCCATATGTCCAGTGAAGAGCAAAATACCACCTGTCAATTGTTGTGTCCATCAGTGAGCCACTATTTATGCTTCTAATAAAAGCTCCAGCAATGAATATGCTGACCACGAGCCCCTCAAGAATTGTATCTCCTTCAAAACCAAGTTCTCTCGCAAAAGAATAAAGCTGCATACCGCAATTCCAACTCTACAATGCTTGTCCCCGCAATCTACTTCCATTAGAACATTCATGGCGAAGTTTGTTGATCAGTGAAGTAACTTCTTCTTCTCGAACCAACCGAAAAGATTGAACCTTTCTCTGACTTAGAAGTTCTGAAACACAAATCTTTTTAATTCCTCAGTACTCTCCATACGGTGCAAAACCCAAACTTGAGCCTCCGTAAAGCATGATTTTTACTGCTGTGATGTTTGGTCGGTTCGCGAAAACGATATCATGGTTCTTTATTATTTCTTCTACAATCTCAGCTGATGAAATCACAAGTGTCGGGACCTGACCGAGCTTTAGAAGCATGATAGGGCCATACTTGTTGGAAAGAGAGTGTAAGGAGCGATGGGGGAGACTGCTCAGCAGATGAAGGTTGCCGATGATCGGTAGTTTTGGCGGCGACGGTGGCAAGTTCCAGTGGCTGCGTCGTCGTTTGAACATGAGGAAAACAATGGTGAAAAGAAGGAGAAGCGACAGAACGATGGGATTGAAGCGTATGCATTCATCAATGGCAAACCATGAGGACTGGTTTAGAAAATCTGGTTTCAATATCGCCATTTCTTCGCTTCGACTCCTGCAATACTGAAGATTACGTCCTTGGACTTTTCAAGGCAGTATACAGAAGGCCAAACGAGAATACGATTCTCAACAGTCCATTTGTGTAAAGCCATTGAAACTGATACTTCTCTAACTTCGGGTCTTGATCTTTGGGAACTTGAAACTCACTCACCAATCCCTTGATAGCCTCTTGAATAAACAGAACACTCGGAAGTGGAGTGAAACAGCAAAGAGACCCCTTCATTTCATTTCCAACTCCATGAAGGAAAAAAAAAGTTCCCTCGCTTCTCCTCCGTTGTTTTCTTGTTCTTCCTTTCTCCTTTTCTTGTCTTTCTTGCTCTCTTTTTCTCAATTACCTCGTTTTCTTGGTGACTCTGCCTAGCATTTTCTTCAACTTCGGCTTCACCTTCCGCTGCCACAGCTTCGATGTATACCGGATCTTCACGAGAGGGCTTAAGACTGCTAGCCGGATACTCTAATTCCTGTGGCTTGGCATCATTGGTCGTCATGACACTAACAGTAGAGTCTTGTTCAACATTTTCCACATGGTGATTCTCCTCCTTCACTATCAGTTCCTTGCTGCTCTTCTTCTTCATCAATGGTGATGGTGATGTCGTTCATGAGAAGCAAAACGAGAACGCTGGCCGGGTGAGTCATATCACCTACTAATCAAACTGGGAGGCCAATGCTTGGTTTCAATCACGTACGAGAGATCGGTGAAGTGAGGATCGAGTAGAGTTGCAATGGCGAATTGATTTTCCGCAAGCAACGGCGCATGCTTGTCCGCATACAGGGCTGCAGCAAGAGAAGCATGTACTTCTAGATATTCCTTTAAAGATATTGAAACATCCTCCATCTCTGCAATAGTTTCATCCTTGTCCCCAACCTCATATACGGCCAATGCCCTCCCGACTCTTGCATAGTCTAAGAATGCAAAATCTTTATAATTTTCAACCACCGAAGTAAAGAACTGAAGAGCTTTGGGGAAATCACCCTGAGCCTGCAACTCCTTCCCTCTCTCCAACAACTCCACAGCTTCAGATGCTCTTTCGACTGACGAGGGAGCTGGCGTCTTTCTCCGCTTGGCTCAACGGGTCAAAACTCGCAGCTAAAGCATCCATGAAACCGGAGTGAAGTAATTTACCATTAACAAGGGCAAGACCACAAGTGCTGGAAAAGGAGAATAGAAGGACTCGTCTGGTGGGAATTCCAGTGATCAACAATGGGGGTCACAGGGTTTTAGCGTTTGGATTGGGCGATGATAGAAGGTGGAGATGGGGACTCTGTGCTTTGAATGAACTCCCCCACTGCCGGCTCTTGTCTTGGCCGAGTGAGAGCCCCCCCTTGCACTCTGCCGATTGAACCCCTTTTAAAGGGATTCAAATCAGAATCCTGATCTAACTAAACACAACTCTCCCTAAAAAACTCTACTAAATCCATATCCTAACAAACTGAAACACTCCCCCTCAATTCCAACAACCGTTTCCCTCATCCCATGTTTTGTTATTTTTAGTTTTTTTTAAAATTTTTTTATTATTTTTATTATATTTTCTGTTTTTTTTATTATTTTTATATTTTTTAAATATTTTATTATTATTATTATTTTATTTTTAAACACAAAAATCGTGTTGACAATAATATATAAAATAATATTTATAGAACTATAATCTAAATTCTAGTAATTTTATTGCTGAATACTTATATGTTTGTAAAACATTTCTAGGGTTTAAGATTATTTTTATAATAATTAATATTATTTAGAATTTAGATTTACATGATTTTATCGTTATAATTTGTAAAACCAAATATGATACAAGAAATTAATTGTAATTGGGTTGTGCTTAGTTCACATGTTTTGATAATGATAATTATATGACAATAATCACATTTTCATACAATTACACATTATTTTAAAAAGTAATTTATAGATAATTAAACTTAATAATTAACTTATTTAAAAATAATTATCTAAAAAACTATGGGTTACTAATTCAATCTCTAAATTTAAATTATTTTTCATGAAATAAAATCGGTTTTAATTTGTTGGATATACAAAGCATTAGGGATTATATTTATAGAAATAATAGGGTATTAAAATATATTTAGGAATCTATGCCAAAACCTATATTGTACCGAAGACGTCATCGGTAGGTATCATGTTGTTTTTCTATTATTATTTTTTTTAATTTTATCACATACCGAACATATCAAATATTAAATAAATTCATAAGGCAAGAGAAAATATAAAATTATTCAGTAATTTATGATTTTTTTATATCAATCGAGTTGCAAATTCGGAAACACATACATTGACTCATTGGGCTTTAGAATCAGTGCTACCGATTAAATTTGACATGAATTATCCAAATTGTATCAAGTCTTTTACTTTATTTAATATCATTTTTAATTAAATAAAATAACATCTTCTCTAAAAGAATATTATATAAATTCAAGACGTACTATTTATTTTACTATAGTTTGAAAATAAAATTTAAACACCCCTACTTCCAAACCAAAGGACAATATTCCACTAATTTATTTTTAAAAAATTAAAAGAGTTTATTAAATAATAAAACGTGTAAATAAATTATAAAAATTCCAAGACAATAGTAGTCACGAGTAATATTTTTTTTTTGCCTTAATCAATAATCGTGCTTATTTTCATTTTTTATGTCTTCCGTTAAAAGTTATTAAAAAATTAAATTTTAAATCCTAACTTTAAATTTATATCTTATACTTATATCTTAAAATTATATCTTACTTTTAATTTCTTAAACCTCGACCATAACTCCCTTTAAAAATTACGGTCATCGTTGATGACTTCCTCCATCAATAGTAATAATCCTGTTTACTTGACTGTTTCTTTGAACCGCAATGTTCATAAGAAATCCGCGTGAGAGCGACAGTGATGCACCTGTTGATCACTTAATGGAAGGCTTCTCCATGAATCTGGAAATGACTGCCTCGGGTGGTGAAGTTTCAATTTTCAAAGACATGGAGAAAGATTACCCGGTAGAAAAACGAAAACTTCAAATATGCAATAGATAGATTTAACATAGATTGGGATTTCAGTACACCAAGCTTCGACGATGTATCCAAGAAACTCTGGGTTTTGCTGCCGTTGAAATGTTTCAGAGTTGCATATGGAGAGAAGAACTCTGAAAGTATATTAAATACACATGCCATGGATTCCCCAAAAGCATCAAGCCTACCAACAAATTAAGCTTAATCAAAGACCCTCAACCCCAAAACATTCTCACTCAGTCGTCAGAATGGGAAGTCTCCTGCAAGTTCCAAGCCCAAGATCACTCCTTCAACCTCCCACCTACGGGAACTTAATCACTGTTCTCAGCATCGATGGAGGTGGGATCAGGGGGATTATCCCAGGAACTATTCTTGCCTTTTTAGAGTCCGAGCTTCAGGTAGCTAGAAATTGGTTTTGATTCATTGAACACATTAGCTAAGCTCAATGTTTTTTCATGGCTAAAAGCCTAATATCATCATGTTCGGGTACAATGGTTGTTTGTACAGAAGCTGGATGGTGAGGAAGCGAGACTGGCTGATTACTTTGATGTCATCGTCACTGCCATGCTAACAACCCCAGATCCCAACAACCAGAATCGCCCTTGTTTTGCCGCCACAGATATCAACGATTTCTATCTGGAACACTGCCAAAAATCTTTCCCCAAGATCGGTAACTGATGGTTGTGGATAAAAATCTTTACTTGATAAATGCTATCTTCGTATGAAGAATACTGGCAGTCTGACATTATCCTTTTTGTCATATAACAGCACGCCATTTGCTCCGGCTGCAAATTTGGTCAAATCTTTAACTGGTTCGAAATATGATGGGCGTATATCTTCACAACATTGTGAGAGAAAAGTTGGGTGAAACCAGATTGCATCAAACATTGACAAATGTTGTGATTCCAACTTTTGACATCAAACAGCTCCAGCCAAAAGTCTTCTCCTCCTACGAGGTTCATAACTCAACAAAACCCTCTTATTACAAATTTCACTCGGCAGATTCTTAGATTTATAAGATTATTTACCTGGCTTGCATTTTATATCATATGGTAGGTGAAGAACAGCCCTGGCAAAAATGCTTTGCTCTCCCATATATGCATCGGAACGTCTGCTGCGCCAACTTATCTTCCTGCACATCAGTTTGAAACCAAGGATTCTGCCGGCAAAGTTCTGTTAGTAAACCACGTTTAGTTTGGTTCGTGGCCATTCCCACGTTCCACTACATGAGTGGTCACCAACTAAAGTTGGCAATTCAACCTAACCTAATTCCCACGTTCCACTACGTATTCCCGGTTTTCTAATTGTGGTGGACGTGGTTTATGTGGGTTATGGTAACTGATAATGGGTGTTAATTCTTGTTGAAAGAACACTATAAATATGCCTAAGGTCCCTAAGCATCAAAACACAAGCATCACATATTTCATCTAGTGAGTTTTTGAGTGCTTAGAAGATCTTGGCGTTTTAGTTTCCATTTTTGTAGCCGAGTTCTTTATTTTTACGGTGGTTCGAGGTGTTACTACGGTGGTCCGATGAGCTCGACGGTGGTGCAACCACATCTCATTTGACATAAGGTTTTGACAATGGCTGAAAGTATTTATTTCGATCCTTTTCCGCTGCGTTTATGATCGTTTAATGCTTACATTTGGTATGCGAGCCATGTTAAATCTCTGTCTTGTCATGTTTAATTTTTCTCAAAATTAAAATGTTATTTTGATCTTTAAATCCTAAAATTTTGAGAAAAATTATGTTGTAAAAATTTTGTTTTTATAAGATTAACTTCTAAAATTTATTAATTTATTTTACTTAAATAAATTTTAGAAATTACTATATAGTATGTGCCTAAATTAAGATATATTATAACTTAGTTATATACATAAAATTAGGTACATAAACCTTAGTACTTATTGCATAAAGCTTTAGCAATAAAATTATAGAATATGTCTAGAGACCTGTAACACCCGACCCGGATGTCACAATGGGCCTCCGGCCCAAAACCCATATTTCAAAATTTTCTTTTTAAAAGCCCAATAATAAAAATCACGTAAGTCCAAAACCAAATACATAGTCCACTTAAATTAAAACAAACCCAAAATAAATCAAGTAAAACGGAGCTCCAAAATATATTATAGACTATTTTTAAAATATTCGACCCAAATAAATAACATAGTTACAATACACATAGGGTTCAACATAGTACTAGGCCCACTACATCTAATAACTTTACTCTGACAACATGGTCGATGCTGAAAGTCCAAACCTTGATGGTGCTCCACAAATCCCGCTCCACCTAACCTACGCACGAAAACAGATTTCGAACGCTGAGCCACACAAGCTCAGTGGACACGCCAAACTCGGCCAACATCATGCATATCAAAGCAGTAAAGCATGACATATAAATCACATGCATGGTATGAAGGTCTAGCATGCTTGCCTAACACATGGCATAAATGAGTGTATACTATCGCACACAGCATATATAGTCATATAAGTCAACACAAAAGAGCGAGGCCCGCGTCCACACAGCATCAGGATCCTACACTCAGGATTGAGGCTGCCCTCAAATCCTATGCCTTGAATGTTACATCGGACATCTTCGAACGAGGCCGCCCAACGTTCGGAAAAGGGTGGAGGCCGCCCAACCAACCCTATGCTCGGAATGTTACATTGAACATCTTCGAGTGAGGCCGTCCAACACTCGGAATAAAAGTCTTCAATCATCACCCGGCATGTTACATCGGATGGTCTTCGACGTGTTGCAACACTTATGGATATCCGGATTTTCAACACAAAGGACTCAAACCACACAAACGATCCACCTAGGATCTATCACAACAAGACATATAAATTCTTATCATACTTAAGTCTTTTGGGGTTATGATTATCAATCTTAATTCGATGATTCATTCTATAGCTTTTAGATTAGAGTATTTATTTATTAAGGTCACCGAAGCCTTAAATTCTACCCAACTTAGCCAAAACACACAGGGGTATCGATACCCTTAAGTAGGGTATCGGAACACACTGTATCGATACCCACCCAAAGAGGGTATCGAAACACCGAGGTATCGATACCAGTATCGATACCCCTTGACCAAAGTCAAAGTCAACAAAAGAAGGAAGACTGTTTCGAAACACGTATCGATACCAAAAGTTTCTGGAAACCCTTGGTATCGAAGCATGGTTCGATACCGTTGACCAACTTCAAAAGTCAACAAAAGAGAAGAACCCGTTTCGAAACACGTATTGAAACCAAAAGTTTCTGGAGACCCCCCGGTATCGAAGCATGGTTCGATACCCCTGGGCAACAAGCCAAATTATACTCATGGGTATCGATACCGGTAGCCCGAGTATCGATACTCCCTGCACTAGGAACGGTTTTACACTTAGAAAAACTAGATTTTCAACCCCAGACTCAACCTAATCGATCCTAAAGTGTTCCTACTCAATATTAATGATGTTTAAAGTGTTTTAACACCAATTTCCAACTCTTAATCATATTAATACGGATTCCACCATTAACACATACCAAGCTCAAACCAAGCACACACATGCACCAAACCTATATGAATGCTTCTACCATGATATGCAAAATAATTAAAAGAGTTGAGAGTACCAACCTCAAGCAAACTCATCCACCAAAACGAGCTCCACACCTTTTCAAGCTTTTCCCCTTCCAAAGCTAGATGATGGCTCACAAGCCTCTTTCTCTACAAGGGAAAGATGAAGAGCGGATTGAACACACCTCGGAGAAGATTTTAGGAGCTTAAAACACTAAAAGAACAGAGATTTAATCTCTCCAAAAACCTATTCTCGAACTCAACTAAAACCCCATATAAACCTCTTCCTCCACCAAACTTGGCAAACCAACCCTTGTTCTATAGATCCATTTCAGCTCTATCACTTCCTCTTCATCAAGAAAACGAGATTCTAAACCTAACTCAACAAGATCTTACCTTTTTCTCTTAAACTTGAATGAAGAAGATGAGAGGAAGAAACCCCCTGCACTATGACCTCACTTCTCTGCAGAAACCACTCTAAACCCCCTTCGAAACACACTATTTTGGCATTTACCAAAATGCCCTCAGCCCACATCTCACAATTCCAACAAGCCAAGGGCCCAACAAGCCCAAAACCATACTAACCCGAGCCCAAACCCGAGGCCCAACACTACGGGTTAACCCGACACACTAAACCGAGAATTCAGATCGTTACAAGATCTATATAATTTATTTAATTAGAGAATTAGCCATAACAACTTTAATTAAATAAAAATTATAATAAGGATCTCATAAGGACTAGACATAAAATGTTGCATAATGAACGAGCAACAATATTAAATAAAGTTTAGGGTTAATATCTAACTAAGTGATTTTAATAATTTTATTTAGTTAAAGACTAGCCACAACATCTTTAGTTAAATAAAATTACTAAGGTTAAAAATCACATACAAAAAGCTTAGATATTAAATCCCTTAACATTAAGGTAAAAATTATTAGATGAATTTTTATAATTACCCACAGGAGTTATAAAAATAAATTTAATAATTTTTATATTAACGATAGAAAATATTCTATCAAAATGAATCTAATCGAATTAAAAATTTAACCCACAGACAATTTTTATGTTACTAGATTCATTATTTCTATAATTTGCATTGGTAAATTATAGCTTATGTTATGCCTCAAATTTATATTAAGCATGTATGTCAATTTGTTTTGCAATATTATTACCTGTGAATATCTCTAATAATAGAGTAGATATCCCTGAATTAACTAGTGAGAACTTTAAGTTCTGAAAGGAAGACATTCTTCTTCAATTAGGGTGTATGGATATTGACTATGCTATAAGGAAATCTGAACCACATATAAGTGACACCAGCAATCAAGCTGTTCTTACTCTATATAAAAAATGGGAGCGATCCAATCGCTTAAGCATTATGTTCATTAAGAGCAAGGTTTATGCTGATGTTTGTGGCTCAATTGAGCATTATGAGAATGTCCAAGTGCTATTAAAGGCTATAGAGAAACAGTTTCAGACTTCTCAAAAGTCTTTAGCCAACACCTTAATTATGAAGTTCACATCTCTAAGGCTCACTACGGTGAGAGGTGTGCGTGAACACATCAATAAGATGTGTGATTTGACAGCTCGACTTAAGGCACTTAAGGTTGAAATGTTTGAATCTTTCCTAGTGCACTATATATTCTTCCTCCTCAATATGGGCCATTAAAGATCTCTTATAACACACATAAAGATAAATGGTCTATTGATGATCTTTTGACCATGTGTGATCAAGAAGAGGGTAGGCTCGTACTAGAGATGGGAGAGAGTGCACTGACGGTTACTCAAGGAAAGAATTTAGTCCAAGCCAAGCAAAAGGGGAAAGCTAAAATGCAACCCCAAGTTGACATCAAGAAAGAGTCCACGTGTTTCTTCTATAAAAAGAAGGGACACATGAAGAAGGACTGTGTTAAGTATAAGGGTTGGCTTGAAAAGAAAGGTAAATCAATCTCATTTGTTTGCTTTGAGTCAAATATGGTTGATGTTAATTATAACACATGGTGGATTGACTCTGGTTCTATAATCCATGTCTCAAATTCCTTACAGGGATTAAAAAACCTGAGAGAACCAGTGGGAGTTGAGCGATACATCTATTCAGGAAACAAGATGCAATCGCATGTGGAAGCTATTGGGACCTGTGAATTAGTGTTGAGTAGTGGCTTTGTTTTAATTTTAGAAAAGATTTTATATTCCTAGTTTTTCACGAAATTTGATTTCTGTTTCAAGACTTGTGCCCTTGGGGTATTGTTTTAATTTCTCGAATATTGGTTTCAGTTTATTTTATAAATCTAAAATTGTTGGAAATGAAATTTTATGTGATGGTCTTTACTCTATTGATTTACAAAATAATGTCACTCATAATGTTATGCACATTCAAACTGGTACTAAGTGTTGTGTTATAAATGAAGATTCCTCTACTTTATGGCATCGGAGATTAGATCATATCTCCATTAAAAGGATTAAAAGATTAGTAAATGATGGGGTACTTAATACCTTGGATTTTACTGATTTTGATACTTGTGTAGACTGCATTAAGGGTAAGCAGACTAACAAGTCAAAGAAAGGTGCCAAGAGAAGTTCGACCATATTAGAAATCATCCATTCTGATATCTGTTGTCCAGATATGGATGCGCAAGGTCAGAAATACTTCATCACTTTCATAGATGATTACTCACGATACATGTATCTCTACATGCTTCATCATAAAAGTGAAGCGTTAGAAGCCTTTAAGGTTTTCAAGGCTGAAGTAGAGAAACGATGCGGTAAGCAAATAAAGATTGTGAGAACAGATAGAGGTGGTGAGTATTTGGTAGATACACAGAAGATGGACAAGCATATGGTCCATTTGCGAAGTTTCTTCAAGACACCGGTATAGTTGCCCAATACACCATGTCAGGCTCGCCTGATTAGAATGGTATTGCGGAAAGAAGAAAACAAACTTTAATGGACATGGTGCGAAGTATGCTTAGTAGCTCTAAGCTACCTAAATCTTTATGGGTTGATGCTCTCAAGACTA
Organism: Abelmoschus esculentus; assembly: GCA_035048815.1. Taxonomy (NCBI): domain Eukaryota; kingdom Viridiplantae; phylum Streptophyta; class Magnoliopsida; order Malvales; family Malvaceae; genus Abelmoschus; species Abelmoschus esculentus. Next base: position 4,736,256 of record JAUCBN010000010.1, read on the forward strand.
TTGTGTATATATTAAATCGTGTTCCAACCAAGGCTGTCTCAAAGACACCTTTTGAGTTATTCAAAGGTTGGAAACCGAGTTTGCGACATATACGCGTATGGGGATTCCCGTCTAAAGTGAGAGTTTATAATTCACAAGAAAAGAAACTAGACCCAAGGATTATTAGTGGGTATTTCATTGGATATGCCGAAAAGTCCAAAGGTTACAGATTCTATTGTCCATCTGATAGCACTAGAATTGTGGAATCAAGAAATGCAAAATTTCTTGAGAATGACTCAATCAGTGGGAGTGATCTGTCTCAGGATTCAATACCCGTAGATCAACCATCCACTTTAAGTGAGAGATTGATTATCATATATAACGACCCTCAAGATCAATCGAGTGTTGAACAACCAATCAATGAAGTTCCACAAGCTGTTGAAAATACTCCAATAGATCAAGTTGTTCAAGAAATTCCAAAAATTATTGTACAACCAATTGAACAGCATGATCCACAAGAGAATGTTGATTCAACATTAAGAAGATCTATTAGAGAAAGAAAATCAATAATTTCTAGTGACTATTTTGTATATTTACAAGAATCTGACTATAATGTTTGAGCTGAAAGTGACCCTGAGTCATTTTCAAGTGCCATGAGCTGCAATGAGTCACAATTATGGTACTTTATGCATCTATTATACACCAACTTGAACTGAAATATAGACTCTTTGTGTAAGTATTGAATATTCCGTTATTATTACTTACAAAGTCAATATTTATAGAGAATGCAGATATTATTACATATTTTGTACATGCAGGAATATCCAGGGCAAAAGCGACAGTGAAGCAATGTTGAGACCGAGGCAGAAGACAAGGCCGCGGTAGAATCCAGAGTGGCAACACCGACAATGGAGGCGCAATAAAAGATAAAAATATAGAGAACATTCTGGAAGATGCAGCGCACTGATTGAACCAGGCTAGCGCTCTAAAAGCCCAAGTCAAAGACCAAGCGGGAAAACCCTTCTAGAAGGCGACAAACTTGGAAATATCAGATCCCTTGAAGAAGACTTGTTCCTTACTCCAAGTTGAAGTCTATTTAGGAAAGGTTTGCCCTAGGTTAAGACTATATATACCCTAGTCGGCCATATTGTTTAGAGAGCCGATTTTTAGAGAGCCAATTTTTAGAGAAAACCTTTCTCCCTAAGAATTGTACCTAAATGATAATATGTTCTTAATTTCATAAGGATAGGTGAAGGTTTTAGATATTAGTGAGAGGAGATTGATTCTTGTTTCTTTGTTCTTATGCAATAATAATATCAAAGTTTGCTTATCCTATTGCCATTCTCTGTTCTTGCATTCAAGGTCGAGAGAGAAGTTTGTAAGTAATCTATTTATCTAGCATTGAGAGGTGTAGATTCACGAAAGGGATAAGTACGGTGTTGTAGACACTAACTCGACCTAGAGATAGGTTAAGAGTTTCAGCAGCTAAAAGAAGTGTTGGATTGATTGGTGGTTATCGTTGATTTACACCGATAGGTATCGTCAAGGACTGGTCATCAACAACACTCTGACTTAGAGATAAGCGGAGTCAACTATGGACACTTTGCTGAACTTTGATGCCTCTGCCCAAGAGCAAGAGATTGTCACGGTAGAGAACACTAATACTACCAAGGCTGTATCTGCAGTACCGTCACAGCAGTATTGTATAATTGCATTGGACAAGAAGATCAATTGAATCCACTAATTAACGCAGCTGGATCCTACCCACTTTCTCTATATCGTTCTCAACCTTTTATTTTATGTTTTGTTATTTAATTATTTAGTTAGTTAAACAAATCAACTTATTTGTGTTTTTACTTTCTTTTCAGGAGCAAGGGAACTAGGGGAGACATATTAAGTATACCAATCCCTGTGGAGATGATACACGATATACTTATCACTTTATTACTTAGCGACGTGTACACTTGCACTCAATTGCGCTTTTATTACACGCATCAAGTTTTTGGCGCCGTTGTCAAGGATTGACAACTAAATTTTGTTTTTCTTTATTTTCTTGCTCTTTAACTATTCTTTATCTAACTTTAATTCTAATTAATTATTTATTTTATTTTTTTTATTAACTTTGATTTATTTGGTCTAATTCTAATTAATCTTGAGATTGAACGCACAAGACACCATCTGAGACGCAATCTGTTCCAAGTCATGGATAATCCACCAAGAGGACAAATTCCACCTGTTGATCATAATGTACTGCCACCAGCAATGTCGTAGCAGCCACTGCTGCAACCATTGCCAAGGCAGCCCACTGTTAGAGACTATCTGGTGGAAGATCTAAACGGACTCAACCCTGGCGTAGTCACCCCAAAAATCGAAGCAACTCACTTTGAGCTCAAACCAGTGATGTTCAACATATTGAACACAATTGGACAGTTTAGTGGGTTTGCTACTGAAGATGCAAGGTAGCATCTTAAATCTTTCATGGAAGTGTACAACTCTTTCAAGATTCAAGAAGTCTATGAAGATATTTTACGATTAAAATTGTTCCCCTATTCACTGAGGGATAGGGCGAAAATCTGGTTAAATAGTATCCCAGCAGGATCCATAGGATCTTGGGAGGAACTCTGCCGAGAATTCATTACGAGGTTTAATCCAAAAAATCTCTATGATCGCATCCGTAATGAAATCACATCATTCCGGCAAGATGAAGATGAACCGATGTATGGAGAATTGCTAAACAAATACCCACTACATGGTTTTCCCTTGTGGACATAAGTCTCCATGTTTTATAATGCTACCAATGCCTCCACAAGAATGATGCTAGACGCTTCCGCGAATGGGACACTTTTGGATAGAGCACCCACGGAGGCCATTGAGATTCTGAACAAACTCACAAAGAACGATTTCCAATTTCCCACATCAAGGCGAGGAGGAATGAGATTTCATGCCACAGCCCATGAATTAGATACATCCAGTTCGGTGGCAGCACAATTGGCTTCTCTGACCAAGATGGTTCAGAATATGCAAGCCCAGAGAAACATACATAAGGTTAAGGTAGTTAACTCATCGGATTACATGTAAGATGAGGAGACCAACCTATATGTTGGAAGCTATAACAGAAACAACCCAATGATGTCCAACAATTACAACTCATCCTGGAAAAGGTATCCAAACTTTTCATGGAGTAACCCTAACAATGCCTTAAATCCAATTAATCAAGCCCTTGGATTCTAGCATCAAAACCAAAACCTGCCGCAACAGCATAATCAGTAGCCCATGCCATAGTAGTAGGTACAACAACAACAGTCTCTAAATGCAATGGCAGATTCTCTCATAGCTTTTATGACAAAGATTGATGCTTACATGATCGAGAATAGTCGCTTCATGAAGCGTACTGATGACTTCATGAACCGAACCGAGATGAGACTGCAGAACCAGGAGGCTGCAATAAAATCTCTAGAAACCCAAGTTGGTCAATTTGCCCAACGACAAAACACTCGACCACCAGGGGGTTTACCTAGCATTACTGAAGTTGCTAAGGTGTTAGGCCACGAGCAATGCAAGGTAATCACAACACGAAGTGGCCTACAATTAAAAGATAAAGAAGGGACCTCAACCGATAGAGTCCAACCAGAAAAGCAATATCATGAGGACTCAGAAGTTGAGCAGGACCCTGCCGAAAGCTCTACCACGGCGGCAAAACCAACAAAACCAGTAGTATCAGAACCACCTGCCGAGGCAGCTGCAGATAAGTTCACCCAAGGTATTAAACTCAATATCCAAGGAAACCTAAAGGACATAAGACCACCACCTCCTTTCCCGCAGAGGTTAAAGAAGCACAAAAAGGACCACCAATTTTAGAAATTCCTAGACATATTGAAGCAGGTCCATATCAACTTGCCACTAGTTGAGGCTATTAAACAAATGTCCAACTATGCCAAGTTTTTAAAGGACATAATATCCAAACGACGAATGTGACACCCTCGCCCCGGGTTAGGAGACGGGGGTATCGACCGGACTTACAATCTCGAACAATGTATTCAAATTTAAACAAATTATTTATTTAAGTAACGTTGTGAGTTGATCTCTATTAATACTTACTTATTTTACGGACCAAGTTCTTGTATTACTACACAAATTCGAGGTAAATTTAAATCTTTTTCGATACTTAAACAATTTTCCATTTCCAGTCTCAAATACCATTCATTATTCAATTATAGCTTCAATTGGCTTGATCTAAACTTTTATATCAATTTATATTCATTTAATCATCATTAATTATATCTTATTAATTAAGCAAATACCCTTATTAAATTTGAACCCAAGTAGTAAGGAGGTATCGATACCCCTATAATGTTGGTATCGATACAGGAGTATCGAACCAGGTATCGATACCGGCCCTTGGTGTTGACCAAGGCTGGGTAGCCTGTTTCGATACTGGTATCGGTACAAAAAGTTTCTGGAAGCTTCAGTATCGAAACAAGTATCGATATTGGTCTGCCTCATTGACACGTTGACTAAGGTCAAAGCTTGGTATCGATACAAGCTTCGGAATAAAAAGTTTCTGCCAAGGGTGGTATCGATACCCAAGCTAGTGGTAGTGATACCCCTGCTCAAAATTGGTAAATTTTAAGCTTTACAAACACTTAGACATTTCCAAAGGGCTATCTAGATGAACTCAACCCAACCCTAAGCCTTAAAGATCATTAGACATGCTAGGCATCATATAACAATTCACCAAACTTGTTCATTTTAGCCAATTCATTATGCATTTCAATATTCGAATCATCCCTTACTTAGGACAATCTTCTTTCCTTACCTTACTATGGCTACTTAAGCAATCATGTTAGTGTCCTAAGTTCACATGTCCTAGACACCAAGATAAATTAACCATATACCAAATGCATGCTTCCAAAGCCAACATGCCAACCATAGCCAAGTACTCAAACCATACAAGGCTAGCCTACCATGAACATTATGCCTTATGGCTTACAACCCAAAAGCTCAAATGACCACATAAATATATGTACACAAATCATGAGCTAGCTAGCAAAATGAATATACTAGTCTAGCATGATCACTAAGCCACCATAGGTTAGGAGTTACAAAAGATGTCAAAATACCATACTTTAGCTTGCTTTACGTCCTTGCTCCGGTTCAAGCTTGATCTATCTCCTTAACTCGTGAACCTGTTGTTTGGGAAGGAGGAAACAAAGAGTGTAAGTACTAAGAAGTACTTAGTGAGGTAGCCTAAGTCTAACCAAGTTAGACATGAATTAAAACAAATGATATACTTCAAATGAGCAATAAATCAATTACATACAGCAATTCGTACATCACACAACATGCTTAAATGTACAATGGCAAGTCATATTCAAGTACCCTATAGCAAAATCATATCCAATGCTCAAGTTCAAATCATATCGAATGCCCTATGGCAAGTACATATCAAATGCTCAATTTCAAATCACATCAAATGCCCTATGACAATTACATGTCAAATGCTCAAGTTCAAATCATATCAAATGCCCTATGGCAAGTACATGTCAAATGCTCAAGTTCAAATCATATCAAATGCCCTATGGCAAGTACATGTCAAATGCTCAAGTTCAAATCATATCAAATGTCCTATGGCAAGTACATATCAAATGCTCAAGTTCAAATCATATCGGATGCCCTATGGCAAGTACATGTCAAATGCTCAATAACAATTAAATTTCAAATGCTCTATGGTAAGTTTATAACAAATGCTCCATGTCAAATGTTTTATGGCAATTATCTTAATTTTAGTCTTTCAAATTAGTTTCAAACATTGCCTTGGTATAGTTAGACTAGGTAAGCGAGTCAACAGAAGTACCATAAGGTACTGACAAAAGTGTCACGAGGACACTAACAAAAGATACCCATGGTATCTACAAATAGTGACTAACCACCAACAAAGGTACCCATAGTACCAACAGAAGTACCAAAGTACTAAAAAATGAGCTCAGACCCTAGGCATACCGTACTACCTATGACCAACTATAACCCAAGGCTCAATCGGAGTTTCTCATTCAATTAATCTTCCATTTTACTTATTCCAGTTCCTTATTACAGATGATGTACATAATATGACATTATCAAAAGCATTAAGTCATGCTACCAAGTTCAAAAGCATATATGTCATGCTAACATATCAAGCATACATAGACATTATGTTACCAAAATCCAAAAACATAGGTCATGCTAACATATCAAAAGCATATACATATCATCATGTCACCAAAATCCAAAACATTAGGCTATGCTAACATATCAAAAGCATATACATATCATGCTATCATGGACATACCTCATGCATGACTCATATACCTGGCATCCTTAGCCGCGTGCCATTACTTACCTCGACATTTCCGAGCTATACAAATGTTCTAAGCTAGTTTATCATCTAGTACTCAAACATAGTGTCAAACAAGTCATTATCATTTGATCCTTCTTCCATATTGTCAAATATTCAATTAATTCGGTTATGTTACAAAACAAATCAAATAATCAAAGATGGTTAGGACCCTAGGCCCTAACCCTAAGGTTTGCCACACTCACCAATTCTCCGAGCTATAAAGGGTTGTAGATCGCAACCCCTTTGCCTCGCTTTCTTGTTGCTTCGATCCTCTCTTGATCTTCGTTAATTTCTTCTCTTGGATTATCTAACAATTCACATACAATATTTATGTATCAATACATTTTCAATTGTCTATTTCAAATATTCTTAAGCCTAACAAATACAAACATGTACATTTGTTCTTTACGAACAGTTTTGCTACCCTTTAGCGAAACGATCGTATCTCCTAGCTCCGATGTCCGATTTTAGTCCATTTTACCTTGTTGGAAAGCTAGAAGAATCCTATACAGGTTACAATTAACCTTACATCTTAATTCCTAATCGATCAGCTCTAGATTTCATTCGAAACAGATCTGGTCGGATTTTTGAGGCTGCTCGGGTAGCCTTATGGAATAGCTTATATCTTTCTCTACCAGACTCGGATTAAGGTCCTGTAAATTTTCACTTAAACTAGGTATACATGAGTATCATATTCTAAAATTTTAGCTCTAAATTCCTTAAATCCCGACCTAGGGAAATTCTCAAAGATAGCTACCCGGAATAGCATTTCTAGGCTATTTTCGACTAACTTCTATTCTAAGTGTCTGAACACCATCCACACTTATTTTCACAATTTTACAGCTTCTATGACTTAAGTTTAACATCACTTCACACCTTCCTTTTCCATTATTTGAATCCTTTAACCCCAATACATAGCATTTACGAAATCTAGGTTTCAAGCTTCCTAATAAATCCGATCATGCTTCAAAAGCTAAACCCAACCAATTAAAACCTCTAATCTAACATCAAGGCATCATGAAAACATTTAAAATCTAAGAACTCAAGATTCTATTGTTTAGATTATAGAAAATGAAGCTTACCAATACCCTTAAGCTTGATTTTCTAGACCAAAACCACTTTCATGCAAAGCTTTAAACTCCCTCTTCCATGACTTCTCTAAAAATTCCCTCTCTCTATTCTTTCTCTTGTTGCCGTGCAAATGGGGGAGAATGAGGCAAAATTAGCTTCTTTTTGTTTAATGGATAATAGGTGCGAAATACCCATATTACCCTTAATGACTTGCCTAAACATATTTTATTACTAAGGGTAGTTTATGGAACTCTCAATCTATCATGCAATCTGAATACTTCTCCTATAATTCAATTAAGTCCCTTCTTCCAACTCAATTAATAAGGTGGTTCGATTTAATTTACATTATTCGAACCGTTTTCACTAACTCGGTTTTCGGGGTGTTACAACAAAGGCTAGAGGAATTTGAAACGGTGACAGCCACTAAAGGTTGCATGGCCATGTTGCATAATCACATGTCGCCCAAGCTAAAAGATTTTGGTTGCTTCACAATTCCCTGTGCGATTGGGGATGGTTATAAAGGAAAGGCCCTATACGACTTGGGAGCGAGCATCAACCTTATGCCCAAATTAGTTTTTCAAAAACTCGGAATAGGACAGGTAAAACCAACAATAGTACTGCTCCAACTTGCGGATCGGTCCTATGTGCATCTTGAAGGCAAAATTGGGTGAAGGTCGACAAGTTTATATTTCCTGTCGACTTTCTTATCCTTGATTATGAAGCCGACGATAATGCACCGATCATATTGGGTCGACCTTTTCTTGCTACTGGACGCACCATCATTGATGTGGAAAATGACAAGCTCATAATGCGGATAAATGATCAACAAGTCAAGTTGAACGCCTTCCACAATCTTCCAAATTCAGACACTCCAACAGAATGTAAGGCTCTCCATACACCAAATCAGGGTACTAAAACATCCTGCCTGGGCAGCACGCTCGGTAGACTGTTCGATAAACGAATAAAACCCAAAGGAGAAGCCAAATGCACTGAAAGGACTGACCAACTCATGAAGAAAGATACGGGCCAGAAAGAGATAATAAAAGTGGGAGATGCAATCATATGCACTCCACAAGTAACATAATCTTTTCTCTTCCATTTTAGTTATTATATTAGAATTAATTTATATATTATTATTTTCAGTATTTTATGTTGTTATTTTCAGTAGTTTATGTTTTATTTTCAGTGTTTTTATTTTTAGAATAAATAAAACAACGAATGCAAAAAAAATTATGCCACAGCAAGAAGTCTGCTGCCGTAGCATTGCACTATGCCAAAACCGCAAAACTCCTAACGGACAGAAATAGTGTAACGGCTCTCTACCGAGAAATCCGCTGCGGCAATAACTGTGCAACAAGGCAGTAAATGCCTAACAACTATTTTTTTTAACAGTCATATTTTTTGCAAGCCTATATAAGCAGACTCATTGCTGTGCAATATTTACTCTTGCATTCTTACTACTTTTGCTTTCATGAACAATCTTGATCTTACTATCTTTCAAATCCCTGAAAATTTTTAGAACTCTCTGCATCCTTACCCGTATTCTTACAGCTTATTTTCAAGAACATCTCATCAACATTCGAATCCTCCATGGCCGCACACAAACGATTTACCAATATCATCACAGCAGAACGTTCCAAAGGTTTTTCGTTGCACAGAAGTTATGGGAGGAACAAGGATTCCAGCACATCATTGAAGAAAACTATGACATCGACCCATTCTTGTTCGATAAGATCGAAGACCAAGATTGGGAAAAATTTTGCCTCCAACCTCCTATAAAAAATGCCACAATTGTAAGAGAATTCTATGCGCATTGTCCGAATAGGGTCACGTTCGTTTACTGCCGGGGCAAGCCAGTAAAGCTTGATGCTGAGGCAATCAACAATTACTACGACCTTATCCCTACACGCGATGAACATGGTGAATTTGCAGCCAATACTGAGGATTACACGGCAATCAAGGACGAACTTTGCTACGACAACACTCTATGGGAAATCGGTGCCCATAGGGGTTGTGTAACAAGGCTCAGCCTTAAACTCGAAACCAAGCTTTGATGCACATTTATCAAACGATGCCTCATGCCCACCTCCCACAATAGCACAGTTAATAGAAGAAGATTGTCGCTCATTCATTCAATCATCAACAAAAGGACCATCAATGTTGGAAAGATCATTCTTCAAGAAATATATGATTGCGGTAAGAAAGAACGAGGTTCATTATATTACCCTAGTTTAATCTCTGCCCTATGCATTGTTGCAGGTGTCCCTATAGAAGAAACCGATGAATACACAGCACAAAGGCAAGGCTGGACAAGAAAATTCTGCCACAGAGTGATGCAGATCACCCAAGCAGACCCGGTGCAGGAAACACCTCAATAATTTACTGCCGACTTTACTGTAGGAGGGTAGTATATGGCAGAAGCACCTGAAAATGCCCAAGCCCTTGCCGCAGTAGATCCATATCAGGTGATTTTGCAGAGGATGTCAGACACGGACCTGCGCCAACAACGCTACATGCAATACCATCGCGACTTCAACACATCACTAGCCAACATGATGATGCAGAGCTTCCCACATTAAGGGGCGCAATTTCCAGAGTTCCCAGTCAACATGTTCGTCACTGTCGCCCCTTATACTGAGACAACACCCGCCCCAGGGCCGCAACCATCTTACCTGCCACGGTCGCACCAACAGTTTCATGCTGTCGGACCTTCTGGGCCAGCAAGGTCTACTGGAGTATCATCTACCAGCCAAAGGTCATCAAAGAGGTAAGTTGTCTTTAACTCTCCCCAAAGGGAACCAATCCCTATGCCCAGTCTCAATAGAGATACATTGTCTCGCGAGATTGATGAATACCATAGTTCGTCCCATGAATCAGCAATACCCACTGCCACGGTAGGGGGCAGAACGGAAATCATAGACACGGACAATATGGACAAGGTGGAAGAAGGGAATGAGGTTACGGTACCGACGCACCGCACACCGCCCAATAGATTTTAGCCGTATCGGCAGGCCAAACAACAACAATCAGCAGCACAAGGATCCAAACGAAAGGCATCAGCAACAAGGCTTAAGAGAATGCTCCGTACAAGCAGCTCCTCGAGTCATTATAAATATTTCCTTTACTGCTTTTGTCTATTTCCATATTTAATTGTTGTTTGCCTTATATTTTGAGCATTGAGAATGCTCGGTTTGAGTTTGGGGGATATTATAGGTGCAGAAGTACTGCCGAGGCTACGCACTGCCGCGATATTACCATGAAAAGGGAGAAAAAAAATTTTGAATTTTTTTTTTATAATATTCTCTTTTCTTGAATTTCTACTTGTAATCTTGCACTACCCTACATCAGCTTTGTTTTAGTTTACTCTTTTAAGGCTATAGAAATCATTCTCCTTACCATGGCCAAATTTTGTTTTGAAGGGATAAACATAGGATACTCATGAAATAAAACTTAGAAGCTTGCTTTAGGGTTAGAAAGAAAATAAACACTTTTTGGACTTGTTTGATTTAAGAATTCTTTTAATTAACTTAGGCGATAAAGACTTAGAACCTTTTGAAAAAATAACTAGAGGTGCCTATCACTGGCTCTAGTTTTGCTCTCCTTCGTGCTAGAGGTGTCCAAAACTGGCTCTAGTATGCTAAATAGGTGGTTAATAAAAAAATAAACAAAAGAAAAAAATAGAAAACGCATATCTTGAGGTGCCCGAAATTGGCTCAAGACTTGTTGTTTTAAGGAGACAGCTTTAGTCCAAGATTCTATTTGTCTTGAACTTAGAGTTTATCTAAGAAAGCCTCGAATCATCCTTGTCCATAAAATGCACACACGCACCTAGCCTTATAGCTTGTTTCTTAGTAAAAGTCCTTGGGTAAACTAATGGCTAAAACGGAGAGATAGACATGACCATGGTGGGGAGAATAGATGGAAGAGTAAGACCAAAGGGGAGTAAGGTTCGGCAATTTGATGTTTTACATTGCTTGAGGACAAGCAATAGTTCGAGCTTGGGGGTATTTGATGAGAGCCTGAAATACAGTTATTTACTACCTTCTCATGGTATTTTATGCATCTATTATACACCAACTTGAACTAAAATATGAACTCTTTGCGCAAGTATTGGATATTCCGTTATCATTACTTACAAAGTCAATATTTATAGAGAATGCAGATATTATTACATATTCTGTACATGCAGGAATATCCAAGGCAGAAGCGGTAGTGAAGCAATGTTGAGGCCGAGGCAGAAGACAAGGCCGCGGCAGAATCCAGAGTGGTAGCACCGGTAATGGAGGCACAATAAAAGATAAAAATATAGAGAACATTCTGGGAGATGCAACACACTGATTGGACCAGGCTAGCGCGCTAAAAGCCCAAGTCAAAGACCAAGCAGGAAAACCCTTCTAGAAGGTGGCAAACTTGGAAATATCAGATCCCTTGAAGAAGACTTGTTCCTTACTTCAAGTTGAAGTCTATTTAGGAAAGGTTTTTCCTAGGTTAAGACTATATATACCCTAGCCAGCCACATTGTTTAGAGAGACGATTTTTAGAGAAAACCTTTCTTCCTAAGAATTGTCCCTAAATGATAATATGTTCTAAATTTCTTAGGGATAAGTGAAGGTTATAGATATTAGTGAGAGGAGATTGATTCTTGTTTCTTTGTTCTTATGCAATAATAATATCAAAGTTTGCTTATCATATTGTCATTTTTTGTTCTTGCATTCAAGCTCGAGAGAGAAGTTTGTAAGTAATCTATTTATCTAGCATCGAGAGGTGTAAATTCTTAAAAGGGATAAGTACGGTGTTGTAGACACTAACTCGGCCTAAAGATAGGTTAAGAGTTTCAACAACTAAAAAAAGTGTTGGATTGGTTGGTGGTTATCGTTGATTTACGCCGAGAGGTATCGTCAAGGACTGGTCATCAACAGAACTCTGACTTAGAGATAAACGGAGTCAGCTACGGACACTTTGTTGAACTTTGATGCCTCTGCCCAAGAGCAAGAGATTGCCGCAATAGAGAACACCAATACTGCCGAGGTTGTATCTGCAGTACCGTCGAAGCAGTATTGTGTAATTGCATTGGACAAGAAGAAGATCAATTGAATCCACTAATTGACGCAGTTGGATCCTACCCACTTTCTCTATATCGTTCTCAACCTTTTATTTTATGTTTTGTTATTTAATTATTTAGTTAGTTAAACAAATTAACTTATTTGTGTTTTTACTTTCTTTTCAGGAGCAAGGGAACTAGGGGAGACATATTAAGTATACCAATCTATCTGGAGACGATACACGATATACTTATCACTTTATTACTTGGCGACGTGTATACTTGCACTCAATTGCGCTTTTATTACACGCATCAGTCTACCTCACATGGAATATGGTTAAAGAGTTTCATTTTGGGGCTTAGATTTGTGGATTCAATCTCTAGGCCATTAAGGATATATCGTGATAATTTAGCTACTGTCTTTATGGCTAAGAACAACAAAAGTGGAAGTCGAAGTAAACACATCGACATTAAGTATCTAGCCATAAGGGAACGTGTTAAGGAAAAGAAAGTGGTCATTGAGCATATTAACATTGAGCAGATGTTAGTTGGTCCTTTGACGAAGGGCATGCCACCATATAAATATAAGGATCATGTTGTCACTATGAGACTTGTTCCTACTTTGTAATTTTTTCATTGTATAAACAATTTGGTTGAAACTCTAATAAAATTTGATATTTCTCATTTATGTTGTGTACACATTAAGTTTATTGTTTCGAGAAATATCACTAAAATTTAGACCTAGAATAAACATTGAGTTTATTCATTAAGTATATGGGCTAAAGCGTTAAAACTTGATGTATTGTGATACATGAAAGATACAACTCATTTATAAGAGGAAATGTCGCCATGATTCATACATTATGTTTTGACATTAAATACTCATAATTGACAAGAACCAAGTGGAAGAATGTTAGTAAACCACGTTTATGTTTGGTTCGTGGTCATTCCCACGTTCCACTACATGAGTGGTCACCAACTAAAGTTGGCAATTCAACCTAGCCTAATTCCCACGTTCCACTACGTATTCCTGATTTTCTAATTGTGGTGGACATGGTTTATGTGGGTTATGGTAACTGGTAATGGGTGTTGGTTCTTGATGGAAGAACACTATAAATATCAACCTAGCCTAAGGTCCCTAAGCATCAAAATACAAGCATCACATATTCCATCTAGTGAGTTTTTGAGTGCTTAGAAGATCTTGGCGTTTTAGTTTCCATTTTTGTAGCCGAGTTCTTTAATTTTATGGTGGTTCCAGGTGTTACCATGGTGGTCCGACGAGCTCGACGGTGGTGCAACCACATCTCATTTGACATAAGGTTTTGACAATGGCTGAAGGTATTTATTTTGATCCTTTTCCGCTGCGTTTATGCTCGTTTAATGCTTACAAGTTCAAGAATTCCATCTTATTGACGGTGAAGTTGCTGCTAATACTCCAGTATGTATAGATATAGATATAGATATAGATATACATATAGATATAGATATGTTTTTATAATTGTGTGCTACTAATTGATCAGATGTTATTAAATTGATCCATTAATACTCGCAGACCTTAATAGCCATCAATGTGGTGACCAAAGAAAAAACTCGTGGGAATTCTGATTTCTTCCCTATAAATCTTGACGACTATACCCGTTTCCTAGTTTTATCCTTGGGCACCGGTTCCCAGAAAAGTGAAGAGAAGTACCTTGCTCAAATGGCAGCAAAATGGGGTCTCTTGGAATCGCTCACCTATGAACACTCCACTCCGCTTATAGATGTTTTCATGCAAGCCAGCAGTGACATGGTCGACTTTCACAATGCTACTATTTTCAAAGCACTTAAATCTGAAAAAAGCTATCTCCGTATCCAGATATACATTTCTAGAGGGACAGAATTATTTTTTTGGAATGTCGAAAAGAGATTTAGATTTAACCAAACGCATCAAATGAATGCAGGATGATACGCTAAGTGGAACAGTGACATCTGTGGATATTGCTACAAAAGAAAACTTGGAGGATCTTGTAAAGGTTGGAGAAAATCTGTTGAAAAAAAAATAGTTTCCAGGGTGAACTTGGAGACGGGTAAACTTGAACCTATTAATGAGGGTACAAATGAGGAAACGCTGGTCAGGTATACAGGATTAGCTATCCTAACTTCTGATGTTCTATCTATTAATGTAGTATGCATACTTCATCTAGTAATTCGTATATATGGTGCTAAATTGATGGGGGTGGGGGTGGGGGTCAAAAAAAATCCAGATTAGTTGAAGTGTTATCTAAGGAGAAGAGGCATCGTGACATGAGATCACCACTTGAAAAGCAGCTTGCAGCAAAGAGGAAATGGTTTATGTTCTTAATGTATGTTAGGATTTTTTTAAAATTTAGGTGTTTAATACGGGTGGAAATTGTACGACTCTTTCTCATGCCTCTATTGATGTCTCCATTTTAAATCAGAGGATTTAGGAATTAGAGATATGATATATTTTTTAGGGGTAGGGTTTAGGATATAAAAATAGAAGTTAGGGTTAAAATTCAACTTTTTAGAAATTTTTAATAAGAGACATAAAAAGATAAAGAGCAGAGTATTTTCACTTGTTAAATACCCTTATTAGTGGTGAACTATTTAGTTTTTTATTTATTTTCAAACTTATTTTGTTTTCTTGTTTGAAAAATATGGCATATCAGGTGGTAGATTATAAAAAATCAATTTTTAATTTATTATTTAATTTATGATATAGAATTTCATGCGAATTAATATTTCAGAAATTTTTTATAGGATAAATAAGATTATTGGTAAGATTTAAATCTTAATTATCATAATGTTAATGGATATTCAATTTAATGAACCAAATTAATACAAACAAAAGAACCAGCAACACGAAGACACCCAACAAAAAACATCAACAGCCCCCAAACAAATTGGATACAGACATATGTCAACATTCAATCTGGAGAGACAAACATCAACCACCAGAACACGAGAACACCCTGAGTTAACTTTCAAAACCTAGCTCTCGAACCTACAGTTCCCATCGTGGAGACAGCTTGATAAGTGTTTGGGTAACTTCTAGAAATATCCAGAATGTGAGAATAATGGCATGCACATTAAATGCCATGCATAGCCATACATACGTGTAGCTCAATACCAGATTTGGTTTAATACCAGAATAGTAGTTATGGAGTTTGTTAAGCTATTAGAGTGTGATAGCTTTATATATAAAGGCGTGGTGTATCTTTGTAATTCAACGAAGTTTGTTTACATTCTTTACTCAACGAAAGTTATAGTTTCTCGATATGGTATCAATCACCGACATCCTAGGGTTTTTTCTCTTTGAAGTGTTCTTTAGCTGCAACTAGAGGGTCATGTTGAGTGTTATGGATCCTCCTGATGGTTCAGAAGATGTCAGGTCTGGTCAACAGTTTACCAATAAGAAGATAAATATGGTGCTCGATGAAATAAACTTCTTACTATGGAAGCAACAAGTTCTTCTCACTATTCACAGCCATAAATTGAAGTCTCTTCTTTATGGAGAAATGGAGATTTCACCTAAGACAATAGCAACTCCTGATGACAGACGAGTCAAGAATCCTCATTATGAAGATTACGTTGCCCAAGATAGTGCCCTTGCCTCTTGATTATTATCGACCATTAATACTCATCTTCTTCCCCAATTTGTAGGGCTGAGACTACATCTCAGGTATGGGATACTGTCATCCAAATCTTTTTCAATAAATTAACTACATCTGTTATGAGTTTACATTATAAGTTGCGTTCAATCAAGAAGGGTGATAATGAGAGTATGATGTTGTATTTGTCTCGGATCAAGGAGGTATGTGATGCTCTTGCTTTTTGTGGGTGTAAAATTTCTCGAGTCGAGCACATTGCTAGTATTTTAAATAGATTGACTCGAGAGTTTCAGTCGTTTATAGCTGTCATTATAGCTAAGAAAGATATGTTGTCAGTAGAAAGGGTTTATAATATCTTACTTGATGTTGAAACACAGTTGGCTGAATTCAATGATAGATCTGATTTTGTTCCCTTGAGTGCGAATATGGCCAATGTTACTCATAATCAACAGGTGCTTCCTTCTTCTCTAAATCTAGTATATGGAGGTACTTCGAACCAGTTTTATGGAGCCCCTCGCCCTCCTTATAATTCAGCTGGAAGGCAAGGTGGTCAAGATCGAAGGAGGTCAAGGTTCCAGTGTAAATTGTGTGGAAAGAATGGTCATACTGTAAATCATTGTTGGTATAGGTTCGATCAAGGATTTTCTAGTGTTGATACATGTCAACCCAATGGTGTGGGACAAGCATAATTCACAGTCTATGTGGATGAAGATGAAGGCAATGGTTTGGTCACTTCATATCAGCAGTCTCAGTCACTTGCGCAGTCACATTTGGTAACGTCTACTCAAACTAGAACTGATCAATGGATTGTTGATTCTGGGGCATCTCACCATGTTACACCAGACTCGACAAATATAATTCATGGTGCATCATATAAAGGCCCAGGTATGTTAGTGGTTGGCAATGAAGTAGGTTTACATATTCATAAGTCTGGTTATTCCAATGTTCTAGCATCCTCTCGGTCTCTTATGTTGGACAAGTTATTGCATGTACCTTATATAAATCGTAACCTTTTTTCAGTGTCTAAGTTTGTCAGGGACAACCGAGTGTACTTTGAATTTCATGCTAGGCACTGCCTGATTTGTGATGAGGAAACAAATCAGGTTCTTCTGGAAGACACTGAGCATGAAGGGTTGTATCGGTTTTCAATTTCAGTAGATAGGGGTGCATCTTGTACAACTGATCAACTACAAGTTTTTGTAAGCTCCTATAAACTAATGCACAGAAGACATAGGCATCCTGCTAATGAAATTTTAGCACGAATTTGTAAAGACGTTAATGTACCAATTGATAAAGATGCTAATAAAATGAGATTGTGTGTTGCTTGTAGATTGGACAAGAGTCATAAGCTTCATTTTAGTGATTCTAGTACCTCATATGAAACTCCATTTCAGCTTGTGTTCATTAATCTATGGAGTCCTACCCAAGTATCTTCCAAAGGATTTAGGTGCTATGTATGTTTTGTGGATGCTTGTACCAAATATTCCTGGGTGTATTTGTTAAAAGATAAAGGGCAAGCAGACCTAGCTTTTCAACAGTTCCAAGCCATGGTTAAGACTCAGTATAATGATACAATAAAAGAGTTACAATCTGATTGGGATGGTGAGTATCGTACTCTAACATATTTATTGTTAAAGGATATAATTCGTCATAGAATTACTTGTTCACACACATCTCAGCAAAATGGAGTTGTAGAACGAAAGCATAGGCACCTCATCGAGTTAGTTTTAGTGTTGCTTGCTCAGACTTCACTGCCTATTCGTTTTGGTCATATACAGTTTCAATGGCAGCATTCTTGATTAACAAGTTGCCTACAAAGGTGCTCCAAGGTAAGTTTCCTTTTGAGGCATTACATGGAAAAAAGCTTGATTACAAGTTGGTGCAAGTTTTTGGGTGCAGGTGTTTCCCTCATCTTAAGGATTTTCAGAGGCATAAGCTCGAGTTCAGGTCTCAGACCTGCACATTTTGGGGAGTCACTCCTCACCATAGAGAATATTTGTGTATGGCTAACAATGGGAGAATCTTTGTTTCTAGGCATGCTATTTTTGATGAAATGGTCTTTCCTTTTGCGGATAAGTCCTGTACTATTTCTTGTGATCAACCCAGGCATGACTCTCAATCATTTCCATCAATACTTAGAAGAATTTCTAGGATGGTCTCAAATGTTCGTGGAGAAAGAGTTGCTTCTCCTACTCAGGAAATGCATGTTCAAGATTTAGTGTCTGCACTAGAGGTAGCTAAAGGACCAAGTGATGAAACTATTGATCAACATTAACCTTTTGATATGCAACAAGATGCTTCTCCAGCTTTAGAGGAACAAGGCGATATGTCGACTGTCAGGCTAAAAGTTGGTGATCAACAACTTCAACTAATAGGTTCGCAAGTAAGTGGAGGTAGAATGTCCAAGGATAGCATTGGATCCTCAAATTTGCCAAACAATTCTAGAGGTGGTACATTAGCAGTTGAAGGTTCAAGGGTTTCAGATAGTGAGGAGACTACCTTGTCTCATAGAGAAGAGGACAGTAGAGTCACAGCTGAGCTGCAGCTTTCATCTCCATCTCTTACAAACAGACATACAATGATTACTAGAAGTAAGAATGGTATTTTTAAGCCTAAAAGTTATCTAGTGTGCACAAGTGATGAAGTGGGTGATACAAGTGAGCCAATTGACATTTAACAAGCCCTTCGATCAGAACCAGGCCAAACATAACCTTCAGTGTCCACAAGGTGGCTCAGTTTATGCATGATCCAGGTGAAGAACATTGGATAGTTGTTAAAAGGATCCTGAGGTATCTAGCAGAAACTCTCAATTATGGGTTTCTTTTCTTCAAAACTGAAACACCTGCAACTGAAGTTACAGCTTTTGCTGATGCAGATTGGGAAAATAATACTGATGATAGGAGATATGTTACTGAAAATTGTGTTTTGTTGGGAGGCAATTTGGTATCATGGACATCCAAGAAGCAGAAGTCAGTTTCACGTTCAATTTCTGAAGCTGAATACAAAAGTATAGATGATGCAGCAGCTGAGGTAACTTGGATAAGTGCCTTGTTAACGGACTTAGGAGTGCAACAAGAGAAGTGTGCAAGGATTTGATCTGATAATACCAGTGCTATAGCTATGAGTGTTAACCCAGTGTTTCATGCTAAGTCGAAACACATTGAACTTGATCTTTATTTCGCTAGGGAGAAGGTTACTGCAAAGCAAATACAAGTGAATTATGTCCCTGCTCAGAATCAGCTGGCTGATGGATTCACTAAACCTCTTTCTTGTGTATATTTTTAAGAGTTCTGTCAAAAGATTGGAGTTACTTCTCTCGAACAAGGCAAGGAAAAGCAGGAAGAATGTTAGAGTAACTTTGGAAAATATCCAGAATGTGAGAATAATGGCATGCACATTAAATACTATGCATAACTATACATACGTGTAGTTCAGGCTAAGAGTGTGATAGCTTTGTATATAAAGGTGTGGTGTATCTTTGTAATTCAATGAAGCTTGTTTACACTCTTTACTCAATGAAAGTTATAGTTTCTTGATAATAAGCAACCACGACACTGCCTGACTGCCACCACACCACCGAAAACATCACATTCCTTAAACTCCAATTTTCAATGAGAAAAAGGGAAGAGTCTAAATTAAGACCATTTTGATTATGTCCTCCAGGCTCCAGCCTTCCCTTGTGGTGTCCTAGAACGACGACGATGCCTCTCTTGGGACAGTAGAACGGCAAACCTATAAGATCAAAAATGTTTATCCGAAATCAATGATTCATACAAATTCCGACATTAGAAATGTTAAGTTTTATTAGTTTCTACAAATTCTACCTTGTAAGAGCTTCTTCATTAGTTTCTTGAGTGAAAGGCTCAAACATGCCTGTTTCCAAGTTAACTCTAGAAACACGTTTTTTCAACAGCCCTTCGCCAACTTTCACAAGTTCATCTAAATTCTTCTTCGTTGCTACATCGACGGAAGATACATCCGCACTCAACTCGTCATCCTGTTAAAAGTTAAAACATGTTAAAAACCACAAAAATAATCTTAATTATTACTAGTACTTGTGTCCCATGGAAAGCTTAAGTATGATGACTGCAAATGCATGTACCTGTACACGGAGGTATTTATCAGAGTGAAGGGCTTCAAAAACTACAGAAAGATGGAGGTCGACCATGTCTCCACTTGCTTGAGTGAATACATCGACTAGAGGGATCGAACCCTCGCTGGTTAGCCAACCTAATAAACCCCACTTAGCTGCCTTTGTTGCTTTGTATTTCTCTTCAGCTTTTGGAGAGCCAGTCCCCAAGGAGATAACCAGAAATCTTCCATAATCTACGGGTTTAATTGGAAAGAAATCTGCGTTTCCGTTAATGATCTCCTTGGTCACTTCGCCCATAGCTAGTAAAGTCTGGAAGATCCAAAACATTCATATATTTAACCATAATATTTTCCATATAGCTATAAATGAAATGATCAAAATGATTCAGAATCTCAGATACATTATATCTCTTTGAGAAGTGCATATTTACCGGATTATTTGCAGCTACACCACCGTCAATAAGGTTATATTCTTTCACGTTTCCTTTGTTGTCTTCGTTTTTGAAGTAGTGTGCCGGGAGATAGGTTGGTGCAGCTGAGGTTCCAATGCAGATGTCTGAGAGTAAAGCATCTAAAAGAGGTTTTTTCTTCACCTGATAGCTTGAGAAGATGATTGATGTCAAATGTGGGGATAACAACATTAGTTAATGTTTGGTGCAATCTTATGTCTCCTAGCTTTTCTGTAACAAGGCTATTCAGAAACTTCCCATCATATTTTGGTCCTGATAGAGCTTTGATAGCAGTTGCTGTCTGAGGAAATAACTGATATCTGGTAGTAAAAACAAATTATCAACGATAATTTCATAAAGTATTGACCATAATTGGATATTAGAAATAAATAAACATGTACCCTGGTTGAGGGAAGATCTTAGGGCAGTTCGTTAGGTAGAAATCTTTGATATCTTTGGCAGCAAACATAGGTCGATTGTTTTGATTTGGACTAGCAAGCATGGCAGTCACTAGGCCGCCTGTGCTAGTCCCTGCAATCACATCAAAATAGTCTGCAATTCTTGCATCCTCACCATCCAGCTTCTGTGGAATAGCCAAAACATTTAATATCAGTCAACACTTTTAAAGGATCATAAGCATGAATTGACCCAATGTATGCATGTACCTGAAGCTCAGATTCTAGGAAAGCAAGTATGGTTCCGGGGATGATCCCTCTTATTCCACCGCCGTCGATGCTGAGGACGGTGATCAAGTCTCCATACGTTGGAGGTTGTAAATGTTCCTTTGCACCTTCCATATACGTTAAAGGGTATGGAAATGGCTGAGAGAGGAAGAAGTATTTAAGAGACTTGAACTTGAAAAGGAGTTTAAACTTTGGAGGATTGAGTTGTATGATTTATCTCTTGATTGATTATTTATACACACATTCCTCTCTTCATTAGTACTTATGCGATCTTGTGAGGCATTCATTTTTCAGGCTGCTGATTTACGGTTGCTGTCGCCTTCTGCTTTGCCGCTCAATAATTTTTTAAGTGAATCATTACCTCTTACGTATAATTAATGGGCTATGAATTACGTGATGAACAGATTCATTTAATAATTATTAAGTATTTATTTAAAGATAAACAATACTAATTACTTGAACTATGAATTAAGTGATGAACAGATTCATCTAATAATCTCTTGCTTGGAATGCGCCTTCGCTGTAGCATTACTTTCCAATAGAAATCAATTTTCTTCTAGCTTATCTGTTCAAAAGCAACTGATGTGGAAGATTTATAATAATATAATCAAATAATTTTACTTTAACAGACCATGCATTGGTTGATTCATTTATCCATGTGTGTTTTGTTTTTATATAACAAAAAAGCAAGAGCAGCCTTTTGACCCTGGAAATCAGGTAGTGTACTGTTACATGTTTTCAAGTTCTATACGACATGTTCCATTAAAGCGGGGACCATATCCTAAACTTGCCGCCCATATGTTACAAACGAGTTCGGCCGTGACTGCCTTGGCAGCCTGTTTTACTTGCATGTTTAATGTTTTCGATTTCAAGGGTTACCTGACGGATGGCTTTGGATTTTGATTCGGTTGGGGGTGAATTTTTAAAATCTTTCATCATTCTAATTTTGAGACTAAATAATTTCAGATTTAAATTAATTGTTGAGAGCCTAAATTATTCAAGTCGGATATTTTAGATATGAATGAATTTTAATTTATGAATAAATTAAATTTATATTTTTAATTAATCAAAGGTAAATTATATAAAATACCGCTGAATTTTAACTTTTGTATCAAAATTATCAATAAATTATAAAATGATATTATTATACTATTGAACTTTATTGTTAGCTTCGATCTAAATACTCCATTAAATTATAATAGCATGTTAGATATAAAATAATATCATTTTGTATAATTATTTTAATGCCTAAAAGAAGTCAATGTTATGTAAAAAAAATTAAAAAAACAATGTACTTGATGAGGCTTGATCTAAAAACCTTTAGAATAAAAATTTTGGCTCCATTAATCTAACCTAAACATTTTACTTTAATCTAACACAAATAGTATATTATTAAAACTTCAATTAATTTTATTTCATAAATTATGAACCTTAAACCTAATTCCATAAATTAAAATATTATTTATAATTTATATTATAAATTTTAATGTATATTATAAAAGATATTTTAATTTTAGGGTTTGAATTTAAGGTTTATGATTAATTATATATACTCAAGGTTTGAGGTTTAAAATTGAGTAACAATGGACCCTAATCGATTGGAATTAAAGTATTTATTTGAAGTAAAATAATTAATGGTGAAAAGATACATGTATATAACTGTAGGCAATAGTAAAATTAAGTTTAAATCTCAAGTTAAAACAACTTTCCCCTCACTAAAATATGATTCTTTTGAATAAGTATATAATCAACAGGAATGAATCGAAAAAACTAGAGAGTGATCGCCTTTAAAATAAACATATGTAATTTAAATATTTTATATATTTTCTACTGAAAAATTACTTCTTAAAATTTTACAAATATATTCTCTAAAATTTTATAAGTTCACCCCTAACCGAAAGTATTGCCCTCGTCCTATCAAGAGACCCAATTCTAAGCATCATACGGCTGTTAAAACTACTGTTAGCTAGGCACTACCATCATTAAACATTTGAATGGCGTTAGTCCATACTAAACAACTACGACAGTTGATGTGCATCTTTCTTCATTGCTTGCCTAAACCTAAGAGTTACCAGTATGTTAACAACGACTAACTGACCCATTACTCGACACAAAATCAGATGTCTCATTTGGTCTAATAACAAAATGGTCAACAACCCGGACAGTATTCACAGGATCCTGATGACCTGCTGCTGCACTCCACTTGCTAGGGTATTTTCTTAGGTGGCTCAATTGTTGTGGCTGTTTGGGCTCACCATCCCAACCAGAATCTAACTTCCATTCCCTGGGAACCTGCAAGTCAAAGGGATTAATGTTTGTCTACAAGAAAGTTCAAACGATGAAGAAAAAGCTTAAGAAATAGATATCAGCAAGTGTATAATTATCGGTTTCTTACCTTATCGACCGCAAGAGTGAAAACTTCAAGATCACCAGCACCATTGATGTGGAACCGTGTGAATGACTTGTAATTAGCAATTCTAAGAGAAGAGAAGGCCTCGTCGAAGTGCAGATGAAACCAGTTAATGCAGATATATAGGTAGCTTCCGAACACCAGAGAAACCACAGGGGTTGAGAAAACCCAGAAGTAGAGGAAAACTGAAGCATAGTATATGATAGCACCTCCTCGGGAAAGCGACTG
Source organism: Abelmoschus esculentus (assembly GCA_035048815.1). NCBI lineage: Eukaryota > Viridiplantae > Streptophyta > Magnoliopsida > Malvales > Malvaceae > Abelmoschus > Abelmoschus esculentus. The sequence goes on from JAUCBN010000010.1 coordinate 4,760,196, forward strand.
GATTCCATTCTTGCAAATATTGCTCCGGGTGACAGCCATAACCTGGTAATATTTTCTCCAATCAATATTATAGGTAACCACTAACAAGGTACACATATCTTGGAAACAGGGAAAGATTTTTACCTCTGGAACATCAAATGCAGACATGAGGTACTTAATACATGCTGGATAGAGGCCGAAAGTCCATTGCTCCATACGAGCTCAAAGACCACTAGGATCTGGAAAATGCTCACTTTCCACAGATCGGTACCACTGATACAAAGAGTGATAACCTGAACACACAAAAAAATCGTCATTTACTTCCACTTAAAATCCATATTAAGGCAGGCATCACCTAAGTTACTTTTATGTGCACTATTTTTGCTGAGCTATTGAATTGTTCCTACTGAGTTTCATAAAATTGAAAATTTTGAATCTAATTCAAAAATATTAACAAAGATAAGAAAATGACAGTTCTAAATATCCTCTTTTCATGAAATTTATAATAGATTTAAATTGGTTGTCGCGGATTATAATATAAAACTTTAGACTTGAAATGATCGCAGCAATATATTAGTGATCCATTGCAGAAAAGATAATTAGAATGTAACTTACCTGAAGTTGCTAATAGTTTATGCCGGATACACGTCTCCAGACCTAGTTCCAAGAGCAGCATAAGAATAAGGGCCGCAGCTAGATGTGCAGATACATGAACTATTCCAATTATTGCACGTCTCTTCCGTGATAGTTTGGAAGGAACAAATGCAATTGCCATGATCAGCAATAGCACCACACCAGTTAATGATACAAAAGAATGTTCCAGCACGTATACAAAATCATTCCATACTGTGCCAAAGAAACTCCCCAGATGACCCGAAAACGAATCACTTTGCAATATGTGATCAAGCTTACACTAAAAGAAGAGGGAAACAATCAGTTTCAGTAACAGAGTTAGCATGTCTGACAAGGTGTAACAATATCATAAAACATGTAAGCTTTCCAACGGAATGTTTCTTTAATAGAGAGAAGGGGGTTCCTCGTAATTAGGCCCTTGAAGGTCCAAGGGCAGTTGATATCAGAATAACCATGTTGTACTTAACTGATTTCAAAGAAATTAAAAAGAATTTTACCTGTGGAAACATAGAGAAAACCAATATGAAGTATATAACGCCACCAATGAAATCAAACTGCCAATTCTTCTTCCGAAACTTCAAGATATTTCCCAATGCAATCTGCATCAAATAAAACAACCAGAATAAGCATGAGGAAACAAAATAAATGAAATCTAAGGTGCACTAAGAAAAGGAAGAGTACCCTGCTTGAATCATGAAAAGAAGGATAAGAAGCTTTACACTCGTATGTTTTCCCATAGAATTTATTAAAATTACTAAACACATGAGTGGGGTGTAAAAATGCCCCTCCACACCCATTCACGAGAAGATGTTGTACATGAACTTGACCTTCTGACGGAACACATGAATGACGCATATAATGATGCATGTCTCCAGCAATACGAAGTTTACACCTTCCTTTTAGGTAATCACATATGAGGTGAGATACATTCTGTCCGGAGATATCATTCCAATACCAATCAAGAAGCCACTGTGGTTCATGAGTCATAACAATCACAGAATCATTTTCTCCAATCTGAAAAGGAAATGGAGATGGAATTAATTTCAGCCAGCATAAAGTTTTGGACCAAAACTATTAAGAGATAAGCAGACAAAGGTAAACCTTGGAACAGCCAATTGATAATTTGTATCACACTGAAAACATCAACATATGCAGACTTCTTAAGGTATGCACTAGTACAGACAAACCAACTTTTATGCTCCATTCAATATGATATTAATTACTATGCATGTACATCAAGGGCAGAATGCTTTAGGTGTCAAATGCAGGATGCGGCACTCGGGTAACATGTACCAGTGTTAATTGAATGTGGATTATCAGGAATGCATTGATGAAAAATAGGCAATATGACACCAAAAATGGAATAGACTAGTCTTGCATTAAGTTACAAATATGTGCACTCCTTTCTCATCAAAGACAATTCAAAATGTAGATCAGTAGCAAACATAACAGAAATGGATAGCTCTTAAAAGTAAATCTTACCTTATTCTTTACTAATTCAGAAAAGAACTTGAACTGGTACACATCAATGTCATTATGTAGTGATAAGTCAAGACCAAACACCCACCATCGTTTTGGGAGCTGCAAAGCAAAATAACTCTTCTTTTGGGGCATAAACCACCCACCCAACCAGCTCTTGTGGCATATATACCTCATAAACGTATTAAGTCCATCAAACCAATCTGTAAGTTAACACAAACTTCCGTTACACATACTAGAAGTTTTAAATAGCAACAATAGCAACAACAAAAAAGTTATGCTAAGGAAACGTGATGATTTTCAGACAATGAGACCTACCATGATTTCCAGGAATCAGAAAACACTGAGGTCCATCATACTCCTTGAGTTCAGATACCCCTTCAGGTAACTCAGGCTTGTTTACAGCAACATGTTCGTTCTTGTACCAAGCTGGAGGCTGAAGAGCATACTCAAAAGGAGAAAAGAGACGTTTCTCATATGTGAATCCTGATGGATTAGGATACCTACACATCAACCACAAGTTTTGAGTACTAAACCACGAATACGAAGTTGTAATTTATGGTCAAATCATCAACCAAACATTCAAAGAGCTACAACAGATTGCTCAAGATTAACTAATAAATAAATTGTCAATATGAAAATTTTGATTTTGTTGACCCAATCTACAAATTGTATACAAGACTAGCAACAACTTACGCAAGATCTCCTCCAATAAGTAGGAGGTCACCACGCGGTAGCGTAAGCACAGAATCCTCTCTAGATAGACGAATGGACGGTTGAGCGAGCAGCCGGGCTACAGTATATGATGAGTTTCCACCATCACCAGTATCAGCCATGAAATCAAACCATAGATCTTCCTTTTCACTCAAATGATCATAAAAAAGATCATCTTGTTGAGCCCCTTCATGAACCCTGCTCATTGCTGCCTAGCAGAGGCAGAAAGAAAAATATGAAAAGTCAATCCTTGATAAAAATATTTATCAAGACATTTTTCATTACAACACAAAATGAAAAGTACGCTGATGTATATAAAACCAAATTTTAGAACCATAGTCTATACCTGCATCATGCGCATGTCAAACCGGCCAACAAATAGAGTCACTGATACTAGGAGGTCAAAAGCAGTCTTAAACAGGTCAACTGATGTTCTACAAAATTAGGGATAAGCACTCTTGAGGTCAAAAGATTGAAACCTTTTCACTCCCACTACATAGGGGGTAAAGAATTTGAGATTAAAAAAAAAAGGTAGACACGCTTATGACTTACCCTGCATACCAAGGAACCATATCCAAGAAATCTGGTTTCATTTGATTCTTTTTCCTGTTCTCATATTCTTCAACAGACAAAGGATGTGTAAGGGCCCACCTGGATTTGATATAGGGAATGCAGCAGTAGATGAGGACGAAGAGTAAGAATGAAAGCACAAAGAAGCAATGGTAGCTCAATCCTATAAAAGATAGGATCTTAGACCCAGAAACAGGTAAGTGTCATCTACATAGTGGATAATGTAGAAACTGGGAAATGATAATCCACAGAAAACTTATGCATTTAAGGTGTCACTGCAATGAGAATGAACCTCAATGCAAGAATATAGGGAAAAACTGAACGATGGATGAAACTGAACCTCAATGCAAGAATATAGAACAATCTGAACAGAGGATCCCATGAAATCCATGTTATAATTCTCATTCCAACATCTTACAACACAAATATTTCACACATTTCAAGATAAGGAAAATGCCACTACTCACCCTGTTGACCTTTCCACTACATAATGGGCCATGTAAAGGCCAATAAATGTAGCCCACAGCGAAAATATGGGAGAAATTTCATCTGATGAACCTGGACATGAACCATTGCAAGCTAACTGCAAACGAAATGGTAAGAGAAAAATATGTGGTAAGGATAAAAAAACAAAGCACGCAAAATATTCCAATGGTATACTAGGATGTTAAACAACTTTGTAGTGGATCAGGGGCTTACCTCACCATAAATAACCCACTTGGATAAAAGTGGATAATCACTGGCAGAACCAACTGGAGCAAACCAAGACGAGCAGACCTGGTTTTTCCACTCATTCATACGAACAAATTTTGCTAACCATGTGTTTCTCTCTTCTTTCTTCCAAAATGAAAACCAATTAGAAGTTTTCCGTTCAAAAGGTCTCTCCCTTAACATAGCACGGTTGCCACAATGGCTATAGAATACACAGCAGGCTATACTAATAACCTACAAAGGCCAAGAGTAAAAAATAAGAACCAGCATCTACATAAAAGCTAAACTTGCATTACAAATAAGAACTCATCAATTTTATCTTCAACGCTTACAGCACAATTCTGGATAATGGTCGAGATTGCTGGCCGCCTTCCAGCCACACGAGAAACAAGACCAAGATACCATAAGCCAATGAATATGATGTGGAAAACAACGAGAAAGAGAATCGAAGAGATGTATATTGACAAAAACAAAGACAAGTTCATCCTTAGATCCACTCCCATTGACTGAAAACTAGGAAGATGATACAAAGCTGCAACTAAAATCCACGCTATGTACCTGCAAATTCAAATTATATAATCACAAATAAGTCATGTCTTGCTCATAGCTTACTATTGTATATAAAAAATCGTTTGAAATGTACTTAAGTTGAGGGAAATGACAATATAAGCAATCAAGTCATCAGGTTAAAACACTCACCATCTACTGAAATTTGAATAACTCGGTTTGATTGTCTTCCCTATAAATGGAGATGAAAAGAAATAAAAGAATCCAAGCAAACAGGCATACATAGACCACCATTTGATATTCTTATCCAACTTTTCTATCAAAGTATGCATGTTATCTGATGAGATAAAGAACAGACAACCCACTACTACTGCAATTACGGCATGTCGGGAGTGTTCATGAGGATAAGGGTATCTGTGAGTTAAAATCGTCCGAACCCTCTCCATTCCGAGGGTAGGTAATAATCCAGCCGATTGCTTATCAGAACCCATTGCTAGATGCTCCAATTTAACTTAATCCAATGTCCTCACCCTCTCTAAGAGCATAACTTCACCAGTTCACCTGCAGGAATAAGTGAAAAGAAGCAGCACAAGGATCAACTCCAAGTTCCCGATAACAACACTGAATAGCGTAATCAATGATAAAACATAAGATAAGTGAATTTTTCCCATCTAGCTATAGTATAACTATGATAATACATAACCCAGATGCAAAAATCACAGTACATCAAAGTTAACCCGTAAATTGCCATTTCATCATTAAATAATTAATAAAAACATAGAACCACCATTAAAACTGTACTAGCCTAATTATTTCCTTGATTTCCCCCTCAACAATCAAACAGGCCACTAGGGTTTCGCAACAAATTCATGCTAAAAAGGCACTAGAAAAGCCATAACCGCCATAAAACAGGAAGGTCATCATTACAAGACTTCAAAAAGTAATGGAATCTTTATATATCTATAAAAACATGAAAATGTAAAAGAATATCCATAAAACAGAGGCTTTGATTACTCGGAGTTTTTTTTTAATCTAACAGATTTCGTGAGGGAGAGTACCTGGATAGAGAAATAGAAATTTTGCCTGCGGAAGCGATAAAAAGGGAAAGCAGACATATAAGTCCTGACTGTATATATATATATATATATACAAATTTAAGGAGGGAAAAGAAAAAACGATAGCATCTCAGAGTGGGCATATTCTCTCCCACGTCTTTTACTTACTTTCAGAGGTTTCCCAGTATTTTCTTTTTCTTTTTTCTTAAGAAAATTAATTGACTTTTCTTTTTAAAATTTACAACAAAAAAAAACGCCGTCCAAAATATTTTGAATCCAAGGTTTATGGTGATTGAGGGGCATCTGATTTGTTGGAGTTTGTTTAGAGGTTAGAGAAGAGTCATGTTCATCCACGTGGATGTCGTGCTGTTGTGATAAGAGCACGAGAGTGGATGAACGAACAACTGAAGATGTTCCTGTTAGAAGGCTCTCACTGGTTTTGTCAAACCAAATTCGGACGGGTTTAAATCATTTGATTTAGTTCCTTTTTTGTCTGGTTCGATACCGGGGTTTGTAGTTTCGGTTTTCCTATGTATTCATTGTTAGAGTTAGGGTACAAACAAGTTGAGTCGAGTTCGAGTAATTTTAAACGAGTCTGAAATATCTGAGTTCGACCCGACTCGTTAAGAACTCGAATTGAGTTTTAGCTTTTTCGAGCCTAATTAAGCCATGTATTGATTGATCTTTGACTGTGTTAGACTCGAGTAACTCTTATCTCTCGTGTCTCATTTAAACCTAATGCAGAAAAACTTTAATACACAAGTTGTATAAACTCAAGCTTATTAATTTTAGATTTTAATATCTTAATTTAGGGTTTAAGACTAAAGTTTAGATTCTAGGATTTTAAGTTTAGAATTTTAGATTTTAAATTATAAAAAAATAAAAAATAGCATATTTATATTTTCGAGTAGTTCGTGAGCTTTTCGAGTCGAGTATCATGAAGCTCGGCTCAGCTCGTTAAGAACTCAAGCTGAGTTCGAATTTAAATCGAATCAAATTTTAACCGAGCTTTAACCAAATCGAGCTCGAGTAACTTACGATCTGTATCGTCTCATTTACTACCCTAGTTACGGTTATTGAAATTACAAAATGAAACAAAGATGAATTTGGTGATCCAAATAGGAGATTTTAATTCCTAAACAAGTACACTAATTTCTTTACTTTTCTTTTTTAGTCTCTTCTAACATGTTTATAATTGTAATATATCGTCTTTCAAAATACTGAAAGTAAAATTGTCGATACGAATTGGTTCCTTTTTTATTATTCACGGTTTTTAAGAATTTTGTAAATTTTTATAATTAATATTTATTTTTTTCTTTGATAAATTTAATAAAATATAAATTAATTATATTCATATATATGCTTTAGATCGTAATATAATTAATATTCAGTTTATGTTTAGTACTTTGGGATCAGATTTTGAGTTTAGACTTAAATATAAAGTTTAGAATTTAATAATTAATATTTAAATTTAAATTTTTTTAATATTAATATTACCAAGATAGCAAGTGTAAGAATCATACCTTGTCACCTAATTTAGAAATATTTAATTTAATTTGACCGACCAAAAACAAGTTGTTTTATATTTTTTGCTATAATTCCAACCAGCAATACGATGAGTGGATGATAAATTTAGCAGCCGTCACATGAGGATCACGATGGTCGGAGGTAAGTGATAATTTGAAATTATATATTTTAAAAACTATATATTATAAACCATTTCGTTATTTATAAATTAATTAATTAAAAATATTTATTTAATTATTTTTAATATTAACCTCATTAGACCGTATATCTTTTTTGGTATATCTAGATAATAGGTAGGAGCATAAACTGAAACATTCTGGAGCTACAAAAATAGTTATTAAATCGTTAGCACCGTATAAAAACATTTTTCCTAGAGTAGCTGTTAATACGAATAACAGAAACTCTGTTATAGCCATTTCTGTATATTTAATGTACTCTACGGATAGAGGAATACATAGAGTTGAACATAGTAAAATAAGAAATTGAAAGATTTCGTTAAAATTGTTCATTTGGAAATTTCCTAAAAAGTTAATCATAGGTTCTTCTCTCCATCGGAATAATAGGACCGTTATGCTCATTACTAAACTTGTTGAATAGATGAAATAGAACTAAGGTATATCTTTTTGATCAGAGGTTGAATCGATCATCAGAAGAAGAATTAGGCCAAAAATTAGAATACATTCTAAGAAAATAAAACTTTCATTCGAAGAGAAACAAATGAAAGGCTTTCATAAAAATTCTCGTAGAATCGAGAATGAAGTTTTCATTCTGTACATGTCAGATCATGAATTAGTTACTGCATCCAATCTTCAAAAAAATCCCAATTGTTTCAAACTTTCTATTTTTGGAATGAAATATTTACGGAATCCCCATGAATAGGATCAAACCTTATTCCATGATATTTACATGAGATTCCTCTTTCTTATTCTTAAGCAAGTGCCCGAGAAGCTTAGTTGATCCATGATTTATGTTTCATCTTTCGTTTCCTTTTCGTTTGTTTCGAGAAATATATCGATCACTTCCGATTCTTTCTTTTTTAAGTGATTTTTTATTTGATAACAATAATTTTCAAATATATTTTAAAATAAATATTAATAAAAATTTATTTAATAAAAAAATAATATAAAAAATAATTAATTGATTTTATTTATATATAACGTGATAAAAATAACACATGATATAATTTTTATTTTAAAATATATAATTTGATGACACCTTGATCTTATAACAAATTCGGCGCCAATCAAATCGAAACCGACCTATAGCAATCAACTTTAACCGACTTTCGGTTTGATTTCATTAACATACTCAAACTATTTTTTATATTTTAAATTAATCTATAAGTTCTATAAATTTACAATAAAATCCTAAAAATATCCGGGTATCAACCATAATTTTTCAATACTTTAATCATTAACAAATGTTGAGTATTATAAAACATGGCTGTTTCACATCATTTAAAAGATATAGTCAAATACGACTGTTTTTATTATAAATATATAATTAAGTAGATTTAATAAATAATATTAAAAATGAAAGTATTCACCAATTTTCGAAAAATTATATTATGGGTAAGTTTCATCACGTGTTCATAAGACCAACCATTAAAAATCACACACTTCATCAATTTTTTTATGTCATATATTTTTTTCAAGTGAATCATCATTTAAAAAAAATATTTTTAAAATAAATTAACAGTAAATATGAATGAAGATTTACCTAAAAAAATATGATATAAAAAAATAATAAAATAAATATTTTTTAGTGATTACTCTTATAAATGACCTAATAGAACTTACCCATCATATAATTTTTTTTCAATTTTCGCATATTTTAGTGTTAAAATTGTGCATATTTGACAATTTCATTTATATTCTATCGCATCTTTTTATCGATAATTTTGGAATTATAAAATAAATAATTACAATTTTATTAAACATCAACTACAACTGCCTTTTATAAATATCCAATTAAACATTTATTACTACAGTCTGCAGACTGCAGACCATTTGTCTTGAAATTTGGCGAGTGATGATACTTATCAGGTGTTAAAAAATATTAGATCTAATCGATCTAATTTAATTATTTATTAATAGTTTTAATTTTGGATGAGATATTCAATCAGATTTTAATGTTTTCTTTAAATTAGATATAATTACAATATTTTAAATTTTAAATTATCTAAAAATTCAAAACCCAAAAGTTTAAGTTTTTATTAATATTAATTTTATTGTATTTAACAATTTAGTTTAGTGTTTGTTATATTTAAAAATTTTAAAAATAAAATTTTATAAATGTGAATTTTTTGTATTTAATAATATATTGTTTATTATATTTGAAATTTCAAAATTTTCATAAATATAATATTTAAATTTGAAAAATTAATTTAATTAAAGCATATTTTATATAATTGAATATTTGAATATTTGATCTGAATATATGATATCCAAATATGTGGATATTATTTTTTATGGATCGGATACAGATTATTATATCATTAATTTAAAATTTTAGATATTCGAATAATCGAATCCAATCCAATCCAATCCGATTATCCGAGGATGAACCCCTAATACCTATATAATAGACTTTGAGACCGACAGCAGCTGAACGAGTTCCATGAGGCCAGTGCCGAGTTGGGACGCCATTGCCAATTGCCAAGAGCATCCATAAAGACCGAAGGCAATAATCCCCTATTTTGAGGCCCAATACTTTTCATTTTAGCCCACATCTGGTTTTGCCTTCCGCGGGGGGAAACCAAAGCTCGTTAGTTTTGGCCCATTTTAAATTGTCTTTCCAAGCTAACATGCAGGAGCCGTGGTGGCTGGAACATCTCTCGTCTGTTTTAGCTCCACCACTCGCCATTCATTTTCATTTTTGACGAAAACTACAGCTAGTTGTAGAAATATTCGACTTAGTGCTCTATCGTTTCCTTCCCCCATGATGATCTCTCCACTAAATCCCTTCATTTGATTTATAGGATTTCGACTCGATGAGTCAAGAAACTTCAACTCGCCATCTAATGTCCGAGATCCAACCGTGTGTCATTGGGTGATAGAAGAACTTCCTCGACTCCAGGAGCCAACCAGGCAGGCTGTGTCAACAAGAACAACAGTGAAGACTAAAAAAGTGGAAGGACCTATACGACATTCATTACATTCGTTTGACTGAATTGAATTCAACATCATTCTTGTCTTACACGCCCATGGATACATTACATGCACGGGCCATCTCGGATTTGTGTGGGGTTCCAAGTCTTGTCCACCTTTCTTTTACTGGTAAAAAGCTTTGAAAATGCAGTGCGCACTCGGTCACGATCACTAGCACTTTTAGTAATGCACACAACATGATCACTAAACATTGTCAGCAAATCTTCATTTTAATATTATTACCATGATTCGATCATTCTTAATTAATAAACCATAATCACTACGAAGCTCAACTCCACTGCCATAGTGGCTTAGTATTTGTGTCTGTTCAGATTAAAGAATCAGAAAACAAGTTTTGTTTTAGACTTGGTATAAGAGAAGATGCTAGAAACTGGGTATTCTTTTGTTTAAACTTTTACTCCTTCCAATCTTAGATGTAAGGCTAACACGGTTGCCTACAGTTTACTGTTTCTAGTTGTGCTGCATATTCTGTGTTGGCTAACTGCTCTCAGATTATGTGTTCTGTTCTTATTGATTCCAAAGTCAATTAATCTGTTGGTGGGGTGTAAAAGAAACCATAAAGCTGAAGCGGATGATTGAATTCAAGACCTGCGTAGTGCGTGCGAAACATATTTTAATCAAGGCAATGATAGACTTCAACCACTAACCAGTCAAAGATTCAAGTTCAAGCTTGGTTACCATGTATGAATAGACATAAACTCAGAAAACTGGTTGCCAAGCCAAGCGTTTATCCTGGCCAACTTTAGTGCTGGGCACAGTTAAAACTAGCCAGTAGTAATCCAATTTCAAGATATTCCGGTCGGCAGTGCCCCACAAAAATCCTTCTTTGATTCTTATCATAATAAGTAATAACCGGCCTATTGCAAAACTGTCTGCCCTAGCTTGTCACGCAACCATGGTTAACTCGAAAACAGTAGAGGCGACAACAACAACAACAAAAACTGGATTAGCGTAGAAAAATGAAAATCAATACATGGTATTTCAACCATCTAAAGTTGAGCCGCCAATGCCTAAGTCAAAAGTGATTCTTTGGAGCTTTGAAGATAGTAGTAAGTCCAAGAACTTTTGGAGTAAGATTGAAGGAGCAAATTAAAAGAAAGTCAAGTGTATGCATGTAAGCATTGGTTCTACACCAGAAAAGTCTCATTCACCTAGCAAATGCGTGCCTTGGTATAAAAATTGTGTACGAAAAAAATTCTTGTGGTTGAGCCTGCAGTATTCACCAGTCAAGCATTGAGTATTGACTTGTGTAAAAGGAATATTTTTTTCTACGTGATTTTTTTGACATTTTATTTAAAATGAGATACAATTTTTTAAAGAATTCGTGGAATATAACAAGATATACATCATAATGATAATTGAAACATTCTTAAAATCTTGAAGTTGATAAACTTATTGCGGTCGAAAGTTCTCATATATTTTGGGTTAATACGTCTCTTGTATTGGAGAGATTATTAGGTGAACCCTGTTCACCACATCATCCATGGTCCAAGCAATCAGGACCGTTGATCTTTAAATAACCACTAAATAACTACTCACCCACTAAGTCCATGTAGGAAAGAGGTGATGATTCACTTGGAAAAAAATTAAGATCAACGGTCTTAATTGCTTGGGACCATGAATGACGTTCACCTGATAATTTTTCCTTCTATTCAGATTATATAATGAATTTATCTCTTAACAAAGCTCAGTACAAATAGAATCCCACTGCATAAATGATTTTTCTTACATTCTTGCTTTATTTTTTCCAGTGTTTTCCCCAATTACAACATACTCAAACTCTGCCCGAACATAACTACATTAATAGTGTGCAAGTTTCTTCTGCCTTACTTCCATTATTTTTCTGTTTATGTTCTCCAGTCTTGACCTAATTCCAGTATATAATTGCATAAGACATGCAGAAACAGCAATAGAGCACTCCACTAAGCTTGTCCTTCCAAAGAAATTAACTCAAGTTGACATGGATCATAATGACACATTGGATCGTAGGTAACCAACACCACCATGCCGGCTTCGCAAGTCTATAAATACCCATATCTCACAAGGATTTAATCACTACTGGAGTATAATAACTTCCTTTCTCACTTAGTTTTTTCCTCTAAAAGTGTCTGATATCACATTTCTCTTAAAATTTTCTCATTCAGTTCACCCCGATGGCCCAAAACAACATCATTTTATCTGGTGCACTCCTCCTTGTGTTATTGTTGTCTTATGGCGTCACACTTAGCGAGGGAATTAGGGTTTTGAAAGCAGAAGAGCCCGGAAACCATGCAACGAAGCTGATGAGCGAGCATAAGAGGAATATTTTAGAGGACGATTCAGCTGGCGTTGTCGACAATGGATATCGTACTAATGATGTCCATCCGACGCCTCATGGTCACAGTCCCGGCGCCGGTCACTCTAATGGACCTTCTGGCAATAACTAGATTTATCACACGTACTTTTATATTATAATTTCTTTCCATATTGTGAAATAATGTTCATTTGTGTTGCTTTTCTAATCAATCTTGTAGGGCAATCCTGTGATCAGTATGTAATAGCTTCCTCAATTGAAATGGGATCTCAAACGTTTAGGTTAAAGTTCCTATTACATAAATAACATAATTTGTGTGAGTTTGTTCAAATTTATTTTAATTTACTCTCGTAACGTATAAGTTTTGTCTAAAAAAGAATTATTCAAATGTATTTGATTGATTATGCTTTTATAAGTTGGATACAATGTGTATCGTCATAATATGATTATATTTATGTTTATTGATAATTTTACGGTCAAAAGATAATATCGATAAGTTAGTCTTGGCAGGGTTTAGAAAAAAACGAAATTCGATTTTAAAAAATTATAAGATTCCACACTAGTGAACGGTGCTATTTAGATATATATGAAGTTTGGAGTTGTCTTTTTAATTTTAAATGCCTTGTGTGCGTGCATATTTTAAGGTTTTTAGTTCTCTTTGCAACTTGGAGATAAGCCATGATTGTTGCCTTTATTCTTCCCTCTTATTTTAGCATAGTTATGGTCAGCACCCGTGACCATTCAATCCTTAACTAATATAGTTTATTCGATATACCTTTCTTTTTGGAAACACTTTGATTTCTTAATTCTTATATTTCGGAGATAAGTTATGATTATCGCTGGTTAATACTTTCAATTTTTTTCATATTTCCCTCGTGAATGAAAGTTTTTATAGTTTGTCCGGGTATTTTTTTATTACTTGATTAGTAATCTTAGATAGGCTGCTTACTAAGACTCGCATGCTTTCTTAGGGTTGTTAGATTGATCCCTATGTCTACTTTGTGGAGAGGCCATAGAAACTAGGGATCGCATATTTGTTGAGTGTAGCTTTGTTAGGCGGCTATTGGTGTTGATTTTTGGATATTGTGGCATGCAGTTTATGCATAGAGGGTGGATTGATCTATGTGTTTGGCTGCAATCAAAGGCAAAAGATAAGAGTTTGTTGGCTGCTATATTGGGGCTTTGTTAGTGTTGTGTCAACTATTTTGTTTGGCAGGAAAGGAGTTTACGTCTACAGCATATCATTCGCACGGTTGAAGTTTTATTTTTAAGTATCAAAAAAGATATTAATATCAAATTTACAGGTTCTTCTGGGCTTTTATTTTTGTTAAAAAATTGGGAGCTTTGATGTTTCTTGTTTTACAGTTGTATTGTTGATTTTTGTGTGCGTAGTTCTTGGATGAATAAATAACATTTATCCAGAAAAAAGAGAAAGTTTTCATAGTAAAATATGAAAATTCTAAAAATATGATGAGAGTTTATAACTCAAGTAAACAAATTCGATTAAAGCAGGTGTAAATCGTCTACCTTTTAATTGTATATCTATTGGTGTTGTCACTTTAAATTAATGGGTTTATGATTTAAGGTTAGGGTTTGTGGTTAAAATTTGAAAAATTAAGGGTATGGTGTATTTTTTAAGGTATATAGTTTAAGGTTTATGACATAAGAAATTAAGGTTAGGGTTTAAAATTTAATTTTTTAAAGATTTTTAGGAGACACAAAAGAAAATACGATTAAGTGGTAAGAGATTTTTATTCAATCAAAAAGCATATAGATTATAGACAATAGCACAAATGATCAAAACATGACGGATACAAACATCATTAAAGCTTACAAGACCAATAAATTTAACATACTTGTCTTTACCTGAAATATTTCACATAATGTAAGTACTCAACATTCCGGAAGCAGCAAGCAAACCAGACTAACAAGCACTATATATCTTCTTAAAGAGAATCCCACGATACGAGTCTGCACTAGGTAACTAATAATTATATAGCTAGCATTGACGATATACATCATACATGTGACCTAAATGACAGTATCTAACTCTGTCCATTAGGTGGATTTGAGTGCCCGATGCTGGGACTGGGACTGGGGCTTGTGGGGCGGAAATCGTTGCTATCAAATCTGAAAGTTGCAGTAAGAACATCATGGTCCACTCTACGTTTGCCATGGCTATATTTCATATTTGTTACCTGTTGTCCTGAATAGTACTCATCTTTCTTTATCTTGGAAAACCTAACTTCATCGGTAAATCTGATTGCATGAACCAATATTAACAAAGCAAAGAGAAAAACAAGTGAGACAGTGAGTTTTTCCATGGATAAACTAGACACAGAAGGGATTACGGAAGAGAAGAGAAGCTACGACGAATAACAACGAGAGATGCACGTCCATATGCCTGGCCTTGATGGGTATTTATAGGCTGCCGCTCGACATATTCATGTCGTCTATAATTTTTGATGTTTAATTGGGCTGGAGTTGAGGATAAATCATGCTATATTGATTGGTCTTTGTTGGAGAACAATACTTTCCCCATGGGTCTACACTGGAGCCTCGAAACTGTATCCAACATTCCAACTGAAACATGGCCCATGCAGATGCAGATCCAGTCACGAGCGGCGTTCAAAGCTCATCTCAGATGATTCGGGTTCAGAGCTCCACCTCCTTTACAGGTTTCATACATTTTCAGGCACACATATTCACCGTCGAGTAATATGTATTTGATGGTCCTCCCCTGCTGTAAGTTTCTAACTTTGTCTGCTAGGTTTGCTATTATTAGCATCATATAATACTATATTGATTCTTTGGTTCTTTCAAACGAAGGTACGAGTATATACCACTTCTAACATTGAGGCTGAATTGGAAATCGCAAAGAAAGAGTACTTACAGGCTACTATTGGGGTTTCATCAACAAAGTTTTGCAATCCCTAAGCTGTTGGATTCATTGCACAATTGGATTTGCCTTCAACTGCCTTGTGAACTTGGAAAAGAAACAATCAAGTCTCTTGAAAGAGATAAAACCAAGTCTCCTCGACAGTTTGTTCAAATTATACCTTATGACTTCAGCTTGAGGTACCTTTTATGCACAGAATAAATTATTTCCTTCACATAAAAACTTTGCTTAGTTTTTAAGGGTGTAATATATAAAAATAAAATGAGGTAATCTATTTTCCTATCTCTGATTGTAAGTAGTTGTGAGAGGAATGTTCATCAGGGATTTCTGTATGTAATTTAATAAGTACATTTCAGAAGAAAGAAAGAACAATTTAATTATTTTTTCCTGTATTTGCTTCAACAAAACATCAGCAAGATGATCCATATTTCTCAATTGAATTATCATCATTCATGGATAGTATATCCAGACTTCCATAAATCATTATTGAAAGTAAGAGGGACCTTGTACTAAGGGGTGATGTTGATGTGCTTAATTTTCCTGTATGGTTTGCACTCTGCCATGCCAATTGCCAACTATCTGACAATGATAATTCAATGAAAGTCTGAAGTTCCATTCAAAAAAATTAGGTGGAAGCATTGACAACCCCAATATTCTGTCTGGATTTTATTACACCTGCTGGAATTCCAATTATAATCATGAGCCTTGCATTCCAAGAAAGCTACTGATTATCTGATGCAAGGAAAAATCCCTGCTACTTCTAATACCATTGGTGATTGGAATAAACACTTTGTCATGAGATCAACCAAATTTAATGCCAAAGATTGTTTTCTGACTTTGGTTCTCCCACCCCCATGATACGACCATGTGGACTACATGCATGCATCAGCTTCATACGTGAGTAAAAAACATTCTATCTTTAATGGAAAGTGATTCTCAGTCCTTACCCAAAGCTAAAGCCAGAATGCCTTATAGTTTTCTTGGAGGTTTATAGTACATGTACATCTACTGTTAGTTGACCATGGTAACGCATATGCTGTAATGAATGCGTACCTGCCAGGGAAGGGAAGTGACCCTAAATTTTATAAGGTCCTTTTGAACAGGAAAAAGGTTTCCCAACCTTGTAGTTTGTGAATATTGGAGGGAGAGAAGGGAAGGTTGGCAACTGTAAAATACAAGGTGAGACAGTGGGATGCTCACCAACCTGGTCCTGCTCCCGCTCCCGGTTCATTAAAGCGAATTTTCAAGTGACAGACAGCAACCTGTCAGCTTTGTTTTCCAGGGTCAGCGAACAGACTGTAGCAGTTGAATTTGGTGAACAACGTGAACAAAGTTATGTTTGAGATAAATAAATAAAAGAGGGTAAATAATTAATAGGAGTTTTGTGTGGGGAGACCAAACAGTTTTTGGGCCTGTTGAAGCTTTGAATGGGTCCGAATTAATTGATAAGTCACCCTCCCTGATTGACGCTTGTTGGGCTCAGATATGGCACTCAAATTCTTCCCCCTCCCCATGTTGGATTAGTTTGTTATTTATCAATCCTTTACACTTTGAATGGTACCATATAAAGTTAGGAGAGATACAATCCCATTTTACTGTTTATTTATTTTCTTGATTAAGAAATTGAAGTATGATGATAGTAAAGCTAATGAAAAATGCCAGGTAAATTCAGTACAGTAAAGTTGGAATATAATTGTTTTATTTATTTATTAAAAAATAGAATGCACAATAAAATTAAATTATATTTTTATCTTCACTTTTTATTGGAGTAAATACTATAGATAAAAAATAAATATATATATATATATGCAATAGATTTGATTTTTTTTCAAATACAATATAAAAAAATAAATTTTAAAACTTAACCATAAATTATAAATCATAAACTCTAAAATTTTCTAAAAATATATTATATCCTAATTTTTTAAAATTTTAAATTTAAACTATAACATTAAACTATAATCCTAAACTCTAAACCTATATTTTTAACATAAAGATTAAATAAGAATAAAAAAATTCTATTTATCAGTATCAGCTTATGTAACATAGGATTAAAATAACCAATGGAACATGTGTCACTGTTTCATGAAGAAAATAGTTTTCGTATCTTAGCCGTTAATATAGACCACGTGAAAGGGAAAAAAACATTTCTTTTTATATGAAATCAAAGAAGATGGCACGAGTTATGAAAAAACTATTAAGAGAATCATGTTTACCACGTCATTCATGATCTCAATTAATTAAGATTGTTGATCTTAATTTTTTTTTCAAGTGAATCATCACATCTTTTCTACATGTACTTAGTGAGTGAGTAGTTATCAGATGGTTATTTAAAGATCAACGATCCTAATTGTTTAGATCATAGATAACGTGGTGAACATGTTAACCTACTAATCTCCCAAGTTGAGGGTGGTTGAGTTTTCTTCTGGCTTCCGAGATCTCCAAGTAAGACATAGATTAACACGAGCCTTCAAATGCTTGACGTATTGAACACAGCCTGTCCTGTCCCCAATACAACACAAGTCTAACCATCTAGATCTTCAGGAATTGGTCAAACTGTAGCTTCTGAGCACACGTTTGTATAATAAACTAGACAACTGGTTTTTTACATTATGTTGTGGTAACAGGCAACCAATATGAAAACAGCATTTCATTATCAAATCTTTGAAAGTATGATAAATTTGAAGTTCTAAAAAGAAAGTTTGATTATGTTTGTAATTGTTCCCAGTTTCTTTGGGTTCTGGTAATCTCTGACGCCATCTCCAGTTGAAGTTAGGTGATATCCATTGACTCAAAGGCCGAAGGTACTGATAAATATCATATCAGATACTTGGACGTAAAGCCATAAATGATGGCAGTCGTGATGTAAAAGGAAGGGAAATCCCATCTGTTTATCTGTTTGTAATATACAAATATACGTCCATATCAACTTCTGCTGGATGGAAAATAATTCAAAGAAGGGTGGCCCTCGCCTCGTGGTGGGTCACCGGGACAAATTTTATATACCAACCTTCTTTATCCAACAAACCTTTTTCCCCCGTGGGATTGAAGAATCAAATGGTGAAATTTCAGTCAATGAATTCGCTTGAAGGCGGCTGATTGGTCAAAAAACTCGACATCCGGCTCTTTCTCGACCATTTCCTCCTCCTCCTCCTCTGATTTTTGTATATATTTTAGCATTTACCACTTTTTGGTTGTCAATCTACCACCTTGAAGTTTTGACGGTCAATCATAGTGGGGGGCTTTAGAAAGGGAAAAAGGAAATGGAAGTGGTGATACCAGTTATGGATTTTGATTTCAACAGTGCTAGATCATCTCCTCGGTCAACTGCTCCTTCTACGCCTACACGAATCGGTGGTGGTTGCTTCTTCAGTGCGCCAACGAGTCCCACGAGGCTGTCTGAGTTTTATCGTGAATTTGATAGATTTTCCACGATGGGTGATAGGCAAAGCAGCAGGAGAAGCAATTCTTTGGCCATTCCTTTTGATTGGGAAGAGAAACCAGATACACCGAAATCACCTAGAGGAGAGGAGGAAGAAGATGATTTTGCTTTTGATTTTAGTGAGGCCTTGGAGAAAACATCTCTTTCAGCTGAAGATCTGTTCGATGGAGGGAAAATCAAGCCATTGAAGCCACCACCTCGGTTACAGGTGGATGAGTATAACTATAACCAGAGAACCCCACTTTTATCATCCCCACACTCGCCTCAATCACCATTGTCCCAAGGCAGAAAGTTGATCCGTGAAGCTTTTTCACCGAGAAAGAAGAAGGACCGTGACCCTTTTGCCACTGCTATCGAAACCAGTCGAAATCGAACCGAGGAGCACTCTAGAGGAAGAGAAAGAGCTCAAGATTTGTCCAAGAATTCAAGCCGTAGAGCAACAAGATCACTTTCTCCTTACAGAGTCTCGACCTATCCCTGGGAAGAAGAAGAGAAACATAAGCAAAACGAAAGCACCACTAACAAGCCATCTTCACTGAATTCAACCAAGCCTTCGCTTTCTTCAAGTAAGGGTTCTTCCAGAAAATGGAGTTTAAGAGATATCTTCTTGTTTAGAAGCGCGTCCGAGGGACATGCAACAGATAAAGACCGGTTCAGGAAGTACTCGTCAAGTTTTTTCAAGAAACCCGAAGATAAGAATTCCAATTCAAAACCCAGGGAAAGCTCTGGTTCTGTTGGATCCAGAAGCAGAAGGAAAGTGTCAGCTCATGAGCTGCATTACACAGCGAACAAAGCAGTATCTGAGAACATGAAGAAGAAGACTTTCTTGCCCTACAAACAAGGTATTTTGGGCAGATTCGCCTTCATTCCTCTATCCGGCGGATACTAAACACCTACACGTTCATGAAATCATCATCGGACGTTACAAGTAATTTCATTCTTTTGTTGTAAAGACTCTGCATCAATCTGTTTGTACCAATCTTGTTAAAAAAACTGTTTGTGCCTATAAAGTGCACTGTACGTATGAAGAACCAATCTTTTGTGGTTGGAGATCAAAATAATTTAGGTTGGCTCAGACTAATTAAAATATCCACCGCCATTTGAATTCTCATCACGATATAATAAAATAAATAATGATGCCACTATGGCATGTGTACCATCCTCATTAAAGCCTATCAGCGAATAGCGATGGATAAGAGAGAAAAAAAAAGAAGAACGTATACTCTTTTAATACATAATAGAAGTTTTAAAATTAAGATGATTTTTTTTTAAAATAAATGATATTTATTCATCTAAAAATAATAAATTAAAAGATATATATTTGTATCTTATACCCGGAGATTTATGCTTAGTATAACAACCCAAGTATTTTAGTTTTAATTCAGATCCTATTTTTCAGTTAGACAACTTCTAAATCAAAATCTATTATCATTTAATAATCGAGATCTAACATCATGTTTTATGGTAACAAGAATCTCAATAACTGAACGTCTCTATTTTTTATATATCTTCATGTTCTTTTCTTGTCAACATAATAATTTAATCCACATCATATTAATCGGATAATGGTTGTTTGTAAAGACCAATCCTTTCCATGTCTTGAAATCCTTTCTAAAAACATAAACCACCGTAAGACATAGACAAATCATAATCCCTCAGAATACAATTTTAAACTTGTTTCGGAAACAAACAATCACTAAATAAGGGATCCCTCACTATCATGTTGACATAACTAACAACCAAGATTAACTACGCAGTCCCATCTAAAAAAATAAACAATCACTAAACAAGTGATCTCTTATCTCGCTATCATATTGATATAATTGACAACCAAGATCTGTTACGTAATCCCATCTAAACATCCGACTTTTAATAGATAGCTTATCTAATATAATAAATTAAGAAATAAAAGAGTGACGAGGGATAAAAAATTTTCCTCAAACGATCCTTGTCCATGAAGCTCTTTCTTGTTTATGTCGAACCATCTCTTATATCATTTTCGTCTTGAAGACATCCTATAACCCTTATATTAGTCCAAGATTATCCCTCTGTGCTATTACGAAGAGAACTTCATTAATATTAACGTGATTATTTTTTATAATTATTAAAATATTATTTAAAAGATTTAAAATTTTAATTTTGTGTTATTATTTTTTTATATAATTTTTTTTAGAAATCACAGATTCAAACACTAATAATATCAACGTCTCATTATTTAAAAGACGTCCCTTTAGAAAGAACTGAGATGGTGATCCATTTTCCCGATTATATTTATTGCATTTAGGCCCAAAACTGTTTCAAAAAATAACTTGTGTTGGTCCAATGTTTCCCCTGCTTGTCTTATTTCCTATATCCTTTTGTTCTTTGTTCATAAATCATAATTAGCTAAAAAAAGTTAGATATAAGGATTTTTCAGTTTTCTCGGATATATAAATTATTTGATATTTTTATTAAAAAAAAACTGTAGTATACGTAGGAGAACGCCACATACACATGACGATTTGGGGGAAGAACACCATGTGTAGGTGACATTCCTAATTTTTTAATATTTTTTTATAAAATTTAAAAGGAGAACACTACCCACCTATGATGTTTTCCTATTTATACTATAAAAATTAACTTAAATTCCTAAATATAAATAAAAATCATATATATTATAAAATAAAAAATTAGATTAGATTATTTTCACAATTTCTCCGGATTTTTCATATTCATATATTATTACTTCACTCCCCTTGAAACCAAATCTCCCCTAGTTTTGATATAATCATCGTATCAAACTCTATTGTCTCCATCTAAAACAATAAGCACGTAGAAATGAACTTCTTTCGCACCAAAAACATCTCTCATCTATCAGTTCAGCTCATCTTTATTGATCATGGCTTGTTTTATAGTATGATTGCTTTTGAAACGTAGTCTAATCAATCTGGGGTCAGTCATCAAAGGCAAATTTAAAACATGTCTGAAGCTCTAAATCTTGAGTTAATACCAAGTTTAGATACAGAATCATCAACATGATTAGACTTAGACAACACATAATGATTGAGATAAACCTTCATAATTCTTGTTTTCACATGGATGAGAAAAAGAAGTGATATTACTTTGGAAGGAAGAATGAGAAATCTTGATGCGGTATTTAAGGGGAAATTTACTCTCAAACTACTTGATTGATGTTGCGTTTAGTATTGTGTTCTAAACCAGTTTTGGGTCAAAAGTTGGTTTAAAACGAAAAAAAATACTAACAATTAACTTTGGGAGAAAAAAATGTGTTTTAAAGTACTTTTTAACCCAAACGTAAAAGTTAAAATTTTTAACTTTTGCGGTTGAAAAAAGTACTTTTAGGAGTTATATTACAATTTTAACCTTCATTCACTATGTTTTATTATAATTTAATTTTTATAAATAGTTAATTATATTTAACATAAATTATTTTTTTAGTTTTAAATTATATATATTCATGTCAAATTTTTGAAAAGCACTTTTCTCCAAATCACTTTGAAAAACACTTTTCAAAAATATTTATGTATTCATTAATTAATATTTTTATATTTTATCATAATTTAAGTTAATATTATAATATGAAAGAATTTGATTATCATTTAAATATATATTTTTAACTTATAACATCATGTCTAAAATAGTTATTTATTTTCTTAAAAGCACTTTTTGACAGCAATATTAAACACATATATCTCAAACCAAAAATTCTAAAAAAAACTTTTTCACTGCACTTTTGAAAAACAATACTAAACTGGTCATGAGTTATTTAGAAGTCAAACGACCTAAAGTTGTAAGTTAAATGGAGGGAACTTTTAAAACAAAAATATATTTTTATTTATGTCAGATCAGATAAATTTAGGTTTAAATTTTTATTTTAAAATTAAAATTTAAATTTGAATCGTGTTAGATTTAAATAAAAATCTTAAAATTTTGGGTCGAGTGCAGATCGATTAAAAACTCAATCCAACCGAACTCATATTATTATCCATATATGCATATCAAAATATTAAGAAAAAATAGATTTATATGAATATCGATGACTTTGAAAAAAGAAATGTTTGTGCACGTTGGATATTGATTTATCCTCCATTGAAGTGGTTCAAGGAAGTTTCAAAAGAATTTTAAAAAGTGGGAAGTTGGAAAAAAAATCGATTGGTACAATGTATCTTAATAAAATAAAAGTATAAGGATAATTTTAACCCTTAACGTTTATAGTTTTTATTATTTTGGTCTTTATTCTTTTTTAGAGATAAATTTAGCCCCTAATCTGTATCTTTTTGACAAGTATCTTATTTTTTAACTAGTTTGATGAGTGGGCAGTTAAAAATTTAACGATGATACATATATATGAAATATAATTTTAAATGATATGACATGTAACATGTCAAATACATATATATATATAATATAATTTTATTCTAATATAAAATATAAAATAATTAAAATTTAAATAAAATATTAAAAAATAATTATTTTTAAAATAAAAAGGCTACTAAAATTAATTAATTAATTTAGAATAAAATAAAAAAAATATTAACTCTACTCTAGAATATAAAATAAAATATTATCCTAAAATAAAATATTAACAAAATATTAATTAATTAATTATCCTAAAATAATAAATAATTTATTATTAATTAATTATAAAATAAAATATTATCCTAACCCTAACTACAATAGTAGTCTTTTATTTTAGAATTAATTTTTAATATTTTATTTTTATTTTAATTGTTTTATATTTTATATTAGAATAAAATTATATTCCATATATATATATGTATTTTATAGGTTAGATGTCATGTCATTTAAAATTATATTCCATATATGTATTGTAACGATCCGAACTCTTGGTTTTGTGTGTCGGGTTAACCCGTTGCGTTGAGC
Organism: Abelmoschus esculentus; assembly: GCA_035048815.1. Lineage (NCBI taxonomy): Eukaryota > Viridiplantae > Streptophyta > Magnoliopsida > Malvales > Malvaceae > Abelmoschus > Abelmoschus esculentus. The sequence goes on from JAUCBN010000010.1 coordinate 4,784,059, forward strand.
CTCGGGTTTAAGCTCGGGTTTGTTGGTTTGGGCCTTGTTGGGTCATGGGCTTGTTGGGCTTGGATGTGGAGGGATGGCATTTTTGTAAATGTCTAAAGTGAGACAAGAGGGAGAAGGGGGTCTTTAATCCTCTGCAGAGAATGATTTCATTCTCTTCTCTTTTCTTCATCCTCCAATACCTTTGAAGCAAGAAAAAGGGTGTGTAAAGGTAAGATTTTGTTGAGTTGGGTTTAGAATTTCGTTTTCTTAATGAAGAGGAAGTGATAGAGCTGGTTTGGATCTTTAGAACAAGGGTTGGTTTGCCAAGTTTGGTGGAGGAAGAGGTTTATGTGGGGTTTTAGTTGAGTTCGGGAATAGGTTTTAGGAGAGCTTAAATCTCTATTCTTTTAGTGTTTTAAGCTCCTAAAATCTTCCCCGATATGTGTTTAACCCATTCTCCATCTTCTCTTGTAGAGAAAGAGACTTGTGAGCCATCAACTAGCCTTGGAGGGGGAAAAGCTTGAGGTAGGAAGGGGAGCTCGTTTTGCTGTTGTTTTTGTTTGAGGTTGGTACTCCCAACTCCTTCTTCATCATCCATTCATGGTAGAGTGCATGACATGTAGAGATAATCATGTATGTTTGTTGTCTTGCTTGGTTACTTGAAAATGGGTCATTAATGGTGAAATCCGAGTTTATATGTTTAATGGTTGAAAATTTATGTTAAAACATCCTAAACACACTTAGAAATGAGTAGGAAAACTTTGGGGTCGTTTAGTTGAGGTTTGGGGGTGAAACTCTAGAATTTCTAAGTGCAGAACTGTCCTTAGTGCAGGGGGTATCGATACTCGGGCTACCGGTATCGATACCCATTAGAGCTTTTTGGCTTGTTGTTCAGGGGTATCGAACCTTGTTTCGATACCGTGGATTCCAGAAACTTTTTGCATCGATACCTGTATCGAAACGGGTCTTCCCCTTTCTGTTGACTTTTGAAGTTGGTCAACGGTATCGATACTTGTTTCGATGCCTGTGTTTCGATACCCTCTTTGGGTGGGTATCGATAAAGGGTGTTTCGATACCCTACTTAAGGATATCGATACCCCTCTGTGTTTTGGCTAAGTTGAGTAGAACTTAAGGACTCGATGATCTTAATAAATGAATACTTTAATCTAAAAGCTATGAAATGAATTGTCAAACTAAGATTGAAAATCATAACCCCGAAAGACTTAAGTATGAAAAGAATTTATATGTCTTGTTGTGATAGATCCTAGGTGGATCGTTTATGTGGCTTGAGTCCTTTGTGTTGGAAATCCGAATATCCATAAGTGTTGGAACACGTTGAAGGCCATCCGATATAACATGCCAGGTGATGATTGAAGACTTTTATTCCGAGTGTTGGCGGCCTCACTCGAAGATGTTCGATGTAACATTTCGAGCATAGGGTTGGTTGGGCGGCCTCCACCCTTTTCCGAACGTTGGGCGACCTCGTTCGAAAATGTCCGATGTAACATTCCGGGCATAGGATTTGAGGGCGACCTCAATCATGAGTGTAGGATCCCGATGCTGTGTGGACGCGGGTCTCGCTCTTGTGTGTTGACTTACATGTGTGTATATGCTGTGTGCGATAGTATACTTTCATTTATGCCATGTGTTAGGCAAGCATGCTAGACCCTCATACCATGCATGTGATTTATATGCCATGCTTTACTGCTTTGATATGCTTGATGTTGGCCGAGTTTGGCGTATCCACTGAGCTTGTGTGGCTCAGCGTTCGAAATCTGTTTTCGTGCGTAGGTTAGGTGGAGCGGGACTCGTGGAGCACCATCGAGGTTTGGACTTTCAGCATCGACCGTGTTGTCAGAATACAGTTATTAGATGTAGTGGGCTTAGTATTATGTTGAACCCTATATGTATTGTAACTCTGTTATTTTATTTGGGTCGAATGTTTTTAAACAGTCTGTAATTTATTTTGGAGCTCCGATTTACTTTGAATTATTTTGGGCTTGTTTTTAATTAATTGGACTATGGAATTGGTTTTGGACCTTACGTGATTTTATTATTGGGTTTTTAAAAAAGGAAATTTTGAAATATGGGTTTTGGGCCGGAGGCCCATTGTGACATCCGGGTCGGGTGTTACATGTATCACCGTTAAAATTTTAACGGTTCAGTCATCAAACTAGTTAAAAATAAGATATTTGTCAAAAAGATATAAATTAAGGGCTAAATTTATTCCTAAAAAAGAATAAAGACTAAAATAATAAAATTATAAATGTTAGGAATTAAAATTATCTTTATGCCTAAAATAAATAATAAAGTACTAAAAATAAATTTGAGAAGGGTGAAACAGAGAGGAAATCAGAAAATATTGTTTGGCTGGTTTGAAGCGGGGAAATTAAGAGTACATTATTAATGCTATAACCAAATTAAAAAAATACCAGATTAATTTAATTCACAGTATTATTTATAATTTTATATAATGATTTTTTATTTTATTTTTGTAAAATGAATTTTTGAGATTTACTGGTTAACCTAATAGTTAAAGATATTTACATTATTTTAATTTGTATGGGTTTGAATCTCGATATGAGAAAGTTGTAATTTCTATAAAGTGGATCTTTATTTTTTTTCTTTTTGTTTTATCACAATGAATCTCGTTTCTTCTTTAATGTTATTAAATGTATAAATTTCGTTGTGATCCGGGATTTTATTACGTGCGATTATTAAATTTGGAGGGCGTTCGATTGTCTAAACTCTAAACCAATCGATTATATAAAAAAAAATTATTACGTGCGTCGAACATAGTTAATTATTACCACTAAATATTATTAAATTGATTAATAAAGATTAAAAATCTCAAAGACTCAGTATATTATTATAAATTATTTAAAATAAAATTTAAATTAAATTATTTTTAATATATAATATATTTTAATTTTTTAAAATAAAAACTCTAAACCCTAAACTTTAAATCATAAACTTTATAGTTTCAAGTTTGGGGTTTCGAGTTTCAGATTTTATTTTATTTTTAAAAAATAAAGTATATAATATATATCTTAGTTTAAATTTTATTTTAAATAATTTATAATTATATATTAAATTCTCAAAATATTTAATTTTTATTAATTAATTTAAAAACATTTAATATTAATAATATTTAGTAAATAATATTCTACACGTGATAGACTCATCCATAAAGATGAATACTAAAATTAAACATCAAACACATGTCGTAAGACCATCGGTTGTGAAGTAGACTATGTTGGATTATGAGATTTAAAAGTAGATGGTGCACAGAACGCATCTGATTGAAAATCATCTTGCGGTGATGTTATTAAGGACTAATGGTTTATTGATTGAAGGGTTCTCAAAATATATTGAAAGGTTTTCACGTTTGATTTAGAATTATGAGTTGCTTTAGATAGTTTACAATGTGTCCTATGTATGAATGCAGGATCTATTATAATTGAATCTGATAATACTGAAGATTGTACTCACGTGATAATTTTAAGCCTCGACTTTTTTTATAACCTTCTGGTGTTGTTCTTAACTTTTTACATGAAAATTTTGGTGTTTAAAATCTAGTTGCGTTTATAGTGTATCTTTTTATTTTATTCTATTTGATGTATTTATTGTCAAAGTTATTTTTTTTAAAGCTCTTCTGGTTCTAGAGTCTAACCTTGATTAATTCAGACCGACTCGCGTTGCACACCTAGCTTTGGTGGGTGAGTCTCCCAGCAGAGATTTTCTGAGTACACAACGTCTCGAATCTGAAACTTACTTAAACGGAATCAAGCTACTTACCACTTATTAGACCAACCCTCGTCCATACTATCTCTTTAATTGCGCTTATAATATATTCTCCACTTTTATAAAACAAAATACTTTAATGTTTCGGCCTCTGTCCACCGTCTTATTGGACCCACCCAATGATCGGTAAAAGGAGAAACCAGATCCAACATCTTTCTTATATGTCCGCAACCAACTTTGTCGGATACACAGATACTTTAAACCCTTCAATATCATATACTGATACTAAAAGACTACTAACAGATAAATAACACACAGCATTCGAAGGCAACTCGATCTCTTAGAAAATAACACACGTGCGTTAGTCTATTGTAGCTTTATACGTATGTACCAAAAGAACTCGACTGGAGAAGGAAGACAAACTACATTATCGGTTGGTGTACTGGAAAGATATACATTAGGTATAAGAAGACGTGATTTTAATGTATACATTAGGTAATTACTTAAAATATATTTTTTATATTTTAAATTATATTTCTAATATTATGATATTAAGTAGCTGTAATTTAAATGATTTTCTAACCGTATACAAAATATATATATATATATATTTATATATCTTTATATGTTATATATAATTTATACATAATCGAGGAGTTTGACCTAAACATAAAAACCAATTTAATAATTATTTAAATTTTATTTTTAAAATTTTTTTATTTTATAACTCAAATTTTATTTAAAATATATTTAAATTAAATTTATAAAGTTATGGTTCAAAACAAAATAAATTAGATTTTTATGGATTAAAAAAATAACTTTATAAGATCAAATTTTACTTTCCCTTATTCTAAATATAAAGAAATAAAAGCAGCTCAACACCCATGTCCGATTCAACCAATGAGCAGTACAAGAAGGACAACCCACCCGAGCTCACGCGGATTCCTCTAAACCAGCCGAACTCCAAAAGAACCGAAAACCGACTGACCAATGGGTTGTAAGGAAACATGAATGGGCCCTCTTTGCTGTCGAATCAATCCGGTTCGTCACTTAAAAAAACATATCTTACATATTTCCAACTTAGGTCCCACGAATACAACCGTCGGTAGGCAAGTCTTAGTGCTCTCGCTTTATTTGAGCCAGGTACGTAAAGTCGTCAAACATTAAATTGTATACTCCACTTAATTCTTTTAGTATCAGTGTTAAAAATAATTTAATCTTTATAATAGCTACCTAAAAATAAAATTTGTGAGTCAACGATCTATAAAATATCTAATTAAAAATATTTAATTTATAATTTTTTTCGTTTGATTTTTAAGGTTTTTGTATTACTAATCCGGATCGATTCAGGTCGCATACCTGGGTATGTCTTTCAACAAAAAAAATTTATGTACACAACATTTTGAATACAAGACTTGATTAAACGTAACTAAGTTGCTTATCACTCGGTGAATTGATATATTTTTTCTCTCTTTGATTGTAAGTAATAATTTTTTAAATTATCTTTTTTTACTTTTTACTCGAAACCATAGTAATAGACAAGTAATTTTTTATTCAATTATTATTTTTGTAATTGTCACATAATTCATTCAATAATAATTAAATGCTCAGATATTAAAATTGAAATATAATTTTAAACATTTTAAAAAAAATTAAGAATTATTTTATTTTTTATGATAGTTTAATAATATTTTCATACTTTTTCGTAATTATTTTAGTACAGGGATAGTATGGAATTAAGCCTTTTAATTTAAATTATAATAGTAAAAATGCTATCGAAAAAAAAAACAGCAGTCGGTGAGGTTATGGTTTTATATCCAGCTGGAAAATCAACTGTCCAACTGCTCTGCTTCTTTCTGAACTTACACTCCTGGGCCCACCTTTCCGACCGAACTATATCTCCGTGGTGCCAAGTAGGCGGCTATGATGTAGTCATGTGTTCATATTGCTGGACTCCGAGTCACTTGTCATTAAGCTAGCGCGTGCATCACTCTCCCTCAATCTTTTTGCATGATGGACTGGACTGGATTTGATTGAGTGATTAAGATAAAACTATCTTAACACGATATTTATTAAAAGTGTTCTTTTGGAATAAAAAGTATTTTTAACTAAAAAATGACACTAAATCTATAGTTTTTTGGGTATAATGTTTGAATCTCACACTTAGTATTTATAGGAGACATGAAAGCAGTTCAGTTAAGTTAAAATTCATTTTGAATTTTAAATATGTAAGCGATTAGATTTAATAAATATCAGAGATTTAATTTGATATTATCTGTTATTAAATCTAATTTTGAATAGATATTATCTGAGATTTAAATAGATATTTTCGGTTATCAAATCTACTATTTTTGAATAGATATTATTTGATACTATTCGAGATTTTAAATGGATATTATCTGATATTATTAGAGATTTGATTAGATATAATATATTATTCAAATCAGATTTTATCTGATTCTTGGACAGATTTACCATTGCTTTTAACCTATAAATAAGAGGCTTTTCTCTCATTTTTAATCATTCCATTTAGAATTCATTCTGCTTCTTTGAGAGAAATTGATAGCATTTTTTAAAAGCTTCTAGTAGCTTTAGTTCAACTCCGGTTCAGACGAGCACTATCGCCATAGTGCACTCTAAACTTTGGGTGTATACTGTTTGAAGGACTGTGTTAACCTTCACGGGACAACCGCCTAAAGTAACGAGTACACACATCGGGGCGAATATTTTGGCCATACCACGATACGGTCTAATTATCTTTCATTTTATTTTTTCTGTCAGTGTTGACGTCCTGTTTTGCAGTCTATTTAACCAATAGTTTTTATAAAAATTATTTTTTATTTAGATTTATATTTTTGTGTTTGAAATGGTATTTTTGAAATTAAAATTATAATTTTAACTTCCATTTTTATTATTATGATAAGCATGTTTTATAATTTATAAAGTTAATATTTTGGGTTTAAAATTTTTATATTAAAACATGTTAATTTTTAGATAAAAATATTTTTAAATTTCATATATTTTTATGAAGGACGTACAAACATTAAAATTTTTAAATTATTTATAATTTAAATTAATATAATTTTATAGGGCTTCTGTATAATTTCTTTTGGATTGAGTCGACATCCATTAAAATCGTCATTCGATTTAAAAAATTCTCCATTTTAAAATCATACATGAGATTTTTATCTCATATGGCTTCTCTTTTATGCGCATAAGAAGAATAATCCAGAAATTAGAAAAAGATCATAATAAGAATGATCTGATTGACAAAAATAAAAAATCATTAATTAAATTAAAATATTTTCATAATTTAATGATCAGTCATTAAGACCTTACTAGTTGTGTCCGAGGCTTGTCATTAGTTTAATGTATTTAAACTCAAGTATTGCGAATTTCATAATTAACTTGTTTTATCATAAGTTTTTCATAGTTAATCAAGCTTTTTCCTCCCATAATCATGGAATGATAAACTTTGTTACAAAGTGATTTATTATCCGCTACCTACACAACAAACAAGGCAGAATAGATGTTCAAATGGTTGGAGAAACACAACGATTCTAATGAAGGGAGTTGAGTGACACGCTCCCTAGGGAGGAGTGGAGAAAGGGAGGGAGTTCAGTTTGGTTGGATTGAAACCAGAAAGTCAAAGGGATTCAAGTGGAATCACGTGAGATTCTTACAGGCTGGGAATGGGCCCACATTACGTGGAGGGCGTTGAAATCATTTTGAAACTGCGGTTAACAGTGTGCTTGTTTTTGAGGGGAGGGTTGATTGGAGCCGTTGATTCAAATTAAATGGACGGCCTTGGATTGGGGACTTACAGCTGTAAATCGGGTGCAAGAAAAAGGAGTCAAAAAAGGTTGAAAGGGGTCCCAGTTTCCGTTTTAAAACATTTGTTACGTGTTGAACAGCTCTACCTTTCCTGTCATGTTTTAAACACTCTCGATAAGCATTGAGGTGAATTTCCAAAATAGCCCTCTTACTTCTTAAATTCCTAAAAACAGTATTTAAAATTCTATATTTTTAGACTCATATTAGTACAGTGAATTCGCTGATAATATAATTATTTTCAGAAAAATATAAAATTTTAACAGAATTTATCATAAAAAATACGATGATAAAATATTACAATTATCAATTATAAGTAAATTTGTATTATATGCTCTTCGCAGGATTCAAAATTTAGAATTAAATATTATTAACTCATAGAAAACTTGCTTTATTTTTGGATTAAATTAATTAGCTGATTAAATGTTGAAACGAGTATTTATATATAAAAATTTAAAACTTGTTATTGTATAAAGAAATATAGATTTTTAAGTGTTATTTTAAGGAATTTAGGATGGAGGGGATTATTTTGAAGATTCACCCTAAGCCTTGCGCTTGTGCGAGTACGAGAATGATATTTTTTTTATTTCCCTCCCTAAGATGCATTGGTTCCTATTTAATTCCATTTCTACCCCTTTTCTTTGTGTATATAATATTAATTTTTCTCCAAATTCAATGTTTATCCATAAATCACGAGTACCAAATAATACTAAAAAACTATTCGTATCATTTGTATGATATCTCGAAGAATATCTTGTGCCATTCTTTACTAGGAAAAAATTAAAATTCCCAAATGATCATGTGACTTACCAAAAGGTAACAAATATTTAATTTCAAGTAAAATATTGGAATTTAGACCCATCTAAGATTAGGGGTGTTCAAATTCGAGAACCGAAGGTTTGGATATTTTAAAAATCAGTCGTATTCAATTTGGATTTTCTGGGTATTCGGTATTTTGAGTATTCGAAAATTCGAGTAACAGGTATTTGATTTTTAATTTTTTATAAATTTTAAATTTAATCTTAAAAAAATATATAAATTTAAAATTTTGAATTATATAATCTAATATCTAAACATAAAATTTTAATATCCTGTTTACATAATCTAAACATAAAGTTTAAAACCTAAATTACATAATCTAATTCGAAACAAAACATAGACATAAGGGATTTTTTTATATTTTTAATATATATATTTAATATTTTTAATTAGAAAATAAAGCTTGTTATTTAATATTTTTAATTTATTTTAATTTTTTAATTAGTTTAATTTATTTTAATAAAATAATGCATATCTAAATACATTAAAGTTCGAATTTTGTCAACTCGTAAAATTAAAATTATTATTTTATAATAAATCTTATTTTCTTTTTTACGACGAGTGACTTTTTAAAAAAAATTAAATTTGAGAGATCTAGATCTAGAAATTAGGTTATTTGATTTGGGAATATAGTGAATATAAGTATTTTATTTTAAAAAATAATTATATCTAAAAATAAAAAATAAAAATAAAATAAGAATCAGGTACCTGGGTACCCTAAAATTTTTAATTTCATGACCCGGGTCCGACCTGGAAAATGACGTGCCGAGTACTCGATCCAGATAAAGAAAGAATTTTCGGATAAATATTCGATTTTTTAAGTTCAGATAATCGAATTGGATCGGTTAGATCAAATATTTTTAAACACCCTTATTTAAGATAGATGATATAAGTATAATTAGTTACTCAATTAATTAATAGATATTAAAATAGGATAATGTGGGTATAAGAGAGAGTCGAGTGTTCATGTTATCCACTCCGTTAATAATGAATCTCAAGATGAAACAACATGAATATTATTAACCATTTGACTAATAAGTACTTTTGTTTAAAACATTGAAGTGGATCGTAAATTAAATCACATTTTAGATTATATGCAATTAATTATAAAATTTAAATTATTAAAAATAAAAGTGATATTTTATTATCGTATCGAAAGTTTTAAGCCATGTTTGATAATTAGAGGATATTGGATAATTGAAAGTGGATTACATTAACTGATAAAAGATTACATTAGTTGATTTGACTGACATATTGTATTAATTGATAACTGAAAATAGATTACATTAACTGATAGATGGTTATATTAGTTGATTTGACTGGCATATTGTATTAGTTAATTGTATAAAATTATTTGATGAAATTAATTGACAATTTATTTATTTGATTATTTAAACAAATAAAATAATATATAAGAAAATTACTATATTCAATACTTGTTTGAATAGTTTATTAGTTAATTATATTTTATATGTTAATTAGATTTTAAAAAATAATTATTTTAATATAATATTATTAACTATATTTGAATAATATATATTAATTTATTACTAATCTAACCATGTACTATTTTTTTTTATTTGTATGCCAAGAAATCAAAGTACATGAAGAATATTACAAGGTTCATGAATTTGATTCTAATGTTGACCAAGCAAATATACTTTTGAAATACCTTATCCATGTGATTAGTAGTACAGCATGATTTCTCTGCCAATTCACATAAAATTATTATTATTTATTTTTAATTAATTATAATGTTACAGTAGTATCTATTTAGAGTATACTTTTAACTATTAGACATTAAACGTTCAAACAATGTGTTGACATTACTGGTACTCAAACTCGCGACCTGTAGGAACAATAATTATTCCTTTAATCACTGAAACTAGATGGTTCATACACGAGTATTGCCCGAAAAAGGTTTTTGCAGCTTCACTCTATACCAATCGGTAAACATGAATTACTGTAAAACAATATACTTTAAGCAAAAATGATGGTTAAACCTTGCTTTAATTTTTTTTTTTTTTTATTAATTTCACATATGTGAGAAATCACCTCATAAGTTGAATAAGTTCTTCAAATCTTGACAAGTTGATTTGAAATTGAGTTAGATCCAAAATGGTAAATTTGCAAGCCAAGACAAAGAAAACTGCAATGGCAAGATATCCTAACAAGGAACACAAGAAATCATAGTAATAAAATAAACGAAATGGAACCTAGGGGTGCGCCTCTACACGAACCTTGCTGCCCAATAATATAATACTCGGAACCCCCACCAACTTTACAAAACCCAGCTTCCTGGAAGTATCCCAATTCTCCAAAGGCTAGGCTCCTACTATGTTCATGCACCTTGCCTTCTACATATATAAACAACCCCTTTCGACCAACCTGCTTCATTCATCACCTCACTCAAATATATCAAACAGAAAAGAGAGAGAGAGAGGGAGGGAGGGGAGTTTTTCTTTTTCAAATTGATCTTCTGGTGTTGAAGTGATTAAAGATGGAAGCAATGTATCGATGCTCATCTTCTACGACATCTTCTGATTCATCTTCTTCGGAGTCTAATATGTCTGCAAGTGTAAGGGATTTGAACAAAGCTGAGAAGATTAAAGGTCCATGGAGTGCCGAGGAAGATAGGATTTTGACTCGGCTTGTTGAAAGATACGGACCTAGGAACTGGTCTTTGATAAGCCGATACATAAAGGGTCGATCAGGGAAATCTTGCAGGCTTAGATGGTGTAACCAGCTCAGCCCCAATGTCGAGCACCGTCCGTTTTCTCAGGCGGAGGATGAGACCATCTTGGACGCTCATGCTAGGTATGGTAACAGGTGGGCAACCATTGCTAGATTGCTTCCGGGAAGGACTGATAATGCTGTGAAGAATCATTGGAACTCGACGTTAAAGAGAAGGGCAAGAGAAGGACGGCATCAGCATCAAAATCAACATCAACCACAAGAACACCAGCAACAGGCCTCACCGAGTGCTCGTCATCAGCCAATGGATGGCGGTGATCATAGTGCATTTGGATCTATGGGAGTGTTGATAGATGAAGACGCGTTGACGGCGTTGACCCTAGCGCCGCCTGGTACTGGTGTTAGCAGCAGAAGCTCGGTGGCAGGGGCGGCTGAGAGGAAGAGAGAGGAGAGAGTGCCAACGGAGTTCTGGGATGTGATGAGAGATGTGATAGCAAGAGAGGTTAGAGAATACATGAGCTCCACATTATCAGCTGAGACACCAGGGTTTAACTAAGACAAAAAATTGGCTAATCAAGCTATAAGGCAATCTGTTTTATGTTTTTCTGGTCTAGTTCGGGGAGGTTTTCCATCATGGTGTTAATATGTCGATCTTTGTTTCTTTGCCTTGTTTCTTTAAAGGGTAAAAAGAATTCGAACAACTGTAAGATTTCATGAATGAATGCCTAATCAGCTCCAGGCATTAAGCAAAAATTACCTTGCAAGATTAGAATGCCTATATGGGTTCTTCAAGATTGAAGATTTACAATTAATTAATTACGCACAACCTTCATACTTTATTCCCTATATGTAATTCAAATTTTGGCATCACATATTCTGCTGGGAATTCTCCCAGTTCTATGAGATCGATGTCTGCTAGCACAGATAGTGGGAGCCAGACCATGCAACCAGACGACAAATGCATATACCAGCTAACTTCAGACAGTGTTGATTCTCATGATGACATTCAGTTCTCAAAATCTTTTTATATCTTCTAAAACTTTGGATTCTCAGTATTAAAACAACACTAATTAAGGCATGAGATATTATCCATAAAATAAATAAATGCTTTGCTGTACAAACCCTTTGTTTAAGTTCTTGGAAAGACGAAAAAAAAAAAAAACTATTGTACTGATGTTATTATAAAGTACAGAAATTTCTCCAACTAATGTCTTTTGTCACAATAAGTACAATTTTGGGCAACCTTTTAAAATAGCAAGCTCGCTGCTGGTTGTTTTGCACCTCAGCTAAAGCTATCATTAATGCTAAATCCTACTTTTTCAGTTGCCTTTGCTTCCTACTTCCTGCAACATCAAATTGGAAATAGCTGGAGACCAAAACGAAACTGTTTTCTTCCTCTTTAACCACTCGAAAAACTTTACTTTTCCCCTGAAAGAAATGCAAAACAGCACTCATCCACTCATCATCCCCACATTTGTTTTCAGGTTCAGTTAACTCTTGGCATTGCCTTTTCTGGTTCACCAATTGGTAAGCATTTTATCGACCTCAAATCAAATAACTTTGGAAGCATGATGCTACAGAAAACAAACAAAAGGTGCCCGAACATGCTCATAACCACACATTTTCCATCTTATCTGCTTGTTAAACTCAGAAGTGTCTTTATACACCATAAGTTCAATGTATGTGGACCTTGTCTGGTGGGAAATTTTGGGAAGGATTGAAAAAGATAGCACTGTGGACAAAGGGTTCTATTTGCCTGGAAGTTGTTTCAATCAAGGCCCTGTCCCACATCACAACAGCAACTTTAAGGGTTCTGTATTATTCTGATTAGGAGGTGCATGTTTTAAATGTGTGTTTGGCAAGAAAACAAAAGATATTTAAGGGAAGTAGCTTTCGATGCTGTTTGTTTTCAGGCTTTTAGAGGTCCAATTATGTTGCTGCAACCTCAATAATCCATCTTAAAGACGTGTGAACGAGAGGAACTTTGGTTTCAAGGCAATCAAACTCATTTATTACAAAAGTTGCAGGTAGGTTGTCAAAACGTTGAAATTTTGGTGTTCTTACGTTTCCATTATAATCTGTTATGTCTGAAGTCATGAGAAGAATTTTACAACTGTTTGTAAATCTCTTTATAAAGTATTGGGTAATTAAAGCTTTACGTGTGTGAAATGAACTGATAAGGAATCAGTTTTCCAGGGTCCACTAGGATGTGCAGAACCAGAACTACAGACAAACTTTGCTAAATGCCACTAAAACAACGTTCCAAGTACATTTGTACGGATCAAATTTGTGCCCAGAATCAGTGTAGGCTTGGAATATACAGAGTATAAGGAGAGGAAACGTCTTTCTCTTTTAATCAATGTAGGCTTGGATGTTTAAGCTTACTAGGCCTATGCCACTTTTAGTGGTTTATATAGCCCATAAAGCCCACGACATATTATTCTGAATTCTGATATTCACTCGGCTTTATGGAAGCTGAAGTCGCTTGCTTGGAGAAAACACATAAACATCGTCCAAGTTCTTGGAATTTAAGCACTGGAAGAGGTTTAGTAAGCAAATCAGTTACTTGGGAGTCTGCTGGAATGTAGTTCACCTCAACTTTTCCATCCATAACCTTCTCCACATGTTTGGTTTTGGCATGAAGCACAGGGTTTTTTTGTAGCTCATATTCTCATACATGCGGTGGTAGCTCTGGTTCTTCCTCTGGGTGAAATTTTGAACCACTTTAAGATCGTTGAAGACAGGCTCTATCCCTTGTCATTTGTGGGGGAGAAGGAGGGGTCTTCGCAGAGCCTTAATATGGCGCTGTTTTCAGCATTTAAGTAACTGGAAAAATAGGCTGTAAATGGTCCTTATAATGGAGAGCAACAACTGACAGCTTAGTTACTATGAGATTGAGGTGTTAGCCGTGATATTGTGGAACCCTTATCTTTGGGACATTGCTGACAACCACTTTTATGAATAAAGCAATCAAGTGACTGTAAGCAGCTGCGTAATGGTGGTCGTGCATTAACGTTTACCTTATAACATCCGACCTTTGATTTTGGACCAGCATTTGGCGACTGTGTCGTGTTGGGATGTTCCAATTTCTGGTGCTGATAGTTATTGTTTTTTGTCATAGAATTCAATACCTTTATTACTCACCTAACAAATTAATGTTTTGAATGTGAAGTGATACACCAAGATTCGATTTTTATTGTTAAAAAACCCGTAGAGATTTCTTAGTTTCCCTAGTATGACTTCAATTTTATAATATGAATACATGGTTCACAGTTTAGCAACCACTAATCCAGCTACAGAATCTTCTCCAACTGAACTTATTGCTAAATACTCATAGAGTCATAGTAAACTAGATAGCTTGAATAAAATAACGAAGTCGATCAGAATCTAACAAAGAAAATTATTTAGCAACAAGATAATGGTGTCGTAGGCAAGGATCGGTTAAGAATCGACACTTAAGGGGCGGTGGTGGTTTGCTGTGGTTGGTGTTGAATTGACGGTGGAACAGAGGTAGCAGAAGCATTAGGACTTGGTTGGGGAGGGTATACCCTACCATCAATGCAAGAAGAGCATTTCGTTTCAATCCAACTCTCGATGTCATACTGACCATACCCCATGATTTTCCTCCCTGTGCAAAGCCGTCCGATCATACCCGCAACTATGCCTAAGACTACGATCACCAGAAGCACAGCAATAAAGGGGCCAATGGAAGCATGCGTGGCGTGAGAGCTGTACGGCTGCTGCGTCATGGTCACCGGCGGGGGTTGCTGGATCAATGGCATTGACATTCTAACAATGACCCTCACACAACAGATGTTTTCAGCAAATGGTTGTATGGAGAGGAGTATGATTGAGAGCAAGGAAAGACCAAGAGTGTGGTATATTTATTCAGTTCAGGGGGTGAATAGAAAGAAATGGTTACACAGTTTTAGTGCCTGCAATGGACGAGGGAGAGAAAAGTGGGCAATGAAAGGATGTCTCAAACACCACCTGGGGAGAGATTCTCTATGAAGAAAAGGAACAGTTGGTATTATAGGTGCTCGAAGCAGTGAAATATCAGATATCAGCTCACTATTGTACTAACACCAATGGGAAAGATGTGGGGTAGCCACCGTATTAATAATAATACTATTACAATAATAAAATAACTTAGAGGAACCCCTAGTAACAGTAAAAGGACGAGGGGAAGGGCAAGAACTAATCAATCACAAAAGGTGGAGGCCGAGGGAATCTATTAGTAAGGTAAAACAGTCCAAAACCTTTCATGGTGAAGCCATTTTCAAAAACGCTTTTGCTTTTGGTAATGTTAGTTACTGTAGAAACCATTGAAGACAAAGAATCTTTAAGAAGTATAAAAAAATAGATCAATCCCATAGTTGAAATAGCCCACTGATAAGAGCGTGAACTCCTCTGCACAGTCTTCTTTCCTTTCTTCTGAGAAAGTAAATGAAATTGTACCATGTCCAGGCCAAATGACAGTTTAACAGGCTAATAATTCCTATTCAGAAATGTGTATACAAGCCAAAGGATTTATTTTAGATTCATTGCTTCAATTCTACTGAGCTGAACATTTTTTTTATAAAAGAAATGCATCAAATCTGAAATACATTCAAATACAAATAATACAGGCTTTATGGGGGGACCTCATTATCAGTCACAGGCATGGTGGTTGAGCTCTGTTAACACCAGTAATATAATGTAGTAAACCAGCTCATTAATAAAGGCTGCTGGCTCGTATTTATAACCTTATCTATCTCTTCCATGAACATTTCGACCAACCCCCATTTGATGTTCATGGCATGCCCAAGGCATTAGTTTGCAAACCAACCAATCAGATTGCATACTGCATAGCTATCTGCAAAATTTCTTGTCATGTTTTGTTACCTTCTTTGTTCACCCTGTACAGTTATTTCATTCATTGGCTTGAGCAGAGATTCTTTTCAACATATTCTGCTGGTTACTGGTTAGATTAATTTTCACTGTATTTTCGTCTCTCAAAGTTCACAAGACTACGCAAATGGTGTTTTACAATGGATCTGGAGTCTATACAAAAGAGCTATCCTGTTGTTTATCAGACAACAGCCTATACATGCCTTCTTACAAGTTTTGGCATCATGTCTCCGGCCTCACTCAGCTGATTGGCATAACTTCTAAGACCAATAAGTTTGCCGATGCAATGGTATTTCCATGTAAATTTAGGGTGAAAATCGTCTTAACTCTTTTTCATGCTTCTTTTCATGTCTCCGATTTAAATTAGAATATAGGTTATTGTTTAAAATTTAATTTTTAGAATTTTTCAACAAAAGGCATGGATAATGGAGGAGAGACAAATGATTTTTACTCAAATTTAGGGCCTCAAACTAGAGTAAAAATCGTCTGACTCTTTCTCATGCCTCTATTTGTGCCTCTAATTTACTAAAAAATTGAATTTTAAACCCTAACCATAATTTCATATCCTAAACTCTAAACCCTATATCCTAAAAAATACACCCTACTCCTAGTTTCCTAAACCTAACCTAGAACCCTAAACCCTTTAATTTAAAATGGAGGCACAAATGAAGACATGAAAAAGAAGTAGACGATTTACACCCCTCAAACTAATTAATGTTATTTTCAATTTCATTTTTATTGAAATTTTATGATTTTTAAAGAAAATTTACATGGTTATAATTATAAATTATACTTTAATATTTTAAAAAATTTATACATTTTCATATATTTTAAAAAATATGAGATTTTTTATTCTTTTAATTTATTGCTTATAAATGTTAGAAATATTCTAAAAATAAAATATTAGGTACAAATGTGATATTAATATCAATCCCCTTAACTTTTTTATTTTATTTTTTAATTAACTATAATAATTATAGTAATATTCGTTCTAGAGTATACTTTTAATCATTAAATATTAATGGCTCAATTATTGTACTGAAATTATTAGTGCTCGAATCCATAACCTCTAAAAACAACAATCATTCCCTAAAACGAGATGTTTCGTGCTCAATCCCCCTAGCAATACGTAAACAGAGACTACAGAGTGACCATTTTATATTCAAGGGATTCGTTTGTAACTTTTAATAGTTAGTGGATATAAAAAATAATTAAAATATAGTCTAAGAACTGGTTATGTAGTTTACCCTTTCTTTTGCAGGTGAAACCCCTTTTCTATTGCTTCGTATCACGGGACTAATTCATAATCTTCTTCTTCAGTATCTAGAACCCTCTTTCTTAGAGTAGGAGAATACCTGCCACTCTTCCGTTTTGAATCCCAGCGGAATATTCACTTCTTAAGTATCTCGTCTGCAAGGGCCCCGGGGCTCACCGGTAACTTCCACGTGTTGTATTTATGATCGTCCATCGTATCGGAGCGTTAATCGCCAGACATATTTCCCAATCCCCCTTCCATATCGTACCTCATTCTATTCACCGGCAACGACAAATCGCAGACTCTCAAATCATTTCGACGACGATGGTGAAGGAGGTAGCGCGGTTTACCGGCTGGCGCTTAAATTCCAGCGGCCGATGACTGTGGAAGTGAAGCGTAGGTCGGGGAACCGCATCAGCTTAATTGGAACAGTGGCTGATCCTCTCAAGTTTATGGATACCGAGAGTGATACGTTTGGTGTTCAGACTCGGCTTAATGTCAAAAGCCCCGTAATTCTGGTAGAAGATTCAAGTAGATTTATTTTACTTGTTATTTTTCAAAGTTTTACCTTATTGGAGCTTTTATGCTGGAATTATCCTTTTAAAACAGGATAATGTTGAAGATGTGGAACGAGATGGGAAAAAATTGTATGGAACACGTGAAGCTTGTGGATTTTATTTATGTTTCAGGGGTGTTGTGTTTTTTCTCTGAGGCTAATGTAGATAAGCAACTCACAGTATATTACCAGGTTCTTCAGAAAACAGACCCTCTTTTATTTTGGTACAGTTATTTATGTTTCATGACATTCATCAAACTTATATTATTGAACTTTGGCATCCTTAGCTTCTAATGGAATCTGATTGGATACATTTATGGAGTTAACATGATGTTGGTTTAATGATTGGATTTTGCATCCCTCTTGATTAGGCAAATATGAAGGATGTGTTTACATGCATGCTCATTTGATATATATATTATTGTAGGTAACTGTGAAAGAGTTGCATTTTATTGCCCAACAAGATACTCGAAAATGTGAGGAATTAGAATCAAAACAAGGTACAAATGTTTCAATTATTTTTAAGTTTGACTGCGTTTGTAATTTCCTGTTTTGTTGTGAAATCATATCCGAAGCTTCTTTTTTGATGAATGATGAGTTAATATGTTGTGGAATGATGTCTTAATGTCTTGTGTTTGTTCCATTGTCGGAGTCGGGCATAATCCATGATCTTAAGAACATTGCATAGTTTAGAATAACAATCTTCAATGGTTATCTACTTATCGGTTTTGATTTTTTGATTCTTCATTTGCTTCATACTTATTGTGTTTGCTTTCTTTCTTTCTTTCTTTTCTAAAAGATGTCTGTGAAGCTTGTATGGAGTGGACTAATAGCCGGCTCTACTTGTGGCAAGTGTTTTTTACCAGCCCGTTTGAATGATGGGACAATAGGAAAAGTAAGAAAAACCTACGGCAACCAGATTTTAAGCACAAAGATACTGGTGAATCTCTTTGGTTGAGTCCCAACGATCCTCCTTGGATTAAAAAACGGCTTGATCTGCTTGATTCAAAATTAGCCCAAGGTGTTGTCTACAAACCAAGTCGTCGCCATCGTATATCTGAATGGGTGTATGATGAGTAGAATAAATCCGCAGACATGTTAATAGTATTGGAGGTTCACTACAGGACAACTGCAAATTAATAGCATCAGCCATATGCAAAGAAAGGCACGAACATGGTATATAGGATAAATATGACGCCCAAACTGAGAAGTCTTGCACCCCCTACTAATAAAAATTTAACTTTTTTGAGGCAAAAGGAATTCGCTCGTCACACCTGATATTTTCTACGAACCCTTTAATTTTTTCTTCAAAGTAGTAATAGCTCTTTTGATCATTTGTTCCAAATTCAAAGACTGTCTCTCGTCTCTTCTCAACATTGATGCGTCTTCAGAATTCAGAGTAACATACTTTTATCCAAGCTTTGTATAGACATACGGGTTTTACATTTTGCACCTCCCCTTGCCTTGTTATTCTCGATTGTGTGACTTGTTTTTTTAACCATCGTTTTTCCTCATTTTCAGGTTCTTCTGGGTTGTTAGCAAATGGGTTTTCCAATCATATTTCTGGGTCACAAATTTTAAGATGTTTCAATGAGATTGCAAAGCTTAATTTTTCTGCAATGTCGGGTGATAATCTAGGGAGCCAGCCTAGGAGACCCCTGAGGAATTACCAAATTGTGGTGGCAGCAACTCGTGAAATGGGGATCGGGAAGGATGGTAAGTTGCCATGGAGATTGCCTTCTGACCTCAAATTCTTCAAGGAACTTACAGTGACAACATCAGATCCTGAGAAGAAGAATGTTGTGATAATTTGTAGAAAAACCTGGGAGAGATTCCACTTGAAAATAGACCTTTACCTGGTCGCCTTAATGTAGTCCTCGCTCGTTACCGGAGTTCTGATATTATGACCGGATAAAATGTTTTAATATGTGGGAGCATTCCATCAGCTTTGGAACTATTAGCTGAGGTACCTTACTGTTTTTCAACAGAGAAGGTGTTTGTCATCGGCGGTGGCCAGATATTTACGTAAGATTTTAGTAAGAATTGTTGAATTTCATTGCATATTGTTGGGGCAATATGTATTTTTGATGTTTAAAAAATGCAGGGAAACACTTAATGCTCCATGTTGTGAAGCCATTCACATTACTGAAATTGAGACAAGATTTGAATGCGAAGCCTTCATCCCTTCAATTGACTTGTCTTGTTTCCAGCCGTGGTACTCATCTAAACCGTTAGTAGAAAATGATGTTCGGTTTTCATTTGCGACTTATGTTCGTGTGAGATCTGGGGCAACTATTTGTCCTTTGAATACTAAAGCTAAGTCTACTGCCAGTCCAAATTGCAATAATGTTGAGGTGAAAGACTTCACTTTCTTGCCCAGGATGATTCTTGAGAGACATGAAGAGTTGATTACGAAATAAACTGAAACTTGTTCATTACTTATCTCGAGTGGCAATCTCGATTCTGATCAACTAGATACCAAATTCAATTGCCACTTGCCAAGGTAGTCTTCAACTTTGTTTCTCTATTCTACTTCCCTTTAGTATTTAATTGTAAATATGGGCATTTGCATGTTAGTAGAATACAATTCAATAATTTCCTGATCTTTTCAGCTTCTTATAACTAAGGTACTTTTGTTGTTGCAATATCATGGGTTGGTACTTCTTTGTTGAACTCATTTTTTTTGGTACAAAGGTTCTCTTGTCCTTGGTGATGCAGATACTGATGATCAATGAGCAGAAAAAAGACGTTTTATATTTGATCCATAGGGGTTCAGAAGGGTTGTTAACAGAAATATAAATTCACTGCCCTGTTTCTAGCATTCAATCCCCCCCTGAAGTAGTGGTAGTCTTGTGTACATACAATTACATGTTACATAAGTTTTCTGCCAAGAACATTGTATTTAAATGGCAAGATATAGGTTAGAACTGTCAAAAGGTTTTAAGATGATGGCTCCTCACTCTAAAGAGAATTGCAGGAACAGTTGTGCTCTACTTGCCTTGGATGCATTGAACTATATATTTGCATAATTTCCTCTATTATTAAATGGCCAATTTCGGCCTTGTTTGATTCTGTACCAGTACAAGAACTTGATTCATTTGACAGTAATCGATTCGCTTGAATTACTCTCTACAATAGAGGGACTAAATTGATCCAAAACTAAAAATAAAGGACTAGATTCAATACAAGCACTATAATAGAGGATCCTGGTTTTCTTTTCTATTTGGAAGAATGGTTTTTCAGGAAGCTTTTTGCTTTGCCAGGAATGAACTTGCCGAAAGAACTAAACTAATTAACTAGGTTATCTTGAAATTTTTTGGTGGGACATGGAAAAGGGGAATTAAATTATTATTAGTCCCAAAATGTGACAATCTCTTTCTATAGTCTTTTTCTTACTCGAATGAAATGGATCAAACGAGCTCCATCAAATAAAATGGAGACTTTCCATAGACCAATGTTTATTTAATAGATAGTTTCATTAAAATTAATATCTAAATTTGTATGAAGAAAAAGTGACCCCTCCATTGACGGCATTGAAGATATATTTGAGCTTTGCCTAGCCTTAATTACCTTACTTCCAACTAAACAAACCAATAGTAATAAACAATGAGGCAAATGTCAAGTTTAAATATACTAAGATTTGCCCATGAAATCAAAACATTGATAGTTTCATTATATAACAAGAGAAAGGCTATTCATACTTAATCCATAACTGCTGGAAAGAAATGAGTTCCTCTGCCTCTTAGCAGGTGGAATCTGTGAAAACTAAAAACTTAAATTTAAAACAAATGATTACTTTAGGAATATGGGGATCTTAGTTTTACAGAATGGAACAATAATGGTAAAAGTCATCATGCACTACATACCAAACATCACATTTCTGGCATGTCCTTGGAGTGTATATTATAACATCTTTTTTGTCATTCTTCTCTTCTTTCTTCACTTCCTTCTTCTCATCCTTCTTTTCGTCCTTCTTTTCATCCTTCTTCTCTTCTTTCGCAGCCCCTATACTTACTATCGATGCATGTTTTCTAAATTTCCTTACTCTCTTAATGATCTTAAATGGATCGGCATCACCGGTCACTGTTACCGTATTTTTTGATGCATCAAGGATGATAGACGTTATCCCTACAACGTCTGAAATTACCTTCATTACATTCTGCCTGCACTTGGGACAAAACAGCTCCACTGACAGGACTGTTTTCTGCAAAAGGAAAAAAAAAAGAGAGTCAGATTCTATAGTACTTTGTCCGAGCTGAGAACAATATCCTATGACCAGTAAATGTACCGTAGGATGTCAGTGCAGGTTGCAGGGAGAGAATGGCAGAGTGGAAATTGATGAATTAAATGCATTAACAGAAGAAACATCAAATAACACAAAAAACAAACGAGAAAGCTGATGGAGTTTGAAAGGAAAACAACCTTTGACATGGTTCTGAAGAAAGCACACACACTAACAAAAGTTGTAATAGAATAGGAATGTGAAGCAGCCTTTGTCTAATGGATCCAAACCATCCTTTATATAAAATTATTACCATGTTTCTCAATTTGATTAGATGTATTCTTTTTGTCTTGTATGGTAATGGTGCTTTTTTTTCTTATGCATTATGGACAGAATTTTGGTTGGGACCTAAATGGACTGACAAGGGTAGTTGAGTAGTAAATGCCAGTCAGAAGATGTTTGATTGATTACCAATGGCATCTTGCTCATTAAATGTGAAAAAATTTACAGGGACAACCAAACACAACAGGCTCATAAAAGGGAAGAAAAAGGGTCAGAGTTGGATGTCATAATGAACTTGAATCAGTTTTGAATGAAACACTGACACTGTGATGCTTTTTATTCGAGGATGTCAGAGAAACCAGATAGAATTTTTTCTTCTGATTGCAGAACACTGTCAGACTTGTGACTTTGGAGCTTTTCAGTATAAATCTAGAAGGGTTTTTTATATACTCTCTAGCTCTGATGGTCCAATCACTTTGCAACTTCTTAGCTAGACTCCAACTCGAAGATCTTAAATATTCCAAGCAAATTCTTGGTTATGTTACAGGCTAATGGCTGAGAACAGTGATCATTGGGGGTCCAACATAACATCCAACATGAGATTGACTAGAAAAACAGACCTTTTCATGTATAACTCAAGCGATTACTCTTAAAAAGTTTATTATGTTAAATCACCTAACCGGGAGAGACAAAACATTATATTTATTGGTTAAAAGAAACAGATAATAAAATCCATTAGTAAAACTTTAAAAGAGAATTTATGCTCTCTGTGGCTTCAAAGCAAGCAAGAGAGTACCATTTTCATCTGTCAAAATTTCCAACAAAAAAAGGCAGAAAATTCAACTTCCAGCTGTATGAAGGCTCATGATGTAATGGCAGTGAGTAGATGATACATCACTTTCGTTGTTACCCCAAACCCTTGTGTTCTGTCATTTTCCCACTCCCTCTTGTAAAGCAGTAAACACCCACTAGAAATGAAATGTTAAGCAGCTCTCTCTCTTTCTGGAACCAGATGAGACATGCATGTATGATGGTAGCATTATAAAAATAAACACTGCAAGATACTAAAATGCTATACCTCGTTCAAGCAAAGGTAAAGTTTGAAGTCCAACGACAAGAAGAATGGATAATACAAAAATTCCTATTCAGAAATGTGTATACAAGCCAAAGGATTTATTTTAGATTCATTGCTTCAATTCTACTGAGCTGAACATTTTTTTTATAAAAGTAATGCATCAAATATGAAATACATTCAAATACAAATAGTACAGACTTTATGGGGGGACCTCGTTATCAGTCACAGGCATGGTGGTTGAGCTCTGTTAACACCAGTAATATAATGTAGTAAACCAGCTCATTAATAACGGCTGCTGGCTCGTATTTATAACCTTATCTATCTCTTCCATAAACATTTCGACCAACCCCCATTTGATGTTCATGGCATGCCCAAGGCATTAGTTTGCGAACCAACCAATCAGATTGCATACTGCATAGCTATCTGCAAAATTTCTTGTCATGTTTTGTTACCTTCTTTGTTCACCCTGTACAGTAATTTCATTCATTGGCTTGAGCAGAGATTCTTTTCAACATTTTCTGCTGGTTAGTGGCTAGATTAATTTTGACTGTATTTTCCTCTCTCAAAGTTCACAAGACTACGCAAATGGTGTTTTACAATGGATCTAGAGTCTATACAAAAGAGCTATCCTGTTGCTTATCAGACAACAGCCTATACATGCCTTCTTACAAGTTTTGGCATCATGTCTCCGGCCTCACTCAGCTGATTGGCTTAACTTCTGAGACCTATAAGTTTGCCGATGGAGGCAATGGCATTTCCATGTAAATTTAGGGCGTCAAAAGTAATTAGTGTTTAGTAATATTTTTTTTTAAATCAAAGGCATTAAAGTGAATGATTTGGATGATGCTTATGTGTGAATATGACATGAAAAAATATTTTATGTGTCTTAATTTAATTAGTTGGGATCATATCTTAAGTGGTGGTATTATTTGGTTGAATGGTGATAATTAATGTTACTTTCATTTATATTTTCATTCAAATTTTATGATTTTTAAAGAAAATTTACATGGTCATAATTCTAAGTTATACTTTACTATTTTAAAAAATATGAGATTTTATATTTTTCTAATTTATTGCTTAGAAATGTTAGAAATGTACTAAAAATAAACCATTAGGTACAAATGTGATATTAACATCAATCCCCTTTAACTTTTTATTTTTTAATCAAATACAATAATTATAATAATATCTGTTTTAGAGCATACTTTTAATCGTTAGACACTAATCGCTTAATTATTGTACTGATATTATTAGTGTTCGAACTCATAACCTCTAGAAACAATAATCGTTCCCTTAACCACTAAAACAAAATGTTTCCCGCTAAATCCCCTTAGCAATAGGTAAACAGAGACTACAGAGTGACCATTTTATATTTAAGGGACTCGTTTGTAACTTTTAATAGTTAGTGGATATAAAAAATTAGAATATAGTCTAAGAACTGGTTATGTAGTTTACCCTTTTTTTTGTCCTTGTTAAGGTAAAAAACCCTTTTCTATTGTTTTGTATCACGGGACTAGGGATGGCAAAAATACTCGTCCCTGATCCGACTCGGTACGACCCAACCCGACCCGATCGGGTTTTTCTCTCTAAATTTCGGGCATCGGGGCGAGGCGGGGCGGAGAAGTCATGAAATCGGGTCGGATCGGTTTCGGGTATTTGTTTGAAATTCTCTGCCCCGCCCCGCCCTGGTATATTTTTATATATTTTATTATATTTATAAAAAATATCATTATACATAAACATTTTTATGGGTTTTAAGTAATTTTTATACTTTTGAAGTTTATTCTTATAATAAAAAATTATTAGATGCTGTTCAAATTTCATTATATTCAATTATGTTAGTCGAGGATTCAAGTTTTTTTTTTTAAATATGTAATTTAACATGTGTGTAATTTAAATTATATTTTATTTTATTTTTTATATAGATTTAAAGTTACTTAAAAATCATAATTTATAATTGTGATAAAAGATTTATCGAATCTAACTTTTATCATATATTATTTTTTTAATTTTTTGGGTCAGGTCAAGATCGGATTTAAGAAATAATATATCGGGACGGGACGAATCGGGTAAATTAATATTTAAACTCGGATCGAGACAGGATCGGGTTTAAAAATTCTTAAATCAAATCGGGGTCGGGCGGCCGAAAACCCGGCCCGCCCCGGTGCCATCCCTACACGGGACTAAGTTCGTAATCTTCTTCTTCAGTATCTAGAACCCTCTTTCTCAGAGTAGGAGAGTACCCGCCACTCTTCCGTTTTGAATCCCAGCCGAATATTCACTTCTTAAGTATCTCGTCTGCAAGGGCCCCGGGGCTCACCGGTAACTTCCACGTGTTGTATTTATGATCGTCCGTCGTATTGGAGCGTTAATCGCCAGACATATTTCCCAATCCCCCCTTCCAAACCGTACATCATTCTATTCATCGGCAACGTCAAATCGCAAACTCTCAAATCATGTTGACGAAGATGGTGAAGGAGGTAGCGCGGTTTACCGGCTGGCGCTTAAATTTCAGCGGCCGACGACTGTGGAAGTGAAGCCTGGGATGCGGAACCGCATCAGCTTAATTGGAACAGTGGTTGAGCCTCTTAAGGTTATGGATACCGAGTGTGATACGTTTGGGGTTCAGACTCGGCTCAATGTCAAAAGCCCCCATGATTCTGATAGAAGATTCAAGTAGATTTATTTTACTTGTTATTTTTCAAAGTTTTACCTTATTGAAGCTTTAATGCTGGAATTATGCTTTTAAAACAGGATAATGTTGAAGATGTGGAACGAGATGGGAAAAATTTGTATGGAGCACGTGAAGCTTGGGGATTTTATATATGTTTCAGGCTTGTTGGGTTCTTTCTCTGAGGCTAATGTAGATAAGCAACTCATAGTATATTACCAGGTTCTTCAGAAAAAACCCCTCTTTTATTTTGGTACAGTTATTTATATTTCATGACTTAAATCAAACTTACATTAGTTAACTTTGGCATCCTTAGCTTCTAATGGAATCTGATTGGATACATTAATGGGGTTAACATGATGTTGGTTCAATGATTGGATTTTACATCCCTTCTTGATTATGCAAATATGAAGGATGTGTTTACATGCATGCTCATTTGATATATATTATTGCAGGTAACTGTGAAAGAGTTGCATTTTATTGCCCAACAAGGTCAAATATCGACCACCCGAAAATGTGAGGAATTAGAATCAAAACAAGGTAGAAATGTTTCAATCTTTTATAAGTTTGACTGCGTTTGTAGTTTCCTGGTTTGTTGTCAAATCGTATCTGAAGCTTCTTTTTTGATGAGTTAATACGTTGTGGAATGATGTCTTAATGTCTTGTGTTTGTCCAATTGTCGGACATAGTCCATGATCTTAAGAACATTGCATAGTATAGAATAACAATTTTCAATGGTTATCTACTTATGGGCTTTGAGTTTTTTGATTCTTCATTTGCTCCATGCTTATTGTGTTTGCTTTCTCTCTTTCTTTTCTAAAAGATGTCTGTGAAGCTTGTATGGAGAGGACTAATAACCAACTCTACTTGTGGCAAGTGTTTTTTACCAGCCCGTTTGAATGGTGGGACAACAGGAAAGGTAAGAAAAACCCACGGCAGCCAGATTTTAAGCACAAAGATACTGGTGAAGCTCTTTGGTTGAATCCCAACGATCCTCCTTGGATTAAAAAACAACTCGGTCTGCTTGATTCAAAATTCGCACATGGTGTAGGCTACCAAGCAAGTCGTCGTCATCGTATATCTGAATGGGTGTATGAAGATTAGATTAAATCCGCAGGACTCAAAGCGGAAGAAATGTAAATAGTATTGGAGGTTCACTACAGGACAGCTGCAAATTAATAGCATCAGCCAAATGCAAAGAAAGGCCGGAGACCACAATGTTATTTATGGTGAATCAATAGCATCAGCTTGATTTTATTACTTGTAAGACATACATAAGGTACAAGCTCAAACATGAATATATTTGAAGGAATTTTTTGTTTCTCTCCAGTATATATTTGTTTGGACCTGTGAATCGTCCATGCCAAGCCAGCGGCAGCAGGTGACCAGAAAGAAGGTATACGAGGAGTATCTCAAGTTGATTAGGCTTGTTCTTTAATGAAATCTTCTATGAGTATTAGATTTCAAGACCGTTGTTACTTATGTTCATAACATTAGTGCTTTTGTTGCGAGGTTTGAAACGATGGTAAACAACACCGAATTAATCAAGGCTCTTCAAGAAATCACAAAGCGACATGGGCAGCTTTTCAACTCTTTGCAAGTTCATGCGGAAGAACAGAAGCAGAGAAAAGCAATTCCTTCGGAGTTCCTGACGTTTGCCATACATGTGCATTAGCTTATGCTTCACTTTCCATGGTGCTTGGAGTCATTTACTTATTTTTCAAATATATCATAGTTCGAGTTTTGATGAAGACAATATAATCAGAACTATCAAGTCGAATAGTCTTTGAGACTCACCATTGATTAAGAGAGTTGCTTAGATCCACTTTTTTCCTTTAAAGATCGTCCCATGCTTCCTCGACCACAATCAAATTAATATTTTCATACTTTCATCACAATGGCCTCTTTGAGAAAATTCAAGCTTAATATTTCTTTGAACCTTGAGGATAAAATTTCTCTTCCGAAGGAAGATATTGTTAGAATTTATGAACGGACACGTTCATATTAAGTTTTTTTTTTGATAAGCTTTATAATTCATTAAATCAAAAAAACAGTAAAAACTGTTACTCATTTACAAACTAATCCCCCAAGCAACTAATAAATCGCCCTGTACATTTCGTATCCTAATATTTTTATGATATAAATGAATGCGTATAATATCTTTTAGACAATTAAACAATTGAGTGCAGGACCTCTGTACTCCTCGAAAAATCCTACGGTTACATTCTTCCCATATCAAATATAAAGAAGCCTGCCATGCAAGTCGACCGATCAAAGCGACAACTGACCTTCCTTTGAACCTGGACACCACCCAGGAGAGCTCCTCAGGCCAGTTCAAAACCTCCCGACGTATGCCGCAGCAACATAAACTCAATCTCCAAAACTGCTTGGAAAATGGACAATCAAAGAATAAATGGTCTATGGATTCAACTGAACCATTACATAAAATACAACCTTCCTCATTAACTATCCCCATTCGAGCCAACCGTACCTTCGTAGGAAGCCTGTCCAAAATTATCATCCACGTAATCATCGTATGCTTAGGGATATGCATGCCAAACCATACCACTTTATGTCATGCTACTACTTCCTTGGATTCACGGATGCCCCTCCAGATTTCCCTTGTGGGGAGACTTCTGCCTGCAGCTAAGAGCGACACTGTCACACTTCTCAACTTGAGAAGCTTCTTGAACAACCAACTGAAGTGTCGTTTACTCTCCATAGTCCAGAAATCCTCTTGCTTGATTACATACAATTTAATCCAAGCAATCCAAAGTGTATCCTTCCCAGAAGTAATTTGTTGCATCAAACCTATCATGCAAGCCATATTCCACTCATGCAAGTTCTTCAGCCCTAAGCCCCCCTCACTCTTAGGAAGACAAATGTGCTTCCAACTTACGCGGGCACCCGCAGCAGACTTATTCTCCCCTTTTCAAAAATATCGACAACATAACAACTCAATCTCCTTTAAGACACCCTTTGGAAGAACCACTTGCACACACCAGAAGTTAGCCATGCTGTATAACACTGACCTTATGAGTTGCATTCTCCCAGCATAACTCAAGTGCCTCCCTGCCCAGCTATTCATTCGTGCTTTGATCTTGTCAATAAGCATAGCGCAATCCTTTCGACTAAGCTTTCTTGTAACCAATGGAAGCCCTAAATACCTCACAGGCAACACACCAAGCCTAAACTCAGTAGCCGTCTTCATTTCTTCAACTTTATAGATCGAGACCCCTGAAAAGAAAATCTCAGTCTTGGAAGCATTTAATCTCAGTCCCGAGATCTCATAAAATTTTTCCAGAACATATTTCACTCCCCAAACCGAATCCAATTTTCCTTTGCAAAATATCAAGAGATCATCTGCAAAGCATAAATGAGTTAAGCCAAGCTTCTTACATTTAAGATGAAACTGGAAAATACCCTTAGCCGCCGCAGCATCAAGCATTCTAGATAGCACATTCATTGCCATAACAAACAAGTAAGGGGAAAGAGGGTCACCTTGCCGAACACCTCTCATCCCTTTAAAGTATCCAACTAAACTTCCATTAAGCGAGATAGAGAATCTCGATCCAGTAAAACATGCTTTGATCCATTCCCTGAACTGCAAAAGCAAACCCAAAGCTTCTAAAACCTGCAAAAGAAACTTCTAATAAACTGAATCAAAAGCCTTCTGAAGATCCACTTTTAAAGCACATCGAGGTGAAACCCCCCTCCTATTATACCCCCGTACAAGTTCTTGAGCAAGCAGTGTATTATCAATGATACTCCTACCTTGAATAAAGGCTGATTGATTCCCAGCTATCATGACAGGGAACAACCTCGAAAGCCTAGACACCAATATCTTTGTAATAAACTTATACACAACTGAGCAACAAGCAATAGGACGAAAATCCTTTGCTAGAGAAGTATTCAAAGTCTTTGTAACCAAAGCAATCGTGGTAGCGTTAAAAGCTGGTAACATCTCAGAAGAGAGGAAAAAATACTTAACAGCAGCACAATAATCATCCCTCACAATTGGCCAAACAGCTTGAAAAAAACCAGCAGTATACCCATCCAGACCAGGAGCTTTAGCCCTTCCTTGTCCAAACACTGCACCTTTAACCTTCTCTAAAGTGACTTCTCTAGTTAGACTCTCCACCTCAGAAGGTGCAAAATCCAAAAGCTCTTGAAGTAACTGCAAACTACATCCAGAAACATTATCATCTTCAGAACCAATTTGCTTCGTATAGAACCTTATTAATTCCTCAAACAAACTATCAAAGCTTTCCAACCGATTCCCACTATCATCATACAAAACCCTAATCGTGTTTTTCTTTTTCCTTGATGCGACATCTGTATGAAAGAATTTGGTTCCCTGATCACCATCCTGAAGCCAACTAACCCTAGCCTTTTGCTGGAAAAAAGACAATTCAGCCTTCTCCAGGTTTGCTAATTCTAATTGCAGCTCCTTTTCATGCTCCCAACTAGCAACAGAATCAGCAAAATTTAATAACTGATGCTCCTCTAACTCCTTTCTCTTAACTCATACACGCTCGGAAAGATGGTCATAACACTTCTCATTCAACTCACGCAAAGGACGTTTGAGTCGTTTCAGTTTAAAGAAAAGAATCTCCATTGGATTACTTGAAGCCTCCTCCTTCCAAGAGTTCTCTACAATGCTATTAAAATCAGGATGGTGCACCCAAAAATTAAAAAATCAAAAAGCCTATTCAGAAAAGCCTCCTTATACTCCCAAGCTATTGCAAGACAATGATCCGAAATTCCAGGAGCTAAGAACTCGACAGCAGAATTAGGAAACGCCACATCCCATGCAGAATTAACCAATATTCGATCCAACTTTCGGGCCAAATAACCTTCCTCCTGTTTATTTGTCCATGTAAAAATAGGCCCTGCAAATGGACGATCCAACAATTCACACTCACTCAAACAATCTCGAAACTCCAACATATCTGCTGAAACAATAAGACCTAACCTTTCCATTGTTGAACTTTCAATTACATCAAGCGTAACATTAAAATTACCCCCAACCAGCCAAGGGGTTGATAAAGAATCATTGAAATGCCTTAGCCGATCCCAAAGCACTTGACGCCGTACAAGATCATTACTTCCATACACCGCAGTAATGAAAACCTTTCTACCTTGCAAAGCTCCCTTAATAGTTATACTTTGATCAGTAATAAGAGATTCCACAAATCCTAATTCCTTCTTCTATAGCACCCAAATTCGACCATTTTCACATACAGAGTAATTAACACAAAAATTCCAAGTATCAACAAAGCCAGAAAGTATAACATTAGCCTTATTTTCTCGCACCCTAGTCTCCAAAAGATAAACAATATCAGCATTCAACTTAATCACACGCTGCATAACTTTTCTCTATTTTTGAAGATTGTTAAACCCTCGAACATTCCAAAATATAATTGTCATGATGTAGAAGGATGACCACCCCCACTCACCACCTTCTCTATGGCACCTTTTTTTTTAACTTTCAATTCTTGCAAGAGGTTAGTAACCCCTAAAGCAGCAGCTCTAGGCTTTCTCACCCCCTCAGCTCCAGAAGAAGTATCCTTACGAGGACCAATAACTCCCAATTTATCCATACGCCCCCTTTCTTTAGACAAAGCAGAAATTTTCAAGCCGGAAAACTCTCGTTCATCCATCAACCTCTCATTAGCTTCAGAACCAGAGGAAGCACCTAGCACAGAAGGCAAAGGACTATCAACCCGTACAACTGTCTCCACAAGCCCCTCAGTACCAAAAGAAGCTCCTAACACCAAAGGCGAAGGACTTGCAACAACCGCATCAAGTCCTCTAGGACTAGAAAAATTCTCTAGTACAGTAGTTTGCTGATCATAACCAATCTTTTGCTCAGGAACATCTCGATCAGCAATCGACCCATCTTTTGCCCGCCATACAGCTTTCATCTTCTGCGAAGCCGGACAATACTTGGTGATATGCCCAAAAGTCTTACAATGATCACAACTAGAAGGCATCCATGGCACATGTACAGAAACCTTCACTACAGTATGATCTGGCATTTGCACCGAAATCTCACGAGGAATTTTAGTACCAACCTCCACTTCAATACAAACCTTAGCAAACTCTAACCTCTACTTAGATGCTGTTATAGAATCCATGTATAAAGGAACACCCAGAACATTAGCAATATAACCGATTCCTTTTCGAGAATATAGTTCAAGAGGAACATTATAAAGTTGGACCCAAATCGGCATCCTCGAAAGATCAAAATCCAATTTTCTAAGATTAGGTTCCCATTTTCTCAAAATTAAGGGCTTATGCTGAATATGCCAAGGGCCATTATCCAGCACCCAATCACGCACAGTAACACTAGAGAAAGAAAACACATACAAGTTAGCTCCAACGAGACTTACCTTTTTCAATGCATCTTTCCCTCATAAAGAAGAAACAATTTTTTTCTTCTACAGCACTAAAGTTCGGAGCCCCTCCGATGGCACTCGGAGACTCCCTCATCGAACACTTCAGGCGCAGGATGAACAATCCCAGAATCCGCAACAGGAAAGAACTCCAAAGATTGCTCAGATCCACCACCAAACAGCTTCCTCCAATCCATAATCAAACATGCAACTCCAAGAAACGATCAAAAGTAAGCAAAAATCAAAGAGAAATAAAGATCCAGAGAAAAAAATCCCTAAACGCCGTTAGTCCTGCTAATATGCACCCAGAGAGAAATCCCTAAATCTGTCCATATTAAGTTAGTAGCAACGTGTGATAAAAAAAATATATGTGAGAAAAAGCATCCCAAGTTAATCAGACTTGGCGATTACGATAGTTATAAAAATTATTGTTGCTTTTTGTGTTTCTAATTTTCTCTTTTATTTTTTTCCCTTTTACTTATGTTCACAACATTTCACAAAACTCGGGTTGTCTAGATTAGTTGCGGCAACATGTAGCTCCTGGTAATGGATTTGTTTGCACAATATTTGGCCCAGTTCTTTTTACTGGGGTGTGGATATACGGGTCGATAAGGTTAGATGTTAGTGTGCTGCTGCTGTTGGGTTGAATGATTTAGTTTGCATTAAGTGAAAGGGTTACATTTCAATTGCACAACCTAAGCAGAAGGCAAGCAACAACCATGGTCGAGAAGGGAGCAGATCATGCAGTAGTTTGGGAAAAATACACAAGAGATGGACGTATAATATAAGAAAATCTTCAAGTTTGGTACACGTAGAGCATATGATTGTGAATACTAACAAAATCATAGTTAAGTTACTACATAATCATTGGTGACACAGATATGCCAATCAACCTTTGCAGTTTCTCCTACAAGGTTCTTGTAACGGTTAAATGTTAATCAGCTTTGAGCTGTGGGTTTACCTTGAGGCTTGAGGAGATCATCTCAGGGAACCAAACAGCGTGGACTGATAGAGTGGAAGCATGGTATTTTAAAACCCACTTATGAATTGTTTAATCAAAGCCTTCTTTGACCAGCATATGCCTGAACCAGAGAACGACCACCCTACTTATCACGATGCGGTTCTAGAAGTTCCATTGTTATTATTACCTTTGGCAAACACTCTTTTTTGGCAAACTATTGCAAGTGGACATCAGTAAACAACAGAGTGAATTCAGATTTCTTTACATTCCACTGTTATTATTACCTTACCCTAAACTGCAAAGAACATATAACTAAGGCAGGTGACAGTTTCATAAATGATTTAACACATAACACGCGCGTATAAACATGACATGCATACGCCTGTATTGGACATAATATACAGTGTACTACAGTGTTTAGAGAAACCTGGTGGGAATATATTCATTTAGTCGGAGGGGATAACTATAGAACTCCTCGGTCCTAGAATCTCCCTTGTGGTGCTGGAATGGTTTCCACCAAGGAACTCCTCTATCTTCCACATGATTTGCTTCAAGAGTGTTGTCAAGTACGGTCCCAACGATGATCGCCACAGTTGCCGGCGATGAGAAGATTGTATTCAATATATCATTAAACTGCATGCATTACAATTGGCTTTGCATATCAGACAGACAGACAAACAATACAGACAAGGAAGCAAGCACCGTACATTACATACCCATATGGCATTCGTTCCAACTGGTCCATGTCCGTCGTAACTTGTGTTCATTCCAAAGTATTGAGGAATTGACAGACCGAGGAACAGAGAGACACCCAAAACATAGATGTTTCGCATGGAGTTATTATTTGCAAACTGTATGAATGTAATCCCAGAAGCAGCTGCATCATGAGGGAAGAGGGGGGACGAAAATTTCAATAAGAGGAAGAATAGGATATCAGAAACAGAAACTATCATGACTACAGAGTACTGAGTCACTCACCAACAATGCCCAGTAAAATGCAGTATATGGCAGCAAATATTGGCAACGGAATAGAGGCAAAAAATGCACCAAATTTCCCTGCAAGAATGCAAGGTAACACAATCAAATATGAACATGAAAACTATAGGGAAAACTTTCAATGCAATTAATGAGAAAGTACAAAAAGCGAACCAAATATGGAGAAAAATATCATGAAAGCAGTCGAAATCTGCACAACCCTTCTGCTTCCTATATGTGTAAGCCCAAGAAGGCCAACATTTTCACTGCAACATCAATTAGATGAAAGGCTGAAACAAGTTTCTAAAGTATAGTGCTATCCGTTATGGATTTTAGGGTTAATAACTACTTTATACAGAATGGAAATTCTCTTTAAAAACAAGACTGACGTACACGGATGCAGTAGTACCAACAAGAGAACCAAAAAGCCCTTCAAGCAGCATACCGATGCCCTGACATTTAGAAGCAAGATGACTAAGTTATTTTCACCAATGACAAAATATTATAATGTGGTTCAGTACTACAGTTAATCATTTTTAAGGAAATTATTGACGAATAAGTTTCAAAAAAAAAATCACAATAATCTAGGAAATGACCTGTAAGCCGATACTTCTGCTGAGTACATGTACTGGAGGGGATGTTGCGCCAGAAAGCCGAGCTGCTGCAAAAAAAGTTCCAGTTGACTGCATTGAAAATCATAGAAAGTTAAGTGTCTGACCATAGCAGATAGATAAAATAAGTGCAGCCTTACAAAATAAAAATACCAAACAGAATTGAAGACATTTAAGATTGAGACTAAACCTCAGCAGATGAAACAAGTGCAGCACCTATCATCCCGAACACATGGCTAGCCCTGAATATTGGCGTACCCCATTGAAATGGGTATGGGATTTTGATCCTAGAAGCAGTGACATAAAATAACGAGTCATAAAAAAGAGACATACAACAATCAGGACAGCACATCAGGAGCATACCAAGGAGCAGAAGACATTAGGTACGATCGATCTGTGCGGCAACTTTGTTTAGTGGCAGTCTTAACATTGTTGTAAGCACCCGACACAGTGAGGATTGCAGCAAAAGCCCAGATAATTCCGACGCAGAAAAGCAAAGCAAACCTCTCAAGTATTAGATGGGCTCTTGAATGGATGCGCTTCAGGTACTGTAGCAAACAAGTAGTCCTTATAAATTAATAAAAAAGCAAGTCAGCATAAGACGTTGAACTCAGTGTAGGTTATATACCTGTTGGGAAATAACCAGCAGAATGAGCATAGGCAGGCCAATTTCCACACAGTTACCTAGCTGTATAATAAGTTAATTGCATTAAAGAGCAGATTAAATCAGCATATTATCAGTACTGACCAAGCACAAAAGCAATCATAGAGAATTACCAATGGGAAGCCTCTTGCAAACAGACCAAGACCAACGAGACAAACCACCGGCACCATGACTATGGGACTAAATAATCTAGAGAAATGGAGGATGAGGAGAAAATGTGTACAAAATTAGCTGTCAAAACTTAATTGTTTAATGATCAAAACATCACTAACATAAATTGACTAGCAGGCAACCAGCTGTAAGCCAAAAATAAATAGATTGTACAAACTGATAGTCAAAACGCCATTTACCTTGTCAGCTCCCCCCATGCCCGGCCATACCCAAGGATGATGTTGACAAAGGAAGAAACTATCATTGATCCTTGAATGGTTCTCATACTATGAACAAACCGCTGCAAGCAAGCACCCAGATTATAATCATTAAGCGATATGGTCATCAGCTAAGAATGTGAAAGAGAACATAGGAAGATGACAATAAGCAAATCTTTGAGCATGTACACCAAATATATACTACCACTGAACACCAAGGCCAATGTAGCTTATATAACCTATAAAATAGCATTGTGATTTGGGATGTAACCGAGATATACTCAGATTGAGCAAATATACTAGATACAAACTACAACCATTTCTCAAAAGGAAACTAGAGAAGACGTAATTAAGTACAAGTAGGAGAGGGAAAAAATGTGTTAAAGGCAGGAATCAGGAGCATTCACAATACTCATGACTTCAGTAAATAGAAATCTAACTTAAAAAAATTAAAAACAAATTTTATATAACATCTACATATCGAATGAAGAATAACCAAACTTAAGTACAGCACAAAAGACTTTATAATTCATAAGTTCCTTTGTATTTCTTTTCTGTATATCTTACTAAGGTTTACATACATCATGCGGAGTTGCAAAGACTTCATCATAGTAATCATTGATAATCGAAACCAATGGTAACGTGTATGCAAAAGATGCACCCATCACTGTAGGAAGCCGTGAACCAACAAGCGTTTGAAGCAGAGTATTAATACCAGACATAAACAGCAACACTTGAATAACTCGGGCTTTGTCACCCTGTTCATGAAGACAGAGGATTCAGAAATTGAGATTTAAGAAATCATCACATTCATAAAATATTAGTGTTGAGGCTATCAGTTCTGGTCATAAACATACATGATCCCCACCCATCCGAGGAACGATATTGCTTGCAATTAAGACTGTAGTTCCAAGATTCACGATGTAGTGTTGGAAAGCCAGCAAAAGAGCTTGAGCTGTTAAAAAAGTTGATTCTCTAAGATCAGATGCTAAGTATACCATATTTCCATCCTAAAAAAAGTTTCACTCGCATGAAATCAAAAGTAGTTGCCTAAGCCAAAAGATTCAGCGACTAAAAACAAACAACATATTTATCCAAGATAAGGTGAAAAGGGTATTAAAAGGTACAAAGTAATATGAGTTGATGAAAACAAAAGAGAATCAGAACTTGAAAGAATCTAACAAAAAGAACCCATATAAAAAAAAAATCAAAATTATTCACTAAGAATTTTTATAAAAGAAGAATCCTAGGCAGATCCCTTTAGCTATAACAACTAAAAAGGAAGTAAATTTAATACATAAAAATCCCAACTTTACCCAGCTTTCAAATCAAACTAAACGGTAAATATTTGATCATAGAGACAACAAAAGGAAGATAAACTGACGCCATGAAGGATTGGAGTGGATGCAGTATTGAAGCTGATGGAGTTGCTCAGCCGGAGTCCAAGTAGGTCCCCTTGAAAGGGCAAGATTCGGTGGTGCAGCCACTTGCGGTGGCGGTGGGTGTTGGTTCTCTGTTTCACCCATCCTCTCCTTTATTTTCAGTTACTATCCTATCCCAATTTTCAGTCCCTGTAATCCTTTTCACTTGAAACTTAGATTTTTCAGATTCCTATTACTAGTAATAATAAAAGTATGGAAGTAAGTTCCAAGTATTCTGTCCTGTTTATCTTTCCTGTCCCACTGACAATGAATCACCGACGCAAAATAAAGTGATTAAATAAAGCAACTTTGTTTCGTTTCAATAATGGAAAATATTAAAAAAAAGTGGTTCATCTTCAACCTCATCTCATTTTCATTTTCTTTGAATTTTCCTTGAAAGGCTAAAACTTTGAAATTGTTAAAAAAAGGCTACATCTATTGATCTGATCTAATCTAATCTAATTTAACCCAAATTTTTATCAAATCAGAAGCTCCCAACCCCTCTAAAACTAGACTATTTTACTTCACTCATTATTGCATTGCATGACCTAAATTAGAGGTTAAAAGTTTAATTTAATGTTTATGAGTTAAAGTTTTAAATTTTAAATTTAGAATTTAGAATTTTAATTTATAATTGATAATTTTAGGTTCAAAATTAGTATCTTATATTTTTTATTATGGAATTTAAACACATATATATTTATGTTAAAAAATACATATACAATTAGAGATGGACACGGGTTGGGTCAGGTCGGATTTTTGATATACTCGAACTCGATCCGAATATGAATATTTAAATCTGATTCTGACCTGATTTGAATATTTTTTCCAAAAATTTAACCCGATCGAATTAAAAATAAATATCTTAAACTCGATTTCAACCCGACCTATAGAAAAAATAAATTTAGAGACTAAATTGTAAAAAAAATAATTTTTGAGGATTTAATTATAAAAAATAAAGACTAAATTATAAATAAAAATTAATTTTAAAGACCTTATTATAAAAATATATAGATAGAGCATCATTAGTATAAATATCTTTAAAATTATGAAAAAAAATTATATATTTAATCCGGGTCGAGTCAGATATTTTATAGTCTAAAATTAAATCCGACTCGATCCAATGTCACTTTAAAAAAATCCTTCAATCTAATCCAATCCGATTTAAACTCAATTTTTTATATAAAAAAAATCTAACTCAATCGGACTAGGTAAAGCGCCCATCCTTACCGAGGATTCATCAAATATTAATCATTATAGAAAAAGAAAAGAAAATTTGTTACATATAACTGATTCAGTTACTAGGCCCAGTTTAGTTTAACAGATTTGAAAACTAATTTTCAGTCTGATTATCTGGTCTACATAAACCATCTGATTGGGTAAGGCCCAAATCAGTTGATTTGTTGCAGGCATTCCATTTGGTACGTGATTTGATTAGGAATTAACCGGAGTTGACGTTTGAATTTTTTAAGATTTAAAGGCCTGTTTGATGGGTATAAATATTTTATTTTATAATTGTATTTTTATTGATATTTTTATTTTAAATTAATAAATTTAGAGTTTAAAGTTTAGAATTTAAAAATTGTAATTAAGGTTTAAAAAATTAAAAATAAACTATATTTTTAAGGTATAGATTTTAAAATTTAAGATACATAAATTAGAGTTATGGTTTAAAATTTAATGTTTAAATTATTTAATAAAAAATATAAGAAGAGACACAGTTAGAAGACAAAAGATTTTTACTCTGTTTTACGTTGCATTAGTCTGTTCCCTGCCCCCTTTTTGGGTGTAACTGCAATACTAGTGGATATGTGTAATTTCCATGTTTTGAATTTGTGTTATCATCCCAGCTTTTTAAGATATTTGATCGATTGGTTTGATTAATCAATTAATTAAATTATTTAAAATTTATTAATTAATATTTTTAATTAAATTAATTTTTTTATTTGATCGATTTTTGAGATAATGAAATTTGTTATAAATTTTTGTATAAAATATATAAATAATCCATGAATTATATTAAAATAAATTTATACTCATCAAACTTTCAAAAATTATAAAACAATTACTAAATTTATTGAACTATTAAAAATATTTATTAACTCAATGACTATTTTATAATATTTGAATAAATATAAAGATATTTTATACTGATTTGATAAAGTTTAATAATAATTATATAATATATCCAAAATTTTAAAAATCATTTTATAACTTTTTAAAAGTTTACTGACAATATATATATAATAATTTTAGTTAAATAACTGATTTCAAACAGAATTAAATGATAATTAAAATTAGAAAAACTTTATTAATTATACATCAAATTAATTGATAATTAATCATAAATATCGAGTCTATCGATTAATTCAATTGAAAAGGAAGTATAAACATTTCTGCTCACATAATCTGCAAGTTTGTTGTTTTTTCTTAAAAAATTAACATGATTTGAACGATAAATCTTTATTTTAGTGTGATATATATCTTTAATCTTTTATTGTGTTTTATAAATATAATTTATAGTTGACATGTGTTAGAATTTTTAATGTTTTACGAAAAAAATGATTAATAATAATTTTAGAAAATTGATTTCGTCTATAGAAATAGGACATGACGTGATTGTTAAGATGTAAGATTTGATTCGCTGCTGTGTTGAGTAAACGGAATTTTAGGGACCAATGTACAAACCATTGAAGTTTGAACTAGTCGCATATTAAACATTGGAAAAACTATATGGGGGGTCACCAAATTATATCCATTTTCTTGTTTTGGTCACCGAATTAGTTCTTTTATCAAAAACATCCCTAACGTTACATTCACAAAACAATTAAGTGCAAGCCAAATGGGCAAGGACATGAACCTGATATCTTTTCACTAAGTATCTATTTAAGGTGTATTAAGTATTAACACAAAATAAAATATTAAAAATCAGAAAATAGAGTTTACTTTATCAAAAAAATTAAAACACTATTTTTTTTTTAATAAAAGAGAGGTAGACAGATGCCTCGTTAAAAAACTTCTTAAGCGAAGAAAAAAGAATATACCTTAAAATCGATTAATAATCATTTAATTCATACTATTACTAACATCCACATATAAAGCATCAATAACAAATATCGACGGTTGTAGAAAAATTATATTTCCTCGAAAACCATGCTTTACTAATACGTCAACCACCATATTAATCTCATGACGGATTTGAACAAAACGAATCTCTTAATCTCACGCCACCAACAACAATATGCTAAGTAAGAGCATTATATCTTCTTAAGTATTAGTCGTAGTGCAAACCGTTATCGACCTCAACTTAGATACGGCGAAAATCTCTCTTTTAATACGTGAAAATCAATCATTAAATAAAACTATGACATTGTAACCACTTTAACTAATTTAATATTTAGCCTTAATTGTGATAGAAACTAAATATATATATTTACTTTGTTAGATAAAAAAATAATTAAATAATAATTTATTTATATCTATTAAATTAATATTAATATTAATTTCAATTTATAATTTATTTAGTATAAATTTTATGAAATTTAGTATATGAATATATGATCATTTAATTAATTTTTTATTATTAAAACAATCTAGTTTAATTTGTTTATCTAAATCACAGTTAATACTAAATAATGAATTAGTTAAAGTTATTACAACTTCATATTTTTATTTAATGATTAAGCATTTGAATCTTTATCTATAAATTTGAACCATTCCCTAATATCAACATTTTATTTTATGCTGTTACTTAGTATACCTTAAATACATGTTTTAGTGACCACTAATATAATTTCCCCTTAAAGATTTTTAACAAATTTTAATATTACAGTAAACGGTATGTTATTTTAACATATACTGTAACACCATATGCCGAGCCGCCAGGCGCCAATGTTATCTTCATTATTACATAAGATTGCCGGAAACGACAAACTCAACCAGACAAAAAAAGCATTTTAATGAAAGTCGAAGATATTTGTTGTCGACGTCATATATAAATTCCATGGAGGAATCTGTCGTCATTGAAACCTTGGCTTATATAACCTCGGAGTCGGAGTGAATACATCGCCACCGTCTTGTTAGCCGTTCGGGTCGGGTCACTCATCGGCAGGAACTTGACTTGGTCATGGTGTTTACTGTTTAGGGTTTACCGGTCAGAGACTGCCATGTTCAAACTGGTAACCATAATTCAAAGTTGAATAGATATATTCAAAAAGAAGTTGAATAGCTTTATTTGACTGAAACTTGATTCGTATATATTTGGTCTAAAAATTGTCCGGCCAGTTGTATTATCAATTAGGTGGTTGCCATAGCATCATCATAATAATGATCAGAGCAATATACAATGAAGTGAATGCCCAAAGATTTTGGCACTTAAAACAATATATTATTATTGTATCTTGAAGTCTTCTTCCGGTATGGGATATTTTTGATTTAAAAAACCTTTTGTATGATGCAAATACTTTGAATTTCCATCAAATTATACGTATCTTGTTTAGTGAAGCAATTCACCACCACTTGTTTATTGTGCCGAAATTGTTTGGCAATTTATTAATGCCAACGTGAATATGGTGTGAATTTTATATTTGTCTTGTGCGACTTGAGCTTCATAAAATCTTTCTCTATATATACGTAAACCAATCCAACTGATTCGTCAGTAAGAAGTAGCCTTGACTTCAGAATCTTTGATCAGAAAAGATGGTAAGTTGGTCTAGCTCATTTTCTTGCTTCAAGGTTTTTCGTTTGCTTTAGACAGGATAATGAGTTTCCTGTTGGTTGTTTTACTGGGTATTTCTCAAGGATTCCAATGGACAAGCCAAGAAAGAAAAGAGACTTGGTGGAATCAGGGCTACACTTCCTGTCTATGGTAGAAATTCAATCTTGTTTTGTCTCTTTCATTCCCTCCCTGGCTTTACAAGTTTGCTTGTTTTTGATTCCTATTCATTGTGAATTTCCTGGCAGCGATGGAAGCACTGGAGAATATGGCATTCCTGTCAGTTGCCGTAAGCCTGGTAACCTACTTTTATGGGTACATGAACTTCAGCCTAACGAAATCAGCCACCACCCTTACAAATTTCATGGGGACTTCATATTTGCTAGCACTCTTCGGAGGGTTCATATCTGACACCTGCTTGTCAAGGTTCAAGAGTTGTATTGTGTTTGGCGGCATAGAATTACTGGTAAATTTACGAGCCTATATCTCCATAACCATTGCCTCAACTGCCTACATAGTCTACTACAAAGAGAGATCTTGATTAGAGACTAACACAAGGTTTGCTTCATAAATTTGAAGGGATATGCGGTCTTAACAGTACAAGCTTATTCCCACCAACTACGACCACCTCGTTGCCAAGGTCTTGCAATAAGCCAAACAACTCAATGCCAGACCGCCGACAGCGGCCAGACTGCCATCCTTTTTACCGGACTGTACCTCGTTGCAATTGGCACTAGCGGAGTTAAGGCAGCTTTGCCATCATTGGGGGCTGACCAATTCGATGAAAATGATCCCAAAGAATCATCCCAATTGTCAAGCTTTTTCAACTGGTTCTTGCTTAGTTTCACCGTTGGTGCCATAATTGGGGTGACTATTATCGTCTGGATAAGCACAAATAAGGGTTGGGATTGGGCTTTTGCTGCATGCACATTGGCTGTCTTGTTCTCCATCGTGTTTATAAGCATGGGCAAGTCTTTGTACCGTAACAATGTCCCCAAAGGGATCCCTCTCCTTCGTATATTACAGGTAATTAGTATCATAAACTATGTACATGTACTATGTACATGTACAGGTAATTAGTATCATAAACTATGTACATATACTAAATTTTCGTCGGTTTTATCATAAACTATGTACATATACTAAATTTTCGTCGGTTTTATTAGGTATTTGTGGTGGCTATCCGAAACAGAAACCTTCCACAACCCAAGATGTCGGATGAATTATATGAATTTCGTGACAAAGAAGAGATATACAATGAGATTCTCCCCAGAACTGATCAATTCAGGTCACCATCTACAAGAATCTTAGTATATTTTGTTAGAATAAGTAGTGAATTTTGCTTAAATTTACCATGTGTGCAGGTTTCTAGACAAAGCAGCAATTGTGCAGACCTCTGGCGATGCATCTACATCAACAAGTCCTGGACCCTGGAGACTGTGTACAGTGACACAAGTTGAAGAAACAAAGCTCATACTTAGGATGCTTCCAGTTATCCTCAGCACCGTTTTCATGAATACTTGTTTAGCTCAACTCCAGACTTTCACCGTCCAACAAAGCACAACCATGAATACTCATATCCTTGGTTTTAAGATGCCAGGTCCCTCCATCCCGGTTATCCCCCTTGTGTTCATGTTCATGTTTATCCCAATATATGATCGCATTTTCGTCCCGATTGCTCGGAAAATAACAGGAATCCCAACCGGAATTCGTTATCTCCAAAGAGTCGGGGTTGGGTTGGTTTTGTCAGCCATATCCATGGCGGTTGCTGGAATTGTTGAGACCCGACGCAAATCCGTGGCACGTGAGCACAACATGGTGGACTCTCTTGAGCCTCTTCCAATGAGTGTCTTGTGGCTCGGCTACCAATATGCTATTTTTGGTTTGGGTGATATGTTCACATTCGTTGGGTTGCTGCAATTCTTCTATGCCGAGAGCTCACAAAGGATGAAGTCGTTGGGCACAGCCATTTCATGGTGCTCATTGGCTTTCGGCTACTACTTGAGCTCGGTGGTGGTGGAGGTGGTGAATAAGGTGAGTGGTGGCTGGCTGTCTAATAACAATTTGAACCGAGACAAGCTCAACTACTTTTACTGGCTATTGGCAGCGTTGAGCGTGCTGAATTTCGGTATCTATTTGGCTTGTGCTTCCTGGTATCGGTATAAGAAGGCCGAAGTCGTTAAGCAAGAAGAAAATTATGGTAGTGAAGCTGCTACTGGAAAGCAAGTTGAGATGTTAACAGTTTAGAATCATTATATCTTTACTATAT
The DNA here is from genome assembly GCA_035048815.1 of Abelmoschus esculentus. Taxonomy (NCBI): domain Eukaryota; kingdom Viridiplantae; phylum Streptophyta; class Magnoliopsida; order Malvales; family Malvaceae; genus Abelmoschus; species Abelmoschus esculentus. The sequence goes on from JAUCBN010000010.1 coordinate 4,828,458, forward strand.
TTTCCAAATAAAAGTTCAAGATGATTAAAGTAAACAATTTGTAAAACGGAATCCCTAAAAACTGAATAAAATTTGTGTACCAATGCCGTTGGAATCCAAAGTACACATAGGCTCCTAATTTATGTGAAATTTGTTATTATCACCAGGCCAAACACAGACAAAACATGAGATCCAGCCTAACAAGAGTGCAAATCGTTTACTTCTTCCTGATATCTATTCATATTTTCGTTTTAAATTAGAGAAATAGTCCAATGAAATTGAGGGGGTTGGCAATTAATTCGTCTAGCAGGCCCATATTCGATTTATAAATATGCGGTTGGCTCTTACGAAGGGATGATAATTTAATCCGTCTCTGTCGGATCTTATCAGATCAATGCGAGTTTTTTTTTATCTAAAAATTTAGATTCAGGTCGGGTGATCAAAAAATAAAGTCGGGTCAGGTTTAGAGTAAAAATTTTTCAACCCGACCCAATATATTTATATATTTTTATTCATGATATTTAATATTTTTATTATTATTTTTAAATCGGATCGAATTTATTTGGGATTTTTAAAAATATCAAGGTTAGGTCGGAATCGAATTATGATTTTTATAATATCGAATCGGGTCAGATCAAGGATAAAAAATATTGAGATTAGGTCGGATCAGAAGACTTAAGTTTTGAGTCGAGATCGGACGATCAAAAACCCGATCCGACCCATCGCCATCCTTACTCTTATGACTATAATTATGTGCGGATCGAATCAGGTTAGATTATAATTTAACTCTAAAAGATCTAAACTTTAATATAAATATTTGATTTAATTTGATCTTATGACATGTTTGAACTATTTATAAATCATAAAAATTTAAAATATACGATTACGTAAATATCTTATTAGTATTATAAATATAATTTATATATAATCAAACCAACATGATCTAAAACATCACATGTAATCAAGACAGATCACCACTTATACATATGAAACTTTTCTAATATAAATCTCCCCGAAAATGGGTATTCTACAAGAATGTTAAGCCCTAGGCACGTGTAGGATTTTCTGCATCAACATTTTTCTTGTTATAATGAAAAGTCAAAGAAGCCCTTCTAATCTCTTTAAATTATGGAAGATACTCGTAAATACCATATATATTTTATATACTCACCTTGATACAACTAAAATACCTATGAAAAGGTAGGGGTAGAAAAGATCAGTACTCATTCAATTTGAATAGAATTGGTCCTGATTTCAGTAATCACCGGCTTTAAAAATTGATATTAGTTCTGGTCCTAGTCACATTGGGTCCTAAATTTTAAGAACCGATCTCGTTACCAGTGGAAACCGGTTTCAATACTGGGTACTTGATTAATTAGTTATCCTTAAAAAAATTTAAATAATTAGAGAAAAAAATTCAACCACCAATAATAATATTAAATAATAAAATTAAAATATTATAGGCTTGAAAATTAAGGTTTTAAAATTAGCCATACTCATAATGTTCTACATAAAGAGAAAGTTTGATAAAAATAAATAAACAAAAGAAAACCAATACAAGATATTTGGTATTGATCTCAGTCCTATTGAGTACATGCCGAATACCAGGTCAAAAAAAATCAAGATCCAGTCCCGATTATAACCGGGACCTAAATTTTAGATTCAGTCCCGGTCTCACCGGAATCAATACCAGATAAAAATCTACCGAATCTTATTAATTTCGAGACCAAAATCGGATAATCTGGTTTTTTTACCCACGTTATAAAAAGGGAGTGCTAGAATCTATGCGAATGGCACATGCTGAGACGATGAAACATGTTACGACCAAGAATAGTGCACGGCGGGAAACAATGGGTAGTAATTTAACTGCAAAAAATGATGATTGGAGGCTTAGAATTTAACAAATGAAACAAGTACTAGTAGATACTGGGAAGGAGTTTTAAAACAGGGAAAAGGGGATTTGATCCGGATCCACGCCCATTACAATATTATCCAGTCAACAGCAATGGTGAATTTTACTCATCAGAGGCTGAGTCCAGATACTTGGGAGCAGAGAACAATGACAAGGGAAAATTATTAATTTATCTGTTCCTAAGTACAATTAGATGCTTTTTCCCTTTGTTTATCTTGTTAAGATCTATAATCTGATCTAGTTTGTACGAAAGAGGGATGAAAATGGGTGAGGTATATGTAATTTTAAAGAAAAAAATGGATTTCAACTTTACAAATCTGATTATAATTCTTTATTAAATTCAAGTATTATTATCTGAATCTTAGTTCTTGTTAATGTATGTATGAAGATTAGTATCAGTATTATTACGAACAGGAATTTCTTACTTTTTAATCGCGTCTTTTTTTATATGTTTTCTGTTAAAAATTTAAAAAAAAAAAATTAAACAAAAACCCTAAATTTCTACATCATAAATCCTACACCTTAAAAAATAAATTATAATTCCCTAAACCCTAAACACAACTCTTAACCTTAAACCCTAAACCCACTAGTTTCAAGTGTAGGCACCAATAGAAGTACAATTAAGAGGTAGACGATTTACCCTAGAAATTACATGGAGAAAGATGATTGTTGTCCCGCAATGGTCGTGAGAAAAAATTCTCTATCTCTTTATCATGCCCCTGGTTAAAAAATTCTAAAAAAATGAATTTTAAACCATAACCCTTATTTTTTATATCCTAAACCCTAAACCATAAAAAATACACTCTATCCCTAATTCTCTAAAACCTAACCACAACCCCTACCCCCTCTAATTTGAAATGGAGACACGAATAAAGGCATAGAATAGACGTAGATGATTCGCACCAATAATGATGAATGTATAAGATCTGATTAAAAGTTTGAACAAAGTTGAATTTGAAAATAAATTACTTCAAATTCAATAATTTCATCTGGTTACAAAAATTTATTAAATATAATGATAAGAAATTTGATGTATTTTAAATAAAGATGAAAATAAAAAATTATTCTCTACATAAAACTTGATTTAATTCAACTTTAAATTTAATCATAACTCTTATAATAATCGAAATGAAGAGATCTTATCTATCTATATATTCATAGGGTTTGATGTGTAACTATGTCGCAGCAGACGCTAACCAACAATCATCGATCGTTCTCTTTGTGTCTTCTATCTTTTTGCATTCTCAAAGAAAGATAGGGAAGAAAACAAGGTCTCTCAACGAAATGGTAAATGCTTCCCCACTTCAATCTCAAAATGCTCTTTAAAAGTATGGAGAAAGAGATGTTGTTTAGTTAGCCACTCTCTCTTTCTTCATGAATGGAAAGTACTCGAGAAGCAGACACCAGTTCACCAACACCACCCATTTTGCAATTTTTCAGTCATCATACTTTTAGCTAGTAACCAGTTTGTTGTGGCACTGCAAACAGGAACTGAAGAAAGACAAAGGGCTAGGAAGAACTAAAGCTGCACTTTTCGTCTATGGTAATTAACCCTAACCTTCCTGGAATGATTTGGTTATGTTGATGTTAATTCCTTGATTCATATCTGCAGTGACGGAAGGGCTGGAGAGCATGGCGTTTACTGCAAATGCAGTGAGCCTGGTGACCTATTTTATAAGGTATATGAACTTCAGCTTGACGAAATCTGCCAACACAGTCACAAATTTCATGGGAACATCATTCATTCTTGCACTATTAGGAGGAGTCTTTGCCGATACTTGTTTGACAAGATTCACTGCTTGTGTCCTCTTTGGATTCATGGAATTGCTGGTACGTTACTTATCAATGTCGGGATGACCGACATATGTATGTTGGATGATTGGATAATTAAAATCATTTGATCTAACGAAACTTGACCCGATGCTTACAAATTTTAAGGGATATGCGCTGCTGACAGTACAAGCACACTTCGATCAACTGAGGCCAACTCCTTGTATGGATGGTTCAAAGCAATGCGAGCCTGCGAATACCGGAGAAGCAGCGATGCTCTACACAGGTCTATTCCTTGTGGCACTTGGAACCGGTGGGATTAAGGCAGCTCTGCCATTGTTGGGAGCGGACCAGTTCGACAGCAAGGACTCTAAAGAGGCAATTCAACTTTCAAGCTTTTTCAACTGGTTCATGTTTAGCATGACAGGTGGATCTTTAGCTGGGGTCACTTTTGTAGTGTGGGTAAGTTCTAACAAAGGTTGGGACTGGGCATTTGGAGCCTGCACTATATTATCCTTGCTTGAAATTGTGTTTCTCTGCATTGGCAAGCCATTTTATAGGGATAATTCACCCAAAGGAAGCCCCATTATTCGAATCATACAGGTAAGTCTTTTTCCAATTTCCCATCACAATACGAACCACCTAGTACAATTTTTCATTCCCATAATCATGGCCTTCATATTCTTGTTTGAAGGTACTTGTTGCAGCCATCCGCAACCGAAACCTTCCAAAACCAAAGGAGGAAGATGAACTATATGAGATTTATGACAAAGGAACAGTACTGGTGGCGCCAAATGAGATTCTTCAGAGAACCAGTCAGTTTAGGTACAAGGTTTCATTTGTAAAAAATAAGTAAATTATTTGTGAAATAGCCCTAACGTGAATATATCAACAAATCTACAGATTCTTGGATCGAGCAGCCGTTCATGCTGAGCCCTCTTGTGATGCATCATCATCAGTGACTCCAGGACCCTGGAGGCTTAGTACAGTGACCCAAGTAGAAGAAACCAAGATTTTACTTCGCATGCTTCCAATCGTACTTAGCACAATTTTCATATGTACTTGTTTGGCTCAATTCCAAACATTCTCCGTACAACAAAGCATGACTCTGGACACTCATATATTTGGTTTTAAAATCCCTGCTGCATCCCTTCCTGTCATTCCCCTAACATTCAACATGATTTTCTTTGCAATTTATGACCGCATTTTCGTTCCACTTGCCCGAAAGAAAACAGGAATTCCAACAGGAATCCGGCATCTTCAGCGAATTGGAGTAGGATTGGCGCTCTCAACCATTTCCATGGCCATCTCTGGAGCCGTGGAAACCAGGCGTAAATCTGTGGCATATAAGCACGACGTGGTAGATTCTAATAAGCCTCTGCCAATGAGTGTGTTTTGGCTTGGATTCCAATACGTCATATTTGGGTTGGCCGATTTGTTCACATTGGTAGGACTGCTACACTTCTACCACGCGGAGAGCTCAGCTGGTATGAAGGGTACGAGTACAGCCCTCCTCTGGTTTTCACTGTCATTTGGCAATTTTATGAGCTCGGTTGTGGTGGAGGTGGTGAACAAGGCTAGTGGGGGTTGGTTGGCTTCAAACAACCTCAACAGAGACAAGTTGAACTATTTCTACTGGTTATTATCAGCGTTGAGTAGTGTTAACTTTGTCATTTATTTGGTGTGTTCCTCTTGGTACAAATATAAGAACGCGGAGGAAAGGAAGCAAGAAGAAAATTCTATTCATGGTTATGCCGATTAAGGACTGATAGGCAGCTTAAAGATTATAGCTTATAAAATGTTGATGTAGTAATAAGTGATATATTTACAAATCACATGAATAAGATCAATAATTTGGAATATGGATGACCACACTCGGCAACATCAGGATAACCGCATACTTTTTAGTATCTGAACAATATAACTAGAAAACGTAACACTAGGGTAAAACTTAGGGATATAAAAAGTTGATTCAACCTAAAAATCTACTGAAATTAAGGATGGGTACGGAATCCGAACTCGACAGGTTTCGACTTAACTCGGTCCGAACGGGTCGGATTTTTTTTAAAAAAATTGGGTTTGGGGCGGGTCGAGTAGTTTTTTTTTTCAAGGGTAATTTTGTGTCGGGTTCGAGTTTAGGGTCAAAAAAATCTGACCCCACCAGGCCCAGGACTAATAGTGTAATTTTTCCATATATATTTTAGGAATATTTGCAATTATAATCACTCTTTAAATATATTTTATATAATTAGGTCACTAAAATTAATTTTTTTTACAATTAGGTCACTGAAAATTTATTATATTTACAATTAGATCCTTAAATTTTATTTTTTACAATTAAGTCCCTAAAATTTAAATTTTTTAATGATTCGGATCGAGTCAGATTTTAAAATTTAAAAATCGGCTCGGATTTTTTTACCCTAAATTTGGGTTGGGTCGGTGGCGGGTATGTTTTTCGGGTTGGGTCGGGTGGGCCGAAAATCCGACTTGACACGATCCGTGCCCATCTCTAACTGAAACCTATTCGAGTCAGAACCTGGTTTGACCCGGGGATGTAATGACCCGAACCCGATCTGTATCCGACTGTTGTTGATCCAAACCCAGGTTGAACATGTTACTGTAGTAACCGAACCCGAACTGTATCCAATTGAGAATGACCTGAACCTGATTTCAACCTATTACTGTGAACCCAAAACTCGACATGCATCCGACTGAAATAAACTCGAACCCGAGTCTGATCTGGTAGATAATTGATATTACCCGACTAAATCGACCTGAGACTGAATTTAACCCGACCTATTTTGAACCCGACCTGATACATGACCCGACTTGTTATTGACATGAACTAATATTAACAAGACTTAATATTTACAAGACATATAATTTAATATATCTATAATTTAATAAATTTATAATATTGGTAAATAAAATTAGACTTAAAAAATAGAATTAGACATGAGAATTAATTTAAGGATTGATATTTAAATTTAGTATTACATATTTAATTAAATTAATTTATTTACTATTTTATTTAGTTTTAACGTATTTAATTTTAATTATAATTTTAAATTAATATTTCTTTAAAAATTATAATTTAAAATTAATATTTAATTAAGTTAAATTAACTTATTAAACTTAGGATTAATTAAGCTAAATTAAAATATAAAAACATAAATTACAAATATAATTAAAAGAATTCTAAGATCGAACGTAGATTTTTATTAAATTAATCTAAATTATGACTCAATTAAATTAAACCAAAAAAATTGATAAAAAAAACACAATTGATAAAAAAAGTGAAAAGTAAAAATTTTGGAGGAAAATAAACCACTTATTTTTTTAAGTTTGAAATTAATTTACTTTTAGTATAAAAATCTTGGAAAGATATAAGTTACTTAAAATTTTGGAGGAAAATAGAAATAAGTTTTGATTATTATATAAAAAAGAGTGAAAAACAAAATTTTGGAGGGAATTAATATATATAGTAAATTTTGGTGGATTATCATTATTATTACAATATATAATCAAATAATAAACTTTGATTAAATATAATTAATTAAAAATATATAAAAAAATATATTAAATTTAGATATTCATTTGACATTACTTTAGATCGGGTAAAAAAATTCGTATTTTTTATATAGATCGCACCTAAAGATCAAATCTCACGCTGGTCTACGCATTATTTTACAATTATTTCAATTTGGTTATAATCACTCAAAAATTAAGTTTTAAATTTTATTTTTTTATTCGATTTGGTCCTCATTTAATTAAAATTAGATTTTATATTTTAAAATTGTTTTAATTTGATCATAAGAAATTAGTTTAATGATTGAAGAATTGGTCTTAGAGAACTAGTTTAATAATTTAGGTTTAAGGGAATAATGTTGGGTATTTGAGTTTAAAGAATTAATAATATACATACATTAATTCATAAACAAATTAAATACATATATTAATATATATATTAAAATATATAATACATATTATATATAATATATTAATACATAAAGTATTATATTTATTAATACATTTAAGTGTATATGTATTATATGCACGAGTCCTCTAGCCTAATCGGTTAACAGAATGGTTGTTGTTCCTATAGGTCACGGGTTTGAGCACCAGCGATGCTAGCAGAGTGATTAAGTGATCAATGTCAAATGGTAAAGATTATATTCTAGAACAGATACTATTGTAATCACTATTAGTTTGTTCAAAAAAAAATTATATATATATAATATTATATTATATTATATAATATTATATTTAAATATTCTATATTTTTATACTTAATATAAATTTATTTTTCATATATAGTATTATTCTATTTTCAAAAATAGTATTATTTCATATATAGTATAATTCCATTTCAAAAAATAATATTACTCCATATATAATATTATTCTATATATAGTATTATTCCATTTCAAAAAATAGTGGATGGAACCCTCCGCATGCTTATCCAGCATATTACGTACGTCATATCGGTAAGAAAGCCATTGAGAAATAGAAAAAACCACACCTTCGCAGTGCAATTTTAGGCTTGGGTAAGTATTTTTTTATTATAATTTATGTAATTGAATTTTTTTATGCTAACAAAATTTCATCTGAAATAGGTTACGAACTAGTCCAACCTAATTTTAAGAGAAAGTTGGCCAATTTAATGATGGAGTACGACGAAGAAATTTGGGTATGGGCGAACAATAGAGAGAGAGAAAGATGGAGTCAAGCATACGACGAAGGACGACATTACGGCCAAATGACAACCAACTTGGTAGAATGCATAATGGCGTGTTAAAATGAACAAGACATCTCCCAATAACAAGTTTAGTGAGGGAGACGTACTATAGTTTGGCAAAAGTTTGGTCAGATAAAGGTTCAGAAATCCAAGCTATGATAAATAGAGGACAAGTTTGGGCTTCTGATCTTGTGAAAAAATGGAAAAAACGTACAACCAGCACGATCGATGAGAGTTCATAGATTCGATCTAAACGGTCAGATTTTTGATGTTGTAGATTCGACGGGCAATAATGAAGGAGGACACCGATAAACATTTCGAGTAGACTTTAGAAGACGATGGTATGATTATGGTGAGTTTCAAGCTTGGCATTATCCGTGTAAGCATACAACCGCAGTATGTATGTCTAAAGGGGTTGACCCGTACAGTTTTGTGGATGAATACTTTAACTTGCATAGGATAGTGAATATTTACAAAAGTGAGTTTCCACCTTTTTTGGATTCACAATATTGACCAGCAATAGAGCATGACGAATCGCTTCCAAATCCATCACTTTGTAGAACTCCAAAGGGCAGACCTCAATCGATTCGTATTCATACTAGTATAGATCTTCATTATAGGGAGCCGGGAGAACCTAAGAGATGCTCAAATTGTAGGGGTATTGGATATTCCATTTTTTTTCTAAAATGGGCCAAATTATATGTCAATGCCTCCAAACTCGTAGTTTATTATCTTTGATGTATTCCACCGGTTTATTATCTTTGATATATTAAAGTTTAGGGTCTGCAATGTTTATTATCTTTGATGTATTCCACCGGTTTAATTTTGATTTTACTTTTACTTTATTAAATAACATTTTAATTAAAATGTCCATCATCTTCAACATTATCATCATCTTCATCATCGTTTTCATCTTCTTCCTCTTGTTCATCATCTTCAACATTATCCATCACCGAAGATATTGGAGACAACGTTGTAAATATATTTCCCGTATTATATGGCAAAAAGGTCGAAGTACTAATTGAAGTACACACCATAAAATTGGTGAGCCCTTCATAGTCCATATTTCCACCATAATCCATGTTTCCACCATAATTGGGTATATGGGTGATTGTGATTGATAAAAATCTGGTACATATACTTCAGGTGTCTGTGATGTATAAAAAGATGTTTGTGACGGAGGATTTTAGAAATAACTTACAACCATTGGATTTGGATCGGAACTTCCACCCTCCGGATTTGGAAAATTGCTCCCACCAATTGTAGATTGTTCATATGAGGTTGAAAAATCAGAACTTCCACCCTCCATACTTCCGCCCTCTGTTGGACTACGACTATCATCATATTTCGATGATTGACTACGATCGCTATATTTTCTGATGTACATACGACACTGCTCTTTTTGTTCCGTGGTGGTTAAGTATAGTTTTCCGTTATTCATATAGAATACCATGTACTCCGAATTAATCGAGTTTATATCATCGACTTCAAGTGGATGACGAGGTGGTAACATTTGATACCGATTGATCCACATTTAAATGTGATTTGCATGTTTTATTTCCCAAACATGATACCCCTTTCCACGAAAATCAATCCGATGTAAGGAATCATGATTAATTGGCTCTCTTGGAATGGGCTGATAAAAACCAAATTGTCGAAGAACTCTATCTTCGAATTGATATTCCACAAAAGCAAAATGAATCAACAGTGTAACAACACACCATAAATTAGAATCCACCATCAATTTGTCGGGTACATTGACACGGCCACCGGTATATGGCCTCCAAATAAACTACAAAAATTAATATTAAAAATTAAATAAAATTCGTAAGAAATAAATTAATATTAAAAAATAAATAAAGTTAAATAAAATTCATAAGAAATAAATTATATAAATTTATGATACCTCATCTGAACAGGCCAAATCAATATGAGCTCAAAATACTCTAACATTATTATGAACTAAACCGGTGTCAATTTTTTTAGAATTCTATCTACATAAAAAAGATAACTCGTTTAGATAAAATAAAAGATAATATACAATTTAAAAATAAAATATAAATTTATAAATAATGTTTACCTGCTAGAGAGAGGAAAATTTGTAGAACTTTTTGTAAGCAGTGTAAAAAAGGGAAGTCGTTCCCATGCCCAAGCTTGTAACAATAACAAGCATCCACCAACCCCTTTTGATTTAACACCATTATTATCGAGAAGCGTAGCCTTACACAACTCACAGTATAAGAATATTAATATTATAGAACCCCAACTATAACTACTAGCTATTGAAGAAGACGACAAATAAGATAAATAACGTGTATAAACCATATTACCAGATTTATCTGGCAACAATATACCACCAATGAGTTGTAAAATATAAGCTCGACTTGCACAAGCAATGTCTTGCGTTGTATCACCAAGCTTAAATTCTTTTTGTAACCAACTCAATTTTATTCAAGATCCTCTAACTTCAATTCCAGTTGGAACTTTACCGAGGTAATCATAACATGACTTTACAGCTGATTCCTCCGGTTTTTTAATAAGTAGAAGTCCGTTCATCGGAACCCCAATTAGCATCACCACGTCTTCAAGAGTAATTGTACATTCTCCATACGACATGTAAAATGTATGGGTCTCTGGTCTCCAACACTCAATCAATGATGTTATTAACCCCAAAATTAATTTGTAGCCACGAATAAATGTGGCATGATAGAATCCAGCAACTTGTAACCAATGTATTGTAACGGGATGCGGGTCATTATTCCCCATACTCAAGTGATTCTTATAAGTGTCCTCGGTTGCCTACAATATATTAAAAAATGTTAAGAATAACAAATAATAATTATAAAATTAAATATCTTAAAAAATTACCATATCATCAACCATAACACTAAAAACATGTCGATTTTGTAATCTCAACATAGAATTTTGATTGGTCATCCTTCGAAAAAAAGGCAAGTAAGTTTTCAATCTTCAAATAACAATAAATATATAAACAAAATAAAATAAATAAAATTATACTTACTGCAGAGATATTTTCAAAATCTTTCATCATCTTCTTCTTTTCTACTTTCTTAGAACTTATTCTTCTTCCAAACTAAATTTTACAACACAATATAAAATTCCACTTCTCATCAACCCCTATTTATAAACCAAATTATACCCTCTTCCCGAAAAATAATACAATCCATTATCATCCTCTTTTCAATCAAATAATAAATTACACACTACACGAGACATGACAACACACTGCATGAGACATGATATACTCTTTTCCCAAAAAAAATAATATCATCACTATCATCTATCTAATATTATAAATTATATCTTCTTCCCGAAAAAATAATGCAAACACTATCATCTACTTTTCAACCAAATAATAAATTACACACTACACGAGACATGACAACACATTGCACGAGACATGACATACCCTCTTCTCAAAAAATAATATCATCATTATCATCTATCTAATATTATAAATTATATCCTCTTCCCGAAAAAATAATACAACCCACTATCATCCATTTTTCAACCAAATAATAAATTATACACTATACGAGACATGACAACACACTGTACGAGACATGACATATTCTCTTTCCCAAAAAATAATATCACCACTATCATCTATCTAATATTATAAATTATATCCTCTTCCCGAAATCCACTATCATTCACTTTTCAACCAAATAATAAATTACACATTACACGAGACATGACAATATACTGCACGAGACATGACATACTCTCTTCCCCCAAAAATAATATCACCACTATCATCTATCTAATATTATAAATTATATTATATACTCTTCTTGAAAAAATAATACCATAAAAAATCACACACTACACGAGATTTCTATTCTTGAAAAAAATAATACACATTATAATATCATTCACTATCATCCACTATAATCCAAAATTTCCAATAAAATATTATCAATTAAATTATTTTCCTTTATTTCAGTTAATAATTTATCAACTCAATCTACTTTTCAGACTAATTTTCAGATACCATATTTATTTTCTTCAGATTACTTTATGACACTATTTTTTCAAACGAGTCAGGAATACCGATTTTCGAGACGTGCAGGAGGAATATATTCAGACCATGAGTTCAGATTACAAGCGTTCCGCCTTCAATGATTTTTTATTATTTTTTTGAGTTCGATATGAACACAATCCAACCTCATTGATTTTTTTTATTATTTTATTTCTCATGAGGTCGGATTGGAAGTATTCCACCCTCAAGAATTTTTTTATTATTTTTTTGAATTCGATTTGAAGACATTCCGAACTCAATCATTTTTTTAATTATTTCCCATGAGTTCGGATTGCATTTCACATGAACTCATATTTTCTTAATATTTTTTCGATCATGAGGTCGGAATGCAGTCTAACCGAACTAAAAAACGAGATACTATTCAAAATGCTATAGATTCAAAAATAAATTTCTGAAAGCCATAGTTTTTAAAATAAAAAATTCAAGTACAATATTCCGCCAATTTCGCCATAAATTTCTTATATGATATAAATTTTATATATACTATTATTTCATTTAAAATATAAATTTTATATTTTCATTTTTGAAATATATTAATAAGATAATATTTTATTTTATTAATGTTTATCCTTTTTCAATTTAAAATTTTATTCTTTGACTTTATAGTCCAATATTTATTCCTTATTAATTTTTAATTTTTGTAATTTAGCATAATTTTTATTTTTTAAGATATGAATCATTATTCATTATATGATATTTGTGTGTCTGCTGCGTAATATTTATTTTTAATGAGATTCATGTCAGTAAAAGACGTTAGATATTAAATAATTAATTCGAAATAAATGATCAACCATTCAACCAAAAGTCTATTATTTATTTACTTACTTTTACAAAATCAAACTTAATAATTTTAATTATTATAAATTTAAAACCAAAATTAATTCGACCTGAAACAAAACCGACTTAAAATGAATCCGACCTGAAATACAACCGACCTGAAATAGACCCGATCTGAAATGAAATTGTCAATTATCCGATTTGGACCCGAACCATTTGAACCCGACCTGAAATGGATCCGACCTGAAATGGACCTGCACTTGACCCGAATCGAGTCAAAATATCAAATCAATCTGAAATGACATATATCCGATTTTACCCGACCTGATAGTACCGACCTGAAACCCATCCGAGTAACTGTTTTTACATTCCTAGTAAAAATAGACTATTTAACCGTAATTCTATAATATCTGAACCCGTGACCTCTAAGGATAACAACGGTTCCTTTAAGTAGTTGGGCTAGAGGGATCGTGCACTTTTAAGCTATTTAAAAATAACTTAAAAAAACGTTTATTGTCTACAATATTGGATGGACGGGTTCTATTAAACTTTTTCATCAAGTGGGAGTTTAAAATTGGGTAGTTTATTTAAGAATATATGCTCTCTTCATCAACCAACAATTGTATCCATACCTAGTGTTTGATGTGGTACACCCACCAAACACATTGACAAGAAATTTGTCTTTAAAATAGAAATGGAAAAGGAAGGAGACAAGCTCCCTCAACCAAATGGTAAACGTTCTCTCTCTCTTCCTAATCTTAATTTCTCGCATCCTTTAGCTAATACTCGGTTTCTTGTGTCACTGTGAACAGGAAATGAGTCGAGGTGATGATGCTAAACATATACCGAAGCTCCACAAAAGGGTAGGAGTAGGAGGGATTAAAGCTGCAGTTTTCGTCTACGGTAATTAGCTTTAACCCTTTCAGGCTTCAGCTACACTGATTTGGGTATTTGAAGTTGATTCCTTGATTTGGGTCTGCAGGTACGGGAGGGCTGGAGAACATGGCTTTTGTAGCGAATGCTGTGAGCCTGGTGACTTACTTTATGGGGTATATGAACTTTGGTTTGACCAAATCTGCCACCACGGTCACAAACTTCATGGGGACATCATTTATTCTTGCACTCGTAGGAGGAGTCATTGCCGATACATGGTTGACTAAATTCAACACATGTGTACTCTTTGGATTACTGGAAGTACTGGTATGTTATTTTAATACATATTTTCAAAAACAAATTAATCAATTTGTACTGGTAACGGGCATATTTGATCGAATCTTTATTTTCTTATATTTTTTAAGGTTTAAGGTTAAAAGTTCGAGACCAATTAAGAGGGTGAAAATCGTCTATTTTTTTCATGTCTTTATTTGTGTTTCCGCTTCAAACTAGAGGGTTTAGGGTTTAAGGTTAGGGTATATTTTTAGGGTGTAGGTTTAGAGTTTAGGATATAGAAAATAAGGGTTGATGTTTAAAATTTATTTTTTTAAAAATTTTTAACAGGAGACATAGATAAAAGTGTGATAAAGAGGTACAAAATTTTTACCCCAATTAAGAGTGAGTACAAATCGTCTACCTCTTTCTTATGCCTCCATTCGTACCTCCGTTTCAAATTAGAGGATTTAATATTAAAAAAAATTCATAAAAGTAGCACAATAAAAGTATTAAAAAATCCATAACCTAAAAATACTATTCACACAATCTAATTTAAAGAAATTTTAAAACTTATCGTAAAAAATTAATTTAAAAACATGTTTATGCTATGATCTAAAATATTATAATGTTTTAATATTTTAAATTAACGATAAATTTTCACACTCTAAACTCACCCCTTTTATATATATATATATATAAACTAATCAATTGTCCGAAATCAAAGTATCATAAAATTCGTCTCTTTATAATTCTTTTGCTTTTGCTTAAACTATCATCGCTTAAACCAAACTTTATTCCCCGCTATACTGGGATTTTAATAATTAATTATAATTATAATAAATAATTATTACTATAGAATGAATAAATACAAACATTCCATAAAATTATACCTATATAAAAGAACATTAACAAACAATGTTGAAATTATTATCAGATGAAATGTTTTTTTTCATAAATACGATGTTTAAATTATTTTAGTACATGGCTATGATTTCAAGACACTCCAAAGAAATTTAAGAATCTTTAATTACCAGTTGCCACACTCTAGATCTCACGTGGACATGGCAGTATATCAGAACTGCTTGTCATAAAGATATACTTATTACTGTTCGATGAACAATCAAATTCCAGAACATTCGGGAACTAAAGCCCTGTGTTTTTTAAAGAATTTAATAACTAAAATCAACTGATCTGACGAAACTTTACCTGATGCATGAAAATATGAAGGGATATGCCGTGCTGACAATACAAGCACACTTGGATCAATTGAGGCCAACTCCTTGCACCGATATTTCAAAACCTTGCGAGGCTGCAAATAGTGGCCAGGAAGCAATTCTCTACACTGGTCTGTACCTGGTGGCGCTAGGAACCAGTGGGGTTAAGGCAGCTTTGCCGTTGTTGGGAGCTGACCAGTTCGATGGCAAGGACCCTAAAGAGGCAGTTCAACTTTCAAGCTACTTCAACTGGTACACGTTTAGCCAGACATGTGGATCTATAACCGGGGTCACTTTTCTAGTGTGGATAAGTTCTAACTACGGTTGGGATTGGGCGTTTGGAGTCTGCAGCGTAGCAGTCTTGGTTGCAATTGTGTTGGTGTCCATTGGCAAACCATTTTATAGGGATGATACACCTAAAGGAAGCCCCATTATTCGAATCCTACAGGTAAATCTATATGCACTTTTCCATCATAATAAGTACATACCATTTTTATTTTCCATGTTAAAATGAGGCGAGTTCGAGAATCATAGCCTCTATTTTCCCATTTCAAGGTACTTGTTGCTGCAATCCGCAAAAGATCGCTTCCAATACCGGGGAAGGAAGATGAACTACATGAGATATATGACAAAGGAACAGTGGTGGTGCCAGAAATTCTGCAGAGAACCAATCAGTTTAGGTACACTGTTTCGTTTCTCATGTTGCATTTGTAAAATAAAACTTGGTTTGAAACTAGCTCTGACGTGAATGTATGAACAAATCCTTAGATTCTTGGATCGAGCAGCCATTCATTCCAAGCCCTCTTGTGGTGCATGTGCATCAGCATCAATGACCCCAGGACCCTGGAGGCTTACCACAGTGACCCAAGTAGAAGAAACCAAGATTTTATTCCGCATGCTCCCAATAGTACTTAGCACAGTTTTCATAAATACTTGTTTGGCTCAACTCCAAACATTTTCTATACAACAGAGCTTGACCCTGGACACACATATATTTGGTTTCGAGATCCCCGCTACCTCCCTTCCTGTCGTTCCCCTGGCATTCAACTTGATTTTCATTCCGATTTATGACCGCATGTTCGTTCCACTTGCCCGAAGAATAACAGGGATTCCAACAGGAATCCGGCATCTCCAGCGAATCGGAGTGGGATTGGTTCTCTCAACCATTTCCATGGCCATCTCTGGAGTCATGGAAACCAAGCGTAAATCTGTGGCATTTAAGCACAACATGGTAGACTCTAATAAGCCTCTGCCAATGAGTGTGTTTTGGCTTGGATTCCAATACTCCGTATTTGGTATTTCTGATATGTTCACATTAGTGGGGCTACTACACTTCTATCATTCGGAGAGCTCAGGTGGAATGAAAGGAACCAGCACAGCTCTCCTCTGGTTTTCACTAGCAATTGGCTACTTTACAAGCTCAGTGGTGGTGGAGGTGGTGAACAAGGCCAGCGGAGGCTGGTTGGCGTCAAACAATCTCAACAGAGACAAGTTGAACTACTTCTACTGGTTATTATCAGGGGTAAGTGCGGTTAACTTTGTCATTTACTTGGCGTGTGCCTTTTGGTACAAATATAAGAATGTGGAGGAGATGAAGCAAGAAGAAAAATATGGTCATGGTAATGCTGATAAGGACTCGGTGGTAGCTTAAAGAGCACATTGATGTATTAACAAGTGATTCAAATGAATAAGATCAAAATCTTGGAAGTAGACCAATATAGATAATCATGCCATGATATGTGAGAAAATAAAATCGATGCATATACATCATTCATTCCACGAGCCATACTACATTGTCCAGATTGTTTGTGACCCAAGCCTGGCATCGCGGGCTAGCACCTGCACTACCCTCGGCTGCTAACTATTCCTTTATGTTTCACCCCAAACGATACCGTTGATTAAAAAAAAAGAGGCAAAATTCCAAGACTTACAAAGCAGGTAACCTTTGGGAAGGGTACAGATGACCATGAAAGGAGAGATAGGGCCGTAAACGAACCGGACTGTTGGGGAAATCGGGTTATTTTCCACACGAACGTAATTTTAAATTTGATTTGAAATGTCAAGATTGAAACCACCAAAGTTTGCACAGCAGATAAACTCGTCAAACTATTAAATATTGTAATCCAATAAAAAACCCAAATAAACAACCAAAAATAAATAACAGAGAGAACACAAAGAATTTACGAGGTTCGACAAATGTCTTACTATAAAATTTCTAAGAATTCCTGAATACAACAAAAATAGGAGAAGAAAGAACTAAATGGAAGAGATGGTTAGGCTTTTGGGATGATTTTAGATGAAAAGTTCACCCCCTATTTATAGTTAAGCTCCAGGGATTAAACTTGTAAATACTCTAAAGTTTAGGCATCAAACCACAATTTCTCTACGTACCATTTAATATCAAATTAAATGGTTGTCTTTAATTCACACTAAATGACAATGAAACATATACGTTTCAAGGCATATTAATAAATCTTCACCTTGACTTAAAATTCACGAAGCTTATCAAATCTTCTTCAACTCCCACTTTGATCTTTGGCTTTTTGAGTGACCTCTTGCCACCATGGCCTCCACTGCATTATTCTTGTTCTCTATCTTGGTTTTCTTTCTGAGCTCGTAACTATACAAAGCAGCAGTTACATCTTTAAAGGACACTTCTTCCTTTTCATGAAGTAACGTTGTTTCAAGGTGCTCAAATTCATCCGGAAGTGATGACAACAACATTAAAGCCAAATCTTCATCTTTGAAAGTTTCATCCGTGCCCAAAAAGTCTGACACTAACTCATTAAAGACAGTGATGCGTTCATTCATACTGGTGCCTGGTTGATAATCAAATCAAAACAATCTTTTCTTCATGTAGAGATGACGCTGAGAGCTTTTCTTTAGGAACTTTTCCTCCAATGTTTTTCGCAGCTTGCATGCAGAAGTCTCATTCTTATAGACATACTTCTGCTCCCTAGAAAGACAAGATCGAATCGTACCACACGTCATAAGGTTGATTTTTTTTCCAATCATTCTCTATTATATCTTCGGGTTTTTCTTCTTCAATGGCAACATCCAAACCTTGTTGGAATAAAACATCTAGCACTTCACCTTGCCACATGCTGAAATGACCGGATCCATCGAACAGCTCCACTGAGAAGCTTGAATTGGACATCATTCTTCTTACCGGTACAGTAAAAGAGCTTAATGCCCCATCTGACCCATCTTTTGTCATGACAACAAACAATATTCAATAACAAGAACCGGATATTGGGAATATTACACCAGGTAAGTTCCTAGGAAAAAGAGGTGAATCACACGGATTACTAAAATATCAAGTCTTTCCTAGACAGAACTTTCCTAGACATGTAATGTTACAATATCACAATTCTTTGCAGCAACCGAGCAACCGAGATAACCTTCACCGAAGCTCTGATACCAATTATTGGGGAAATCGAGTTATTTCCCACACGAACGTAGCTTCAAATCTGATTTGAAATGTCAAGATTGAAACTACCAAAGTTTACACAGCAGACAAACCCGTCAAACTATTGAATATTGTAATCCAATAAAAAACCCAAATAAACAACCAAAAATAAATAATGGAGAAAACATAGAGAATTTACGAGGTTCGACAAATGTCTACTCCTCGGGCACCACCACCGGATGATAACTTCACTATTACCAAAATGGTACAAACAAATGGAATTTCTAAGAATTCCCGAATACAACAAATAGGAGAAGAAAGAACCAAATAGAAGAGATGGTTAGGATTTGGGGATGATTTCAGATGAAAAGTTCACCCCCTATTTATAGTTAAGCTCCAGGGATTAAACTTGTAAATACCCTAAAGTTTAGGGACCAAACCGCAATTTCCCTCGTACCATTTAATATCAAATTAGATGGTTGTCTTTAATTCACACTAAATGACAATGAAACATATATGTTTCAAGCCATATTAACACGAACGAACACGAACGAGGGTGTGTTCATGTTCATTCGTTTAACTTTAACCGAACAAATGAACGAACACGAACATAAATGAACACAAATTTTCTTGTTCGTGTTCGTTCGTTAAGGATTGTAGCTTGTTCATGTTCGTTTATGTTCGTTCGTTTAAATGATAAACGAACGTAAACGAATGAACATAAACGAACGTAAACAAACGAACATAAATAAACGTAAACGAACGTAAACAAACGAACATAAATAACATATATAAGATGCTAAATATTTAATATTTTGGATTAATTCGATTACTTCAGCTAACCAACTGATTTTAAACCGAATTAGTCAATAATTAAAATTAAAAAAAAAAAAAAACTCTTAATTATTAGATAAAACCTAAAATTTAACTGATTAATTAGTTTTGTTTTGGTTCGATTCATTAATTCGGTTTAACAAAACAATAAATACCCCTAGCTTATAATAACAAGGAAGTTTTTTAACGAGTCATAAAATAAGACTTATCAACTCGAGTAATTCAAAAATTTTTTACTCGACTTACTTGATCTAATGCTCACCCTTAGATATATGTGAATAAATTTAAATGAACATAAATGAACATAACTGAACGAACATAAACAAACAAACATAAACGAACATAAATGAACGAACATAAACGAACAGATTATTGAACGTTCACGAACATAAATGAACGAACGAGCCCTTTGTTCATATTCGTTCGTTTAATTAAACGAACGAAAAATCTTGTTCATATTCGTTTGTTTAATAAACAAACGAATATAAACGAACTTTCCGCCGGAGGTTCCGGTTGATTTACGGCCCCAAGGAGAGCGGTGGCCTATGGATTGATACTTGAGTGCAAGTCCCCCTGCCTAAATTGCTGTCTGATCGCCGGTGTATACTTTTGTAAATCTCGTCAGCTAATAATTAATAAACCCAGGGTTTAAAACTTTAATCCTCAAGCATCTGGATCAGTGATCAAATGACTGTAATTATCATCTCCTAAGACATATCATTATGGAGCAAACTGGGGACTGTAATCAAAACACTGTACATCATGATTGTGGATAATGAATCCGTGAGTTACGGGGAGCAACGTGTTCGGATGCGCATGCAGACATGGTAACTAGTTTCATTGTCACTGTCCTTTCTGCAGGGAAACTCACCTAACAAAAACAATGAAAGCAAGACATAAAATCACCAATGAAGCCACTGGGATTAAAAGAATGGACTTTACCTCGGTCGTCGTCTCAAAAGGACAACCTGGAACATTCTACGCCTGTAATTTTGCATGTTCCAAAAGTGGACAAAAGCTTCTGAACATTTGAGTTGACAAATTTCAGCTCTTGGTAAAACAGGTCTTAAGCTTCCTGCACTTTGGTTTTTTAAGTTTTTAAGCCACATGGTCTACCAACTATCCCCACATCGATGATGGAGCATGATGACTACACCTGACAAAGTTCATTTTTTCAACATTTAAAAACATGCCCTTTGTGCACAGTACCTGGCAAGGCATCTGCCACAACAATCAATCTCCCACTACCCAAGAGGGAATGGATTTAAGACATAATAATTGAACCACCTATGTATCCTTATCATTTTAAATACCTAGATGCACTCATTTTAAATTTACAAGTATTAACAATTTTTATATCATACATACACGTGTAAAATACTAAAATATTAAAGATATTTTTAATATTATAATATGTAATTATATAATATTATATGATTCTAAATATTTTTTAATATGATTCTATTCTCTGGGTGCTATTTCAAATCCAGTAGCAGTAAAACAACTGTAGTAGTTAAGATCCCATTCTCTTTTCTTTTCATGCGCAAAGAGGTCCAAGTTCAAAAAATAAATTGAAAAGGTTCAAATTTCAAAAATATTCGAACATTAATGAGTAGGGGTGTAAAAGAACAGGGTGTTCGACGAGCTACTCGTGAACCGTTCGTATAATGTCCGTTTATGTTCGTTTATTAAGTTAGATAAACGAGTATGAACATATATTTTATGTTCGATTAATAAACGAATGAACACGAACATAAGTGCGTTCGGCTCGTTTATGTTCACGAACAAACTCGTTTATGTTCGTTTATAAACTCGTTTATATGCTCATTTATAAGCTCGTTTATATGCTCATTTATAAGCTCGTTTATAGGCTTGTTTATGTTCTTTTATATACAAACGCTAAACAAACATGTTCATGAACACTAAACGAACATGTTCGTGAACGCTAAATAGATAAGTTGATGAATATATACAAACGAATTCGTTCGCAAACGCTTAACGAACATATTCACGAACGTAAAACGAATAAATTATCGAACATATAAATGAACACGTTCGTGAACGTTAAACGAACGCGTTCGTGAACATTAAACGAACCAAGCTCGAACACGACAAAAAATAAACGAACCAAGCTTGAACATACCATTAAAAATTTAAACGAATACGAACAGAGTTTGAACACCTTCAAAAATAAATAAACAAGCACGGATATACCCTTATCCGTTCAAACTCAATTCGTTTATACCCCTGTTAATGAGTTTGAGCCATTTTTATAATCTGAATTTTTATAGCAAGTTTTCTATTCTAAACTCAGAACATAAACCTTAAATTGAAATCACTTATAAAAACTACAAGTGAAATATTTTCTCATAAATATTTTTCGATAAAATTTATAATTTGATTTTAATAAATTGATTATGTATTCTATATATAACTAAATAGTATTTCTAGGTAATATTACCACTATCACACATGCACAAAAAATTTATGATATTTGGTACCTATTTTTTTTAATAAATAGAGAGAACATTATATTTGTATGATAAGATTTAAATCTATATAAAATAAGAGAATATGAGTATTTTTAGTCATTAGTCAATCAATAGATCTCTTCTACCCACATTTTTAATTCTTAATTTATTGTTATTGTATTTTTAGGAAGAGGGTAATGAGACCATGACAAGTGGTATAAGAGCGACCTTTTAATTGTTCAATTTCACATCGAGCGTCCATGAGAGAGGTAAGCAGCTGAACAACCATAAGAGGTCAATTACGAGAGCGAAAACTCGTGACGAGGGCGTCACGAGGTTGAGTGGAGAGAATGTCACGCTTGAAAATAGACTAGGTGCATCAATCCCATTTCGAAAAGAAAAAAAGAAGTCTTGTGATATATATATATATGATAGCGTTGCATATCCTATCAGACATGTTTTTCAAGAAGAGGATAATACCCCTTGACAAAACCGATAATTTTTGTCAGTATAAATAAATGAGAAAAGAGAGAGAAAAAGTTTTTTTTCATAAGGATAAATAATTTATATAAGTTAATAGAAGATTGAATACAAAGTTTTATACTTAAAACATATAATTTATGTCATTTAAATATTAACCCATGATAATGTGAAACCACTTTTTTCATAAAGAAATTATCATAAGTCTATTTTTTAATTAGTTGAATGATAATAATAATTTATTTGTTTTTATTTTATATGGGTTTGAATTCAGATATTTATATCGATAAGAGTTTTTTTTTAGAAGAACTTTATCTAATGAATACTGATAGATGTCCCATGTAGGGACATGGGACATGGAAGCAATAACTATCACCAAGATCAAATGTGAAGAAGATGCTTCTAAAATGGTCCCTTGGTTGGTGGAATGTCACTCAGGTAACAAGCAAATTTTCAAACTAGACAAGGGCTGGATACTTGCCGGGTCATTCTAAATTCAATCAAATTCCAGGTCCACTTGCTACATATTTTCCTTGTCTGAAATGTGTGTGTTTGAAAGCTCAAGTGTTATACTGTCTTAGTTAATGTTAACCCCATCTGATTGGGAAAAAAGGGGTCAACTTTAATTACTCAAAATATAGATGCTTTTACAAAGAGATGTATAATTTTCTAATTAGTAATGTCATAGGGGATCATCAAGACTCTAATGGATACAGAATGCTGTATAATTAGATGTTGACTAGTTGTAACTAAAACCTGCAGATGCTCTTCTAGAATCAAACCTCAAAAATACTTGTGCTGCAGATTAGTCACTGACTGGAATATGGAAATGCCAAGTGTTCAACTTTTTATGCAGTCTAGTACAATGTATTCCAAGGCACAGATTTACACAGAGTCCATCTGGAAAACAAAACCCTAAAAACATAAGAAACTACTCAACACAAGGTCACACTTTGATCAACAGTAATCTAATCTTCTACTCTATTATACTTGATAATCGTTTCTTTCTCTTTATAAAACCGACAAACACCAATAATCAGCAAGCTTTACAAACCTGATCCAAATTCCAAAAGGAAAAACAGCAAACAGTTTCTTGAAATTGTCGAATCTTTCTTTCTCACTTTAAACCTTTCCTTGGTGCAGAAATCGCAAGACCTGGCCAACCGAAGCACTCCCCATCGACTAAGGCCTCGTTGCCTTCAACCTCGCTTGTTGTTTGCCATGTATTACAGCCAGTGCTTCCACCTACAGCACCACCATCGGACCTACCTCCGCCACTAAGACCACTGAGATAACCATTTCCAGGATATGGCCACATCCCGTCGAACCCTGAACCGGCTCCGAATCCGTATCCACCAAGCGTTAAGTATCCTTCTCCCTGAGAGTTCAAGAATGATGTGAAGCCTCCATTCACAGGAAGATCCACAGTTTCGTTCAAGTTCACGTCGGCCAAAACCATTTCAGGTTTAATTCCAAGTCCAGGCATAACGGGGATAGGGTTAACAACCATAGGAGCAGACTCGGCTTCATGGGTCACGCTCGAGGAAGAAGACGCTGCAACAGAGGGAGAAGACCCCGAAGAACATCGAGAGCGCTTGGAAGCCTTGCGGGTGCCACCACCAACAGGCACGTTACGGAGAGTTCCACCTTGAGTCCAGTAACGGCGGCATGCCTTGCAGAAGTAGCGAGGCTGAGAGAGGTTGTAGTTGTTGTAGTAGCAGAACTTGGTGTTGGTTGAGTCACACCTGGGACATGGAAGTGGCTCGTTCAGTTTAGGTGGTGGGTGCGATGCCATAGTTCCAGGAACTGAAACCTGACGCCTGTCGCCGGAATCAGCAGGCATTTGCTTTCTAGTTTCAGGGAATGTGAAAGGAAAGCAGTGACTAAAGGTTAATTCTTTGACAGAGAAAAGAGAGATTTTTGAGATAATGAAGGAGAGGGAGAGCTGTTTTGGAAGTTATAAAAGAGAATATCTGAGGGTTTTGTTAATGTTGGATGGGATAGAAAGCAAAAGTAGAGGAATTGAGAAACCTAGATAAAATAATGATCATGTATATACACAGACCACGGTTCTACTACAGTCTAAACGAAACAACTTAATTATAATTAACTTCAAAAAGCTGTCGTTAATATAGTTTTTAATAAATTAAGTGCAAATTGAATAAAGAGGAGCGATTAACTGAAGTATCTGACAAGTTCAAAACGAGAACCGTCAAGTTTCTTTTTGGTAATATGTTCGGTCCATATTGAGAGAGAGTGTCTTTTTAATAATATTATTTTTACAATTTTAACTTATATCACTATTTTATCTAGGTTTATCGGTGGTCAAGCTTAAACAGCCCGTATGGGTGGAGAAAAAGAGAAGACATTTAGTGTAGAATGTAAGAGAAGCACAAGTATAGTAAAATACTAAAAGTGGATGGACAATATAATTGTGTCGGGCAGCGTGGGAAACAATAATTGGGTTTGCCTGCTGGCCGGGTACTCTGAACTCCATCCCTGTTAGCCGGATTTCTCGGTTGTCGAGATTTCTGATCCTTTGATTTTGCTTCTCTCTCCAATATCTTATTTGTATATGCCGTGGAGTTTTCAATTTTCAACTCTCCTGTATTTGTATATTTAAAAGATCATTCTTTAATAGTAAATTGTCTCTATGTATTCATCCCATTTGTTAATGAACAATAGGCAATTGGATTCGGGTTGAGGCTGGTTTTGGCAAGAGTGGGATTATCATTGCTTTGGGGACCTAACTTGACCTGGTCTTAACCTGGACCAGGCCCAATGCGCCTCTTTTCAGACTCCACTGGTGCAGGAAGAGTCAAGAGACTGAGTTTGCCTCCCGAGTACACTGCAGACAGGCTCAAGAAGGGTTGTGTCCTTTGAAAATGGGAGACGTGATAGAAAGAATGGTTGTTACTGTTAATGGCTAAGCATGCGTGGGGCTCCAGTTTGTAGCAGCAGTCAGCCAAAGAGGAAATGGTGACTCTGAAAGATTCGTTCACCTCCTGTCTCTATCAGTTTCTCGATACACATAATGTGAAATTCCTTTTGGCACAGCTTTTACAGTTCCAAACCTGTTTTTGACTGCATGACCCTCACAGGTTCACCACTAATCCTTCCCCATTTTTAGTTTTCCAATTCATTGCATTTGGCATTGCCAAGATTGTATCAGGGATGATTCAAGAATTCTTCTATTTGTTTGTATAGCACAAACAATCCACATCTGTTATGTGACAAGTTCACAAATGACAACAACAAGACATCTAGTTCAAGCCAATTTACTGATAGAGTTCATCTCCAAATGCAAGTACATTAGACTCAGAATTTAACCTCGGTCTCAAATAGTTGCAAGTAAATTACTTAATGGCCTATAGGCATAGATCAGTTTTGGCAAGAGATTAACGATTCATCAATGCTTCATTCTTTATTAAGCTGAGGGCATTCCCTCTTAATTTCTTGGTTTTAGGATTGCTAACAGTGGATGCAGCTTCTGAGAGGTCAAACCAACTGTATCAACTTTCTCTTCTTCACCATCTTTCAGGCTCCACTCAAATTCCTGCACAAACCTACCGATGGCTGCACAAGCGAGCAACATTGCCTGAAGAGAACCTGCACACGCCCTCTTCCCGGCTCCAAAGGCCATTGTCTTGTGTAAATCCAAAGGGTCATATCGTTCATCAATAAACCTCTCTGGATTCCACTCTTCAGGGTTTTCCCAATGATTCTTGTCCATGTTACAACCCCAGATATTAATAGCAATCTGTTCAAGATATAGTGTAAATTTAATATCCTTCCTTTAGAGAGGAAAAAAGACACTGAATTTCAGGCAAAAGAGAAACCAACCTCACTTCCTGCTGGTATATGATACCCTCCTATTTGAGTATCTTCATGAACATATCTTAATGGAACTAACGGAGCAGGACTGTGTTTCCTAAGAGTTTCATGGAAAACAGAATCCAAGTACCGGATTTGCGAAAAGTTTTCTTCCTTGACCTTGTTAGAACCACAAACCTTTTTTATTTCATGATAGAGACGATCCTGTTAAATTTGAAAAAAGAAGTTAGTTCAGAATCTGGCTAAAAAGTAAAAGAAACAAAGGGAATTTAGTTATTAAAACAACCTGTCGGGTTTGATCTTTAGCAAGCTGATACATTGCCCACTCTGTTGTGACCAGAGTAGTATCTGCTGTTTCAATGATTGTCTCCCAGAGCCACATTGCTAGTTGCTCCTTTGTAAGTGACTTTGCTTCGGATAACAAGTAATCAAGATAACAATTCACTTCCTGTTTTTGATCCACCCAAGTCATCAGAAAAAAATGAATATAGGGAAAAAACAACTCAGACACTCGATTCAGAAGAAAAAGACTACCTCCCCTGATTCGATTCGTTTCATCTGCTCCTTGATGAGGGCATTCATCAATGCCATCCTCCTGAAATGCTTTTGCTGGATTTTCATTTCAAAACTTTTGTTAGGAATCCATTTCAAGTATGGGAAGAAATCTCGCCAGTCTACTTCGATTGCACCCTCCATCATATCAAGGACAAGAACTTTATGTATCTGTTTTCTCGAGAAAGTTGTATCGAGTTCCTCCACATAAATCGATTGCACGTCTTTTCCCAGTGTCTGCAAATTAATAACAATGTGTGCATCATAACATGTGACAAATAATTCATCATCTTTGAATCCATTTTGTTCCCATTAGGGGAAAGCATAAATCAAACTCACTTGCTTCATTGCCAATCCGAAAAGTTCAGACTCAAATACTTCCCTGAAGTTGACAGGTTGGATAGGATCACTTCTCAGCAAAGAATGAAACTGACTTACTATGTTTTCAATCATAGTTTCTCTGTGGTGTCGGTGTCGTCTCTAAAAGGAACAGTAGGACCAAAAGGGTAAAAAAAACAAGTCAAGGATCTCAAAAAGTTTGAAACAACTAAAGTAGAACACCATAGTGCATGGACCCTGAGTCCTGAATCCTGATAACAAACCTGGGCGCTTGAACCTAAGGCATTTGTCATCAAACATCGTTTAGCCGTTTTGTGAAACTCATTGTAGTCACTTGTTGCAACCATACATTTATCAAAAGTGAGAACCTTAAGCGCATTTGATAGCTTTCTGGTAGAAATGGATGAAAACCTTGTCACCATGGCCTATACAGCAACCAAAATATAACAACTAAGATAATATAATCAACCTGGACAGCTTTACTAGTAGCATGGAACATAAATTCCACCATATTAACAAAATATCCAATGTAATACATGCACTTTTCAAAATATCCAATACCATATTGGATATTTTTCAAAATATAAACATCACATTAGACATTTTAAAAACACAGGTATCATATTGGACATTTTATCAAAGTACAGACTTGAGATTTTCGTAGGCTTAAAAGTCCGAATCTATTTGTCCATAGAGCAATGGAGTTTTTTTTTTGTTCAGAAGTAATGGACATTAAACACAGATATGAAGTTAAAAAAATTCATGCCCATTAATATTTCAAGGACCCAAATTAAAACCCGGTAAACCCAAAAAATGGATCATTTCTGCAACTAAAGAACAAGTATCTTTCATCATCATGCACTGTGTTATTCGTGTGTGTTTGGATACTGATTTTCTGCTATCAGGAGTGATGATGTGACATTAATGACTGCAAGCGAGGTGGGGGAAAACAAAGAGACCAAAAAATACAAAAGCACGAAGGAAACTAAGTGCTAACCTCTTTGGCCGTCTCGGGAGAATTGATTACAATAACACTGGAAGCCCCGGTTCTGATGGAGTAAACAGGTCCATATGTCTCTGCCCATTTCGCGAACGTCTTGTTAGGCTTCTTCTCTTTCAGCTGCAGCAGATTCCCAATAATCGGTAGCCCTGGTATCTCTGCAACAATACCATCACAACAAATTCAAGATCTCATTCCATTTTATGTAATTCTGATAATACCTATGAAACCATCAGATAAATAAAATCCCAGTAAGAACATGTTGAAGAAATCGGAGTTTACCTGGGACGGTTGGAAGGCTGGTAGATCCCATGTTGCGACCCGATAGCACAAATCTCTTGATGAAAATCAAGAAGAGAAGAGAAGTTAGGCCAACAACGACGACAGAGTTGAGGAAGGGGATAGTTTGCAAGTACTGAAAGATATGTGCCATTGCTGTCGATTCCAGCTTTATAGAGTTTTTACAAGCAGGTTTAGCTCCTTGTAAAATGAGTATTATTATATAGTAAAGCTGAACTGCTGAAGTGGCAGTATAGTTAATCCGGTAATTACTAGGAAAATTAGCTGTCATAGTCCTCACATGGTAAGTGAGGCTGGGACATTGAATATATTTAGGGGAAAATCAACATTCTCGTCTAGATAAATGAATATGATTAAAATTTTTTGTTTGATAATAAATGAATGAATCTGAGTATAGATGTATTTGTTTTGTTTATGTTTATGAATAATTATGATTATATTTGTTTAATAATTTATTTATATTCGTTTATGGGCTCGTTAATTTATAAACTTGTTTAGGGGTGAAAAAAACTCTACTCGACTCAAAAAATCGAATTTTTGACTCGAGATAAAAAAATCTACTCGTTTTGACTCGACTAAAAACTTCATAAACTTAACTCGAAAAAAATTCAAATAAAGTTTAAATTATAAAATAGAAATCAAATAACTTAAAATTTTTAATAATTATAGGATTACTCACATATTTAACCACTATAATTTTTTAATCACTTTTTTTACATTTAAATTTTCTTTTTTTAACAATCTTATCACTTTTTAGATTTTTTATTTTATTTAATGTAATTTTTATTTATATATTGTATATTATGTTATTTATTTTATATATTTTTAAATTTTTGTATTTAATTTATTATATTTATCTTATCACTATTTACAGAAGGATGAGGTTTTTAACGAAACATGTAATTTAAAAAAAATGATACATTCATATCTAAACTATTTGATGATGATCATCATCATTATAATAATAATAATAATTTAAAATCTTATTTATATATGTAAAAAATAATATGAAAAAATATATATGTAGATATAAAGAGAAAATTATTTAAATTGCAATCAAACTATATTATAGCATTATAATTAATAAAATTAAAATTTGTACATAAACTCGAAAAACCAAATCGATTCGAACTTGACTCGAACTTGCTAAAGTCGACTCGACTTAAAAAAATTAAAAAAAAATAAGTTGCAAAATGTGATGACTCAACTTAAATAACTCAATTTTTTAAAAATTAACTCGATTCGACTCGCCCGAACATTAACCCTTAAACTCATTTATCTTTATTTATAATTATATGACTTAATTTGAGAATTTAAAGACTGATTTGTAAACCGAGTAAAACTCGTTGTCTCCTTATAAACCCTTAATCAATTCTATGCAAATTACTTTAAGTATGGCATTTTTTTGAACAAGTTAATAGTGATTACAGTAGTATCTGTTTTATAATATAATTTATATCATTTAACATTGATCGCTTAATCATTTTACTAGTATCGTTGGTGTTCGAACTTATGACCTTTAAAAACAACTATTCTGTTAATCGTTTGGGCTAAAGGCCCGTGTTTAAGTAGGGTATTAAACTCGGTGAGGATTCTGAAAACTCCTGGGAGTTGTGATTAAGGGATGACCTTGTCTTGAGCCATCAGTTTTGGTCAAGGGCACGTGACAAGGGTTGTGTGCATTGGTTAAACCATAATATAAGCTCTGTTTGTAAGTGTTATGCATGAGATTTTGATATTTTTTTTTCATTTGATTAGTTGTAAATATTATAAATGGTAATTTATTTAATTTTTGTTTATTTATTTAAGTAAAATTTTAAAAATAAATAAATAAATAACTCGAATTCGAATATATTATTAAAATTTTAAATGAATATAAATCGAGTTTAAACATCTCTAAAAATAAATAAACGAATGCGAATATTTGATCATTCAAGTTTGATTTGTTTATACCCTTAAATATATTATACTATATTTTTTATCATAGGTCCTATTAATATTACATTTAAAAAATAGGGTAAGAAAATAACTTTAAAATGTGATTCTAAAAAGTATTTTGAATTGTTTGGTTTAAAATAAAAGTTATCGATATTATTGTAAAAAAAATATTTTGAAAATATAAAAGAACGAACTTATGATACAAACAATAATATATTAATAATTTTATTTAACAGTAAATTCGAAAAAACTAAAATCTTGAAATTTCAGTTTTTAAAAATCACTTTTGAAACCAAGTTAAAAAATAGTTTTAAGCCGAAAAAAATATATTTTTTATTGCTTTTAGTCTCAAACCAACCTTTAAAGCAAAAAACTGATTTAAGAAAAAAACCCTTTGATCTTACGTGAGAAAAAAACATTTACAAGTAAATTGAATTTAAATAGATGCTTCTATAATAGATTTTTATAATATTTTGTTTAAATTAATCGGTTGAAATTAATAATAACAATTAAATAAAAAACCTATTATTATTTTTTGTGTACGGATAAACCTATTATCATATCATTTAATCTAAATAATTAATTATTATAATAATTATTAGATTTAATCCATCATTGAAAAACAATTAACTATTAACTCTTAATGTTTTAATTATAAGTTAACCTGCGCATCTTATTTATATTTTGGGTCTAAAAGAACTCTATGAAATCCAACCAGTCCTTTTGCCTGAAAACAAATCCTCTGCATCATAATTTTCAGTACAAAAGAAATCTCTCTCTCTTAGATATAGGTTGTGGGTTTCCAGTATCAGCTTTATCGTGAGATTCTAATTACTCACCGTCTCTCGGTTATTCTTTAGAAACTAGTACAAGTATAAACTAAGATGCATCCATTAGTATCCTGGGAACAGGGGTGGAGGTGGGGAGGAGTATTCGAAGCCAAGAGTTGGTGGAAGAATGATTTCTTCGACGGCCGGGGGTGGAGGTACTGATTTGATAACCGGAGGAGGTGGTGAAAAGACTGGTGGTGGTAGTGGGGATTGTACTGGTGGAGGTGGAGATTGCACTAGTGGTGGCGGCGGAGATTGTACGGGTGGTGGTGGTGAATACACTGGTGGAGGTGGAGATTGCACGGGTGGTGGCGGCGGAGATTGTACGGGTGGAGGTGGAGATTGCACGGGTGGTGGCGGCGGAGATTGCACGGGTGGTGGTGGTGAAAATAGCACCGGTGGTGGTGGTGGTGGAGATTGCACTAGTGGTGGGGGTGGAGATTGCACGGGTGGTGGGGGTGGAGATAGCACCGGTGGTGGGGGTGGAGATTGTACAGGTGGTGGGGGTGAATACACTTGTGGCGGTGGTGAGGGGGATGGCTTTGGTTTAGGTGGTTGAGGCTGTGGTGATGGTATTGGTTGAGGCGGAGAACTTCCTCCACCACCGCATTTAGACCGACTACAATCAACCGGTTGACTTATTACAGGTTGACATTGTTTAGCTGACTTCTGATGAGGCCTATCAGGCAAGCAATTGTTAGTATCGTCCAACACAATGTTCCTCCCAGTCGATGACTTACACGACTCACCCTCTCCACTGAAATAGTTGTACGAAAATGTAAAGTTGCTCAAGCTAGGAGATCGACAAATCTCGTCCGGAATAACACCCGTTAGCCTGTTATTGGCGACATTAAGTGTATCAACTTTGCCAATCCCTTTAAATGCTAAATTTCCACTTAAAGAGTTGGAGGCAACGTCAAAAATTGTTAAATTTTGAAGCATTCCAATCTCAGGCGGCAAACATCCAGACAGGTTGTTGTTGAGGAAGAGAATCTCGTCCAAGGTGTTTTGCATCTTGCCAATGCTACTAGGAATACACCCTGAAAACTGATTGTTGGCAAACACAATGACAGAGGCCGGGGAAGAACCCAAAGTTTCTGGAATGTTTGATCTAAACCGATTGTTGTTCAAGAACAGTGCGTCAAGTTCCTTTTTGAATAGCTCAGATGGCAATTCGCCTTCAAAATCGTTATACCTTATGTCAAGGTACTTAAGCGAGGGTAATGATAGGACAACTTCTGGGAAAGGACCGACCAACCGGTTATTACTAACATCCAGTTCATAGAGAAGTTCGAGCTTGGAGAAACTCTTTGGAATTATCCCACAAAATCTATTGGTGTTCAAGTGAAGCAGAGCAATATCGGTTAATAGACCCAACTCGACAGGCAGATATCCAGCAATGTCCGCATGGTTAAGATCAACTCCCGCGACAACCCTCTGCTTTGGATCTTCAAGAGCCGGCGCACAGAACACTCCTTTGTAATCGCAAACATTCGGCCCTTCCCAATTCTGAGTGATTTTTGAAGGGTCGGAATATATGGCTTGTTTCCAGGCTTGGAGTGCAATGTATGCTCTCCTCACCCTAGGATTCTCAAAAGTTAGATCAAGCTTCACGGTATATTCATAATCATCAGTCAAATCACCGTTCTCTGGAAGAGTTGCGAGTTGGCGGCGGACGACGGATGCAACTTCGTACTCGGTGAGAGCATGAGAGGAAGATGGGAGTAATAGAATCGAGAATAAAAGTACTAGAAAGCAGCCCGAGGTCTCCCCCATGGATGATAGTCCTTTAAGGCCAGTCATGCGTTGGAGCGACCCAAGGCTGCTGAGGAATTGCATTGGAAAATCAAGAAAGGAACTGTTTCTTATATAGGGAGAAACAAGCAGACGTGGGAAACGCCATTCGAGAGGCTCCGCACGAACCTCTCTGTTAGTTTTTCACGGTCACCACAAATTTCCTTCTTTTCATGGTCTAACTTAACTAACATTCCAAGGATATCGTAACCGGTAATTTTGGGTTAAATTTGACCCATTGAATCGAGTTGAGCTAAGGTGATATATAGTTCCAACTTCTAACTGTGATCAAACTTTCAAAGTGCAAAATTGGTCGATATTCAAAGACGACAACGACGCAGCCTGATGTAAAAACTGAGCACGATCGATATTAGCGAAGAGGAATTGATGGACAATGAGGATCGTTTCAAACATCGGACAGTCTAGAAGGCATAAACTTTGTCACTCACGTAGATGGTCTTTGGCATGCAGAAAACAATTGCCAACTAATGAAAGCCATCACCAAAGATGTGAACAATTCAAAATCTTACCATCTTCGGAAAGTGCCACCCCAATCCTCCCCTTAGGTAGCTGCCCAATTCTTTGTTAAAGAAACAGAATCCTAAATACTGAAGTTATGCTATCATTATTTTAATTTTGGAAGCACCTTCCAAATAGACCATCATTACAAAATCAAGGCTGCCCAACAAATCAGTTCCAAAACAATGTTCCAAGTTCAACCATTAAAGAAATGAACATACCAAATTAGCATTTGCTTACAGGCCTTGTAGAATGCAATCCCATGTGAATTCTAGTCCCCTTGCTCCCACCCAAAGAGGTGCCAATCTATGCAGAACAGAATCAGCGAAAGCCCATCCTATCAACATGGAAAGAAACAAACCATAATGCCAGTGAATTAAGGCAAGTGAAGATAAAAACCCTGCAAAATATGAGTGTCAACTGTGTTAAGGTAAAATAAAGTCCAACAACATCTATAAAACCAATCAGTGCTTTCAAAAGTTCCTGAAAAATGCATCAGCAACAAATAGACACTTATGCAACTACAATTAAAAAAGTAGCAAAAGTTGTTCACATTGGATTATAGCCAGGGATGTTTAAAACCTGACCCGATCTAAAAATTCATTTGAAATTTGTTCGAGTCAGAACTTGATTTGACCTAGGATGTAATGACCCGAACTTGATCTGTATCCGACTGTTGTTAACCCGAACCCGAGTTGGACCTATTACTGTAGTAACCGAACCTGAACTGTATCTGACCGAGAATGACCTGAACCCGATTTTAACCGTTACTGTAGATCTGAAACTCGACCTGTATTCGACTGAAATGAACTCGAACCCGAGTCTGACCTGACAGATAACTGATATTACCCGATTGAATCGACCCGAGACCTGAAATTTTTTTATATTAACGGGGACAGAAAAAATAAATTTTTGCTAAAATTCTAATTTTACACGTGGGGTATGGTGGGGCGGGAAAAATAGAAATTTTGTTATTATATATATATATATATAGTATTATATATTATATAATATTTATATATTATACGTATATTATGTAATATTTATATATTTTATAGTATGTATATATAATATAGTATTTATATATTATATATTATATATTATATTAGTATGTATATATTATATTATATTATTATTATATATGTATATATTAATATATTATATAGTATGTATATATGATATAGTATTTATATAATATGTATTTCTATAGTATTAATATAATATTTATAATATATAGTATTTATATATGATATATATGTACATTAAATATGTATAATAATTAATATGTTTGATATGTATATAATATATGTATAATATGCTAACATACATATATTAATATATTATATAACATATACGTATTTATATATATACATATATATTAAAAGTTAATATACATAATACATGTATATATGTTATAAATGTATATATCATATATCATATATATATGTATAAATATAATACATATTATATATGTGTATAATATATATATATATAACATAATGTACTAATACACACTAATATATATATTCTACATATAGTATAAATTACTTATATAGTATTAATTTTATATTTTAATAATATTAATAAATATAATTAGGCTTAAAAAACAGAATTAGACATGAGAATTAATTTAAGATTAATATAGTAGGCATAAAGATAATTTTAACTCCTAACGTTTATAGTTTTTGTCGTTTTGGCCCTTATTCTTTTTTTGGATAAATTTAGCCCTTAACCTATATCCTTTTGACAAATAGTTTATTTTTAACTAGCTTGATGACTGGACCGTTAAAAATTTAACGATGATATATATATATAGAATATAATTTTAAATGATATGGAATGTAACCTATCAAATATATATATATGGAATATAATTTTATTCTAATATAAAATATAAAATAATTAAAATTCAAATAAAATATTAAAAATTAATTAATTCTAAAATAAAAGATTATTAAACATTCTTAACTCTAACTATGATAAAATCAAAATTTTATTCGAATTGTATTTATATTTTTATTTTAGAACAAATATAATAAAAAAATATAAACACAATTCGAATAAGATTTTGATTTTATCGTAATTAGGGTTAAGAATGTTTAATAATCTTTTATTTTAGAATTAATTATTTTTTAATATTTTATTTTAATTTTAATTGTTTTATATTTTATATTAGAATAAAATTATATTATATATATATATGTACTTGATAGGTTATATTCCATGTGATTTAAAATTATATTCCATATATATATCATTGTTAAGTTTTTAACGGTTCAGTCACCAAACTAGTTAAAAAATAAGCTATTTGTCAAAAAGATATAGGTTAAGGGCTAAATTTATCCCAAAAAAAGAATAAGGGCCAAAACGACAAAAACTATAAAAGTTAAGGGTTAAAATTATCTTTATGCCAATATAGTATTACATATTTAATTAAATTAATTTATTTACACTTTTATTTAGTTTTAATATATTTAATTTAATTATAATTTTAAATTAAATACATACATTATATTAGTAATATACATACATTAACTCATAAACAAATCAAATATATATTAGTATATATTTAAGTATGTATAATATATATTAAAGTATATTATATATATTATAAATAAATTATTTATTAATAATATATTTATAATATATATAATATATATACGTATATTATATGTATTAAAATGTATTATATATGTATTAAATTATATTACATACATAATATATATTAGTGTATATTATATACATATATTAATATATATATAGTATATATACATATATATATAAAATAAATATACATATATATATATATTAATGTATACATCTAATATATATCTTATATACATATATATAAGTATATATATTAATATATATATTATGTAATATACATATAAATATCATAATAAATATACATATATTTTTATTAATTACTTCAAGTCAAATTAATTTAACTTTTAAAATAAATTTAAAATTAAAATTAAAAAAAATAATTTTAGGGGAATTTTTTTATTTTAACATGTGGTGAGAGGAGAAAATTTTGATTTTGAAGGAGGCAGGATTTTTGAATTTTAATAGGTCTGAGCCTTGGGGGTGAGAGGAATTTTTTATTTTAACTTTTGGGATTTTGTTTTAGGCGGGCTAAGGCTGGGGAGGGATTTGAAGGGATTTATATATATATAATATTTTATATAATATAATATATTTATTATATATATGTATAATATGATATATATATATATATATACATTAAAAATAAATATGTATGTATGATATATAAAATGTATATATGTATAATACTAATACATATACATATAATATATATAACATTACATATTTATATTATTAACATACATATGTATATATATATATATGTATATATATATATATATATATGTATAATGTACTAATACATATTAACACATGTGACATATTAGTTTATTAACAAACATATATATAATATATGTACTAAACTACTAATATTATATATTAAAAATTAATATATATGTTAACTTGTATGATATATGTATAATATATTATATATACATATAACATACATATATATAATACATATAGATTATAACATACATGATACATATATATATATATATATTAATATACATGTACTATATAATAATATATATATATTAATATATTATACATATAACACATCTAATTACTAGACATCTAATTATCAATATATATTATATAAATATTTATATTAATTATTAAATTATTAATTTATTATATATATATATATAGTGTGATATATATCATATTTTAATATATATTATAATTTTATTTTTCATATATATATTGTTAATTCATTTATAGTATTATTCCACAAATGATATTATATCATAAATAGTATTATTCCTTATTCTAATATTATTTTACTTTCAAAAATATTATTATTTCATATATTATTAATCCATATAGTGTTATTCTATTTCTAAAAATAATATTAGTCTATTTATACTATTACTCCATATAGTATATTTTTTACATATAGTATAAATTCTTTATATAGTATTAATTTTATATATAGTATTATTCCATTTATAGTATAAATTCTATATATTGCCTAAAATTTATCTTTAATTTTTAAAATATATTAAATTATAGTATAATTATAAATTTATAATGTATTAAAGATAAAATTTTAATACTTTTAATTATTATTAAGTTATAATTTTTGTTGATTTTTTAAATTTTTAAATTTAATCTTTAATTTTATGCTTTAATATTTATTTTTTTAATGTATTTATAAAAAATTAAAATTAATAATTTAAACTACTATGAATATAAAATCAAAATTAATTCGACCTGAAACAAAACCTACTTAAAATGAACCCGACCTGAAATGCAACCGAATTAAAATGGACCCGACCTGAAATCTACCTGACCTGAAATGAAACTGTCAATTATCTGATTTGGACCTCGAACCGTTTGAACCCGACCTGAAACGGACCCAACTTGAAATGGACCCGACCTGAAATTAACCCGCACCCGACCCGAATCGAGTCAAAATATTAAATCAACTTAAAATGTCATGTATCCGATTTTACCCGACCTGACAGTACCCAACCTGAAACTCATCCAAATAACTGTTTTTACGTCCCTAATTATAACTAATAACGTCGTCAAATCAAAATGCAGGCGTCTAAGAACGATGGCTTTGATAAAAAAAATACCTGGTATGTATCACAGCCATCGTTCTTAGACACCTTCAGAAACGTTGCAAGGCAAACATGCTGCCAGGATAAAAAAAAAAAAACTATCCAAAAACACTTGGTATAAACTATAAAACCCAACGTTGAAATTTACAAGCTGTACTGGGTACTGACCTTTACCAAAGCTGTTCCTAGATAAACAAGGCAGCTTTAACCGGAATAAAAATTTTCTATCCATTTCTCATGTTTTTATTTGTACCTTCTTTATTATTTTATTAAAAAATTAAATTTTAAACCCTAATCTATATTTTTTATATCCTAAACCCTAAATCCTATACCTAAAAAAATACACCCTACCCTTAATTTCCTATACCCTAACTTAAACCCCTAACCTAAAACCCTAAACCCTATACTCTAAATCCTCTAATTTAAAATAGGACATAAATGAGAGCACGGGAAAATGACAGATGATTTGGACTCCTTTAACCGAAGTACCAAGAGTATCATACTCCGATCTGCACAAACATAATTCATTATTAATTATAATGATTTATATCAAATAGTACTATAATTTAGTAGAAAATAACAATTTCCTTCAACAAATTTAACTTACTAGTTACTAAATTCTCAAAAATCAATAATAGTATAAATTTTCACTATACCTAATTACTGCAACTTATAACTCACCAGCATTTTTAATTAAAATCTTTTAACATTTTTTAGACTAATCTTAGCTCATTTTTTCTTATTGCAGATAGATCTGTTCTTAAAAGAAGAAAATAAATTTCTTTTTTGCTAATTTCAACACAGATCGAAGTTCAAGTTCTAAGTAGAGCTCAGCTCCATGGAAATCAAGAAACTCTATATACTATAAAAAGAAACATATCACAAATTACATGAAATCTACGCAAAGAATCAAGTAAAAAGGAAGGCGGGGCGTACAAGGGAGTGGCGGAGTAGTAGACGGCGTGAGGACCGAAGGTGAGTATCGCACAGTTGAAGAAGTGAACCATCGTCATTTTACCTTTTTCCTGTGATTTTTTTCCTTTCAGTTCATGTGATTTTTTCAGTTGTGCTATTGAACTAAAAACTAGTTTTGAGTAAATGAAATGTAACTATTTTTCATTTATTTGTTATTATATAAAAAATGTTGCATTTTTAAAATAAATATAAAAATTTGTATATATACAAGATAACCTCGTTTTCGTCGATATTGATTGCATGGTTGTCCGTTCCGTGGAAATTGTGTCTGTCCAAAAGGACAGCCTTATTTATCTTTAGAGCACCCATTTCTAACATCGAAAAACCCAATCCTACGTCAATGACTCAATCTGCTTTAGTCTGATTTCTTTCAGAGGAAAACATGCATAAACATGCACAGATGACCCAAAGCATAAATCAGGAACCCTGAACCTGATCCGAGTCCGACACAATTCACGGCAGTAGACTTCATAGGTGGAGTCGCGGTGTCGATTATCTGAACTAACGGAGGGTCCAACAAATGAGAAGTCTGGCGGTCGAGGATTCCGACGGATGTGCCAAAGGTGGAGAAGTGGGGAGATTCCTGATACGTGTTTAGTATACTTGAGATGGTGATGTTTATGGACCTTAAGGCTTCACTGGTTATTTTTGTAAGCTCATATGTTCAAATTAGACGATCATAGGGTCCCATGATAATCTCTTATAAAATATTTTATCTTTTTAAAATAAAATAATTCCAAAAAATAAAACAAAATAGTATATAATATATGCCAGATATTCTCTGCCTATTTTGTCAACGACAAGTTTGACTAGGGTATAACATTATTGTGCATTAAAAAATAACTCTTGATTTAATATTGTCGACAATATTGAATAGACCCAAAGTATTCATCACTAATCATCAATATTGACTAATTAATCACCAATAATAGGAAAGCAAAGATAATTAGAACTTGATTTCATTGTATTTTGGGAAATAAGATTAGAATTTTGAATATTACACCTAACAAATTAAACATTAAAATAAATCTTGCCTGATAATTTGACTTTTAAAAATAAAATCTTAAGTTAAATCCAAATTACTAACATATCAATATAAGATAGATTATACCACGAATATATATATATAACGAATTAATAATGCGTATATTTTACGGAAAATTCTACAACGGACGTAGAACACCGCTGAACACTATTAACGTTGAACACCGTTGAATACCATTAAATTAACTAATAAAAATTTTAAGGACTCAACGTATAATTAATAAAAGGGTGATAAACTCAACATATAATTATTAATTATAGTTTGAGTTTTTAAAATTTTTAATATTTATTAATTAATTTAATAATATTCAACAATATTCAGCGTTAGTAGGTGTTTAATGCCCGTTGTAGACTCATTTATATTTTATATAAATTTTTAATATTTAGAATAAACAGAAAATGAAACTATATATATTATATTTTTATGTATTTTTAATATTATTTTTTATTCATTATTATAAACGAGACTTGAATTATAATTAAATCTAACTCATCTTGGCTATTCTTTAAATTATAATTTAATCTAAAACACTCTTGTGGACTTAAAATTAAACTTTGGCAGTCCACGTGGTTGGCTGCTGCTGGAGATATGGAACTGATCTTGACTGCACCATATTTCCCCCCATTTTAAACAGCAAATACTATTGACTTAGAGCAACGTGGAAGGATGGGAGTATTAGATTGAATATAAATTAATTTAATTGATTAAATAATTATTATGTTCTGTTAAGAGTTGAAGTTCAAATCTGAGCAATAATTTAATTTCATTTATGAATAAAGGTTAATATTTGATATATAAACAATATTTTTTTTACAAGTACTATGTCTTTTTAAGTTTTAAATTTAAAATATTAAAATCTAAAAAAAAAAATTAAATTAATTTTTTAATCTTAAAATAAATATGTTTGTATAAACTAAAATATATTTTTATGGCGTATAAATAAATTCAAACTGAAATGAGATTCAACATTTTGAATTCCCCAATCTTCAAAAATTATTAGATGAACTCTTTTCACCACGTTATCTATGATTTCAATTAATCAAAACTGTTTATCTTAATTTTTTTAAGATAAATCATCGTCTTTTTCTTACATTAATTAGCGGGTGAATATTTATTAAATAGTTATTTAAAAATAAATAATTTTAATTACTTAAACTATAAATAACGTGATAAATATAGTTCACCTAATAATCTCTTTCCCATATTAGGTATTAAGTTACTTGTAAGACTATGCTTTGCATGCATTATCACTTTTGTTTAATAGTTTTAACAGCTAATTCAAATTTAATTAGTTCACATTCAATTACACGCACATAATTCAATGCTACGTGTCACTGACTCAATCGCTTAAAATAGAATTTTATACAAATACGGAGTCAGAACACAAAATCTTAATAGAATAGAGTTGAAATAAATTTTAAAGTATAAAACTTTTTATATTAATATAATATAAACAGTATTAATCTCATACCCACGTAAATTAAGTAAAATTAATTTTAATATTTTTATGTCATAAAAATTATTTTAATTCTTAACGTTTATAATTTTTATCATTTTGATCTTTATTTTTTTAGATCTAACCTTTAACATATGTCTTTTTGACAAATAACTTATTTTTTAACTATCATGATAATTGGACTGTTAAAAATCTAACAATGATGACATGTCATATGCATATGATTATATACTTTAAGTAACATGACATCTAACATATCAAATATATATATATGAAATATAATTTTATTCTAATATAAAATATAAAATAATTAAAATTCAAATAAAATATTAAAAAAATAATTAATTATAAAACAAAATGCTACTAAATATTCTCAACCCTAACTACGATAGAATCAAAATCCTATCTTAAAAAATTAATTGATTTCGAACTGTGTTCATATTTTTTTTAAGATAAGACTTTGATTCTATCGTAATTATAGTTGAGTATGTTTAGTAGCCTTTTATTTTAGAATTAATTAATTTTTAATATTTTATTTAAATTTAAATTATTTTATATTTTATATTGGAATAAGATTATATTTAATATATGTATATATTTGATAGGTTAGATACTATGTCATTTAAAATATATTATCATGCATATAACATGTCACCATCGTTAAATTTTTAACAGTACAATTATCATGATAGTTAAAAAATAAGTTATTTATCAAAAAGATATAGGTTGAGCGCTAAATTTATCCAAAAAAATAATAAGGACCAAAACGATAAAAATTATAAACATTAAAAATTAAAATTATTTTTACAACTATTTTTATAAAAAAATTATACAAACTCTATAAAATCTCATTTAACTCTTTAAAAAATTTATATTATAATAAAATAAAATAACTTTTAAATTATGCGTAGATCTGTCACTGATTTTATAACAATTTTATCAAAACTCACGCTTTTATTTATATAAAATTAAATAAGATAACATTATAATATATAATTTTTATACGTAGGTAGATTGTGAGCTCAACGATATAATAGTCTCCGGTCACTCTCCACCATGCATGTAAAGCCTTAAAAAATATTGTTT
Organism: Abelmoschus esculentus; assembly: GCA_035048815.1. NCBI lineage: Eukaryota > Viridiplantae > Streptophyta > Magnoliopsida > Malvales > Malvaceae > Abelmoschus > Abelmoschus esculentus. Next base: position 4,871,595 of record JAUCBN010000010.1, read on the forward strand.
GAGTATTATTTTTAACCTATATTTAAAGAATCTAATACAGAGATAATTATTTTATTTATTTTTAAATTTAGCATGCAGAATTAAACGAAAAGAATTTAAAATAAAATGGTCCACTGAACTTTTAATTAAGTTTATGTCACGGGTAAGAGAGGGTTAAGATTATATATTAGAAGATCGAGAGTTTATTACATTTTTAGATATAAAAATTAAGAATGAAAATTTTATTTGATTAATTTTTAAATTAAAAAAGAAAATATTAAACCAATTTTATTTTTATTTTTTGTGTATTTATTATATTTTAAAGCCTACGTCACTGTGGTGAATTTTGAATTTTCAAAGGCTCAATAGATAAAAATCCAACCCCCCATGGGCGTCTGCCGATGATAACACAAGCAGCTAAAAAGTCTAGGGAACCCATCTAATCTAATATACGTATGAATTAAAGTAATGCTAGTAAAAGCCGCCGAGCAGGACCCTCTCACCTACTCAAGAGAGGACAAGAGTATAAAATAATTGTCTTTCGAATGATAAACGTATCTCTCTTAACTATATTACTTTTATATTTTATTTTAAATAATAAATTTAAGATTTAAAATTTATTAATAAATTAATTTAAATTTTATTTAGGATTTTTTTATTTATTTTTCAGTCTTAATTTGGTCGTCATTATTGACCACCATGGAGAAAGAAACGCTAGACGGCCTAGATCAGTCTGCCACGGAAACTCTTTTCCACACCTATGACACAACGGTCTTTAATAAAATAGAATAATCTGGACCTGCTTGGCCAGACCAGGCGACCAGCTATATATATATATATATATGTGCTAAACATAACTCTCCCCATCAACTTCTGAACAACATCTCTGCACTCTCTATCTGAGCAGCGATGGATCTTGATCTCCCCACTTTTGGTTACGCAGTGGTGTTAGCCATCACTCTACTGTTTTTGTACACCAAACTCAAAAAGTCTAGCTCCGGAAGCGGCGGCAAAGCTGCACCCGTAGCAGGTGGTGCATGGCCATTAATCGGTCACCTCCCGATGTTGGGGGGACCGTTGTCCCCTCATGAGACATTGGGAAACTTGGCTGATAAATATGGACCAGCCTACATGATCCGCATCGGTGTTCATCCAGCTCTGGTGGTGAATTCTAGAGATGTTGCCAAGGAGATATTTACTACTAATGATATGGCTGTTTCCTCTCGTTCCAAATTTGCAGCCGCTGAACATCTGGGTTACAATTATGCCATGTTCGGGTTCTCTCCCTACGGACAATACTGGCGTGAAATGCGCAAAATAACAATGTTGGAGGTGCTATCCAACCACAGGATCGATCAGCTTAAGAAAGTCTTTGTGTCCGAAATACAAGGGTCACTAAAACAACTATACAGGACTTGGGCGGTGAAAAGGGATGGCTCCGGGAAGGTGTTGGTTGAGATGAAGAAACATTTTGCGGACTTGACTTTGAACGTCATTCTCAGGACGGTTGCCGGGAAGAGGTATAACGTTGCCGTGGAGGAAGACCAGAAAGTGGTGTCCAGGTATCGTAAGGCTTTAAGGGATTTCTTTCACTTGTCGGGTATATTTGTGTTGGGCGACGCAGTCCCTTTTCTCCGACGTCTGGATTTGGGCGGCTACGAGAAGTGGATGAAGAAAACTGCTAAAGAGTTGGACGTTATTGCCGATGGATGGCTCGATGACCACAGGAAGGACGGACAGTGGGAAGAGAACAAGAAGGAGAAGGATTTCATGGATGTTATGAACTCTGTTCTTAAAGGTGCAAGCCTCGCTGGATATGATGCTGACACCATCAACAAAGCCACTTCCTTGGTACAATCTTTTTCCTTTCCTTTAAAAAAATCAATTTCACCATTAATCTGTTCTGATTTCTAAAAAACATGAAACTTGCACATTGCAGAACATGATTTTAGCAGGCAGTGACACAACAACCGTTACCTTAATCTGGGGTCTCTCGCTTATGTTAAACAAACCTCATACGCTCAGAAAGGCTCAAGAAGAACTGGACGCCCATGTTAGCAAGGACAGGTTTGTGAATGAATCAGACATCGGCAAATTAGTTTACATCCAAGCCGTCGTTAAAGAGACATTAAGAATGTATCCACCTGCACCACTTTCAGCTCCTCGTGAGCTCAGTGAAAGCTGCACTATTGGAGGCTATGAAGTCCCTGAAGGCACTCGTCTGATCATTAACCTTCATAGGATCCAAAGGGACCCTAACGTATGGCCAGAACCATCGGAGTTTAAACCAGAGAGGTTTCTCACAACCCACAAGGATGTGGATGTTAGGGGTCAGCATTTTGAGCTGATGCCCTTTGGCAGTGGTAGGAGAAGCTGCCCTGGAACATCGTTTGCACTTCACATGTTGTACTTGACGATGTCTAATTTCTTACACGCCTTCAATTTCTCGACGCCAAACAATGGTTTGATTGACATGAGCGGCACTGTTGGATTGACGAACATTAAATCTACCCCGCTGGAAGCACTCGTCTCTCCTCGCCTTGCTCCTGAACTCTACAACTAAAATACAGGTGAAGATTACAATAAAAAGTGTCTGCTCACATTTTGTATCTGTATGTTGTATTATTTACTCAGGCATAACGCTTCTGGTACACTCTCCCCTTTCTTTTCAACATTTAATAATGGTAAAATCCCTCATATATCAATATATAAAGTAATTCATGCTCTAATGTATTCGATTGTTTTATATTTCGGAAACAGTTAATTTTCTTAGCCCTTCTATGAAAAGCAAATTATCCGAAAGACTCCCGCACTGATATTTTTTTAACATATTAATAAACTTCATCGAAAGAAAGAAAACAGATTACAGCAGAAGCTGCAAGTCAGGTGGGATTAAACTTCAGAAAACTCCAAATCAATAGCCTTTAGATGGATTTCAATATTGAAAACTTCAGAAAACTCCTTAATCAAGGACTTGTAGGATATATCAATCAACTCATCATCATCAAAACCCGGTTTAACCGCTTCACTGCATCGTGTAGATGACTGAAGTTCTTGAAGCAACCCCTTTATGCTTCCAACTTGACGATTCTGTAAGCCACAGGGAACTATCCAACTGAATGGAGTTAGGTCTGTGGTGACATTAAGTGCCAATCCATGGTATGTTATCCACTTGGATACTCGTACACCAATTCCAGCCAATTTCTGATTTCCTGCAGCAAAACTTTCAAAAGATCAAAGACAATCACAGAGGCCAAGGTTCTTTACTACTAATGAAATTAGATTATAAAAATGACATTGTAATATGGATAGAAGTGCAATTGTAGTAGACGGTGACAAACTCTTTGTTTTACCTACTGCTAGTCCAAACAGCTAGACAACACAAAAACTGCATGGTCCGAGACTTGAACACCATTTACCATGATGCCAAGACCCTCAATTCCAAGGCAATTAACAGATGGAAAATAGCAAATCATAATGATTGCTAACTATCTTTAGACTTCAATTGAAGGCCTAAAATGAATGGGGTGAATCTCTAAAACATCTTCGTTCCCTTCATCTATAACTTCCAGCAAAAGGTACATAAATCAAGAACAAATAATCAAAACGAGAAAAAAAAAGTTATGGAGCCACGCAGGCAGGCTGGGGATGCAATTTTTTACCCCTTGCCAATTTGAAACAACATCATCCCACTTTAACAATAAAATATCAATAATCATATGCTTATTTCCTCAGCCTGCAATATACTAGAGTAAATATTCAATTTCAAAGGGAAAGAACTGTGGAACCATGGCTGACAAACTCAGAATAACATGCTTGCTTAGACATTCACTAAGTGGAAACATATCAAGCATCAAAATAAATAAATAAATAAATAAAAATCTTACCAACCCAAACATCCGTTAAACCTTCAATCCTAGAAGCCTTGATGGAAAACGTTGATGAAAGAACACGAATCACCACCTCCTCAAGTGTCCTAAGATACCAATGAAGATCCATCTTTTGATTCCGGAGATTAATAATAGGATACATAACTAGCTACGTTTTAATACAGGCAGTGAAAGAAAAGATGTTAATCCAAAGATAGAATCACACGCGAACCAAATTAATTTCACATTCGTCGTGTAGGTTTTGAAACTATACCCGTCCAGGACCATGGTATGTAACTTCTCCGCCGCGTTCAGTTAGATAAACATCGAAAGGAGCTTTCTTCATGTCAAAATTCAAAAACTTTTCCGAGCTACCAGTGCCCATCGTATAAACAGGGTTATGCTGAAGAATAATTACAGAATCTGGGTAATCCTCGTGTTCTTGATTCAATGCTTGCTTTTGTTTAATAATTTGTTTCTGCCAAGACCATGCCTTCCATATGGAATAAGCTCCTTGTGTAAATCAAAACACTCGCACCTATTGAATTTAAGCTAAAGAGCTTGAGTTTTCGGGGGAATGAGGAATGGAGTTTCTGTGAAAATACCCGAGAAAAAACAGAGTAACTTACGCTTTTGTTTTTGTTGGAATTACATGGTTGAGCTGGTGAGGAAGATCCTTTTGTTGCTTTAAGGTTGTGCGTGTTGGTGAGATTGTTCCGAAACCCAGATTTGGTGCAAGGATCATAACTCTATGGGTTTTCCACTGAAAATGCCAAATCCTCTGTGGGAGCGAAGAATCTAATGTTGGAAACCAGTGTGCGAAATACATCTAACAATTTTCAGTGTTAGGCACAAAATTTTCGCCCATATATAGATGTAATTCACACAACACAAAATATAACTGATACAGATTATATCTTATCTTTATATATATATATATATATATATATATATATATATATATATAAATATAATTCAAATTCTGCAAGATACAAATTACTCTTAAATTTTAAAAATCTTCATATTAGACAATTTCATGTCGAATCTTACAAGATGTGAATTATATTTAAAAAAATTAAATATATTTTCTAAAAAGTACGAATAACATATAATCCACATCAATCATACTTCATATTCTTTTAAAATAAAAATTAATAATTCATGTCGTGCACAATGCGAATTATATTTACATGTACAGAAAGGAGGATATTCTTCAAAATGAAGTTTGAATGGAGTTATTTTTCAATAAAAAAATATTCATCCCATTAAACCAAAAAATTAACAAATAGTATCTTATATGACTAGTCGAAAAACACATTATCTAAAGATATCACAAAAAGAATTGGTATTTGTTTATCCATGCATTTTAACGTGTTGGTTTATATAAAGACATCTTTTGCAACTTCTTATACATAGCAGCAATGGATTTGTCGACCTGGAAAACACAGAATCAAGATATCAATTCCAAATTTGAAACGAAAGGGCAATGTGTTCCCAAATCTGATTAACTCACCCCAGATAAACTGGATTTTAACATCTTCTGTAGATCCATTTTAGACAATCCAAGCTGGAAAGGTATCTGAGATTTGAGGACAAAGTCAGCCAAATCATTCAGTTGTTAAACAACCTGCAAACGTCTGAGATGACTATTGCCACTAATTTCTTCATAAAAAAAAAGTTTATTCCAGTTTCTCATGGGATTCTGGATATATCTAAAGACAAGGGTAGGTATGCACATTATGACTTGTTCGGTAAATTTAGTTAAAAGTGGGATAGATGCGCCCCCGAGAAGCTACCTGATGAAACTCTGTACATAAATTAAGAACCTGGAAAAAGTAAAATCATTAGCATGATAACCTCTTCTGCTGAAATTGTAAACATTAAATCCTCGATCTGTTGATAAAACTGGAAAAGTTGTTCAAATTGCTGCAAAGAGAGAACATTTGTAAAGATTGAGCCACTGCCTAACAATAACAGAGTGAAGCAACTAAAAAACCCACCAAGGTGTATTACTTACATAGTATATCATCATGCTGATATGTCGTGTACATGCTTGTTAATATGCTTCACTTCTTGGTGATAAAATTTGGCTAATCTGGGCACTACATTGGCCAAGTTATACAATCTGTAAAGGGTGCATGGAAAGGATAAAATGAGTTGGCCTCAAGAAACAAGAGAAATATTATATTCACAACCATAGGGAAAAAAAGATGCATACCTATTCTGAAATGCTGCATAATTTTTTAAAAGAAGTATATCAGCATATTTTGGATCCGTTTGTGCAAGTTTTTCAAGAGTAGCGAACATAACACTAACCTGCCAAAAAATTGCAAAGTGAACATTCTTTCAGTAAAGCAGACATAGATATTCAGAAGATAGTAACATGGAGGAGGAGGGAGGGAAGATGGTTGTACATGCTTAAGCCTTGTTGTCACACCAATTTTTTTCCCCAATTAGTTTGCTGAATCCCTAATTCTAATACCTAGAATTTGGGGATTTAGCATTTGGGTTTTAAGGGTCATTTCATAATTTATGGAAGCTCAGGCCCTTCGTAGGTAATTTTACCCTTTTTGTTTTGGAAAGTTTCCTTCCCCTGTTTGTGCCCGATCTTGTGTGAGATTTTCTTCCTTTTCTTCTGGTTCTTATAATCAAGATTTGTTCCTTTTTCCGTGCTTTCTTTTCGTTTTCCTTCGTGTAACTGTGGGTTCTCTCCCTTCGAGTCGTTTGGTAAGTTTTTTTTCCCCTTTTTGTTTCCGTTCAGTTTTGTGATTGGTTTAAGGGTTTGTGTTGTTTGATTCGAATCGGTTAGGGGAGTTGGTTCGGCTTTAAATCGATTCGAACAAGGGGTTCAGAGCGTCTAAAATTTAATCGGATTGACCTGGGGAAGATCTAGAATTTTTCCAGATTTTCTCGGAAAAATCCGTCCCAACCCAGCCCGACCCGATATCCGACCCGACCTATAACCCGCTGACGTCATGCTAACGTCAGCATTGACCTGATGAAGTCATCTGCTGACGTCAGTGTTGACCATGCTGACGTCAGCGTTAACTTCTTCAACTCGGGCCCATTTTATGTTTTTCGACGTCCTGAGCCCGATGACACTGTCCGTTTTTTGAAATTCGAACCCGAAGTGTCGTTTTTGGGCTTTTAAGTTCGAATGCTTATCTGAAAATTATCTTTGGTGGTTTCTGAATCAATTTTTGTTCACTTCAGGTGACGTGGATTCCGAGCATCTGCCTCCTCCTCCTGTCCAACATCATCCGGGACTCGCACGTGAGTTTTAGTTAATTCTGGTTTAGTGTACTTATAAGTGAAATGGCATAGTAGGATGTCTAACGATAATTGTTACTCGTAGGTTCTACTCCTGCGCATTCTAGTGGTAGAGCCGAGTCCAACCGACGTCAGTATCGTCGTTGAGCTATCTGTTCAGGTGTGTTCTCTTCTGTTTACTCTGTTTTTCAGTACGTTCCGTTTTCTGTTAAAATCCGTATGGTCATACATCATTTTGATATCACATTCCTATTATTGCTACATGATATGTCTGCCTCCTGTTTTATTGTAATGCATGCATTTTGATACTGTTTATGCATATACATTACATCTGGTAGAATACGTGTACGAGGAAGTTAGTGATTTATCACTTCTGTTCAGTGGCTCCACCTGCGGGTCGAGATACCACTTCTGATCAGTGGCTCCACTTTCGGGTCGAGTTTCCACTTCTGCTGATGTGATGGAGTTAGAGGGGTTCAGGGGAACCTACTCTTTTGTTGATGTTCGAAGATGGGTGCATTTCATGCATACACCGCATCATCTGCATATACTGTTCTAAAATCCTGTTTTATCTGTACTTTAGAGACACACCAGGCTCCCTAGCTTACACCCTCTCAGCTTCCTGTTTCAGGTCCTTGACCTAGTCTACTTGGGTACTTGAAGATTACTATTTTCAGACTATTACATATATTTCATAGTTTTTAGACTATTTTATTATTTTCAGATATTTTATTATCTGTATTGAACTTTGGATTCAGAACTTTATTTCGGACTTTCTGGACTTTATACTATTTAATGTTGGGTTGAACCTTATTTTATTTAGTTACTATTTCAGTATGTTTGATAATAAATTATTTTAAGCAATTTGTTCTTATCTTTTGTTTTAATAAAAATCTACCTTGCGAATCAAGTTTTAATAATGTGAACCTTAACTTTTATTCTAAGAAATTAAATAAATTTTGGGGTTACATTTAGTGGTATCATAGCCAGGTTCAACCCACAGACTGTGAGGTCCAAAATGATTTTTGATCTGAAAATATTTTGTTAATATTATTTAAAAATCCGAATTTCTGTTTTGAACTGTATTTTGGAATTCTCTGAAATATTTTGAATATTACTCCAAGTACCGATTTTAATATAGAATTCTGTCTGTCATTTTGTAGATACTCTACTATGCCACCTCGTAGGAGTACACGCTTAGCTACTGGGAGAGGCCGTGGCCGAGGTCGATCTGCTGCTTCTGCTAGTAATGTTCCGCCTCCTGTGGACCCGCCACAGGAGCAGAGTTTGGCTCAGGAGATAGGAGTGGAGGATCAACCTGAGGTTCAGACCGAGGCTCAGCAAGCCGAGGTTGATCAGCCGGTCCAGAGTGAGGGACCATTTAAGTCTGGAGACAGTGAGACTATCGGTTTGGACTCCATGATGATACAGAGAGAGTTGCTCAGATATTTGCGACAGAATAAGGGTTCTAGAAAACTCATATCTACGGAGTTTTTGGTTACTGGGATGACCATGTTCGATGGTAAGACTGATACAGATCCAGCTGATGCTGATTACTGGCTGAAGAAGCTTCAGCGCTTGTTCGTTGAGATGGAGTATCCCTCTGATAGGAAACTGAGGGCTGCCATATCGTTATTTCAGGGAGAAGCCCTGAATTGGTGGGGGGCCAAAAAAAAAGTTACCGCTTCGGAGAAACTCAACTGGGAGTTTTTCACGCAGGCCTTTGAGGACAGATATGTGGGACCTGAGTATCTGGCCAAGTGCCGAGATGATTTTCTGAGTCTGTAGCAGAACGACATGTCAGTGAATGACTATGAGATTGAGTTTCTTCGCTTGCTTCAGTATGCCCCTGGTATTGTTTCCACTGAGAAACAAAAGTGTGATCATTTTTTGAAGGGACTCCGAGTACCGCTGAAAATTGTTGTTGCCACTCGTCATGACAGCCGAACGTAATGAGAGCTTGAGGGTTCAGTTGGAGTTTCAAGTTCAAGATAGAGGTAGACGATAGCCTGCAGCACCTGCTCAGTACAGTCAGGGATTTCAGCACCTGCAGAGTTCGCGTAAAATAACAGTTATCAGGCCAGTATTAAGATGACACCTTATGAGACTCTGTACGGGCGTAAGTGTCGCACCCCGATCGGTTGGGCTGAACAGACTGAACACCGTTTACTGAGTCTAGATCTGGTTCATGAGACTGAGGAGACAGTTAGGTTGATTCAGGATCGGCTTAAGGCCGCTTTTGACAGACAGAAATCCTACGCAGATTTGAGGCGTAAGGATCTCGAGTTTGAGGTGGGCGATCAGGTTTTTCTGAAAGTATCTCCGTGAAGGAAGGTACTTCGTTTCGACCGTAAGGGCATGCTCAGTCTCAGATACATTAGACCCTACCGTATTCTCAGACGTGTTGGTCCTGTTGCTTATCAGCTTGAGTTACCACCAGAACTTGAGCGCATCCACGATGTCTTCTATGTTTCTGTATTGAGACGTTATCAAGCTGATCCGTCTCATGTCCTGTCAGTAGAGGATTTTGATATTCGTCCAGATTTGTGTTATGAGGAGAAACCCGTTGGGATTATTGCTTAGAGACAGAAAGTCCTTCGGAAGAAAACCATTAAGATGATTAAGGTTCTCTAACATAATCGAGATCTTGATGAAACTACCTGGAGCCCAAGTCTGTTATCAAAGCCCAGTATCTATACCTTTTTGATCTAGGTAAATTTCGAGGACAAAATTTCTGTAAGAAGGGGAGAGTTGTCACACACCAATTTTTTTTCTCCAATTAGTTTGCTGAATCCCTAATTATAATACCTAGAATTTGGGGATTTAGCATTTGGGTTTTAAGGGTCATTTCATAATTTATGAAAGTTCAGGCCCTTCGTGGGTAATTTTATCCTTTTGTGCCCTATCTTGTGTGAGATTTTCTTCCCTTTTCTTCTGGTTCTTATAATCAAGATTTGGTCTTTTTTCCGTGCTTTCTTTTCGTTTTCCTTCGTGTAACTATGGGTTCTCTCCCTTCAAGTCGTTTTTTTCCCCTTTTTGTTTCCTTTCAGTTTTGCGATTGGTTTAAGGGTTTTCCCCAATTCGTCTGGTAAGATTTTCACGGGAAAATTTGTTCCAACCCGTGTTCGACCCGGTCCGACCCGAAACCCGATCAACCCGAAATTCGATTTGACCCGTGACCCGTTAATGTTATATTGACGTCATCAGCTGACGTCACTGCTGACGTCATCATTGACCTGATGACGCCATCTGCTGACGTCAGCGTTGGCCATGCTAACGTTAGCGTTGACTTGCTCAGAAGGTAAGTGGTCTTAATAGGAATGAAGTGTGCAGACTTGGTCAATCGATCAACGATGACCCAGACAGAATCTTTCTTTGACGGAGTCAAAGGTAAACCGCTGACAAAATCCATAGTCACACGCTCCCATTTCTACAGAGGAATCTCAATGTGCTGAAGAAGTCCAGATGGACGCTGATGCTCTGCTTTGACTTTCTGACACGTCAAACACTTGGACACAAAGCTGACAACATCTCTCTTGAGACCCTTCCACCAGTATTTCTCCCGAAGATTCTTATACATCTTATCACCTCCCAGATGCATAGAATACAGACTATCATGGGCCTCCCGAAGAATAACCTGTCTCAACTCAGAGTTCCTCAGAACACAGTAACGACCCCGGAAACATAAAACACCATCCTGATTCAGAGAAAAGTCCTAAGAAGTCCCCTCCTTACCTTTCGTAATTCTATGAGCCAAGAACGGATCATTAGGCTGTTCAGCCTGAATTTCAGATATTAAAGTAGGAACCACTCGAAGCTCTGCTAACAAACTGCCATCCTCAAACAAACTCATTCGGGCAAACAAGGCTCTCAAATCTGAAATGGCGTTGCGACTCAAAGCATCCGCAACGACATTAGCTTTACCCGGATGATAGTCAATCTCACAGTTATAGTCTTTCAGAAGCTCCAACCAACGCCGTCGTCTCAGGTTGAGCTCTTTCTGAGTGAGAAGATATTTGAGGCTCTTATGGTCTGTAAAGATGTAATACTTCTCTCCATAAAAGTAGTGTCTCCAGATCATGGGTGGAGTAGTTACACTCATGCGGTTTCAACTGTCGAGACATATAAACCACTATCTTCCCATCCTACATCAGAACACAACCCAAACCGGTGTATGAGGCATCACTGTAAACGGTATAGGGTTTCCCCGATTCTGGCTGTATCAAAACTGGTGCTTGTGTCAGAACTAATTTAAGTTTCTCAAAACTTTCCTGCTGAGCCTCAGGCCAGGTAAACAAAACATCCTTCCGCAGAAGCTTAGTTAACGGAGCGGCTATAGAAGAAAAACCCTTTACAAACTTTCGATAATAACCAGCTAACCCCAGAAAACTACGAATCTCAGCCACATTCCTGGGTTGCTTCCATTCCATAATAGTCTTAATTTTCTTTGGATCAACCTGGATACCCTTAGCGGAAACAACATGCCCAAAAACATAATCTCCGAAAGCCAGAACTCGCATTTACTGAACTTTGCATAGAGCTGCTTCTCTCTCAGAGTCTGTAAAACAAAACAGAGATGTTGCTCATGCTCCTCCTTAGATTTATAATAGACCAGAATATCATCTATGAAGACCACAACAAACTGATCCAAATAGGGTCGAAACACCCTATTCATCATGTCCATGATGCTGCAGGGATATTCGTAAGACCGAAGGACATTATCAGAAACTCGTAGTGACCATAACGAGTTCGGAAGACTGTTTTAAACACATCAGAATCTTTAACCTTAAGTTGATAATAACCAGATCTCAAGTCTATCTTAGAGAACACAGAAGCTCCTCGGAACTGGTCAAACAGATCGTCAATGCGAGGAAGAGGATACTTATTCTTGATGGTCAACTTGTTCAACTTCCGGTAGTCAATACACAACCGCAGAGAACCATCTTTCTTTTTAACAAAAAGAACAGGGGCTCCCCACGGAGAAACACTCGGTCGAATGAAACCTCTATCCAGAAGTTCCTGTAACTGAACCTTAAGCTCTTTGAGTTCCTTGGAGCCATCCGATACGGTACCATCGATACTGGAATTGTCCCCAGATACAACTCGATACCAAACTCCACCTCCTCCCACTTAGGAGGAACTCCCGGTAACTCTTCTGGAAAGATATCAGGAAACTCGCACACCACACGGATCTTATCTAATCCAGAATCAGATTATCTCGGGTCAAGGATGTAGGCAAGGTAGGCCACAAATCCCTTCCTAATCATTTTCTCAGCCTTCAGAGCAGAAATCACGTTAGTCAAAAACCCTCTACATTCACCGATAAGAGTCACCTATCGATCATCAGAAGTTCTCAGGGTGACCCTCTTACGCTCACAATCTAGTGTAACTCTGTGAGCTGACAGCCAATCCATCCCCAGAATCAAATCGAACTCTCCAAACGGTAGTTCCATCAGATTAGCAGGAAAGATTTCCCTTTGAACCTCAAGAGGACAATTTTTGTACACCTTGGTAACCACTACAGGGTTACCTACAGGACTATAAACTGAGACAGAACTAGAGACATACGAGTGTGTAGATTCATTATCAAGAAGTGCGAAAAAGGAAAAAGCATGAACAAAAAAAGTACCAACAATGACGTCTGGCTCATTTCGGTCCTTTTGTCTCCTCGTAGCATAAACCAAGCCGGGCTGAGACCCTCCTGATCTAACAGATCCTCTAAACTAACTGGGTCTGTCTCTACTACCGATACCAAATGCAGCAAATCTACCCTGACCTCTTCCCGCTATAGAAGTCTGAACTGATGCCAGTGATTGTCCCGAAGTATGACCAAACTGGGGTGCCACTGGACAGTCCCTGAGACAGTGATCATAAGAACCACATTGGAAGCAGGTCCTACTCTGCATACGACACTCTCCTGAATGCCACTTCTTACAGAATGAACACTGAGGTAGGGTTCGGGTATTAGTGGATCCAGCTCCACTAGCAGCAGGGGAAACAAAAGCAGCTGGTCTAGAACGTGTAGAACTCTGCGGCTCAAACTCATCACGGCCCCTCTTTCGGGACTGAAAACCCTAACTGTGCTGAACAGGTGCTGCAGGCTGTCGTCTACCTCTATCCTGAACCTGAGACTCCAACTGAACCCTCAAGCTCTCATTACGCTCGGTTGTCCTGGCACGCCGAGTGATTATCTTATATTTCGTGTCATGATGAGTGACAACAACAATCTTCAGCGGTACTCGGAGTCCCTTCAAAAAATGATCACACTTTTGTTTCTCAGTGAAAACAATACTATGGCATACTGGAGCAAGCGGAGAAACTCAATCTCATAGTCATTCACTAACATGTCGTTCTGCTGCAGACTCAGGAAATCATCTCGACACTTGACCAGATACTCGGATCCAACATATCTGTCCTCAAAGATCTGCCTGAAAAACTCCCAGTTGAGCTTCTCCGAAGCGGTAACTTTCTCTTCGGCCTCCCACCAATTTAGGGCTTCTCCCTGAAGTAACGATATGGCAACCCTCAGTTTTCTATCAGAGGGATATTCTATCTCAACGAACAAACGCTGAAGCTTCTTCGGCCAGTACTCAGCATCAGCTGGATCTGTACCAGTCTTACCATCGAACATGATCATCCCAACAGCCAAAAACTCCGTAGATATGGATTTTCTGGAACCTTCATTCTGCCGCAAATATCTGAGCAATTCTCTCTGTTTCATCGCGGAGTCCAAACCGATAGTCTCACTGTCTCCAGACTCAAATGGTCCCTCACTTTGGACCGGCTGATCAACTTCGGCTTGTTGAGCCTCGATCTGAACCTCAAGCTAATCCTCCACTCCTATCTCCTGAGTCAAGCTCTGCTCCTGTGGCGGGTTCACAGGAAGCGGAACATTACTAGCAGAAACAGCAGATCGACCTCGGCCACGGCCTCTCGCAGTAGCTAAGCGTGTACTCGTACGAGGTGGCATAGTAGAGTATCTACAAAATGACAGACATAATCCTATATTATAGTCGATACTTGGAGTAATATTTAAAATATTTCAGAGAATTTCAAAATACAGTTCAAAACAGAAATTCGAATTTTTAAATAATATTATCAAAATATTTTTAGATCAAAAATCATTTTGGACCTCACAGTTCGTGGGTTGAATCTGGCTCTGATACTACTAAATGTAACCCCCAAAATTTATCTAATTTCTTAGAATAAAAATTAGGGTTCACATTACTAAAACTTGATTCGCAAGGCAGGTTTTTATTAAAACAAAATATAAGAACAATTATTTAAAATATTTTAATATCAAACATACTGAAATATTATTCAAATAAAATAAGGTTCAATCCAATATTAAATAGTTATAAAGTTCAGAAAATCCGAAATAAAGTTCCGAATCTAAAGTTCATTACAAATAATAATAATATATCCGAAAATAATAAAATAGTCTAAAAACTATGAAAAATACGTAATAGTCTGAAAATAGTAATCTCTAAACACCGAAGTAGTCTAGGTCAAAGACCTGAAACAGGAAGCCGAGAGGGTGTAAGCTAGGGAGCCTAGTGTGTCTCTAAAGTACAGATAAAACATGATTTTTAGAACAGTATATGCAGATGATGCGGTGTATGCATGAAATGCACCCACTCCGAACACCAACAGAAAAGTAAGTTCCCCTGAACCCCTCTAACTCCATCACACCAGCAGAAGTGAAAACTCGACCCGAAGGAGGAGCCACTGATCAGAAGTAGTATCTAGACCCGCAGGTGGAGCCACTGAACAGAAGTGATAAATCACTAACTTCCTCGTACACATATTCTACCAGATGTAATGTATATGCATAAACAGTATCAAAATGTATGCATTACAATAAAATAGGAGGCAGGCATATCATGTAGCAGTAATAGGAATGTGATGTCAGAATGATGCATGATCATACGGATTTTAACAAAAAACAGAACGTACTGAAAAACAGAGTAAACAGAAGAGAACACACCTGAACAGATAGCTCAACGACGATACTGACGTCGGTTGGACTCGGCTCTACCACTAGAATGCGCAGGAGTAGAACCTACGAGTAACAATTATCGTTAGACACCCTACTATGCCATTTCACTTATAAGTACACTAAACCAGAATTAACTAAGACTCACGTGCGAGTCCCGGATGCTGTTGGACAAGAGGTCGTCCAGAAGGAGGAGGAGGCAGATGCTCGGGCTCGGAATCCACGTCACCTGAAGTGAACAGAAATTGATTCAGAAACCACTAAAGATAATTTCTAGATAAGCATTCGAACTTAAAAGCCCCAAAAACGATACTTCGGGTTTGAATTTTGAAAAACGGACAGTGCCATCGGACTCAGAACGTCAAAAAACATAAAGTGAGTCCGGGTTAAAAAAGTCAACGCTGACGTCAGCATGGTCAACGTCGACGTCAGTATAGTCAATACTGACGTCAGCAGATGACGTCATCAGGTCAACGTTGATGTCATCAGCTGACGTCATTAAGTCAACGCTAACGTTAGCAGTGACGTCAGCTGATGACGTCAACAGTGACGTCAGCGGGTCACGGGTTGGGTCGGGTCGGGTCGGATTCGGATCAGTCAGGTTAGATTCAGGTCGGTCGGGCCGGGTTGGACACGGATTGGGAAGGATTTTCCCGAGAAAATCTGGAAAAATCCCAAACTTCCCCAGGCAGGTTTGGATGATTTTGACGTTGAAAACCCTTGTTCGATTCACTTAAACCAACCTAAACACTCCCCTAACAGATTCCGATTCAAACTAACTTAAACTCAACACAAAAACAACAAATTTGAATAAAAAACGAAGGGGGAAAACTTACCGATCAGAACCCGAGGAAGGAGTTCAGAACACACCAAGGAAAGAAAAGAAGGCGAAAAAGAGAGGACTAACTTACTTTTATGGACCGGAATAACAAAGGAAACAAAATCCCAAGCAAATTCGGATCAAGGATCGGGGAAGGAAAGTTCCCAAAACAAGAGAAGGTAAAATTGCACCTGAAGGCCCTGAACTCTTAAGGTTTCAAAACGGGCTTTCAGATTTCAAAAATTACCAAAAAAGTCCCTAATTTCGATTTTAAATTCCCAAATAATTAGGGCACAAAATAGGGATTTTGATTCTAATTGGGAAAAAACAAATGGGGTGTTACGCTGCATATGATGAGAAACGTGTCAAATTCTTCTCTTATTCTTCAGAAATAGTATAGAAGTTTGTAAACTTAAATACACTTTCATATTTAATCCTGATAAAGGGGTTGGCATTCCCTGGTATCCATAACTGCAGAGTCTAGACACTCTAGGCAGAGCTTCCGCGCATCGTTAAGGGTCACATATCCCGTGTTTTGTGTCTGCATATGATGAGAAAACATGTCAAATTCTTCTCTTATTCTTAGAGATAGTAGAGAAGTTTGTAAACATGAATACACTTAGAAAGATGTGCATGTTTCATCATGCTAACCTCCATTCGCTCACAGCTGCAACATCGGAGTACCGTCATGTTCATGAGAAGGGTGTGTCCTACATTCAATAAGACCAGCAGGGTTTGTTGGGATCTGTAAAAAGCATAAATCCAAAAGGACGAGCAACATGAAATGAGACATGATTAAGAACATTAAATTCACTTTTTTCCCTTTCAAAACTACTTAAAACAGCGTAGGATAGAAGAATTGGACATGCTATGCGTACAGGGGTTTTCTGTATTCTGCAGTTTCTTTTGTAATGTCCGTTCTAATAAATTTTATCGTTAAACTTGGAAATACATCTAAGGATATCAAACCATAAATTACACTTTCAACTTTTCTGTTTATGTAGAGCACTTGAAATTCATTATTAGGTAAGAACAACTAAAAAACACTCATGCTTTGGCATTATCATAAATTCATGACTGACATATAATAAATGCAATGAAATATGCAACAAATAATAAATAAATCTGACTTTAAAACTTAGCGAGTCCAATGAAGTAGAAGCACAGGAATTATAACAAAATGAATACTAACCCAATGCGGGAAAAAAACTTACAAAGTGGTTGCAGACTTCGCATTTTGGATGGTACTGCTCCTTGTAACAAGATTTATGAAATCGGTAACTCCCGTACATAGAGAACTACAGAACAAAGTATACACTTAAATTAGCTTATTTTTCAATCAAAAGTCTAGTGAAGGAACCAAAGATGGTAACGATAGTAGCCACCAAAATTTGTACCTCATAATCAGAAATTAGGAGGTTGCAAGCATGGCAACAGAAACATTCTGGATGCCAAAATGCACTAAGACAATTTAGAAATCTTCCATAACCAATCTCAGTATTGCAACCAGCACAAATCCTGCCAAAAAATAATAATTTGATCATGGGAGCAAATAGCTAAACCCTGATTTGCAAACCCCTTAATCCCATTTTTCTCTTTTCTGCAATCAAAATCATCAACCTGGTATTGTGCAAACCCAGAATGTGAGTGAAAAGAATCAAGTTCCTCTCTAGATCAACTGAATACAGGGACAGACAGCACAAAAAGGGAGGATGAAAAAAACAGATTCTTTCCAGCTCGATGCATCGTATCATTAAGTCAGTTATGTTCATATCTCCACCTTTAACATCACCTAAGCAGCCAAAAGTTCCATAGCCTTTTCTTTCACTTCTTGCTCACAGTGGCCACTCACCAGAGCAGAGGTGGTGGTGTGCAGAGATGGAGAAATCCCTTGTTCCATCATTTTCTCGATCAAATTGGCGGCTTCACATGTTTTACCTACTTTAAGATATCCATCCATCAATGTATAATAGGTAACAGCATTAGGAGCTAACCCCTTCAATGGAAGCTTATTGAAAAGCCTTTGTGCTCGATCTAGATTTCTTGATTTACACAGTCCATTTATTAGAGCATTGTAAGTAACAATGTTCGGTTTAAGACCCACTTCCAGCATCTCATCCCGTAACCTGAATGCTTCATTGATATCACCAGAGGTTGAATATCCATGAATCAGCGTGGTATATGTGAAATTGTCGGGATTGAATCCTCTCTCCAGCAAGGCTAAGAAAAATCTTCTAGCAACATCAATCTTCCCAGACTTGCACAATCCAGTAATAGCAATATTATACACAACACTGTTGGGCAGACAAAAGCTTTTTGCATTTTGATCAAGAGTATTTGCAATTTTCTGAATGTTTAAGCTACTAACATCAGTCTTCTGGCTATCAAAACCCATGTGAGTTGAAAGAGGATCAGTTCCTACCATCTTCTGCAAGAGTATATTTGCATCATCGATCCTGCCAAGCCTGTATAGGCAACTTACTACTTTGCTGCAAATCTTTAAGTTAGGTGCAAACCCTCTCTCCGTCATCTCAAAGTATATGCTAAAAGCTTTACTCAAGTTTCCTACATCACACCAACCGGAAATCAGAGTCCCATATGTAACAAGGTTTGGAGTTAGTCCCCTGGTATGCATTTCAGTAAGAATATCATCTAATTTACTCAGTTTTCTGGACTTGAAAACACCACTAATAAGAGAGTTATACATTCCAATTGTAGGAATAAAGGCTTCCCTTTCCATCTTATCTTTAAGTTTAAAAGCTTCTTCGATTTCTCCAATTTTACAATACCCATCACTCATGACTCTATATGTTATTCCATCTGGTAAGCACCCTAGTTCCTTCATTTTGCCAAATATCTCTTTTGCTTCATCCATTCTCCCAACCTTACACAATCCAGTGATCATTGTATTAAAAATAATCATATTTTTGGTAAAGCCCCTCGCCAAAATTCTTTTCCAAAATCCTGAAGCACTTTCAACATCTCCCATCTTGAAAAACACCTGAAGCAGAGTACAACAACCAACTTCATCGGGGATCAAGCCTTTTTTCAGCATCATATGCCAAAGGTTCAAAGCATCATTAAAAGCACCTGCAAAACATAAACCCTTGAGTAGAGTATTGTAAGTCAGAACACTTGGTTCAATTCCTTCCCGAAGCATTTCATCACAAAGCTTGAAAGCCTCAGTCATACGCCCCACCCTACAATAGCCATCCACAAGAGTATTATAACTATATGAATCTGGCTTTATGTTCCAATCATCCATACTCATCAAAACCCTCTCTGCTTCATGAGTATTGTCAACCTTACAGTACCCGTTGATCAACGAGTTGCAAACAAACAAATTCATCTTCAGTCCCCTTTTCAACATCTCTTCTTGAATCCGGATAGCATCACCAATTTTACCAACTTTACAATAACCATCTAACAGCACACCATAAGCATAATCATCCACAACCATCAATATTGCTTCCATCTGTTTAATTACCTTCTCTGCTTCCTCCATTTCACGGTTTTTACAATAACCTTTGACCAGCATCGTATATGTAACGACATTCATCAAAATCCCTTTTTCAGTCATCAGCTTTGTCACCCTTTTAGCTCCCTCCATATCTCCCAAGCTAACAAATCCATTAATCAAACTATTATAACTAACCACATTCAACTCGAAATCAGAATTCTCCATTTCTTTCACAAATTCCACCGCTCTGTTCAATCTCCCTTCCTTACAATATGCATTAACAATAATGGAGCACGTAAAAACATCTGGTACGATCCCAATCCTACGCATCTGCTCATAAACGAGCAAAGCTGTATAACTTTCTCCATTCTTCACCAAATTACTCAGCAAACAATTACATGACTTTAAACTAGGGACACGACCGTACTTCCCCATATTATCAAACACATTCAAAGCATTCTTAATCAACCCTTTTTCAGCAAAAATTTTCAATAACATATCGAAAACCAAGGGAGAAAAATTAAATTCCTTATAAACCCTGACGATCTCGTTCCAAAGTAAAGAGGAAGAGCCATTGTTCTTACATAAAACGACGAGTTCGGATAAATAAGCTCTGGTTTCATCGTACATGCGAGCTCGTGACAAGATGTGGACGATTTTGCAGTACGCCGTGACGTTTGGTCGGAACTTTTGTTGCCTGGAAGCTAATTTGAAGAAACACAAAGAAGCTTTCGGGTTCAATTTGAGGTTTTGGAGAACGGACTCGAGTAGCTCATCGGAGAAATCGAAAGAGATGTCGTTGAGGGCGTTGTAACGGCCTAGTACGAGGATCCGGGTGATCCGTGAGAGGAGTTCGGATCGGTTGAGTTTGTATTCGTCCCGGAGCTTCCAGTAGAGCGGAGAGGATCCGTGGAAGGATTTGAGTGAGAGGCGGAGATGGGAGAGTAGGGAAGGAGGGTAGAGCTGGAAGTACCTGAACATTGGTTTAGAGATTCTATCAGAAATGCAATGCTATTAGCAATTTCGGCCGCCGGTGAGGAATCAAATACAGCGTTTCGAGGTCACAAAACATGCCTGGGAACAGGGAAAGCAAGGGAGTTAAAAACTTGAACTTGATTGGGTCCAGTTGGGCCGCTTGACAGGTAAAGCTAATGGCCTTTTGGGTTCCGCTATACGTGTTTTAAAATGGAAACTCAGACACGTAAATTCTTGTGTATTACCAGCAGCCGAACTCTGTATCAAAAAGGTTTTTTTAAAAGTTTATATGTACATGGGGACATCAAGAGCAGTAATGTTCTGTAAACTGCGGTGAACGAAAAGAATGAGAATTTATGAACTGTGTTCTTTGCCACCATTTTTATTAGTATTCGCTGAAAACATAGTTCCAGTTGATGGCAGATGGAATCAGCGTGGCCTCGGGGGAGACAATTTTAGAGGATTATGCAGAGATTTGCATCCCGGTCCGGTTAGTCTTTTACATTGGAGTGGGAAAGGGAAACCATGGGCGAGGCTTGATGTTAACAGGCCATGCCTTTTGGACGCTTTGTGGGCACCTTATGATCTCCTTCAAACACCATTTGCTCTGGATTCTTGATTGAATTTGAAACAAATGGGAAGTGCTTGTTAATTTACTGCCGGGTTTCAATCAGTTTAACTATACCAACGTTTTTGGGCAAGTGTTTGTTTGCTGAGAAAGTGACGTAATCATCAAGAAACGATGTAACTGTAAAGATTTTCAGCCGATGATGGTGCGGGATGAAGAGAAATCATTGGGGGAGAAGATCTCAATTGTTTTCTTGTAGCTAATTCCATTGACACGGTAATTGGTGAGAACAGGAAGACGAAAAAGCTTAGGGAAAGAGGTGTCTTCAAGTGTACGCAATTCAAAGTCAAACATGCATAAAGCATACAAATTTGATGAATTTTTGTCAGAAACTCGAACGGATTGACGAAGTTTCGTTAAACCCAAATTGAGTTTTTCACCAATAAAAAACTGTAATAAATATTTTTCTATCCTAGTGATTGAAAACTGGAAACTTTATCTATAAATGTAGGGGAACCCCCTATAAAAGAAGCAAGCTTTCAAGGTGACTTTTTTTCTCGATTAAATTATTCGATGTTCTTACTCATACGAGCTTGATTATTTTTAAATTAAATTGTATTTAACTTCAAAATTCTTCAACATTTAATCAATATTGGGCTTGGCTGACGATTTATTCTTTCTAACTGGTAACATGTTTTTAAAGTGAATGCTCCAAAACAGATAAGAAAAGATAAGGAAGATGTTAGATGATAGAAAATAAATTCCTTCAGCTCCAGCTCACAGCTCTCCTCAACAGTCTCTTCATGATTTCTTCTTATTGTGCCTAACGTTCTCTTTTGTTTGTATTGTCTATTAGGATTATTTTCTAGAAGCTTGACAGCTGACCTAATAGTTAGGGTTTTTCAGTGTATATATGCGCATGTTTTGAGTGACTTTATGTGTAACCCCAAATTTCGACCTAATTTCTTAGATCAAAACTTAGGAATCAAGTTATTAAAAACTTCCCCTTCAAGTAATATTTTAGGTTAAATAATTTCAAAATTAGGGTTTCTTTGACAGATTGGGAAAAACAGATTAGGAATTTCAATTATATAAATTCAATTGCTTAAAACAATATCTTAATAACATTTATAATATCCAAAAACAGATTTAGAAAAAAAATATGCAACTTATAAGTTCAGAAAGTATTAAACGTTTTATAACAGATAAAAACATTAAAACTGAAATAATTATAGAATCATACTGAATAATAATATATCTAAATAATGTGCGAGATACTCCAAGTAACGGTTCGCCTAAACTGGTCTGAGAATCTGAAAAGCAGACCAAAGGGATGTAAGCTTAAGAGCTTAATGTGTCTCTAAAGTGCAAACAGTCACAAACAAAACATGTTTTACATTTCTGAAAAGTTTCTGAAAATATTTCTGAGTTCAAGAAAAACTGAAACATGATATGTTATGACGACAGATGCATGACAGAAAATCAGAGGGTCCGATATCAGAAAACATACTGAGTGGAGGATTATCCTCGCCAGAGTGGAGGTTTCCCTCACATTACTGATATTAAATCCGAAAATATTTTCAATGTCAAAATATGAAATGATTTACAAAATCATAAATTAGAACTCTTTTGAGTAGCAATGTTTTAGAAAATCAGAAGCTTGGTTTGAAAACAGGATACACATGCCATGCATGATGATACCATGTATAAGCAGATAACAGTCTCAAATATTAAATCAAGCAGTGTACAGATAATGTTTCAGAGATGAACAAAATATATTATAATATAGTATAAGCACAGAAACATGTAGCACAGGAAGAGACATACCTTAAGAAACTGAAGCTCTAACTCTTAGATGGACGCGGCTCGCATTCCAGTCTAGCTGAAACAGGACCTACGAAGTAACATAATTATATTACTATTTATTACTAATTCTAAGCCACCAACTATAACAAAACTCTGATCAAAAGCTTACTCACGTGACGGTCTTGAAGAACGTGCCTGATCGGTACGAACAACTGAAGGTACACTAGAGGCTTCAGGAATGTTGACACCTAAACAGAAGACGAATCCTGAATCAGATTCCTCAAAACACTCATTTTAGACTCTGAGAATAATTCAGATGAAAAACACTAAAAACGAGGCTTTCAGGTTTGAATTTAACAAAACGGACAACGAATTCAGACTCAGAACGTCAAAAAAGTCAAGGAGAAAGTTGTCCAAAAAAGTCAACTTACCCTGGTCAAAGTCAAAGTCAACTGGTCAAAGTCAACTTTGACTTGACTGGTCAAAAGTCAACGGTCAACTCAGAAGTCAAAGTCAACTTTGACTAGTCAAAAGTCAACAAGTCAAGGGTTCAAGGTCAAAGTCAAAGGTCAAAGGTGGTCAACAAGTCAAACAATGTCAAGGTTAAACGGGTCAAACCGGGTCGGGTCCAACATGATTCAGGTCGGGTTAACAATCCAGTTCGGGTCATTACCAACAGATTAAACCAAAAGAATAATTTGGGCTCACACAATCCACAACTACCAACCGGCCCAACTATGCTAACCCATCTACATCCAACTCAAACCACAACCACCTACCACCATTTCACTCTACTCACAAACACAACAACCCAAACACTTTGGCTCAAACAACAAGTCCAAACCACCTACAAATATCCAAGCCCAAATGTCAACTAACACCCACCACTCAACAACCCACTCATAAGCCCCAAAACATAACCCAACTAGGGTTTCCAACAACCAATAAGATGGCAGCAACACAAACCACCAAATTAGTGTGGTAGCTCAACTCTCCGACGGTAGCTCCGACGATAATTTTGGTAACCCAAACAAAGTGTAACACACCACAAAACCGAAATTAAGAGCCACATAACATATCAAACCGAAATTTATTATCAACTTAACTCTAAAAAATTAAAACCGAAAATAAAAGATCTTACCCTCACACCAATAATCGAAGATGGCAATAAAACAAGGAAAAAGAGGACAACCATAAACGACTGAAAACACTACCCCATCGACGACCACCACAGAAAACAGAGGCTAAAACACGAAAAACAGAGGCTAAAACGCTGAAAGAAAAACCCACAAAAGAACCGAAAGGCTCTATTCCTTTACTTCACGAATGGTGGTTGCCAGAGACTCAAACAAAAGACAAAGGAAACAAAAGTGTGACTGCAGTAAAGGGGAGGGTGAAGAGATGCGCAGAGGAGAGAGAGAAATGTGGTATGCGGCTGCAATTTGATTTCAAATTGCTTTTTTCCTGAAAAGTTTATATAAAACATAAGGAAACTGGGCAAATTACAAGATAGGTCCCTAAACTTATTAGGGTTTTCAAAAATAGATACAAAACTTTTAGATTTAAACAATTTAATCCCTAAACAAAATTCAGAATTTTAAAACAAAAATTTCCTAAATTTTAGGAATTCAGAAATAGGGATTTCAGAATTTAAATTCGAATTAGGGCAAAAATTCGAGGTGTTACATTATGAATAAGAATGATTCACCATTGTTATCCTTTTACACAGAATTCAAAATCTAACATGGTACCATTCGCTCATTTTGATCTTGAGGCCTCCATCTAAGGGTTGTTTTTTTTTCTTACCTCTCTTTTCTTTCTTGCTGTGCAAAGTCTTTCTTGTTTCTTCAATGTTAATGGCCCTTCCAAAGATTACTGAGAACCTACCAGCTTCTCATAGCGAAGATTTCACCTCGCAGATATTTGCTAACAAAAGAATCAACGTCTACCTCGATGATACAATTTTTTTGCTTTGGAAGCAACAAGTCATCCTTATAATTCGTGGTTTAGGGCTTCAAGACCATATTGATCCAGACTTTGCCCGTCCTGAAAAGCACATCCGTCGAACATCTGGTGAGCTTATTGTTAATCCAACTTATGCTAAGTTTACGAAACAAGATAGCTCTTT
Organism: Abelmoschus esculentus; assembly: GCA_035048815.1. NCBI lineage: Eukaryota > Viridiplantae > Streptophyta > Magnoliopsida > Malvales > Malvaceae > Abelmoschus > Abelmoschus esculentus. The sequence goes on from JAUCBN010000010.1 coordinate 4,896,466, forward strand.
CGTCTCTTTGCTACTTTCAACAGTGAACACTGACATTCTTCCTCAGCCGGTTGAAGTTGAAACCTCCATTGACATTTGGATGATGCTTACCAAGCTTTAGTCTAAGCGTTCGACCACAAAAGTCATGCACCTAGACTGCAAGCTTAGATCAAAGAGGAAAGGTACCCTTCGCATGCGTGAATACACCACAAAAATAAAAGAGATCTGTGATCTTCTAGCCATTTCTGGTCATAAAGTCTCTGATGTTGAACATATCGCAACTATTTTGAATGGTCTTCCATCAGAGTATGCTCCATTTGTTGCGGTCATCACTACCAACCAAGTTCCTTATACTCTGGAAGGAGTTATCTCAATTCTCTTTGATGCTGAGTCTCGACTTACTGATTTCATAGGTTCACCTGTTGGGATTAATTTCACCCATTATCATCGAGGCCGTTCTCGTGGTCCTTTTAGGGGATGATCTCGTGGTAACTCCTCCGACAAACCTCAGTATCAGCTATGTGGTAAGTATAGCCACAGGGTCGATCCCTGCTGGCACAGATTTGATGAGAAATTCAAGGTTGTTCCTTATGTTGCTCCTGAAATTGATCCTCAAGAAAATACAAATGTTATTTGGAATACTGACCAACTTGCTCAGCTTTATGAACCATTCGTGTCTGCGCTTGATCCAGCTGCTTCCCTTACAACTGAACAACCTGCTGCTACTGACACAATTCAGGTGAACTCTCTGGTTGCTACTGAACCTGGTGTCAATGCCATCTGGTGGTATCCTGACTCTGGAGCTACTCACCATGTTACAAAGGATCTACCTGCCATGACAACTTCCACTCCCTATGCTGGTTGGGGTAAGGTTCTCTTAGGTGATAACACCTCTCTTTCCATTACGCATATAGGTCATTCTACAGTTGTTGCATCCAACAAATAGCTCGTCATTAACAGGTTGCTTCGAGTACCTTAGATCACTAGTAACCTCTTATCTGTCTCCTAATTCAATAAAGATAATGATGTGTTTCTTGAGTTTCACTCTAATTTGTGTTATGTGAAGGATAACAAGACATGGCTTATCCTGCTGAAAGACGTTCAAGAAGGTCGCCTTTACCACTTTCTTTTTTAGCCACTTATCTATAGTATTTCAGTTTCAAATAAGGGTGTAGCTCTTTACTGGACTTGGCACCAAAGGTTGGGACATCCAGCTTCAGAAGTTCTTCGCACAATATTTAAGAAAGATGTCCCCCTTCCTCCAGATATGATGTGTAAAGCATGTCAAATGGGCAAGGCTCATGCCTCTCCTTTCCCACACTCGACTATAGTTTACAATACTCCCATTGAATTAGTTGAGATTGATGTTTGGGGTCCTACTCCCATTACCTCCTTTGGGTTCAAATATTATGTTTCTTTTGTTGACATGTTTTCTCGTAATCACTGGACATGACTTCACCGATACATTCAACCCCGTTGTTAAATCTCTTGCCATTAATATAATGTTCTCTCTTGTTGTTTCTAATCATTAGAAGGTTCATTAGGTCGATGTGAATAATGCATTCCTTAAGGGTGATCTTCGAGAGGAGCTATACATGTGTCAATCTCTAGGTTTCGAGCAGGTGAATGAAAATGGTCAACCCCTCGTGTGCAAGCTTCTCAAGGCACTATATGGACTAAGACAAACCCCTAGAAGTTGGTTTCTTCAACTCAAAGATTTCTTACAAACTCTTAAGTTTCAACACTCTCATGCAGATGTTTCCTTATTCAAACATATGGAAGGCACCTTAGTCACTTACATCGTTGTTTATGTAGATGACATCCTCATCACTAGCAACTCAGAAGAGTACATTTCAGAGGTTAAAAGTCAACTTCACAGCCAATTTTCTCTCAAGGATCTCGACATCATTGATTTCTTCTTGGGCATCCAGGTTCTTCCTCATGATAGTGGCATTTTTCTTACTCAAAGAAAATATATAGCAAAATTTCTTGGCAAAACAAATATGGACAATGCCAAGTCTGTTGAGACCCCTATGGTTGTATCTCCAAAGCTTCAACAACTTAATGAAGAACCATTTTTCGACCCAACTCAGTTCAGAAGAATAATTGGTGCCCTCCTATACATCTGCCATACTCGTTCAGATATCTCCTTTGATGTCAACAAGATCGCCCAATACATGCAGCATCCTATAACAATGCATTGGATTGCTTGAAATGTGTCTTACGATATCTTAAGGGCACCTTAGATTATGGATTATGGTTCACTTCTGACCAGGCCATTAAAGCTCTTGCTCTCATTGTTTTCTTCGATGTTGATTGGGGAAGTGATGCAGATGATAGAAGATCTATCTCTGGCTACTATGTTTACTACGGGAACCATTTATTATCATGGAGCTCCAAGAAGCAACGATTCGTTTCTCGTTCCATAGCTGAAGCTGAGTACGAAAGCTTAGCTGATGCTACCTCTGAGCTTGCATGGGTACAAAACCTACTTTGTGACATGGGAATTACACTTGTTGTGATCTCAAAAGCTTGGTGTGATAACACCAGTACAGTTGCAATGGCTGCAAACCCGGTTATGCATGCTAAAACCAAACATATAGATTTGAATTTACATTTTGTTCGTGAAAAGATCATGAATCATACAATGCAAGTTGGATATGTTTCAGTAGCATATCAAGTGGTTGATATATTTACAAAAACCTTGCTTGTTCAGCAGTTTGAAAAATTTCGACGTAAACTCAATGTTGTTCACATTGAGTCAGCCAAAAAGAAAACAAAGAAATCGAGTGAATGTTAGATGATAGAGAATAAATTCCTTCAGCTCCAACTTACATCTCTCCTCAATAGTCTCTTCATGTATTCTTCCAGCTGTGCCTAACGTCTCTTTTGTTTGTATTGTCTGTTAGGATTATTTTTTAGAAGCCTGACAGCTGGCCTAATAGTTAGGGTTTTTTAGTGTATATACGTGTATGTTTTGAGTCACTTTATGAATAAAAATGATTCACCATTGTTATCCTTTTATATAGAATTCAAAATCTAACTAAAGATAAAGGAAGGAAATTTGTCTTTGGATTTCAAAGAGACAGAAATCATTTAACAATAATAAAGTGTAAAAAGAGATTCGACTTTGAATGAGATTCCAATCCACTACTTGCAAAGAGCATAAAAAAATTCAAAATGATTGAAATTCCAATCCGAAACAACTTTTTATTTCTTCTCTCTGTCTCTTTATCTCTCTGTTTTTCTTTCTTTCAAGATTTGAACTTTTAAGTACTAAGTAATCAATGTCAACAGAGATGACTTTAGAGTTTTATTGGTTAATCTTTTACCATTACAATTTTTTTTAAGTTTGGTTTAAGTTTAGATGTAAGACAATTGTGAAATATCCAAACCATGGGCTCCACTTGAAAAGGGGAGATGGAATGATCTATAAGCTATCCACCCATTTTTTATCCTTCTTAATATGCTGAAATGGAATGTGATTAAGTTTAAGCTGTGTTTCTAGAAATCTACACCAGTAGTTGACTATTTCTCAAATGTGAATCAAAGATTTGGTTTGATGAGTTAATTTTTTCGGTGTGAATTGCTTTTGAGCTCCTTGTAAACGCCTTGCATAAATATTTGGTAAATTATTTAAATTATCACTAAATTTTACTCTCAAACTTATTTTAGTCATTAAAATTTTTAAAAAATTCAATTTATTCACTAATGTTTAGACATCAAACGTTTTTTTATTCTTTTGGTATATTTTTGGCAACGTCCTATTATTGGTGAATAAAGAAATTTTTATATGATCCGAGTGATAGAAAGCTTCATCAACATGAGAGAAATAATATATTGAGAAATATATTGTATCTAAAGGCAGAAGAGCGAGATCGAAAATAGAGAAATCAAAAAAAATACTTGGTTTGTGGACTTCTAGATACTTTTCAATGAAATAGAGATTAAATTTAAACTAAGAAAGTAAAACGAAACGATTGGTGAAATTTGACACCGATGACCATTATATATGGTGTGCGTCCAACTACGGTGCATGTCCAAAAACATTCAATGTCTAAATTTTAATAAGTAAATTGAATGTTATAAAACTTTAGTGACTAAAATATATTTGAGACTAAAATTCATTAATATTTTATGTATTTTACCCAAAAAATTTTGAAGTCTTCATCATCTCATTGACCGTTCTTGGGTTGTGGATTATGGGTGGTGCGTCTCTTGGTATACCTGAGTAGGGACGTAAAAAGTTGACCCGACCTGTAAACCCACCTGAAACCTGTTCGAGCCAAAACTTGGTTTGACCCGAGGATGTAATGACTCAAACTTGATCTGTATCCGACTGTTGTTGACCCAAACCCGAGTTGAACCTATTACTGTAGTAATCGAACCTGAACTGTATCCGACTGAGAATGATTTGAACCCGATTTCAACCTGTTACTGTAGACCCGAAACCCGACCTGTATCCAACTGAAATAAATCTGAACCCGAATTTAACTTGGCAAATAACCGATATTATCCGACTGAATCGACCCGAGACCTGATTTTATCCGGCCTGTTTTGAACTCGACTTGATAAATGAATCGACTTGTTTTGTACCCAACTTATTAATGACCTGAACTAATATTAACAAAACTTAATATTTACATAACATATAATTAAATATACTATAATTTGATGAATTTAAAATATTAGTAAATAGAATTAGACTTAAAAAATAGAATTAGATATGAGAATTAATTTAGCATTAATATTTAAATATAATATTATATATTTAATTAAATAAATTTATTTATTATTTTATTTAGTTTTAATGTATTTAATTTTAATTATAATTTTAAATTAAATACATACAATAACTCATAAACAAATTAAATATATATATTAGTATACATTTAAGTATATATAATATAAATTACATATTAAAATATATTATATGTATATTAAATTATATTATATACATAATATATTAATGTATATTATATACATACATTAATGTATACATCTAGTATGTATACATATATATAAATAAATATATATTAATGTATACATTTAATATATATCTTATATATATAAGTATATATATTAATATATATTATATTTTAGCTTTTAGGGGATTTTGATTTTGCCGGGGGCTGGATTTTGATTTTGGTTGGGGGATTTTGATTTTGATTTTGATTTTGTGGGGGTGGGGATTTTGATTTTTCCGGGGCAAAGGGATTTTGATTTTGACTTTGCCGGGGGTAGATTTTGATTTTGCCGAGGGGGTGGGCGGGATTTTGATTTTACTGGGGCAAGAGATTTTGATTTTGACTTTGCCGGGTGGGTGGATTTTGATTGACTTTGTCGGGGGATTTGATAAAAAATTTTATTTTAGGGTTATATTATAATACATATTATATTATAAGCATATATATATATATATATATACAATTATACATACATATATATAATATGTTATATAATATATATGTATTTATATATATGTTATATATGTATATTATATATAATATATGTATAGTACATATTACATATGTATATTATATATGTATGTATAGTATATGTATAATACATATTATATATATTATAATATACATTAAAAATAAATATGTATGTATGATATATATAATGTATATATCTATAATACATATACATATAACATACATATATATTAATATATAATATATATACATATAATATATATAACATTATATATTTACATTATTAACATATATATGCATATATATGTATAATGTACTAATACATACTAACACATGTGACATATTAAGTTATTAACATACATATAGATAATACACGTACTAAACTACTAATACTATATATTAAAAATTAATATACATGTTAACATGTATGATATATATATAATATATTATATATATACATATAACATACATATATATAATACATATACATATAGATTATAGCATACATGATACATATATATATTAATATATACATGTACTATATACTAATGTATATATATATATATACATAATTTATAATTACACATTGATATAACATGCATATATGATATATATACATATATACATGTATTATATACTAATTACTATATACAATTATACATATACATATGTTATATATACATAGTATATAACATACATCTACTAATTATTATATATATATATATATACATATAATATACATATATGATATATTGAATTATTGATATATATATATATATATTAATATATTAATGTACTATGTATAATATTATTACTACTACTAAATACTAATCTACTATCGCTATGTATACATATAGCATACATTGATACACATATTATATATGAATGTTAGAATGTATTTATGTAGTTATATATTATGTATAATTAATAATTTTATACATTATAAATATATTATACATACATTATACAAATAACATATCTAATTACTAGACATCTAATTATCAATATTTATTATATAAATATTTATATTAATTATTAAATTATTAATGTATTTATATATAGTGTAATATATACCATATTTTAATATATATTATAATTTTATTTTCCATATATATATAGTATTAATTCATTTAAAGTATTATTCCATTTACAAAAATAGTATTATTCAATAAATGGTATTATGCCATAAATAATATTATTCCTTATTTTAGTATTATTTTACTTTCAAAAATAGTATTATTTCATATATATATTATTAATCCATAAATAATATTATCTTATTTCTAAAAATAATATTACTCCATTCATAGTATTACTCCCTATATTGTATATTTTCTATGTATAGTATAAATTTCTTATATAGTATTAATTTTATATATACTATTATTTCATTTATAGTATAAATTCTATATATCGTCTAAAATTTATTTTTAGTTTTTGAAATATATTAAACTATAGTATAATTATAAATTTATAATGTATTAAAGATAAATTTTTAATACTTTTAATTATTATATTATAATTTTTGTAATTTAGTCCTTATAACTTACAAGTTATTTTTTTGAATTGATTATTACTGATTTTTCTAATTTACTTTAATGTTTTTAATTTTTAATTTTTGTATTTGTGTCCTTACAAGTTAATGTTGATTTTTTTTAATTTCAAAATTTAATATTTAACTTTATGGTCTATTATTTATTCATTTTTTACGTATTTATACAAAATTAATAATTTAAATTACTATGAATATAAAATTAAAATTAATTTGACTTGAAACAAAATCGACTTGAAATGAACCCGATCTGAAATACAACCGAACTGAAATGAACCCGACCTGAAATGAAACTGTCAATTATCCGATTTGAACCCGAACTGTTTGAACCCAACCTAAAATGGATCCGACCTGAAACGGACCGGACCTGAAATAGACCCGCACCCAACCCAAATCGAGTCAAAATATCAAATCAACCTGAAATGACCTGTATCCGATTTTACCGGACCTGACAATACCCGACCTGAAAACTCATCCGAGTAACTGTTTTTACGACCCTATACCCGAGAGATTGAGTGCCGACATGGAAGCATGATTTTGAAAACCTATCTGCAGAGCAATTACATATCCACCAGGGAAACTCATTGTTATTTGTTAACTCTGAAACAAATGTGTGCTCTCACGGGCTTATGGTCAGAACTATAAATGTCATCAACTGATTCATAACAATGTAAGCTTGCAGTGATGTTGTCCGGATCTCTGATCTTGAACAAGATCCGATCGGTCCACGATGGAACCCGAACCTGTCAAAAATCAACATTACAGTCTACAGATGATGTAATGTTTTGAAAGATTGAATCAAAGAGAGAATATTATTAGTTTATCACCTCACCTTGTAACTTGTATCATAGTTGCTACTTCCTACATCATACTTATACGTTGGTTTGAAAGTGAGTTTTCCCTCATAATATCCATTGAAAATCTTCCCTCTCTCGGCCTCCTGGTGGAGTTGATCTTTGCTGGTAAGGAGCTGAAAGAAATAAAACCCAGCAATGTTTAGGTCATAGCTATGCTGCAAGCATGGAAGGAAATTTGAGAAAAAGATGGAACCTGGAATTGACTTTGTGAAGGTTTCTTTGTATTAAGCTTCTTGCTGGATGTGTATGTATGCCTTGTAGCCTGTAATTCAGGTCTCCTAACCATATGGTAATTTGTGTTGGCCTGGCGTAAGGGTTCCAATACTTAGAGAAGAGAGACTGAGATATGTGCCTGCACTCTGCAGTTCTCTCGTCTACATTCCGAGCATGAGCTGCTTACAGGAGAATATGGAATCAGATCATTACTGGCCCCTAAATGGAAGGTGGAAATCATCTATATATAATATAAAAATGACATATCATGACAAGATTGTATTCACATATTTTTTTGATCTTTTAACATTAATTAGAATATAAAAATTAGTTTTTAAATATAATATTATTCAATATATTTAAATGATCTATATATTAATTTATTACTTATATAACTATTTTAATATAATTTGATTAATCATTAAATTTAAATAAAAATAGTAAAGGTTAAATTTAGGTTATTTGGAGATTATTAATTTATTAATTATATATTTATCATAATTAATCGTGATACTGTTATTTATTACACATATAATGATAGCATACATGTCATGTCTTAAAATCGTATTAACCGGTTATTCTTCTAACGATTTACATGACGGAAAAAAGAGGGATTACCGGAGAGATGGCAAGTGATGAATACCAGTCTGAATCCTTTGTAACAGATACGGATGGCGACGGCCCCTTTCTTTCTCCTCATCATTCCTCCAAAGCCTCCAACAGAATGTTTATCCACCTTAACATCTAAAGACACAAATCAATTACACTCGTCTAAGATAATATGGTAATCATATAATTAAAGTAAAAAATTAATTATGTACCCCACACAGAAAATAGACAGGATCTCTTACCTTCGATGAACAAGTCTGAATTCTTTGGTCCGAACACATAGAGTTGCAGAGACTGCATGATTGCCTTTCCTACCAACCTGATGTATATGCAGATTAGAAGGCGAGTTGGCTGAAGGCTGAAGCGCCAAAGAAAATAAAAACAAGAAGGTTTTGCTTTTTTGCATGCTTACTCGTGTGTCTCTACTACAGCATCTTGCAACAATCGTGCCACACTGTCTTGAGCCACCTCTTGCAAACCAACCACAAGTAGATCGAACCGCCGGTTCTTCCCAATCAGATCGACCAGATCTTCAGACGAGACCTATAAGAAGAGGATATACAGTATTCATTATCGAAAGATGATGATTAGTTTATTTGAATCCACACCATATATGTTGCTTTGGTTTCATTAGCTGATAAGATTACAAGGTGTAATTGGTTTAAACTTTAAACCTGTCCATTCATGTTCCATGTAACTATGCAAATGCAAAGGCCGGAATTTCTTGAGAAGTTGCAAAGATTATCCGCCTCCACTGTTTTTATTCCTTCATGAGTTCCAACGGGGTTGCTTAAAGAACCCACAACTGGTTTTCTCTTAAGCTTTGATCTTCTTCTCTCTAAGTAAAGGCATAATCGTTTATCAGGAATCTCCATTGTTTGTAATTAGGAGATTATTGAATATATAGAGACAATCTAATTAATAGAAGATTTCAATTCACGTACCCTTTACCTGAAACTTGAGTTGTGTTGAAATTTCCCATATTTTTTTACTTTTTTTGGTTTGGATTACCATATATAGACAGCAGGAAAATGAAGACTATATGAATCAACGTTTGGATAACAACCAAAAAAAAACTCAAAACAGCCTAGGACAGAGAAAGAGAGACAGCTATCATGCTTGATTTGGGAACCTTATAAGATGTAATATATTAATGCATAAATTTCTGGGTTTTGGCCGTGAAGATTTGGAAACAAAAAAGTCAAAATGTCTGAAAAATGGTAATGCATGCATGGATCTCTTATTTGAAGACTAACTTTTTCTCTACAAGTTAGGTTTGGGTGTTTTTGACAATATCAAAGCTGACAACGACCGTACATCATTACCATATCTAACAAGCAAAACCTCCCAAAGACATTGATTGATTGAACAAAATACTTAAACGTATGTGTCCGTTGACATAAACTAAAGTGGGTGGTCGGCCAGTCACCATAAACCAGGCTCCTGATGCAGCTTTTCAATGGGTTTCCTTACTTTCAACCATATGGACCTTTTTTTTTATCTTAGCTGAACAATAATCGAACAGTCCATCCAAAATCACATGGATTCGAGTGCTTGGCTTAAGATGTTTCTTTCTTCAGTTATCACTTATCATGCTTGAGTTCAAGACGTATATATACACCATAATGTAGACATGACTGAACTTTTGGAGGCGAACAGCAGAGTCGTGGTTGAAGAGGTCGTCGAGTTATGACTTTTTTGCCGAAGATAGTTGAAACTTTGGAAGGAGGAAATGAATGGTCATCTGAAACATGGGATTAATACCATCTAAAACTTTTTGATCAAGAGGTGTTGAATATAGCGGTGAAGTAAATGACAATATGAAAGAGAATAAGTTTTGTATTTTGGGAATAATTATAACTATGTTTTCTACTGTTAAACTCAATTAGCCAAAAATTATTACATGAATCCTTTCCGTCACCTAAGATATGATTCTAACCAATAAAATTAAGACACATAATATATTTTTTTCATATCAAATTTACACATAAGCATTGGCCAAATCATCTAATTTAATGTCTTTGATTTAAAAAAGGAAAAAAAAAATATTATCAAAGATTTCTTGTGTCATCTTTATCTTTGTTCTTTAAAATTTTTTTAATTAATTTTTTATATAGATTTGGGGTTTAGGATTTAGAATTCAGGGTTTAGGGGTAGGGATTAGTGGTTTAGGGTTTATGTGGTTTATATTTAGGTTTAGGGTTTATGTGGTTTAGGGTTAGAGTTAGGGTTTAGGGTTATGTGTTATTGTTTAGTTTAGGGTTAGGGTTTAGGGTTTAAGGTTAGGATTTAGGGTTAGGATTGGGGTTAGGGTTTAGGGTTAGGGTTTAGATCTAGGATTTAGGGTTTAGGGTTAGGGTTTAGGGTTTAGATCTAGAATTTAGGGTTTAGGATTTAGGGTTTAGAATTAGGGTATAGGATTTAGGATTTAGGGTTAGAGATTAGAAAAATTAATTAAAAAATTGAATAATAAAGAGGATGACAACATAAAAAATCTTTGTTAATATTTTTTTCATTTTTAAATTAAATGCATTAAAGTGGATGATTTGGATGATGCTTACGTGTAAATATGATATGGAAAAAATATATTATGTGTCTTATTTTAATTGGTTGGGACCATATCCTAGGTGGTTGAAAGGGTTCATGTAATAATTTCTCCAATTAGCCACTTGAGAATATTTTGACCAGGCTCAATCCCGTCAAGACTGGAGAGGTTATTGTCTCTCGTATATAGTGATGTAAAAACAGTTACTCGGATGAGTTTCAAGTCGGGTACTGTCAGGTCGGGTAAAATCGGATACAGGTCATTTCAGGTTGATTTGATGTTTTAACTCGATTCGGGTCGGGTACGGGTCCATTTCAGGTTGGATCCATTTCAAGTCGGGTCCGTTTCAAGTCGGGCCCGTTTCAAGTCGGATCCATTTCAGGTCGGGTTCAAACGGTTCGGGTCCAAATCAAATAATTGACAGTTTCATTTTAGGTCGGGTAGATTTCAGGTCACGTTCATTTCAGTTCAGTTGCATTTTAGGTCGGGTTTATTTCAGGTCGGGTTCATTTCAAGTCGGTTTTGTTTCAGGTCGAATTAATTTTGATTTTATATTCATAATAATTTAAATTATTAATTTTGATTTTGTATAAATACGTAAAAAAATGAATAAATATTAAATTATAAAGTTAAAGATAAAGATAAATTTTGAAATTTTAAAAAATCAACATTAACTTGTAAGAACTCAATTAAAAAAATTAAAAATTAGAAACATTAAAGTAAATTAGAAAAATCAGTAATAATCAATTCAAATAAATTAATTTCTAAGTTATAGAGACTAAATTACAAAAATTATAAATTAATAATAATTAAAAGTATTAAAAATCTAACTTTAATACATTATAAAATAACTATATTATAGTTTAATATATTTTAAAAATAAAAAAAAATAAATTTTAGACAATATATAAAACTTATACTATAAACGGAATAATAGTTATATAAAATTAATACTATATAAAAAATTTACACTATATATAGAAAATATACTATATATGAAGTAATACTATAAATGAACTAATATTGTTTTTAGAAATAGAATAATACTATATATGGATTAATAATATATATGAAATAATACTATTTTTGAAAATAAAAATAATATTAGAATAAGGAATAGTACTATTTATGGCATAATACCATTTATGAAATAATACTATTTTTACAAATAAAATAATATTATAAATGGAAAATAAAATTATAATATATACATAATATAAATATATTCTAACATTCATATATAATTATATACGTATCAATGTATGTTATATGTATACATAGTGAATTAGTGATAATAGTAATATTATACATAGTACATTAATATATTAATATATATATATATCAATATATCATATATGTATGTTAATGTTAGATGTATATGTATATATAATAATTAGTAAATGTATTATGTATATTATATACTATGTATATATAACATATGTATATATATAATTGTATATAGTAATTAGTATATAATACATGTATATATATATCATATATGTATGTTATAACTTATATCAACATGTAATTATGTATATTGTATATGTATATGTATATATACATCATGTATGTTATAATCTATATGTATATATATATGTTATATGTATACATAATATATTATACATATATCATACATGTTAATATATATATTAATTTTAATACATGTATTATATATATGTATGTTAATATGTCACATGTGTTAGTATGTATTAGTATATTATATATGCATATTAATTTTTAATATATATATATATTATATATATATAAATATGTATATGTTATATAACATATTAATATATGTATGTTAGCATATTATACATATATTATATATACATATATAACATATTAATTATTATACATATTTAATAAGTATATATATATATCATATATAAATACTATATATTATAAATACTATATTAATACTATATAATATATTAATATACACATATATAATAGATATAATATATACATACTAATATATTATATACTGTATAAATATTAATTATATATAAATACTATATAATATACACATAGTATATAAATACTATAAATTACATACTATAATATATATAATAATAATAATAATAACAAAAATTCATCCCAAAATAAAACCAAATTTCCTTCAATTTCCGCCCCTCCCCTCTCCCCCACGTACAAACCAAATTTTCCTCCATTCATTTTCCGCCCCCAAACGAAAATCAAAATTCCCTCCGCTAAAATAAAAAATTTTCCTCCCCTCACCCTTGCTAAAATTAAAAAATTTATTTTTAATTTTAAATTTACTTAAAAAATCAAATCAAGTACTATTTTTATTTGATTTGGAGTACTTAATAAAAATATATGTATACTTATATATGTAAGATGTATATATTAATATATATATATATTAGATTTATATATTAATATATACTATGTATATAATATAATTTAACATATATGATATACTTATATATATATTATATTTTATGCATTAATGTATTATATATAATATATAATATACTTATAATATATAATATAATTTAATATAATATATTATATATATTTAAATATATACTAATATATGTATTTAATTTGTTTATGAGTTAATGTATGTATTTAATTTAAAATTATAATTTTAATGAAATATTAATTTAAAATTATAATTAAAATTAAATATATTAAAACTAAATAAAATAGTAGATATATTAATTTAATTAAATATATAATACTATATTCAAATTTTAATCCTAAATTAATTCTCATGTTTAATTATATTTTTTTAAGCATAGTTATATTTATTAATATTTTAAGTTCTTCAAATTATAGATATATTTAATTATATGTCATGTAAATATTAAGTTTTGTTAATATTAGTTCAGGTCAATAACAGGTCGGGTTCAAAACAAGTTGAGTCATTTATCAGGTCGAGTTTAAAACAGGTCGGGTAAAATCAGGTCTTGAATCGATTCAGTCGGGTAATATCGGTTATCTGCCAGGTCAGACTCGGGTTCGGGTTCGTTTCAGTCGGATACAGGTCGAGTTTCAGGTCTACAGTAACAGGTTGAAATCGAGTTCAGATCATTTTCGGTCGGATACAGTTTGGGTTCGGTTACTACAGTAACAGGTCCAATTCGGGTTTGGGTCAACAACAGTCGAATACAGATCAAGTTCGGGTCATTACGTCCTGAATCAAACCAAATTCTAATTCGAACAGGTTTTAAACGGGTTTACAGGTCGGGTGAGCTTTGTACAACCCTACTCGTATAAACTGCATGTAAAAGAGTACACTGCGCTCAGTTCCACAGCTGGCACCGACTGTCCCACTGGGTTTTCGTGGCTTTGACTTTACGAGTTCCGAGCTTTCCACACGAACTCGCATTTGCACTCACTTCCACTTCTTGTTCTTCAGGTATACGACTGTGCTTTTATTTCTTCCGTTCTTATCATATGCCATGCTCTAATCAATCATCTCCTTCTCCCAGATACTTTTTCACATCACAACAACATATCTGAACATTTCAAACGTTACTCAAACCAGTATTTTATTTCTTTCCATGTACACTTTTTAGTCCAAAGGATTGCTTACTTTGGGGACACTGGTTTTATAGTTACTATTTGAAGTTGCAATATGCATTTGTTTATCTATTTCAGATTTCGGCTGCTAAACCAAATAACTAAACAGATGAGCATGGCAAATGTGAGTGCTTTCTATTTTCTACATGTCAGCTCTTTTTTTGCCTATTAGATGTGTTGATTCAGGAAAATCGTACTTTTCTCTTGCTACTATGTGATACATGCATGAGAGGGATAAAGTAATGCACATTGAACATAAATATGAATATGTTGGTAAAGTCTGGAAAGCCAGCCAACTTTTCTTGATTTTTTGGATGTGTTCCGTTCATTTATGGGCAGAGTTGTCTTCTAATAAATTGACCGTTATTCAGTTACCTTTTCAACGCATCTTGAAACGCATCAATTGGATATCGGGAGCTTAAGATATGTTTGTTTTACCGAAGATTGTGTGTGCAGAAAACTGGATACGGAATTATTATGAGATTTTGTAAAATTCATCTCAAAAGCTAATATATAAAGTTCTTGGATGAATTAGATATTAAATAAATTAATTCCAAGTTGAATTATAAAGCTTTGACCATTATTATTAGTATTTTATTTTATTACTTAGGATTCCTTTTAATTAGCTATTCATATGCTGATTTTAGGGAATTTATTTTATCAAGATAACAATATGTTGATATTTAGGGATTGATCAGTTATCTATTAGGAAATTCTAAGGTCTCCTCTAGACTATAAAAGGGGACAATTATTTTCTTGTAAAGACATGATGAGTATGAATTTTTGAGTTATAAAAACTCTTGGCCTCGGGCCATTTTATTTGCAAGGTTGTCACCTTGCTATTTTTCTTATCAGAAGTCTTCTTCAACATAAGTACTTCAAGTTTTTATGAGGGAGAATATCTTCACACTCTCATTTGCCTAAGCAATCACGTTTAGGAGGGTGAGTTAGAGCCGATTATGGTGTTTGCCTATCTAATTACGGATAGCAGGGTGCCTAGGACAACGACATATCATCAATTCACCGGAGAGATTCGTTTCGTTTGAAGGTGTTTGCCTATTCAATTGCGATTAAGAGGGTGCCAAGGACAAATCTATCCAATATCATAACACCACCACCATCTATCCCGCTGCATATTTTATATCACTATGGTTCAGTGTATTGAATTTAGGAACGATTCAAAGATTTTGGGGTCCTGTGCAATTTTTTAAAACGTGACCCTTAGAAGCAATTATCCATAATTTTTATTAGTTCTAAAAATGTAGCCTTAAAAAGCAATTATCATTTTTAAGGGCCATGTATGGAAGTTTTTATTGCGTTTGTCCAAAATTTCATTGGTTTTATAGAAACAGTAATAATATGAATAAAAATAAAACTCTATAATCAATTATCACATTTAGAAAACAATATAATGTTTTAATTATTATAACTCATTTTTCATAATATCATTTTTAAAATTTTTACAATAAATTTTAAGATTAATATCATCTAATAAATATAATTTATCAAAATTTTAAGACATTTTTTAAGGATTCTGTACGATCGCTCTTATATATTGTTTGTCGAGAACCCACTCAATTCGATGTGCAGTAAAGGAAGTGAATTTTGTGCAAGTTCTTTTACAGATAATGCAGTTTTTAAGGTGAATTATCTGTGTTTTTAAAAATATAAAATCATTCACAATTTGTTGTGTATTTTGTGCTGGAGAAATCAAGGATTTGTTTGGAAAAAAATCTTATGTCTGTTTTCTGTGTCTCATTTCATGCCTCATTTGAATTTTTTAAATAAATTCAATTTTAAACCCTAAAACCTTATTTTCTATATCTTAAATCATACGCCCTAAAAAATACACTCTACCTCTAATTCCCAACCCTAACTAAAACCCCTACCCTAAATCCTAAACCCTAAACCCTCTAATTTGAAGTGGGGCATAAATGGAGGCATAGAGAAGAGGCAAACGATTTGCATCCATTTGTTTGTTACGGTGTGCCTAAAACTTCAATATATTAGAAGTATTATCAATTGCTATAAAGTTCAGTTTAACATTATTTTTGAAAAGTATGGTGAAAAGTGTAGTGAAAAAATTGTTTTGGAATTTTTGGTTTGAGATATATGTGTTTAATATTGCTGTCAAAAAGTACTTTTGAGAAAATAAATAACTATTTTAGGCATGATGTTATAAGTTAAAAAAATATATTTAAATAATAATCAAATTCTTTCATATTTTAATATTAACTTAAATTATGATAAAATATAAAAATATTAATAAATGAATATAAAAATTATTTTTAAAAGTGATTTTAGAAGTGATTTTGAGAAAAGTGATTTTTAATAATTTTAAATTTAACATGAATATATATAATTTTAAACTAAAAAAATAATTTATGTTAAATATAATTATATATTTGTAAAAATTAAATTATACGAGTAATAAAATATAGTGAAGGTTAAAATTATAATTTGACTCTTAAAAATACTTTTTTAACCGTAAAAACTAAAAATTTTAACTCTTGTGATTGAATTGAAAAACACTTTTCAAATATAATTTTTTTCTTAGAAAATTAATTATTTAGCATTGCTTGTCAAGGAAGTGGAGATACTGATGGGCTAAAATACCACATCTCGTGTTTGATGATCAGTGTCTTAATGTCTCTTCCCCAGACCAAACTTCACAACGGTCCAATACACAAGTTCAAGCTTTCTTACCGTGACCTTTTAGGATCAGTTAGCATTGATGGATGAATTCTTTGTCTATCAAAGAACTCTTACTGGAAGTATGGTAGGGCCAGCCCTACAAGCCTCCTTGTTTATTTAATTGCCGGAATTTAACTCATTTGGAGCTATTTAATTGCTTGCTAGAACCTCCACTAACATTCAAAGGTTTCAAGAATTTGAGGAGGCTTGATCTTCAGCATATTACCATAATCCAACGTGTATTTGAAAATCTAATTTCTAGCTGCCTCCTGCTTGAGAGATTGACATTGATGAACTTACTAGCGTTACACGTCTTAATTTTGATGCGCTTAATCTGCAATTCATTGACAATGGTAGTGACTTAAAATTATTTTTCAAATCTTACTACGAACTGGTATCCTTCATTTGTATAATTGATTTCTGTATTGATTGTACAATTTATTAATTCTTTGAAATGTAAATTTTTTAACGTCCTCAACCTCCCAATCTCATCAATGCATTCGTTGCTAAGCCAATCCCTCAGGCCTCAGAGACCATTTCATATACTCGAAAACAAGATAGAGAACTCCAGCGTTTTCACAAAAGCCCATTAGCTTTACAGGTCAAGCGGCCCATCTGGACCCAATCAATTTCAAGTTTTTAACTCCCTTGCTACAAAATTTCCATGTTCCCAGGCATGTTTTGTGACCTCGAAACGCTGTATTTGTTTCCTCACCGGCGGCCGAAAATGCTAATAGCATTGCATTTCTGGTAAAATCTCTAAACCAATGTTCAGGTACTTTCAGCTCTACCCTCCTTCCCTACTCTCCCATCTCTGCCCCTAACTCAAATCCTTCCATGGGTCCTCTCCGCTCTACTGGAAGCTCCGGGATGAATACAAACTCAACCGATCCGAACTCCTCTCACGGATCACCCGGATCCTCGTCCTAGGCCGTTACAACGCCCTCAACGACATCTCTTTCGATTTCTGCGATGAACTACTCGAGTCTGTTCTCCAAAACCTCAAATTGAACCCGGAAGCTTCTTTGTGTTTCTTCAAATTAGCTTCCAGGCAACAAAAGTTCCGACCAAACGTCGCGTCGTACTGCAAAATCGTCCACATCTTGTCACGAGCTCGCATGTACGATGAAACCAGAGCTCATTTATCCGAACTCGTCGTTTTATGTAAGAACAATGGCTCTTCCTCTTTACTTTGGAACGAGATCGCAGGGTTTATAAGGAATTTAATTTTTCTCCCTTGGTTTTCGATATGTTATTGAAAATTTTTGCTGAAAAAGGATTGATTAAGAATGCTTTGAATGTGTTTGATAATATGGGTTAGTACAGTCGTGTCCCTAGTTTAAAGTCATGTAATTTTTTGCTGAGTAATTTGGTGAAGAATAGAGAAAGTTATACAGCTTTGCTCGTTTATGAGCAGATGCTTAGGATTGGGATCGTGCCAGATGTTTTTACGTGTTCCATTATTGTTAATGCATATTGTAAGGAAGGGAGATTGAACAGAGCGGTGGAATTTGTGAAAGAAATGAAGAATTCTGGTTTCGATTTGAATGTGGTTAGTTATAATAGTTTGATTAATGGATTTGTTAGCTTGGGAGATATGGAGGGAGCTAAAAGGGTGACGAAGCTGATGACCGAAAAAGGGATTTTGATGACTGTCGTTACATATACGATGCAGGTCAAAGGTTATTGTAAAAACCGTGAAATGGAGGAAGCAGAGAAGGTAATTAAACAGATGGAAGCAATATTGATGGTTGTGGATGATTATGCTTATGGTGTGCTGTTAGATGGTTATTGTAAAGTTGGTAAAATTGGTGATGCTATCCGGATTCAAGAAGAGATGTTGAAAAGGGGACTGAAGATGAATTTGTTTGTTTGCAACTCGTTGATCAACGGGTGAAATTGTTCCATCGGTTGATGATGTAGTTGAGCCAACTTCTGAGACCTCAACTTGCAAGTCAGAAGCTATGGAACAGTCTCGAGCATGACCTAGTCTCCTATGTGTATTGTAAAACAAATTAAACTCGGCCCTGCGTGGAGATGGGCTGTAATCAAATGGAAGTTTGCTCACAGTTCTCCCCTTGGGAGGAATAAAAAGATTAAGAGCCTTCCGGACTTGACTGGTACAGTGACTCAGAAGTCTAGTTGTGACAAACGTCGAATTGTCAAATAAATATTTCATATTTCTCAAATTAAATAAAAGAATAGTATAAAAAAAGTAGGGTCGATTCACAAGGACTAAAGAATTTCTAATGTTGAATTATATTGATCCTAATCCAAAAAGAAATAATAAATTAGAAAATGGGTTGATATTATAAAACTAAGAATAAATTTAATCTAATAATAACTGAAATTAAATAAAAATAAATATTCGAAAGTAATAAATTTGAAGGATATAGCCTCAAGCTTCAGTTACAGTCTACAAGGCTCAACCCTTGTAAATTGTTTCTCTCTTCGGTAAACCAATATTTCCAAGTCTATCTTCGAAATTCGGTCTTTGTTGGACTAACCACGCCTATCGCTGTTAGCGCCAATACAACTTTAAGCACTAGAAAAGTTTAACTCGAGTTATAGCGTCTCATAGAGAATCAAACCCGACCTTGATTTCCCTTAGACCGCCACTAAGTTTGTTCACAGGAAGCCGAATTTGCTATCAGTCAATTATTTTTCTCAACAATATATCTAAACAATCTTCAAGTCAACGTGGACTTTTTGAAATGAAGGCGCCGAGATCATTAAAGGAAAAGCTGATTGTCAATCCTTAATTTCAGAACATTAAGAATGTTATCTGAAGGTATTAAATGCTTTACGATTCTCACAATAGGGATTGAGTCGTCACTAACTTTTAGCTAAATGAAAGTTTAGCTAAGCATGATTGAAATCATACTTAGCATTTTTCTAAAAAAAAAGAATAAAAATTCAAAGAAAATAAAAGAATTATAAAACTTTTATAACCCAAGGGAAAGTAAAAATGAAGTACATCTCAAGCTTTACCTTCATGGGTATTTATACTATTCTAAAACTTTAAAAATAAAAGAAATAAATAAAAGATAAATCCTAAAGATAATCTAAAATATAAATAATTCAAATTTCAAACTTAGACCGGACTGTGTAATCACCCATTTTTAGCCAGAGAAATTAAAATCTTTAAATTGTTGCAATTCGAATAAAGGCCTTTATTTTTGTACTATTTTATGTTTGTCATGTATATATTATTTATGTGTTTTATCATTAGGTCTAGTATCCGTGCTTTTATGTGGTAGGTGTGTTTGTGTGACATGTGGATATAATATAATATATTGCATGTGTATAATTATATGTGTACATTGCATGTCAGATATCTTATGTTGCATGTATGTATACATTAGTTACGAGTGTTATTAGTGTATATATGTATGTCATGCATTATTATTTATTATGTTATATTTTTTCATTATCATTATGATATTATTAGTTATATATTATTGGCCCAAATATAATTAAAAAACAAAAATAATATCAGCCCATTAAATAAATAGAATCCATCTGTCTGAAGTAATTACAACAGCCCATTTTCGGGCCTAGACTTTCTAAACCTTAATCTCTTTGTAATGTTTTGCTGCAGTTGCCATGTCTCTCATCCCTTGGATCATGTCAGGATTGGAAGATTGAGGTGACCATCCGACTACCTCACGCGCCTGACGATCGGTTTTTCCACGCGGGCATGATTCTCACGCGCGCCTATTCGAGTTCCAATGACCAATCAGCTGCCTACTTCGGCCGCCTGCACCGCTCAAGAAAATAAGGAGGCATTAAAGTCCAATTTCTAGAAAAGATTATATCAAGTCTTGGTATTGAAAACAGAGAAAGCCATTTTCGGGAATTTGAGTAGACTAAACCAACCATATGAAATCTGAAAAATCCAAAAATCGTGACTGAAATACTGGGTCAATGGCGCATAGAGAAAAATAAAATTTAAAATCCAAGAAATGGGGTATTATAGGGGGAACAATATGTAATAGGGAGATTATCCTGCTAGAGGGTAACCATTCAAGATTCGAGAGAAAATGAGAGCTTCATTGTAACCAAACAAAATCTTGTAAACCAAAGAGAAACAATCGATCAAAAACCAGAAGCTTTTCTGGGTAACAAAAGTCTCACCTTCTTCCTTTGTTATACTTGCATGCAAACTGTTTTAAATAAAATTAAAGGGTTATCGGAAACTTCCCTTGACTCTTTTGAGTTCTTGTTGTCGGCTGTGAACCCGTTCGGGGTGAGCTTCGAGCAACAAACAGGGGGTATCCTTTTTTATTTCGAGCTTTTCTGGGTTTATGAAGGGCTTGTTCTTCGTTTGAATATTGAAAAGGGGAACCGATGACGGCGAGATGGTCGACGGTCAGATCTAATCGAGGTTATGAACCTCCGATGGAAAATGAAGAGTGGATAGTTTGTTTTTCCGAATTCATTCTTGAGACTTCTAAAAATTTTGGCTTTGGTCAAATGAAGAGAAAAAACGTTTAATTTCTTTTGATTCTGAAAATCAAATGTGAATCTTCTTTTTCCTTTTTTTTTTCCTTTTCTAAACGGCAATAAATACCCTTTAATTCTCAAATCTTGGTGGTTGTGCTAACTTTGCATATTCATATATTTTTAAGTTTTAATATAGTATATATTTCATATAAAAAATATAAAAGTTAAGTTTTTTTAATTTCCTTTAAAATCGTGTAATATACATATGGTAATGTATAATTAGAATTTTGTATATATAGTATATAATATTTCTATCTTGATTTTACTCATGCTTTGTTGTTACATTTTAATATTTTAATGTTTTTGTCTCTTGTTTATCATCGTTTTTACTATATTTCTTATGATATTAAATGTATATTGTATGTTCAGGTTTCCATGAATTCACGCTTACATAGTTGTGATTACATGTCATGTTTATTAATTTTGTTGTTAATTAGAATGCTTTTGTTGTTAATTAGAATGTATGATGAAATTTTAATTTTTGTTTAATACAGGACCCCTAAAATTCGGTTGCAAGCGAGGCCAACTCCAGTGTAGTGGTAGTGGTTCGGACGCTTACCTTCGGGTTTAGGTGCTTTAAAATAAATGCGCAAATCCAATTAAAATTAATTTGATCGTCAAATTAGCCCGAAAAATTTAATATTAATAAAGCGGTAATTAAATAAAGAACCAATTTTTGGAAGGTGTGGGGTGCTAATCCTTCCTTATTCGTAACTGACTCCCGAACCCTAATTTTTAAAATCTCTGATTTTATGGTGTCCGATCTACCAAAATGACCGGTGACGATTCCAAATTTTTCAAAAATCATTTTTAGCCGAAAACCCCATATAGAAAACCTTAATTTCAAAACGACACATCAAAAATGTTGTTCACTATCGAAAAAGGATATTTTAGCGAATCATGGATTTTTTACATCGATGCAGACTGTCTTCTAGAAGTTGTTGCTGATTGAACGGTCTAAATCTGCCAGGTAGGAAATCGTCGTACCTGTGCCTTCAGTCATGATGGATAAAAAAATGCAGAATTTATTTTTTTCTGTTGGTTCTAAAAAATAAGTTCCTACACTGAAAATGATCAAAATAGAACCAAATTAGTAACATCAAATTGACAACGATAAATAATTATTAATAAAATATATATAAATTTGAACACTTATCAAATTCCCCTTCACTTATTCAATACTTGTCCTCAAACATACTCAAATTCTCATTTTCGTCACTTATCAAAATTCACTCAAAAAGTTTATGTCAAATCCAATGTACATGCATGAATTAAAGAAGTTAGACAAGACAATCAAACAAAGGCGACATGATATTTCAATAAACAATAATTAACCAAATGAATAAGAGGTAGATATACAGAGCTTTTGCTATTCGCTTGTGAGATGAAATCAAATCAAATTTAGATCCTTCATGATAAACGATTGGTGGAGTGTGAGTTTTATTTTCTTCCCTTTTTATATCACTCTCATTTTTTTCTTTTTTTAAGCACTTATTATTTTCTCTTTTTTTGAAAGAGATTATTTTTCTTTTTTTATTCTTTTTTCAATCGCTTATTATTTTCTTTTTTTCAAAAGATATTTTTTTTTCCTTTTTTCTTCTTTTTTTTAGTGCTACTCTCATTAACTCTAATTCCGTAGTCTCGAATCGTCACTGAATCTTTGAACTGGAAACGAGATGACAACCCAAGCACCTCGCCCTGATTCTTCAATCCGGTCACATTCAAACGATCTACCACTCACAATCGTCTAAAAAGTCATGCATCTGAAGATAATATTAATTATTAGCAAAATAAGCACAAATTAATATTTAAGAAACACTAACAATTATACCATAAGGTTAAAAACTTTCACGAAAATATCTAATCAACTCAAGTTAATTATTCATGCATAAAAAAATTAATTCAAGCCTGTAAACAAGGGATTATGAGAAAACTAACAAGTCAATCAAGACAAGCAACAATCGTGAGTACTTAAATATACCTTCAAACTAACATGAACAAGTAAGGAGAAATATAATCACTCCCCCTCACTTTAAGAATATTATCTCAATATGAAAATTAAAGTGCAAGAGAAGGAATAAAGATACTCCCCGTGTCTAAGGTAAGTTTGGTTATCGACGACTTTGGAGGCCATTTGCAATTTTCCAAATTTCATGTACGACAAAGTCATTCAAATCTGAGGAAAATTCTGTGCAAATTTATTTGAAAATAAATTAGATAAATAAAATAAAATAAAAAAATTAAAAAAATAAAACAAAGAAAGAAAATGGGTTGTCTTCCATTCAGCGCTTTGTTTAACGTCAGTAGGTTGACGACCTGATTCAGACTACAGGTTCTGCGAGAAATTCTTTTTTCGATTCATGTTCTTTGTCCAACTTAGAATTTCTCTATGAGAATTTTTTCGGTTATGGAGTTCCTTCATTTTCGACAAAATATCTTCTTTAATCTACAATTTATCTAGTGACAATTTCAATTCCGACTTTGATTCCTGCAAGATAAATAAAAAAAATAGTTTGAGAAAACATCAAATTTAAATTTTTACTTATCTCCTTGCAAAATGATCGTGAGTCCACATCAGAAGAGATATCCATTTTTTCTTCCTTAATAGTTCCAACATTCGGATTCCTGTATAATTATTATGTTTAACATATTCATCCATAGAAGGTTCAAATATATTAACACAACTAACATTACGCATAGAGTTGAGATATTTCATAGCCTTATACACGTCAAACTTTACCACTTCGCCGTCAAACTCCATGGTAAGAATTCAATTTACATCAATTTTGGCATATGATGTGCTCAAAAAGGGTCTACCAAGTAAAATTTCGGAAGAGACATTGGTGCGATTATCTTCCATGTCAATGACATAGAAATCTGCAGGGAAAAGTAAATCTTTTACCTTTACAAGAACGTTTTCAAGAACTCCTTCAAGATACACTAAAGATCTATCGGCAAGCTGGATCGTTATACCTATTTCCTTCAAAGGCTCAACACTTAATAAATTATAAATTGAAAGAGGCATGACATTAATTGAAGCGCCTAAATCGCACATAGCTTGTTTAATACCAACTTTACCAATCTTACATGGGATAGCAAACATACCTTGATCCTTGTAATTAGGTGGAATTTTACGTTGAATTACGGAAGAAACATTTTCACCTAAGTTTACCTTTTCATTCCCGGTAAGCTTTCTTTTATTTGTGCAAAGATCCTTCAAAAATCTAGCATACCTTGGAATTTTTCGGATCACATCAAGAAGTGGTATGTTTATCTCCACTTTCTGAAACATGTCAAGAATTTCTTGTTCCTCGGCTTGCTTATCACGCTTCACTAATCTCGATTGAAAGGGAGGTAGAACGTCATAAGGAGATGGTGTGAGGATAGCTTATGGTTCGGCTTTCTTCTTTTTGTGGGGTTGCGTGATATCTTCTTTAGGTTCGACAATGGTACCACTTCGAAGGGTGATGGCACTAACATTCTGTCGTGGATTTGCCACAGTTTGTGACGGTAGCTTTCCCGTTGATTCCAAACGACTCACAGCTAATGTAAGTTGACTCATTTGTTTGTCAATTTCTTGAAAATGTGCCTCAGTATTTTATTGAAATTTCTCATGAGCTAGCACCAAACGTTCGACAATTGACTCCAATGATGATTTTTGTGGTTGATATTGTTGCGGTGCAGGTGGCCTAGGTTGATAAGTTTGATTCGATCTATAGTTGAGGTTTGGATGATCCCTCCACCTCGGATTATAAGTGTTTGCATTGAGATCATATTGCCTTTGAGGAGGCCCTGGAAAATTTTTAACGATATTTACTTTAGCGTTATTATCTTCTTGAAGCATTGGGCAATAGTCCGTAGAATGATCCAGCATCGTGCATATTCCGCAAAGTCTAGCTGGACCTATTTTACCTGCAATAAGAGATTGAACCATTTTAGTTGTGCATTAGCGGCCATGGTTGAGATAAGATTTTTGGCCGCGGTAGGAGTCATATTTACGAAGGCTCCACCACTAGCTACGTCGATCATTTTCATTTCCATTGGAAGTAGTCCTTCATAAAAGTATTGTAGAAGGGTTTATTCAGTTAGGTCATGTTGTGGACAACTAGCGCAAAGTCTTTTAAATCGTTCCCATAGTCGTATAACGACTCTCTATCCTTTTGTCGAATTCCTAAGATGCTTCTACTTAATTCGCTTGCTTTTGTCGCTGGAAAGAACCTGTCAAGAAAAAATCATGTCATATCAGCCCATGTATTAAATGAACCGGAAGGTAAATAAAACAACCAATCTTTTGCCAAATCGGTTAAAGAAAAAGGAAATACGCGAAGTTTTATTTGATCTTTGGATACTCCCTACGATTTCATACTCAGACAAACCATATGAAACTCTTTTAAATGCTTGTGTGGATTTTTATTCTGCAAGCCGCGAAAAGTCGAAAGTAAATGTATCAAACCAGTTTTAAGTTTAAATGGTGTTTCGCCATTTGGGAACGTGATACAAAGTGGTTGTTGTTCATCTGGTGTTGCAGCTAACTCTCGAATTGTTTGTTCAACTATTTGTTCTGATCCTTCATCGTCAGAAGTAAATAACTCCTCGGTGTAGGAAATTTCCTCAAATTCGAGATTTGGTTTTGGTTGAAGGTCTCGATTCAACCTTCTACGCCTAAGGGTCTCTCCACGTAATCTCCGAGCAAGAGTTTCAATCTCGGGTTCGTAATCTACTAGTTTTCCCAAAAGTGACCTGGTCATAGATCAAAATAAAACAATATTAGTAATTTTACTGAAGTCCCCGGCAACAAATCCAATATGACAAGCGTTGAATTGTCAAATAAATAATTTCTATTTCTCAAATTAAATAAAAGAGTAGTATATAGAAAGTATGGTTGATCCATAGGGACTAAGGAATTTCTAACGTTGAATTGCATTGATTCTGATCCAAAAAAGAAATAATAAATTAGAAAATGAGGGGTTGATATTATAAAACTAAAAATAAAATTAATCTAATAATAACTAAAATTAAATAAAAATAAATATTCGAAAGTAATAAATTTGAAGGATATAACCTCAAGCTTCGCTTCGCCCCAAACCTCAATTGATCATTTAAATAGATTTTACTTCAAGATCCATGACAATTACAGTCTACAAGGCACAACCCCTGTAACTTGCTTCTCTCTTTGATAAACCAATATTCCCAAGTCTATCTCTAGAATTCGGTCTTTGTTGGACTAACCACGCCTATTTCCTTTAGCGCCAATACAACTTTAAGCACTAGAAAAGCCTAACTCGAGTTATAGTGTCTCACAAAGAATCAAACCCGATCTTGATTTCCCTTAATAGACCGCCACTAAGTTTGTTCAAAGGAAGCCGAATTTACTATCAGCCGATTCTTTTTCCCAACAATAGATCTAAACAATCTTCAAGTCAACGTGCACTTTTTGAAATGAAGGCGTCGAGATCACTAAAGGAAAAGCCGATTGCTAATCCTTGATTTTAGAAAATCAAGAATGTTATCTGAAGGTATTAAGTGCTTTACGATTCTCACAATAAGGATTGAGTCGTCACTAGCTTTTGGTTAAATGAAAGTTTAGCTAAGCATGATTGAAATCATACTTAGTATTTTTCTAAAAGAAAAAGAATAAAAATTCAAAAAAAATAAAAGAACTATAAAACTTTTATAACTCAAGAAAAAAGTGAAAATGAAGTACATCTCAAGTTTTACTCCATGGGGTATTTATACTCTTATAAAACCTTAAAAATAAAAGAAATAAATAAAAGATAAATCCTAAAGATAATCTAAAATATAAATAATTCAAATTTCAAACTTAAATCTTTAAGATGATTCCTAATTACTTCCTCAAGATAATTTCTAATTAATTCCCCAAGATAATTTTGTCCATCCTTCTAGAAGCTGTTGCTGACTGAACGATTTAAATCTGCCAGGTCGGAAATAGTCGTGCCTTATGTCATTCCCATGACTCCTGTCACGATGGATAAAAAAATGCAGAATTCACTTTTTCTGTTAGTTCTAGAAAATAAGTTCTTACACTAAAAATGATCAAAATAAAACCAAATTAGTAATATCAAATCGATAACGATAAATAATTATTAATAATATATATATAAATTCGAACACTCATCAAGTTGTTTGATCCAAGCCCGATTCAGATTCATCAGATGAAGATGGTGAGTAGCAAGAACCAATGTTTTTTATTGAATCTATATCCATCCTTACTTCACTTCCACTCAGATCACAAGGGTTTTCATTATTCTCTTCTATTTCTTCAGTCTTATCATTGGCAGTTTCCGTAATCTTTTCAACTTTCTCTCCCGGTGAGTTCATTGCCTCATTGTGATTGGATTCTTCTAGCTCAATAACATCAAATTCACTTCCAAAACCCATGGAGTTATGCCGGAGGAGACCTTCATCATTTGGTGACCTTCTGAATCTGTTGACAGCAGGACTTTCTACAAGCCTCTTTTCAGCACCATAGTAGGGACTAAACTGATCACTAGGATCTGGAGAGGTATAAATGTAAACAAGGTCCGTAACTGAAGCTCTCATGCCGGTAGAAAATCATTTCCTTTTGGTTTGCTGGCATGAATTGTTGTAGAACACTATTAGCCGTGAGATTTGGTTTTTCTTCAAATGGATAATAAGGTAGGTCAAATGGATTCTGTGTAGGTAGCAATTTGACTCTGGGGATTAATACCCTTGTCCTTCAGGCTCTTCTCAACTACCATTTTGAACATATTTCTTGCTCTACGTTTTGTCATTAAACTTTCCAGCCTTTTGTGTCTTTCCGTCTCAAGATTCATTAGATTCTTCTCATCTTCCTTCGTCCATTCAACCGCCTTATTCCTATCTTCCAATCTTACTGCATCAACTACACCACCACCTCCATCAACACTTTTTCCTGACTACCCTCCGAAACTATCTCCCGAAACACTAAGAGGTTTCAGTGTCTCATTAGCACACAACGAATTTGCATCATTAGGTGCTAGATCATTTCGAGTGTCAATCTGGGAAGAACTCTCCCCAAGTTCCATATTTGGAGCTTCCATTCACATCTAAGGCCAACTTCGAATTTTCTTCAAACAAACTGGATTTAGCGGGAAGAATATCATATAGGCTTCTCGAAAGAAGAATAGGTGGATTATCATCTCTATCCCATTGTAGCACCTCCTTTCGAGCATTTCTTCGAACACTTTTCTGATGTCGTAACGAAGGGACCTTCGATCTATTTACATCAGAAGATGATTGTCATGACCCTAATGGAGATCAACATATGATCTATTTGCATCAACAGATGATCTCTCCTCACCATCTATTTTCTTAACCACTTGGACTTCAGGGTGTTTGGTTTTCCAGTAAAACTGGGTGGAAATCGCAGTGTAGATAAGAATCGGGGAAGAGTACATCAAAATGTTGAAAGAAGAAGAAAAATATCTGTACACGAAGAAAGCAAAGATAACGTAACCAGACAAAACTGGAAATTTTCTTACAAATTTATAACTACAACTTCCAGAAAATCTAATGATTTTCCAGACAAAAAGTCGAATACCTTTTGCATCAAAATCCATTTCTTTTCTATTTTCCTAACTAAATTTTCAGAAATCAAACTAACAAAACTGGGCATAAATAATCCATATAAGTGTCTATAACCCCACTCAAACTTGAATTTCCAACATAATGAAAAATATGATATTTTTCTTGATTTTTTTGTTTAGGAAATAAAGGCAAAATTGTTTAGGATGATGTTAAATGTGTAGATATGACTTCATGATACGATGCATATCTAATAGTTTATCAAACAGAACTGACTTGATAGCATCCTCAGATTCTAAAGCATCGGAGAAAGCATGTTTCATTTCTGACGCTTTGATCGGAGCTCGCAAGTCTACGGAATGGTTTTGTCATATCCCGCATTCCCTGACGATTATGCATATTACATACGATGCTGTAGAGTTTCAACCAAAACTTCTGTCTGGTATCAAACACAAGGGATGTCCCTTTCCGACATGTTCAATGGAGGAAAGTTGAGAATATATAAACACATTTTTTTATTTATTTTTTGTGAGTCCAACATAATAACCCTTGTTTTTGTTATGTCTTCACTCCTCACTAGTCCTCAGCTGAAGGCTTGTTAGGATTCTAGATGCCATTTATCAGAAACTTGAAGCTTAGACACATGTAGTTATTTTCAGGATTGGTTTACAGGATAAAACATATAGATCAAAACCCATAATACAAGATCCATTTACTGGGTAAAATAAATGACTAATTTTATTTGAAATAATAAGAGAATTTGACCAACAATCTATCTTAAATACTATTTTTAAATAATTTTGATATAACTGTTTTTTAAACTATTTATAATTTAAAATGATCAGTTAAATTTCAGTGAGTTCGGAGTTGATGCAATGACTGACGATTCGAAATCAGAAAACCAGTTCCCAGAATTGTTCGCTAATGGCTTACGTATCAAATCAGCCGTACCCAGCCGGCTTGAGAAACAAGTAGGACCTACACGCTTTGAAAAAAATCCTCATCACAGCCGTACAGTTTGAACAACATATTAGAACTCCGCCACCAGGCAACCAAGGAAAGCTCAAATGAGCTCCACGTACTGTCAAAATGCTGAATCTACCGACAACCATTTTTTCATTCGTTATTACAAGAGTAACGTAAGAAAGAATGATAATTAACGTAACAGCGTATTACTTAACCCTAAAAATTAAACAATAATTATATTCATTATTATAAAAGTCTCATTTAAACAATCCATCCAATTCCAATGCAAATTCGTAATTCCTTATCTAATTAATTAACAAAAAAGGATTTTGTTGAAATAAATGAAATTCAAAGTTGGCTAATTAAATATATAAAATAAATGGGGATTTAACCCTAAAACCAGTTTTAATGAATTTTAAATTTTGAAGTATTACCTATGCAGTTGACAAGTGTCAACACTTAATTTATTTTATTCATGTGCGTTAAAGAATCTCATCAGCTGGCAGAGTCATGTCTTTCCAGCCAGTTCCATGGAAAAGACAAATTCCATACGACAAATATGAATTATACGGAAAAAATTATTACATATATCTGATTTATTAAGTTATTTTTTAATAATTATACCGATAAATGTGATAAACTGTGATCATGTAATATTTTTTATCGATTTCAATATTACATATATTTTTATTTATGGTATTTGGTAATTTCTCATTTCTTGTATTATGCTTTGTATTAAAGGAAAACTAAGAACTTAATCATGAAAGCAGGATTATGTGCAGATTAAGGCATGTTTTATTATTATTAAATAAACAAAATCATGAACACATTCTTATGCCACCCTAAAACAGCTCTTTTGCTATACAGATTTTGGTTCAAGTAATACCTGTAATAAGCTACAAGAAAACAATTGAGATCTTATCTTCCATTGATTTCTCTTCATCCCGTACCATCATCGGCTGAAAATCTTTACAGTTCCACCATTTCTTGATGATTACGTCACTTTCTCAGCAAACAAACACTTGCCCAGAAAAGTTGGTATAGTTAAACCGATTGAAACCCAGCAGCAAATTAACAAGCGCTTCCCAATTGTTTCTAGTTCAATCAAGAATCCAAAGCAAATGGTGTTTGAAGGAGATCATAAGGTGCCCATAAAGCGTCCAAAGGGCATGGCCTGTTAGCATCAAGCCTCGCCCATGGTTTCCCTTTCCCACTCCAATGTAAAAGACTAACCGGACCGGGATGCAAATCTCTGCATAATCCTCTAAAATTATCGCCACCGAGGCCATGCTGATTCCATCTGTGATCAACTGGAACTATGTTTCCAGCGAATACTAATAAAAATGGTGGTAAAGAACCCAGTTCGTAAATTCTCATTCTTTTCTGAAGCTCCATCCATTCTTCAATCTTCGTCGTGTGATCTCCGTCTCTCCATCGATCAAGGTCGATTACCATAACTCCAGTGTTGAAGTAACAGGGTTTACGGTTCGCAAAAGTCAAGGATAAAGAGGGGTTTGACCAAAACGTTGGAGTGAAGTAGGCCGTGAAGTTTGCATTGCAATGCTCCGGTGCAGCCAAGACTGAGTCGTCTCCGAGTGGGGTTGCGGCGAGTTTAGCTATATCATCGACGAGAACCAGGTCGGAGTCAAGGTACACAACTCGGCGGACGCATAAAGGAAGCAGATTGGCTAAGTAGCTTCGAGCGTAGTTCAAAGGGCAATCCAAAGCAGAGCGGATGGAGGTCGAAATGAGACGCGAAACAGACGCGTCGTCGAAAGAGTAGACTCGGAAGTTGAGGTAAGGGAAGGAGGAGGAGATGGTGGCGCGTAAAATCGACGCATTGGACGCGGCGGAGGCTACAAAATGAAAGGCAATGTTCTGAGGACAAGAAGAGTGTTGAAGTACCGAAAGAATAGCCGCCATGGATCCCCGGATGTAAGCTGTGTCAAGGGTCATCGCCACATGAACCGCTTGATCCGAGCACAAAATGGAAGAGCCCTCCCCATCCAATTCATCTCCATCGACAATCACCGGACAATCCTGAGAGTTATAAAACTGTGGGGCTTCCTTGAATCGTTGGGGTATCGCTGTAGCGCCGGTGGCATCAGCGGCAAAGGCAATGACAATAAAGATTAATAAAAGTAGAAACTCAAAGACTGGTGATTTACTCATTACTGAAAAGGGAAGGTAAAGGGCGTTGGCCTGTTGACCAATTGCCCTTCCGGAGAGGATTTTAAAAGAGGGGAAAGAGTTGGCTGAAGAATAAGCTTACGGAAGAGGGTCCCTTTAAGGGGGGAGTTCACATTGATTCTAGACTGTTTTGTTTTATGACTTCGAAATATATATATTGATAAAATCAAGTTATATTATATAAAATTTTAAAAAAATTATATTAATTCATAACTTAATTACTATAAAAACTATAATAGATATCGAATATAAATTATTTTCAAAAGGGTCCACACTCTGGTCCTACATCCTTTTCATCAGCTCTCCAATGCCATTCTCCATTTCACTCAATAATGAAATCCTCACATTTTGATAAACAATAGAGTTTCATCAGCTTAGATTTGTATATTTATTGTTCATTTTCGACATTTTAGGTAGAATCTCCAATGTTTGTTCAAGAACATGAGATCATAATTCCATCATCTTTCTTGTGTCTTAGAATAATAAAGCAGTGGACATAGACATATATTTTGATTGAAGTTTAAGAAAAAAAACTAAGTAATGTTTTATTAAAGTAATAAGGTGTGGTTGTTGATGCTTCTTCATTGTAAGAAATTGAAGTTCTGAGATATGGTGGAGAATCACAGTCCCAGAAAAGTACGGTTCAGCAACCTGCAAAAGAATCATGCTTTGTAAACAAGTATGCTTTCTTCTTCTATAGGTATTTGATACCTTACATCAAAACCAGAAAAATAATATATTGAACCTTTTAATGAAAGGAATTTAATATTTTAAATTATGGCATTATTGAATGAAGTTTTATATCAAAAATTATTTATTTTTAGAAATTTAAAAATTATAAAAATTATCATTAAATTTTGTTATTAATCCTATTTTTAAAAAATTTAAATAAAGAGATAAAAAATCATGAGTGGAGGACGATTGACTCTTCTCAACCTGTATAATTTCGTAGCTGCGGACTTAGCTATGGTTTTTGCGGGGAATGGCAAGTGTTCCTATATTGTTTGCTATGGAAGATTTTCCTCAGTTGAAAGCAGGGATAGAGAAGGGTTTCAACAACTCTGCCAATGTTGATACTGTGAGTTCAATATTTCAGGCTAATGCTACTCAAAATCAAACTGGTGAATATGCATTTGAAGTTGGCGATGGGGATGACCGATGAAGAGTGTCGCTGGTAAGAGTGAAGCAGAAGGGAACAGTAGGGTGGTTCAAAGATTCTAAGGGCCTTGTGCAATTGATTAAAATGCGGCCTTTAAAAGCTATTTGTTTATAAATCTCACTTGTTCTAAAAATGTGACCTTTAGAATCAATTATCTTTTTTAGGGTTTTGTACGGTCATTTTTATTGCGATTGATTCTACAGAAACAATAATAATAGAGATAATCAATAAGATTTTATAATCAATTGTTACATTTAAAAAATAATCATAACATTTTAACAATTATAACTCATATTTTTTAAAGAGTATTTTCAAAATTTTTATAATAAATTTCAAGATTAACGTCATCTAGTGAATATAGTTTATCAAAAATTTAGGGCCCTTAATTTTCAGGGACCCCTGTACGGTCACTTCTATTATGCCTATCCAGAACCCTACCGAAAAAGAGTATATTTAATTATTTAAACGTTTAAATGTTTATTTGAAGGATATTTTTATAATTAATTTTATCTTTTAATTTTAATTCTTAATTTCGTTATTGATACATTAAATCACCAAGTTTTTGCATAAATGCATGCATGCATACAAATTTAATGTAGGAATGGAACTGGTTAAATTGGGAGTCATTCCCTCATATCATAAGGCACCATAATTTGATCATACCATCGACCCATCCTGTAACATGCCACAACACTATCACGTAGGATTGAACAAAACTCAAATCGACTTAATAAATTATTTAATTTTATTCAATTTCAGATAAAAATATTTAATTTAATTTGAAATTTTATAAACTCAACTCGATTCAAAAAATAATAATAAATTTTGAGCTATAAAATAAAAATTTGAATAACTCAAAATTTTTAGTAATTAGAGGAATTATTTTTAAGTTTGAGACGAATCCCTCAAATTTTTATTCTATATATTGATATATAAAAATACGAAAAAAATATTGTCACGTATGAAAAAAAATGAAGAAATACATATACATATCTTATATAATTAGTGAAAGTCGTTTAAATTAAATCAAATTATACTATAACATGATAAATAATTATAATTAAATTTTTATAAGAACTCAAAAATTTGACTCGACTCAAAAAAATTTAAATAAAAATTCAAATGATAAAATTAAACGTATCAACTCAAATAACTTAAAATTTTTTACTCGACTCGATCAAATATTTATCCTTACTTACCGAAGCATGCAGTGCAGGGCAATGCTCTAGGATATTGTTTAATTTATAGATTTAATTAATTCAATGCTCTAGGATATTGTTTAATTTATCAATTTAATTAATTCAAGAATTTAGTTGAATAAAATAATTTAAGGTCTTTGATCGAAATTTAAAAATTTTAAGGCTTTTAGCACCATTTAATTTTTAGTTATTTTTAACGCTGAAAGCAGATTCCAAGGGTCACCGACACTGTCTCGACGCATAGTGGTCATAAAAGTCGGCCTAACTGAGCTGCCATGCACATGCTCCAATCATATCTGTCTTTCCCTTTTTACATCCAAAGTCATTCCAAGGTAACAATAAATGTACGGTCTTTTTCCGTGTTGCAGTTCAGTACGATTATCGAACCAGACGAACACTGGGTCAAAACTTTAACCCTTTTGAATAAATTAATGACAATTCTTCAGAGTTGAAACTTTGCGTGTTCCTCGTTTTGGATTTAATCTGTTAAAAGAAAGAATTTCTTGATCTGCAAGATCAACCGAGTTGACATTTATATATATTCATGCAGTTACAGAGAAGATTCTTCGATCATGAAACTGAGGCATTGAAGTTTCCAGCACACCAATGTTTACTCTTTTTGGATCAAAACCAATGTTTTACTTAAGCGTAGACAATGGAGAAGTATTCTATTAATTGTTCATGTCAAAGAGTACTTGAAATAAGTACACTAAATCATTTTTTTAATTCCCTAATGTCTAGCATTGCTATTCTTGTGTCAGGTTTATCCGTTTCAGCCGCGACAACTAGCACAGAACCTGCTCGATAATATGCCACACAACGACAATGATGATCACTTGATGCTAGGAACATGGAAAACATCATCTAGATTCCGGACCAGACTGATCCGGATAGAATCATATTATATCCTTTATAGGGCCAATAAGCTAAAACCTACACATATGGAGGTCTGTATGGGCCAGATTGGTTCAACCCAAAAGCCAAACTTATTCGGAAATGAATGAACGGATGAATCTGCTTCGATTCCAGTCTGATGAATCCACTTGTTGCTTTATAAAGTTGTCCGGAAGATAATGAAAAGTAGGGTATTGAGTAAGTTCTCGTCATCGAGTCTGCTTAAATGAAACACTTCAACGTTTATTGGCAGGCAGCAGCAACAACCTTGTTTTGCATGTGTTAGGTTTCGCTTTGTTCCAATCCAACGCCATTATTACGTGTCCCTTGTTGTGTCTCAGCAAAATTTGTGGTCAGGGTTAGAATTATGATGTTAAAAGAGGTTATGGATAAGGGAGAGTACCTTCTGCTGTCTCCTTGTCAAAAACAAACACGGCAATGTCTGCAAGAGTTTGGATTGATGGATTCTGTTGTTTTTAATCTGATTGGGTTTGTAATTAAGTATTGATTCACCCCATATCAAACAAGCTTAGTTCAGCTGTAGAAATATGCCAAACGTCAAACCTTCAGGGAAGTTTCTCATGTTTGTTTTGAAGGAAAGTGATAAGAAAACAATGTTGTTCTCCCAGAAACACCATCGAAAATGGAAAATGATTAAGTTTTACCCGTTTCATGGTACTGATTAAGTTCGGATATGAAGTTTATAGAGGGTGATTACTGATTAATGATTCTGGTCCATGGATTAATTACGAAAGATTATGTGTAGGGGAATAGTGTTGTAAATGAGTGAAGGTGGTTAAGTGGGCTTGTTCAGAACCGGAAGTTGCGCTGATGTTGTCCACGTGCGCGGGAATCTGTTGCTTCACGACACCATGATCAGCAATCAACAATCATTTCTCTGCAGCTTATGTATGCCTAAAACCGTCAACTTCACGTAACTTGATGGTATTCTTCTTTAAGATAAATACGATTAGGAGTTGACTAATTAAGCATTCCAATCTTATTCAAAGAGAAATTAAATTTAAACCAACCGATGGTTGGTCTCTTGATTGTTGAAGATATTATTTTAGAGATGTTATTTAAAAAAATTATTTAGTTTAATGATATTTTATAGCGTCCCGAATAATATTTTAAATGAATTTATTTAAATATAAATATTAGATGAAATAAAAATAAAATGCAAGAAATTTGAGTTTCGAAGTATCGTAAGTTCATAACCCACCATGAAAAAGATCGGGGAACAAACTTTTAATATGCAAAGGAACAGAGGTAAAAGAAACTGTAAACCGCTTTGTACCTCTTGTATTATCATCTAATGAAAGTATATCGTTTTAACCAAAAAAGAAAAGAAAAGAAAATGCAAAGTTTTTATTGATAATTTTCCCAAACAGAAAATAAATAATATTAGTAATTTGTTTCTTTTTATTAAAATTGGTCACGAAAAGATAGGACAAATTTTATGTATCTTTGTTACCAAAATTTATGGGGTAGTGGAACCGAGCTGCCTAATTATAAATACGATACCGTTGTACGTGTATTCCCACATCATCCCAATTCCCCTACAATCACTATTCCAACTCTTTCTCTGCTTCCTGACAAAGCAACAATGGCGAATTCCTCTGGGGCTTATTCTATTTTTCTGCTGAATCTCTTCTTATTTGGTAAAAGTTTTGATCTTGTCAATTGAAAATCTAGGATTTAGAAATAACAATGACTCTGCTTTGCTTATGACAGCGATTTCAAGGATGATGTTTTCTTCGGCCACCCTTTTTACACTCGAGAATCGTTGTAATTTCACTGTATGGCCAGGTTCTCTGGCCGGGACAGGCCCTGCTCTTGCTGATGGTGGTTTTGCATTGGCACCTGGTTCATCATACCAACTCCAGGCTCCACCTGGTTGGTCAGGTCGCTTTTGGGGTCGAACAGGCTGCAATTTTGACAACTCTGGCGCTGGGAAATGTGTAACCGGAAACTGCGGTGGAGGTTTAAAGTGTACCGGTGGTGGTGAGCCGCCGGTTTCCCTGGTAGAGTTCACCCTTAATGGAAGTGATAATAAAGACTTTTATGACGTTAGTCTCGTGGATGGTTACAACCTTGGCATAGCAGTGAAGGCAATTGGTGGCACAGGGAGTTGTCAATACGCAGGTTGTGTCAAGGATCTCAACATAGATTGCCCTGCCGAGTTACAGATGTCGGATTCAGGTTCTGTCGTCGCTTGCAAAAGCGCCTGTGCCGCCTTCAACACGCCAGAATATTGCTGCACCGCCGAACATGGTACACCCCAGACATGTTCGCCTACCAAGTACTCGCAGTTGTTCAAGAACGCATGCCCTACGGCTTACAGTTATGCTTACGATGATGCCACCAGTACCATGACCTGTATCGGGTCGGATTATGTGATCACATTTTGTCCGACCGAATCATGAACATGAGCTACCGTTTGCATGATGTTTAATTTGGTATTTGCTTGTTTAAACTTGATTGGATTGTGTTCGTAAGGTTTTTAAGTTATAAATATTGAAATCAACAGCTTGCTTCGTCTGTGAAGAATATATGGTAAGGATTTGTGCAAGATATAAAGATTGTGGTTTGTTTGTTTGGTGGGAAAGCCATTACTGTGTATGAATTTGAAAACATTTTTCACCACTCTGATGATGTTCAAGAAACAAGAAAGCAGTGATGCCATAAACTTTGCGTGGACTTGGGATTGGAGTCGAATAAATTCAGATAAAAATTCTCTATTTTTTGTGTTACTTTCTATGTTAAAATACTAAAAAATTTAAATTTTATACTTTAATTTTATATTTTAAATCTTAAGTTTTATATCTTATATTTAAAAAATATATATTATATTTTAAAAATTTTAAATTATAATCATAAATCTAAACTTTAAACCCTAAACTTAATTTTTAATACGAGTACATAAAAACTATTCAATAGCTTCGCCATCTATCGGATTATCAACGTTGGTGTTTTTCTTAAAATATTTATTTATTTATTTATTTAATTCAGTTAGTGTAAAGCATTTATCATCGACAAAATATTATTAAATTAATTACATAGATGAGTTTACGTATGTTGAATATTGCTGAACAACGTTAGTGTTAAACATTGTTTGAATATTGTTAAATTAATTTATAAAAGTTAAAAATCTTAAGGACTCAACATACGGTTATTAATTATATATTGAGTTTATTACTCTTTTATTAATTGTATGTTAGGTCCTTGAGATATCTAATCTTTACTAATTTAATAACGTTATTAATTCGATCGTTTAACCTTAACGGTTCATTAATAAATTTATAAAATATAACGGAATATGGTTAACGGTTATAGTTATATTAACGTTTATCATAGAGTTTAATTGATGTAATTTATTGGTTCAATAACTTACTTGTATAAAAATAATTGAGAGGTTTACTTAATTTATTCAATATATGCATACACCTTAAGATTATTATTAAATCAAAATAAAAAAATTATGTATAGATTCGAATTAGATAAATGTTATACATGTAGAAACAAAATATAATAAAAAATTAGGATTGTATTTATACATACGCTATGTAAAAATTTATAAAAACCTTCGATAAAATCTAAAACCACATACCTAAATTTCAAATTCTACTGCTTTAAAACCTAAACTCTAAACTATATAATCTAAATTTTAACCATAAATTTT
Source organism: Abelmoschus esculentus (assembly GCA_035048815.1). Lineage (NCBI taxonomy): Eukaryota > Viridiplantae > Streptophyta > Magnoliopsida > Malvales > Malvaceae > Abelmoschus > Abelmoschus esculentus. The sequence continues at coordinate 4,936,046 of JAUCBN010000010.1, forward strand.
AAATTCTACACCCTATATACTAAATTTTAAGCTAAATTTTAAACCATAAAATTAAAGAGCTTATATAAAATAAAGTTAACACAAGCTTATATATTAAAATATTTTTAAAAAATTATGTATTAAATTGTATATAACGACAAATTCATGTGTAAATTTGATACTTGTAACCAAGAACAAATTAAAAGTGTTTGCTTAAGGGTTATAAGTTTTAATTAATTCCTAGATTAATGCATCATTAACCATTTGATAATAGAAAGTGTAGCACAAAATAAGTAGAAAACTATGAGAAATTCCTTTCCTTTCAAGGCCTTCGGCCAAACATCAAAACAGCTTTCTCCTCTCTTCTTTTTTCTTTTTGAGAAACACATTTCCAGTTATCTCTACATGTGGCCTTCGTTTTCAAAAGCCTAATCATGCCCGAATTTTCTAATTGATTTTGGGCCAAATCAAAAACAAAATCTATACTTAGGACACAGTATTATGTGTCGCCTTGCCTATACTAGAATCCTAGGGAAATTACAAGCCAGAATGAGAAGGGAAGAAGGGTTATGACTGCCTATGTCCTATAGGTATACCCTTCAAAGATGTATTGTTTGAAAATAAACTAGTCAGCCAGCGATTAAACCAGGAAAGCTTCAACTCACCGGAGCCGGTGCATTGCCCCTCGCCTTCCTCCTCACTACTAAATAGAGTTTGGTCTGAACAGTCTAAGGATGCTCCACATGCTAAATTATATGACTGGCATGCTGATTGGCAGACCCGTAGTCTGTTGTCCCCATCATTATCACATTTTTGGATCGAAATCTGGTATCACACAGAGAAGGCATTTTCGAGTCAAGCTTATGTGATGGTTTATCGTGTACTGAGACTAAAAAATGCTTGGAAATAGAAGAGAGAGGATGAGTGAATCTACCCAACAGGCTAGTTGCTTTGCAGCTGCATCACAGTAGCTGCTCCCAAAGAGTGTATTAAATAACTTTCGAGCACCGCCAGGGAACAGATGACGATAATTAGGCATGACAACCACTTCTTCTAGCTGTTGTAAGATACTTGCCTCGCTGGGTGCACAGTGTTGCCCGGACAACTCCCTCTCTAACACATTTTTGCATACAGAAAGACTTGAGAGGAGAGAGGAGCTATTCTGGCATGTGTAGCCAGCATAGTCAGAGCAGCGGAACTCGCAAACTCCATTGTCACAGACCCCACCATGAAGGCTGCATTGTTCATCGCAGACAGCTGCATATAATTCCAAGCAAATCAGTAAGAGAAAAATAAGGGGGATGAACGACTATTTGTCCCCTCGAATATGCATGAAATAATCTCCCACCAACAGAGAAACTTACATAAAACCATCAAAGGGATAGAATAATATTATACGGCAACAGTAAGAATATTTGGCAACAAATAATAAATAACTACTATACCTGTTGAGCAGTCGATACCGGTATGACCATTTTCACATTCACAAAACCCATTTGATAGACACTTTCCACGCCCATTGCAATCGTTAGGGCAAGATCCTTGAATTTATAAGACGAGAGGACAAAGGAAAATAACATCAGTTTATTGAAAACAACTGGTTCAGAAGAGACTTTGTATACAGAATTTTGTCTTGCACAAAGCTAAATGATGGGAAAAAGAAGTATCCTTGAGCTCACTTTTACTACAATCATGACCATGAAATCCAAGAAAACAGCGACATTTTCCATTGACGCAATCACCATTAAGATTACAAGAATTGGCACACTGCCCTGACACAGAAACAGGCTGAGTGCTACATAGTTCATGGTAAGCAGGACAAATTAATTCTCCTGCAAATAAAACAACAAAGAAATTACTAACGCATATCGATCAGATCATATTGAATAAAAAGTCAGCAGTTGAGAATTACCATTAAATCCAGGGAACTGAACTGGTCCACCAGCTTCTGGACATACTTTCCAAATACCATCTACCGCAACCTAGAAAGAACAAATTATTAAGAAAATTAATGATAAACTGCAGGGTGGAAAGAGTTTAAACTTCAATGCTTTTTTTGCCAGATTGAATAAACTTCAATCAGCAAGACCCGTGATTGAAAAAGATTTAATGTAATTGGCAATTGCAGCTAATCAATATTTGGAAAATAACTAAATTCTGAAAAGATATGACATCCCGCAATGATCATAACTCTCAAGCTACAAGGATGCTTTTATCAAAACTTGGCTTTACAAACACCATTCCATACCTCTAAAGAGTTATTTACACATTTGTGCTGATAACAACCATTTCCCTGGGTCATAGAACCCCGTACAAAACCAGTTCGTACTAATGAAGAAGCCATGCACCTATGGATCACAAAAGAAAATTCATCAGTCATTGCCTCACAAGGTCAAACTGTGACTCGGGTAAGAACAAAAGTTTAAACTGTGTTCCACCGAAAATTTTCAGGTAAACACTCACCTGGAGTTACTCCCTCTCACTTCACCTAACATTCTGTCTGGAGCTCTTGCGCTGTTAGTGTCTGTACAAGATCCATCAGAGTAAGCCACAAAGTATGTGCAATAATCAGCCAGCAAAGATTGACCACCTGCAAGGGTCAATAATAGAAGTTCATGCACCATAGGAGGATCATATTAAAAATTCAATGATTTTGATAAGTATTAAAACGATAGCATTCAATGCTTGTATCTTGAAAGTTGCAATCATTTCATTCCCCTAGCATACTTAAAAGCTGCATGAAGCACGTGAGTATCACTTTTAAGAAGTACAATTAGATGTAAACCAAAAGTGAAAAGAACTTTGCTTTATGTACAAGTTATTAGAAATTTCATATGTCAATGCATTGATTCTTCAATCTTCAATATTGAAAGTAGCAATCATTTCATTCCTCTAGCATACTTAAAAGTTGCATGAAGCATGTGAGTATCACTTTCAAGAAGAACAATTAGATGTAAACCAAAAGTGAAAAGAACTTTGATGTGCAACTTATTAGAAATTTCATATGTCAATGCATTGATTCTTCGATCTTCACAAATAATTACTAGGGTATATGGGTCATAAAAATAGATTAGATGGTCTCAAAACATAGAATAGACAGATAAAAAGAGCCAAATAAAAAAAATACCCTTGTTAGCCTGAGGAAAATACTGAGACCATTTAGGTAGGTCCCCACTATAAGTTACAATAGGGCAGTAACCCTCTGCTTCCCTGTTATGAGTACAGCCAGAAAAATTGGTCGTGTTGCAATGATAAGCCCCCTTCCATAGATTGCAAGGAGAAGTAACAAAACCGGTTCCTTGATTGCGACCCCAATCAAGACGATCTGCCATGCTATAATTAGCTTGATACCATCCGCTATCCTCCAATAAAGCTAAAGTCATTTTTGAAACTACTGATCTTGTATCCACAGATCCCGTCATTATCTCATTCATTAAAAGCCTCTTTTCCCAATGAGATCCTGCGGCCAAGTCATCACTCAAACATTAAGGGACCAAACTCCTATACTGCTGCATCTTCTACTGAGAATCATATTATGCTCCATACAGCATAATCTAGCTTTTAGATAGTTTCCATGAATTAATAATCTACAACCAAAACCTCAGTAGAGAGGTGAGATACAACAATAAGAGGGACAGAAGTCAATACCTGATGTGCCGCGACCTCCCCCATCTTCTAGCTCCAAGCCCGTAAAATTTTCTGAGAATGCCTGTCAATTGAACTATCAACTATTTGTTTTATTATTATTATTATTTTGTTTTTCAGTAATCTAAAGCCACAAAACACTGCACAACAGAGAAATTAACAATACCCCATAATGATGTCGTGAGTGCATGACAACCCGTGGAAGCACCACACGAGTTACCATCCTCCCAAGTTTTTCATCCATGATCTGTTCAGTAACCTGCAAAATGCACACAGAGATGACCATCCGTAAGGTTCTAAATTGTGTCCATGAATACTTAGCTAAAAAGTGTTTTTCGTATTGGTAGCAAGACATAAGCAACATACAAACTATTGTACAAATACAAGGTACAAAAGTTCAACTGAACTCCAATTTTACAGGCAACATACAAGTTTTATGGGTTTGAGCTTTGACGTCAGAAAGTTTAGCACAATACCGTATCAAGGGCATATTAATTTGTAAATGTCATGCAATTACCTTACTACGCCTCCTTTTTCTTTCGTCTCTAAAGTGGGAAAAAGCATGTGGGTCAAAGCCAAGAACATGCATGACCTGGATTAAAATAAAGAGGGTGATAACATTTTCTTCTATACTTATGAAATTGACATGAAAATAGCATCATCAAACCTCGTGGATAAGAGTAGCTGAAAGTAAAGTCTCTGCTTCAGCTGTTAAATGCCGAGGAGCTACATTCACATGTCCTGCACAACACAAGTTCACCGTTGCTTCAGAGTTTAGATTTCTACTGCACATAGTAGCCACATATTCCACACTACAAAATGGGGAAAAAAAGAAATTACCAGCAATTGCACGGCCCCATTGGTCACGTTCACATGCTACCGCCCATGCCAAAGTGTTGCCACTGGTAGGTCTTGAAGTCACAAGCAGAACCAAGTCTGCATCGACAACACCCTCTGCAGAAAAAATTAAAGATTAGCATATACAAAAGAATGAGCCTAACAGGAAAAATACTATTTAGAGACCATACTCGAGATGAAAATAGGGTCTAAACAAAGTAATGAAACTGCAATAAGATACCTTCAATATATGCGCGTGGAAGTTGCACACCTCCATCTTGTCCGCATGCAGAATATCCACTCAATCTCAAATTCCCCTTCACAGGCTCTACAGACAAGGCTTTCTTGAACCAGTCAGCAGTCTGCCCTAGAGCCTACATTAAATTTCTTTCAAAAGTTAGCATTTGATTAATCATAACTCAAAGAAAATAAAATATATTTGTAAATTATATAAAGTAAAACCTTGCGAAGGCGATGACGTTTATCCTCTCCAGATATATCATCCAAGGTGCAATTATACCAACAGTCACCATAAATTGGAGGACCACCATGAGGATTGCAGGAGGGTGATCCAGGAGGAGAACTCACAGGAGGCTCCCCAAGCTGGTAAAAATAAAAACCAAAGCAACAGAAAACAAAATAATCAAACACCAAGTATCCAACATTAGATTCACAATCATGAACAAACAAACAATGCTACAGGGTTTACAAGGAAACAAAACCACCCACCTTCACAATGTCACCAACTTTTCGACAATCCCTGTCCAGTGAGTGACCAACAGCATCATAATTCAAATATATTCGTATAGGTTTCTTAGCATCCTTTGTATTCCCAAGCAATTCAGCAATACCAAGCAGCGACCTCCCTTTGTGATGAACATGATTTGATATATTGGAGTGCTCATAAACTTGAGGGGTAACCGAATAAATGTTACGGCCTGGTCGCATCCTCTGCTCAATTATCTGGTCATGAATACATGAGTGTGAGTCAATATTTTCACTACTTCCATCTGGGACTTCCCATTGGGGAGGCTGCACCCTAGATTTTGCAGTAGAAGCTCCAAACCATAAGAATATAAATAAAATCTGCAGTAGAAACCCAAAAGGCTTGAGTTTTAAAGAGAATATCTGAAATAAGAAACCCAAAATCAGAAAACATAGAACTCTATGCAACAACGGATCTAACAAAACAAAGTTAAGAAAGGCTAATACCAGCACAAAGATTAAAATTTTGCAAATCATGAGTTCCAATTCATGCAATTGATGCGTGTTAAACCCAAAATTGTATTCAAAACTAATCAATCGGATGAATGACAAAATCAGTAAATGTATGAGTTCCAGCTGCTTTTCGAAATTCCAATAGTTCATTGAACTAAAAAGCTCACATATTTAACAAATAAGTGACCCTTACTGAACAGCTTCCAGAAAAGGAAAGAACCACGAAAAAAGTAAAGTAATTACTAAGTATAATTAACTACGTCTGCATAAAATTATAACTATGAAGTACCAAAAAGAAACATCTATAAACATAAAAAAGCAATTTTTCCTTTTATATACAAAACACTAGTGTTGCAACATTTTTTTTTTAAAATTTAAAGTGAAATCGAAGCTTTACCTTGAATATAATGGCGGAAAACCGAAGCTTAAAACCAAATCTGTTTATAGTTCTCGAACCAAAACGGACGATGAGCTCCATTATTGTCCAAAATATAAATTACAACTCTTTGGATTACATACAATCTTTTCCAATTCTCCGATAGACTTAACAATCAATAAAAACTAAAATTTTGACCCACATTTCAATGCCAATATGCAATCCATAAAAAATCCAAAATTTACACGGCTTTTTCCGAGATGAAGGAACCCAAACAAACAAAAGAATTAAAAATTTTCAAATTGTTTCTAGATCGAAAAATGGGTTGTTCTCAACAGTGAATTAACACTGCTAAAAACACATTTTTCTGTTCAATTCTGATATGCAGAGGGATGATAAACAGTGACGAACTTGAACTTGAACTTGAACTTGAACTTAAGCAAGAGAAGAAATGAAGCTTGACTAAACAGAGGAGATGAGATGTACATAAAAATCAACAGATAGGTAGGGTGGTTAGACCGGAGAATTCTTTTATTAGAAATATTATTTTATTATTTATCGGTTTTTATTAATATTCTGAAGGTGGAGTAGAGATAGGTTTTAATATTATTTTAATCAGAATTAAAGTTTAAAACTCGTGAAATTAACTGTTTTTGTTATCTCGAGACAATTTGATAGATTTATAAGAAACTTCATTGAATTAGCTTTATGTTAGGTTGAAAATTGGAACGCTAAAAGAATTAAGGAATAAACATAATTTTAATCCTTAACGTTTATAGTTTTTGTCGTTTTGGTCCTTATTCTTTTTTGAGATAAATTCAGCCATTAACCTATATCTTTTTGACAAATATTTTATTTTTTAACTAGATTGATGACTGGACCGTTAAAAATTTAACGATGATACATATATATATAGAATATAATTTTAAGTGACATGGCATGTAACCTATCAAATACATATATATATATGGAATATAATTTTATTCTAATATAAAATATAAAACAATTAAAATTCAAATAAAATATTAAAAATTAATTAATTCTAAAATATTAGATTATTAAACATTCTTAAACCTAACTACGATAAAATCAAAATCTTATTCGAATTGTGTTTATATTTTTTAAGATGAGATTTTGATTCTATCGTAGTTAAGGTTAAAAATGTTTAATATTTTTTTTATTTTAGAATTAATTAATTTTAATATTTTATTTGAATTTTAATTATTTTATATTTTATATTGGAATAAAATTATATTATATATATATATTTGATAGGTTACATTTCATATTATTTAAAATTTTATTCCATATATATATATATATATATATCATCGTTAAATTTATAAGATATTTATCAAAAAGATATAAGTTAAAGGCTAAATTTATCCAAAAAAAAAACAAGGACCAAAACGACAAAAACTATAAACGTTAAGGGTCAAAATTGTCTTTATGCCAAGAATTAACTATAACGTAGTTAATGCTAGATTAGTGGACGCACTATCTTTTAATAATTACTTTGTTTTAATATATTATTTAAGTTTTTATTCATCCTATTAATTTGAAGGGTAATTATTCATGTATAAGTATTTAAAAAATATTTATATAAACGTTTTAGGTTTAGGTTTAAATATTTTATTTAGGATTTAAGTATAATAATTTTAAATTTAGAAGGTTATTAATGAAATTTTGGTTTATTATCAAAATTTAAGATTTATAAGTTAAAATTTAAATTATTATCTTATTATTCTAAATTATAAATATTAAATCTTAATCTTAAACTTTAAAATTTAATCATAAATCAAAATTTTTAAAATCTATACGCAAAAATCTCCTAAACCCCTAAACCAAAAATTTTCAAAAACAAAATGTTTCACCGCCTAAGTCTGTGATAATAAGGATATAGATTATCTATCTCTAATCATATTCCTGTTGGTGTCTTACTTTAAATTAATAGCTTTAGAGTTTAAGGTTTAATGTTAAAAATTATAGTTAGAGTTAAGGAATTAAGGGTATAATGTATTTTTAGGGTGTAGATTTTAGTATGTAGAAAATAGGAGTTGGAATTTAAAATTTAATTTTTAAGAATTTTTATAAAAGGAGGTATGATAAGAGGAGATAAGATTTTTACTTGTAACAATAATCTTAATTTAAATAACAAATTTAAACTAATTCTTTTTAAATTGTGAAAGTTTTTTTTTATTTTTTGATTTTCAAAATTTGGTCCTAATTAATATAAATCAATTTGTATTGTCCTTATTTTGGTGGATGAAACTCCTAATAAAAATTTTTAACATATATAATATTTTAAACTCGAATCCTACTAAATTATGATAAGTTATTTTAATATTTATGTAATAATTAAAGTTTATGTAAATACTTATATAATACAATATATTTTTAGGACTTTAACCCCATTTTTTTTCTGTTTTTGGGTTGTGGAGCTCTTATTTATTGCTGTTCCAAAAAACTATAAAACCAACCATCCCTTTACTCTAAGAATTCAATGCTTCTGTTGTTGTTTTCGGCCACTGGTGTCATAAAAATGGCCGTTGCAGTATCGGTATTACAAGAAATCCCAATACCTCGGTTGAAGAAAGGTAATTCAAATCAAATCCAGGGAAAGTGTGGGGATGGAAGAATGCTTTCAAGTCACTCCATAGTCGACCCTGGTGTGGGACTTGCTATTACAAAACACAATAGATTCATATGCATATACGAACAGCATTAAAGTTTGGTTTTCCTATTTGCCGACATTATCACAAGAACACCTCCTTACAAGTGGGTGTTAGAGAGAGAGAGAGAGTTTAAGAGAGAGGCAAGTTGGATTCCAGCTCCCATAATAAACTATGAGAAAATAAACAAGAGATAATGGAAGCCATCTAGTAGCCATTTGATTACAAGTGTTGGGTCATCCAACGGTTGAGATGGGAATATTTTATCTGCATTAGGGCCCCTGTGGACTTGGTTATTTATGGTATATCTGTGATTCAGAAGATTAGAAAATACTAATGGTAGAAAAGCTGAGCAGAGCAGATTCTTTCGGGTTTTAATATTACTTTATGGCATTGAGGAGTATATATGTATACTTGTTAAGATTCGATATTCTCCAGTGCCAAACATGCTTAGATATTAATTTTTTAATTAAAAAATAATTGTGGATTAGGACCTGTTATCAGCTCACCACATTTATAGGCATTACATTAAAAAAATCAAAATAAGATTGATTATATAATTGAGATGTTTTAAAAGATAAGTTTATTGCAGATAAAAAAAAATGAAAATGAAAAAAGTATGATTTAGATTTAGAAATCTTCTCCCATTTGTTGATTTGTATGAGGCCGGTTGAAGAACCAATGAGCCGCACATCATCTTCTTGGGCTTTGGTTTGATTCTTTAATCCCTTTCTCTTTTGTCTGATAGAAAGCCCATTTTACTTAAAGCATGTCTAATGGTTCTTGTAATATAAACATGGATCATGGCTAATACAAAGCCAGTTAGTTCATCTAGAATACATCTCTGGGTTGTGGCCCACACCCCAAACATGGTCATGCTCTATGTCTACATGTCGGATCTTGCTTAAATTTTTTATAACACCTAATTTAACGAGAGATTATTAGATGAATCATGTTTATCGCGTTATTCATAGCCAAAGTAATTGAAATTGATTATCTTTAAATAATTACCTAATAACTATCAACTCATTAATTACATGTAGGAAAGAGGTGATGATTTACCTTAAAAAATTAAAAATGATAAATTTGATTGATTAGACCACGGATAACGTAATAAATAGGTTCACCTAATAATTCTTAACAGTAACATCACTCACTAAAAAGGAAAATTATCATTCAAATATCAAAATCCCCCAACTTTCTTTTATGTTTTACCATAATATACTTCCTATGCACCAGCGTCAAAGAAATGCTGCCTCTTTATGTTTTAAGGTCGTCGAGCTACACTCCGAGCTCGGCAAGCCTTTGGAGCAGTTGGGAGAAAAGGCTTGGCGAAGTGTATTGTATTTTTCAATATCAAAGTTGTGGGCCTTCATGAGTTTGTTTTGTTTGGTTTTGAAACGGCGTTGGAAGTAACCTTCAAAGGAGGGTTCGGTGGCAGTGGATAGGAAAAAACCATAGGCCGAGGCAAAGTGAAGGGAGGTGACGAAAAAACATATGGGTTCCATCACGTCCCAACTCAGTTCCCAAAACGTAAGCCTCATGAACCCGAGTGTTTGAACCACTAGGAAACCCAAACCACAGTAAAGCTCACCACGAACTTGAGCCTCGGCCTTCTTGTCTATTTCAGACTTCAGTTTCTCCATTTTTTCCAGCTCTTTTCTTCTAGGGTCATTCGGGAGGAACGTCGATTCAGAAATTATAGTTTCCATCGATTTAGCCAACTGCGGAGATAAAAGTCGGTCATTTTAGTTTAGCATTCTACGATAGGGACCATAGGGCCCACTAGCGCGTGCAATGCACTTTTCCCATGGCTCGATTAGAGTTTTAACAAAGAAAAGATGGACGGTGAGAAATTTGATACCTGTTCGGGGCGGAGAAAAACGACGTTCCCTAAAACGACAACGTTTCCCGAAAGATCCAGCACTTTGGCGAGTTCCAAACCTTGAGTTTCATCTCCGCATCCTTCAAGGCAGATATGAACAAACTCGTGATAAGAAATCGAACTCTTTGGAACCTCTCTCAGCTTCGTTTTAAGCTTCTCGATTAGAGATACTCTCAATAGCTTCCTCGCATCTTCCACAGAAACCTTGGCAAACGTTTCCGAGGCCGTGGCATCCGTTGGTCGAGGTTGAGGTAGAGTGATTCCTTCCAACCGTAGACGATCTGCTGTAATGTCAATGCCTCGGAGCTTTTCTCTCAACTTCTCACCAACAGGCACCGAGAAAATCTTCGGGAATACCTGGGACGACTGCTCAGAAGCTCTCTGATGGGATAGACGCCGGAAGAATCCTCTCTCACCGCAACCCGGCAAACCAGAGTACTCCCGACGAGGTACGGTATGGAGTGAGATCGGAGAGTTATCTAGAGTGAGAAAGGATGAGGTACTTTTATAACAGTGCAACGGACGCTTCCCAAGTGTTTTCAGAAGCGCCATTGATGAGGAATTGAAAAGAGAGTTTGAAATAGAGAGAAGGGAGCACTGACATGGGTTGGGTGTGGGAGTATCTTTATTTATAGTCTCCAAAGTTCGAGGGAATCTTACGAGAATCTCGGCTAATTTTGTACCATAATAAATTATATAATCAATTTATGCAGATTGGAAAAAAATTGTTTACGTAATAGTGCTCAAATTTTATTTATTTTATATTTTTTAATATATACTTAAAATATTTTTAATTGAAATAAATATTTAAAATTTTATTTTTTTTGTTGTTTTAATTTAATATTATCAAAAAAATTATTGTACGATACATATGTATTTTTATTTTAAAAAATAAAAAATATATATTTTAAAAAAAAATCAAAACTCCTTAAATGTTTAAAATATTTTTAATTGAAATAAATATTTAAAATTTTATTTTATTGTTGTTTTTAACTTAATATTATTAAAAAATTATTATACGATCAAAATTTGACATATATCTTTATTTTAAAAAATAAAAATATATATTTTTTAAAATCAAAACTTCTTAAAAATTTTAAAATTTTCAAAATTATCATTGTTGATAGTCTTTTCGGACTTTATTAATGTTGTTGTCAGAGCCTTTTCTCATTTCTTCAATCACCCATTACTACTAATCGGTAGGAAATATGTTAATTAGACGTTGAACGATTATGGATATTTGGTGGTTGAAGAAAGTAGAAGGATCTCTAGCGACGATGATAGTAGGATCCACGAGACTACCAATGATAATTTTAAAATTTTTAAAATTTTAATTTTAAGAATTTAAAATGTTTTATAATTAAAATAAATTAACAATAATATTATCGTCATTTTCTTCACTCGGTTCATAGAATTAATTCTACCATTCTTGTTCGGATTAAATACACATTTTTGAAATTCAATTATTATTATTATTATTATTATTATTATTATTATTATTATTATTATTATTGTAAAAATATCCGTATGATAAAAGCAATATTTCTTCATTTCAAGTGTCTTGATAAAAGGCGTTGTATGCCTTCGCATTTCAGTAGATATTTCTTTTTAACTTCAAATTCTTGATTCAAGTGGTTCAGATACCCTTCATACTTCGCACTGATAAAGTTGTCAGGGTCATTTAATACAACATGACAAGGAATCCATGACTGGACGCAGCTTTTGTTAGCAAAGTGAATAAGAATTTCAAAATCCCAGACATTTGTGTTAAGAACAAGGAATCGTTCAGGATTTGATGAGATCCAATCAGTTGGTAATACATTACAGATTCTTGGACTTGAACTGTTGGACATGGGTACGACTGGCAGTGGGAACTGGGAAGTCAACGACTCGATTCTCAAATGTGCACCCATTTCTACGATATAAGGAAGGAAGGCAGACACGATTCCTCGTGGCAAAAGAGAGTCTTGCGTTGGAATAATTAGCCAGTAGGACGATGCTTCCAGCAATAGGGTCGTAAGAGGAGCCGGCGGATCTGTCAAATTAACCATACATTCTAAACTGTAATCCTTCTTGGGTTGTGGGAATAGGATGACAGCGGATCTGTCAAAGTAATAATTCTTTCGTGACCACTGTGGTGGATGCGTGAACTTAAAGGATCCGATACAAGCATGGATCGTGCTTATGGTTGTGGCGGAGTATGAAACAAGAAGATACGTATGAACAAAATATATTTATTCAGATCATTCAAACACTTTTAAAAACTCGACAATTATCAACATTTATAAAATAGTAGTACAAGGAAAAAACACGAATTCAAGCTTTAGAAGTAATATTATTGAAAATGATAACTTCACCCATTAATCATAAATATACGTATTACCCAAAATAAATAAAAAAAACTTAAACTTATTAAATGTAGTAGTTGATGAGTGTGATTTGAATTGATTAAAGTACAGGGGGGGGGGGACGTAAATGACAACAAACCTTTTGTTATTTAGAGTTTGTAGGCAATTAGTTCATGCTCCATTATAGAATAAAAAAACAGTTTTTTGCTGATTTAAATGGACGAGTGGTGTGATCTTTTGACCAACTACGTCCCACCTAGGGTTGGGCGAAAAAAATTGATTATCCAATCCTAGATTGGGTAAAATCTGATAGATTTTTATCTGATGAAATTAAGATTGAATTCAAAATTTAGGTTTTGATCATAACCGGGATCAAAACTGGGTCTTAATTATTTATATTCGGTATCTGATGGGTACCCAATAGGACCGAGACCAATACTAAATATTCGGTATTGATTTTCTTTTATTTATTTTTCTTATCAAACTTACTTTTTGTATATGAATATTATGAGTATGACTAATTTTAAAACTTTAAATTTCAAGTCAACAATATTTTTATTTTATTATTTAATATTATTATTGGTGGTTGCTTTTTTTTTTAATTACTCACTTTTTTAAGAATAAACTAATTGGTTGGGTACCCAGTATTAAAACCGGTACTCACCGGTAACAGGTTTGGTTTTTAAAATTTAGGACTCAGTGTGATTGAGACCAGGACTGGTCTCAATTTTTAAGAACCTATAATTATTAAAACCGAAATCAATTCTATTTAAATTGGTTGAGTAACCTGTCTTTTCACCCCTCGGTCCCACCCATTAACCTGCGAAAACTATACCTTTTGATTTTAAAGTAATTTAAAAGAAGTTGAGAAACCTAAAAGATTGTACATGAAACAAAAGTCCCATGACTGTGGGATATGAGACTGAATCTTTGACTAAAATTGGTGGAATCTTCTCCAACCAAATCACATCACAATCATTCAATGCTTTAATTTCAAAATTTAGCCCATTGTGATTGTGACAGGAAACAAACAAACAAAGCTAGTCGACTACGTAATTTATATGATTTATTATTATAACTTTAACAGTATCTTAAATTTGATTGAGGTTTCTGCTCAGTTTTCATTTACTATAACCCAGGCTAGGTTCTTCCCCAGTGCTATCTGAATGTCCGCAATTTGTAGATGCTTTATGGACGCAAAAGCGATGACGTGGTTCTGAAACTTTTGTCCGCAGGAGAAGTGTCGAATCACGACTAAAAATCGGCAGCAAGGAGAAAACAATGGAAGAAAAAGGGAAAATTCTACCACGTAGGTCGAACACCGCTGAACACCACTATTGTTAAATACCGATAAACACTATTAAATTAATTAATAAAAAATAAAAATTTAAAGGACTTAACATATAATTATTAATTATTTTAAAAAACAATTAAATTAAATTTATTTTCATATATATTAAAATTTAATTTTTTTAAAGGATAAACTATACATTTAGTATATCACCTATTTTTGTATTTTTATTTTGGCACTCAAATTAATTTTTTTTAATAAAATGGTACCTAACGTTACACATTATTTCTATTTTGGTACCTTAACTATTAAAAATAAATGAAAACAAAGATGTTGCTTGAACAAATAATAATTTTAGTCCCTAAAATTTATACAATCTATCACTTTATTCGATTTAAACATCATTTTTAATTTTTGGTTGAAGTAAGCCTTGATTTTCTGAGCCTTAACAAAGACCTACAATCACCAAAGAGCATCTTTTTGTTTTCAGCACATTATCGAAGAACTTGTAACCAAAAGGTTTCAACTTTGGAACAAAATGAAATAATATAAAACCAGAAAAGAAAAGAAAAGAAACAATTATTAAAAAATTCAAAAATATCGCAAATCAAAATAAGTTTAACCCATTAAAAAACAAAATTAAACAATAATTTTTGGTTGGTTAAAAAAAATCCAGAGTGAAACGATGATCAAATATATAGAAATATCATTTGTTTAAAAAACTTTTAAGAAAAAAAGTTATTTTCGTTGAAAACTCTTAACGCAAAGAATATTTTTTAATTAAAAACGAAGATTAATTTAATTTAATTTTAATTTCGAAAAAATCCAACATCATTGTGGAATCGGCTATTATTTTTTAATTTCGTTTAGTTGAATTTTACTTTTTTATTGTTATTAAAGTCAATATTATTTTTGGACAAATTAAAAAATAGATAAAATTTTACAAAAATTAATATTGACAACAAAAAAGATGTTTGATATCTAATATTTTGTACTTTGAATAGAAGAAGAAGAGAGAATTTATATTTTTAATCTAAAAATTAAAAATAATATTTAAATTGATAGCTTTGTAGAATAAATTGGTACATTATATAAGTTTTAGGGTCTAAAATTGTTATTTGACCAAGCAATATTATGTTTTCTTTTTAATTTTAATAATTTGGGTATCAAAATAAAAATAATATGTACCGTTAGGTATTATTCGATTAAAAAAAATTAGTTTGAGTACCAAAATAGAAATACAAAAATAACTGAGATATTAAGTATATAATTTATTCTTATTTAAAAAAATTTTAATTTTAACATATATGGAAATAAATTTAGTTTAATTGATTTTTTGAAAATAATTATTAATTATATATTGAGTCCTTCAAGTTTTTAATTTTTATTAACTAATTTAATAGTGTTCAACAATGTTCAGCAATAATGGTGTTCAGCGATGTTCGTCGCACGTGGTAGACTCATCCAGACAAAGTGGCGCACATTTATTAGAAAAATATTTAAGTAAAATTAGAGGCATAAATAAATAAATAAAATTATATTTATATTTATTTGTTTGTAAAAGATTTTATGTTTGATTTATATTCGTTTAAATTTATTTATTTTTAAAAATATCTGTGTTCGTTTAGTTAGTATTAAAAAAATTATTCGTTTAAATTTTATACATTACGAAACATTTTTATTTATATGTTAAAAATATTAACTAAATTAACAATAAATAAATAAATAAAATAAAAACAAAGAATAAGATATATTTTTTAATACACCGGCAAATATTTTTATCCTATAAACTAGCTTATAAATGAGTTTATTCGTGAATATAAAAGAATCAAACAAACTTTTATTAGTGTCATTTGTTTATAAACAAACATAAATTTTTTATTTATCTATATTTATTTATTTAGCTTAATAAAATAAATGAATATTATAGAAAGACATAAAGATAATTTTAACTCTTAACGTTTATAATTTTTATCGATTTGACTCTTATTCTTTTTTTGGATAAATTTAACCCTTAACCTATATCTTTTGAAAAATAGCTTATTTTTAACTAGCATGATAACTGGACCGTTAAAAATTTAACGATGATGACATGTCATATGCATATGATAATATATTTTAAATGACATGGCATCTAACCTATCAAATACATATATATATATATATATGAAAAATAATTTTATTTTAATATAGAATATAAAACAATTAAAATTCAAATAAAACATTAAAAATTAATTAATTTTAAAATAAAAGGCTACTAAACATTCCCAAACAATAGAATCAAAGTCTTATCTTAAAAAAATATGAACACAGTTAGGGTTTAAAATGTTTAGTAGCATTTTATTTTAGAATTAACTAACTTTTAATATTTTATTTGAATTTTAATTATTTTATATTTTATATTAGAATAAAATTATATTTCATATATATATATTTGACAGGTTAGATGTCATATTATTTAAAATATATTATCATAGCATATGACATGTCATCATTGTTCGATTTTTAACGGTCAAGTTATCATGGTAGTTAAAAAAGCTATTTGTCAAAAAGATATAGGTTAAGGGCTAAATTTATCCAAAAAAAAAAGACTAAAACGATAAAAAATATAAACGTTAAGGGTTAAAATTATCTTTATACCTTATAGAAACGGTTCACCAAATGTTTTGTTCATTTATATCTCTAATTAAAATTTTAGATAATAATATTTAAGGTAAATAACATTATTGATCATTAAATTGTTGTCATTTTATTGTTTTGATCAACAAATATTTTTGAAAAATCATCACTAACATTTTTTTTTATTTTGTCACTAATGATACTTTTTTCTTATTTAGTCATTAATGTATTGATCCTTTCCTATTTTAATCATCAAACTATTATTTTCTCATAATTTTTAACGATGCATAGCCAAAGTAGGAAAATGTAATTGTTATTTGATGACCAAAACTAGAAAGCGTTAATAATTTAGCGATTAATGATGTTATTTATTATAATATACATTTTAGTGTTTATAAATTCTGATTTTAATTTTAATCTTACATAGAGAGAAAGAGAGACTCTAAGAAAACTAAAGAACAAAGAAGGTACTCTCAGTGTATTTAGACTTAAAAGAATACGAAAAAATAAAAATGAATAGTTTGACTAACTAAATATTTTTACTCATATATTTTAAAAAATTAAAGATGATAAAATTGAAATTCTAACGTGTTACAATCTATTAACTATCAAGTTACACCTTAATACTCTAAGGCCACGTTTTTATGTTTTATTATTAAATTGAAAAGTTACACCTTAATATTCCAAGGCCACGTTTTTATGGTTTATTATTAAATTGAAAACATTTATGTTCGATATATTTTTAATATAATTATTAATATATTTTTAATATTTTTAGATTTTGCAAACCAAGGTTGTGGCCATTTCCAACTTTAGGCTGTAAAAATGAACCACACTTTCCCCCACACTGATTATAACTAAGGGTATTTAAAATTACTCGATCCGATTGATCCGATCCGACGATCCAATGACTCAAAACAAAAATAGCGGGTAATTCTCGAAAAAAAATATCCAATCGGATCGGGTACCCGACCCGAGAATTAATGGGTCGGGCTTAGGCCAAAAATTTTTAATTTTCGGGTATCCAATCCGACCCGACTAGTTTATTATATATATTTTTAATTTTAAATTATATTTTTATTTTAGATTTTTTTAATATTTATACATAAAATTAAATTTAAATCTCTAAATTAGTTTTATGTTTGTGTTATATATTTTTAAGTTTTAAAATTTCTAAATATATTTTTATTAATTTACTAATACTGAAAGAAAAACGAGATTAATACTTTTAACGTTATTTTAGTGATAAAATTTAATAAATATAGATGTGTATATACATCCAAATATTCTAAAATTAACTTTAAATCACTTATTTTTATATTTGATTATGTATTATAAAATTTTAAAATTTATATGTTTAATGTATAATTCTTTTTTAATTTTAAAATAAAAAAATAAAAATTTTAAACTAGGTACCCGTTATCCGATTAGCCGGATACCCGGGTTTCACAAATACCTAATA
The DNA here is from genome assembly GCA_035048815.1 of Abelmoschus esculentus. Lineage (NCBI taxonomy): Eukaryota > Viridiplantae > Streptophyta > Magnoliopsida > Malvales > Malvaceae > Abelmoschus > Abelmoschus esculentus. Next base: position 4,954,378 of record JAUCBN010000010.1, read on the forward strand.
ACAAATATCCGATTTAAATAAACCAGGACACGGATCGAATTTTTATGACCTAAAAGAATCGGGTACCCGATAACGAACCCCGTAATTATAACATCAGCTGCTTAATCGATCCACTAAACAATTGCTTGCTAATAAAATATACAAGATTTATAGACTTTTAAAATAATATTAATGGCAGACAAAAGAAACAAAAATATATGCATTTATTTCAAGAAATCCACACCCAAGGTTAGCAGAACATAGAAGATTGAAAGGAAGCCCACAAGGACTTTTTACAGAGGTCTTGTAGTACAAACAATCATGGTGTTTATGCAAACAAGTCGGACGATTTTAATGGGATGTTGGGTTTATAGTTAGCTACTTAACCAAACTCAGTCCCATTAGTTTTGGAAAAACGCAAAACCCATTTTATGTAGCAGAACATAAGAAATTTCATTTTATGTTGTATTTGACCTAAAAAATTCACTAATTTGTTTAAAGCCCTGACCTTGCACTCCTAGGTGCAGATATACGTAAACAGTTAAGCTTCTACTAGATTTACAATGTTTGAGAACACCATAGATATGGAACCATCTAAAATGGCATGAAGCATAAGTACTTTCTGAGGTTTTTCATTCCACCTTTTGATGCAGTACGGCTCCCAGATGGTTTAGGAGATGACGATGGACCTTCCTCCCCTTGCTCCACTTTGGCACGTTTTGCGACATTGTTGTTCGGGTCTCTTCTCCATGAAGATGACATAGGCGCAGTTTTGAAGGATTCATCGTCACTGCTTGAGTTGTTTGCCTCGACGCAGACTAAAGATCCTGCCAATAGAATCAAAGATCAAAATCTTTGGCATTATGCCATGGGAAGAATTTGTCTTGGAAACAAATTAAAGCTTTTAAGAAATCAAGTTAATAGGTGAAATATTGGTTTGAATTTGATAAACCTCGTATAGTTTGTTGCATACCTAGAGTGGCTGGGAGCATAAGGAACTCATCTGGCTTGTGGGCTGCAAAGACATTAAACTTTTTACCCGAATCATTGTATTCGAAAACTGAGTCCTCGAGTTCTTCCAATAAAGCAAGTGAATCAAAACATTCACCGGATGAAATGATGCTCATGGCGGCACTAGAATTGTCTGAACTCGAGGAAGGTGATGCTGGGCTATGAAGGTCCCTCAGTTCCAGACAGTCATTTCTGGCAAAGAAATTAATGTTGCCTCTAGAATTGAAATGGACATTAAACATTTTACCCAAATCATTGTATTCGAAAACTGAGTCCTCGAGTTCTTCCAATAAAGCAAGTGAATCAAAACATTCACCGGATGAAATGATGCTCATGGTGGCACTAGAATTGTCTGAACTCGAGGAAGGTGATGCTGGACTATGAAGGTCCCTCAGTTCCAGACAGTCATCTCTGGCAAAGATATTAATGTTGCCTCTAGAATTGAAATGGACATTAAACTTTTTACCCAAATCATTGTATTCGAAAACTGAGTCCTCGAGTTCTTCCAATAAAGCAAGTGAATCAAAACATTCACCGGATGAAATGATGCTCATGGTGGCACTAGAATTGTCTGAACTCGAAGAAGGTGATGCTGGGCTATGGAGGTCCCTCAGTTCCAGACAGTCATCTCTGGCAAAGAAATTAATGTTGCCTCTAGACAATAAGTCCATTGCAAAGAGGTTCTCTCCTTGATTAACTTGAAATGGAAATCTCCCTGCATCAGCTGATGTTTCTTTCTCGTCATGCTTGTTCACCTACGAGTAATGGCTAAAACCTCAAAGACGCAAACAGAACAACCCCCAAAACGACATATGCTGGTTAATGAATTGGCAATGGAGTTCCTAGATCTACTTGTCCATTGGAATCTAGTTAACATTAATCTTTCGTAACAGTTTTAATAATAGAAACTACCAAAACAAACAAGTACTAGCATTGCAAAGATGCAGATACCGACATACCTCAGGGGTTCTTGTTCTGCTGTTAGAATCCACATCAAGAGGTCGAGTTAAACGATTCCTCGTTCCATTGTCAATTATCTCATGGCTGTGAGCAAGGTAGACTCGGCACAAGTAGCTAGTTTCCTACAGATAATCCAACCAAACCGGTTAAGAACTGGCAGGTTTAGATGGAATTGAAATACAACATACAAATCAACAACATCAACATCGTCTTTAAGTTTTGAAGGAATACCTTTTTTTCATTCTCGTTGCACAGCCTCTTCATAGTTACGTTGAACATCTCCATAACCCAGTCAGTTTTATGCTGATGAGGGACTTGACCGTCGAAATATTCAAGAATTGTTCTCCAACCAATAAAATCTGAGTTTGAAAATACTTCATAAGCCTCCTCTTTAGTCTTCCAGGCAGCACATTCCATATCGATTTTATCATCTGAGCCAATCAAGAACCAAACAGCCTCTGCATGAAACAATCAAGTGGCATAAGTTTGATCATCACCAGGCAATATGAGAAACCAGGTTTATCTTCAGATTAGGTTAATATCTCTTACCAGGTAAATTTTGTGGGTGATATCCGTAAGGATTTACATAATCAATAACGTTGATTGGTAGAGGAGATCCACTAATCAATTTAAGTAAAGAGAGAAAGAGTTCGTCAATGTCGGTGCAGTTGAAACAAATATTCGCCGGCGGAGAAGCTACCGGTGTGGCCATGGTGATCTGTTTAAGTTCAACAAAAAACAACCGGATCGAAAAACTCCTCTTTTTCTTTTCGGCCTGTTAGATCTAAACTTCAAAAATAAAACCCTAAAAAAATTTGAACAAAAACAGGGTAATGCGATCAATCAAGAAGATGGGGGAAACAGAAAAGCAGACCTCAGTTCCGGTGGGATTGACCCGTTGAAAAAATATCAAAATTTAAAGAAGCCGATGAGCAACAGGGTATAAATGTAAGATCATTTATTAATTTTATTTATTACCAAATGAGGTTGTGACACATATCACCACCTAATTAATGAAAAAGATAGAAAAGAAAAAAAATGTAGGTATTTCCAATTTAGGGGATTTGAACTAGTGAACTCATGCAAATAAAGCAAGAGATGAACCACAAGGCCAATATGTTCTTAACATGAAATTCATATAATTAGGTTTTAGTAAAAACTAAAGATTATTAAAGGAATTAATAGGACTCCTAATTGATTAATATTCAAATATTAAATATTTTAATTTGAATTTAAATACTTAAATATTTATTATTTGAATTTAAATATTTAAATATTTATTATTTGAATTAAATTATTCTGATACTTTTATTTAAAAAATTAATATTTTAATTAAAATATTTAATAATTATAATATTATATAAATAAATACTTTAATTCAAATATTAAATATTTTAGTATATTAATTTAAATATTTAATTATTTTAATTTATTTATTAAATATTTAATACTTTTAATATTTGAATATTAAATGTTTGGTCTTCACCGGGGCAATTTATTCAAATATAATTTTCAAGCTTCCGGTGAGTTGAAGCTTCCGTAGTTTAAATATTTATTACTTTTATTAACAACGTAATCATTTAATAATACATGTGAATAATTCATATCATAAGAAATATATTGACCCATTAATTCAACCCTTTGTTTATAAGTAAGAGGTTAAGTGTTTAAATCCCCTAAATGATTAAATTTAAATGATAAATAAATTAGAAGGATTAAATGTTTAATTTTATAGATTTTAATTAACGTTCACGTCAACACTGTTAACTTTTTCTGTTAAATTTTAACAACGGTGACATAAATAGGTAGGATTTAAAAGTTGGATGGCCTGATTGACGAGTTCTTTAGTTGGGTGGCCAAAATAGGTGTCCCAAATTAGTTGGGTGGTCACTGGAGTAGTTTACCCTTATTATTATTATCATCATTATCATATACCTAGGTATGAATATGTCATTTCATTAAATTACGAGTCTCGTTAAAAAAATTCTATCTATAAAAGGCCAAAACGAGAGAAAAATAATAATAAATTAAATACAATAATATAAATATATAAATTAAAAAATATAAATAATATAAATAAAAATTGTATTAAATAAAATAAAAAATAAATATGAAAAATGATCATATCGTAAAGAAATAAAAATTAAAATGTAAAAATAATAAAAAGGGAAGATGAGACTAAAATAAAACTAAAAATAAAACTACATGGACTAAATGTGTAATTAAACCCTGAAAAATTTCGGTTTTTCGATTTTTCAAATAACTCGAAATTGAAAAAAATTATTTTTTTCGATTCAAGTTGAGTTTTGCTCACCCTATTTATTCCTGATTAGTTTGAATCGGTTCCAAGAAAGTGAAAAAAGGCAACAATTATCTATTAACTTTGAGATCTGGATTGACTCGTTGACTCTGGTTGACATTAATGTTCAAGAACTTGAAAGAACAAATCCTCCACTACCCTATTTTTATCTTCTTTAGTATTTGTTTTTCTGATCAATGACACAGACGATATCTAAGCTCATATTCAAATATATGTGTGTGCATCAGCGTATGTATTTGTCACGGCCCGCGAGCCCAATGATGGGATTATTGTAGTTCAATCTACCCAAGCCTATCTCACTAACACAAGAATTGTCCACTTATCCTATGTGAACACACCACGTGAACATAGGAGATTCTTTCCTTAATTAGTCAGGAATATTCTTAGAACTATACCATTGTGGTTTGTGGGAATTAATCTTAACCATTGATATAAATTAATAGTGATTGTCGGCCGTAATGGGGCCAACTATAAATAAAGGTTCACCCCTCCTCACAATTCACTTCATCATTGAGAAAAGAAAGTATTCACTCAAAAGTTCTCTTTTGTTTTGTCTTTTGTTCGCTTGTTTCGGTTCCGCAATGTTGAGTTGATCAAACTTTGGAAGATAGCCAAGAGGGGAGTGAATTGACAATTTTAAACTTTTGGAGTAAATTTTTGGTAAAAATTGCTAGAAATGAAGAACAAAGAATTTATAGTGGTTCAAGCTTCGAACAAACTCTACATCCACTACCTTAGCTCCCACTAAGGATTTTGAAACCAATTCACTATTGAATTCAACCTTTTTCTAAGTTCAAGGGATAACCTTTACAAGCAAATCAATTTTCTACCTAAAATTGATTTGGAACTCACAAGAAGTTACAAGAGATGAAAGAGGGCTAAAAGAAATTCTCTCACAAGAAATAAATGCCCCAAATATAATTTAACTCTCCCCAAACTTAAATACAAGAATCAAATTTAAGATCACAAGTTGGGAGGCTAGGATATGCAATAAGTGCTTGAAGTTGGATTTGATTTGCTTGGATGTTCTTGAGGTTCAATAATCCTTAATACTGTTGAAAAAGCTTCTTTTTATACTTTCTCATTGATTTCTAACCGTTGTAGTTGTTGGAAATATAAATAGGGACGTTGGGGCTTCATCTTTCCTTCATAAATGCACTCTGTAGCAGGTGATATCGAAACACGAGGTACTTGTTTCGAAACATGCCAAGAATAGAAAGAGTCGTTGTGCATTTAATAAAGGGTGTATCGATACCTGTTTCGATACCAAAAGTCACTATGAAGCTTGGTATCGAACCCTGTTTCGATACAGGCTAACCATCAATCAAATTTTAACTATCACCAACGGTCGACTCATTTAATGTTTGGAAATAGCCGTTTAGGATTAAGGGTATATCGATACCTGTATCGATACCTGGAGTCATAATTTTAAAAATTTAAAAATAATTGAAAATCAACCAAGTTGTTTAGATACCAGTATCGAAACATGGGTTGACAGTAAGTTTTGGTATCGAACCCTGTTTCGATACCTGTTCTTGAGATCAAGAACAAGCCTTGAAAAATCTCAGGTGTATCGATACATGTCCTTATGGTATCGATACCCTGGTATGAAAACAGCTTGTAAGTGTATTTCAAAGTTCTTGGTTTTGACTTAGAATTAAAACTTTGACTTAGGGACTTAAAAATCTATTTCAAAATAGTCCTTAAACATATTTGTTATATCAAAATCAACTTTAGTTTTACACGCAAGTTACAAAGTTTTGAGGGCTTTGTTTAGAGGTTGACTTAGGCGAGTCGAGATATAAGAGCGCACGGTTTTACTAGAAAGATTCTAAATCCGCAACAAGTGATATCAGAGCGATCCTTTGACCGCCCGATTTCACGCCGAGCGCTTATTAGAGGGGTAAGTAGGGTGAATAACCTTGACAAGAAATCAATCACGAGAGCGAAAGCTCGTGACGAGGACGTCACGAGGTTGAGTGGGGGAGAATGTCACGCCCGAAAATAGGTAAGGAGCATTAATCTCATATCGGAAAGGAAAATGGAGGTCTTGGGGTATATAGACGGTGGCGCTATACATCTTATCAGACATGTCTTTTAAGAAAAGGGTAATGGCCTCCGATTTCACGCTGTGCGCCATGAGAAGAGTAGGCAGGGTGAACAATTATGACAAGAGGCCAATGACGAGAATAAAAGCTTGTGACGAGGGCGTCATGAGGTTGAGTGGGGAAGAATGTCACGCCTGAAAAGAGGCATGGAGCATTAATCCCACATCAGAAAAGAAAAAGGAGGTATTGAGATATATAAACGGTGGCGCTGCACATCCTATCAAACATGTCTTTAGAAAGAGAGTAATGGCCCCGTAACATATGCATATATAGCAAAAACAAATTACCTTGGTAATAGATTAAAGAAAGAGAGTAATATATCTATAGGAAATTGAAAAAATTCATAACCAAGAATCTTGGGAGAAACTATCATTAGAGAGAGAACAAGAGCGTGTGTTTTTCGTTTTCTTGTTGTAAGAAATTTTCTTGTTATAAATAAAATTTTACTTTCTCTCTCAAAGATTAGGATGAAAATCAAGTTCTTTAATATTCTTGTTAGAGAGAATAAAATTTTCTTGTTGTAAGTTAAGGATTAAATATTCTTTAATATTTATTTTACTTAAGTAATTTAAATATAAGATACACATAAATTAGTTAAATTAACGAGACTCTAGTGGGTGCATAAAGAAAGAATATTTTTTTATATAATTATGAATATAAATCTTTTATTCTTTTTTAATATATATTTCTATGTAAATATTTTAAAGATTATGTTTAAAGTTTAATGTTAAGATTTAAAGAATTAATGATAAAATATAAGGTTAAAGTTTAGAATTAAATTATTTAGTATTAAATTAAAAAAAAAACTGAAAAGGACGAAGGATTTTTGTCCTATGCTTATTTTCTTGTCTCCCTAAAATAAGGTTCAAAATGTTCTAAAAGATGACTAAAAACAAAACATCGTCACAACAAAAAATTGTCTAAAATCCCAAGAAAATACCCCCTCTCCCCTAAACCAAAGCCTATATCTAAAAAAACAGCATGTTTTATCTTTAAAAAAACAGAAGAATCGGTATGTTTCTAGGATTGTTTGATGCTTTAGCCCATTAGCTGTTACTGTTATGATGCAGCTAAAATTACATCTTTCTTTTTCAGACTCATTTTTATACTGTTGATTGCATGTTTTTATATGTTAAATCCTTGAATCTTGATCGGTTAAGGCAGAGTGCAAACTAGAGTATATATGTCATTGTCCGGGAACATGTTGGAAAATCATGTCAGCTGTGATTGATTCCCATTTGTTGTCTGAATATTTGTTGATTTAGTTATTACTTACATTTCCTAACATATTCATTAGCTGCTCCAAGGACCAGTGCCTGGTGCCTACTTACTTCTGTCTCGGCCTCTGTTTTGCTGCTTACATTTGTTCAAATTTGGTATCGAAATTTTATATTATAAAAGATAAAATGCCATCAACATTCCTAAAAGTTTCTCAGATTGGATGCATTGTGACACATGATATACGGTTGGATGAAAGATCTTCTACACCAGAATATGATCCATTGTAATGATATTTTTTTTAATATTAAAACATAAGACCAAATTTTATCGGCCATGTAACTTTCTGTTATCATCGTATCATCGATCTAATTATCAGTCTTTACTTAACTAGATATTCAATAATTCAATTATTCATATGATACATGCAAAAGGTAAGTAAATGACTCAAAACAAGCAATGAAAATGTATAAAGATTGAATTTTATTACAATCAAATGATGGGAACAGCCAGTTTAAGCCACTAAAAAGTTATGTTACCAAAGGTTCTACAAACTCTAATTCAAGAAACACACAGAAGAGGATGAAGAAAGAAAGATGATACAGTACAATATAATACAGTGCGGGAAATACTAACAGAATATAGTGAAACATCTGGTCATCGTTAGTCTCTTGCTAAAATCAGTGTGATTAGTCAAGGAAAAGATATGTGTGACTCATGCATTCACTGGTGAGATAAGCACACACTCTTCACATCTTTAGTTAGCTGCTCAGCTTCCTCGCTCCTCGGTTTTATCTCATTTTTAGTATCTGTATTGCATTCTTGGTATCTGAAGCAAGTTACAAGATGATCATTAACAATTCCAGTTGCTTGCATGAACGAATAAACAACAGTAGGTCCAACACAACGGAAGCCTCTTCGCATCATATCCTTGCTCATGACTTCAGCTTTTGGGGTCTTGACTGGTACTTGGCGTGCATAACGAAACCCATGTCTTAATGATTTGTGGTTTACAAATCCCCAACAATAGTTACTGAAAGAGCCAAATTCTTGCTGAACCTGTAGGATTTCAAAAAATCATAGGGCTTTAACATGCAAAGATATCTCGGTTTCCTTTAAACTTTATTAAGCTACTATAGGCAACTCGATGCCCTTTCTAGTTTGTTTCATGTCTGTTATAATAGTAAGCATCGAAAAAGTTAAACCGATGAACGACTCTCCAATCGTAGGCATCGAAAATATAAGGATGAAAGACTTGATGCTATGACATATAGCCAGATGATTACCTTAAGCATAACTTTAGCATTCTCCACTATTGCACGGAGCTTTGGTTCAGAAAGCAACAAACAACCATCAACTTTCAATGATAGCATCTTCTTCTCAGTAAACTGTGAAATTGACGATGGATCAAAATCGTCAAAAAGCTTCCTGCAGAAAGAATCCAACAATTTCTTAACTCTTATCTTGTTTTATGTTGACATTTTACAAAATAAAGGAGTGAATAAAGAAAATATAGACAGAAAAATAAGATTAATCATGTCTTTGTTGGGATCATCGAGAGATTAACAATAAAGATACCTGAATATGTCTCTTTTGTTGAGAATTGTTGGCCAACTAAGTTCAGCTAAGGCTTGTGAAAAGACTAGTAGCTCAAACAACTTCCTGTCATCATGAACCGGAACACCCCATTCTTCGTCATGAAAATAAGTATACAGAGGGTCTGCACAAATGATGAATTTTGTAAATTTCAACGTTATTACAAGAGAATATCAGAACAAGCCAATGAAGAACTGAAGTGAGACTGAGACAAGCATGCGCCTAGTTTTAATTGTTAAAAGCTTCAAAATCATTACAAATTGTTAATGAAAATATAAGCTGCTCTATTATATAACACGAGGTTAACATCCTATTTCGGACAGATTCATTACTTTGTCATTAAACAGATTCGAGCTCTCACAGATAAAAAGGCATTAACCCTTTCGATAATGGTCTAATTTCCAAACAAAGAATGCAGAGGTGATTAACGTTTCTCAATTTTACAAGCTTGTTGGCATCACCAGCTTGGAACAATAAAGTTATTTGCTTATGATTTAATGAGTTACATCTATCTAAGTACCATAAAAAATGGTACATTGTAATCCTGACAGCAACACTGACAACAAAATTAAAGAGAGAAAGAGGAAATCACTGAAATCTGAATTTCCAGACATTTACTTCACTTCAACTTGGTGTCATTTTCAGACCATAATGTCATGTAATAAAAGCTTTCAACTTCTCCACCAGAGAAAGCTTGAATAAACATTAAATGGTTAAAGCCTTAACGCTATCGCCATTTATTAGGCACCGCCAAGTTCCTATGTCTAGCAAACCCGAAACTATATTAAAGAAAATAAATTAACTACCTCAGTAAAACTGCATTTTTTACCTGAAAAGAAGAAGAAAATTTCAGTAATTTATATAGGATTTTCTTTATAACTAACTTACCAGAAAATGGAGTGATCCAATCACATCGTTTTAACGGCCCCGATATTGCCGGAGAAATTTCTGTGACAGACGCGTCAGCTGTTGAAGCAACCTTGGGTTTGCCTTGCTTCACTCCGTTTCGCTTAACGGCTTTCCTAGAACTTTCCGTTTTGAAGGAGGAACTGCTTGAAGAAGAGTCGGAGGAATTGGAGCTGTCGACGGAGACATTGCTTTGTACAACGGACGGTGGGCTCTGGGAGATCGGAACTTTGGGGCTTTGTGGCTTTTTTAGATCTTCGGTTCTTCTCTTTGACTCAACCGAAACCCTAACTCTGTTCCCGGCCGGACCAAGAATCGCTCGCGGTTCCACTACCGGTTTCGTCGACAACTTAGGCTTCGTAGCTACCGACATTGCTTCGAAAAGTGAGTGAAACCTTCAAATGTGAGCTGTTTTATGGCCTGATTTGAGCTTTAAAAACATTAAACTCGAAGCCGCTGGCTTTTCTTCTTAGAGATAGGAGAAGGAATAACGGCTGTCGGAGGGTAGAACGGTCAGGAGATTGTGGATAAATTTTGAGAGCAAAGGAGGTGTCGGAGCAGAGTAAAGTGGTAAACGACGAAAGGAAACAGAGGAATCGTCGAAGGCTTTTAAAAACGGATAACTGTTGAGAAACCTAAAGGGTAAGATACCGGTTATAACCGGTGTTACGGCCGCGTGTCCATTTCAGTTTTGAAAGCATTTCAATTTCTTTGTCCTTAACTACCAGTTTTGCCCTGCTTTGCGTGGCCAAAGCAAATTGCCAAATGGAAAATCATTTTTTATAAACTTTTTTGGGTAAATATACAATTTAGTACCTAAACTTGACTTTAATGTTCAATTTGATACCTAATATTTCTTTGGGTCCAAATTGGTATTTGAACTTAGTCTTTTAGTTCAATTTAGTACATAATTTTGGTTCTTAATTCAAATTGATTAAAAAAATGGAAGTGTTAATTTGAAACAAGAAATCAAACTTAAATATCTATTTGGGTCAAAAAAATTAGATATAATTTGAATATTAAAATCTAATTCAAGCACCAATATGTATATTAACCTTTTCTAGACAGCAAAAATAGATTAGTAACGGATAATTTTAATTATACTTTGATGATTCTTCGGATGAGAAAAAACAAATATTTATAAAAAAATAGATTAGTAATAGTAATATTTCATAAAAAAATTTTAAATCTTCAATTCTAAACTTTGGTCACATAATTTGTCATAAGCAATCAATAAAAATAAAACGTAAAAGATTGTGCAAAGATAATTAATGATTGCACTATTGCTAAGTCTTAATTTAATTACATTTATTTTTGAAAAGGATATTAAAGGATTTGCCTACATGGTATTTGAGCAAAAAGCTAAATCACCTTTCTTTTGAAATAATTAATCATGTAAATTGTATTATAATCATCACTATTGATTATATCATCATTTCCGAAATCTAAAAAAACAAGCTTATTGAGCGAAAGACTAGAAAAAAAAAATTAAATCATGACAATAGATAAAATTAATAAAATTATCGTTCTTTTATGATTAATCATGAAAATTATCTTGCTATCATTACAATAGTGAATCATTGTTATTGTCCATAATGGTAAAAACTAAAAATTTTAGAGTGAATGCAAGAAAAATTATTAGATAAATCATGTTTATTACGTTTTTTATGGTTTAATTCAACTAAATTCGTTCATTTCATTTTCTTAATTGAATTATCATCATTTTTTTATATATAATTAGAAAGTGAATAATTATTGAATAGTTATTTTAAGATAAACAAATTATATTGATTGGATCAGGGATGGAGCCAGGATTTGGGGTTGAGGGGGGGCAAAATATAAATATTTAAAAGTATGAGATAAATTCATAAAAAAACAACTTAAAAAAATTAAATAGGAGGACAAAAAAAAATCGGGGGTGGGGGTGATTGCCCCTCCCCACTTCCACACAGCTCCGTTACTGGATTAGATACGAAAACAAATTTATCTAATAATAACTTTTTTTTAAAATTACGAAAGAAGGTGACCTCCTAACTAGTCTACGGGTCGTCTTCGGTTGGCAATGGTAAAACTGTCGGTGAAGTTGCCAAAGGAATAGCTTTGCATTGCAAGGAACGTTCTTTCCTTTTTCCTTTCCTTACCGTTGAGGGAAAGATTCCAAACCAAATCTACCAGCAACAAACAAAATTCAAAGGCCAACACTTTGGTGGCTAACCAACGGCTATTTCAAAATTGACCTGCTCCTTTGCATTAATGGGTTGCCTCTTGAAGCCCGTAAATATTTACCCATAACCCGGGCCCATTCGAAAATGGATCTTGACCAAGATTAAAATATGGACTCTGGAAGCAATTTATGAGTCAGAACTCAGAATCATCTTCCGGATTTTGGCACAAAGGCCGATATGAACTGTCACCTTGCCATATTTGATGAAGTTGACATTTCTGAAGGCACCCGAACGTCGCCGTTTTAACAATATAAAATTGGAATGATTTCTTTCACCTTTCCTCAAATTATATCATGGGTCAATTTTACCACGTCATCTATAGGATCAACTAATAAAAACTATCTATTTCATTATTTTTTAATTTTTTATGTGAAGATTTACTTAAAAAAAATTATAACATAAAAAAATTATGACAAATAGTGGACTGACCCATGATATAGTTTTTCACCAGACGGATTCTCATTTCTCACTTTCTCACTTCCCACGTCCTCCTCCCTCTTCTTGCCTTCCCTTTGTCAACTGTCATGGATTCGAAAGCTTCCACCGCTGCTCCGTCGCAGCCCCAATCGAAGCCCAAGGGAAAGGACTTCCTGAACCATCTCGAAACTTACCTCGCGAAGAGAGACGGCGTCGACAAGCTCCTCAAAATCTCTCGTTACGCTACCAAGATCATATTGGCATCCTCGGTCCTCCCGGAAACGCTGCCACTAACTCGTCGGCTCAAGAGTTTCGAGGCAAGCGTTGGGCTGAGTAGGAAAGCCTTTCGGCTCGGGAAATTCGTTCAAGATGTCAACGCTTTGAGGAACTCCCATTTGGATTCGAAGGAAGAGATTTTGCTCTCGATTATCGCTTACGGCGGCGAGGGTTTATACTATTTCGTTGAACAGTTTATTTGGTTGGCAAAATCGGGATTAATCGACGCTAGGCATTCCCGCAATTTACAAAAGATAAGTGCTTGGACCGAGTTTATTGGGTACATCGGAAGTATTACCCTTAAGCTTAGAGAACTAAAGAGGATGAACGAGGACGAGGCGTGCTTGAACTCGAGTATCGAGATCGCGATTTTGGGAGGAGTTGGGTGTAAGGAAGAAGAAGAAAGGAGGAAGAAATTGAGGGCTAAGAAACTGATGAAGCAACTCTCAGTTGTCCAAGATTTCGCTGACGGGTTAATGGCCTTGGCTGATATTCGAGACGGCAAAGGAAGCTTTACGGATCCTCTCTTGCTGTCTTGCGCCGGTCTTCTATCCGCTCTGATTAGTACACACAAAAATTGGGTTTCATGCTAGGTATGATCACAATTCACACAGCAAACTCGGTTCATCAATCACTGTTATTTATTTTACTGAATCATGGGAAGAAATTGGGGTTCTATTGATTTACATTTCTATTGTTTAAGCAAATGTATACACAGGCAGTGATAGCTGATTGCATATGAATTTGTGCTAAATTTATTGTTGAATTAAGATAGGTGTTCACTGAAATCTGATGTTTGATAATGAATTTGAATGTTAAAGGAACAAGAGTATATATGTTCGGTTTGCTTGGTGCAAGTTACAGAGTCCTGGAGCTTCTTAAGAAATTTCTGGTTTGCTATGTGAAGGATCTTAATCCTTTACTAACTTTGTTGTTTGAGCTGGACGTTGACTCTCAGCTATTTTGTGGAAGGGCTGTGAATCCATTCTTCCCTGCCTTCCTGTTCCGGTGATACATAGTGTAGAAATGCATCGTATGGCGATGAAAAGAATGGTCCAACCCCGCTTCCATCCTTACAGGTTCCTGATAATTCATTGTCTTAAATCCTTTTATTTGATAAGGATGGAAGGCTGTATAGCCTTGAGGTTATCCCCCGAAGCCTAATGACAATGATTTTTTAGGGTACGTACAAGAAAGAAACTCTACTTTCTTGCCAATGAAAGAAACTTTTGATTGAATTACGGTTGCTAGCAACCGGAGAACAGATCTTAACGACACTTTTTGTTATAGACATTACAGCATACGACACAAACTGTAGACGTCAACACTAAAAAGAAATCTTCAATCGCTTTGCTTGCTCCAAATTACTGTCTCATCTTTCCTTCAATAAAACATTGCTTGATTTCTTTGATTCCCATGGCCGTAGACATCCTCTTAACGGCGACCGTAAAAGTAATGAAGACTTCTGCCCTATTGAAACAGAAGAAAGGCAACTTAAGGCGCACCTCAACCTCCTCTTCTCACTGTCATACGGTTGATAATTCGGATCATGTTTCACAACTGAAGTCTTGAGTGCCTCGGGTAGAATGCAGTTGCACATCGAACCTAACACAAACAAAAGATTTGATTAGTTTTTAACTATTACTACGAATATCCATGTAATCCGAATTGTTCATTTTTTTCCTTAACACATTCGTAAGTGGTGGGTTGCCATAAGAATTACCTATTCTTGCCAGTCGGTTTACCCATTTAGGAATGTGTTTCCCCGTCAGCTTGTAACAAATATCCTTGCAGAAATGGTTACAGTTCTTGACAATCAGATGATAAGTATCCCCATTGAATCTAGCTGAATGGCACTCCATGAACTCCCTTATTCCGATAGGGTCCAACGACGTGGTCCCAATGAATATTGATTTCCTGAACTTGAAGCCCGGACACTGTCGTGGATCGACCTCAAAAACACCACTGGTTGGGTAGTCATGAGCTCCAAATGCATATTCCACACCATGAACTAGCAATGCAATGAGAATAATATTATCAACTCCGTGTTTTGCATATCCACTTCAAATGCATTCTATTTGTGGAAAAATGAGAAGCAAATCCTTAATTTACTGATGAAAATTTCAATCCAAGTGAACAACAAAGGGAAAAATCTATACTGTTAAAAGTAAAAAATGGCTACCTTCCACACCAGAATGATAGATACCAAGTCCTGCCCAGTAAAAATAGCCGTTCGCGGGTGTTAGGTCGTATACGTTCAGATACACCGGCGCATAGCCGGGTTCAAAACTAGATGGCTTCACTATTGGTAGAAATTTGCTTTTCAAAATCCATGGCACCAGAGACCTAGATTTCCATCTTTTCCTCGACTCAAAATCCATAGTGAGACCAGACCAGTTAATGCCCTATACAACAACCTGAGGCACATTAGTAGACATTAGCTATTTATTTGAAACTATTTCGTAATCATAATAGAGGTTAAAAAAAGAGATCAATGGAATCTGAAAAGAAAAAAGAGAGGTAGAATTCATTGCTCTCATATTGAAAGCTTTCAGCAAATTGTCTAACTACAGCACACAAACATGTACAGGTACAGGTACCATAACAACATGGCTTCTTAGCTTGCAAAATGGATTTGAAATCTCTCATCAAACGTTATGAAAGTTCAAGGAGTAAAGACTATTCTCTAAAAGATATTCAAAATATTTACATTTTTTTCTCAGAACATCCATATCAACAAGAGGGTATGTTTTGAAATCCATGAACATAAGGTTTTGAAAAATTGAACTTTATTTGCCATAGACACTATCTAGTCCAAGGAATGGAACAATTCAAATACAAGAACACCAAAACATATCAAAAAAGGACAAGCAATTTAAATACAAGAAGCATACTGTTGTATCATATGATAATAATAATGACACAAAACTGATTGATTTCAGTAGGCTATACAGCAAATAGAACTCCAGTGCCTACCTAACCAGCGTTTTACATGAAACCATACAAATTCCAGTGTTTGTGCTTCCTCCAAAACTATTTCCTCTTTTATGTGGAAATCCAGTACAGCATGAGGCAGTCTTTTTCTTTATGGAAATAAAATTAAAGTGGATTTTTATAGACAAAAATATTGGTCTTGGTTAGCAGTAAATCTAACCATTTAAGTTCTGCATTTTCCATATTTATCTCCAGGCGGACATGGATTTTAAGCAGTACTAAAACAACATTAAAAGTTACTATTACGGGAAAAAAAGAGCAAACATTTGTTGGTACTTGAGAATTCAGATCTACTAGAGCCCGTTCATACCCAGAAGAAAACTCAATAAATCAAACACAAAACAACAGTGCCAATAGATCAGAGAGATTTATAACCTTAATCTGTACCAATGAATCCTACCCCGCAAAAGAAAGAAAGCGAAGACAAAAAGGGGGAAGGAGAGAACCTACAGATTCAGAGAAGAAGGCCATTAAGCTTTCAGTAGAAAAGCAACCTCCAGGCTCCAATTGCATTAAATCTCAAGCAGCTAGCGTTGGAGGAAACGTTTCGTTTTCTTTGTGGTGTCGAAACGGAGGAAGACGAGACGACTGTACTTTGCTTATCAACACTGTGAATCCCCTGTTGAAAACCAGAAGCCCTGAGAATTGAAATAAAAAGAAGACTAAGCAAAAGCCTTTGCGTATTCTTTCTTTTTCTTCCTCTATTTATTTTTGTCTCACTTCGCAGCTCAATCACTGCCACGATTTCTTACGGATATATTACAGTGTTTTATTACAGATTCCCCCCTTTTTTAAATAAAAAATCATTACCACTTTTTGCAATGACTAAAATTATTTAATTTAGTTTAATTGTTTTATTTATAATATTAAAGTTTGATTTTTCTAAAATTTATTTTAGAGATAAAATATTTTATTTTATTAAATTGATTAATTATTGTCTTTAGTTGTACAAAAACATTTATTAATATATATTTTCGACATTTATATAGTTTTAGTATATGAAAACGACAAGTTGGAGAAGAGACAGCAAATTAGACAGGACACTGGCTGTTAGTATTATTAAGTTCAATTAGACTTGGTTCATTTCTTTATGTTTAATTGGTTGGCTCAATTTTTCAAGTTGGATTATTTTCCTAAGTTTTTTTTATATATATACAGTACATTATTTAATACACTTGTATTTAATTTTATAAAAGAATATAATTAAAATATTTATTGATGGGTAAAAATCATGTACCTCTTTATCATATCTCCAATTATATCTCTTATTAAAAAAATTTAAAAATTTAAATTTTAGACTCTAACCCTTATTTTTTATATCCTAAACCCTACACACTACCCTAACTACAACCCCTAACCTTAAACCTTAAGCTTTATACTTCTAATTTGAAGTGAAGACATGGACGAAGATATTGAAAAGTGATAGATGATTTACACTTTTTATTAATATATCATTGAAATATTAATTAATTTTGGTTCATTTAATTAGGTTTGTTATATTAATTATTTTAAATAATTCAGCTTAAAAAATCATTTAATTAAACTCATTTAAGTGAAGGAATATTAGATTCATTCTCTCATAAGAACCTGGTTTCGTTTCTCAAATGTTTTTTTTTTTTTGGGGGGGGGACCACACGTGTTTGTCATAGGATGCTGACGCACGTGTGCTACAGCAAATTGTGGCCCATTGCTTGGCATTTTGTAATTCCATAGTAATTTAAGACGAATGTAATTCCGTAGTAACACGTGAGGGAGAAAACACGTGATATCCACGGCTTCTTTTACAGACATTAAAAACACAATTCTCGAAATATGTTTCACTCGATCATAATAGACAACTTGACACAACCATAGAGGAATTCAACTCATATACAAGGTTCAAACAGCATAGGTAAAAACAACCAACAGGTAAAAAAAAAACTGTTAAAAGCCTAAAGATTGACAAATTCACTTGCTATTGTCTTAATAAGAAGAAATGTTGGCCCACTAAACAAAGTGTGGCCGAACTACCGGTCATCCCATGTGTATGAAATTTCAGCTAGTGGTAGTCTATACGGATGCTCACTCAGACCTAAGTTGTCTAAACTTGGAGATTGTTTGAAGTGCAATAATTGATCATATGAAACATGTCTGGTAAACCAGCACCAGCGCAAGGATAGGCATATTGCTAGCATTTTAGCTTCATTGAGAATACAGATATGAAAGACTATTCAGTACGAATCTATTCGAATCAAATTGACACTACCGGAAGAAATGAACTAGGAATACATATACACGTGGACACGAGTCTATATATTTACCTGCAGAATATCAAAGACTTGGTATGCAATGTATTTAGGCAACACCCTTCTGCTGTAGCTTATCTGGATATAGACACAGTGGAGCCTTTTGGTATGATCTTTTCACAGCTGGTCCTTCAATTATGTCAACAAGAGGCACCGGCTTCCAACCACTACCGGGCCAAAGAACCTGGGTAATGTGTATACAACCGATGTTAGTCTTTTAAAAGACAAAAGAAATTTTACATTAGCAAAGCCGAAAAAGGATCCCTTGACACTATATCCATGGTGAGATATGGTTTCATTTTAAAGATGGGGGTAACATCTGCAATCTATTACTGGAGACTGGACTGATAAATTCAGATTAAACTGTTTAGCTTTCGACCAATGGTGCCTGAAATAGTTTGGAGTAATTCGGTGAAAACATGCGAGACAGCTTCACTTGAACGAAAAATGGATCCATTACTACTTACATATCGTAAGGTTGACAAAAGTGAAAGGATATTTCCTTGTTTCCCATCTGACCATTGTCGTATTTTATCATCAAGGCTCTGCGCCAATGAGTAGACAGTTGAAAAATGAGAAGCAACATGAATGTATGTTAATGCGGTTATTACACTATCTGGTATAATCTCCATTACCTTGGTTTCTTCAGGATCAATGCCTAATCGCAGCAAAATTTTCTCTTCAACCGTCAAGTCGTTTACCTGTTCATAAGCCAAAGTTGACCATCCTATTAGGGTTCGGCCAAAATCATTTATTCCCTACTCAACAAGTAAGTAAGCAATATATCGTTAAAATGGTATGTAGCTCAGGACTTAGGGTCAACTTACTTATTAACATTATATTAACAGGGACAGAAATTCAGTTTAGAATGTCAGATTCTTAATATCATAGAAAATGTCTTTGGATTCATTGTACCGATAGAGTAATTAACTTTGCATATCAAACATAAGAAATGTACAAATAGACATAAAGAGAAAGCATGTGACTTCACTTCTGCTGCCTAAATGGATGAGTCGCATACCAAAAAGTTTCCCTCAGATAACTCTGCTGGATCTTCAACAATATTCTTGGAGTTCAACATATAATTTTTGAAGAACTGTAACAGTGACCGTTATTTATGATTTTTTGTGTTACAAGGTTGTGTCTGAGTTTGTTTTCGGCAACCCAACAAAGACCTTCAAGGAGGAGGGAATGATCAACAACGATTGAGTAAAAAAGTTGCGAGTGGTCAATCATAATTATAATCATGACAGCAACCTCCTATCCTATGTATGGCATTAACATCTATACCTCACTTGTCTTCCCTCTCTATGGTAAATGGTAATCATGTTAGGACAATGGAACTTTTGCAAGAGGAAACAGAGACTGAGTAAAACCATCAGGATTTCATATACTAATAAAATAATAATGATGTATATTTTTATTTACAATAATGATAATTGATAAGAGGTGTTGAACATGGAGACCATGTCCCCACACTTGACTCCACCATGAAGGAATCGGCATGGCAAACGACAAACACAAAAAGGACAAAATTGGACAGCCTTAACCACACATCAAAGCAAAACCAGGTCCAAATCCTCATCAAGTCTTTCATCCCCTGAATAATTAAGAAGAAGAAGAAACATATTATTTGCACCTTTCGAGTAACTAAGAAGTATGAAATGAAAACGAATATAAACCTCAGAGTTTTTATCATGCAAATGCTTATGTACCAATACGAGGCATTTTTATATGAAAATCAAAAGGCTTTGCAGTACTAATATATAAACAAACTTCTATGAATACCTGAGCAAATGGAGTCACTACCATTGTTTATTTAGATGTAGGCCAACCGGAAGGTAACTGTCTAGAATTCAGGTACTTTTGCTTGGAGCCTAGATAAATATATTTAGGAAGTGGGGCTGATTAAGTAAATAATAATAAAAATAAAACTCAGTAAATGAAGATATTAAATGAAATTCGGAAATTTGGTAAGAACATTCAAATCATGCTCCGAAAAGTTTTTTTTACCAAAAACTCTCAAGAACAACAAAAATTAATCTTATTTCGAGTACCCTAAAAAGGATAAAAGAATTAAGATTCAAGTGTAAGAGAGAAAGAAACGTACTTCTTCAGAGCTAGTAATATATGACACAACAACAGTTATGTCATCAAGTTTTCCATCATAATAATGGAACCCAACATCTTGAGCGGCAGTTGAGAAAGGTGTTTGTCGATCTCTAGCCTATGCTCGTGTAACAGTGCCAAACAAATAACAGGAAAATAAACTCAAAGAAGAAGAAGATTGAGGGGACTGGAGCTCTCGAGATGAATTCAGAGAGAAAATAACATTGATCCAAAAGCAAAAGACAGCTACCACACTGTTCAGTCCTCAGAGAAAAAGAACCCTACAATCCAAAACACAGCGTATAAGTGCTTGTACAAAACGCACCGTTTCATTAATTAAAATAGAAATAAAATATAAAAAGAAATAAAAGCCAACGACTATAAATTAAAACCTTCCATGACAATGCTCCCCTCTTGAGGAAATCCTTGACCTCAAGGATGGAAATCTGAAAATTGAGTCTGTAGATGATGAAGCAACTCCCAAGTAGCGTCCTCCGGAAGAAAGTTAGTCCACTCCACCAAAACCTCCGTTACAACTCGATTCCCTTTTCTTCCAATCCTTCTATCCAATATTTTCAGTGTCTCCTTAGCAATGCCCCCATCAGGCCCTATCACTGGCAATTCAGATTGACAGGGTTCAACTCTAATGTGTTTCTTCAATTACGAAACATGAAATACAGGGTGCACTCTCGACTGATCTGGAAGCTGTAATTTGTTGGCAACCTTTCCCACTTTAGCTAGTATCTTATAAAGGTTGAACCATTTGGGTGCAAGCTTTTGACAGCTTCGATGTTTCACCGTTTGTTGCCTATATGGCTGTAAATTAAGATACACCTAATCTCCCACTGAAAATTCACAGTCACTTCTTCTTTTATCGGCTTGATTCATCATTCTATTCTGAGCCCTTTGCAAGTGGAATTTCAGCATCTTCAACGCTGCCTCTCTAGTTTGTATTTTTTTATCCATAGTAGCTACTCTAGAATCACCCGCTACATATGGAATGTGACAAGGAGGGCTTTGTCCATGTAAGGCCTGGAAAAGAGATGTGTTAATAGCCGAATGGTACAAAGTGTTGTACCACCATTCCGCAATATGCAACCAACAATTTCATTCCTTCGGTTTTCCCCCGACATGCATCTCAAATAAGTTTCTAAACACTTATTGAGTCTTTCAGTTTGTCCATCTGACTGGGGGTGATAAGCAATAGAAGCATTCATAGTAACACCCAACTTCGAGAAGAGCTCTTTCCAAAAGGTGCTCATGAATATGAGATCTCTGTCACAAACAATATCTATTGAGAGGTCATGTAGCCTAAAAATATTCTCCAAGAATAATTGAGCAATATCTTTGGCTGTGTATGGGTGTCCCACCGATAAAAAATGTCCATACTTGGATTAGCTGTCAATCACCACTAAAATGATATCTTTCTTTCTGGACACAGGTAAACCATCTATAAAATCCATACTAATGGATGATCACATTCTCTCAGGTATTGGCAGGGGTTACAACAAACTCTTTGGTCGAATAAGTTCCTCATTGTTCTGTTGACAAATTCTGCATTCTCTCACTTTCTGCTTCACATCCCTTTTCATCCCCTTCCAATAGAAAGTCTCTCCAATTCTTTTTGTCGTGGCCAATCTCCCTGAATGTTCCCCTATGCCACTGCTGTGATAAAATTCCAGCAGTTCCTGTCTCAGTTTAGAATTATTTCCCACGACCACCTTTCCTTTCCTCTTCAAACAATGGCCATTCCACTCATATTTAGCATACTTTCTAGTACCTTTCCTTAGCTCTTGAATTATTTTCTTCAATCTATCATCCTGCTGCCATGAATCTGTAATTTCCCCCTACAAAACAGAAGAAACACCAGTCACAATCATTTGTGTACATTACAACCCTTCTTCTTCCCTTGGTATCCTGGACAAACAGTCAACTACTGTTTTGTTTATCCCCTTTTTATAGCAGACTTCATAGTCGAATCCCATCATTTTCATAACCCACTTTTGTTGGGCTGGTGTTATGACTTGATTTCCAGCTAAAAATCTAAGACTTTGATGGTCTGTGCGAATCTTAAAATGTCTCCCCACCAAGTAAGCCAACTATTTTTTACAGCTAAAAGAACAATCAACATTTCTTTCTCATACACCGAAAGAGCTTGGTGTTTGATTCCTAACCCTTTACTAAAATAGACCAAGGGTTTCCCCTTCTGAATTAAGACTGCTCTTATTCCCATCTCTGATGCATCAGTTTCGACTATGAATTCCTCTGAAAAATATGGTAAACTGAGCATTAGAGCTAAACATATAGCCTCGTTTAATTTCCTGAAAGTTACCTCTTCCACTGATGACCACTTCCACCTACCCTTGAGCAAATCAGTCAAGGGCCTTGCCAAACTACCTACCCAAAAATGAACCTTCTTTAATATCCAGAAAGTCCAAAAAAAAACCCTTAATTCTTTGATGGATTTTGGAGAAGGCCATTCCATGATACATTTCACCTTCTGTCCATCCATCTCAAATTTTCTATTAGAGATAACATAACCCAAATAATCCACAATGGATGCTCCAAAACAACATTTACTCTTCTTGGCAAATAGTTTATGTTGTTTTAGTATCTCTAACACCTCTTGTAAATGCACCAAGTGACTCTCCCAATCAGTTGAATACACTAATATATCATAAAAAAACCCAAAACTGATCTTCTCAATTTTTCCTTGAACACCTTGTTCATTAAACTTTGAAATGTGGCCGGGGCATTAGTTAGCCCGAAAGGCATAACTAAGAATTCGTAATGCCCTTCGTGAGTTCTAAAAGTTGTTTTATGGATATCCGACTCCCACATCTTGATTTGATGGTATCCTGACCTCAAATCTAACTTAGAAAACACTCGGGCTGCTCCAAATTCATCCAACAATTCTTCTATGAAAGGCATAGGGAACTTGTCCTTCACAGTGCATTGATTTAATTTTTTATAGTCTACGCACATCCTCCAAGACCCATCTTTTTTCTTCACCATAACAATTGGAGAAGAAATTGCACTGCTGCTATCTCTGATTATACCTACTGCCAGCATCTCCTTTATCAGTTTTTCAATTTCATTTTTCTGGGAAGATGGGTACCTATATGGTTTCACCTTCACCACAACCTCTTTATTTACCAAATTGATCCTATGATCCCTTCCCCTTTCTGGAGGAAGCTTTCTTGGTTCCTCAAACACCACATCATACATCTATAATAATTGATTCAGTCGCCCCCTATTAGTATGTTTATCATCAGTTAACTCCAACTAAACATTTGTATACAACAATGTCATGCTGTGAGAACTCATCCTTCCCTTCAGTGCTCGCTTGCATAATCCAGGCTCAGCATATTGTACAGTTTCAGGTCTGCAACCCACCAATGTAATCCACTCATGTTCTCTCTGGAAACTCATTTCCAAGGCTACAAAATCCCATTTAATGGTGCCCAATTGAGATAGCCACTGGATCCCCAAAACTATATCACAACTCTTCAATCCCACTACCAAAAAATTAGTAATAAAAATTTGTCCTTGAACCATCACTTACAGAATCAATTAAAGCTATACAAGTGATGAGTGCCTAAAAGGCAGTTATTTACTATCCTTCTCATGGTACTTTATGCATCTATTATACACCAACTTGAACTAAAATATGGACTCTTTGCACAAATATTGGATATTCCATTATCATTACGTACAAAATCAGTATTTACAGAGAATGCAGATATTATTGCATATTTTGTACATGCAGGAATATCCAGGGCAGAAGCGGAAGTGAAGCAATGCTGAGGCTGAGGCAGAAGACAAGGCCGCGACAGAATCCAGTGTGGCAGTACCAACAATGGAGGTGCAATGAAAGATAAAAATATAGAGAACATTCTGGAAGATGCAGCGCACCAATTGGATCAGGCTAGCGCGTTAAAAGCCCAAGTTAAAGACCAAGCGGGAAAACCCTTCTAGAAGGTGGAAAACTTGGAAATATCAGATTCCTTGAAGAAGACTTGTTCCCTACTCTAAGTTGAAGTCTATTTAGGAAAGGTTTGCCCTAGGTTAAGACTATATATACCCTAGCTAGCCACATTGTTAGGAGAGCCGATTTTTAGAGAAAACCTTTCTCTCTATGAATTGTACTTAAACGATAATATGTTCTAAATTTCTTAGGGATAGGTGAAGGTTGTCGATAATATGTTCTTGCTTTCAAGCTCGAGAGGGAAGTTTGCAAGTAATCTATTTATCTAGTATCGAGAGGTGTAGATTCAAGAAAGGGATAAGTACGATGTTGTAGACACTAACTCGGCCTAGAGATAGGTTAAGAGTTTCAACAGCTAAAAGAAGTGTTGGATTATTTGTTGGTTATCGTTGATTTACGCTGAGAGGTATTGTCAAGGACTGGTCATCAACAACACTTTGACTCAGAGATGGGCGAAGTCACTTACGGACACTTTGTTGAACTTTGATGCCTCTGCCCAAGAGCAAGAGATTACCGCGGTAGAGAACACCAACTGTCGAGACTGTATCTGCAGTACTGTCGAAGCAGTGTTGTATGATTGCATTGGACAAGAAGAAGATCAATTGAATCCACTAATTGACGCAGCTGGATCCTACCTAGTTTCTCTATATCGTCTTCAACCTTTTATTTTATGTTTTGTTATTTAATTATTTAGTTATTTAAACAAATCAACTCATTTGTGTTTTTACTTTATTTTCAGGAGCAAGGTAATAAGGGGAGACGTATTAAGTATACTAATCCCTGTGGAGACGATACACGATATACTTATCATTTTATTACTTGACGACGTGTACACTTGCACTCAAATTGCACTTTTATTACACGCATAAAAAAGGTCTGCCATCAATCATCACTTCCACCCTCATGGTCTCCCAAGCTTCAGCTCCCCAAATAGCTTGTAAAGATAGGATTGGTTGCTCATTTTTTCCAACCTCAAGGACCTCTTTCTTCTCCTCACAGTCTAAAAATTCCTCCACCTCAGTCTCTTCCTCTTTTCCTTCCATCATTATCTGAAACATTTGAGTTTTTGGGCACTTATTCCCTGGTGTATACTTTGCAGCACACCAGAAGCATAGTCCTTTCTTCCTTCTTTCTTCTATTTCTGCAGAAGAAATTAGTCTTCCAGGCCCTCTTTGGCTATTGCTAGTATCCAATCTATTAGACCTAGGACTCAAATTATTAGGGGTGACACCCTTAAAAGTGTTTGGTCCTGGACTACTACTTACAGCCACACTAGTCCTTCCTGAAGAAGCTACATTCCTAGATGGAATAACTATGGAAGTAGGGGGAGTGAATCTCGAACTCAAAGAAGGAAATGAGTTCATAGTTCTTTTCTGAGTAGGAAACATCATTGACTCTACGTGCCTAGCCAAATTAAAAGCGTCTAGCAAAGATTTTGGTTGTAATAATTTGACATATGCTCCTATTTCCACTCGCAAATGGTTCTTAAAGAGTGACAGAACATACTTATCTGGAATCTGCACTTGGTTGACCAGGTGAATGAAGTCCTCATAATAAACCTCCACATAATCATGTTGTCTCAGGGACACCAGTTCAACAAACGGATCCTCGAACCCTACTGGTGCAAATCGTTCTCGCATCTGGTTCAAATAATCGAACCACTGCATCTTATAAACATCTCCACAGGACCACATCAAGAACTGATGCCACTGTAATGCCTTCCCCTCGAGGTGTAAAATGATTACTCTGATTCATTCCGTTTCTGGAACTGACTCCGCTTTAAAGTATTGCTCGAGCTTCAAATATAATCCTTGAAAATCACTTCCATCGAATCGGGGGTAGAGCAGTTTGTAAGCAAATTTGTTGGTAGAAATTGCTTCAACTTCTCTGTGAGGTGCTTGATCGATGGTCGTCGCTTCCACTGGGTTTGCTGGGGTGGGGTGTGAGCTTAAGCTTGAACCGAAGGTGAAGGGGGGTTCGAAGTCTCAGCTGGTTGTGACCCCGACACTCCTAGGGCTTCATTCGAAATCCCACTGATATCCGAAGTTTTGCCCAACCCTAACTCCAAGAGCTTCTGAAAACTGGTTAACATTCGAGTTTTCATCGCCAAAAATCTATAATCTAAGCTCCCTTCCAATCGATTAATCTCCGATTGCAATCGAACAAACTCTTGTCTCCACTCGGTTGCTTGAGCGACGTTTCCAGTTGTCGCCTGAGTGTCGACTGCATTCCCTACTGCCAGGGCCGATTGACTTCGAGTCTCCATCATATTGCCGAGGATTCGAGAAGCTCTGATACCCTTATAACAGTGCCAAACAAATAACAGGAAAATAAACTCAAAGAAGAAAAAGATTGAGGGGGACTAGAGCTCTTAAGATGAATTCTCAGAGAGAAAATAGCATTGATCCAAAAGCAAAAGAAGGCTACCATATTGTTCAGTCCTCATAGGAAAAGAACCTTACAATCCAAAACGCAACGTATAGGTGCTTACACAAAGCGCATTGTTTCATTAATTAAAACAGAAATAAAATATAAAAAGAAATAAAAGCCAATGACTATAAATTTAAACCTTCTCTGACAGCTCGTTCCTGTGCCAATGCTGCTATCTTCTGAGCAATCACTCGAGGGCCAAAACCAGCTCTCACCGCATGAACCATCACTTCAGTAATTTCATTATTGTACAAGTTATCAAACAGTCTATCCGTGCCAGCAATGATAACATCTCCAGGAGCAATGACAACTATAAAGATCTAATATTTGGCAGAAGATTTAGATTGTTTAGATATTTCATAATCAATCAAATATACAAAAGTCTCACATAGAATAAACAAGTGGGATATTCTTGTTTAAAGCAGCAAAAGAGGGCAAAATAAAAGGTGCAAAAGATAAAACAAGAATCAAAATTGACAAACCAATGATTGATAAATATTAGGTTGACAAATCAGTTTTTTAGAACAATAAATACTTAAGCTATTAGCAACAACAAACATTCAGCAAAACACCATCTAACATGACAGGGCCACCAAACCAAATATCTATCAAATTTTATTACTTAAAAGTTAAAATAAGAAACCTTTTTCTAATAATATAAAAACAGTAAGAACTTGTGTAACAACCTGAGCGGAGTTTGGCAAACCACCATTACTTCCATTCTCAAGTTGATATGTGAAGTTGAAATCATGTTGCTGAACACTGGATCTAAATATAGTACATCCATCTCGAATCACCATAAAACCACTGTCTCCCAAGTTTATGGCATGAAGTCTCTGTAAAGGAGATCATATATATATGTTATCCAACAAGTAAATTCATCCAGTTATTCCAGGGAGTAAAAAAGGACAACTTGTGCAGTTTACTTGACAGGAATGTAAAGTAACAACAAAGCCTCAATTCTGAGGCCCGACACTTCATCATTTCAAGTTTTAAATCATTGACGAAGGTTTACCCCCTTTAGGCTTTAAGGTCATATGCTATGATCCTACGAAGAATTTCTATAAATTGCAATTATGAGGATGAAATCCTTTACAGATACATTCATACAAAGATATGAATTGTAAGTCATTAATTCTAAGGTTTATGCTAACTGCATAAAGCAGTCTATTGGTTTAGAATAGAGACTTGCATTCAGAACAACCATTTCATGTAAAAGTTACTCTTGTTGGAATAACGCCTTACACGATAAGGCAAGCAAAGAATAGAAATGACTTACATGGTTGGTGAGTGCTATTACACATACTGTTGAGGAGCCTTTCGCCTTTGTCCTTTGTGCTGAAGTGAGCTTTCTCTAAGACTCTTGCAGGGTCGATTGAACCCTTAGGCTCCTCCTTGATGACAGATGCAGTATTAGACATGAGCTCCCTAGAGTATTGCCCTGAATCAACACCCTGTGAGAAAGGGGCCATGGTTGCCGAAGAACACGAACGTCGATGTACAATGAACAAGAAAATAAACAATGCTAGAGTTTAACAATAGAGAAAAAATAATATTTTTTTCAACATTGAATAATGTGTTTCTCTATATTTTCTTATTATTGTTTTATATCAAATGATTATATAGTATGCCTTTAAATAAGCTAAAAAAGAGTTTTAATATGACTAAAATTATACTTTATCTCTAATTTAAATAATATTTATTCCTAATTTAAATAAGACTTCTAATAATCTAAACTACTAATTAGGAATAAACTCTAATTATATATTAAATAAAAACTCTAACACTCCTCGTCAACTTAGATTTATCCTCAAGCTCTAACACTTCTTTGATAACTAACATTCCCCTCAAGTTGATGAACAAATGTAGTAAAACACCAACTTGGAGCTTAGATGTTATGCCTCTTTTTTCTTCTGTTATTTCTTCGAGAAAAATACTCATTGTTCTCGGGTCAGGAGTCTTTGATTGAGATGCCCAACACGTGGTTCTTGTTTAAAAGATCTGATACGAATGATGTATGGAGCGATCAAAGGAATCTACACTCCCCTCAAGTTGATAGTTACACAGACTAGAATTCTAACTTGAACCTTTGATGTAGAATCCTTTAAAAAATATTATTTAGTTTTTAAGGTTAAACTATAACAATTTTACCTATCTTTTTTGGATGGATGACTAAGATAGAACTAAATAGTTTTTAAGGTTAAACTATAACCTTTTCACCTATCTTTTTGGATGACTGACTAAGATAGAACCAAATAGTTTTTAAGGCTAAACTATAACCTTTTCACATATCTTTTTGGCTGGTTGGCTAAGATAGAACCAAATAGTTTTTAAGGCTAAACAATTACCTTTTCGCCTATCTTTTTGGATGGCTGACTAAGATAGAACCAAATATTTTTTTTAAGGCTAAACTATAACTTTTTTTGCTATCTTTTTGATTGACTAAGATAGAACTATTAAATAAAGAACAAAAACTTAAACGAGTAGATATTTCACGAGAGATGTAAAATTTCCACGAAGGAGAAGCTAGAGAACGAGTGTGATCTAATAATAGCAGCAAAAAAAATAACATGCATCTGAAAAGTCAGACCGTTGATATATTTAAGATTAAAGATGAAAATAACAGTGATATCATCAAGATCGTTGTTGGCTCATGATACCCTGTGAGAAAGGGGCCATGGTTGCCGAAGAACACGAACGTCGATGTACAATGAAAAAGAAAATAAACAATGCTAGAGTTTAACAATAGAGAAAAAATAGTATTTTTCAATAGAGAATAATGTGTTTCTCTGTATTTTCTTATTATTGTTCTATATCAAATAATTACATATTAAGCCTTTAAAAAGTCTAAAAAAGAGTTTTAATATGATTAAAATTATACTTTATCTCTAATTTAAATAATATTTATTCCTAATTTAAATAAGACTTCTAATAATCTAAACTACTAATTAAGAATAAACTATAATTATATATTAAATAAAAATTCTAACATTCCTCGTCAACTTAGACTTCTCCTCGAGCTCTAACACTTCTTGGATAACTAACACACCCATATCAGCCCAGCCACCAACTCCATCTACTATACCTATTGCATGTTCATCCACGCAAATAAAATGAGCATCCTCTCCTCCAATATCTTCTTTATCAGGATGAGGAAGATAGCATGAACCTGAAAGCAGCTTCAGAGTTTTGCCGGAAGAAATCTTCCTGTCGTGATGTCAAACTCAATAAAAAATATGAATGACATAAAATATCAAAATGATTTAGCAAAAGGAAACTCAAAACTGCACATAGAACATATTCTTTTGATGATACAAAACTGGAAGCCAATTCTTCACATCCAGAACCATCAAAGGAAACATCAGGGCAGTCCCAACTAATAAACTACAAGGCAATGAATAGTGGAAAGCCCTTGAAACTGACCTTGAAGACGGATTAAAGTTGAACCATCTTTTTCTAGCACTGTACATGAAATGTCTATAAATTGGACGATTGTTAGTTTTCTCCTGTTTTTCCAAAATCGTTCTAAGTTTTATTGTTAACGCTCTAAAAAGCGTATATTCTCTACCCTTTTACTTAAGGTTTTGTTTGGTTTCAAGCTCATTTGCATTACATTTCATCACATTTAGTTGTATTTCATGTGCATTTACATTTAGTTTAGGTTTTATTTTATTTTATTTTTATTTTTAAAAGATGCTGCTTTTAAGGGTATTTTATTGGAAATGTTGTGTAGATGCTGAAGCAAAGTTGAAAGAGTGGAAGAGATGTCATAGCATATTTCTCAAGTGTTGGATCGGACTTCAAGGATGCTATAGCATTGTGCGCGGACAAAACAGAACGGAAGAAAATGATACAACTGCAGCCCATTGTCTCCACGCGTTTTCTAGGCCAGCTATCCCTCCTCTGCAAACCTATAGACGTCGCACCACCTATGCATCCTGCCACACTTTTCTGCAGACGTTGCACCACCTCTGCACCCTGTCACACTTTTCTGCAGACGTTGCACCACTCCTTGCAGACCTGCCACAGTCTCCTGCAGACCAGACATTCCTGCTACCTACTGCAGCAAATGTCAGAGGATATTCTCTTGGCACCTTTAGGGCACCAAACCCTAGAAGCCTTCTCTAAATACAAGGGTAAGCCTCCTTCTACAAGGGAGCAGGAGCCAAGCCGATTGTTGAGAGCAAGAAAAAGAGAAAAATCAATAGCTAAAGAGCCTAAAAGGAGCGAGCTTTAAGGAAGCAAGAGGGAGAAGAAAGAAGAAAGAAGAAAGAAGGCCATTTTCGGTCATCTTCAACCTCTAGCCAAGCTACCATTGTAGGAGAGCTTCAAGCAAGGGATTTTCACGACTTCGGGAGGAGCAGCAAGCTAGGAAGTGTCACGGTACAAACGTTTGAGACTTCCTTCCTCTTCACTTTGTTTACCTCTTTTCTAAATCGTTGAATATGTATTTCAAAGGACGCAAGATGAATAGTTTTTCTTACCTAGCCATGAACTAATCTAGTATGGCTAAGGCTTGTTTTGGATGATTTTAATTTTTTTAATGGATGTTTATTGTTTCTGGTTTACTTTATGTTTTGTTCAAGCATGCTAACACTTTTTACTCTAAACCTTGGTTTGTAAGAGCACCGGGAGGTAGCCATAGTTTAAGGGATTTGGGAAGCTTAGATCTAGGGATAGGCAAAGCTAGACCAACTTGAACAATGGGATTGCCACAGGAGCGGAATCCTAACTTGCCTTAGGGATAAGGTAGAGTTTCAACGACTAAAAGAGGTAGTACTTCATCAACATTATGAGTGTTAGGGTTGAGACCGAGAGGTAATGTCTTAGCATTTTCGAGTGTTAGGCCTTCTGACTAGGGATAGTGGAGGCATTTTCAGTAAACTCTGTCGAGCACTAGTAAAACTTGAGAATAGTAACATCCAAGAGAGCAGTTAAGTCATGCCATAGCAAGCCTAGCCTGTCTTAAGCTTGATTACCTTTTTCAGTGTTGTGTTTGTGCAGCTTTATTCATTTCTCCAATATCTGTTTATTGCTACTGTATTTTTGTGACATCCTTTATTTTGCTCCAGCATCTTTAAGGAAGCAAGAAGGAGAAGAAAGAAGAAAGGAGGCCACTTTCGGTCATCTTCAACCTCTAGCCAAGCCACCATTGTAGGAGAGCTTCAAGCAATGGATTTGCGCGACTTTGGGAAGAGAGGCAAGCTAGGAAGTGTTATGGCACAAGCGTTTGAGACTTTCTTCCTCTTCACTTTGTTTACCTCTTTTCTAAATCGTTGAATATGTATTTCAAAGGACGCAAGATGAATAGTTTTTCCTTCCTAGCCATAAACTAATCTAGTATGGCTAAGGCTTATTTTGGATGATTTTAATTTTGTTTTAATGGATGTTTATTGTTTCTGGTTTACTTTGTGTTTTGTTCAAGCATGCTAACACTTTTTACTCTAAACCTTGGTTTGTAAGAGCACAGGGAGGTAGACATAGCTCAAGGGGTTTGGGAAGCTTAGATCTAGGGATAGGCAAAGCTAGACCAACTTGAACAATGAGATTGCCGCGGGAGCGGAATCCTAACTTGCCTTAGGGATAAGATAGAGTTTCAACGACTAAAAGTGTTAGTACTTCATCAACATTAGGAGTACTAGGGTTGAGACCGGGAGGTAATGCCTTAGCATTTTCGAGTGTTAGGCCTTCTGACTAGGGATAGTGGAGGCATTTTCAGTAAACTCTGTCGAGCACTAGTAAACCTTGGAAATAGTAACATCCAGGAGAGCAGTTAAGTCATGCCATAACAAGCCTAACCTATCTTAAGCTTGAGTACCTTTTTCAGTGTTGTGTTTGTGCAGCTTTATTCATTTCTCCAATATCTGTTTATTGCTATTGCATTTTCGTGACATCCTTTATTTTGCTCCAGCATCTTTGGTGACAGTTCCATTTTGCTAAAGCATTTTTGGTGACACTTGTAGATTTGCTTTAGCATATGAATTTGCAAAAGACTATTTTATCTTTTGTGTGTGGTAACTATTTTTGAATTAACCTACCCAATCCTCATGGGAACGATCTCACTCACACACTTTATTACTTTTTTGATGTGTATACTTGCACATGCTTGCATGCAAATCAATCACATATTTTAATCAATCCATCAAGCACTGCAACCAAGCACAATAAGTTTTTGACGCCGTTGTCGGGGATTGAAGCAATAAGCTATTTCAATCATAGTTTTCATACTTTCTATCTATTTATTTTTATTTTGTTTTGTGTTTTTAGTCTTTTTATTTGGTTTAATCTTTGTTTTCTTTGTTATCTTTTTAGGTTTTTGTTTAGTGGATGCCCAGAGTGAATCGTAGGGAAGCCCTCGAACCATTTATTCCAGAAATCGAAAGGTATTTTAGACAAAGGAGCGAGAGCAAAGAGCAGAGTCATGTATCAGGATCCGCAGAATCAAAATGCTAGAGCGGTACCTGCAGCAAATCCAAATGCTGCAACAAATCAGGAGATAGTAGCAAGACCAAGGGCAATTCGAGATCACTTGACACCAATCTTGGATGACCTCAATTCTGGGATAGTGACACCTGAAATACATGGAGTACACTTCGAGCTCAAGCCTATGATGTTTAATATGCTCAACTCGATCGGACAGTTTGGAGAATCTCTACACGAAGACGCTCGACAATATATCCGTTCTTTCTTGGAGGTTTGCGATTCGTTCCGCCAACAAGGAGTGCACGAGGATGTGTTGAAGCTCAAGCTATTTCCATACTCTTTGAGAGACCGAGCAAGGGAATGGTTGAATGGTATTCCAGCCGGTTCAATGGAGTCATGGACAGCTTTGTGCAAAAGCTTTCTAGCGAGATACAACCCACCCAACATGAACACTCAACTGTAAAATGAGATAGCATCCTTCAGACAAGGGGATGATAAGTCTATGTACGAGTGTTGGGATCGGTACAAAAGCTTGCTGAGAAGGTGTATCAATCACGGTTTTCAAGATTGGACTCAAATCATGATATTCTACAATGGAGTCAATGCACCCACCAGGATGATGTTAGATGCTTCAGCAAATGGGACATTACTGGACAAGTCATCTAAAGAAGCATTTGATATTTTGGACAAGATAGCCAACAATGATTATCAGTTTCCAACTACTAGTCTTGGGACAAGACAACGAACTCAAGGAAAGCTGACGCTCAACGCCAATGATTCTGTCTCAGCACAACTTTCTGCTATAAAAAATATGTTGAAGAATCTTGAACAACCCAGTGAAGTACGAGATGCTAAGGCATTATGTTGTGTGCACTATAGTGGAACACATTTTGATAAAGACTGCCCAACTCATCTAGAGGCTGCTCATTATGTTGGAAACTTCAACAAAAATTCCAACAACCCCTACTCCAACACGTACAATCTAGGATTGAGACAACATCCTAATTTTTCTTAGGGTAATCAAGGATCAAATCAAGCTAGCAGCTCGAATAGGAAGCAACCAATGGCAACAAACCAAGGAGTCCAAGGTTTTCAAGGAAATATGCCATGGCAAAATGAACACAAGGGAACAGTTCATCAAGGGAACAATTCTTTGGAAGCTTCGCTGCAAGAATTCATGGCTTCGACTAAGGAGTTTATGACATCAACAAAAATATTATTACAAGAGTATTCCACGATAATCTCTAATCAAGGCAATCTGCAGCAAAGCCATAGCGCTTCACTTAGATCGCTGGAGACTCAAATGGGTCAAATTGCTCAAGCATTACATGTAAGACCAAGAGGCAACCTGCCTAGTGATACTGAAGTCACTAAAAATCATGGCAAAGAGCAATGCAACGCACTTACCTGGAGGAGTGGAAGACGAATCAACACGGGGGAACAATTTAAACGAAAGGAGAAAGAATAAACCCTCATTCAGGAGCAAAAAGAAGATGAAAAACAAGAAGAAAAATCTATTCGAGAAGTTTATAGATGTTGCAGCAAAAGCAGCAGCACCACCGCAAACTTTGGAGGATGCGAGACCACCACCACCATTCCCTCAGCGATTGAAACAACACAAAGAGGATCTCCAATTTCAAAAGTTTGTAAGTATTCTGGACCAATTTCATGTAAACATTTCATTTCTAGATACTATTGATCAAATGCCCTCATATGCAAAGTTTTTGAAAGACATTGTTACGAAGAAAAAAAAGCTGAGAATTTTGAAACAGTTGCTATAGCATCTGAGTTCTATTCTGGGAGAACTGAGTTTCTCATGAAAAGACAAGATCCTGGCAGCTTCATCATTACATGCTCGATAGGATACAATTTTATGGGCAGAGCATTATGCGACCTAGGGTCGAGTGTGAATTTGATGCCCAAGACAATATTCAAGAAGTTTGGTATAGGGAGTACGCGACCTACCACTGTCATCCTATAGTTGGTGGACCATTCTCATGTCCGACCAGAAGGCAAGGTGGAAGATGTGATAGTAAAAGTGGGTAAGTTTGTATTCCCTGTGGACTTTCTGATTTTGGATTGTGAAGTGGACTACAAGGCACCCATCATCTTGGGTCGACCATTCCTTGCAACTAGTCGGATTCTCATCGACTGTGAGAAGGGAGACTTCACAATGCGAGTAGCAGATCAGTCAATGACCATCAATGCCTTTAACACTCTCAAGTAAATGGATGATAATGAAGAATGTCATTGTATAGCCAGGATAAATGCTGCAGCAACTGAAGAAGATGTAGATTTTTAGTGTGATAATTCTCCGCAAATAAAGGACTTTACAAAAATGCTGGAGGAGCAAGATCAGGATGAAGAAGCTCATCTAGAGATGAGGAATTTTTGGAGAGACTGTGATAAGCCTCCTTCTACAAGGGAGCGAGATCTAAGTCGTTTGTTGAGAGCAAGAAAAAGAGAAAAATCAGTTTCTAAAGAGCCAAAAAGGAGCGAGCTTTAAGGAAGCAAGAGGGAGAAGAAAGAAGAAAGGAGGTCACTTTCGATCATCTTCAACCTCTAGCCAAGCTACCATTGTAGGAGAGCTTCAAGCAAGGAATTTGCGCGACTAGTAAACCTTGGAAACAGTAACATCTAGGAGAGTAGTTAAGTCATGCCATAGCAAGCCTAGCTTGTCTTAAGCTTGAGTACCTTTTTCAGTGTTGTGTTTGTGCAATTTTATTTATTTCTCCAATATCTGTTTATTGCTACTGTATTTTCGTTACATCCTTTATTTTGCTTCAGCATCTTTAAGGAAGCAAGAGGGAGAAGAAAAAAGAAACGAGGCCACTTTCGATCATTTCAACCTCTAGCCAAGCCACCATTGTAGGAGAGCTTCAAGCAATGGATTTGCGCGACTTTGGGAGGACCGACAAGCTAGGAAGTGTCACGGTACAAGTGTTTGAGACTTCCTTCCTCTTCACTTTGTTTACCTCTTTTCTAAATCGTTGAATATGTATTTCAAAGGACGCAAGATGAATAGTTTTTCTTACCTAGCCATGAACTAATCTAATATGACTAAGGCTTGTTTTGGATGATTTTAATTTTTTTTAATGGATGTTTATTGTTTTTGGTTTACTTTGTGTTTTGTTCAAGTATGCTAACACTTTTTACTCTAAACCTTAGTTTGTAAGAGCATCGGGTGGTAGCCATAGCTCAAGGGGTTTGGGAAGCTTAGATCTAGGGATAGGCAAAGCTAGACCAACTTAAACAATGGGATTGCCGCGGGAGCGGAATCCTAACTTGCCTTAGGGATAAGGTAGAGTTTCAACGACTAAAAGGGGTAGTACTTCATCAACATTAGGAGTGTTAGGATTGAGATCGGGAGGTCTTAGCATTTTTGAGTGTTAGGCTTTCTGACTAGGGATAGTGGAGGCATTTTCAGTAAACTCTGTCGAGCACTAGTAAACCTTGGAAATAGTAACATCCAGGAGAGCAGTTAAGTCATGCCATAACAAGCCTAACCTATCTTAAGCTTGAGTACCTTTTTCAGTGTTGTGTTTGTGCAGCTTTATTCATTTCTCCAATATCTGTTTATTGCTACTGTATTTTCGTTACATCCTTTATTTTGCTTCAGCATCATTAAGGAAGCAAGAGGGAGAAGAAAAAAGAAACGAGACCACTTTCGATCATCTTCAACCTCTAGCCAAGCCACCATTGTAGGAGAGCTTCAAGCAATAGATTTGCGCGACTTTGGGAGGACCGACAAGCTAGGAAGTGTCACGGTACAAGTGTTTGAGACTTCCTTCCTCTTCACTTTGTTTACCTCTTTTCTAAATCGTTGAATATGTATTTCAAAGGACGCAAGATGAATAGTTTTTCTTACCTAGCCATGAACTAATCTAATATGACTAAGGCTTGTTTTGGATGATTTTAATTTTTTAATGGATGTTTATTGTTTTTGGTTTACTTTGTGTTTTGTTCAAGTATGCTAACACTTTTTACTCTAAACCTTAGTTTGTAAGAGCAGTTAAGTCATGCCATAGCAAGCCTTGCGTGTCTTAAGCTTGAGTACCTTTTTCAGTATTGTGTTTGTGCAGTTTTATTCATTTCTCCAATATTTGTTTATTCCTACTGCATTTTCGTGACATCCTTTGTTTTGCTTCAGCATCTTTGGTGACAGTTCCATTTTGCTAAAGCAATTTTTGTGACACTTGCAGATTTGCTTTAGCATATGAATTTACAAAAGACTATTTTATCTTTTGTGTGTGGTAACTATTTTTGGATTAACCTACCCAATCCTCATGGGAATAATCTCACTCACACACTTTATTACTTGTTCGATGTGTATACTTGCACACGCTTGCATACAAATCAATCACATATTTTAATCAATCAATCAATACCAAGCACAACATTTATGCAGCTATTCATTAAACTTATATTTTCATAAAAGATATCACCACTACTTGTGGACGATTGATGGTGCCTATGCTTTAACTTCAGAGTATCAATAAGATATCCACCAATTACAAATCTAGAACAAGCGGCAGCCAGCAACCATACGATTACTCTGAAATTTACTCACAGATGGTGGTATTTGACTGGAGTCAACAAGCACATAATCAACATGATAACCATAAACCTAGAAGGCATGGCCTAGAACAGACGAAACAGAAATTGATGGAGAAAATGTTCCAACAAAAGATATGTTCCATCGACGATTAACTAATTGAGAATCCAAGCTTGAAGCCAAAACTGTCCCTGTTCGCAGAAGTCCTTGCGAATCAACAAGTCCTAAAAACCTTGAAAAATGAAAAAACCTATAGTTTTTGAACCCTAGCTTCCCTTTACCAATAAGAACTTCAAGTGAATCTTGTAGCTTGTATTCTGTTCTTTGGATCCCATTTTGAACCGCACTTGTCAGCTTTAAAAAATAAGCAGACAACATCCTATCTCTTAAACAAAGTTAAATTACTTCAAACCATCTATTACAGAGAATACAAAAAGTTAATACAATTGCATAATAAATCACGTAACTTTTTAACACGTCTAAAACTTGGATTATGAAAGCCATAGATAATTCTTGTTCTTCCTCTAAAAATAGCAAGAATCAGAGGACTGAAAAAGAAGAAAAAGGTTCGCCGATAACAAATTAACGATTGAACTAAATAAACAAAATAGTCAAGGAACAAGATTTTGAACAACAATACTGCTAATATCAATAATATTAATTGAACAAAACATAGGAAAAATGCATACAGCAAAGTTTACCAAAACTTAATTCAAATTCAAAATTGATACATAACCAAAATCCTCCAAAGAAATGAATAAAAATTTACCCAGATTAGTTAACATAATTATCTAATAGAAAAACGTGAAAGATATCCAAACTTTCTTTCAGAAGGAAACACTCTAAAAATGAACAGGGCGCGAAACCCACCTTTAAAAAGCCATTAAACCTCCAAACTCCCAAAGGTCTGGAGAACTAGAATGAACCAATTGTCCGGAGGAAAAGACGGAAATCGGTTCGAGTATGGAAGTAAAAAAAGTTCAGAGTTGGCGGGGAGTAACGTCAATGAATCCCAAAGATATTTTGAGGGAGTGTTATGAACCGAAAGAAATATTATACCGTGGGGACCACTCAAATTAGTTAGTTTTTAGATGGTAATATTATCGGTATAAATAAGTCAAAGAGACTCTAGGGAAAGGTGATGAAAATTGTTAAACATTGACTGCGGCTAATTCTCTCTATTCTTCTCCTTATTCTCTTTCTTTGTTCTGAATATTTTCTTTCTATCAGTGAAATCTATCTTTGAGCACTTATTTTTAACATTTGTTGTCTAAGTTCATAACATTGGTGCTTTCATTGAGAGGAGCTATGATGAACAATAAGGAGGCTATCCGAAATCTTCAAGAAGCTTCAACGCGCCGAGATCAAGCTTTGTTTATGCTTCAAAGTACTGTGACGGAGAACTCCCAGGCACTTCTGGATATAAAACGTCAATTGGCTGTTATCTTGTTAAAATTGGGATTATCATCTCCAATAACCCCTTCTTACGATGAGATGGCTACAGTTGGGTTAAAGCGGAATGACCCAATAACAGAAACTCACCAGGTATTCGACAAATTCTCTATACTAGCAAACTTTGCAATTGTCGATCAACCTACTCATTACAATAGGATAGGTGAATTTCAAGATGATATAGGAATGATTCAGGTTGATTTTGAGGAAATAGTAACACTGTTGTTCATCACCAATGTGTTCAATTTTGGGAAACATGAGGAACGAAGCCTTACCAATCTGATGCCTTCTGTGGTTGAACCTCTAAAGCATAAAAAAATTATTGAAGTGATGGAGATGAGTATGGGTGGTCTTGAAATGCTACTGATAAATTCTATAAATAATTCTATATTCATATCTTATTTAGATTATTGCCAGAGAAAGAGTTCAAGACAAATGATGTTCTCAAAGCGAATGACCCCTATATATTTCGACTATTGGTGATGGAGAGAAGGATGAAGGAACTGGTTCAAGTGCATAGCATGCACAAACTTCATTTTTTATCTTCCTTATTTCAAACAGAAATGGATTTACAGTTGAAAGTTTTAGGGGATGACAATTAAAAGAACTTAATTCTTTTCGTTTCATTGGACATGTCTAAATCACTGCTTATGGTAGCTAATTGTCTTGTTCTTATTTACATTGTGCATCAAATAGAAAAAATCTACCTTAAAGGTCTCATTGTTGTTATTGTTATTGGTGGGGATGACTCAAACACAAATGCTTGCCTCCTTGTTGAATACTTCAGGGGTAAAAATCTGAAAACTCGAGTGATTAGATGCCCAAAAACCATCTATAGTGATTTGAAATGCAAAGAGATTCCGACAAGTTTTGGGTTTGATACTACCTACAAGATATATGCTGAAATGATTGGGAATGTAATGACTGATGCACGATCAACTGGAAAATATTATCATTTTGTACGATACATGAGACGTGCAGCTTCACACATTACTTTGGAGTGTGCTTTGCAGACTCATCCTAACATTACTATTATCGGAGAAGAGGTTGCTGCCAAGAAGTTGACACTTAAAAATGTAACAGACTACATGGTTGACGTCATATGCAAACATGCTGAACTAGGTTACAATTATGGTGTTATTCTCATTCTCGAAGGTCTTATTGACTTCATTCCTGAGGTCCAATAGCTTATTATTGAACTAAATGAAATTCTGACATATGATACTGTTGATGAAGATGGTCTATGGAAAAAGAAACTTACTAATTAGTCTCTAAAGTTTTTTGATTTCTTACCTCAAGCCATTCAAGAGCCATTGATGCTTGAAAAGGATCCACATGAAAATGTTCAGGTTGCCAAAATTGAAATAAAGAAAATGCTCATTCAAATGGTTGAAACAGAATTAGAGAAGAAGAAACAGACACGTTCTTATAAAGCCGATTTCAAAGGATAATCGCACTTCTTCGGTTATGAAGGAAGATGTGATTTGTCAACTAACAGTGATGCCTTATACCGTGGGGTTATGATGTGCAGCAAACATATGCTGCAAATTTAGGGAATGAAGGAATACCTCAATTTACATGTGAATTTGCAAAGTTTTGTGAACATGTGTCACTTTTACCTTTCTTGTTGGATACTACGACTATTGCAAGACAATCGAAAGCTATTTTGGATCACTAAATCAGTCAACAAATGATCAAAAGATTATGCAGGCTTCGAGCAAAAATTTTGCAATCATCTGTTGATTTTGGCAACCCTCGCATCTTGGAGGGTTTTGATGCTTATTATGCATATGGAGGAAAAGAATACATGAGGGTGACTCCCAAGGCCATACATATATACAGTTTGCTTTGCCACAAGTATTTTCACATGACAATGTGTTTCGTGAGCATCAATTTGTCTTGGTCGAGTTCTTACGCAAATGGTTATCAAGTCCACAAAATTCTTCCAACCATCTCGGGAGCTATCTTTACCATCTATTGTGTAATTCAGCAAACAATAAACTTACGTTAGAACCTTGAGGACAAGGTTCTGTTGAAG
Organism: Abelmoschus esculentus; assembly: GCA_035048815.1. NCBI lineage: Eukaryota > Viridiplantae > Streptophyta > Magnoliopsida > Malvales > Malvaceae > Abelmoschus > Abelmoschus esculentus. The sequence goes on from JAUCBN010000010.1 coordinate 4,995,668, forward strand.
GTGGGAGTAACGTTATGAACCAAAAAAATATTATACCGTGGGGACCACTCAAATTAGTTAATTTTTAGATGATAATATTATCGGTATAAATAAGTCAAAGAGACTCTAGGGAAAGGTCATGAAAATTGTTAAACATTAGCTGCGGCTAATTCTCTTTATCCTCTTGTTTTTCTCTTTATTCCCTTTCTTTGTTCTGAATATTTTCTTTCTATCAGTGAAATCTATCTTTGAGCACTTATTTTTAACCTTTGTTATCTAAGTTCATAACAGGGAGGTGACATGAGAATAAAAAGGCACCAAAGCTTTTTCCTTTTTACTTGAAAAAGATGTTTCTAGTATAAGGCTTAAATTGATATTGTTTTTAAAAAGTGAGGTTAAAAATATAATTTTAAAAATATGATATAAAAATAATGTTAGAAAATTAGATAATGTTTGTCATAATATTAAAAATAATTTTGATAAAATAAAATATTTATTTTAGATATAATGCTGTAAGATATAAGTGAACTTATATTATAATAAAAAATTTAAAATTTTATTAATATTATGGTTATTAAATAAATCAACTTAAATTATAATAAAAAATAATTTTTTATAAATTTAATTTAAAAATATAAACTATATTTTAAATTATATACGAACATAACAATTATAAATTAATAGTAAATTTAAAATAAATTATAAATAAAATAATTTTATTTTTAGTATAAATATTAAAATAAATTACAAATAAAATAATTTTATTTTTAATATAAATATTATAAAATATATGATGAGTGTTCGAAATTATATATTTTTTATTAATAATTATTTTCCATTGTCGATTTGATATTACTAATTTGGTTCTATTTTGATCATTTTTAGGGTAGGAACTTATTTTTCAGAACCAACAGAAAATAGTGAATTCTGCATTTTTTTATGGCTGGAGTCATGGGCACGATGCTTTTCGATCTGGCAGATTTGGATTATCCAATCAGCAAAAGTTTCTAGAAGATAGTTCAGTTTTATATTCTAGAAGGATGAATGGATTATTTGGGAATTATCTTGAAGATTTATCTTAGGAATTTAAATTTTAAATTTTAGAACATTTATCTTTATCTTTATCTTTTTTATTTTTTTATTTTTTGAATTGTTACATTTTAGGGTTTTAGAATAGTATAAATACCCATAGAGGTAAAGCTTGAGATGTACTTCATTTTCACTTTTCCTTTGGGTTATAAAAGTTCTTTCAAGTTTTTATTTACTTTGAGTTTTTTTTTTATTTCTTTTCTTCTAGAAAATGCTAAGTATGATCTCAATCATGCTTAGCTAAACTTTCATTTAGCCGAAAGCTAGTGACGACTCAATCCATATTGTGAGAATCGTGAAGCACTTAATTCCTTCGGATAACATTCTTGATTTTCTGAAATCAAGGATTGGTAATCGGCTTTTCCTTTAATGATCTCGACGCCTTCATTTCAAAAAGTGTACGTTGACTTGAAGATTGTTTAGATCTATCGTTGGGAAGAAGAATCGTCTGGTAGCAAATTTGGTTTCCTATGAACAAACTTAGTGGCGGTTCATTAAGGGAAATCAAGATCGGGTTTGATTCTCTATGAGACGCTATAACTCGAGTCAGGCTTTTCTAGTAATTAAAGTTGCATTGGCGCTAACGGCGATAGACGTGGTTAGTCCAGTAAAGACCGAATTCTGGAGATAGACTTAGGAATATTGGTTACCGAAGAGAAGCAAGTTACAAAGGTTGGGCCTTGTAGACTGTAACTGGCATGGATCTTGAAGTAAAATCTATTTCAATGATCAATTTGGAATTAAGGCGAAGCGAAGCTTTAGGCTATATTCTTTAAATTTGTTACTTTCGAATATTTATTTTCATTTAATTTCAGTTATTATTAGATTAAGATTATTTTTAGTTTTATAATATCAAATCCCTATTTTCTAATTTATTGTTTTTTTTATCAGGATCAATTCAGTTCAACATTGGAAATTTCTTAGTCCTTGTGGATCGACCCTACTTTCTCTATACTATTCTTTTATTTAATTTGAGAAATAGGAATTATTTATTTGACAATTCGACGCTTGTCAAATTAGCGTCGTTGCCGGGGACTTCGGTAAAATTACTAATATTGTTTTGTTTGGATGTATGACCAGGTCACTTTCGGGAAAACTAGTAGATTACGAACCCGAGATTAAAGCTCTTGCCCGGAGATTGCGTGGAGAGACCCTTAGGCGTAGAAGATTGAATTGAGACCTTCAGCCAAAACCAAATCCCGATTTTGAGGAAATTTCCTACACCGAGGAGTTATTTACTTCTGACGACGAAGGATCAGAACAAATGGCTGAACAAACAATTTGAGAGTTAGCTGCAGCACCCGATGAACAACAACCACTTTGTATCACGTTCCCAAATGGCGAAACACCGTTTGAACTTAAAATTGGTTTAATAAATTTACTTCCAACTTTTCACGGCTTGCAAAATGAAAATCCACACAAGCATTTAAAAGAGTTTCATATGGTTTGTCTGAGTATGAAACCACAAGGAGTATTCGAAGATCAAATAAAACTTCGCGTATTTCCTTTTTCTTTAGCTGATTTGACAAAAGATTGGTTGTTTTATTTACCTTTCGGTTCAATTAATACATGGGCTGATATGGCACGATTGTTTCTTGATAGGTTCTTTCTAACGGCAAAAGCAAGCGAATTAAGGACAAACATCTTAGGAATTAGACAAAAGGATGGAGAGTCGTTATACGACTATTGGGAACGATTTAAAAGATTTTACGCTAGTTGTCCGCAACATGGCCTAACTGAACAAACCCTTCTACAATACTTTTATGAAGGACTACTTTCAATGGAAATGAAAATGATCGACGCAGCTAGTGGTGGAGCCTTCGTAAATATGACTCCCACTGCAGCCAAAAATCTTATCTCAACCATGGCCGCTAATGCACAATAGTTTCGCCCAAGTGAACCCACTCGACGGGTTCACGAGATAAGTACATATTCTTTAGAGGATAAAATTGATAAGTTAACTAATGTGGTTCAATCTCTTATTGCAAGTAAAGTAGGTCCAGCTAGACTTTACGGAATATGCACGATGCCGGATCATCTTACAGACTGTTGCCCAATACTTCAAGAAGATAATAACGTTCAAGTAAATGCCGTTGGAAATTTTCCAGGACCTCCTAAAAGGCAATATGATCTCAATGTAAATAGTTATAATCCAGGTTGGAGGGATCATCCAAACCTCAAGTATGGATCGAATCAAACTTATCCACCTAGACCACCTGCACCGCAACAATATCAACCACAAAAATCATCGTTGGAGTCAATTGTCGATCGTTTGGCGCTAGCTCAAAAGAAATTCCAACAAAAGATCGAGGCACACTTTCAAGAAATTGACAAACAAATGAGTCAACTTACATTAGCTGTGAGTCGTTTGAAATCAAAGGGAAAGTTACGGTCACAAACTGAGCCAAACCCGCGACAGAATGTTAGTGCCATCACCCTTCGAAGTGATAATATTGTTGAACCTAAAGAAGATGTCACGCAACCCCATAAAAAGAAGGAAACCAAACCACAAGCTATCTCTACATCATCTCCTTATGACGTTCCACCTTCCTTTCCATCGAGATTAGTGAAGCGTGATAAGAAAGCCGAGGAACAAGAAATTCTTGACATGTTTCAGAAAGTGAAGATAAACATACCACTTCTCGATGTGATCCGAAAAATTCCAAGGTATGCTAGATTTTTTAAGGATCTTTGCACAAATAAAAGAAAGCTTACTGGGAATGAAAAGGTAAACTTAGGTGAAAATGTTTATACCGTAATTCAACGTAAAATTCCACCTAAATACAAGGATCAAGATATGTTTGCTATCCCATGTAAGATTGGTAAAGTTGGTATTAAACGAGCTATGTGCGACTTAGGCGCTTCAATTAATGTCATGCCTCTTTCAATATATAATTTATTAAGTGTTGAGCCTTTGAAGGAAACAGGTGTGATGATCCAGCTTGCCGACAGATCTTTAGTATATCCTGAAGGAGTTCTTGAAAACGTACTCGTAAAGGTAAAAGATTTATTTTTTCCTGTAGATTTCTGTGTCATTGACATGGAAGATGATCGCACCAATGTCTCTTCCGGTATTTTACTTGGTAGACCATTTTTGAGCACATCACATGCCAAAATTGATGTAAGAAGTGGAATTCTTACCATGGAGTTTGACGGTGAAGTGGTAAAGTTTGACGTGTATAAGGCTATAAAATATCCTAACTCTATTCCTAATGTCAGTTGTGTTAATATATTTGAACCTTCTATGGATAAATATGTTAAACATAATTTTTCTGATGAGTTATACAGGAATCCGAATGTTGGAACTATTAAGGAAGAAAAAATGGATATCTTTTCTGATATGGACTCACGATCATTTTGTAAGGAGATAAGTAAAAATTTAAATTTGATGTCTTCTCAAACTAATTTTTTTTCATTTATCTTGCAGGAACCAAAGTTGGAATTAAAATTGTCACCAGATAAATTGCAGATTAAAGAAGATATTTTGTCGAAAATGAAGGAACTCCATAACCGAAAAATTTCTCACAGAGAAATTCTAAGTTGGATAAAGAACATGAATTGGAAAAAGAATTTCTCACAAAACCTGTAGTTTGAATTAGGTCGTCAAGCTAATGACGTTAAACAAAGCGCTGAATGGGAGGCAACCCATTTTCTTTCTTTGTTTTTATTTTTTTTATTTATTTCTTTTTTATTTTTTTCATCTAATTTATTTTCAAATAAATTTGCACAAAATTTTCCCCAAATTTGAATAACTTTGTCGTGCATGAAATTTGAAAAATTGTAAATGGCCTTCAAAGTTGTCGACAATCAAATTTACTTTAGACACGGGGGGTATCTCTATTCCTTCTCTTGTACTTTAATTTTCATATTGAGATAATATGCTTAAAGTGAGGGGAAGTGGTTATATTTCTCCTTACTTGTTCATGTTAGTTTGAAGGTATATTTTAAGTTCTTATGATTGTTGTTTATCTGGGTTAACTTGTTAGTTTTATCATAATCCCTTATTTACAAGCTTGAATTAATTTTGTTATGCGTGGATAATTAACTTGGGATGATTAGATGTTTTGGTGAAAGTTTTTAATCTTATGGTATAATTGTTAGTGTTGCTTAAATATGAGTTTGTGTTTGTTTTGCTAATAATGATGTTATCTTCAGGTACATGATTTTTTTTAGACGATTGTGAGTGGTAGATCATTTGAATGTGACCGGATTGGAGAATCGGGGCGAGGTGCTTGGGTTGTCATCTCGTTTCCAGTTCAAAGATTCGGTGACGAGTCGAGACTACAGAGTTAGAGTTAACGAGAGTAGCACTAAAAAAGAAAAGGAAAAAATAGCGCTTGAAAAAAAAAGAATAAAAAAAGAGGAAAATAATCTCTTTCAAAAAAAAAAGAAAAAAAGAGAGTGATATAAAAAGAGAGAAAAATAAAACTCACATTCCGCCAATCGTTTATCATGAAGGATCTAAACTTGATTTGATTTCGTCTCACAAGCAAATAGCAAAAGCTCTGCATATCTACCTTTTATTCATTTGGTTAATTATTGTTTATTGAAATATCATGTCACTTTTATTTGATTGTCTTGTCTAACTTTTTTAATTCATGCATGTACATGGAATTTGACATAAACTTTTTGAGTGAATTTTGATAAGTGACGAAAATGAGAATTTGAGTATGCTTGAGGACAAGCATTGAATAAGTGAGGGGGAATTTGATGAGTGTTCGAATTTATATATTTTTATTAATAATTATTTCCTATTGTCGATTTGATATTACTAATTTGGTTCTATTTTGATCATTTTCAGTGTAGGAACTTATTTTTCAGAACCAACAGAAAATAGTGAATTCTGCATTTTTTTTATGGCTAGAGTCATGGGCACGACACTTTTCGATCTGGCAGATTTGGATTATCCAGTCAGCAAAAGTTTCTAGAAGATAGTCCAGTCATATATTCTAGAAGGATGAATGGATTATTTGGGAATTATCTTGAAGATTTATCTTAGGAATTTAAATTTTAAATTTTAGAACATTTATCTTTATCTTTTTTTATTTTTTTTATTTTTTGAATTGTTACATTTTTAGGGTTTTAGAATAGTATAAATACCCATAGAGGTAAAGCTTGAGATGTACTTCATTTTCACTTTTCCTTTGGGTTATAAAAATTCTTTCAAGTTTTTATTTACTTTGAGTTTTTTTTTTATTTCTTTTCTTCTAGAAAATGCTTAGTATGATCTCAATCATGCTTAGCTAAACTTTCATTTAGCCAAAAGCTAGTGACGACTCAATCCATATTGTGAGAATCGTAAAGCACTTAATTCCTTTGGATAACATTCTTGATTTTCTGAAATCAAGGATTGACAATCGGCTTTTCTTTTAATGATCTCGATGCCTTCATTTCAAAAAGTGCACGTTGACTTGAAGATTGTTTAGATCTATCGTTGGGAAGAAGAATCGGCTGGTAGCAAATTTGGCTTCCTGTGAACAAATTTAGTGGCGGTCCATTAAGGGAAATCAAGATCGGGTTTGATTCTCTGTGAGACGTTATAACTCGAGTCAGGCTTTTCCATTAATTAAAGTTGCATTGGCGCTAACGGTGATAGACGTGGTTAGTCCAGCAAAGACCGAATTTCGGAGATAGACTTAGGAATATTGGTTACCGAAGAGAAGCAAGTTACAAGGGTTGGGCCTTGTAGACTGTAACTGGCATGGATCTTGAAGTAAAATCTATTTCAATGATCAATTTGGAATTGAGGCGAAGCGAAGCTTGAGGCTATATTCTTTAAATTTGTTACTTTCGAATATTTATTTTCATTTAATTTCAGTTATTATTAGATTAAGATTATTTTTAGTTTTATAATATCAAACCCCCATTTTCTAATTTATTGTTTTTTTTGGATCAGGATCAATTCAATTCAACGTCGGAAATTTCTTAGTCCTTGTGGATCGACCCTACTTTCTCTATACTATTCTTTTATTTAATTTGAGAAATAGAAATTATTTATTTTACAATTCGACGCTTGTCAATATATATTATTTTATAATTATATATACATAAATATTATTTCCATAAAAAATAATTCAAACTAGTTTTTCTAACCCAAAATCATAAATTTTAACTTTTAAGTCTGAGTAAAAGACTGGTTTGAAAAATAATAATAAACAATCAAAAGTTAGTAAAAGCACTTTTTTAGGCTTAAGGTTTAGATTATCATGTCAAACAACGAATAGCTAGTGTGTTTATATTGAAGTATATAATTTGATGATTTTTTTGATTAAATAGAGTTTACATCTTTTTTATATATCGTGATTCGAACTCATACCAGATGAATAGGATGAGCATCCTTGATTACTAGGTCAATCAGTGAATCTCATATGACTTGATGGTTTTATACTTTAAGTTCTTTGAAAAAATTTATTAGATGAGTTTGATTCATTATTCATAAATTTATCTAATAATATTTTTTATTATAAGGTTAATTTTTATTTTTTATATATCATTAAATGGATAAATCTTGTTAGTGAGACCATAAATGATATGATGAGCTATAATCATATAATAATTTTTCGTTTTGGGATTTCAAAGAGGATGGAATTACCTTTTGTCATGCTTATTTTAACCATTTAAATTAGAGGTGTTTATTATTTTATTAAAATTAAATTAATTGATCAAAATAAAGTTTTAGTCGGGTTAATTAGATCCCACATCAATTAATGATTAATTTTTTTGAAAATTTGATTATTGATTAATTTGGTTCGAAATAAGTTAATTAATTGAATTAATCGAAATAAATATAATATATATTAACCAAATTTTTTGGTTAATCGAATTAATCAAATTAAGTGAAATTAATTGAATATATATTAACCGAAAATGTAAGTGTCTCGTAGTTATTTCAGTTTTTTTTTTTTTTTTTTTTTGAGTTTGTTAATAGTAATTATAGTAGTATCTGGAAGAGAGTTTCTAAGTAAAATAAGTTAAAGGAGGATTGACAGAGATTAGGTCACTAAGGAATCTGGAATCTATAATGTTAGTATATAGTTTACTTGCAGCATAAAAAATCAAAATAAAAGCAAAACCCTTTGTTTTATATTGCAAATGCTTGTTGCGATTGCGTTATAGGTGATCCGAATGTGAACCAGAAACAGCCATGAGAGTCTACTCTCAGCTGCTAAGACCAGTAGTTATTTTATTCGGCATTCAACTATGGCAATGCTGAAACTAATACGACGAAAAGTACTTCACAAATCTATCTTGTAAAGTCATGCAAGGGATAATAAGCAAATTTTGTTATTTCAGTATCATCTTTTCAAACCAAACATTTTTCATACATTAACAGAGATGGAGAATAACTTTTCAGACTAAAAACCCATTCCCTATAGAACAGTCCTTGTTAAGAGTAACTGAATACCATATTGAGGCTGCGTGGTGATGAACTGCATAGGGGCATGAACATATGTAGGCGACACTGCCAGTGAGTATTGCCGGAGAATCATAGCTAGAGCTATTTTCATCTCCACCATGGCTAAATTCTGGCCGGCACAAATTCGAGGCCCTAAACCGAATGGAACAAAGGAAGCTAAATGCTTTCGAGGTTGTTTAAATCTCGAGGGGTTGAATCTGTTAGCATCTTCTCCCCACATATCAGTGTCGTGATGAATGGCGGTCAGAGTCAGACAAATCTGTGTTCCTGCAGGAACATTGAGATTTCCTAGCTTAACATCCTTGCGTGCTTCCCTCATCATCACCACTGCCGGCGAGTATAGCCGAAGTGTTTCATTGATTACCATGGTCACCTGTTCATATAAACCATTTATTCAAATATGAAAGCTGAAGATTATCACTTATCTGAGGGATTAAAGCTTACAATCTTCAAATCTCTCAAATGCTCTGAAGCTGGAAGCTTATTGTCTCCACAGATGAGAACAACTTCTTCTCTTGCTTTGTCTTGCCATTCGGGATTCAATGCCAAAAGCAAAAGTGCCCATGATAAAGCATTAGCAGTCGTTTCTTTTCCTGCAAAGTAAAAGGTCTTGCACTCATTGATTATCTCTTCCTCATCTAACTTCTCTTCTTTATCATCCTGATTCTTATATGAAGACATCAAAAGACCAAGTAGACTAGAAGAATTTTCTCCTCTCTTGCAGTTAGATCGGATCACTGTCCTTACAGATTCACGAGTTTCCCTTTCAAGTCTCCACCTCTCTCTGTTATTCCTAGTAGGCAGAAACCTGACACAACAATTACTTATCATGTATGGATGATCATCCCTTGCTATTATTTTTCCAGCATATGTTGTGCATGTAGCTGACACTCATCTCGAATCCGGGTAATATAGGTTTCGAGTACGATTGACATAAACGAACTTAATTGCTTAAGTGAAAGGGAAAATTAAAGGTTACCTGAACCCTGGGATATAAATACTTCTTATAGCCACTGAGAACAACTCCATCTGCTGTTCTTGTAGCATAAAGATACGTTTTCCTTCTTCAAAACTGCTTCCGAATGCTGTTCTGGATATAACATCAGCTGAGAGTTCATGAAGTTCTCTGTTGATTTCCAATTCAAATTTGTCTCTCCCTCCTCTTTCTTCTTCCCATTTCTCTAGCAGTTTCGTAGTAGCCGCTATAATTTCAGGTATCCAACCCTGCAGTTAAAAGGAGTTTATCGTTCCAAATTAATTAATCACTGAGTCGAATATCAGTGGTTAAATAAAAAAAAAAATTAAAAGGTATAAATAAGTCAGGTTTAGATTGTGACCTTAACAATTTCCATATTGAAGGCCTGGTTTGCAATCCTCCTATGAACGGCCCATTCTTCACCTGTCAATCCAACAAGTCCCTGTCCAAAGAGCACCTTGGACGTGGGATTATGCCGGACCTTATCAAATGACCCGTTCGTGTTCATAGCAACCTCCTTGATCATATCAGGATCTGAAATTCCCAGCCTCGGTTTCGTCCCGAACCAATACAAGAACGGCGCCCCATACATACCGGACCACCTGTGGTGGAACGGGGCCAGTCGATGTAGTATATCATGGTTCCCAACTGGAGCTGGCTTCAACATAGCTTCCTTAAACAAACGCTGGATGTCAGCTGTGTTCCCAAAGATGGGACGGTAACCAGGCCCTCTCACTCCTTGCCTTTTGAAATGGGTTTGAATCCTCCAGGGAAGCCATAGGATGGAGTAGACAAATTTCAAGAAACAGACGCAAAGAAATGAAATGAAAGCAAGAGTGTATTGATTCATGGCCTTTCACTCTATGGTAGGTCTGGGTTTGAGAGAGAGTTGGGAGAGTTAAAAGGGTGGATTGGCGTGGGGATTATCGTACGTCACAAGGAGCGGTTGGATATATATTTGTATTTCAACTCTGAAAGGAAATGCTTTGATGACTGCTTTTGCAATTACTTTAGATTCTCTCGTTGTCTTCTTCTGGTATATAAAATCAAAATGAAGCCATTTTCTTGCTAGAAATTGCATTTGATTACTCAAATTCAACAACAATGGTGGTTTCCTCGTTGAAAGTCAAATTTTGATGGTTTTTTGGCACCCGGAATTCCCATTTAAGGAAAAGCTAACATCAATCACACGTAGCTGCAGCGAGATATAGCAATTACATCCAAGCATGAAGCCACGAAACATTTGTCTCATTTACTATAACATTCGGTCGAATTTCCCAGTCTCTGCATGTATTTATGAGATCGTACTCGTTTGAAACACCAGGCGAAAACAGCCCCACCAACCATAAAAGCTCAAGGGACCAGCTGCCAGGATACACATGCTCTTATAGCTTTGCCAACTCACCTCATTAAATGAGTTTCCTCAGTTCTGAAATCTGAACTGCAAAGAGTCCTGCATCTTCTGTTTACAAATTGACTACCCGATCCCCTTCGTTTGACCAACGCTTTCACTTCAACCCCATCATGATTTCATAACTTAAATGGGGTTTCAACGGAAGTTGGCAAATTTTTTAAAGTGTTTTGTGTTGAGTTCATTTTTGGGAAACCCAACACCGAGTTCACAGTCAAATCGGAACATGGAAGTGAGAACAATAGACGAGAAATAAATAAACCAAAAAGAATGTACATCGTAGCATCATATTTCGTGCTACATGTGCTGGCTGCTAACTAGAGGAGTTCCTGTACAATCTTTTCCCCCGACCCATGTCTCCCAGGGTTTACCTTAAAAGGAAATTAAACTTTAAATGCAAGTACTCATAAAAGGAAAGGCAAAATTAATGTCTAACTCTAAGCTGCAACTTTTGTTTTTCAATTCCTTTACTTCGGAACTCAAATCTCTAAAGCATGGCTGGGCCATTGGGTTTGCTTTCAGGTGCACCGTCCCATGTTTCTCTAGGCGAATTACTCCCTCCTGTTCCGAATGATGCTGCGTTTGCTGCTCCTACATTGAAGCCGTCTCCAAAGGAAGTGAGCAGCGCAGACAGTCCACTCGAGGGAGCTCCGCCGCCAGCCATGCCAAGGCCGAGAAGATCGAGCGTTGTAGGCTTGTTTCCGAACAGCGAGGGTGAGCCTATCATGGGATTAGTCAAGCCAGAACTCCCATTTGAGGGAACGCCAAGAGCAAGACTAGCATTGGCTATATTACTTTCCGACTTAACATTTGCATCTTGACCTGCAGTGGGAGCTGAGGATACAGTCAAACCCAGACCACGAAGCAGCAAAGGGTTCGATGCCGCGGCACCCATTTGAGCAGCTTTTTGAAGCAATGCAGTAGCCGACATGGCAGGCTGCGGAGTTGAAGCATAGTGGCAATGGTCGTTTTCATGTCCATTGAAGATGAAGGAGCCATTGTTGGAGAGATAAAGAGGAGACGAAAGAGAGAGTGATGTGTGCTCCAATGGTATCGTTGCCTGAAGAAACGAAGACGGTGCAGATATTTTGGATGGTTGAGAACTTGGTGCAAACATGCTAGCGAAAACACTTGCATTCGAAGTAGAGGAACTAGCTGCTGCAGGAGTTGCTGGTGAAAGTCCCATCGAATTTTCAGGAATTTCTGTAAGCCATTGAGAAAGAAAACAATGATGAATATTAAAGTAGCAGAAAAGAACAAAAAGAAGAAAGAAAAACCAAATCAAAGGATGAGAGCTTTTCTCTATGGCTTTTTTTTAAAGCCCTAAGGAACTTGAAAAGCTTAGAGAAGCAAAACCAAAAGGCAATAACGGCTGGCGAACCCAAAACTAAACTACACAACATCTTTCTTCCTTATTCTTATTATATTCTGCTGCTGGTTCTCACTCACCTACCACATTTCTTAGGTTCCCTAAGACTTATTATCCAAACGAGAACGACAACAATAAGAGACAAATCAGGGCCATAAACAGACCAGAAACTTCATTTGAATGGACTCTCATTAACAAACATGATTTAAAAAGGCAGCACCCCTAAGATTATCTTAACTTTGACCTATCTTAAATAAAAGACGAAACAAAAAAGTACATGTACATATAAAAAAGACCCATACTGATTTTTTTTATACCTGAACTCTGAATTGATAAACCCGGTGAAACTACACTAGTTGTAGACGGTGTTAAAGGCTGAGGGGGTGGTGATGTTGCAGCGGCGGTGGCTCCTCCTCCAACCATAGTTCCACCATTTCCATTCGTATTAACGTTTCCTTCTGTATTAACAACTGCTAGCGTCTGGGACCTTGCGCTTTCCTCAGCTAACGCATCGCAGAAAGCTCTATGTGTTATAAAACTGTCCCTCCTTCAAAAACCATCATCGTCATCAACCACGGTTAAAACCCAGAAAAATCCAAATTAAAAAAAAAAAAAACGCTCCGTGAAGATAAAAGAAAGAGTTGAATTATGAATGGGAAACGGATGAGTTTGTTTTTTGTATTATACCTAGAAAAGATGGTGCCACAATCGCATTTGTATTCTCGGGTGCCGCAAGTCTTCATGTGGGCCTTCCAATCGGACTGAACGGCGTATTTTTTAGAACACCGCTCGCATTTCCATTTCTTTTCCCCGTGTTTCCTGCAAAAGTGTTTCTTGATACCGGTAAGATCACCGAGGGCTCGAGCCGGGTTATGGTGGACGCAACTCGGTTCGGGGCACACGTAGACTCGCTTTCGAATCTCTTTGCTGGTTCTTTGCCTTAGCTTCCATGGCAAGTTGTGTCCCCGTCGGTGGAGTTGCAGGTTTTGATCGCGTTGAAAGCCTTTGTTACAGATCTCACAAACGAAACGGTTGGTCGCTAGTAGGGTTTTCGGAGATAAAGCTATCACCTCAGCATCTGGATCTGAAATGAATCCAAAAAGAAACAAAAAAATATTACCAAAATAACAAAACTTGGAACTTCAAATTTAATATTAAAAAAGTGAACTTTGAATGTTATTATAATTCACCAGGCATCCCAGGAAGATTTCTTTTCTTCTTCACTGGTCCTCCTCCTGCTAGTTGAGTGTCGTGAATCTGATGACCTAAAGAAGAAGTAGTGGCTTCTCCAGAAGCATTAGAAACCGTCACCGGCGACGAATTTTCAAGCTCCACCATGCTTTTTATCAGCTTAAAATCTCAATACAATACAACCCCAAAAGTTTCTTTCTTTTCAACTATAAATAAAACAAAAACCCAGTTTTGGATACAACAATTCACCGCAGATAATGGTGTGAGTTTCAAAGAGTGAATTACTTTCTCTTTCGAAAAGTGATAAAAAAAACACTTTAAAGAAGAAGACAAAAATGTTTTAGTCTAAGTATACGCCTTTCCTTCGAGTAAAAACAAATCCGAAACTAAATAAACCCCCCCTCGATTCAACTAAGTCATCGTCGAGTCAAGACCGGAAGAGCACAGGGAAGGTCGACACATAAGGCGGCGGCTTCACGCTCATAATCTACATACAGATAGAGAAAGGAAAGACAACAGCAAACAAGCAAAGAAGACCAGAGAGCGAGAGATATTTTGAATGCAAGTGAAACAAAATAAAATAAAAATATAGTTAAAGCGGCGCAAGATTTAACCATGGTTGAGTTAAGGTACCAACTGTCTTTCAACTCTAGGTACTGTCTGCGCTTCAAATCCATCCGTACACGTGTCACGTTTCCCATCATGCTGACATTTGTCGGGAGCAGTCAGGACTAGGCGGTGCTTTGTCGTGTAGTGAAAAAAAACCCAAAAAGATTATTCTTTTCTACTTTTATTGAACTCATTCCTCACGATACTGTTATTTTTGTTCGAACCTTTTTAAGACTTAAAGAAAAAGGTGGAAGATAACCCGAGAGAAAACCAATCCAACGTGTGTTTAGCACAGCTAAGCATTAAAATAATAATAATTACTATATTAGAGTGAGATTATATTAATATAATATATCTTTCTCAGATTTGTAGGAAAGAAAAAAAAATGTTTTTTAAAGTACGATTTTATTAATATTTGATTAAAATAAATGGCATGCTTTTGAAGACCAATACATAATGAGACAAACCTGAAAGGTTTTGGTCTGAAAGTTAGTGGCTTTTTCGTGATTATGCTCAAAATTCTTGTCCTAACTTGATAATGCTGAGACAGCTGGGTTTCTTTTGGGTTTTCGTGTGTACTTGCAACGTATTAATATAGACCGTCGTCAAAACAACCATAATGATTTTACGGCTTTCCTTTTTTTGAATCTTTGGTGGTATATAATTGTATTTTACTTGGGTAGATGGGAATTGGCATCACAGTGGCAATTTTGGTAAATAAGATGATATTTCTGAGCTGTTTTGGATTTAAACCGAAAGCAGAAACGGTTCAAAGATTTTGAAGACTCCGTATAATTTATTAAAATGTATCCTTTAAAAATAATTGTTCGTAACTTTCACTAATTTTAAAAATATAATTCTTAAAAGTAATTATTTTTTTAAGATCACTGTGCGATCCTTATACGATTGTTCTTATCACACCTGTCTAGAACCCACTAACGAAAAGAAGTGTGTTGTTTTATTAGGCAAAATTATTTAAATAACCTTTTTTATTATTTAAATCCAAAAATATATCCCATCCAATTTTAATGACAAATATATACCCCTATCAGGACACGTAGGAAGAAGTCGCTACCTACATAAAGCGATTAAAGAAATCACTCTGTGCAGGAAGCGACTTCCGGCTGATTTGGCATCCCTTGCCACCTAAGCCATTAATTATAATGTGGATAAGAAATCGCTCTGTGCACAAAACGACTTCCCTAGGTTTCAGAATCATAAAACCCTAGGTTCAAGAAATCGCTCTGTGCACAGAGCGACTTCTTCGTAATTTGCCTCGTTCGACTTCTTTTGAAACCAAATCGTCCTTAGAGAAATCGCTCTGTGCACAGAGCGACTTCTTCGTAAGGTGAATCGTTTTCACAAAGAAATCGCTCTGTGCACAAAGCGATTTCTCTGTTGTGTCACTACCCGAGGGGAGCGATCTCTCTATAAATACCCGACACCTCTTCATTCTATTTTATTCCGAAGTCGCGTTCCATCCAAATTTCTTTCTTTTTTCTTTTTTCTAAAGTGTTTTTTAGTTATTTGTCTCAAAATTATTTGATAACATGGCGGGTCTCTGTAGATTGGACGAGAATCACTGTTTTAATTTCTGGCGTTATAATAAGGTAATTTTTATTTTCTATATTATTATTTTTAATGTTTTATATTATTTATTTTTTAAAATTTTTTATATTATTATTTTAATATTTTTTTATTTAATAATTTTTTTATATTTTTTTGAAGGGTTATGAAAGAGTTTTAAACTGTTATCATCATCGTATTATGGAAGCGCCACATCCGGCTATTGTGCCTTATCTGATCGAGGCCGGGTTTGGATATATGAGTCTTATTATCGCTAAGACTAAAGTAGATCCATACTTGAATAATGCTCTGCTCGAAAGGTGGAGGCCGGAGACCCACACATTTCATCTTTCGTCTAGTGAGGCAACTATTACCTTACAAGACGTTCATTTTCAACTTGAGTTACGTATTGATGGACCCGTTATAACGAATATTTTGGAAGATGATTGGGGAAGTCTTTTTCAGCAATATCTTGGACGTATTCCCGACAAGATGTCCGGCGGAAAAATATTGTTGAAGTGGTTGGTCGAAAATTTTTCTAATTTACCTGTTGATACCGACGAAGAAACAAAGCAGGTAACTAATATTTTTTAATTAATTTATTTTTTACTAATTTAGGGTTATATTAATTTTATCAATTTATAGTTTTATGCTCGCGTCCATATTTTGCGCATAATTGGCGGGATTTTGATGCCGGACAAAACCCGTAATAAAGTGCATTTGGTGTGGTTACACCATCTATATAACTTTTCAGATTCCGGCAATCTTAGTTGGGGATCAACTGTTCTTGATTTTTTATATCGAGAGCTTTGTATGAATATTGATCCTCAAAAACAAGTCATTGGAGGCTGCTTAATATTACTTCAGTCTTGGGCATGGTACCATATACCTTTTCTTCAGCCTTCTTTGATTACGCGATGTGCATATGAGTTTCCACTAGCTCGGAGGTAATATTTTATTATGTTTAATATTTTTTTATTTTTTTAAAATTATTGTTTATAATTTATTAATTATAATTTTATTTCATAAATGGTAGGTGGTGTTATCCATTGTCACATTCAAGATTGCCAGAAACCCAACGAGATTTCTGATTACTGATAGATAGGGAGGATGAGGTAATTCTGTTGTTATTTTTTATATTTTAATTTAATTTATTAAATTTAAAAATATTTTAATTTATTTTAATATAAATATTTTTTCAGTTTATTTGGTAGTCGTAAAACGAGTTAGCTATTATGTCTTGTATCCCAGCTAACATATTGGCTCGCTCAAACATATAGTTTGCGATGGTGTCGCTTATTAATTACTCAACTGTCGAGTGACATCCTGGTAATAGAGTTCTACGACAGTTTGGGTTTAAGAAGGGCATTCCAGAACCACCTTCTATTTTTGATGAATTGCATGCTCTGACAAGAGAAGGGAAGACCGACGTGGATTGGTCTGACAAACATAGGGAGTACATCAAGATGTGGGTAGAAAGATTACAGTGGATCCCGATGTGTGAACCAATTGTTACCGAGAGCTTGGGATACGGGTATTTCCGTTGGTACATTGAAAACTGTAAGCCCCACATCTTGACTGAAGAGGAGCGAGCACGCGAATTACCCATTGCTCCGCGGAGATGTCCACCGGCCAACGAGCAGGGCATGGAAGAGGACGAAATGTTCAAGAGGAGCCCCCTTCTACCCCAATGCCCCAACCGTCTTGGTCTTCTCAATTTCCACCACCATCGGAGGTTTTTTCTACTAACGTCTTGCAGCCGTTTATGTCTGCAACGGGTGTTACCACCGTCCCGATGCCATTGACTTCTTACTATCCACCACCGCCAGCATATGTGCCTGAGTTTTCTCCTATGCTTCAATTTCCATATTTTGGATCTAGCTTAGGTATGGTCGACCAAACTCCTCCTCAGAGCCTCTTTTATGCCGGTCTATGTGGTAGTGATTCTCCCTCCGGTAATGTGAAAGGAGAGGAGAAGGAAGAAGAAGACCCTGAAAGATTGCAACGAAGAAATCCGTATCGGGATCATCGTCCACCACGTTACGGCACGGGCGAGCATAGACGTCATTAGTTTTTTTTATGTAATCTTTTCTTAATTTTGTTAATTTTATTGTTTAAGGTTTTATCGTAGACGCTTTCTTTTTATTGTAGATGTTTTTTTGTTATATATTAACATTTTCTTATTAATTTGCTAAATTTAATATTTTAAATATTTTATATATTCCTCCATCAAATCTTAAGTCTTAATAAATGTACACATTAAAGAATAAACAAATATTAAAAAATAATTAAATATTACATAATAATCAAATATAAACCGTATCACTCTATAGAAGGACCAGCTCGATGAGGACATGTTTACCCAATGTATGACCAGCTTGCAATTTATTTCGAAGTTCTGGGTGAACTGTATGACTAACTTTCATATACTCTTGAGCTTGTTTACCCAATGTGGCAAAGAGGGTTCCCAACCGATAATATGTCGCTTTGAAAACAGAAGTGATCGATAAGTGTCTCACTCATTTTAACGATGAGTTGATTATCTCGGCTAGGTTGGTGGTCATATAACCATATCTTTTGCCTCCATCAAATGAACGAAGCCACTTCTCTCGGGGTATATTAAGAAGATAGTTATATCCATCTTCATTGCGATGGTGTAAGTCATCCAAAAGCTGTTCGACTTCTCGCACCAAGTATGTGTTTCCTGTGCAATAAAAAACGCTTGGTTAATAATTATGAAAACAAATTTGAGGAAGAAGAAGAAGAAGCAAATACTAACCCATTCGAAGCACCATTATACGTTCATCGGGGCTTTTGAACCTCGCCAAGTAATTAGCTGCAATATGTTGTAGATAATACCGATGATAAATATGTGGCGGTTGCCAAGATCGGCCCATCTTCTGCATTGCGTATTTGATCGTTTTGCCTCGATCAGAAATTACACATATTCTATCATCCCTATCCCGCAAGACAGGTGATAAAATATACCTTCGTAAGTTCTTCAGGAAGAACTCCTAAGAAGGGAGATCCTCTTTTTCAACGATTGCGAAGGCAACTAGAACAATTTTTCGGTTACCATCTTGCGCAACTGCCAACAATAAAATTTGCGTGTACCTACCGTATAACCAAGTACCGTCGATCTGAACCATCATTTTGCAATGACAGAATGCATTGACACATTGTGGAAAAGTCCAAAATAACCGTTCAAATTGGCAAACACCAAATATGATACGGTCATTTTTCATACGCCGGTACTGTTTCTAGCTTCACCATCATCCTCGGAATATGTTTTTTCATCAACGAAAGCCACGATCGTAATTCATTGTACGATTCCTTCCACTGACCGTACAACTTCTAAATGACACGTTGTTTTGCATACCATTCTCGTTTATACGGAACATGGTAACCGTATTGAGACGTGACTAAAGCCATACAAGTATTAACGGTTACCCGTGGATTCACTTTCATCAGAGGCATAATGGCATCACACAGCACGTGCACATCCAAGTTTCGATGATCTTGATTAAGGGGACCCACGGTGCATGTGTGAGGGCTATCAAACTTGGTAATCTGCCAAAGGTTGGTTAATTTCTTTAGACGAGAAACACGAACCCTCCATTTACATCTCGGCTTCTTGTGTACACATTCAGCAATGTACTTATTAGATGCATTCTTGTAAACATAGGATGCAACGAAGTTGCGGATATTATAATGCTTGATTGCTGCAATTGCCAGATCCTTAGTCTCGAAAATCTTTCTTTTATATATTTCAAAAGAACCACCTTGGTTGTATTGGTCGATCTGGTGGAATTGCAAAAATTCTGGAGAATAGAAGGCTTCTATATAAATGGATGCAAAGTGGGACGGTGGCTCATAAAACGATATTGCCATTGAAGTGTTAGGGGCATCCACTTCGTCTGGTTCCTCTGGCTCATCCACATCTTCGGGAGGACCATAAAAAGGGCCTAGCTCATCACCATCAGGGTCGGGCTCCTGAATTGGTTCTTCATCAGAGCGGTCACCCTTAAATTTGAACAAATATAAGTCCAGCGTATCACCAACAACTACAGATGAATGTTGGGTTGGTGGGAAGTTCAAATCAAATTCAGACCGAGCGAATGCAGACGATTGGGTGGCCACAAGAATGTCTTGTAGCCGAAGACGATGGAACATCAATATTGTTCTGTGAACGATGTGTCGACAACAAGTTGAAGTCGTCTCGAATATTGGTCGTAGGGCTATAAACATTAGGTTCGAAATCAAAATTTACACGACGTCAATCTGGGACCACAAGAACATCATCATCATTATCAGAAAAAATCACAAACAACTCTAACGGACCTCCTAAGCAATATTGTATGTGCGAATCGAGCATCATTTCAACGTCGCCATTGTCGGACACATGAAAAATTGTATAATACAATGGCTCTAATGACGTCGATAATCTATATTTTAATGGCTCCAATTTTTGACCTCGAGCATGCAGAACATCATCCGATACTCTTTTCATCAATGATCTATAGCTTAATCTCCACGGGAGCTCAAGTGTAACTATATTCGAAGACTAAAACATTACACCTAGAGATGCATCACCAACCATTTGGCCATCGTAATAAACCAAAGTAGTGATTTTTCTTGACATTTTGACTTTTTAATTCAAATGAAAATGGATTCAAAAAACCAAAGAAGTACCGAAGAAGTCGAAATTCTGCTTTGAAATTCTGGGGTTCAAATTCGAAATATTTAAGCACCGAAGAAGTCGCTTCCTGCAGGAAACGACTCTAGTTGTCAGACTGGAAATCGTTTCCTGCACAAAGCGGCTTTATTTGTCATAAAAGAAATCATTTTCTGCGGGTAGCGATTTCAATAATTTCCTGGCTATATAAGATTCGGTTTCCTACTTTCAGACTGTAAACGCTCCGTCAATAATTCATCAAGTTTCAGAAAAGATTTGTGTAGATGGCTATGTTTTCTTGCGTTGTTTTCTTCTCTGGTATATATGGTTACACTTCGTTTAGTAGCAAGATAAAATACGATGAGCTCTATGACTTAATATCGACGGAGGTTGCGAAGGAGACAACAAGAACAAGAGAAATCTTATACATGCAAGCAAAAATACCAGTTGATGAACCAGGTCCTGAAGCACACTACCTGTTGAAATTGTCAAGTTCAAAAGACCTTCATAAGATGTTTCGAGCTTACACAAATATTTCATGTCTATATATTGAGATTTATGTCAAATTTAAGGATGAAGTTAGTTCATTTACGGATGAGGTTAGTTCATCAAGCAACGTCGATGAAGAAGCAATTTTACAACGTATCAACAACAGACGACATCAAAAAGAACAACAAAATAAAGAACTGAACTTAACATCTGACGTGTCTACAGATTACGAAGATACGAAAACAGACAATTCTTCAACCACTTAGATATTTCTTATGTAAAGTTTAATATTTTCGGGCAATATTAATAAAGTATACCTTTTATTACATTTTTTTACATAACTATACCTTTTATTAACCTTTACTTATTAACATACGTTTAATTAATAAAATATACCTTTTATTATTAACCTTACTTATTAAGATAAGAATATTAAAAATATATTACAAAAATAAATATAACCGAAATCGCTCTGTGCACAGAGCGATTTCTTGAATCTAGGGTTTTACGCTTCTGAAACCTAGGGAAGTTTCTCTGTGCACAGAGCGATTTCTTATCCATATTATAATTAATGGCTTATGTGGCAAGGGATGCCAAATCAGTCCGAAGTCACTTCCTGCACAGAGCGATTTCTTTAATCGCTTTATGTAGATAGCGACTTCTTCCTACGTGTCCTGAGAGGGTTATAGATTTGTCATTGAAGTTGAATGGCGTATATTTTTTGATTTAAATAATAAAAAAAACTTTAAATAATTTTGCCGTTTTATTAACATCCAGATTGAAGACCAACCTTTCCTTAATAATCACGAGCAAAAGGGAACTGAATAATTGCTGTTTTTTACTGGTTTCCATCAAATCAATACGTTCAACTCAGATTTGAAGAGATTTATACGGAAATTATTATCTTTAAATTTGTTAGATACGAGAAGAAAATGAGATACATGTGGGAGTGGATCAAATTTTAATGAGTCACGTGTTTAAAATCCTAAAGAAACATATATTTTATCATTTCATTTATAAATTTATACTTTTTAAATAAATTTTAATAAATAATGTTTAGTTTTTATAAATACGTTTCTTGTACTAGCATAATAATTAATTGTTTTCTCGTAAACATCTTTCTATCATCGAGTTAAAATAGTATCTTCTCTTTTCTATTAAATTTGTCATTTATTATTACTATTATTATTTATTTTAGTTTCAACTCACTATTATTTAAAATTTATTTTTGATAAATATATATTTTTTATAAACTTTCAACCAAATATTTTTGAAATAAATATTTTATGAAATTTAATTGGTTAATATTTAAAATAATGGTCAAAGTTTATAAATTTTGACTTTTTAAAAAACAATAAGATATAAACTTAATGAAATGGGAAACATTTTTTATAATTTTATCTTTTAATATTAAATTAAGAAAATTATTGATTTACAAATTTTTAATTTTAGGGTTTAGATATTAAGATTATAGTTTAGGATGTAAGACTTTAGGTCGTAAAATATAGGATTTAAGATTTATGGTTATAATTTAGGATCATGTAAAGTTTAGTATCAAAATATAACTCTTAAATTAAAAGATGTCAACATGAAAATTCATAGAATTTTTTCTATTACAGTCTACTAAAAATTTAACGAGATATATTTTAATACACAAGTTGTATAAAAAAATTAGATAATCCTTCGTACTTAAACTTTAAAATCTAAAACCTAAATCGTTAATTCTAACGCCCTAAATCATAAATTATAAACCCTTAACTCTAAACTCTAAATTCTAACTATAAAATTTAAATTCTACGTATTATAATCCAAACTTATAAACCTTAAAATTAAAAGTTTTATGCAGACTAAAATTTATACGAACTTATACGTGAAAGCATTTTCCAAATTTAATATAATAAATATATCCAACAATGTATAAAGTTAACTGTGCGTACTATTCATATAATTAAGCTATACAAATATTTTTGTGTAAATATAAATTTCAAATTCAAGATCCAAATATAAACTTGGTTGTTTTCCAGTATTTTATAATTATTTAAAGATTAAACTAACAAAATACATAAATTCTTGGACAAAACTATTCAAAAATGAACATTAATTATTGAAAATCTTACCTTATTTCTGTCAAATACTATTTATTTGAATAAATAAATTATCATTTTGAAACCTTATAATATAAAATAACTTTAAATTAATTAAAACATATACATTTTTTAATTGAGATTTGTAAGTAGGGTGCCATAGGCACCTACCTGCCTGCCCTTGCTACCTAAAAAGAAGCTTAAGACTTGTTTTAGTCTGATTGGGATTTGGGCACGTCAACGTACGTGTGTTTAAGCTGTGATTATATGATGAACGGCCTGGATGATTTTAATAAAACTTTAATTATTAAAGGAGTAGGGCCGGGTATTAATTATTAATAATCCACAAAATTATTGAACTTAGGCTAATGATTTCGTTCTTGGCTGGATTTCAAGGTTCAATGGGGTTAGTGTGAATGCACACAGAAAGCCAAAAAAAATCAATTATTACTTTGAAATCACTATTGCCTTAATTTTTATTAGTTTTCTTTAAAAAACTCAATAATATAGTTTTATTTTGACACTTGTAAAAACAAAAATAATATAATATATACATACAACTATATATATATAAGATCAATTTACAGTCATTCATTTCAGTTATCAAATGATCCAAAAAACGTGTAAAAGAGTTTTATGTTGTGTGACTTGATCCTAACTCATACAGGGATAGAATCAAGTTAACACAATGTAAAACTCTTTAAATTTTATATATTTTTTGATCATTGAACGAGTGAAATAGATAGTTTAAATTAACAGTTCGTTATGTAAATATTATCACTTGAGAAAAAATAAATAATTAATCTGAATCATCCGTTTTATCATCCAATAATTTAAAAACATGTAAAATTTATAACATTTTATACTATATAACTCGATTTTTATCCCTCTTTACACATATGTTTGGTTTTAATAATGATTTTTAAACACGCTTAAGAGTCCGTTAAAAAAACGAGAAATAGGGTTGTGTAATATTTAACACGGGGTCAGTCGGTTACCTGCCAAGAAATTATATCATGAGTCAGTACCACCACGTCATCCATGAGACCGACCAATGATAATCATCCAACTCATTATTTTTTAATTTTTAAAGTGAAGATTCACCTGAAAAAAAATATGACATGGAAAAGTTAATGAAGTGGGATGATTATCATTGGTCGGTCCCATGAACACGTGGTGGGACTGACCCATGATATAATTTTTCGTTACCTGCCTATACACATCAAACAAAGTTACAATTATAATCATGATTAGTATGTTTATAATCTACTTTGATTCCTATGGTTTACCAATAAAGTTACAATACTAATCATTTCATTCATTTAACTACAACACTTGTGAATCCTAATCATGCGCAAACTAATCGATTAATAATTTAGAATATATCTAAAGTAAATAACACTGGACAGGACACAATCAGAACAAAACAAAACATAATAAACAGAGCTAACCTCAGACTAAGTAATGTCTCTGGACATTAATATTACTAAAACAACCAAAACATTAGTATTAATGAAATTAAATAATTGATCAGAAAGAAGTTTCATGGCTTGTAGAGAGGAGAATTTTATTATTATTAAATTTTTAGATTAAAGAAAGTCTAAAATTAGTAACTGCACTTGGTTTACGTATTATGGCAAAGAGCATAGAGTATGGATAGGATTAGAGGGGGATTTCGTAAGAGTGGAGCCAATCAAGTGTTACAAAGGTGGAGCCACCAACAGACTTTAAATTAATGGATAAGATTTTCGATCTAAATTTCTTATGCTTATATGGCCTTTTTTAACTTTAATTAATTATAGAGCTTGTAGATTATTTTCATGTTTTTTTATTAAAAAACTATAAATTAAATTATAAATTTTAATTATTATTTTCTATGTCTTAAACTTTAAATCTTACGCCCTAAAAATATCACTATCCTTAATTCTTTAAACTTTAAATTCTAAATCTATAATTTAAAATGAGACACTAGTAAAGACACGATTGAAGGACAAACAATTTTCACCCGTCTTAGAGTACTTATTTAAGAGAGATTATTAAGTGAACCATGTTCACCGCGTTATCCATGATCCAAGTAATCATAAGCGTTCATCTTTAAATAATTACCTAATAATTATTCACCCGCTAATTATATGTAGGAGAGAAGTGATGATTCACCTTAAAGAAAATAAGATAAACGATCTTAATTTATTAGGATCATAGATGACATGATAAACATAATTCATCTAATAATTTTTTTTATTTAAAGATCAGGCCAAATCACCCATCAACATTTAAAGAGATTAATATTTAAAAATTATATTTTTATATTAATATCTTTTTAACACCAATAACAATAATTTCCGCGCTCATAATATGCACATTATTATATTTTAATTATAGAGTAGCTTTCTAAAACACTGAAATGTGAATCTAAGTTGGTTCATAGGTACGACGTTTGCGCTCAACTTGTGTAACAAAGAACAAGGCGGATGGGATTGATGTTTATGTATCAACAGTCAACAACATAAAATACCAGAGTAATACTATGATTAGTAGTCTTAATTTGATGAAAATAATGATTAAGAAAACAAAACAATCCCTCGGTTGGCCGCTTGGGTGTTCCTCTTGTAGCACAAGACATTTGTTGTTTTCCTCTCTCCTTTGTCTGCCATTGTAGGGTGTAAGAAAATATTGCAGATAGGGGGGGAGGATATTAAAATAGATAAGGTAAAACAACAGGTTAACTTAAATCATGAAGCAATCTAGTTTTAACAGGTTTGGGGTCCAAGAAAACCCAAATCTTTATGGATTTGTTCATGATTATGTTCATCTTCAACAGAAAAAAAAAAGTAGTCATTTTCAAGATATATTTACTGCTAATATACAAAATGTAAGGTGATGAGCAGCTCTCAGAAAGTAGAAAAGAAAGGTATTGAAGATGAAAGACAGGCCATGGAGTAATCATCACCAGTTTGATTAACTTTTTGCTTCCTTTTGTTTACAGATTCCAATGGCAATAAGTAAGAACAAGGTCCACCTTGAATATCCAGACAGACACCCACATTCCTCTAACTTTTTATTTATTCATTCATTCAACTTTAGAAAAGGTTTATACATACAATAACATGAACCAATTTTGTTGTGGTGAAATGTACAGAAGGTGGGGATGGGGAGGATCAGATTGCAGATATTATTGGCTTGGGGGGGTAGTGGCTGAGTCCATAGGTTTTTGCCCATATCCTATTGCTTACCGGTTGCCACCACCACCCTACAATATCTATATCGGCACAAAGTTTAGTGCCAAAAGTATTTATGTATCTATGGCTGAATATAGCTTTGCCTGCCACTACACAACACTATTATCCCAACTTTACATGTTTCAGTCCAGCAGAAGCTTGAGTTATTTTTTTAGTGTAAACTGTAAAGTAGCCAACAGCCTGTGTGAAAATGACATAAGGATAAAGACTGTTTCGAGGAAGGAAGGACTGGCTTTTAATGAAACCCAAAGGCTTCTCGGTTCATTTAGGTGCGTCCAAATTCCAAGCCGTCGCTTTAAGTTTAGGATTCGGATTCAATTTTTTTTTCACAAAGTTAGGTTTGGGACCTTCCTTTTTCGTATTGGATATGCCTGGAATAGGAAAGGAACCTACAGGGAGGAAAAGGTTTTGGCTTGGGATTTTGCAATAATTATGTACGGCTGTATCCAATAGTTGTGAGATATATCACAAGGGCATCGGTGTATGAGGATTGGGATGGTAATTTTACCCGTTCCCGTTGGGTTTCGATTCGATCCGATCCGGACGAATTTTTTTATTTAAAAAATCAGATTCAGATCAGGTTGGATGATAAAAAAAATTGTGTCAGTTTTAGAATAAAATTTTTTTGACTCAACCCGACATATTTATATATATAATATTTTGATTAATTTTTTCAAATCGGGTCAAATTTATTCAAGTTTTTTATTAAAATATTAAGGTCGAAATCGATTATAATTTTTATAATATTAGGTTGGGTCGAGGATAAAAATAAAAATCAGGTCAGGGCAAAAGACTTAAATTTCGGGTCAGGGTCGAAATAATCAAAAATCCGACCTGACCTGTTACCATTCCTAACGATGATGGTCAAGAAAAAATAATTATTTTTTAATCAAGAAAAATAATTATTTGAAACCATTGCAAAAGGTAAGGGTTCCAGCCACTTACTAGTTTTGTTTAATGTGTTTGACCAGACTCCATGATGCCGTATATTATGCATTAATAGTAATAGTTCATGAAGATATATGTAATAGTTATGGTTAGTATATTAAAAGATATTAAATAAAATATTATATAAAGAATTCAACCTTTATATTACAACACAAAATTTTATATTAACGGATAAACTTATAAAATTTTAGAGAACAGATTTATACGATTGTAAAAAAAAAAGCCAAAAATAGAATTTTTAATAAAAATACATAGAAATTTTTAAATTATATAAGAATTTCAAATTTTCAAGAGATGATCATCTCTTTCAACCCCATCGATCAATTTATATTTTAATGCGTGAGATTTATTTATTGACCAAAAGGTTAAAGATATTCATGTTACTCCAGCTTGTATCGATTCAAATCCCGACATTTATTTGAAAGTATAATTAATACCTTTTACTTAATAAAAAATAGTTAAACGTGTAATTCTTCAATTTAAGGGTATAAAAATATGTAAACCTTCAACCTTGTATAAAAAAACTTCAGCAGTATAGATAATTAATATAGTCTGTTCAGAGAAGATGCTCATCAGAAACTTCCAAATACAAAGTAGTGATATAGATAATTAATACCCCACTCATAAATACCTAAGATGTTCAGTGTTTTTATCCATGTAAAGCAAGGTTATGGTATCATAATGATATAAAGCTAATCTTAGTCTAATGATCCATTATCTGTATATCTCTTGAGTTATAGATTAATAAACATCATAAGTTTCATCGATTGTTCATTAATTGATACTTACTTAAATGGAGCTGTTCAGCTGTATATCTCCTGAAGCAACCAATGTTGAAACCGATCTCCGGGCACTGCGTGGCGGACTTGAAGTGGCCATCCATAGAAACATTCAAAACCTTGTGATAGAAGTTTATGCAACTTCTTTCATAAGTTTTATGACGAGTAATTCCAACAACAGTCCTGCTTTATCCACGTTGGTTGACGATTGCAGGATGCTCCTGACATCTATCCATTCTGAGTCCGTCAAACAAATCTTCAAGGAAGACGAACGGAGAATGATGATGCCCTTGCCAAACTAGCAAGAAATTTTCAAGCCCAAGCTTGGATAATTTCCATGTTAATGTTAATGATTTTAGATGCATCTGGCATCCCCCACTTGGGATTTCTGAACTGGTCGAAATTATCAGGTGTTACAAATTTTGAAGATACAACAATGGAATCAACAATTAATGCATATGAGTCATCCTAATTATAGGCATATAGAACATGTTAATGGAATCACCAAATTTATCAACAATTTGGAACCACTGCTTGTAGAAATGATAATCAGGTGATTCTCTTCATCTTTCTGTAATATTTGTTCTCATTTAATTTTTACCTACACTAAAAACTTGCCATGGAACTCCCTAATTAACAATCTTTGGAACCCTTTTTCTTCTCTTTCATCAACCATTTTGATTAAAAAAGAAGAAAAAACCTTCAAAAGACGAGTATTTATGAAAGATACCTTTTGTACTTGAATCAAACAATGAGTTGAAATTATGACCCTAGATTTCTGGATGGGGAACACTTGGCTGAATCCCTCCCAGATTGTACGAGTACATCGTGATTTATTGATGCCAGTTGTGACAAATTCTGCAATAGAAATATTAAACTTGAAAAACCGATTCGAGCAAACAGATTACTATAAATGTATGAACACGTATACCTCTATATGTTTCAAGAAGATCAAGTGTCATACCTTAAAAGAGAAATTTATAAGAGAGAGATTAAAAGGAGAGGGATCAAACTCTGCTAATTCACCGCATTCATCAATCTGAATCAAAGGAAACAAGAGATGATCACGGTAGAATTGCCCCATAATAAGATGAATATTGCACATTAAAAAAGGTGTATATTGCCGCATGATAAGAGAACGGATTTCATCCAAATTGAACAATATTATTTTCTTCTAGAAAATCTCCTACACAGGATGAATATTGCATGCATATTCCAGATACACTATATACTACTAGGAAATTTTTTGGGGTACAATGCTGGTGGATGATTTTAGGATGTGGTAAAAATAAATAAATATATACATAGGGAGTAGACACTAGACAGTAGTGTTATATATATATATATATATATATATATATATATATATATATATCATGTAGACTTGAAAAACTCCATTGCCAGTATATGGTGTACCAAAAATGAAACCATATATATTGCTATACTGTAACTTTATTTTTTTTTTTTTTATAGTAATATTGTATCTTTAGAAAAATCTGTAAAAAATCATTAAGATCCAAAGCCAAGAATAATAAAACCACATCCCGAATCACTAACTGGGTTAAGCTCCAAAGATCAAATTCGTATCAGAAGTATTACTTTTCAGTTAGATTAATTGACAATGACGGATAGTGCAGTCTATGAGTTAGTTAATTACCTCGGGTCCAGAATCTGATCCTGATTCATAAGTTTCATTATCAGAACTACTACATTCATTCTCATCCGGGATTCTACTCGAAATTCGACTAAAACGTGATGTAAAATAGCTTGTGTCATCTGCACTGTCAGGCTGTGGTACAAAGGCAGCCTGCAAGAAGTTAATGCTAACATGCTTATATTGGATTTCCATTAAAGATGAATCATCAATTTCTACCATTCTCCTAATCATGTTCCCTTTTCTTCTCCAAAACAAAATGAATACTCTAGTTCTTATATATGTACTAAAACAGTAAAAAGTAAGAAAACATATATAAAAGCTTACAACTTAAGCAGCAAATAGAAGAAAACACTATATCAATACTAAAAGTGCTTAAGCATATACAGTGATATCAATGGGCAATGGTTATGAATCCCAAAAGAATAGCTATAGAAACCCTAATTCAAATTGATACAAATGAGTGATAGAAAGCCAACTTCAAATAATATAGGTCACAGACAGTAAACCTCAACATATTGAATTAACATAAAACATAACTGTCAGACATTCTGATCGAGGCAGGAAAAGAATGGCATACATGGATCCATACCTTTTGCAATGCAATACAATCCCAGTTAACTCCATTGAAAAAAGCATGCGCTTTAACCTGTAAGATGGTCCCACTTAATTAAAAAGAAAGAAACATAATATTCTTTCAAGTTTTAGTAGGGAACAGAAGGTATATTTTGCTTTTCCATGAAATAAAGAAGTTAGAAAGTGAAGTACAACCTCAGTTGCTCCATTTGCTCCTAACCGCTGATTGGAATCATGCATAAGAAACCTGCAAGAAAATGAATTAATACTGATTAAGTTGTTCTGAATGAACTTTTCCCTTAACATGAATAAATCAATAAAAAACAAGCAAAACCGAAAAACCTGTTAATTAGATCTTGAGCCTCATAGGACATCTCACTAGGCACAGATGGCCATGGGATTTTTCTGTTCAGAATGTTGTCAAAAATTATCTGCAAAGCCATGAGAAAATGAGAAAAGCACCAAATAAAGTTGTTTCAGCAGTGAAAGAAGAAAATACTTCATTAAGGATGAGGATAGAGTGAAAGAAGAGAATACTTAGAAGATATTACCTCAGGGCGTTCAGCAGTGAAAGGTGGAATTCCTGTAATCAACTCAAACAAGATTATCCCCACTGACCACCAGTCCGCAGCATAGCCTGCATGAATGTCATTGTAATAATATCAAATGTCAATTCTATTGAAGACTTAGAATAAACATTACATCAACTTGAATCCGAACCATGCTCAGTGCCGAGAAGAATTTCCGGGGCCAGGTAGTCAGGTGTCCCAACAGCTGAGTGTCGACTTCTATCCTCCACTTGTTGCTGATGTAGATTACAAGCATCTAATGAAGTGGTTCCATTTGTCTCAGGACCAGATAAGTCAATTGTGTTGTTCATGAGGCCAATTTTTGATAATCCAAAGTCTGTAAGCTGGTAACATAAGCAATAGCAAGTTTTTGATACGATAACATGAGATTAATGAAAATAAAAGAACAATTCACTGTTCATACATCAGACCTTAATATGACCATCATGTGCAATTAGTATGTTGTCTGGTTTCAAGTCACGATGCACAATTCCAAGGGAATGGAGATACTCTAAAGCAAGAACCTGAAACATGGATGTAGCTTAAGAAAAGCTCAGACAATAATTAGATTGGTTTCCATAATACAGAATGAGTTGGTACAAACCAGCTCCGCAATATATGTACGAGCTACTTCTTCATCAAGGCATCCAACTTTTCTGAGTAAAGAGTATAGATCACCACCATTGAGATATTCCATTACCAGATAGAGGTTATCTCTACAGGTGAATGAATAAAAAAATCGAACCTGAAATTATGGAATCACTTCCTATATTCAACTGGCATCATTGTTAGACAATACATAAATATAAAGTAGTTACAACATTAGCCATCTTTGACAAATGATAACAATCAAAAGCAAAGGGAAAATGCATAATTCAAAGCTGATCAACAAGATAAACTTGAAACGTGTGGTAAATGTAAATCAAGTGAAGAATGTAAGAGTTCAAAGCATGCTTGAATTGGAAATTACCACAAAAGGGTTTCGAACTGCTATTAGTATATTCCGCTCAGCTAATATACGCTCAATATCATTTTTACGAATCATATCCAATTTCTTGAGAACCTGCATAAGCAGCGAAATTGCATTGAGTTAAAAACGAAAACCAGATCGCATTTGTTTTCCCAAAAAAGCTCAAGATATTGGCTCATCTATATAACGCTTTACAAGGAAATTAAAATCTTGTAACTTAAAAATTAAACTTATTGCTAGTATGTTCCAGCAATGAAAGAATTATGTTGAGTGCAACTTCCAAACAACTAACTCAAGAGATGTGTTGGCTGCACAAAGCTCCAAATTTATTCTTAGAAGTCAATTAAGCAATCACTTGATTCTGTCAACTTCAGTTTTTAGAAACTGAAACATGATTCCTCAGCATTTTCCTTGTCATATAAATGCATATATAGATTGGTTTTTACCTTTATTGCAAATAGATCACCTGTTGTCCTTTTACGTGCAAGAAAAACTTTGCCAAAGGCACCTCTGCTAATTGGCTTGATGATCTCAAAATCATTTATTGTTGTTCTCTCTTTGTGGGACATATTTAAAGGAGCTGAAACTGTACTACTTTGAGATGCATTATCTGAGAGAATTCTAGAGTTTTCTTTTTGTTCACAGCACTTCTTTGGACTTTTTATATCTGCTGCTTCACATGCAAGTATATATTTCTCCCTGCATTAGTTAAGAAACATAATGAACGATTCATAAGTTGAGATAAGTGTTCAGCCTCAAATATTATTCTTTAACATTGTACTACCTCAGAAGTGTCTCTATCCGGCCTCCAAAAGTATCTATTACAAGAGCTTTAAGCTTACTATGCCTTAAAATATCTTGCAAGTCTTGCATGCATGCAAGCAAGAACTCATGAGACCCTTCTTTGGACAAGTCTGTACCTGCTACACAACGGGCTATATCTGAAAGGTCAACCATCTGCCAGATAAAACAATAAAAAGGGCTGATTAAACTATACATAATATCACACTTTAACAGTACAACATGAAATGAAAGATACAAGCTCATCGCAAGCATACTATCAGAAAAATGATTCAAAGAAAGTCTATATTTAGACAAGTGCATCAACAAATGCATACACATACACATCTTTGTCAAAATATATGAACATATTATAGTTATCCATTTTATTGGGTCCCCAATTGGGTAACATATAAACCAAGGGTTTCTAATTCACAGAACTACACAAAAAACATATTACTTATATAAGATTCATGGGTCATTTAGCATTTTGGCAAAACGTTATGAATATGATTTGCACCAAGATGACAGGGATGACAATTTCAAACTAAAAAATCCGAAATCCTCTGGATCAACAAACCTGTTGCACATCTTCTAACTCAGACGGATTGTTACGCTCCAACCAGAAAGAATCGAAGTGACTTCCTCTTGGAGTATTGTTAGATGATAGTGATGTCATGCTCCCAGTGGAGGATGATGCGCCATAGTTTCCAAGCCTCATGCCCAGATGACCCTTAAAGTCAATAGAGGCCAGATGAGAATCCTCGATACTGGCAGTGTCCATCTCATGTATGTCCTCAAACATTCCTTCAACACCCTTATTTCTCCACTCACTTATCTTGGGAGAATAACCTTCAGATGTAACTGCAGAGCTCAAATTTTGCATTCTTAAATTCTCAGGGCTCCCAATGGAATTCAAATTCCGTGACTCTATAATTACTTCTAATATTTCTGCAAGCTTTACAAGGCATTCATCTACATCTATACAATTCAGTGCACATTTATCTGCATATGCACATATATAAGAATGAGATTCTAAATGAGAAATAGGAACAGTTTCCTCACATATCCTACAGATCACAGTGTCATATCCATCTACTGTTTGTTCAGGCTCCATAAGCAAACTTTCAAAATTATGGTTGTGCTCATGAAGTGAACTACAACAGGATTTTTTCACTAAATCTCCTACAAAATTGCCATCAGCTTGACAAAATGGTTGCTCGTGTGAAGTAAAATCAGGTCGAGATTCCTGTGTAGATGAAATTTTTGCAGGAATAATGGAATCTTCTCCAGAAGTTATATCCTTCTGTCCATCTGGCTTAGGAAAAAGAGACCCCTGACTTTGTCCCTGCAATTTTTGTTCACCATCAACCCTCTGATACATAGCATTAGCTGAATAAGAATCAGCAATATCAGAAGCGAGAGCGCAACTCAATTCAACAGCAGGAACACTTTCTAAACATTTCTTAAACTTGTTAATAGAATTCTCATCAATAGGTACTTTTTCTTTCTGAAACTGCAAAAGCCTTGTACAGCGTGTCAAAATGAAGAGCATACGTGTACACAGCCACTTCACCAACGCTGTTTGACATAGTTGTCTTTTTTCTGTCAAATCTTGAACTATTGGTTCACATTTAACACGAAATTCGGAAGAGGTCATTTCAAGACATTGCCGAGCAAGATAGAGAAGATCCTTCGCCATTTTGCAACCCTCTGGAGATGAGGGGTCTATGGTCTGAAGAACATCCATCACATCCACCTCGAAAGTAGCCAGCTCCGTGTCTACCACCTCTTTAGCAGCATCAAATCTTGAATGTAATGAACCAAATAGTTCCTGATAATCAATGAATAAAAAAGGAAGGAAAAGAAACAAGTCGCTCACTAATCAGAAATTAAAGAGTCCAATAGAACCAATAATTTCATAATGGTATTACTAATTTTTCATGCAGAATTGCAATAATAGAGATCCACATAAACTGATACGATTTTCTGCAGCCAATTGGTAAACTATCCAAAATCTGATTAGACATTGAGAAACAAATATGAGAACCGGGCTGATAGCCTGATACTTCAACATGCAATATAGACGAAGCCTCTCAAGGAAAGAAAAAGCTACATTTTACTAAATAATACCATGAATGCTTCGAACAATGTCTAGAATGTTAATAATTTTGAACATAAATTGCTAAATCCTTTAGATTTTAATTTTATTAGAGAAGGAATTGAAAAACATGTTATTAACCAAGTTCTTTCTTAAATAATATCAACACAGTACCTTTAAATCATTGTAACTGTGAGCTCGAGGATATGCAGATGGAATACCACCCTTAGGTCCTAACTCATGTGAAAAACTCTTTAGACCTTTTGACACTATGCTATAGCCTGCACTCTTGGCTGAAGATTTCTTTCCATTGAACTTATTTTCCATACCAGGTTTAGTTACCGCAGGTTGTTTTTCTTTGTCGCATGTCTTAATTTCTGACACAACATCCTGCCAATCATGGTTTCAATCCAAGATAAATATATCATGAAACTAATTAGTAAGCCAATGATAGGGAAAATTGTAATTTAATGTCACCTCAATATTTGTATTATTATCGAAGCCTTGAGTGGAATTCCTTGAAATATAAGAAGAAAACCACCGTGCTATCTTCTTGCCTTTTTGTCCTGATAGAGATATGAAACCAAAAATAGTAAGTAACAAATACACATTAAATTCACTTTCCAACAATCAATTTTTCATTAGAAAATAAGGAAAGGTAAATCAGAGACTCCATACAAGGATAAGAAAGAAATGATAAAGAACTCGAAAAAATGGAGCACTAACGTAAAGCAAAACAGGGGGGGAAGCTTGGGTACCCAGATTATAGCCTTAGAAAGCAGCTTTAGCAGAGGTATTCTCCATAAGAAATATTGATAAAGAAAAGGTCTTAAGTCACCAGAAAATTAAGCCTAAGAGCTAATGGCACGGTGCACTAACCGAAGTTCAAAGAATCCGAATCAGACTTGTGCAAACAGGGAAAAATTGATGAAAACAATGGATAAAGCTTTTGATGTGGCATCATTTCATTTTCATAGTCCTACCGAACAACAATACTATAATCACTTTAACTTGCTTTCATAGTTTCATGCAGTAATTGATTGTCTATGATCGACAATCTTATTTATTTATCAAATAGTAAAGTTTCAGCATCAGCATGTTGAACAAACTCTTTCTATGACAGGGCAATACATTATACATATTGATTCAAAAGGTAACAAAATGAGACTCATTTATTTTTTATGCTTAATCGTCCTTAAGCTCTAGAATGATTTTAACATGTTTCATATGCATCACTAAAATTTACTAACATTCAAAAATTCGAATTTAATTTACCTTGTCCATTTTTTTCCAGGAAATGGACAGA
This sequence comes from Abelmoschus esculentus, assembly GCA_035048815.1. Taxonomy (NCBI): domain Eukaryota; kingdom Viridiplantae; phylum Streptophyta; class Magnoliopsida; order Malvales; family Malvaceae; genus Abelmoschus; species Abelmoschus esculentus. The sequence goes on from JAUCBN010000010.1 coordinate 5,031,445, forward strand.
ACCTTAGCACAGGACTCAGGAGTGTAAGCTTAATTGAGAAAACGATAAAAATAAAAAGGAATTCAAAACTTCATTATACAAACCTGATTTTTTACTTTGTGCATGAGCGACCGACTTCTGTTTGTGCTTTAGAAAAGGCTTCGAAGTCCTCAACTCGCCCGGTTTCGAACTCGGTTGTTCCTTCGGAATAGCTCGAGGGGTCTTGATCCGATTCAATCCGGAAGGAATTCCCACTTCCGACGAGAAAACGTGGTCGCTCCGTCTAGCATCAGCCATCGATAACAAATATAGAAAACTAAAACCCTTACACTCGATCTTCGTTCAAATAAAGTAATTCGAAAAAGAAAACGCTTTGGCAAATAACGGAGAGGGAATTTGAAAATCAAAAACATAAAGGACAAAGGGAAATTTTGAAGGAAAAAATCTAAGGACTCGTGAGACGTTGAGAGTGTTTAGGTGGCGAAACAAAGGAGTCGTTGTAGCCGGCGCGGTTGTTTGTTTTGCACTAGCAAACCGGAAAACATAAACATGTTGTTTTTATTTTATTTTATTTTATTTATTTGATCCAACAATAAAATTATTTTATTTTATACAAAAATGAAATAGTCCTTCAAAAATATGTAAAGTAATTAAAGTTTATTTAAAAAACATTAATTAGTCAAAGCTTTTGATTGGAAATATCCTCCTCCTATAGATGCATAAATTTAAGTGCATTGATTAGCTTAATTAAATATTTGTAGATAAGAATTTACCAACCCTTTCAAATAATATTTTTAAAAGAAATTATGGTTTTTTGAAACTTAAATTGTGATTTTTAAAAGAATATTAAGAGTTTAATTATTCTTAGTGTAAATTATATTTCTGTTATTTTATATTTTTTTAATTTTAATCATTTAATTTTTTTAAAATATATTTTAATCGTTTAAATTATCAATTTATAAGAAATGGTCAATCAACGTTAAGTTTTGATAAGGTGGACGTTGGGAAAAAATCTGATTTGACCGATGAATTTTCATAAAAAAGTGAATATCTTACATTTTCAACTATACTGCTATTTAAAGAAATAAAAATATGAAAAATATATATATTAAATTTGAAATTTTAAAATTTCAGAGATATATGTATAGTATTCGAAATGCAATTTCAAAGGGAACCTTAAAAAATATAAAAATTAATTAATTGGAATTGTTGTGAATAACTAGCTACATGCGCACAATTAAAAAATATTAATTTATTATTATTAGGTATATTAAAAAATATTCGATCTGATTGACTTGATTCGAAAAAATCGTTGATCTGATCTGACAATTCAGATATTTAACTCAAATTTTATTTTTGGACTAGATATTCGATCCGATTTTAAAGATCATAATATTTTAAATTCTGGATTATCTAAAAATTTTATTTTTTTTAATTTTATTTTTTTAATTTTTTTTATTGATTTGATACTTGTTATATCCGACAATTAACATCCCTACTTATTATCCATTAAACAAGGTGTTTTTCTAACTAATATAAATTATAGTAATTATTTTATACACAAATATATAAAATTAAAGTTTGAACAATCTTTCTGAACTATTTGAACCCTAAATCTACCGTTTAAAATATTAAACCATAAATAATTAGATGATCAAAATCATAAATTAAAAGAAATGACCACAAGCAAAATCCCCCCCCCCCCCCTTTTTAAAGAGAAAATTAGTTAACTTTAGAATAAAATTATATATTAATTACGCCAGTTTAGAATTCAATGATTTTAGGATCAAAATACCATTCGCAAACTTTGACACATTCTCAAAGTTTAACATCTGCCGTAAAGTTTTGACTGACCCTTTCTTTTCTTTGTTCTGGAAGCAAATTTTGACTCACTCAGAAGGCATGAAATCTCTTAGATGGTTCAGAAGACTCTTATATAAACAAATGTTCAAGCTGCACCAGCACCAGCACCAGCAGAATACGTCCGATGAACTGCAACCACAGGATGGTAGAAAAGTTTTAAGCACATTTGAAGAAGTCTTTCCTTCTGCATTTTCTTGAACATAAAAACTTCTGCATTTATTCTTTGTTTATGTAATTCGAAATACAACATGACATGCTCAAATGGCTTCATAATATCTTATGGATGGCCAAAGAACAATCTAAAAGCCTCCCTGAAATAGAAGTTAATGCAAACTGGTTTTAACAGTTAACTGTTGTCATCCACAGCTTGGCTGTTCACAAACATACTTTCTCTTCGTTTAGGAAAGCCAGCAGGTTCAAGGGTTGATCCCCTATACTTCAGCTCTTGACCAGCTCTATAATTGGGATCAATGGCAGAAGCTCTGGAGCTTGGATCCACTCTATAATGGGGTTCGACGGACACAGACCTAGAGGTTGGATCCGCTCTATAATTGGGTTCGGTGGACGCAGGTCGAGAGGTTGGATCTGCTCTATAATTGGGTTCGATGGATGCAGGTCTAGAGGTTGGATCTGCTCTATAATTGGGTTCGATGGAGGCAGGTCGAGAGATTGGATCAATTCTATAATTGGATTCAATGGAAGCAGGTCGAGAGCTTGGATCCATGGAACTCGGTCTGAAAGAACTAGTTGCTCCGCCTTGATACCGAGAAGGGGATGCATACCTTCGACTTCGAAGACCACTGCTTCTCAAGTCCGCCATATCAGAACTTCTCGAAGAAGAATCTATAAAAGACCTGTCTCCGGTGTTGGATCCTAGCGGAGCCCCAACTGTGGCTGATGTAGAGCTAAAAGGGTCATCCGGTCCCCATGATGTTAGGGCTTCTTTTTTCTTTGCAAAGAACTGCCATGCGCCAAATAGGAAAAGTATGAAAAGTAGCACGGGGCTGGTCCACAGCATCGTATTAGATTCCCCTTTTATAACCGGAAGGTTGGAGCGATACATTCCTACGTAATCACCTCCAAGGCCAAGAACAACGAACTTATCACGATCACTCGCTATTAAGGGCGCCGTGGGTCTTATCTCTTTGTTTGTAACCGTCCCTTGGTAAGTTAAAAACGATGACCTGATCTTATCCAAGCCAGCTGAGAAAAGAAAACGTGGTGCACCAGCCCTAACATAATGCGGTGTCGAAACATTATACACAAAAACCTTTTCTGGATCAACGATAAGTAAATATCCTTTAATAGCCAGAAAAGCAAGAGGCTCATTCATTTCCAACTTCTTCTTGGACCTAACCCTGCACTTGAAGTTCATACTATCGCCCAACAGCATAACATGGATCAAATCACCATCGGATGTAAAACTATAAGCTTTAGACCGCTCTGCTGCATCAAAGACATAATACCGAGCAAGAGAATGATTCAGCCCTTCACATTCTGATTCCTTGATTTTCATGCTCCGCAAATCCAATGAACCAGCACCCATCTCCGTCAAGAACAAAAGCCTTTGCTTCAAGAACACAAGCGGCCTACTTGTTGGCATGGCAGAACCATAAAGTCTTCCATCTTCTCTAAAAACCCTGATTTTTCCACTAAGATCTGTGGACAAAATATATCTCATTCTCCCAACATGATGAACTTCCAATGTAGTTATTGGCAACCCATTTTCCCCGCTTTCCGCGGCAACAAATTTACCAACAGTTTCCATTACAGGCGAACCCGACTCTTCTCCATTTAATCCTTCATAAATCCTATTTACCAAGACCATGCCGTTATGATGTCCGGTAACAACCACACTCTCATTCTTAAAAACAGACATGTACGAAACCATTGCCCTAATTGGCGACTCATTCTCGGTGTGAAACTCAGCCACAACATCCCCATTCCTTAGAAACACATAAACCCTTCCTTTTCCATCTCCAACAGCAACATACTTGCTAAGTCCCTCGTAATCAAGAAACGGCAAAACGTTTAAACACGTTGCATCAGAATCTAATTTCACAGCTGACATGAACTGAAACCTCTCGGACCAAAAGGGGCTGTATTTAGAAAGCGAAACAGCCCTACCTCTTTCCCCATCTCTAACTTCAACTTCTTGAACGTCTGCTTTAACACTACGCCGGTAATCAACTTTCGAAGACTCTGATAATTTTGATTCTACTCTAGAAACTATTTCACTAAGATTTCTAACTAGTTCTTCCAGTTTATGCAACAAAACATGTTGAGGAATGAAATCATGCGGACTCTTAGGGTCAGGTTCATGGAGGGGAATCTGATCATGCCCGTGCTCTTTTTGGATTGAGACGGAGCTGGAGTCTACACAAACTATAGGAAGCGGTGGACTAGTGCAAATGAAAAGAAGAAAGAAGAGGAAAAACCTGCCTTTGATGGGATTTGCCATTTTTGAAACGGAGACAGCTTGAAGACTTGGATGATTCAATGTTTTGCCATTACAAATTCAAACCCTGTTTGGATTAGAGATCTTAGTTCGAATGTGGGTTCGGAGAATTTCGGGTGGAATCTACGTTAGATTCGATGAATCTGATGTTGGGAGATTGTAGAGATGGTGAGCAGAAACACAAATAGTTTTACCATTTTTGACTTGGATTTGTACGCTCGAGTACGAGTTAGGGCAAGCAAATCGGATTTCCCAAGCGCACACAAAAGGGAAAAATTACTATCGATAAAAATATGGGTAAACTTGTACAATAGTCATTAATATTTACGGTTTATATATTTTTGTCATTGTTTTTTAAATTTAATTATTATAATTGTTTATGTTTTTAATTTATAAATTTATAGTTATTGAGATGTTTATTATCATTAACGTTATCGAGAGATTACTCTGACACAATAAAAAGATATATACAATAATAACTTTATTTTTATTTTAACAATTAAAATAAAAATAATATATATTTACAAAACTTTTAATATTGAATATTTTTTTTTGTCATCGAAGGTCTTAAAGCAAATTATTCAAATATGTAATGACTTCCTTTAAAAGGGCAAGGATAACTTTACTAAGGGTGCTAAAGTGAATTGGGAGAGAAATTGTTATCCTAAGAGTGAAGAGGGTTTAAGGTTAAAAGATATGTTGGCATGAAATAAGTTTTGTACGATGAAATGTTTGTGGCTTTTAATAGTCCATACTAGATTGATCTGAGTTGCATGGGTAGAAAAATACCTTTTAGAGAGGATGTCTCTTTTAAACCTTACAATTACTGAGCATAGAAGAAACTTCTTATACTCAGAGAGGACTTTGTAAATGTTAAAAGCATCTAGGGAGATTTCAAAGAAAAAAGATGTGGAAGATTATCAAGCTTAAAAGAGAAAGAGTCTTTTGGAATGAGATAGTTTGGGAGAGACTATCTATTCTCAAGTTTTTCTTCATGACTTGGCTTGTATTGCAGGATCGACTATCAACCAAAAATCGTATGTTTTGTTGGGTTATCAAGTAGATTTTTATTGTGTTCTTTGTGCGACTGATATTGAAATAAGGGATCATCTATTATGTGTTATGGTTACTCGAAACAAATACTAAAAATTATTCTACAAGCTTGTCATGTTCATAGTAGTTTTGTGACTTGATCATACTTGATTGACTTGCTTCAAAGACTAGAGAGAGAGAAAACGTTAAGAGCTACCCTGTTACGTTTGTGTTGGTGTGGTTTCATTTATTATGTTTGATAGGAACGAAACAAGTGTGTGCATGATGAATCTTCAACAAACTTCTCTTATGTTACGGATAAAATTAAGCATGATATTCGTTGAAGCTTCTTGGTTACAAACTTACACGAGATTCATCAGGTTTTTATTCTAAGTGAGATATTATGTAGTTTTCTTTTTTTTCTTGTTCTGAGACTGACATGTTTGTTAGTTTTCTTATATGTTATTTTGGATGAATAAAATTTTAATAATTTATAAAAAAATAATATATATAATTTATACATTTAATTTTTATATATTTTTTTATCATCTTTCATATTCTTCTTTATTTAAATTAATTTATGCTTTTTACTATATTAACTTCTAATTTATATCATACATTTTTTTAAAAACTTTTTTACTGTATTTTTAACACATTCTTCTTGCAACTTTCTTCTCTTTATTTTTCTCGATTTACATTTCGTCTTCGTATTAAGTTACGATGTCTCGAGTAGGCTGCTTAACGAGTTGAGCAGCTCGTGTGTTGCTCGAACTTGACTCGGTTAAAACTCGATAAATACTCGACTCGGATTAGCTCGCTCGAACTTGAACTCGACTCGATATCTTAACGAGTTGAATCGAGCAAAATCTAACTCGACTCGATAAGTTCGCGAGCAACTCGTTAATTTTTTAAAATATTTTTTAATAATTATTTTAAAATAATTTTATTCAAAAATAAATTTAAATAATAATTACTAATTTGTGAATTGTTACTTTAATTTTAATATACTCGTTTGGTGTATTTATGGAATGTTACTCTTAAATTTAGACTTTAAAAATATTTTATGCAATCTTTTTGATTTTTTAGTTAAATTTGTTAATTTAAGTTAATATTAAGCCTCATATGATATTATTAAATTTTATTTTTTAGTAAAAAATAAGGTAAGTTTTTTAATGAGTTTAACGAGCAACGCGTCGAGTTGAGCAATAAAATATTTTAACGAACACGAGTCAAACACAAATTTAACGAGCTTAACGAGCAACAAGTCGAGTTGAGCAATAAAATTTTTTAACAAACACAAATCGAGTAATGCCTAATTCGTGATCGACTCGCTCAATAAGCATCCCTAGTCTCGAGTCTTTGATCAGTTGACCGTAAATTTTTAAGGTAACTATTATCATCTATTTTTGATTATATAATTTTGTCTTTAATTTTATACTTCCTTGTTTTAATTCCAATTCTTATGTATTTGGTAAAGTGAATATTTTTTTACATATATTTCAGATTTTATTTTGCTTTTTCTAATTTCTTATTCTTATGGTGCTAATTTTATACATTTAATGTAAATTTTTTAATCATAATTTCAATATTATTTTTAGTTTAATTTTAGGCTCAATATCCAAATAGATACCTAAAGTTTCAATTTAGGTCATTTTAAGTGCCTAACCATTAAAAAAGAATTTTGCTAATAAAAATGTGATTTTTAATTTCTTTTAATTATTTTTTTTAAAATTAAATTTTTATTTCTTTAAATTGATCTTTTAAATTCTTACAAAACAATCTTAAATCCCTAACCCTAAATCCAAAATTTTTAAATTATTATCATTGTCATCGTTTATTACCTCATTGGAGATCACTGTTGTCATTGTCGGACCACCATGATCGTTTCCTCCGACCCACCATTGCTTATAACCAACGGTAGCCAAACCGATAACTTCGTTTTCGCGATTTTATTTTATTTCGACGTTAAGAAGCTAATCAACACATCTACCATCGATTACCAGCGATGAGTTGTTGGGGAAAACGATCGTGATAGTCCGTGGTGGTAGTGGTGGTCTCCGATGATAAAGTAAATGATGATAATAATGATAATTTAGATTTTTGGTGTTTGAAGTTAAATATTTGAAATTATTTTATAAAGATTACAACTTTTAATTTTTAAAAAAATTAAATTAAAAATAAATTAAATTAAAAAATAAATAAATAAAAATAAAAAATTAATAAAAACATGATTGTTGATGGTTAGACACTTAAAAATTAAAATGATTACAATTAAAACTTTAAATACCTATTTAAAGCTAAAAAAAGTTTAGGCACCAAAAGGGACCTACAAACATAGTTTGGGCACTTATTTGTATATTAAACCTAATTTTTAATAGGTTAGATATTTGTGATCATCTCAATTAATATTTAATTTTTAAAATTTTATGAATAAAATTAGTAATTATTAAATTTAAATTTTATCTAAGTTAATCTAAAATTATATTTTTTTTATTGTGTTTTTGATTATAGGGTTTAGTGAAAGCTATTGAGGGCTCTTTATTCTAACGAAGAAAAGGGAAAAAAACTAATCACAATCTCACAAGCTCTTGACAAGATTAAGATCTACAAACGGTTGTCTAAACCAAATTAACTGATTAAACTAAATTATTTTGGTTTAAACGGTCGGTTGCTGAACTTTTTTCAGTCGATGAGTGATTAAAGTTTTTTTAAATTTCGGTTAACGATTAATTCAATTCAATCATTAAATTTATTAAATTTTTATATAAAATGATAATTAAATTTTAATCATTGAACTTTTAAAAATTATAAATTGGTTATTAAATTTCATTAAATTAATATAAAATAATAATTAAATTTATTAAATTATTAAAAAACATTCATTAAAATTTTAAATATTTATGAATAATTTATAACAAACAATAATTAAATGATTAATTTATAATAATTAGATAAATTTAATAGTTGTTTTATAACTTTTAAAAGTTCAGTGACTAAAAAGATTATTTTAACATTATTGAGTGATCTTTAAATATATAATTATATAAATTATTTTTATTTTAATGATCAAAATTTAGTGAAATAATAGTTTAAAGATTATCTAAATAATTTATCTTTTTATTTTATTGGATCAGCCTATCGTCACATTCATCATAAATTTATAGATCAAAAATGTTAATAATCATAACGATTAAATTTAAAAAGTGTATAACCCTAAACATAAATAACTATTTATTCCAAATAGTTTACCCTAAAAACATATCTAAAGACAATGATTCAGTCATCTCCCTTGCAATAAAAACGAAACCCAAACTGCAACGCCACACGTTGGTTGTAAGAAACCCCCCTTAGTACTAAGTTTGACTTTGACGCAGTCCTAATTAACTTACATATGTCGTTTTAGTCCTGGATTTCAGTTTTGATCCATTAAACGTAGTTTTGGGCCTGTATCATACGCAGCGTTTGGTTACTGTTCCTTCTTTCTGGAAATCCAACCAAGAATCAATAGCAACAGCAGCATGGTGTTGAGTAACCTGGTGGGTCTGTTTCACAGTCATCAATACCAAGGCCTTGCAAGGATGATGATCTGAAATTCAAATGGATCAAATGATACAAGTTCGGAGAAAGGAGACAACACCGTCACAAGTATGTTTTGAGCTTACAAGAATTCTCTGCAATGTATATGATTCAAACAAGAAAATAAAAAAATATTGATGAACTGTGAACATCACATTTCCAAATCCCAACAACTCTCGGCAACAATCTTTGGGATCTTAGTTTCTTCAGCAAGATTAATGGATGCTGAAATCTGTGAAAGAAAGGAAAAAAAAGAAAGAATGATAGTTAGTAATCATACCAAACAAATAATATTATCATAACTCAACATGCCATGTTTACAAAAGATCATAACTTTTTTACTTCTCTTCACAACCAAACCAGTTTATCAAATCTGTTTCCTAACATTGCATAACCAAGGCTATCTGACAAGGCAAGAAGACTAAGAGTTGATTCCAAACCAAGAACTTTGTCTGGTTTTGGGTCAGTCCCATCAAAGAAAAGCAACATTATCTAAAATTTCGTCTCCCATCAATGGAGAGAAACCTCATATAGCACAATACCAGATGGTCCTCTCTTCGAGCATCTAGAAACTCATTAGGCCAATAAAGGAAACTCTTCACTTGAATCAGTATAAAGATTGCATTGGCAAAAGTAGCCGATCAATAAACCACCACTTTACTGCTTCAAAAACATGACTTAAGTTCTTGTATATCATTATCTAAACCCATGTGCCATTCTATAAAACCTTGCCTTAAACAAATATAAAGAACATGTACATCCAGGAAGTAAAAGCAAACTAAGCAAGCAAGCAAAGTCTTGCTTGCTTCAAGCTCCTCACCATTTGGGATTGAAGACCTGTAGATATTTGCTTTGATAACGAATCAGTCACTTTTCTAAGAACCATAAATAAATTAACAAGTTCAATCAGATTGAAATTCAATTTCAGATTTTTTTTATTGCAGATTTCTGGACTATGATATGCAACGGAAACACTCAAGTTCAATAGTAAGCTAGAGAAAGAACAATCTAGTTAGTTTCAGTTACCTTAAAAGTACCATTAAACATAGAATTTCTCGACCATTCCAAGGCCAAATCCTTGCTCAATGTCTGATACGTTGCCTTGAAAACATCGTCATTCAGTCTCCTTGAAATTGCAAAATCCCACGCATTCTTCCCGAAATCATAAGACGGCTCCAAAGTCGTAACTCCTCCGTGCATGTAACTGTACTTGAGCTTACAGTTCCTCGAACCAAACATGTAATTAGCCGACAGCTTATTATCAGAATCGAACGCGAATGACCCGTCCACCACGGTCCGGTTGTCCCCTCTGCTGTGAATATACGTAAGCTTCAACGGCTTCTCCGCAACCCTAACTGAGTTCATAAACTGAAACCGAAAATCCTATCCCAAATACGCAAAATTCAAGTAATAAAATAAGTCGATGATTAATTAAAGGGATTAGTCATGGGTATATTTCAAGTTAAGCGTGCCTTTTTGGGGACGTCATAGTCGATGATGAAGAAGCCGGGTTTTTCAACGGCCAGAGTCAGACCATTCAGGCTGGGACCTTTGACGACGGTGGCGTCAGTCATGGAGGCGCGTAGCTTGATATCGCCGGCATTTGCAGAAAGGGTAACGGCGGCGGTGCTCTTGTCATTAGTGTATCTGCCTTTCAATGATGCCTTCATTTTTTTCTTCGGAAGAGGCAGGGATGAGGGAACCGAAACAAAAGGCAGAGTTTGGTGGAACTGGCGACTGGCAAGGGTTTGGGTATTTTTTTCGGATTTTGTATAAATTCTATATTCTTGGCAGCTGGCTCATATTTTTCGGCTGGACGGCTCGAGTCTTCAAAGAATCCTTGGGCTTTTCAAGTGGGCTTTCATCGCAGTTGATGAAATTTATGTAGTCTGGGGAACAAGATAATGGGCCGTGAGCCGGTCATTGTAAGATTTTTCAATATTTATACTACAAAAATCATTCATCGTTTACAAATTAAAAGATATCAAATATTTAAATATTAAATTTTATATTATTTTATATATTTTTATTAATAATAATGTCAATCAAATTATAATTAAACCTCACATCCCCAGATATAGTTATATTAAACTAGCCCCCTAACTTTTGAATATTTTAATTTTATACTTAAATTATAACTTTTATTCTAAATTGGTCCATTAATTTTTGAGCATTTTGGTTTCATTCTCAAATTATAACTTTCATTCTAAATTGATCCTCAACCTATTTGAATGTTCTAATTTCATTATCAAATTATAGTATATACTCATGTTAATAAAACTATTATAAAAATTGTTAATTTTCATTAAATATTGATGTAATTATGTAATAGTATGATGTGATGTAAACGATAATTTGAGGATAAAATTAAAATATTTAAAAAATTTAAGGACTAATTTATTCACAAACAATCATTAACTATTGAAAACTTAAAATTATAACGGTTGAAACTTTATATATTTATGCACAAAAATTCAAAAATAATAATATAATTTAAATATTTAATTTTATTTAAACATTTCTATATTATCATAAAATCACAAATCACCTTTATGAGAAAAAAACACGTCTAAATTAAAAGAATAGTTCAATGTGTATATTTCATTTTCCAAACAATTCATAAATAAAAAATTACATCACATAAATTTTAATATTGTATATTCATAGGAACACCAAATTTTTTTAGTGGCTTAAACATTCCTGGGTTCATCACAGAACAACGCCTCCCAAATCTCTGTGAAAGCCTCCACAATGATTTCATGGTACTCCCTGGAATTCAGAGAAAGAAAACACCGTAACAGTTGCTCCAAATCATTGGAATCAAACATCTGTTTCTCAAATATCATTTCAAGCATAGAACTCTTGAAGTCATCATAAGGATCATCTGATTCTGTTACCACCGCAACGCTACCCATCACCTCCCATTCCGACGTATCCGGCTGTTCCTTCACTGAACCTCTCGCAGGTCTGTCCATGTTCTCTGATGATAAAGCTCCACTCTTTGTCTTTAAAACGTTAGGTTTCGAGTTCGATAACCCTTTGTATTTCTTTGAACCAAAGCTTCTCAGTCTCCTCATTACTTTCTTCCCATGGTTTAGTTTTTTCTTGCTTTTTCTCGTTTCCGTGAAGGATTCCTCAGTTAATGAAGAATCGTCCGAGAAGCTTCGTGAAATAGTGATTTGAGTTTCCGTCAACCGGGTTGTTTCTTTCTTTGACGAGTAATCAAGTGACTCAAAACTAACGTCTGGAAACATATGCCGGGTGTATGAACTTGCTCGACCGCAGCCAACAGATGCTATCTTTGGCGACAAGTAGCGTTTAACAAAAGAGTCATCCGGTGTCGACGGCGGCGGTGGAGGGAGATTCGGATAGCAGATATCAAATGCTTTAGGATTCAGCGGAGATAGCCGGTGAATTGCCGGGCCTGGAGTCTGAGCTAAATTGGAAGGTTTCTTTGATCTACAAAACCGGAAAGATGGTATAACCCTAGAAAATCTGAGGTTAAAACGTTTCGCCATCTCTAGAAAGCTGGTGTTTGTTCTTGTTTACAAATTTCAGGGTCGACGACGATTATATACAAGTGAAATGGCCGGCTATATATAAAATAACAACAATTTTATATCTAAATTTCCCATATAATTAACTGACCAAATCCAAGTGATGATATTTGAAAGCTACGTAAAATTCTTCGTAAACGTCTGTACATTAGGTGTCTGGTCAGAGTAAAATTATCTATATACGTCACCTTGTACCTTGCAATCTGCCAATATCGACACGAGATCATATTTATATTCTTGTTCTTGTTTTCATGGTAAAATCCATCAACTTCCAAAGGGAAAAGGGTGGAGCAGTCCATTACTTGGGTTGTTTTCTGATCTTATATAATAATATTTGACACATATAAGCTTTTTGGAAAATCCCAAACGCTGTGCGTTGCAGTACAAGATTTTGATTTGTTTTGTATGTCTGTTTCAATGGAATGGACATATAATTTTTATGTTAAAAAAGTATTTTATAAATCTGAAGCATTCCACGGGACGGTCTGCCTTGGGATTGGGTTTTCAGTTTGATGTACGATCATTGCATGGGTATGACACTTGGACAAAACACTAAACGCTAGAGAACGAAAATGGAAATTTTGGCTACAGTGCGCACGCGTTTTTGAATATTTGATGGTGCGCTTTCTAAGCTTTAATTGTGATTTTAAACGTAAATATGCGTAAACTATTTGGCTTTAACACCCAATTAAATTCTTAAACTCAAAAAAAAAATTAATTTCATTTTTTTATCAACTTTAACCCGTTAACTTTAATTTTTTTATTTTTTATTTTTAAAACATGTTGTAACAAAATAACACTACTTTTTCGTTTCTAGTAATTTTTAAAATTATATAAAAATCATGAAAAAATATTTTTAAAATATAAAAAAATTAATTTCAAAATTTTAATTTAAAATTATAATTAATATTTTTTTAAAAAAGATTAAAAAAATAAAAAATAAAAAAAATTAAATATTACTTTACAATTATAAAAAAATATTTTATATTTTTAAATAATTTAAAATTTTCAATATTTTTTATAAAGTTTTTTATATATTTTTAAATTTTTAAAATTTCTTAACGCAACAAGTGTTAAAAAATTAAAAAAATGTTAAAGTTAACGTTCATAGTTGATCAAAGGGACAAATTAATTTTTTTTTCTTGAGTTCGAGGGTTTAATTGAATGCAAAAAAAATTTAAGGACTTAATTGATTTTTTATGACAGTTTAAGGGCTACATTAATTTTTTAGTGAGTTTAAGGGCTTTATTGGGTGCAAAAAAGTTTAAGGGCTTAATTGATTTTTTACAAAAGTTTAAGGACTTATTGAACCCTTAAGCCAAACTATTTTATTTTGGTAGTTAAAGAAATAATTATTATTCTTAAAGTTTATGAGTTTGAACACTAGTAATGTTAGTACAATGATTGAGTGATTAATATCTAATAATTAAAAATATATTTTAAAACAAATGTTACTGTAACTATTCTAACTTATTAAAAAATATAAATGTAGGCCCTTGCCTTACTTGAATGAATCAAACTAGATTATATTTTTATTATATCAGATTAAAACAGATAAGTATAAAATATATTAAAATCCAAAAATACTAACATTATTAGTTTTTTTTATATCAAAATTAGACTTGATAGGAACTAAAATATGCAATGGCAAATAAAAAAAAGACTTCACAACAACTTTATTAACGCTTAGTTTGGGTTTGTGGTAGAAAAGTAAAGTTTGACCCCAAATTAAAGTTTTATAAAAACTCAAAAAATAGTTTTTTTTAAATCAAGGTTGGAGAAACTAGTTTGGGAAGAAAATTAAGATTTTTATACTCAAGAGTTTTTCAAAAATAAGTGTTTTTGATTATTTTTATAATTTTTGAGATAAAAAAAAAATAAGTTTAGAAGTTAAACTAAATAAAAAAAACAAGGCCTAACTTACTTTTATAATATCTCTTGAGTAGTTCAATTTATGCTGGCGATTGCTATCGCTATAAAGGAAATTAAGAAAGTACTGTTTGAAACATTTATAAATAGTAAAGCCAAATGTATTTACCCTAGCATCCCAAAAATAATTAACTGTGAACTTTTCGTCATTATGACTTTAAAACGCAGGCTCAATAGGTCTCCCAAGTCCCACCCATCGACTTCTGCCGATTTAGTTACCCACTTGCAGTTCCTTTAACAGGAGTGTTTTTTCTAGCCTATTCAATAACCATCTACATTTGCTAGAAGTGGGCTGGGAAATCACCCCTGTTTACAACAAACCATTCATATTTTCATTTAGTGATAACTACTGAATTTCATAAATATTAAGTTAGCAAGGATAAACTTTAACATAAAAGAAAAAGAGATTCCCTAATAATTTCAAAAGTTTTTATTATACTAAATGAAAATCACTCTCTTCAATGCAGTACTTAGACTTCAGTGTACCTAGAATAGCAAGGGGCTGTAGAACATGAGAGCTTATAACTTATAAGTCTATTATCTTTCTAGGCTAGAATGCAGGTGCAAGACAAATACTTCACGAGTTCAACATTTAGTGCAGAAGGGTGTGCCATTTTTTTTGCACAGGGGAGGAAAAGAGTCAGAGTAGGGGAAGAAAATATACTGCTTTTTTTTCTTGCTTTGTTTGATCAATTGGACCCCAGAACAGGTCATCATCTGCTTTAGATTTTGACTATACATGAGAATTTATCTGGACAAGAGATGCAGCCTTCGATGGGGGAGATGCAGTAGACCATGATGAAAGAGCACCATGAGACATGAGTTGACTAACTTGGTTGGGGTTTTTAAGGAGCTGAGATATGAATTGAAAAATTGACAGACGAATTCCTTGTCTGATCCTTTTGGATGTCCCTTAATGATGTGTATTTTGGAAGTTTTATAGAATCAATAGATCAAGCTGGAGGAGGGGAAGGGTTAACCAGCTCCCCTCTCCATGGAACAAAACCTCCCAAAGAAAGACTACACTAATTAAAGGTAATACTTTTTTTAGGCTGTGCTTGGTCAGAAACTTTGCCTTCGTCAACATGACTTCTCCACTAACAACAGGTATATCAACAGAATTAAGAGAAATATTTATTTTTGCTCTTATACCCTTTATTTTGACAGACTTTTTTTAACCCCTTTTTAATTTTTTTAACCTCCATAAAGTTGTCATCATCAGTAGGTTCCACAGTTGTAATGATAACATGGGCATCGGATGTAGTAACAGTGCAAGAAGGAACATCCAAACATCTTTCTCTAGATTTTGTCAAAACTTCTGCCTTCAATAGGTCATGTAATTGGCTCTTTTTACTCTTTGAAGTTGAAGAATTTTCAGGTTTCACAATAGCTGTCTCAGAAATAGCTGCATCTTGTTGATTTTCTCTAGAAACTTTGCGCTCTAAGCTAGACACAACCCCAACCCACGTAGTTGACAAATTCGTAGCGTTGGCACAAGGAACGTCTGATACAACCATTTCAGTATGTGCTTTCACCTGTTCTTTCTGTTAAATTTCAAGTAAAGACTTTACCTTAAAACCCAGAGTAGCTTTCCATGCATGTACCACAAGCTGTTTGGATGTGTTATGTGCTGGTAAAGAACTGGAAAGTCTAAACTCACTCATGGGTTCTATAGTTTTAACCTTAACTACAACAACATAAACAACTGAAGAGCTTTTAGTAGAATGAGAATCCGTGGGGGACATTCGAGACTTGTTATCTTTCGTATTTCCTAGAGATGGTCCAATAAGGTTATCTACAATAGTCTTAGTTTCAGATGGCTTCAATTGTATCGAAGAGGAATCTTTGGCAATTCCCTTAGCCTGATCAGAATATTGTGATTTACTAATTTTTTGTTTTCTAGACTTCTTTTCTGAAGCTTTGCTTACATCACGAGCTTCAACATTTTTTCTCACTGCAGAAGGCTGATCATTGCTTCTTCTTCTTTCTCTCTCTCTCTCTCAACTGACAGTTTATCAACTTCGGCTGTGGGTTGAACACCATGATTAGTTGATTACTAGACAAATCAATTTTACATGTTCTAACAGTAGCAACTCCAAATTGCTCCAAGGTTTTACAATTCTCATCATTCGCTGGAGTGATACTAGGTACAATTTCATCAATCTTCTGTGTGTAGTCCAATGACTGCTCCACCGTAAGAGTACGATAGTCAAAAGAAATTTCTTTGTAGGATAAGTTCTCGTCCAATGAGAGCGAGTTTTGAACAACTATAATCACTGACAAAGACTGTTGAGTGTCATTAAGCATTTTTGGGCAGTTAATCCCCCAGCTCCTCTAACGATTAATTGTACCAAACATTTGGTGTGGTAGATGCAAAAGAGGGGATGATTCAGCACTAACATCTGGTGGGTGAGGTTGTAGCTGCTGCAACATATTTAGCGGTCGGGAGTCTTGAGATAAAGTGGACATTAACTTTTCAGGAGTTAAAATACCAGAAGGATTATTCATATTTTGACTGAGTAAACTTATCAAGAAAGGCAAGTTTGGAGCTTGCACACCCGGTTGATGAATCTCAAAGGAAGCTTGGGTGGCAAAATTTTGAGCATGATGCAACTCAATCTTATTTTGAAGAGAATCCAGTGAACTTTGTTCAGGGAAATTTGACCAAACTCTAACACCATTATTTATCACAGGAATAGACCTTTCACGTAACCTTGGAAAGATGGAAATTCAATCAACACTTTGTGATTGAGACAGATCATTTTCATATATTTTCTATTTCAGATGATGAAGAGCCATTAAGATTATTTTTAAGATAGCGTTGTAAACCTTAAAAAAGAACATACAAGACATGTTAGTTTAATTTTAAATAAAACTGTAAAGAACTTCATAGATTAAAACCTTATGATATCAACCTTCAAGTTCAGTATTCAAAAACCATATATAATATTATATTTAATATATAAAAGATTGTATATCTAAATAAAAACCCAAACTTGGGATGGATTGCTCATGCACCAAATATTTTAGACCCTAAAAACCTACTTTCAGCTTCCATTTTTGGCCTTCGCTCATTTCTACTCATATCAATCTGTCTTGCACCACTAGGAACTTTTCCATCCCGAGGCTGCCAAAATTTTGACTGCCTGACAAATCTTAGTTCACCCTGTTTTAGAACACCAAATCCAGGTGTAGTTGTGCTTTAGCTCGCAAGTGGGGCATTACATCACCAAATAATAAAAAAGGTGAGTCCTTTGTTGCACTTGCAAGCCGAACTTTCAAATCTATCCCAAAAAATCCTGCCTCAAACAACCTATGATGTCAACCCCTGAAAAAGGCCTTGAATTTCACCTTAAGGATCTTTGTAGTAAAGGAGATGGTCCTCCGGAGAAGGCTTTTCAGGTTCTGGTTCCCCTTCAAAAACTTCAGATGATCGCTTCTTAATAATAGTATCAAGGAATCCTCTATGCTTTTCATGCAACGAACCCCTGAATAATGTGAATAATCACTCCTTGGAATGTCAGACCTACTAGTGATTGATGGTGATTATAGGGAACCCCTTGGTGTGATTCTGTTCAACCATTCGGGTGTCGAGTTTGAAGTGAAAGTGGGTGATAGAAGCGCCCAGCTGATTATTGAGAAGTCATCCCACCTGTGCGTTTAAATCTCTGGGTTTACCTTTTCCTAGTCTAGTGGGTTAGGATTTAAGGTCGTTTCAGAGGGTTAAGTTTGGTGGGCCCCGGTGAAACAAAAAGCTTTTCTTTGGTTTGCTTGTTGGGTATTTTATCTTTGTAAAAACCCTGGATGGGCCAATGGTATATTCGGTAAATAACAGTAACTAAGTATTCTTATTGATCTTTGCTCAACTATTGAAGTCAAAGAAGTTTTCAAAGCAAAAATTAAACAGTTTTAGAATGTATTGTTAGTTATAATCAAAATAATAAAAATACAACAATTTATTAACTATAAACTTACAGTTGAAAAAATAAATATAATTAGATGGATTTTAAAAAAAGAAAATACCCTTATTTATATCTTTAGCTTTATTAGGTGCTGAAAATAATATATTGATTATCTGAAAAGCTATGAAACTTGAATTCTATAGGGCCTGATTTTTTAAGGCCCATCATCCAGAACCTTCTTGGTGTAACAAACAAGCGCTGTTCACGTCTTGCTAGACCTGGTCCTTTACCCACAGAATAAGTATCACTCAAATCCGACCCTTGATCTCGTCAACCACAAAACAATCAAAACCGTTGGATATTCCTAATTCTGTTTCAAAAATATCTAGCCTTCTGTATATAACTGTTATGGCGCGCCATTCTATCCATATCTCCTTATCTCGCCGTCGTCGTGTCTTTCAACTCGACCGAAATCTTCAGATTGTTTGATGAGGGCTTCAATTTCTTCTATTAATGGATTTTACTGTTTGGTTGGAATCCATTATTCCTCTTCATTCTTTTTTTCGTTTCATGTTCTCTTCTCACGCGATTACAAGAATCGATTTGTTCTCAGATATCTATTGAGGTATGTTAATTAATAGTTTTCTACGTTGCTTGTTCTGTTCATCGATGTTCTAAGCTATAGAGTTTGACACTTATCTTTCTTTTGAAGATTGCTATAGTTGATATATGTGTTTGAGTCATTTCTTCTCTAAAGAGGCCAATTAATCATGTTGTCGAACTGGATTATTTGTCTTTGGATCTTTGTTTGAGAATCAGGTATCAAACTTTCCCCGGATATTATTTGTCTGTATTTTGGCTTCTTGATTGTGTATTCTGTTTCTTTGATATTTTTAGATCTGGAAACATTCTTCAGATTGGTTTCAAGAACAGGGAAGTGGCGGGCTGATATTGGTGTTTGATGCATCTGTTTGGTGATGCCTTCTTGTTCAACGATGGCGCTGGATGCACTTGCAATAAAAACAAGTTGTAAAGGTTTTGCGTACATTTGTTTGATTTTGATTTTGGTGTACTTTTTGTTATGTTATATGCATTCTTGTTGTAGTCTGATTAGCAGCTATTAGTGTGACTGATTTGTTGTTATGCGACCTTTGCCATTACAGGTGCGCTTGTATGGCAGGTCATAAACCCTAATAAAATTTTAAATTTATTGTTTTTTCAGGGGAGAGATGGCACGGGAGATATGTTGTCTTTTATTTATTCCCGGCTCTCCCCCTGTGCTGGCTCCATTGTCTTTTTCCTTTTAATTTTCTCCTGCATCCCCAATTAGCTATTTGTGATTTTCTGTTTTAAGCAAATCACGCCATAGTACTCCCTATCAAAACCTATGCCATTTGATAGAATGAAACAGAATACAACTACGATTCTAAAGAGCACATGGTTTTAGTGAGTGCCATTGCAACTAACAAGGTATATATTGTTTTCATTGCAATTTTAATCCAAAATGCTCAATGGTACTTGTATGTTACTTGTCTCTTATCATTAAACCATCTTTCACATCTCATATCTAGTTTTGATTTTATGCAAGCATTATCTTTGTGGACAATTCTGCTTATATCACTGCTTCGTCCTGTCTTGTTTCCAAATGTTCTTATATGATTGACAATCCAAAATAACAATCCCTCGAAATTATTGAGATGAAATCAGTATAGATGTCACAGAACCTGTTGCTGCAGCCTTTATTTAATATGGACTAAACTGAACGATGTTGATTATAACCCATTGGTTATTATGCTATCGTCCACAGCTGTATTTGATTCAAGAGAATTTGGTTGTTGGTCTGTTGTAAATTGTTACCATTTCTATGTTGGTCATGTTATGTTGTATGTTACGTTGAAACAACCGATGGCTTTATTTGCATTTGAGGCTGTCGTCATCACCTACGACAACTATATGGCTTTTTGATTCTGAAGCTTTTTAATCCCCTGTGGAAGGTGAGAAACTTATTGCATTTTGAGTTATTGTAGTCTTTTCATTTTATAGTGTGCTCATTAACATGATGAAATTGCCTTTCAGGATCACATGTTATGCGCACACCCTTTGAAAGCTTTAATCAACTTCGGCAAAAGCAATTGTATGTAAAAAATCTTGCTTCGATTACTTTCAATATGGTGTCTTCTCTTTGATATCTGATCTTGAACTCTACATGCATGTAAACACACTGTAAAAGGGTTCGTGGAGGTTTATTTATTTCGTTAAATTCTGTTATACCAGTTGCAGTAGATAGTGTTGTAGATCGATGGTGGAGTCTTTCCTCTGCTATATGGACCTTATTGTAGTCTGATTAGCCATTAGTTTTGTCGTAGAATCAAGGTGGGAAAATTGTCGGTGATGAAAAAATTGTAGAGAAAAACAAACCGAGTACTATATATAGGTGAATTTGGTGTTATCACACCTTTGCCGTGACAGGTGTGCTTGCATGGCATGGCATGTATCCCAAATAAAATTTAGTTTCTTGATTCACTAGGGGGAGATAGGCATGGGAGATGTTTTTCATTAAATTTTTTTCCCGGCCCTCTCTCCTTTGTGCCTTGGATCCATTGTCTCTTAATTTTCTCGTGCATCTCCAATTGCCTATTAGTGAGTGGCTCGCAAACAATGCAATACTATTATTACCTATAAAAGCATTTTTTGTTGTTGATAGACTGAAACTGTACATGATTCTGGAGAGTGGTTTTCTGTGATACCAATTGCGACTAAGAAGGTATTGCTTCATTGCAATTTTATTTCAAAATCTCCAATGCTATTTTAGTTAATAACACTTTCTTTTCCCATTTAGATTCTATATTGATTATTTTAATATGATCATATATCACCATGTGGCAGTTGTGTTATTTTAAACTTGCAAGTTTTATGATTAATACAATTAGCAAGTTCAAGCCCCTATGAATTATGGTCATGGAATCGATATAAGGTTGGTGTTTTTGTTGTTGTCTTTTGTTTCATGAAAAGTGATGATTGATCTATTGTAGATTGTATATGACTGCATCTTCTTTTTGCATTGCTGGGTCTTGTTGTTAATTAGTTGATAAATAATTTGTATGCTTCATCAATAGTTTAACCAATGCAACTTTGTAGAGTTTCTGATTTTCCTGCTTTCCCTGTTGTAGGTGAGCATTGAGCAACTTCTTGTCTTGCAAGACTCTAGGCTATAGTCAGTCCTTTGGAAAGACACCTTATGCAGGAATGCATGCAGGGAACAGAATCTTTCTCCAAGTACACGCTATATGGTGAATTCTTTTCGATGCCTTCTCCATGACTCTACATGGTTATAGCAAGCACTGAATGATTCGGCTATTATGGACTTTTAAGCCAATTGACCTGACTGGTAATATAGAAGTAACTAGTTTTACAATTTGCCTAATCATTTCAGGGACTTAGTGAATTGCAGACGATCTAACATTAGGATTGCTGACAAAGTGAAACTTTGGCATTATATTACACCTTGCATCGGAATTTGACAGTGTTGTAATCATTTTTCTTTAAATTATTAGTCTTGGAATTCATATCATCTCTTTCACGTGAAGTCTTTTGTTACTCCAACTAAAGTTTTCGTATAAATTGTATTTTTACGTATAATTATTTTGGACTAACTTTACAATTTACATGTAGTTTTGTCGAACATCAAAGTTTTTGCATGTTGCTTGGTAGGCTGTCCGATGTTTAACTAATTGGTCTTGAATTTGAACATGATTTTATTAAGTTAGACGTTCGTCTTCTGTTGAAAATGAATAATTTTGACGTTGGCTGGATTGTTAAGGGAAGTGGCGGGCTGCAAAGGTTTGGGTTGGACTATTTTCCTCTGAATTAGAACTCTTTTATCTGTCATGCTTATGGATCCATAAGCTCAAAATCGGCAAGAGTGCTCAAACATTGTGGTTTGAGAGGTTGGTGGTTCGAATCCACCTGGATCCTTGATTCCTTGTGTTTTGAAATCCCATCATCGTCAAGATATATCTATAACAAAATAATTAAATATAATTAACATCTGAGTTATCGTGGAAGAAATTATTTTGTTGTAAAATGACATTGACGTAAAAAAAAATAGCTTCGTAATTTTTTCTAACGCACTAATTGTGTGGTTGTCCTCCTGGTGGGGAGAACTAGAATCATATTTTCTCTGCAATTTCTTGTACTGTTAAGGTGTTCGGGTTAATTGTTTGTGAGTTATTTGTTGGAACACTTTCTCGAATCTCCATTTGCTGCTCCTCCTCATGGGAAAACTTGCACCAGTAAATAATTATCAACATAAGTTGTTCTGTCTTTAGAATGTTATTAGTTGGTTAATATTAGGTTTTACATGGACATACAATCAGATCATGGAACTTCGAGCTGCACTCGGACCATTATCTAGTCGCAGTTTGAAATATTGTCCTGATGCCTGTTTGGGGAGATCAGATACTTGGAGGCAAGAAAGTGGAATATTTGACAAATTAAAGAAAATGCTGGAAGAGATCAACTTGTAAGCCTGAGTGGGTAAACTTATTAACTTCACTGTTCATACAGTGAAGTAATGTTGGTGAATGACGACCGACTGTTGACAATAGCAATGAATAGCTCGGAAATATATTTTTCCCTTGCTGTTTTCCGATGGATACAAACTGATTTGCTTTGCTTTCATTTTTGGCAAATTGTTGAGTATTTCATGGATACGAAAACCTTCCAAAAGGTGAAGTTTGTGTATCATGAGATCGTATTTCGACTAGGAACAGCTACCAACTGAAATTGGAGGACAGGCCATATTGGAGTACAACCATGAAGAAGTCTCCAAACAAATGGTCCAGGATGATATCAAATCTACAACGTATGGGGATTCAATGATAAAGTCCAATGTATTGGCAACGAGCATCCTGGATCCAATGTTGCTGTTGTGCACCAGCAGCCAGTTGATCTGATTCTGCTGTAGGAGTAATAAATTCATAATTGGCTGAGCGAAATTAGTCGGGTAAACGTGAGATTACAGTACTTCTCTTTCTATGAAAAAGCCACACACATACCAATTTTTCTAAAAACAGAGTTATTTATAGGGAAATACAAGCTATACAGATATCAACATTTATACCTACACAATCATTTACTTCCCCTATATGTAAACAAACGAACGGAAAACCAAGGCAAAATACCGAGGAAATCTGAAAAAAGTAACTTCTACTACTCAGTCAAAATCTGTATTGAATGGTACATCCTTGTAAACGAGTGGACTGTGTAATACCAATTTAGATGTAAGGATTTAGATAAGCCGCCTTTTAAAGCTTCGAGTGGTTGCTTGGTATGTACGAACCAACAAGCCAACTCCAATACCAACACCGAGACAAACGCCAAGACCGATCCCTACACCAACCCTTACACCTGCATTGAACCATGAGAGCTCACCATCTTCGTTATCCATGTTCCTCAAGAAGATATTGTTGTAGTCTTCATCGTTCACTTGTTTGTAGTTTCTGTACTCTGATAGCTATGAACGGAAAGTAATGTGCGGAGTTAGAGATGAGAGAAATGTATGTGCCGACTCTTGAGGATGAAAAGAAAGCCTGAACTGTGCTGCCAGATCGCCAATAATGACAGTGAGAAAATATATGTTCTCTCTTTAATATTTGAGTTTGATAATGACTGAACCTTATATCACTAGAACTAAGCGTCCGGGGTTCTAATCGACAAGTTGCATCTAAAAATAACAATAACTAATCCCAAAGAAGAAAGCTACTAATACAAATTCCTAAAACTTACATGAATTGCTTCCAAAGTGGGTTCAACACAAATTTATTTCACTGTTACATGAGTTGCCTTCAAAGACAAAAATATATATTTCCAATATGGGAGGTGGGTTGAAATGACAGGAAATATTTGAGATCTATAACATTGGTGGTGTTCAAACAAAATATTTGAGAAAACATAGCTGTATGTTCCAATGCTTCAACCAGTTTCTTAGTAGCAAAAGTTCAGTATATGCTCACTCCTGTAATAAGAAGTTTTGTTCAAAGTACGAAGCTTAAAGAACACAATAAATTTCTGAGGCCGGTCCGGGTACATGCATGCAAAGTAATTCCAACTTAAGATGTTTCAAAGAAGCAAGTTTATCCAATAAGCAAGAAAAAGTAAACCTCATCGACCCTCATTGGATTGCAAAGTTGCTATTAATCAAATAGTTGATTTCAATGAAATCCATAAACACAGCATTTGCATTAACAGCAGAGAATGGGAGTCCCTCTACAATAAAAAGGCAAGAAACAGCTAGGAGAGGTGACCTCCACATGACAGCAAAAGGGTATGACTCTAGTGGGCCTAGAATCATCAGGATAAGGTGGACCAACTATACTGAAAAGTACACAAGAGAAAAGGAAAGGGGGTATATCCCTTCACTTTAAAAGTGTGCATTGCCCATACTCTGATGACACATATAGGATAAAAATTCCGTTTCCCAGTCCATTCCAAATCTTGAAAGTATGGACCTTGTTTCAGGACAGGAAGCACGATGACAGCCTTAAAACAGAGGAAGGAAACTAGCATAAAATAAAAACTTCACCAACTTTGATATCACAGAACTTGGACCAAAGCTTATAATGCAATGCCATATATGAATTTATATCTTCATTATCCATAGCGAAAATAATATTATCTTTTCATACAAAGGACCGAAGACCTTAGCCTTGGAATAGGATAAGGGATTATAATCTTGGACCCTACAGGATGCATCACTTCTTAATGATGGTTGCTTGGACCAGCTAGGATATGTCTTGGGCTCAATGTTAGCAAATTTTACTCAAACATTACTGTCACCAAATACATAAGAATTAAACTTAGGTCAAAGCTTATGAATGATCATCCTTAAAGAATCAGAGCATGGGCTACGAAATTGGTAAGATTTAGAATTCAACCATCAAAGCATAGCTCAAACACAGCATATCTCAAATTCAGTTCACTAAAGTAAACAGAACAGAAAGGAAAAGGAATTTCAATAGTGAGCTATCAGGTATGTTACCTGCATATATCCAGCTGACATATCTTTTTGGCATTCAGTGCTCTCATATTCCAGGATTGCATCTAATGTTCCCTTGCGATTATGCTTCTTGCGGTAGTTAAGTTGCAATGTTTTGGTCAAGATGATTGGTTTTCCAGAGAAGCAACCAGCAACATAAACCTCAATGGTTGGTGGTGATAATTGGGGACAAGAATTGAGCTTTCCCTTCAGGAAACCACTGCCAGATGTGATCTCTGATTCACAATTCATACTCCATTGTTTCACATTATTTTTCGATTCCCCAACGAATCCATTATTACCAGACATTTCCAAAACACCAGAAAGAATGAGATCCTTTTTATCCAACACCTCGAATTTCACACTTCCTGTCAACCTAACATTATCCGTACTCACAAAGATGACTTCTTCTGATCTTCTATCTACCCGATCCCTTCTAAGGAGTATAGAGACCTCATCAGAGTACATACTGCTTCTAATGCCATTAACTTCCAAAAGGGTTTCGGGCTCTAAGGGGATATGACTGAGAGTTAGAAACTCCGGAGTCCAATCATCAACTTGAAAATTACTGACTCTAACATAGAAGACTCTCAAATCAAACCAGGGTAATGATATTCCGGCACAGGGTTGGAGCCGCGAGTACCGAATAAGCTTAAGGTCGCCATCTGCTACTTTACCATTTTCGCGTGTTTCACAAAGACCCTCCATTATTAAGGAGCTTAATCCTCACTGAATCCCTCTAACATCAATTAGAATCACTACAACCGATGAACCACAGAAATTGGTATTGAATTGCCTGTCAGATAATCACAAGGAAGAAGTCATTTGGATAAGCATAGGTCGAAATTAAGGAAGAGAAGCGGTATAGGAACAAAGAAAATGTGAGAACACCATGGGAGAGCTTGATAAGAACAGTATTATCTCCACGCCCGAGAAAGAAGCTAAGTTTCCCAAGTTTACTACATGATCATCCCCTAACAGAGATCATGGAAAAGTCTTAGTTTTTCTTTTGAAAATACAGAATTAATTGTTGAATAACCCCAAAGTGATAAAAAAAGCTAAAAAGGAAATGATTCTCCTTTTACTTATCTGAATTTTCAATAAAACAACAAAAGAACTAAGGCAGTCAAGTGGGAAATTCAAAACAGATATCAATTTGCAAACAATATTCATCATTTGGAAATTGAAAGAAAAGTACCCACCAGCAGCTTCCCCAGGGGATCCTACAGATAAGCAAACCAGGAATCAGTTTTCTAGCATCTCCGAGCTTGGAATGAAAGCAAAACAAGAGGATATGATTGTCGATTGAACAAATGATTGAGTCTTTAATCATCAATCATCTTCCAAGAGAAAAGAGAAGAAAATAGAAAAAAAATTGAAACCTTCAAAACTAAAAACTAGCTTGGCACCTACGTAATTACTAAAAATACACGTCACACAAGTACAACCAGCCAAAAATCATGAAAATATCAGTTCCTTTAGGAAGGCAGAGCACCACAAGCGTAAAAAGGAGTTTCCAATTGAGGAAAATCTTCATCCACAAAAACTCCAACTTGCAGAAATATATAAACTTTCTCTGCTCAGTCGAAATAGTCAAATAGATCCCTGCTTTACTAGCCACCAGCTAATGGCCTCACGAATCGCTTTCAATCTCTAAGACCGAAGCTTTTGATTTCCCAAATAAAAATTGTGGATAAGTACAAATGCAAATACTCCAAAACTACAAGACACTTGTAGCCTTAGATTATTATACACGGCTACAATAATCGTAAAACTCTTTAAATTCGAAACAGTGTGATGGGACTTTTTTATGACTATTCTCATTTTCTATTCTTTTCTGTATTAGAATAATTGTTGGATATACTGAAAGAGATGGGCTGCATTCTGACCTGCGCTACCTTGCACTACAATACGAGTATGATATCGATGAGCTTATCCGATTAGCAGTCCCAGATTTTGCTAATTACGAGGCGGGTGACATTTGAAAGGGACGTCCTGTCTTAGTTGCCCCTGCCCTGCCCCGGCCCGCCTTGCGGCCGACTGAGGAGTAACCAGCAGCTATGTCAACGTGGCCGTTGGCTGTTGTGCCATGAAATCATCATCAGAATTTAGATGTCCAAGAGAGGTAACCTCCTCAGACTCATTGGGCCTTTAGAAACAAGCCTTATAACGTATAAAGACCAATACCCAAAAGAGAAGCTTTGGTTTAATAAGAGAAGATCAAATTTTGAAACCGAGAGACCAAAGCCTAATACCCATTCTATTATAAGAAAATGAGGACCGGAGCAAACCAAGGAAAACCCAGTATTTGCTGTAAGATAAAAGTAGAAGGGCATCGATTGTTTTCTACGGGGGTTCTTTAGAAAGCTCAACTCTCGCACTTCTGTGCTTTGAAACGACTGTACAAGTCGGAAGAACATCTGAACATCAAAAGCCCAGATTCCTCTTTAATCTTAGTTTCCAGGTGAGCATCTCTTTTTCTACGCAATGCGAAAGTGCAACCCTCATAATCCTGCTTACTTTGTATCCGATCTCGAACTTTCTTTAGCGTAATTGATATGTATCATGGAATTTGAAATGGGTTTTGATTTTCAAATAAGGAAATGCAATTTTAAATTCTCAGTAGCAGAACGTTCTTTGTTTGGGGGTTTACTGTATTTATATTGGTGGTTGTGCTTCCTTTTTCTGGGATTGTCAATATGTGGTAGTTGAAAATATTGTAGAAAGAAGACTGTCGGTTGATTTTTTAAAATCGTGTAATCAAAGTTTATTCTTGCTTAGATTTGCCTAGGTTATGGCATACCCTGAACCTCAAGGTGCAGAGAGGGAGATAGTTCAGGTCAACTCTACCCCAAGAAAACCCAGGATTTTACTCGCTGCCAGTGGAAGTGTAGCTGCCATAAAGTTTGGGAATCTCTGTCATTGTTTCTCGGAATGGGCAGAAATTAAAGCAGTTGCCACGAAAGCTTCTTTGCATTTCATTGACAAAGCATCACTCCCTAAGGATCTTAAGCTTTACACTGATGAGGAGGAATGGTCTACTTGGGGGAAAATAGGTGATAGTGTGCTTCACATCGAGCTTCGTCGATGGGCTGATATTATGGTCATTGCCCCTTTGTCAGCAAACACGCTTGGCAAGGTAATATTATTTGCCGTATTTTGGTATACTTTTGTTCCTCCTGTATGTTGTACCTTGCATTAACTGTTGAAGGGACGCCAAAGATTGTATGCTCAATTCAGTGAAAAGAGCATTGGAGATGGTTAGGAGAATGCTTGAAAGTCTCCCAATTCGAGTGATTAGGGTGTGCTTTATGTAGCTGTTGAATAATCCATGTTCTTATTTGATGCTTTATATCATCATGAGTTTACAATTTGTGCTAAGCAGTATGTGAAAATTAGTTTCTTCTTCTGTCATGTGGTTTTGAAATTCCCATTTTGTGAAGCTGGTTTGCTTCTTAAACGATCATATTGCTCGATGCAATTGCAACTCTTCTCTTAAGCATTTTCTTTTTCATCTTTTAACACCTGCTGTTGCAGATTGCTGGGGGATTATGCGACAATTTGCTGACTTGCGTCGTACGAGCATGGGACTACAGCAAGCCTATGTTTGTTGCACCAGCTATGAACACTTTCATGTGGAGCAACCCTTTCACAGAAAAACACCTCATGACAATTGATGAGCTTGGCATTTCCCTCATCCCACCTGTCTCGAAGCGACTAGCTTGTGGGGACTATGGGAATGGCGCAATGGCGGAACCTTCTCTAATCCACTCGACTGTAAGACTATTCCTGGAGTCACGGCCTCAACCAAGTGACTGAAGCACCTGTTTATTCGCCATGAATAACAAATACTATTACTTGTGTTGTAATCCATTTGATTCAGTATTGAGTTGATTACTGTTTGCTGTCCAACAAGCTTAGTGTACATTTATAGTTGCATTTTAGGGTTTGCTTAACTCTGCATATCACTAAGAATGGTCTCTGAAATCTTAATAGAGCAGGAATTCTGACCCTTTAATCAGATGATATTTGATGATTTGCAGCATCGTATTAGATATATTGATTAGCTATTGTTTGTGCCTACAATTTACGGTGGTACAAAGGTTGAGTCCAGTCAGGGCCCAGGGGATTAAATGTTTATGAACCCCATAGGCCATAAAATTTATTGGTAGCATATTCGATCAAACGGGTGATTTTCTCGCCTACTACGGATCCCATACTACCCCCCCATAAAAACAGGAGTATACAGCGGGTGAATTCAGGTTGAGGTACTAAGCAAAATAGAACAAAATAAAACTTAAAACGTTACTCAGTACTTAAATAGGAGTATTATATTTTCTATAACATTTTAAATTAATGGTTAAGTATTAAAATTTATTTCTTGTATTTATAATATTTTTCCATGGGTGTCATAACATAACTTACCTGGTGTATGGTAGACTACTGTATAAAATTGAAGGTATCGAATAAAATTCGACTTGATCCGAAAAATTGAATAACTCACTTGAGGAAAAAATATTTGATCCGTTTTGATTTTATTCGGAATTTTATAAATTCGAGTTAACTTGAAAAAATTTTAAATAATGTTTGAGTTGTAAAATAAAATTTTGAATAACTCAAAATTTTTAGTAATTAGAGGATTTATTTTTAAGTTCGAGATGAGTTTCTCAAAATTTTATAATATATATTGATTTGTAAAAATATGAAAAAATATTGCTACGCATAAAAAAATACATATATACGTATCTTATATATAATTAGCGAATGCCGTTTAAATTATAATCAAATTGTATTATAATATAATAAATAATTATAATTAAATTTTAAAAAATTCGATTCGACTCAAATTTTTTCAACTCGAATTAATTTTTAACTAAAAATTTGAATGATAAAATTAAACACATTAACTTAAATAGTTTAATTTTTTTTACTCGATTCAATTAAAAATTCACCCGTATCCGAAGGCTCCATGGCCGTGTAGCGAGACAGCCGGTCAGACTGTGTTTGTCATCGAGTCAAAACCACAAGACGCTGGTTTCAAACCACCAGTTCACCACTCATTTAACCATGGTTTATCTTGGCCACACGTGTTAACTAACCGGTACTTGTTATAATGTAAATTCAATATGTATTATAATGTTTCGGAGAGTCTAGGTTATGGTATAATATCCTTTGAAATATAATAAATTATATATTTTTTTAATAATATTTAATTTTAAATATTGATATTTATTATTTTTAATAATATTTTAAGTAAGGTTAAATATCAAATTTTATATTAAATATTAATAAATATTTATAACGAGATCATTAATCTAAGTTATTTAAGTTTACGATTTAACCATGGTTAGCATAACAACTGGGTTAATTTAGGTGAATAATGAAGTTGAGAAAAAAATGAGAGAAATATGAATATTTGAAAATATTTGAGAGAATAGATCGAAAGAAATAATATTTTTTGGACCTCACCATCACAGATGGTGAAGTTCACATACATCGTTGATTTTAGTTTAATCCAACAGTCAACATGAACTCTACCACTTACAAGTGACGAGTTCTAAAAATATTTTTTTTGTCTATTTCTAAACTCATCTATTTTTCTAAATATAACAAAACATTGAATATCATTATTCTTTTAAATTTCCACTTTTATTTTCAACAAAATAAGAAAAATTTCTAATAAATGAAAAAGGGATAGGTTACGACCATATTTTCTCCTGCAGTAAAAGAATAGGAAGCGTGCTGCTTTAAATGAGACGAGACAAATTGTGAGGTACTCGAGTTCGATTTAGTCAAATATTGGTCAAAATTTAACTCGATTGGATTCAATTCGAAAAGTTCACGAGCTACTCAAAAATATAAATATATTATTTTTATTATTTTTTGTAGTTTAAAATCTAAATTTGTAAACTTAAAATCTAAACCTTAAACATAAATTTTAAACCTTAAATTAACCCACTAAACTTTAAAATTAACAGTATTGAGTTTACATAACTTATGTATTAAAGTTTTTCTTTAGTAGTCTTTAAATGAGACGTGAGAAATAATAGTTATTCGAGTCTAACACGGTCAAAGATTAATTAATATTTGACTCGATTAGGCTCAAATAAAATTCAAACTTGACTCGAGTTCTTAACAAGCCGAGCTAAACTTAAATTTTTAAACTCATTTAAAATTACTCAAATTCAAACTAACTCAAAAATCTTAACAAGTCAAACTTAGTCCTACTCAAGCTCCAATTCCCTACTTTACACCCCTAAGTGTGTGTATTTATTTATATATTTACAGTGCACACCCGTAAAGATGGATGGATGGGGTTGACAGAAAGAAAAGAAAAAGTAATTTAATGACTTTTTGAGCTTCGTTTATCCTCTGCAAATAGAAGCAATTACTTTTGCAATGGTATTTGCTTGCAGATTGCATAGTATATATAGAACAAGAGGAAAAGAAACGAAAAGGGGAAGAGGTCTTAACGGGGTTTCCAGAATCTTGATCTTGGTCAAAGTTATTGTTCCAGTTGCTGTATAAAAAAACACAAACCCAGGGTCAGGGTCAGGGGCATATTTTGAAAGAATTCTTTTGGATTCAATAAACAGAAGCTTCAGACATTAAAAGGGACAATAAAATAAGTCATTGAAGATTTGATTTTGATGTCTTACTTTGAGGTTGTTGAATGAAAGCTTATTGATAAGGAAAGATTGATGGATAAGAAGAAGAAGCCTCAAAAAACCAAGCAAGTTTCAGTGGCAATAGCTGAGGCTTCACCAGCAGGAGAAGATGTATCCCAGCAGCAATCTCAGCCTCAGACTCCTAGAAAGAGAGGTAGACCAAGAAAGATTCTTGAGAAGACTGAAAGTGAAGAAATAAAAGACGAGGAAGAAGATGAAGTTACTGAGAGTCAATCAAAGAAACTAAAAATTACTGAGGAACAAGAAGAAGAACAAGAGCAAAAGCCACAAGCAAAGGCAGAAGCAGAGGCTTCATCAACTTCCCTGGGAGGCATGAAGAAAGGAGAGGGACAATCAGTGGCACGAAGGGAGCTTACAAGGAGAACAAGAAGAAAAAGTAAACCCAGAAAGAGCATCTAAAGTATCTTCAATTTGTCATTTAGGGAGTCTGGTAAATCCATTTCCCCCTTCTAGTTTACGATATTGTAGCTCCATCAAAAGAAAGATTAAAATGATTTAGCTTTTCATGTTTTTGTAGGGTGAAGATGAAGTTTCCAGCTTTCATGATGCAAGCTTCTTGGTTTCATCAAATTGTTGCTTTATCAGTTTATCTGTTTCAAATGTAAACACAGAAAAGAATAATACACAGGACCTAGCCTTTTCTTTTTCCCTGATTGCAGTAATTGAAGTTACTCACTGGCCACTGCACAGAATGAAAACATCTGAGTTGAAAATTGAGATGTTGCTAATGCTAAGCTCTGTTTTTAGGAAAATATGTTAGTAACCTGAGATTGTGCTCCAACACAAACCTTGCTGTCATCCAGCACATATTTGAATGATTTGATTGAACATTTCCAGGGCCACATTTGCCAATCTGGTTATTGTATATTTTTAATAACATCTCAACCGGAGAAGCATATGAAAAGAATAAAAAAAGTAATAACACATACTCGGTTATCTTAAAAGAAACAATAGCTTCAATATGAACTTTGAGAAGATCAAATTGAATCAGCCGTGTTAAATATGATGATTGATTTACAGATATGTGTGATCCTTTATGGTTCACAAATTGTGAAATTTATGAATGTACAAATGTTATAGTGATGTCAAGGTCGCCATGTAGTTTTCTGCGCACATATGATACCCTCCTTGTTCTGAGAATAAGTCATTCTGATCTCCCAATGTAAGCTTCTCAAAATTGCCTCAAGTGTATCGAGTATCTCGACTTTATCACGCACGATCACCCAACCTCTGGGACGTAGAATACGGTCCATCTCAACAACGATTGAAACAGGGTGCTTGCACCTGCAAAAAGTGATGTTTTTGGTGTTATACAATGACTTGATCAACCTACCAATCAGAGTGATTAGATGATAGACAAAACCATCAGTGCAGATTATGGAAAAATCCAATGGGAACTAACCTGTTTTTCATCCTGGAGAAAAAATGATCGGCATGCAACAGGTCATACGATCTAGGGTAAGTCCCAAAGGGTTCGCACCAGTCGTGGTAGATGCCAACCAGTCCGCGTTCAAAGATGAAGGGAAGTGTATCTGGTGCATGGATGGGGACAACGTTCATCACCCAAATTTTTTGTTGTAAGAGTGCAGTAGCGAAACTGTTTTCGAGCAAAACATTTCAACATCATTTCTTGATAGATGATATATTTCCAAAACTGAAGGAGAAGAAGAAAGGAGCTACTAGAATTTTGTTTATGTAAACATACCCTCCATAGATAGCTTTCATGTCCATCACATTCCTGATAGTTGACCAGTCGATACCCATTCCGGTAAGATAGGACTTGTCAACAATATTTTTCCAGTACTTGGTATCATCAATTGCTTTTTCTTTGTTGTTCAACCATTCCGGATATGTTTCAAGCCTCTTAGGCCATTCCTCAGGCCACTCCGTCCCATGTTGTTCAATTGCAGATGGAATGGTATGCAAACAAGATTTCATAGGAACATACCTGTCAGTAAAAAATAAGTTGCAGCCAAGTAAATTAGGTTTAAATTACCATTATGTTAGGGCTAAGCCAAGCTATGTAAAGCAAGCGTTCTGAGCTTACCAGGCAGCATCCGGATTTTCATTCTCCTTGCATAAAGGCGGATTTTTCCTTCTCCTCAAAACATATATATCATTGGAATCAGGCTTCTGGTATATTTTAACACCCACTTCACTGACATCATCAGTTTTATGAGCCAGAATATTCCAACAGATCGAAGAAGTCAATGTGTTCATAGCTGGAACAAACAACAGCGTTAAAGGTGAATATCATCATACAAAATAAAAGAGCAGTCCTTTTTTGTGTATATATATGGATTATTATACCATACACAGCAAGTGGAAACTTTTAGTTTTTACAAGCACGTTTATGGTTTTAGTTCAAGGTTTAGAGTGCAGGGGTTTAGAATTTAGAATTCATGGCTATAATTAACAGTAAAAATGAAAAGACAAGTCCTTACCTTCTTCCGCCTCGATGCTGTCGTGTTTAGTTGACAAAATAAAGTACCCACCAGGCCTCAAAATCCTATTTATCTCTAGAAGAAGCTTACCCTCTGAAAATTGAAAACAGAAGCAAAGTAGGTTCCATATTATCAATATGGATGTTACTTAAAATATGAAATAAAATTTACAAGAAAAAAAAGGGAAGGGAACAACTACCATGGGAATGCCAAGGGATTGTACATTGACCACAGTGAATAGCATCAAAAACTCCACTAGGAAAAGGAAGTCGTCTTCTTGCAAAGGGACTAACAACTGTTGCAAAACCACGTTCAAGCGAAACCTGTGCTAGGTCAACAAGATCATCTTTCAAGCCCAGTGACAATGTTAATACGTCCTTATCAAGAAGAGAGGCCATGAAGCTTGAATCTGAGCATCCAACATCCAGCACTACACGTATATTCTTTCCCCATTCAATATCTGGTACCATCTAAGAAAATCCACTCAAATTTTTAAAAAATGAAACAAGGAAAGGATTGCAACATAAATGTTCAATGGCCATCAGTGAAGCTTACTTTCTATACCTAAGAAATCTACTGGTACAGTCATAAAAAGTTCTCTACTCTAGGCAGCAGGAACTTCTGAAATATCATTTTCAGTTAGGTAAGTGCAAAATTAACAGGCACGTTCTACAGAGGGCCAAACTAATCAGGAAGAAAAAGGTAATTGCAAGGTTCATTGAACACATGATTACAAATTCAATTTCCATTATATATAAAGCATATTTTGCAATATAACTATATTTGTCTAAACCATCTTTTAAGTGCAGAGGTTCCATAAAACTTTGTTAAAACATGCTACAAGAAAGGCTCACCTCTTCAATGGATTCAAGGTAGTGAACACCTCCACCCTTGAACTCAGACTGGTTCTGAGGAAACATCAAATGCTCCTCAGATTTAATCAACCAATTATGGTTCTTCATATATGCTGCTAGCTTTGGATGAGCCACATTCTTGTACACTATCTGGCAAAACAATTAGATAGCCACAACTCACAACATATGATCTCAAAATGCATCAGCATATAGTCAAATTCGAAATGGAGAACAAATTAACTTAATTCTATAATCTATATGCATACCTTCAATTTACTCTCAGGCCAACGCACTGGAGAATTATAACCATCATGGGGAAGGGGAACAAGACACATTGGAGGAACTTTCGGGCAAGTCCTCTCTCCATGCCTGTAGCTCTGCAACCTTGTGAAGCCACTTTCAACATCAATACATGGAATATAATTATGCTTGCTCCTTGTGCTGCATAATTTCCAACTATAGCGAGCTTTCGGATCGAAAACCGGACCTTTGATCTTTCTCTTCTTCCTTTCATTCTCGTTTTCCACAACTTCCTCAGTCTTTTGATCCACTGATTCACCCAGATCAGCATCGCCTTCCATCCCCCCATTTTCTTCTCCTTCACCATCCACTACTACTTCTTCTTCCTCTTCTGTCTCTTTCTCGGCTTCTTCACCTTGAATTTCTTCTTCCTTCTGATTCTCGTTTGATACTTCACTAGATACCTTCGGCTCATCCTTGTTCTTTTTCCTGTTCGAAACATGTTTCTCATTCATTTCCCCAGATTTATGTTCATGAGCAGGTAAAGGCAAAGACCCATTCACCTTTTTCTCATTTTTTTCCTTCAAAATAGATTCAGCCTTCTTGTTGTGATCATTTGAATCATGTGTTTCTAATTGATTTCCCTTAGACTTGCTAACCATTGTGCCTGAAGCTACAGGTTCAGCGATGTCATCAAAGCTCTCCCTTTGAATAGTAACAGAAGTAGAAGGAGAAGAGGACATGGACCAAACAAATATAAAACAAAGACCCAAGATTGCCACTGCTATCATCTTTACACAAACCCCATGCTGGCGCTTCACTTGTCGACCAAACCGAGCTAAAGCCATGTCCTTTTCTGTTTCCCAAACAACGAAATCTAGTACTCAGGTGGGAGAAAAACAAAGAATGAAAATATGGACTATATGTTTGTAACAAGAAAGATCTGCCGCGATCTGGAAAGAGCCTTGAAAATGAACTGGAAGCCTCTGGCCCTCAAATCACCATTCGAATGAAACTGGAAATCTCTGGCAAAAATTAGCTTTCAAAGAAGTGAACTTTTGAAGTACCCAGATTCGGAAAACGGGTAAACCAAACCTCAAGATTATAATTTAATTTTAATTTTTAAAGTTTATGATTTTTAATATTTTAGTCATTATTTTATTTTTGAGATAAATTTAATTATTTATATTTTTTAATAAATATTTTATTTTTAATTAAGATAGTTAATTCTAATGATATATTATATATGTGTAGACTGCTATTTAAAATGTGAGAATATTTAATAACTTTTTTATTTTAAATTTAATTAATTTTTAATATTTATTTAAATTTTAATTGTTTATATTCTATGTTAAAATAAAATTATATTATATATATTTGTCACTATTATAAAAAATTTAACGATAATGACATGTCATATATATGTAGAATAAGGCTATATGCTATATTATTTAAAATATATTATCGCATATATATGACATGCTAATATCGTTAAATTTTTAACGGTTTGTTGATTATGTTAGTTAAAAAAAATAAAATATTTATCCAAAAAATACAGGTTAAGAGTTAAATTTATCAAAAAATAAAAATAAAAATAATAAAAAAATTTAAATATTAAAAATTAAAATTATTTTTATGCCAAAGTATTTCACCCACCGATTTTATAATTAATTTATCCGACTTTAAAAACACAAGATTATCCACTAAAGATGGTGCTGGCTTTCTTTCATTACAAGGAAGGTCCGAGCTGAGTGGGGTTGTGTCTGGGGCAGGCAGGCGGGGTCTCCCGATCTCTCGGCACTTTAGAATATTTAAAAAATTTATTGTAATAAAAAAAAAAAAAAACATGCATCTTCCTCCTTATGTTAGGTTCTTTTAGATTATAATCTTTATGTTTCTGTCCTAAGTAAAACAAATATCAATTGAGTACATTATTTAATGTCCTAATGAGCTAAAAATTGACAAGTAAACATGATTTACCATGAATTTGAAAATGTGCCATTAATGTTTAAAAAAGACAATGAATTTATAAAAAAAACTATAAATTAATCTCTGATTGGAAATTAGAAATTTACTGGTAAACCTTTTAAGACGTGAATTTAGAGTATGTAATTTTAATTTCTAATAAAATCATGAATTCCTAAAATTTTAGTTTAGTCCCAAAACTTTGAATTCTTTGTAAAAATGACCCCTAATCTTGAAATCAAGTTTTAACATAAATTGACTTGATTATTCGTATGACATGAATGATCAAGTAAATATGTTACGGCATTAATTTCTCAAAAATTACGTTTCAATCCCTAATTGAGAATTAAGACTTGACTTTAGTTCAATAAGGCTAATTTAGTAAACGGAAATGTTAAAAGATGAATTCTGATAAGTCCCTTCATTTTAAAATATTTACCCTTTGGTCCCCAAACTTTATAACTTTTGTGAAATGACCCTTAAAGATTAAAAATCAGAATTACTAATAGAAAAGTTAAAATAATATATTATTCTGCCATATTTGAGTTAATTTGATAAAATTTTAAAACCATAAAATGACTAAATTAATAAAAATAAAAGAGAAACAAACAAGCGAATGAAAAAGGTGTTTGGAAAGAGCTAAGATTTTTGCCCAGTTCAGACAAGTCGGGGCTTCCAGCTTTGTCGCTTCGGAGTCAAGTTATGAATGGTGGCTATTGGTTACGGCGCTTTCAACGGCATGACGCTTCCTAGCTGTGGTTTCTTGTCTTTAAATTTTGACATTCGAATTGTTTTGGTCTCCCTGTGATGGTCAAAACTCAAGAGCCTTTAAGCAGCTTAAGGCCCTAAAATTGGATTCTGGGTCCACACTTGCACCAGACAGCTGAAAACTTGGTACTGAATCTAATAAGGTGTGCACGTGGCGGCCATTATTAATCATCGCACACCTTCAAATCCCAATCTATATTTTTCAGAGAAATGGGGAGACAGACACAATGGAATGGAAATTGCATTTTTTTCACCTAATTATATCTCTACGGTGAAAAATTAGGTTGATAATTTAAGGTTAATATTTAGGGTTAGAATTTAAGGAATTGAGAATAAAATTTATTTTTAGGGTTTAAGATTTAGGGAGTTGTGTAATTAAAGATAACGTCTAAATCAAAGGTTTATAGTCTTGACATTCTAAAGGGTGTAAATCGTCTACCTCCTAATCGTGTCTCTATTGATGTTTTTACTTTAAATTAGTGAGTTTAGGGTTTAGCATTCAAGGTTAGAGGTTGTGGTTATTGTTTAGGGAATTAGGGGTAAGGTATATTTTGTACGGTGTAGGGTCTAGGGTGTAAAAAATTAGGGTTAAAGTTTATAATTATTTTTTAGGATTTTTAAATAGAAAGAGGCACGATTAGGATTATACTGCATTTCAAAACATGTTCGATTCTTAGCTTAAAGTCCATACTCCAAGGTAGGGGTGTTTATTATCGGATATTAGATCGGATCCGATTTTTTCAGATATTCGGGTTTTCGAATCGATGGTATAGTGATCCGTATCCAATCTTGAAAAAAACGGATATTTATATATTCAGATATCGGATAGTCGAATATCCGATTTTTTAAAAATATAATTTGATTAAACTAATTTTTCGAATTTAAATATTGTATTTATGAAAAATTTTGAATATAATAAACAACAAATTATTAAGTACAACAAGATTCACATTTATAAAAGTTTCAATTTTTTAAAATTTTGAAAAATAACAAGCACTAAATTGTTGAATATAACAAGATTAATAGTATTAATAAAAATTTGAATTTTTGGATTTTCGGATAACCCGAAACTTGAAATATTGTGATCCGTATTCGATCCGGAAAACTTAAAATCGAATCGAATATCTGGTACAAAAATAAAAACCAAATCAGATATCCTAATTTTTAGATCGGATCAATGAATAATCGAATCGGATTGACTGGATCAAATATTTTTAAACACCCTAGTTCCAAAACCAAAAGAAACTTGAGAATTAAGATAAGGGTTATGACTCTTCAATTCTACGTTGTTTTCCTGATATATTTCTAATACAAGCAATCTCTTGGAGAAAAGATTAGTAAATTTTGTTGAAATGAATGTTCCCAGCAGCTCTTACCTATATTGAATGATATCCAAAACTGAACTATGATCCATCGCTGCTTCTCACCAAGTGGCTTAACCTTCGCTCAAAACTTTTTCTAACTTGGTCTATAGTTGTGTAGTATCATGTCAAACGGGAAAAGAATAAAAAATGACGAGGGTTCACCTATCCTGTAATCAGTATCCTGAAGCTCCAGAGGGTTCGTATGAGAAAGATTTTCCTCAGGCACCGGTAATGCACGGATCAGGATGTCGCTATCGGAAAGTACGAGTAGGATTTGATTTTTCAAGATACTTGTCGGAACGAATCTAGTCATAATTTTACTATATTAGTTTATATAAATATAGATGGTGAACACATATTTATTCTATTTTGGGCTGATGATCATACCCTCGTCTACTTAAGGTTAGAAAGATCATTATTATCTCTTTTAAATCTCACTGCTATAATTCGATTGTTTTTTAGTTTTAAATAAGGTTCGACTTTTCACGGCTTTTTGAATTTTTTTTTAAGTTCTAGTGATTCAAGTTTGAGTTTTATAGGTTCATATAGTTTTAGATTCAAATTTTATTGAACTTAAATATTTTAGGCTGCTAGGATTTTTTAAAATATTTTTCGGGTCATATTTTGTTATATTTATATTAAAATTTTAAAATTTAACATGCATCCTAAACTCTAAATTCTAATTTTAGATGACCTTAAATCTCAATCGAAACTTTAACTTATTTTTTAATACCGGGGAATACATTGAGACACCAAAAAAAGATGAGAAGTTTTTTAGTCTAAGAGCGATAGCTAACTAATTTTTAGTGTTTATAATTTATCGCCTAATATTAATTTTTAGGATTTAGATTTTAGAGTTTAAGGTTTAGAGTTGAAATTTATTTTTTTTAGTTTGAAACATAGCAATAAAAAAGAGCGGATGATTTCGTACACATAAAGTCATCCCATTAATCTTACTCTTACGTAACAACTTTACAAATAAGAAATACTTAAAAACCTTATTCCTAAAATGTTCTCAAGAAATGTTGGATTCTAGTTCTTTTTACACAATTCTTTCTTATGCCCAAGACATACGTTCCGAGATACGGGTCTGTGTTTGGAAAATGAAATTGCACTTGTATTTGGATTGGCCATCGTCTAAACCACCTAGTTTCTTACACAAACACAAGATATCTGAATGTGTCTGTAGATGAAAACTACATTCTCTGCCTAAATAAAAGGTTTTGGTTTTCCTGTTCTATTTCTAAGACATTTGCTAATGTTTCATTTGAGCTGTAAAAAACAAAAACAGTACAACATAAAAGGTACAGGAATCTCCAATTAACTCACGCCATTGTCGCATATAAGGTCCAATTGAGTGTTTCTGCACTGATTATTCAGCTCTATGAGTCTCAAAGATTCGACTCTGATCTTATACAGCCTGGCAGAATTCGCCATTCTTATCTCTCAACCAAAAGTGGGGGAGGAACTCACAAAGTTGAAAATCCTTATCAACTTTATTATTATTCATCTCATTTTGTTTTGGCTCTTTACTTTCCGATAATCTTTTTCTTTTTCTCTTTGGTTATATTTTAATACACGAGTTAAGTAAAAAATTATACAACCCTTCTATAAGACTTAAAATCTAAATCATAAACCTTAAAACCCTAAATTCTAACCATAAACCTTAACTTTTATACCCTTGCACACTAAACCCTAAAACCTAAAGGCCTGAAGGTTGTTGTTTTAAACCCTAATCAACAACCTTTTTCATGCATGGGTTATTCGTTTTATTACATAATATCATTTCCTTACTCAAATAATCATTCATATAAATATATACAATTAAACATAAAAGGTAAAACACATACAAATATAAATGTTTTCATTTTCTGGCGTCTTTATTTATTTTTTAATA
Source organism: Abelmoschus esculentus (assembly GCA_035048815.1). Taxonomy (NCBI): domain Eukaryota; kingdom Viridiplantae; phylum Streptophyta; class Magnoliopsida; order Malvales; family Malvaceae; genus Abelmoschus; species Abelmoschus esculentus. The sequence continues at coordinate 5,072,998 of JAUCBN010000010.1, forward strand.
TTAAAAAATAAATTTAAGGTTTATGGTTAAGATTTAGGATTAGAATTTATTATTAGGGTATATTAGTTTTAAGGTTTATAGTTTAGAGTTAGAAGCTAAAATTTAATTTTTTAATATTGGAGCATAAAATATGACACTAAAGGCTGAGTATTTTTGTTCAACACATACCCTACACCAGCACCAAGTAAAAAGTTCCTATCAATCATCTTCCTCCTTGAGACTAGGGCTCAATAACTTTTGAATATCGGCATACGGGTTCACTTGCTTTACCTCATATATATTATTCCCTAAGAACTTATTTACTTGTTTGATGTATCAGTTAGGTCCCCCACAACTTTAGCTCTCGAAAAGAAATGCAGATAGCAGATTAATGCATGGATCCTCATCTCTGGTCTCAAGCAACAATAATATTCAACCGGAATAATTGACTTCACTCATCTGGTGTATCCAACAGACACATCTCGAAAATTCAGACCATAATTTGATGAGATGAGTGCTCCAAGTTGAAAGAATGGAAACAAGAGAGAATAATTATTCAAACCCTTAAAAGCGGGTGCAAATCGTCTACCCTTCTCTATGCCTCCATTTATGCCTCTACTTCAAATCAGAGGGTTTAGGGTTTAGGATTTAAGGTTTTAGTTTAGAGCTTTTGGTTAGAGTATAGAGAATTAAGGGTAGGGTGTATTTTTTTGGTATAAGGTTTAGGGTTAGGATATTAAAAATAAAGGTTAGAGTTTAAAATTTAATTTTTAGTAAATTTACAAAAGAAGCATAAAAGGAGACACATAAAAAAGGCATAAGATTTTTACTCCTTAAAAGCTATTGATAGTACGCAAAATGGTACCAGTAGAGTAGAGATAACTTAATCCTGGATGATAAGGATTCCAAGATATTGGTACCCTGATATATAACAATCGAGCGATCTGTGCTCAAAGTGTTGGGCTTTCCCTTGTATACCATCAGATTTACTCATCATCATTTCTTTGGTAATCAACTTTCCTCTTTTTAACTTAATTTTGTATTGAACAAGCAGCTCTGTAGTGTAGATCTCATGAAATTGCGTGCATGTTGTTAATTATTTCCACGTAAACCAGTTGCTCTGTGAGCAAACCCTGAGCCTGCAAGTGTATCAACGCATGATTCCTACCTGATTTAAAACTGGACCAGCTTCAAAAGTTAGGATGCCTTTTTAAAATATTGATAGGTCCTTTCAAAAATAAAGTACTCGAGGATTCCCTAGCCCGAGCCCCGAATCACTCCCCAACTTGCAGCCCTAAGGCTAAAAAGATCTTGAAAATATGCAGCAAAGAACTGTATCCAATAATTAAAAACTTCCCCTTCCAGTGGATGATAAGGATTCTAATCATCAACAAGCTATGGATCTTCTTTCTTTATAGATATTCCCTAAACAGTTGGAAACTCCATGGTCAATCACATATTCACTTGTCTGCTTCCTCCTTTTGAGGTCTAAACTTGTTCGCGTAAAAGGCTTATGACATTTCGTTCTTCAGTAGTTGCCGAGGCAGTGTCAATTGTATAGAAACACTGATAAGATAGTTTGATCACAACTTTTTAAAGTTATTTTGTTGCTTAGATGATTATACCATATTGAATGATTGTTTGGAAGACAAATGTTTGAGCATACGAAATATAAATTTATACGTTTTAATAAGATTCTTCTAGAAAATAACCATCCACGATGTAAATGTTGGATTAAAATTCAATAATAGTGGGCACATATGTATAATTTATATTGTTATTATAAAATTTAACATGTAATTAAGTGACCAATTATGTTACACGTGTTATAAGTATTAAATTATCATGGAATTAAAAATGTAGATACCATAAGGTGTATTTATAATTTGATGAGGGACAGAGTTATAAATACTTAATAGTTGGTTATTAAATCAACTATATAAATGGGTTATGGTCCCCAAGAACTAGGTCAACTTACCTATCTTTTTTCCCATCTAAGAGTTGTGCCGCAAGAGAAAACCTAATTTCTTGGAAGATCAAACCCTCTGGAAAATCTTTATCAATGGATTCAGGTACGCTTCCGCATTAAGTTTATTTATCTTATTGCTCTTGATGATTTGACATATATAGATCTTAGGTTTATATTCACATCGAATATTTTTTAATTTTAACAAATGGTATCAGAGCCAAAATTATATCGAATCATTAAGATCAAAAGTTTTTGGTTTTGTAATTAATCGTATGAAATTAAATTATATATTTGTCGTATTTTAAGAACAAATCGATTTAATTTTGTTTTCTATGATTTGATTTTGGTTTTTCGCCAATCCGATTGTTTTTCCTTTTCCAATGGATTAACATTCATTATTTTACGATAAATATATATTTCCGTGGATTCAATTTAGTTTTACGTCTATGAGTTTGAATCGATTAATTAAGAAATCATAAAAATCAATCTAGATTTATATGAAGATTAAGTTTTGTCCGCATGAAAATTTATTTAATTTTTTTTGGGTTGTTATTAATTGGAAATTAAATTTTAAGTTTGGATTCCAATTACTTCGATAGTAGCAATTTACTTTACTTTGTTTCCGAAAGGGCGAAAATTGTTTACCTCTTTCCCATGTCTCCGCTTCAAATGAGAGGGTTTAGATTTAGGGTTTAGGGTTCAGAGTTAAGTGTTATGGTTATAGTTAATAGAATTAAGGGTAAGGTATATTTTTTAGGGTGTAGAGTTTGGGTGCAAATCGTCTATCTATTTCTCATGCCTCTATTTGTGCCTCAATTTCAAATTAGAGAGTTTGAATTTAGGGTTTAGGGTTCAAGGTTAAGTGTTATGATTATAGTTAATGGAATTAAGGGTAAGGCATATTTTTTAGGGTGTAGAGTTTGGGTGCAAATCGTCTATCTATTTCTCATGCCTCTATTTATGCCTCCACTTTAAATTAGAGGGTTTGAATTTAGGGTTTAGAGTTCAAGGTTAAGTGTTATGATTATAGTTAATGGAATTAAGGGTAAGGTATATTTTTTAGGGTGTAGAGTTTGGATGTAAATCATCTATCTATTTCATATGCCTTTATTTATGCATCCACTTCAAACTAGAAGGTTTAGGGTTTGAGGTTTAAGGTTAGGGTTTAGGGAATTAGGGGTAGGATGTATTTTTTAGGGTGCATGGTTTAGGGTTTAAGATATAGAAAATTAGGATTAGGGTTTAAAATTTATTTTTTAATAAATTTAAACATGAGGCACAAATGGAGTTATGGGAAAGAGGTAGAAGATTTTTACCCGTAGAGCTTAGGGTTTAAATATAGAAAATAAAGGTTATGGTTAAAAATTTAATTTTTTTAGAAATTTTCAACGAGAGTATTTATAAAAATATGATAAATATGTAGAAGATTTTTTTAAAGAAAATCCCTAAAAAATATATTTTTAATAATATTAAATTTAGTCACTAAAATTTTATTAATTATTTTTAAGTTGAAATCAATATTTAGGAGTAGCGACTATTATATTAATGATATTTTTTATGTATTATATTAGAATTAATTATATTTTTATGACTATATTTTAACATAAAAAATTGATAACAATAAACAAAATTTAGATAATAATACTATTTTTATTGTTAATAAATATTTTTATTATAAAATTATAGCTAAAATATATTATCATTTTTAATAATAAAAAGTTCATATTTTTAGTTTTAAATATCGCATTTATGTCCCTAAACTTTAATAGTTTATTATTATTATAATTAACAAACACTTTTAACCTTTTATTAGGTCATTAAAGTTTTAACTATGGATGATGTAACATATTTATATATTATTTTTATAGAAGATTGAATCTAGAATTTTTAGGGGAGAGTACAATAGGTAAGACAAAAATTTAATATGATTTTGAAAAAATAGTATATAAGTTTAATTATAATTATAATTAATTTCATTTAAAAAATATGCATTAATTATAATAATAACTTAATTATTTTTTATGATTTTTATATAAATATTAATATTTACTCCTAAAATATTAAATATTAGATATTAAGTACTATATTTTTATTAATTACATAATTTAATTTAATTTATTGATAGAATTAACCTTTATGTAATTATAATTATATATTTTTTATATTGATGATACTAATTTTATCTCCACAAGCAAAATTAAAACACATATAAGTGTAAACTTTTGTTATCACATATATTTTTATTTTAATTTCGTTACTTTAAGTTTTTATATTTTTAAAATTTAAAATTTTAATATTAACATAAATAATATTCTTTAAATATATTAACTAAAATTTTAATCTTATCCCATTTATTATATAAAAGTTGCCTATTTGATTTTTATTCTTTTAATCAATTCAAATAAGCGAACGAACAAACAAAGCTAAGTCTCATAAGTTTTTTTTCTTAATTATGCAAAACGAGATACATACGTACATACCAGTTGAATTGTTTTGGGTAGGGGTGTTGAAACGACTAATTCGATCGGTGGTTGAACCAAATTATTAAAAACAAAATTAATTAAAAGTTTTAAATTTTTAACCGTTAACTAAACTGATCTTTTTTCAACATATATTAACCAAACCGAACAAATTTTGGCTAATTCGATCAGCTAATTCGATTAACCAAATTTTGTTATAAAATTTTAGGTAAATTACACAATGATCATTCAATAATGTTTAAATAGTCTTTTTAGCCACCAAACTTTCAAAAATTATAAAATAAACATTAAACTTATCTAATTATTATAAATTGATCATTTAACTATTATATATTATAAATTATTAATAAATATTAAAAATTTTAATGAATATTTTTTAATAATTTAATAAATATAATTATCATTTTATATTAATTTGATAAAGTTTAATGACCAAAATAATTTTAAAAGTTTAATGATGAAAAACTAATATATAATATATAAAATTTTGATAAATTTGATTAATTAACCTATTTTAAACTGAATTAATTGTTAATCAAGTTTTAAAAAAATTAATCATTCACCGATTGAATAAAATTCGGTGACCGACCATTTAATTGAATTAATTTGGTTTAATCGAATAATTTGATTTAACCGAACATTTAAACACCCTAAATGAAAAGGTACAAAGCATTGTACGGAAAGATGTTGGCAACTATTTGAACAATTCTGGGATGTTCCTGAGAAGACATTAACAACTAATCTTACCAGTTAGCACACAGAAAAAAGAAAAGGACGAACAACAATATGGACGTGAAAATTTTTCCGGTTAGCAATGGAGCACCCGTGAAGAGTGTCAGCACAGACACAGGTGGGTCCAACCTAATAAGCACGTGTTTGTCTTCTGTTCACACTGACATTAGCGTACTGAACTGTTGTTATTAGGGGTTTATTTTCGGTTATCGTATCGTATTTGATTTGTTTTTTTTTGAATATTTAGTTATTTTATTAATAATATTATGATTTATATTTGATCCAATTTTTTAGAAATTTGATTATTTTGATATTTGATTATCTAAAAATATATTTAAATTTAAATATTTTTTAAATTAAAAATATATGTTTATAAAAATTTCAGAATTTCGAATATAACAAATAACATATTGTTAAATATAATATGATTTATAACTATGAAAATTTAAATTTTTTTAAAATTTTTAGATATAACAAATATCAAATTATTAAAAATAAAAAATAACATTTATCAAAATTAAAATATTCGAATTTTTAAATAATTCGAAATTTAAAATATTACGATTCATATTTAATTTAAAATTTTAAAAATTAAATCAGATATTCAATTTAAAAATAAAAAACAAATTAAATATCTAAAATTTTAAATCACATAAATAAATAAATTTTCTGTTTACATGAATATACAAATATTAGTACGGTTCTTCTGTTTATATTAATCCATTTTAAAAATTAATAGATTAATATTAGTTTGAGTTATTAATAATATTATAATGATATTTTTATCTTTTATATTTTTAATAACTAAAAATATTAAAAATAATATTTTTCATATATATTTTTAATTTTTAATAATATACATATATTTCTCAAATAAAAAACACATCTTTTTTATATTTCTACACATAAATAAACAATTAAAATCACATTTCTAACAATGATCAAATATGTGCTTAGTAAGACTTGTGAATAATTTTTCCAATAATTATCATCTATAAAATTTTAAAATTTTCTTTCACCACATTCTATTGTAAAAAAATCTAATATTGATGTTAAAATTTTATTTGTTATGTGATTATACACCAATTCAGTTAAAAATCAGTAAAATATTCGTACTTTAAATTATAGTTAATATTATTATAGTATATATATTTATTTGTTTATATATTATGATTCTTTGAATAAACAACTAAAAATCACATTTCTAAAAATTAAAATTTATATTTTATAGAGTTCGTAAATTATTATTTAACCTTGTCATATAATATTTTTTAAAATATTTAACAGTGATCAAAACGCTAACGAAGCGAAACGTTAATGACACTTTTAATAAAAAATTTAGTTAGGTGACTAAAATAAAAAAAGGTGATAGTTAAGTAACTATTTATGTAATTTTTTCTATAAAAATAATTTAATTAAAAATTTTATGTTAAATTATTATTAATTGTATGTTAAATTCTTATATAATTTTTATTAATTAATTTAATAATATTCGGTAACAATATTAATATTATTATTGTTCAACAATATTCGACGCTCGTCGTAGAATTATTCTTAACATTATTAATAAGATTTTATAAAATATCATTTTTTACATAATTCTCGGACTCACCTATCTATCAATATATTGAAAAAATATTTTATACGGCAGTCTTTTTTTCTTTCACAAACAGATTAATCTTAGAATAGAAATTAAATTTTTAGATTAAAATTTGGATTAAGATTAAAATTATGATTAAGATTTGTAACACCCTGAAAATTATTCTTAATTTTAAAATTTAATTTTGAAATCTTAAATTAAAAATTTTAGTTTTTAAATTCTCAAATTTTGAAACCCTAATTTTTCTTGAGGTTTTTAAATTGATTTTTGAAATCTGAGAGAAAATTTTTGAGATAAGATTATAAAATTTTGAAAGTTTTAAATTTGAACTTAAAGATTAAAAGTTAAAGTGATTTGATGACTTTTGGATAAACAATTTGTTTTTAAATTGAATTTTATTTTTACTGAGATTAATTTTTTTAAAAAAAGTTTATCTATAATTAATCTTTTTATTATTTTTATTAAATTTTTATGGTTTAGTAGAATTTTAATTCTAATTGGAATTAGTTATTTTTTTTCTATATATACATATTTTGGTCTAAGAGAAAACCATCGAGTTCAAGATGACGATTGTGTGTTCTCTTACTAGTGCTATATATGTTTTTCCGAAAAATATATTTTTTGTGTGACATTGCTTAATATTTTGTGTTTTGAAAAATAATCGTGTTTTGCTAGCATGTCTAATTTTTGTATTGTGACTTTGATTGTGTATTTATGTTATCATGTATACATGTCATTATGATTTAAGAAATATTAAAGTTTTCAGATTTGAGATTTCATAAATATAATTTTTTTATATCCCGTGAATTTGTATTTTCGGACAAATTGTGATTTCGGATTGAATTGTGATTATTTTCGGATTTTCAAATCATGTTACATTAGGATAAAGTTTTCAAACGTGACTTTCTAGATTCGATCTATTTCTTTTAGTTCGGTTTAGGGGTTACAAGATCAGTCAATTAAAACCTTCCTACTTTCTTACAAACCTTTCCAACCCCCACTGTTCTCTTCTCTTCATTTGCTATATAAACATCCATCATTTAGCAGTCTCTTCATACAAATCTTTCCTTCTTTATCTTTTTCTTGTGTTGTTTTTCTTCTGTAATTGCAATGGCTTCAGGTTCTAGCTGGACACCAAAGCAAAACAAGTTGTTCGAGAATGCTTTAGTTACCTATGACAAGGACACTCATGACCGATGGCACAACCTAGCCAGGGCAGTCAGAGGGTGTAAAACACAATCAGTAAAAATCAAGAAAAAGATTCAAGAAAATAGAGAGGGAGAAGGTTGAGCAAAGGGAGACCTCAGAAAACTTTCCCTGATTCACCAGAGGAAAGAACACGTAACATTCAGCGATAAAAAATAAACAACATACTCTACCAAAATTATAAAGCCCTAGTAGCCTAAACGCAGTGTTTTGGTCAGACCCGGACTCAAAGCTCACCGTTTCACTTAAGCATTAATTACAAAACAATTAACTGAAAATTAAAGTCCCAACAACGGTCGGTTTCTTATTTCAGACTCTGACAGAACTCCCTCCATGAAAACATCCTTGTCCTCAAGGATTGAAATGAGGAAATTGTTATTGTAGATGGTGCAATGATTCCCATGAAGCATCCTCTGGAAACGAGTTCACCCACTCCACCAACAACTCTGTAACTGCTCGGTTTCCCCTCTTCCCGATTCTCCTCTCCAGTATCTTCAAGGGCTCCTTGGCAATGCCCCCATCTGGTCCCATAACTGGCAATTCAGATTGTACTGGTGCAGCTCCAATGTGCTTCTTCAATTGGGAAACGTGGAAAATTGGATGAACCCTTGAATCCCTTGGCAAGCTCAACTCATAAGCTACCTTCCCGATCCTCCTAACAACACAATAAGGTCCAAACCATCTAGGGACTAGTTTCTGACAGGTTCTGTGCTTCACTGAATGCTGCCGGTATGGTTGCAATTTGAGGTAGACCCAATCTCCAATATCGTACTCACAATCAGATCTTCTTTTGTCAGCTTGTTGTTTCATCCTTACTTGAGCTCTATTCAAGTGAAATTTCAACATTTTAATGACTGCTTCTCGGGTCTGCATACTTCTGTCCACCATAGCCACCTTGGACTCTCCTGCTAGATAAGGAACATGTGTAGGAGGACTTTGGCCATACATAACCTGATAAGGAGTGGTTTGTATCGCCGAATGAAACGAGGTGTTGTACCACCATTCTGCAAGATGCAACCATTGATCCCATTCCTTAGGTTTTCTCTACTCATACACCTAAGGTAAGTCTCTAGGCATTTGTTTACTCTCTCGGTTTGGCCATCTGTTTGAGGATGATATATTGTTGAAGGCTGAATCTTAACCCCTAGTTTGTTGAAAAGCTCTCTCCAAAAAGTACTCATGAAGATTTTATCTCGATCGCAAATAATGTTGTTTGGAAGACCATGTAGCTTAAAAACATTTTCTAGAAAAATTTGAGCTACATCCTTAGCTGTAAAAGGATGACTCAAGGAGATGAAGTGGCCATATTTAGATAACCGATCCACCACAACTAAGATTGTGTCCTTCTTCCTAGATAAGGGTAACCCTTCCACAAAATCCATGCTTATTGAATACCACACAGCATTTGGTATTGGCAGAGGCTGCAGAAGCCCTCTAGGGTGCATCACATCATCCTTATTTTGTTGACATACTTGGCACTCTCGAATCTTTTTTTTTCACTTCTTTCCTCATTCCCTTCCAGTAAAATGTATTGGAAATCCTCTTTGTGGTAGCATAGGTGCCCGAATGACCCCCTAGAGCACTACCATGAAAGAAATCCAGCAGCTTTTGTCTCAGAACCATATTCTGACCGACCACAATTTTTCCTTTCCTTTTCAATAATTCACCATCCCAGCTGTACTTGTTATGCCTACTCAACCCTTGCTCCAGTTGTTGAATAATCTCTCTTAATTTCTCATCTTGCTTTTGTGACTCAGCAACTCTTTTCAATGTATCAGTATTGATATTGCTGATCATCATGATTTGTAATTGTCTCTCTTTTTGCTCTTTTTCTGGTCTTCTAGACAATCCATCAGCCACCACATTTTTTGTCCCCTTCTTGTAGCAGATCTCATAATCATATCCAAGCATTTTCATTACCCATTTATGCTGTGAAGGAGTTACTGCCTGATTCTCAGATAAGAACCTTAGACTTTGATGGTCGGTTCTTATCTTAAAATATCTTCCTATGAGATAGGCAGTCCATTTTTTAACAGCCATTAGTACTGTTAACATCTCTTTTTCGTATACCGAAAGTGCTTGATGTTTGCTTCTAAGAGCCCTGCTGAAAAAAGCCAAAGGTCTTCCTTTTTGTACTAGTACTACTCCTACTCCTTTATCAGAAGCATCTGCCTCTATAATAAATTCCTCTTGGAAGTCAGGTAACGCCAGAACTGGAACTGCACAAATGGCTCCCTTCAACTCTTTGAAAGCTGTCTCCTCTTCTTCAGACCATTTCCACCCATCTTTTTTCAAAAGATTTGTCAAGGGTCTGGCAATAGTTCCATATCCTTGAATAAATCTTCTATAGTATCCGGATAATCCTAAAAAGCCTCTTAGTTCTTTCACCGAGCTTGGACTAGGCCAATCTAAGATACTCCCCACTTTGTTCATATCCATGGCCACCTTTCCTTCAGCCAACACAAACCCCAAGTAATCCACCTTCCTTGCACCAAAAGAGCATTTATTGAATTTGGCGAACAATCTGTTACTTCTCAAAACTTCTAAAACCTTCTGCAAATGCTGCAAATGACTCTCCCAATCTTCAGAATACACGAGTATGTCATCAAAAAAGACTAACACTGATTTTCTTAACACCCCTTTGAAAATTCTGTTCATAAGCCCTTGAAAAGTTGCTGGGGCATTAGTTAGCCCAAATGGCATAACTAGAAATTCGTAATGCCCCTCGTGTGATCTGAAAGCTGTCTTATAAATGTCAGGTTCCCACATACGAATCTGGTGGTAACCTGATCTTAAGTCCAACTTCGAAAAAATTCTAGCTCTGCTCAATTCATCCAACAACTCTTCTATCACTGGCATAGGGAATCTATCTCTCACTGTGAGTTGATTTAATTGTCTATAATCAATACACATTCTCCACGATCCATCTTTTTTCTTCACCATGACAATAGGGGAAGAAAAAACATTGTTACTCTCCCTAATTATCCCGGCTTTTAACATCTCCTGCAGCATCCTTTCAATTTCATCTTTTTGGGAAGTTGGATACCTATAAGGTTTCACCTTGACTACACTGTTCTCATTCACCAAGGGAATTTTGTGACTCTGCCCCCTATCTGGTGGCAACTCTTTGGGCTCTCCAAACACATCAGCAAATTGCAGCAATAGTTTTTCTAAGTCTGGATGCAACTTTTCTTTTTCCCCCTTCACTTCCAGCTGAGTATTGACATATAATAATGCCACATTATTAGAACTATTTCTCCCCTTTAATGTCCTCTCACATAATCCAGGTTCAGCTGGTTTCACTGGTTCTGCTTGGCATCCCTTAAGACAAATCCATTCATCATTCTTCATGAAGCTCATATTAAAATTTGTAAAATTTCACTGAACATTTCAAAGTTGAGATAGCCACTGAATCCCTAAAACAACATCACAGTTCTTCAGGGGTAGCACCAAAAAATCAGCAGCAAACACATGTCCCTGTGTCATCCATGTTACTCCCAAACATTCTCCCAAGGTTGCCATTGAATTCCCATCTGCCACAGTCACCTTTAATTGTTGTTTTCTGTTCATTCCCAAACCAGTCCTTTTCACTACAGCCAAACTAACAAAATTATGAGTGCTACCAGTGTCAATCAGTGCAACACACTCTAGCCCCGCAATGTGTATTTTCAGTTTCATTGTATCTCATGTCTCAGCTCCCCACATAGCTTGTAAGGACAAAATCGGATTCTCTTCTTTACCAACTTCCAACATTTCTGCACAATCTACAAATTCCTCTATTTCTCCTTCTTCCTCTAACCCTTCTACTGTTATACAGTACATTTGTGTTCTGGGACACTTGTGTCCAGGTGTGTATTTTGCTGCACACCAGAAACAAAGCCCTTTTCTTCTTCGTTCTTCAATTTCACTAGCAGATATAGTTTTTCCTGACCCTTTCTGATAACTAGCATTGTTAATCTTTCCTCCTTTGGGGCTCAAAGAGTTTGGTGTTAAGTTCCTGGAAGATGCTGGACCAACACTATTGCTATTGTTCCCACCACTTCTAGCTATTACATTTTGAGATCTAGCAGGTAACGCTAAAGGTTATGGCGGTGAGTATCTATAAGAAGGACCTGTAGCAGTGGTTTTACTACCAGCAAACATCATGGCTTCTACATGTCTTGCTAAATTAAAAGCATCCATTAGACTCTAAGGTTGCAACAGTTTAACATATACCCCAATTTCGATTCGCAGGTGATTTTTAAACAATGATAAAACATAATCCTCCGGTAATTGTACCTGATTAAAGAGCTGAATAAAATCCTCGTAATATTTCTCCACCGTCTCTGATTGTTTCAACGCCACTAGTTCAGCAAAAGGGTCTGCGAAACCCCCTGGATCAAATCTTTCCTTCATCTGCCTGATGTATTCCGACCATGTCATTCTGTTCAAATTCTCGCAAGACTTCATTAAGAACTGGTGCCATTGAAGAGCTTTACTCTCGAGGTGCAACATCACCATCCTGATTTTTGCATTCTCTGGAACTGCTTCTGCTTCAAAATACTGTTCGAGCTTGATGAACCACTCCTGAAAATCCTTTCCGTCAAATCTTGGGCACAACAACTTATAAGCAAAGTTGTTCGAGTGTGTTTGTCCCGTTTCTATTTGTTCATGCCCATCTTCATCTGGTATCACCTCCACTGGAATCTCGGTCGCCTGATTTCTATTTTCCGGCCCAGAAGGAGGACTACCCAAAATTCCTGTTGCGGTTTGAGTTCTCGGGGTTCCTTCCTGTTCCAATATCAGTTCGCTAGTGTCGATCTTTTTACTCAAAGCGATTTCCAGCATCTTTTGTAGATTTGTTATCATCGTGAGTTGTATTGCTTGAAATCTGTCATCCATCTGGCTTTCCAGCTTCTTAAAATCTGATCTTATCTGTGTTGCTTCATGTTGCCAGTCATTCGGAGGAGGTATTTCAGAAGCTGTTGCCGCAGTTGGATTTCCCCCAGCTAAAGCCGCATGACTTCTTGTTTCGACCATTTTCAAAGGACCAAGCTGAGCTCTGATGCCTATGTAAAACACAATCAGTAAAAATCAAGAAAAAGATTCAAGAAAATAGAGAGGGAGAAGGTTGAGCAAAGGGAGACCTCAGAAAACTTTCCCTGATTCACCAGAGGAAAGAACACATAACATTCAGCGATAAAAAACAAACAACATACTCCACCAAAATTATAAAGCCCTAGTAGCCTAAACGCAGTGTTTTGGTCAGACCTGGACTCAAAGCTCACCGTTTCACTTAAGCATTAATTACAAAACAATTAACTGAAAATTAAAGTCCCAGCAACGGTCGATTTCTTATTTCAGACTCTGACAGAGGGAAAACCATGAAGGAAGTGAACATGCATTACCAGAATCTGGTCGAAGACCTGGAGCAGATTGAGTCAAGCCAAATTCCCTTACCCCCTTACAAGAAACCTGGAGGGAACAAAGCTTACAATTACATGAATGAAAAACAAAGGTACTCCTGCCTTACAAGGCTGTTCTTTTGAATTTCAAACTACTTCATAGTTCATGATGCATGGGCATGGCTAACTTAACAGTACCAAAAAAATGACTTTGGAGCTGTAGTTCTGCAGGATAAGGAATCTGAGGCTTTAAGTGAAATATGAGCCAGAACAGGAGCCTTTCATAAAGCAGAAGTAATTATTCCGGTGATCCAAGCAACAAAATCGCCATACTCTCTTTTTCGATGTGTTCCTTAGCCTCTTCACAGTTGTATCTTATGTTTTTTATACTACCTGTGTTTTCTTATGTGTACCTCTTAAGCATCTGTTACATGACTAAAATGTTCCTCTAAATGAATATAGATTTTCTCCTTTAATGAATGCTTGTTACCCATCTCACCAAAACATATGTACTATAATTCACAAGACATGTTATATTTATAGGGAAATAACTCAGTCTGAACCTTGGAGATGAAAAAAGCTCAAACCGAAAACATAAGCAGTAAGGATATCATGATATATTAAAGGTTAAAACAGGCGTGAAGTCATTTTTTTGAGGGGGTCAAAAAAATTGTAAAAAAATCAAGAATTAAAATATAATTTTATTATTGCTTTAACTTATAGCACGGAGAGTCCTAGTTAAGGCCGTCACCGTCCCTTGATACGTTTATGAGACGGAAATAGCACGGGGATAGGCAGGGGACGGTCCAATTTTATCGGGTATGATCAATATTTATTGGGAACATTCCCGAATAAATTTAATTAAAAAGAAAAAAAATATTTGTTTTTTTATTTTTTTAATCGAATTAAATTAAAGCTCAAAATCAATTAAAACTTAAAAATAAAATTTTAGTTATAAAATTGAAATTCGAATAGCTTAAAATTTTTAGTAATTAGTTTATCGATTTTTATATTCGAGTTGCGTCTGTCAACTCTATATGATATATTATTATGTATATCACATATAAAAATATAAAAAATATATATGTATCTCATATATGCATATAGAAAGACATTAAAATTAGAATAAGTATGTGTATCGTTTTCCCTTAACTATATGCATATATATATATAATTAAATTTATAAAAAAACTTAAAAATTAAACTCGAATTTTATAAATTCGATTCAAAAATATTTAAAAAAATGTTTAAATAGTAAAATATGACTTGGTAAATAATTTTAATTTTTCGTTCAATTTAATTATTTAATTTTAATAATCTATTAATCTAAGTGTTAGAAAATAATTTAAAAATCATTAAAAATAAATTAAAGTGCTTGGAAATAGATCATAAAAAATTCAACTCGAAATTTATAAACTCGATCGTAGAGTGCACGGGTAGTCAATTAACTCTCCCAAACACAACTCAAGAGAACTTGTTAGTAGTTATGGGATGGGCTTCGACGTTAGAACAAAATTTATTTTAGTAGCCACATTCGTGGGCTTGATTGCCCATAAGCCGGGAGTCCATGACCGAGAATTAGAGGGCTTGGGAGCAGGTCGTACCAAACATGCGCACCCCCACCGCCCCTTCGTTATGTCGCGCTGTTTACTTATCCGAATGAGGTAAAAAGGCCGTGGGAAGATTGAATTATATGGTCATGGCAATAGTTGATAGATATGGTAAAGGTTACAAACTCAAAAATATAAACGTTAAAAAAAATATATTATTTATCAATTTTGAGATAAATATATTAAATTAATAAAGTTATATTACTAAAATAAGATTAGTTAATGTACTAATGATACATATCTTTTGTGCAATGTCATTCAATCAGATTATGATAAATCTAGCATAAATGAATTTAATTTTATAATTATATATCAGTTTATTGTCAGTGCATATAATTGTACGATATAAGTACATCAAATATTGCTAGTAAAACATACACCAAATATTAATTTCAAAAATTAAATATAAATATATATTTTTGAATAGGATATATTATATTTATAATTAAATAATATGAAAATTAAAAATGTATTCGTATTACTTTATTAATAATCACGTTTGCAAAATCATATTTAAAGCGAAGAAAATATCAAATCACATCTTTAAAATTCCCATCTTTTACTCATCCCCTTAGACCCGATGCCCATCGCCTACGGCAACCCCGACGCCGCTGCTTTCATCACCACCGGTTTCTGAATTATATATCAGATTTTGATCGATCTCACATGGGCGAACAAACGCCGGCGCAGACTCTACCAGAGCCTCGATCTCAGGCACCAAATGATTCATCCACTCCGGCCCAAGCCCAACCTCAAACCCTAACTGAAGACCCGAATAATACTTCCGCAGCCGTTGTTTCCTCCGTCAGTACCGCCATCGTAGACCCTGTTTCAACGGAGCTCATCAATGTTCCTCTCCCAATCTCGTCTCCTCCTTCGAAAATCCCTTCCCGCCCTAGAAAAATTCGGAAACTCTCCCCTGACCCGAACTTCGACCCGAATGCCTCCCAACAAGCAACAAGCTCCTCCACATCCATGACAGAACCGCCTAAAACCGTCGGTAAAGCTTCCAAAGCAAAAGTCACTCAACAGCGAGCCTTAGCGGTGGTGGTTCCACGAATAATTGCCCGATCCCTTTCTTGTGAAGGAGAGGTCGAAACAGCCATCCGCTACCTTCGCAACGCTGACCCCCTTCTCGCTTCCTTAATCGACCTCCATCCACCTCCAACATTCGACACTTTCCATACCCCATTCCTTGCTCTCACTCGAAGCATTTTGTACCAACAGCTCGCTTTCAAGGCCGGAACTTCCATCTACACTCGCTTCATCGCTCTCTGTGGAGGAGAAAACGGCGTTGTTCCTGAAACTGTCATTTCTTTAACACCTCAACAGCTGCGGCAGATTGGTGTTTCGGGACGAAAGGCGAGTTACCTTCATGATCTCGCGAGAAAATACCAGACAGGGATATTATCGGACCGGGCGATTGTAAATATGGATGACAAATCACTCTTTACCATGCTTACAATGGTAAATGGGATCGGTTCTTGGTCTGTTCATATGTTCATGATTTTTTCGCTTCATAGACCAGATGTTTTGCCAATTAATGATCTCGGGATTCGGAAAGGGGTTCAAATCCTCTACAATTTGGAGGAGTTGCCAAGGCCTTCGCAGATGGATCAGTTGTGTGAGAAGTGGAGGCCATACAGATCAGTTGCTTCGTGGTACCTTTGGAGGTTTGTAGAGGCCAAAGGAGCACCTTCGAGTGCTGCCGTGGTTGCTGCTGGTACTAATCTTCCACCGCTGCAGCAGCAAGAGGAGCAGCAGCAACATCAGCAGCAGCCCCAACTTCTTGACCCCATTAATAGCATTCTTAACCTTGGGTATCATCTCTTTCATTGTTGCATGTTTTGGTGTTATTAGTGTTAGTTGCATTTCGTGAAAAAATAAGTTCCCTCCTCGCCTATTAAGGAACTGGGTTAGTGGGTTGATTCAAATAAAGAGGCATATCAAATTTTTTTTATAGATATATAAATAGGACCCTGCCCAATTCTGCTTTTTATGCTAGAAGATTCGTTTGAATAGTTATATATTTTATGTAAGATTGATAGTAACCAAAAAGTCTCTTTTATATGCATCTCAAGTGCTAGTTGTTAGTCTTGAAATATGATATTTACTCTTTAGCTCCGAAGAAAGTTATTGAAGTTCCTGTTATGAATTAAATACATACATGCTTGGATATTATATGTACCCTGCAATGCATTATTATTATCTGGGGGGAAGTAAATTGAGAAAAGGTAGCTGTCCTCCTTTTAACTTGAGGTAAGTAGCAGGATTTGCATCAACATTGAAAAATGACATGAAATTCTATATTAATTTGTAGAACACTTTGAGAAGGAAGTTAGAAAGTCCATGACACAGGTGGATTCTTCCATCCATAAGTAAAGGATATATTTTTTATTCAAAATTACTAAATGAAAGATGACAATGATGTAGTTCTACAGATATTCAGTAGAATTTATTCTAGTAAAGCCAATTTGATTTTTATTTTCCATTTCTATATTCTTTCAGTTGACATGCTATCAAAATCCAGTTTATCTGTTTCAATTTTTTATGTTCACTCTTGAGTTTAACTTCATATATTATCTATTTAAAAGTATCAAATCTTGATAGCAAATACAGAGATAGTAATAGGGAGAGCATGTGTAGATCTCTGTTCATGTTGGCATGAAAACATCATGGTGTTAATTTGTTCATGTTTTAAATTTGAAAGAAGGCAATGAAATGATGTTTGGTCATGGCGACAGTTAGAGTTAAACAGACGGTACGAGTAGATATTTTTTACCCAAAAATGTGTTTCTGTGAGTTAAGTTTAGGATTGTTGTGGTACTCATGATACTATGTTCAAACATCAAACTAGTCATCGGTTTATGATTATATGTCGTTTCTTCCATGATCATTTTGATAGTGAAGTTTATACTACGAGTCTTATTGAGCATGAATCCCATATATCTAGCTTCGATGATGGTATAAGTCAAGGTTTGTACATGTATTGGAGATAAATGGCTAATATGGCCTATCAATCATTGTGTGCTTTTCACCGTTGTATGGTTTATGTGCCTGAACTCTCTCGCTACATTGCTTGGAATTGTAGACTCTTCTGGTTTGAATTCATTTCCATTCTACATAATGAAGCTCCTTGAAAAGTTTACTCAATCTTACTGGTGATCTGTCCTTTAATTATATTTTTAGTTTGATATGAAGTTGCATCCCTTTCACTCGTTTATGTTAAAAGTCCTGAATAAGGACTAGTCTAAGGAAATATACTTCATTTTTTGGTTCCTAACGTCTCACTTATTTCCAAATGACATAAACTTGCTATAATTATAAATGTTTGAAGAAGTTCAGTTAAATTTCCATGTGCTATCCTTGGTAAATAAGTACACTTCAGCATGGATCTAAATTATCTAATTGATATTAAGATATCAGTAGGGATGGTAATGCCGCATAATTGACTCCACGTAGACCCTAAGCTACTAATCTAAAACTCATATCTCATGCTACGGATTTACATTCTTTATAACTGCATTTGTAATGATATTTCTGCCTGTTTTGTTATTAGGGCCTGTGCGTGGGGGCAATGATTGTTATTGGAGATGGAATGTTTGGCACAACCCGCTGATCAACTTGAAAGTCAAGCAGTCACTTAACTTTGGTATGCTAAATCTGCGTTTAAATTTTGAATAAACACATTTGTCGGCTCCTTGGTCTTTGTTAAAGGACACCAGATTTAGATGTCATCTGTCTAATGCTAAACATTAATTGATTGCAAATCACTGCTGGTTGTGAAAAATTTCCCTTGAATTGTCTAATAACTGGCTGCATGTTTGAACCACCTTTATTAATTAATCAAGGACCGTGAGCACCATGTTAGAGCTACATGTGAATATTGGTTTATGGTGATAGAGAATTAGATGTAGAACGGGTATTTGCTGAAATGCTGAGATTATGACAGGGTTACCTTAAATGTATAGTTGGCAAAGGATAACCCCGTGGCCAACGAAATTTGTACTCGCAAAAGGATATCAATATTTCGTAGTCTGTTTCCCAGCTTCTTCTTAGATTGTTAAGTTCTTTGATTCCCGCCAAGCGTCAGAAGAGATTTTACCCAAGAAGTAAGAAGCCAACCGTTAGATGTTCACATGTTTTTAAATTGTTAGTCTCTGTCAGCTACCGCATGGTTGTTCCATAATATTCCATTCTAAATCAAGCCATAGACAGGCAGGAATGCGAAGAATTTAACAGCACGACGGCAATTACTTGAAGGGGGGACCATGACCAGTTACAGCATCTAGAAGTTCTGAGAGTATGCTTGTGTATTAGGTTGGGTATAAATATGTGTTTAATTGATCATCTGATTAATTAAACCGGTTTAATGTATTCAACATTTTAATCACCCTTGAAATTTAACTTGAACCATTAACAAGGTTAAAAGAAATTTATCTTCTAAATTCTTATGAAGATGTTTAGGGGTGTGTATTATTTGGTTTTAACCGAATTAACAGGTGGAATCAAATTTATTTCATTTAATTTTTAATTTAGTTTAGTTAATGGTTAAATTTTTTGAAGAAGTTTGGTCGTCGATTAATTTGATTCAGTTACTGATCGAATTAATTGAATGCACAATTTTAAGTCCTAATGATACACAGAAAAAGATCAATTTTCATTTATGGCCTACACCCTTCCCTATTGACGAGCCACTTAAAAGTGGGGTGAAGCTGAATCCAATTATCCTAGCAGCTTGGTTGATGATGTTTTACGGACACCATACCAATTCTATGCATTCCATTTCCCTTGGGGTTGGGCAATCTTTTTTAGAGAGCAACTGATATTACTTTAAAAATAGTTCTTTTTAAAGGAGTGAATAAAAAAGGCGTGAAAAGGAGTTTTTCATGTAGTTGGAAGGTTACAAAATATATTTGAGCAATTTGTTCCGTGCATACCCCCTACGAATATTTAAATTGCTAAAAACCAAAACGATACCTAGAATTATTCATCTATTTGCCGCGTTTACCACATCAGTAATTCATTATTCGTATTAAGATCATGGAAATCCCCGCTAGTCGGAAAAGAGATCCAATCATTAGATGTTTCATACTATGTACAAACATCGACATTGTTAATTAATCTACGGGTGGATCATTCGGGTATCACACTGGGATATTCTCACGAATATTTTCTTATTCTCTTTGTTTGTTGCACTGTATTGTCTTCCATGTGGACAGCATTGGCACCTTATAAGACTCGACTGAGTAGGTACAAAACCTACCAACAAGCACAAGGATAACAAATACTCCCATGAATTACGAAAACTACGATCCTACTTTCCCTGACCAACCAGTTGTTGACCTATACCTTCCAATATGGGCTAGCCTACCAGCCTTTAGGTCCAAACCAGCTTTCATTTGGTCCGAAGATGACTCCACCAAGGAAAGCAAGGGCTCGACACTTACCTATGCTCAGCTCAATGAATCAGTTCACTCCATTGCTTCTCAGCTGCTCCACTCATTACAAAGGGGTGACACTGTAATCATTTTATGCACACCAGGGCTCGAGCTCGTTGAGGTTATTTTCGGGTGTCAAAGAGCCGGCCTTTTGAGTGTGCCCATATCCCCACCGCACCCTTCTTTCTCTAAACAAAACTATTACCACCTAGTTAGAGCTCTGTCCCAGACACAGCCAAAAGCTGCCATTGCTCACCATGATTATATCACAAAAGTTCAGAAATATCTCTCTTTGCCCTCCAAGGACAAGAGGCTTGTTGAGATGTTGCAAAATCTGAAGTGGATTTCCACTGAAGAGGTCAAATGTAAGAATGCAGATTCAGGCGTGGATTCCACGGTTTATAATGGTTGCCAACCTGATGAAACTTACTTGATTCAGTACACCTCGGGTGCAACTGGAATCCCGAAGCCAGTGCTTCTCACGGCCGGATCAGCGGCTCACAATGTTAGAACAGCGAGGAAAGCTTATGATTTACATCCCAATAGTGTTATCGTCTCTTGGTTACCTCAGTACCATGATTGTGGCCTAATGTTTCTGTTATTGACCATTGTATCTGGTGCAACATGCGTGTTGACATCACCCTTGGCTTTCGTTAACCGGCCTAGACTATGGCTCGAGCTCATGACAGATTTCAAGGCAACTTGTACTCCTGTTCCATCATTCACCTTGCCACTAGTCGTGAAGCGCGGTGGAGTCGAAGCAGGAAGTTCACCTATTGATCTATGGAGCTTGAGAAATCTGATTATCATCAACGAGCCCATTTACAAGGCATCAGTTGAAGAATTTCTTTCTGTCTTCGAGCCTTGTGGACTTAACCCGTCGTCCATCTCCCCTTCTTATGGCTTAGCAGAGAATTGCACTTTCGTTTCCACGGCATGGAGAAACAATAATGACAACTCGGGAAACTCCTGTTTCCCGGTTTTCCCCTCTCACAACAAGCTCTTACCTAGTGCAAGACTTGCCAGTGATGAAGAAGAAGAAGACATGGACATTATTGTTGTAAATGAGCACACACATGAGCCTGTTGATGATGGAATTGAAGGTGAGATTTGGGTTTCATCCCCGAGCAATGGCTCGGGTTACTTGGACCATCCTTTCTTAACTCAAGACATATTTAAAGCCAGGCTTCCCAACAAGGTCAGCCGGTTTTACGTCCGAACCGGGGACAGAGGAATTGTTAAAGGGGAAGAAAGATTTCTCTTTGTAACAGGTCGTTGCCTCGAAGTGATTAAGCTCCCAAACGGTCAGGACATACACCCTCATTACTTAGAGACTGCTGCTTATAGTAGTTGCCCACAGTTCATAAGAGGAGGCTGTCTAGCCGCATTTGATGTTTCAAGAATGATCGTTCTTGTCGCAGAAATGCAGAGGAGTGAAAAAGACAATAATATTTTGAGGAATATATGTGAAAGAATCAGAGAAAATGTTTTTAAAGACGAAAAAGTTGACATAGGGAAGGTAGTTCTTGTACAAAGTGGAACTGTTCCAAAAACAACTTCAGGTAAAATCCAAAGGTGCTTGGCTAAAGACAACTTTCTAGGAGGTAAAATGAGTGTTTTAATGGAAATCAAGTCTGATAACAATGGCGGATTATTACAATCAAGTCATGGTCTAGAACAAAGAAGGGGAAGAAATAGAGATGGGGGAGAAGGAAGAGGACTGATAGTTGAAGAGAAAGAAGCAATTGTTTATTCACTCTCAAGTGCCCCAACTGGTCGTCCAAGGGTGTCTCGATTGTGAGTGCATTAAGAGTCCAAAACAATGTTGTACCCCCAAAATAACTATTGCAGGTGTCATATGAAAACAGATTTAAAGAAACAAAACCTGAAAATCTTTTATCATTGTCAATTTTAGGAATTAAAACCAGACGTGCTTACCACTCTGCAACTCTGCATTAATAGAAACCATGCTTCCCTTTCAGCTATATAACTCATGTAGAGAAATGGATCTGCCTACCATTGTCTCTAACTGCAATAACGTGACAAGAAAATAAGACAAAATGACAAGGCAAATAACATTTATCTGCACACCTCTTTAATGTTTGAGGCATGGAATAGAAGTACTTATTTACCAATTTTCCAGCTCTGCAGATTTCCTTTATGTATAGTTAACTTTTAATCTTAACCAGTATGAAGATTATACATGAAGAAACTGTGAAAGAGCTTTAACTAATTGCACTGGGGAAAGAAAACTATCAATATATGAGTTTAATATAATCGAAAACCTGTAAAGGAAATACATATCATATGGTAAATGTCTGACTTATTCTAAAAATCAAATATTTTCAATTTTATGTTAAATGAACTTTAAGTAACAACATAGTTTTTTCTATTCACCGTCCCCCCCCCCCCCCCAAGCTGACGTGATGAGGGCCCTGGGTGAATGAGGAGGATTCTTGAATTCGTGATGCCATTGGTTGAACTGTACTGCACCCAAAAGACATGAAATCAGTCACTACAACATGGAAAAATACTGAGAGACAAATGAAAGCATCGATTGCATCACGGAAAGGTTAAGACATTGCTTGGGGGAAAGCGTGGTTATTTGCCAGAGCCAGAGAGTTGCAGAAATGCACGCATTAGGGTTTCAAACCCATTCACTCAGCAACAGGACCACAACTCCACTGTGGACCGTCCCCAAAGTTTTTTACTTTTCACCATCTATTCCCACTTTGAATCTGTGGCTACAGTTAAAAATCTATCTTTTAGCCTGTAATGAAGTGTTTGTTAGTGTCTGGTAACCAGTTTTTATGAAGAAAAGTTGAGGATTATGGAAGAAGCAAAGCTACGTCGCATCAAGGATGGAGTCTATAAGAACTATATAAACTATCTGCTTGGTCATTTGTGGAATCAAGTGGGTTAAAGATAAGAACTAGGGAAGAGGGAAGGAAGGCAATAATGGAGGTAAGAGTGGGACCCAAATGTGGCAGGGCGTGGGAGAGGGGTGAACATGACGTTGTCGGTTGTTTTCTTTTTTTGTATTCAAAGAAGACCCCTTAATCTCATCATAAATCTCTATCTTTTAAGAGAATTGAGTTTGATCTTTCTCCGGCCTCACCCCAAGCAACCAAGTTGTCTCTTGTTGGGATATATATATGTGTAGTTGGCTTATTGGGAGCACAAAAGCAAACACACCAAATCCTTAACTCAAACCCCAAATCTACCTCGGGTTCCTTTTCCCCATCTTCTTTGTTTCCCTTGCTAATCAGAGATGTTTAGACGCTGCTTACATGTTGGTAAAGGCGTAAAAGTGGTGGCCTGACTCTGCCGTTTTCTCATCTCTTTCTTAAAAGTCTGTGAGTATGGTCCCATTTCACTTTAATGTCTTTGTTGGTTGTTTTGAGGGTTAATTTCTCATTTATATCCTTGTATTTCAGTAACAAATCTCTTTCTCACTAACTCTTTTATCTCTCAGCTCGTTGAAATCTGTGGTATGGGTCGAAGGATTTTGGTAGCATAATGCTGGATAAGTGAATAAGTTATATATCTAGAGGAGGATAAGGGAAACCAGCCAGATGTCTAGATAAGCTACGTACTTGCATCATCTCTTTTGAGTATGCTTGTTTAGCTTGAATAAAATATCATAAAAAAGGTTTAGTTCTGTGTTTTCTTCAACTATTATGGAAGTAAGAGGCCAAGAACATGAAATCAAGTCGCCAGGGTCTTCTCCCTTTGGTCATCACTCGCCTGGATTTGAGAGAAGAAGAGATGGGAATCATAACGGTACAGCTGTTCTTACTTGCACTCAAACCCTAGATCATGTTCATCGTCTCCAGAGACAGCAATCAATAGGTCAAGCAAGATCTCAGCACCCGGATCGCGTAGTCGCTGCCACTGGTGCAGCTGTTGCACCCATTTCGGTTGGCTCCAACACAAAGCCATCCAGCTTCATCAGATATCGAGAGTGTCTCAAGAATCACGCGGCCAGCATCGGCGGGAACGTTTATGATGGCTGCGGCGAGTTCATGCCTAGTGGTGAAGAAGGAACCCTGGAAGCCTTGAAATGTGCTGCCTGTGACTGTCACCGCAACTTTCATCGCAAGGAGGTTGATGGAGAAACCCAATTCGGGGCTACTCCCACTAGAAGTTTAATGCTTCACCCACTTCAGTTGCCTCCTCCATTGCCATCCCCAACTATGATACACCCTCATCAAAAGTACTCGTTCCACACAAGTCCATCAAGCGCACTGGTTTCGTCCATGAATAACATGGCATTTGGCAGCGGCGGCGGCTGCGGTAACGAATCTTCAAGCGAGGATCTTAATGTGTTCCCAACGAACACCGAGGGAATGCTACTGCCACCCCCTTATGTTTTGTCAAAGAAGAGATTCCGCACTAAATTTACGCAGGATCAAAAGGATAAGATGCTGGATCTCGCCGAGAAAGTGGGTTGGAGGATCAATAAACAAGACGAAGAGTTGGTTCAGAAATTTTGTTCCGAGTCTGGGGTGAGAAGGCAGGTTTTCAAGGTTTGGATGCATAATAACAAGAACGTGAGGAAGCCTCCGCCTGAGTAAGAGCTCTTCATCTAGGCCTTGCTCTTGAATGTTTTTGTATGATTCTTCACTGTAAACCACGGTTGCATTGACAACTGTTCCCTAGTAGTTACTTGTTTCTCTTTAAATTATGGTATTTTCTTTCCCATTATTTCTGAAAACACCGAAAGTAAACAAATTTGAAAACGGGCAAATGATGGGGTCTCAGTCCTCTACTTTAAGGCACGGCGGATTTAATCTTCAGATAACAATGGACAGATCGGAACGATGGAATCTCAGTCCTTGTTTTTATCTTTTATATATCTCTGCAATTTTCAATTGATCTTCATAAAAACAAATAAAATTTAATATCTTAAAATAAATACTCAATATTAAATCTTTAAAATTATAAATTTAATTTTATCAACATCACTTTAAAACGGTAAAACCTAACTAAAATGTTAACTATAAAACATGATTTATTACATTTCTTTAAAAGATAATATATAAGACTCACTTTATGATTTATCTTATAGAATTTTTTATAATTTTTTAAAGTCGATGCTAAAACTGTTTTCTATGAAAATTGCTACCAAATTTTTATAATATTTCAACATTTAAATATTTATATTTTTAAAATACATATCAAAATTGTGCACGGTGTATTTAAACAAAATTAGACTAATTATATTAACAAAGATTTATATATTGTTTTTTAATTATTTTTATTAAATTTTATAAAGAATTTTTATAATAATTTATACAAATACAATTTAATTATTCGTACGATTCAGATATAATAAATTTTGTCCTCATTTTCATTTAAGCTTCAATGATATAACTTTTCGCTCTATCCCCGTAAATAAAAAATTTAATTATTCTTCTTACCCATCAATTCAAATTCTTACGATTTTCTATTATTCCCCCCACTCTCCCTTAACTTCATCGCATGCAGGCTGTTATTGTGTAACTGTTCTTTTAGTTCTTGCTAGTTGTATCTGGCCTATGTCCAACCAAAATGAAAATTTGACTTGAGTAGGCTCCACGTCTTGCTCAAAACTTTTGACCCTTTGGTTGGGGCCCAATTTCAATATATCGACTGGTCTATTGTGTTCTTTTAACTCTACTACCATTATTTATTCTTAAAATCTAGAATTAAAAAAAGGGTTAAATTAACGGTTGTTATTTCTAAAAATCATAGGTTCAAGCAGTAGTAATGTTTAGGGTTGTCAATGAGACGAGACAGATCGCGAGCTACTCGAGCTCGACTCAGTCAAAACTCGACTCGATTGGGCTCGGCTCGAGCTCGAACTCAGCTCGAGTTCTTGACGAGCCGAGAAGCTACATGATACTCGACTCGAAAAGCTCACGAGCTACTCGAAAATATAAATATACTTTAAAACCCTAAAATTTAAACCCTAAACATAAGTCTTACACTCTAAATTAACATACTAAAACATAAAATTAACAAGCTTGAGTTTACACAACTTGTGTATCGAAGTTTTTTTCCATTAGGCTTTAAATGAGACGTAAGAGATAAGAGTTACTCACGTCTAACATGGTCAAAGATCGGTTAATACTTAGCTCGATTAGGCTAAAAAAAAAACTCGAACTCGACTCAAGTTTTAAACGAGTCGAGCTGAGCTCAGATTTTTTAGGCTCGTTTGAAATTACTCAAGTTCGAACTCGACTCAAAATCTTAACGAGTCGAGCCGAGCTTAGCATTACTCGAGCTCGACTCAGCTCGTTTACACCCCTAGTAATGCCAGCAGAGTGATTGAGCGATCAATGTTAAATGATGAAGAGTTTATTCTAAAACAAATACTACTGTAATCACTATTAACTTGTTAAAAAATATATATTCTAGTTTAGAAATTTATGTTATTACTTTTTATACTTGTAAACCAATTCTTGATATATGTTAGGCATTTTTTCTCTATTCAACCATCTAATATGCTACAATACAACTTTAAATATGACAGTAAGATGATTTTAATTTGTTTTCTCATCTTAATCTGTAATTAACTTCATCAAATAATCAATTAAGAAACTTTTTTTGAAGTTGTTTAAGAAACTATATGTTAACAAGATTTGAATTATGTATATACATGTTGAGGGAAATACAATGGTTATTGAATTTTTTGATTTAACATTCGTGAACTTTGTACTTCATTTTAATACTCCTTTACCTTTAATTGTCTCGTTTCGTGTTTTATGTTAAAAATTCTTAAAATTTTGTATTCTAAACATTAACCCTATTTTTTTACATCCTTAAAAAATACATTATACCCCTAATTTCTTAAACCCTAACCACAACTTCTAACTTCAAACCCTAAAACCTAAACCCACTAATTTAAAGTACGACACCAATAAAAACACAATTAGTGGTAGACGATTTTCTCTGTTGATTAGCGAATTATTTAATTTATTGTATTTATTTGAAAAGGATCTGAGATTGGAATTAATTCGATAGAAAAAGAACATAGATTTAGTAGTAATACTAATAACTTTTTTATTTAAAACTTGATACTTCAGTACAATACACAATAAGCTTAATAATTATAGAGTTTGACTTTGTTGTTGCTGTTGTTTTTTCATCCCAGCGTCCAACTTTGTTGTTATATAAACAAACTGACTTCAACACTCCATATTACATACGATAGGTAGAATCACAATCCAAATTCCACATTTCCTTATATTTTATGTTTTTTTAATCATAGTTTATACAGATTCTTTGACAGTTTAGCTGAAACATCTGCTTCATTGGAGAGTTTAGATTCTTCATACACCTGCGGAGCATAGGAGAAAATGGCAGTTTATGGTTAGATTATTAAAATTATTTGTCTTTTTTATT
This sequence comes from Abelmoschus esculentus, assembly GCA_035048815.1. Lineage (NCBI taxonomy): Eukaryota > Viridiplantae > Streptophyta > Magnoliopsida > Malvales > Malvaceae > Abelmoschus > Abelmoschus esculentus. Next base: position 5,100,788 of record JAUCBN010000010.1, read on the forward strand.
TTTAGATGAAGTACTTGGCATTCCCTTGGAAATGCAAGGCACGTTAGGAAACATGGGAGATGGAGGAGACACAACCTTTGTAGTTTGCAGTTTGCACCATAGCAATTCATCTTCTGTTACTCCCAGTGTTTTCGTAATTCGGTATTGGGATTCGACCAGATTCAATATACATGAGGTCCCTCACTAGGATCTCATAGTGCCTCCTTACTTCCTCCACCGATTTCCCACCCACAGCCGCTGCCACCTTCTGCCACCGGTCAGGGGTGTCCTTGTCATATATAGCGAGTGCCCTTTCAAATAGCTTGTTTTGCTTTGGAGTCCAGTAGGAACTGGAATCACGTGAAAAATTCACAGACGATGCCATTTTTTTTCAGGAGGAGAGCAAGTAACAAAGAGAAGAAGCTAGGAAAGGATGAAGCGATTGGTGCCTCAGTCAAGGGAGGATGGCATGGTTAAGAAATTGTCGTGGTCGCTGCTTATAAAGAGCAAACCAGGCGGGGGTTGTGCAAGTTGTCGATTTTTTTGCTGGAGCATAATAAGATATTATTCTCTAGCTCAAGTAAATCTTTGATGGACAAGAATCCAGTGTCAAAGAACTGACGCTTTATAAAAGTCTTTTCTTTGTCTTTTACAATATTATTACCAAGTTGTTTTCTTTGAGAATTTATCGAATGGTGGGGATTAGATCCCAAAAACCGAGCCTACCCATTAGCGTAGATTCTTCAATAATATAATCACCGATCCTCCTTTTTCATCTCAGTAAAATATACAGTATGATATTCTGCCAATTTTGGAGTGGGAAGCACTCCCTTCATTATTTAGCAACTTGGAAAAATATACTCTATTTAAAGAGTAGTGTTTATGTTTATTCTTCTTTCTCTCAAAATTAGTGCTGGTAGCAGATATCCCATGATCATTGTCACCTGATACTGATTCTACCACAGAATGCTAGAAGATGGAACTTGGAAGGGGTGTGATTCGATTTCACAGCCTCATGATACAGTGATGGAACTTGTGAGGTCTCGGAATATGCATACTAGTTGCCTGTGGAACTTATCAATCTTTTTCTATGCCTAGCTGCCGGATAGTTTTGGACTTTCGGCTGTGTGGTTCCTATCAGGAATATTTTTCAACTTTCCTTTTGTTTTTAGGGGTTAATTTTGATCAAGTTGATTCTAGAATCTAGAATTTAGTACGTCATTGTTACAGCAACTTGGAAATTGGAGATTTGGATTCTGAACAACATTCCAAAGCTGCTTCTTCTTCTTTTTTTCTTGTCTGGACTGGCAGAACTGTTTGGTGAGACGTGTGGAGATAGGCTTCATCTCGCGTGGCTGAATGTCAACAGATGAAGCTCTTTTACGAGATCCTGTGTCAGTTTTTGAGTAGGAGTGGCACTTTACTTCCTGCCATATTTAATAATTGAATTGAGATATTACCCGTTATCCACTCGTATGTCTAAAATTTGGTTCTTTTGCAATGGTTCAGTAATGATTTACTTACGAGATCGTGTGTCAGTTTTAGAGTAGGAGTGACAGAGGAAGATGGTGGTTTGCAGGGTGTTGAGATCCGGTGATGGAGGTGGCTTGATCTGAATCTTTATCATCCAATTCCAGGTTCCCTCATGCACGGTTACCTTAGTCGGTGGGTTCTTTTTTCCATCTTCCTTGTGCAGAGTGGAAACAGCTGGGGGTGTGGTCCTTAAAATTTACAGGTCTAGACCTTTCGGCCTTTCCAGTTAAATATTGAATGCCACAGCAAGAACAGTGCATTTTGATCACCTGGAGGAGTCTACCATCTCAGGGTTTTTAAGCCATAAGGACCACTCTTGGGAAGAAACGTGAGCTTCTCATTGTGAGACGGGTGAAAATCGGCTGCCATCTTTCTCATGACTTTATTTTTATTTCCGTTTCAAATTAAAAGTTTAGAGTTTTAGATTTAGAATTATTTCAGTTAGGGTTTAAAAAATTAATAATAGGTATATTTTTTAAGGTATAAAATTTAAAATTTAAAATATAAAAAATAAAGGTTAAAGCTTAAAATTTTTATAGAAAACATAAAAAGAGACACAGAAAAAATATAGAAAATTTTTCTCGTATGAGACACAGTGAAACTTATTTGTGTATATAAATTTAGGATAAATTTCGTACCAGTCCTTACACTATGTATAAGTTATAAATTTAATCTTTCTATTCTATTTTCTTAAATAAATCAATACATTATTTTTATATAAAGAATCCAAAGAGATTAAGGCACCGCTAAGGAATAATGTCAAATACTCTTTTTTTTTTCTAAATTACATTTTACTTATTTTAGATTAAAGTGTTAAAACAAAACGAAGTGTTAAATATCTCTATGTACAGGTAAGTTGTGAAATTTTATACCACAATAATGTAAAAAAGTACACATCTCTTTAAAATTTTACAAGAGAAACTTATTAAATAATTGGATAATATAAATTATTTTAACAATATAATAATACATTAAAGTATTATTTAATAATATTTTATTCGTATAATTACATAAATTTTTATTAATTTAATAAAAATTTACATAGATTTTGTTTTATGTAAGAATTTACGTAGCTACACAAGTTTTTATGTAATTACACAAATTCTTATATTATAATTTAAATTTTTATCATTTTGATAAGAATTTATATAAATCGTAAGATTTTTAATAATTATGTAAAAATTTTATGAACTAAAGAAAAAAGTATTAAAAAGGTGTTTTTATATGGAATGCTTTAGTCAAGCAACATCATAGTCGGGTGTGAAAAAAAATTATTAAGATTACAGATTAACGTAGATTTGTTTGGGAGTTTTCAAGGAGAGTATAAGTCTGCTATAATTTGGAATGAATTAAGGTATAAACAACCTAAAGTATACTGGGGAAAATCTATTTGGGGAGGCCTTCAATTTCAAAATTCTCATTTATTTCTTGACTTATGGTCCTCGACAGGCTACCTACAAGAAGTCGAATGCTACAATAAGGATATAATAGAGATTCTTGGTGCTTGTTGTGTGGTACTGAGTGCGAAACGGAAGACCATTTGTTTGGAGAGGGTTGTTTCGTAAGGAACCTTTGGATTCTGATAATAAAAAGTGAGAGACTCGATAGGTTTTTGAGAAGAGGTCGGATTTACTTACTTGAATTCAAGTTGATTATCAAAGTAAGTCCTTGTATCCTGCGATTATACGATTAGCATAGAATGGTTTAAATTAATATATCTGGCAAAAACGTAATGCACGTTTGTATGAAAAGAACCCAGATTTGAGGTGAATCTTTTTGCTCTTATTTAATATAATGAAAAATGATAAATCTTAGGATGTGATAGGATTAGTTTCCATAGTACTTGTATAACTGAAAATTAGGATCTTAGTTAATCTTTTTGTCATTGATGGTAATATTTTTTGGTATTGAGTTGTATTTTTTAAAGGTTACTTGAATAAATAAAATTTATTTATCCAAAAAATATTATATAAAACAAAAATAATCGCACCGTAAAAATGTCTCACCTAGAACTACTCCTCGACTTAGGCTATACCCAAAAAAATAACTACAGAAACCCCAATTTTCATTATGTATATTTCATTAACCGATTAAACTTAGAAGACCCAGGGTAGACTCACTTTGAGCCCAATGGTCACATTAGTGGCCTGAATTGGACCGTAAAAACTAGCCTGACCCAAAAGTAGTAAAATATAAAATATGCCGAAGCCAGCAAAAATGGACAATGAACCATTAGGCAGTCACCAACTTAGAGGTAAAGAAACCGGCTGAGCCATGGTCAACTCACCCATTCAAACAAAGATTACATATATCTACCACTTATCTTAAATTGACAGTAACAATTAGCAAAGAATTTGAACCAGAAAGTTTCACAGTAAGTGTAGGTTTCAAGCTACACCAAGACCTCCGCAATATGAAATTAATAAATATTCCCAAATTGTAAGAATAAGAGATTTTTTTACAAGTTTAATCCCAGTCATAATCCATATTAACATCTATGACGTTAATCTCAAGCCAGCAGCCTAAACTATCAATTCCTTTAAGCTACAACCCTAGCTAGAAGATAATGCACACACGGTTGCTTCAAACTCGATGAATGTCAAACTTCCATAGCAAGAAAACGTTCCCTGGTATGTATAAAAGAAAATTAGCCACCACAGTCTAAGCATTAAAACCAGTGATCTTAGCATAGCTTAATCACCTTAATCATTTCAACAATGGCTTCTGCTTATTCTAGCTGTGGTTGCATATTCGTAATGGCTTTATTCATGTTCATGTTGGCAAATTCTCGAGCAGATGCAGCGGTAACTTCCGCTGCCGTACTTGTAAGTGTCGACCAATCTGGGAATGGAGACTACAAGAAGATACAAGAGGCCATTGATGCTATCCCGTCCAATAACAACGAGCTTGTTTTCATATCGGTTAAGCCTGGCGTCTATACAGAAAAGATTGTTGTGCCTGCGGATAAGCCATTCATTACCATAAGTGGTTCGAAGGCAAACGACGTGATAATAACTTGGAATGACAGTGGGAACATATTTGAATCTCCTACATTCACTGTGCTAGCTTCAGATTTTGTAGGCCGTTACCTCACAATTCAGGTATATATGCTATGATTTTTAATAGTATAGAATAGATTAAAAAGGAGTTATATTGAGTTTTTTGTTTATTTTTGACAAATAGAATACATTTGGTCCTGGAGCTAAAGCAGTTGCGTTAAGGGTGTCTGGAGATAGGGCATCTTTCATCGGATGTAGAATCTTATCTTATCAAGATACGTTGTTAGATGACACTGGAAGACATTATTACAAAAACTGTTACATCGAAGGAGCTGTTGACTTTATTTTTGGAAATGCCGCTTCCCTTTTTGAGGTATTAAATTCTCGAAACATATAATATATTTCTTGTATATCTATTGTTCTAGCCTCTCTAGCAAAATGAAGTTTATATACAGATTTATATGTATATATATTGTTTGTTCAGAGGTGCCATGTGCATACACTCTCAGAAGGAGATGCCGCCATAACGGCCCAACGAAGGGAGTCTCCTTCGGAAAACACAGGGTTCACTTTCTTGGGTTGCAAGATAACTGGTGTAAGGACTGCTGTACTAGGAAGGCCATGGGGTGCATATTCCAGGGTGATTTTTGCCTTTACCTATATGTCTAATGTGATACTGCCCCAAGGGTGGGATGACTGGGGAGACTTATCTAAGCAAAGGTAACAACAAAATCAAACAAAAGCTAACCTATTCTTTTCTAACGTCAATACTACAATGTTTTGAAATTGACTGAATGATTTTTCTGGTTTCTTTGATTTTACAGCACGGTGTTCTATAGAGAATATAGATGCTACGGACCTGGTGCCAATGCAAGAAAAAGGGTTGAATGGTCGGGAAAGCTGACGGACAATGAGGCAGGGATTTTCTTGACAAAGAATATGATTGGTGGAAAAAGTTGGATAAGGCCTATGCCAACCCGTTTCAAGAAAGCTTCAACTACCATCTCTAACAATTCGACTAGACATGCTTGATCATAGACAACAGTAATTAAAATGTCAGATATTATAACTATATTTGATTTATACGTCTATTTATTTATAATCTAATATTTGTTTCTGTAACAATACTAGATTTATTCGTCTATTTATTTATAATCACTTCAAAAATAAAAAAGTATGTGAAATTCTTCGACATCATTTCTGGTGATTATTTAGATCAATAACTTTCATGCAAGCTGATTGAGCTCGAATAGACAAATCTATTGATCATTCGCTCTAAAAAAATAATCGCTTTAAAAAAATACAAATAGACAATTCTGTAATCATGCTTTCTTAAGCCTATTCTTTTATAATCAGCTGCAAAATCCATTACTGAGAAGGTTAAGAGAATGCTGCTGAATGCATTATATTTTTTATGAACTAGGAATTTTTCCCCTCCATGCCTCCATTTATACCCCACTTCAAATTAAAGGGTTTAAGATTCTAGATTTTGGTTAGGGTTTAGAGAATTAGAGGTAGGGTGTATTTTTTAGGGTGTAGGGTTTAGGATTTAGAATATAAAAAATAAAAATTTAAAATTAAAATATTTTTAAAAAATCAAAAGAGACACAAAAAGAGACATGAGAATTTTTTTTTCCTACCCGAAGAGAACAAAGATTTGAGCCAACGTAAAGCATATGAAGCGAAGGGCTACTGGCCCATTACTGTGCTCTGGACAATATAGTTTAGACCTGAGTAGGGGTGTTTAAAATTATTCGACCCGATTATTTGATTACCCGAAATAAAAATGACAGGTAATTCTCGAAAAAAATTATCCGGCCGGGCCGGGTACCCGACCTGAGAATAATTGGGCCAGGCTTGGGGCTTTTTTTAATTACCGGGTACCTGACCCGACTAATTTAAAATTATATATTTTTTAGTTTTAAATTATATTTTTATGGTAAGTTCCTTAATATTTGTACATAAAATTAAATTTAAATCTTTAAATTAATTTTATGTTTGTACTATATACTTTTAATTTTTAAAAATTTTAAATATATTTTATTAATTTGTTAATATCGAAAGAAAAAAACGATATTAATATTTTTAATATCATTTTAACGATGAACTCTAATAAATATATGTGTATATATACATTAAAATATTTTAAAATTAATTTTAAATCATAAATATTTATGTTTTTTCATATATTATAAAATTTTAAAATTTATGTTTAATATGTGATTTTTTTTAATTTTAAAATAAAAAAATTAAAAATATATATACAAATCGGATATCCGTTACCCGATTAACCGGGTACCCAATTTTTTCGGATACCCGATAACGAATACCCAATATAAACAGATCAAGATACGGACCAAAAAATCACTATCCGAAATAACCGAGTACCCAAAAACCGGGTATTCGATAATAAACACCCCTAGACCTGAGGGAGCAATAAGTTTGTTATTGGTCTAGTCAAGTGAAGACCCAACGTTTTGGGCTGAGTGAGGCCAGATAACTGTAACCTCTCAACTCGACTCACCACCAGTTCTGACTCTCCTGTCAAATGTCATTCACAACTCACCCGCTCTCGTCCACCGTGGAACTCTCACTGCTAACTGCTAAGCCGAATCACCCATCTAAAAACGGCTGAAGATGGGAACCCTAGGGAAAGCCATACACACCGGCGGGTTCTGGTTTCGCGAAACTGGCCAGGCCCTCGATCGCCTCGGCTCCCGTCTCCAAGGTAACTACTTATTCCGTGAACAAAGTGAGTTTTTAATCCATTTCTCCGCTTCCTGTCTGTTCACGTTCCAACTTATGGTCCTAAGTTAATATCTGATAATGCTAAAATTGGGTAAGGATTGAATGTATCTCTTCATTCGATTTCAAATTACAAATAATTTATATATATTCTTTATTTTGTAGCTTACATATTTTAAAACTAATTATTGATTATAAAAATTGGGATATTTTTCCTATCATGTACATTGTGTTACTGACCTTGTCTGGCTAGCTATACTGGTTAATTCTTTGTTTATTTTGCTCACGGAATGGCCGCTGCATTTTACTTTTATTTGTTATCATTTCCGTTTGTGTTTGAAAATGGGATTTTGTTTACATTGCTTTAGCCCACTTTACATTCTTCAACTATGCTTACATGGTATTATTTTATTCTTAGTTTCAAGGCATCAGACTGTAATGCACATATTCAATAAATCTCCGGTGGTCGACAAGGATGCATTTCTAGCCCCTAGCGCATCTTTCATTGGCAATGTTAAGATCGGAAGGGGTTCATCTATTCGGTATGGATGTGTGTTAAGGGGTAAGTAAGACCCTTGCTTTCACAAGCAATTTCTTGTTTTTATTTGATGGCCAATTTGCTCAAGTCTAGCTACAACAATTTAATAAAGGATGGTATCCACTATCCAACTTTATGACTATACATTACCAGTAAATTGACTTCTACTATATATAGCAGAAGACTAATAATAAAATTTAACTTTTTTGAGGCAAAAGGAATTCGCTCATCACACCTGATATCTTCTACGAACCCTTTAATTTTTTCTTCAAAGTAGTAATAGCTCTTTTGATCATTTGTTCCAAATTCAAAGACTTTGGCTCTCGTCTCTTCTCAACATTGATGCGTCTTCAGAGTAACATACTTTTGTCCAAGCTTTATGTAAACATACGGGTTTTACATTTTGCATCTCCCCTTGCCTTGTTATTCTCGATTGTGTGACTTGTTTTTTTAACTATCGTTTCCCCTCATTTTCTGGTTCTTCTGAGTTGTTAGCAAATTGGTTTTCAAATCTTATTTCTGGGTCACAAATTTTAAGAGGTTTCAATGAGATTGCAAAGCTTGATTTTTCTGCAATGTCGGGTGATAATCTAGGGAGCCAGCCTAGGAGACCCCTGAGGAATTACCAAGTTGTGGTGGCAGCAACTCGTGAAATGGGGATTGGGAAGGATGGTAAGTTGCCATGGAGATTGCCTTCCGACCTCAAATTCTTCAAGGAACTTACAGTGACAACATCAGATCCCGAGAAGAAGAATGTTGTGATAATGGGTAGGAAAACCTGGGAGAGTATTCCACTTGAAAATAGACCTTTACCTGGTCGCCTTAATGTTGTCCTCACTCGTTGCCAGAGTTCTGATATTATGACCGGAGAAAATGTTTTAACATGTGGGAGCATTCCATCAGCTTTGGAACTATTAGCTGAAGTACCTTACTGTTTTTCAACAGAGAAGGTGTTTGTCATCGGCGGTGGCCAGATATATACGTAAGATTTTAGTAAGAATTGTTGAATTTCATTGCATATTGTTGGGGCAATATGTATTTTTGATGTTTAAAAAATGCAGGGAAACACTTAATGCTCCATGTTGTGAAGCCATTCACATTACTGAAATTGAGACAAGATTTGAATGTGATACCTTCATCCCTTCAATTGACTTGTCTTGTTTCCAGCCGTGGTACTCATCTAAGCCGTTAGTAGAAAATGATGTTCGGTTTTCATTTGCAACTTATGTTCGTGTGAGATCTGGGGCAACTACTTGTCCTTTGAATACTAAAGCTAAGTCTACTGCCAGTACAAATTGCAATAATGTTCTTGCCCAGGATGATTCTTGAGAGACGTGATGAGTTGATTACGAAATAAACTGAAACTTGTTCATTGCTTATCTCGAGTGGCAATCACGATTCTGATCAACTAGATACCGAATTCAATTGCCACTTGCCAAGGTAGTCTTCAACTTTGTTTCTCTATGCTACTTCCCTTTAGTATTTAATTGTGAATATGGGCATTTGCATGTGATTTTTTAGAATACAATTCGATAATTTCCTGATCTTTTCAGCTTCTTATAAGGTACTTTTGTTGTTACAATATCATGTGTTGTTTCTTCTTTGTTGAACTCATTTTTTTGGTACAAAGGGTCTCTTGTCCTTGGTGATGCAGATTTTGATGATCAATGAGCAGAAGAAAGACGTTTTATGTTTGATCCATAGGGGTTCAGAATGGTTGTTAACAGGAACATAGATTCACTGCCCTGTTTCTAGCATTCAATCCCCCCCCCCTGAACTGAAGTAATGGTAGTCCTGTGTACATACAATTGCATGTTACATCTGCCAAAAGGTTTTAAGATGATGGCATCACTGAAAAGAGAATTGCTGGAACAGTTGTGTTTTACTTGCCTCGGATACATTGAACTATAAGTTCGCATAATTTCCTCTACTATTAAATGGCCAATTTTTTTCCTTGTTTGATTCTTTTTTGTTTGATTCTTTTTACCAGTACAAGAACTTAATCGTTTCATTTGACAGTAATCGATTAGTTTGAATTAGTCTCTACAATAAAGGGACTAAATTGATCCAAAACTAAATAAAGGACTAGATTCAATACAAGCACTATAATAGAGGAATTAAATTATTATTAGTCCCAAAATGTGACAATCTCTTTCTATAGTCTTTCTTACTCGAATGAAATGGATCAAACGAGCTCCATCAAATAAAATGGAGACTTTCCATAGACCAATGTTTATTTAATAGATAGTTTCATTAAAATTAATATCTAAATTTGTATGAAGAAAAAGTGACCCCTCCATTGACGGCATTGAAGATATATTTGAGCTTTGCCTAGCCTTAATTACCTTACTTCCAACTAAACAAACCAATAGTAATAAACAATGAGGCAAATGTCAAGTTTAAATATACTAAGATTTGCCCATGAAATCAAAACATTGATAGTTTCATTATATAACAAGAGAAAGGCTATTCATACTTAATCCATAACTGCTGGAAAGAAATGAGTTCCTCTGCCTCTTAGCAGGTGGAATCTGTGAAAACTAAAAACTTAAATTTAAAACAAATGATTACTTTAGGAATATGGGGATCTTAGTTTTACAGAATGGAACAATAATGGTAAAAGTCATCATGCACTACATACCAAACATCACATTTCTGGCATGTCCTTGGAGTGTATATTATAACATCTTTTTTGTCATTCTTCTCTTCTTTCTTCACTTCCTTCTTCTCATCCTTCTTTTCGTCCTTCTTTTCATCCTTCTTCTCTTCTTTCGCAGCCCCTATACTTACTATCGATGCATGTTTTCTAAATTTCCTTACTCTCTTAATGATCTTAAATGGATCGGCATCACCGGTCACTGTTACCGTATTTTTTGATGCATCAAGGATGATAGACGTTATCCCTACAACGTCTGAAATTACCTTCATTACATTCTGCCTGCACTTGGGACAAAACAGCTCCACTGACAGGACTGTTTTCTGCAAAAGGAAAAAAAAAAGAGAGTCAGATTCTATAGTACTTTGTCCGAGCTGAGAACAATATCCTATGACCAGTAAATGTACCGTAGGATGTCAGTGCAGGTTGCAGGGAGAGAATGGCAGAGTGGAAATTGATGAATTAAATGCATTAACAGAAGAAACATCAAATAACATAAAAAACAAACGAGAAAGCTGATGGAGTTTGAAAGGAAAACAACCTTTGACATGGTTCTGAAGAAAGCACACACACTAACAAAAGTTGTAATAGAATAGGAATGTGAAGCAGCCTTTGTCTAATGGATCCAAACCATCCTTTATATAAAATTATTACCATGTTTCTCAATTTGATTAGATGTATTCTTTTTGTCTTGTATGGTAATGGTGCTTTTTTTTCTTATGCATTATGGACAGAATTTTGGTTGGGACCTAAATGGACTGACAAGGGTAGTTGAGTAGTAAATGCTAGTCAGAAGATGTTTGATTGGTTACCAATGGGATCTTGCTCATTAAATGTGAAAAAATTTACAGGGACAACAAAACACAACAGGCTCATAAAAGGGAAGAAAAAAGGTCAGAGTTGGATGTCATAAAGAACTTGAATCAGTTTTGAATGAAACACTGACACTGTGATGCTTTCTATTCGAGGATGTCAGAAAAACCAGATAGAATATTTTCTTCTGATTGCAGAACGCTGTCAGACTTGTTACCTTGGAGCTTTTCAGTACAAATCTAACAGGGTTTTTATGTACTCTCTAGCTCTGATGGTCCAATCACTTTACAACTTCTTAGCTAGACTCCAACTCGAAGATCTTAAATGTCCCAAGCAAATTCTTGGTTATGTTACACTAGGCTAATGGCTGAGAACAATGATCATTGGGGGGTCCAACATAACATCCAACAGGAGATTGACTTAAAAAACAGACTTTTTCATGCATAACTCAAGCGATTACTCTTAAATGTTTATATGTTAAATTACCTAACCGGGAGAGACAACATTATATTTGTTGGTCAAAAGAAACAGATAATAGAATCCATTAGTAAATCTTTAAAAGAGAATTTCTGCTCTCAGTGGCTTCCAAGCAAGCAAGAGAGTACAATTTTCATCTGTCAAAATTTCCAACAAAAAAAAAGCAGAAAATTTAACTTCCAGCTGTATGAAGGCTCAAGATGTAACGACAGTGAGTAGATGATACATCACTTTCGCTGTTACCCTAAACCCTTGTGTTCTGTCATTTTCCCACTCCCTCTTGTTAAGCAGTAAACACCCACTAGAAATGAAATGTTAAGCAGCTCTCTCTCTCTGGAACCAGATAAGACATGCATGTATAATGGTAGCATTACAAAAATAAACACTATAAGATACTAAAATGCATTACCTCGTTCAAGCAAAGTTGAAGCTTTAAGTCCAACGACAAGAAGAATGGATAATTATTGACAACTTGCAGTACTTGAAAAGTGAGAGTTGAGATTGTAGCTTCACCAAACTCGAAAGAAATCATTTATATATAAAAGAACAAAGTATAAGAATAGGGTTAATACTCTGGAAAGAGTAAAACAAACTGGATGCACATGGTCTATCTGATATCAAGGCTGTCCACGATGACGTTGCATGGACATAGTACAAAAAAATGGTGAAGGCTTAAATTCTTTCCAAACAAGTAAAGGATCATTCAGTTTACAACCAAGGAAAACAAAAGTGAAATGAATTAGAATAAACTATTAAAGCAAAGGATTATTTTCTCCAAGGGAGATTGAAAATCCCCCAAAAGAGGTGAAAGGAACAGATGACTACATTAAGAATATGGGGATCTTAGTTTTACAGAATGGAACAATAATGGTAAAATTCATCATTCACAACTTACCAAACATCACATTTCTGGCATGTCCTTGAAGTGTATATTATAACATCTTTTCTGTCATTCTTCTTCTCATCTTTGATTGCAGACATTCAATTTGATGATGTATCAGTCATTGATGTGATTGGTGATGGGATTCAATTTGGAAGTCAATCAAGCAGCTAAAAGAACTGCCAGACAACATGGTATCCCCGTTGGATTTTGCCAGTTTTGAGGTAATTAATCAGTAATGATACTGTTTTACTTGAGGCTAAATATAATGTAATGCATAGAGTGAAATAGTTGCTCTATGCTGGTATGTAATCAAAACAGTCTCTCTACTTGAATATTATGAAAGTGATCATGATTAGCTGCAAGATATAAAGGACTTCCATAACACATTATTGAAACTAGCAACATACATCTACTGAAATAGGATTGTGATTCATTAGATACTAAAATTTCTCAAGTTTCAAACCCTTAGACCCACGAAAGAAATCAAAACTCATAAAAGTTTTGTTTTCATCGTAGATGAAAATGGTGTTCCAGAAGTAACATGCCGTCACTGGCTTCCTCTCAAGAAATGCAGCAATGCCATGCAATTATAACCCAAGATAGCATTTTGAGCATGCATGCGATTTTCTGCCTGTGGAAAGACGATGGAGTTGGGAGCCTCAACAACACTGTTAGTCACTTCTACTTGTGAGAAAGGGGCCATGGTGGCCGTAGATGCAACAGAAGATGATATTTTTTCAGAGAGAACAAAGTGTTTCTCTGTATTTTCTTATTATTCTTTTATATCAGATGATTACATAATAAACCTTTAAATAGGCTAAAATAGAATTTTAATATAACTAAAATTATACTTTATCTCTAATTTAAATAATATTTATTCCTAATTTAAATAAGACTTCTAATAAATCTAAACTACTAATTAGGAATAAACTTTAATTATATATTAAATAAAAAACTCTAACACTCCTCGTTAATTTAGACTTCTCCTCAAGCTCTAACACTTCTTGGATAACCAACACTCCCCCTCAAGCTGGTGAACAAACGTAGTAGAACACCAACTTGAATCTTGGATGTGATGCCCTACTCTTTTTCTTCTGTTGTTTTTTCGAGAAAAAATGCTCCTTGTTCTCGAGTCAGGAATCTTTGATTGAGAGGATTCTGATGCCTTACTCTTTTTTCTTATGTTGTTTCTTCGAGAAAAATGCTACTTGTTCTCGAGTCAGGAGTCTTTGATTGAGATGCTCCAACATATAGTTCTTGATTAAAAGATTTGATGTGAATAATGTACGAAGTGATCAAAAGAATCTACACTCCCCCTCAAGTTGGTAGTTACAAAAACTAGAATTTCAACTTGAACCTTTGATGTAAAATCCTTTAAAAAAATATTATCTAGTTTTTTAAGGCTAAACTATAACCTTTTTTCCTATTTTTTGGAACAAATGGCCAAGATAGGACCAAATAGGTTTTAAGGTTAAACTGTAACCTTTTCATCTATCTTTTTAATTGGCTAATATAGAACCATTAAATAAAGAACCAACAAAATTAAGCGAGTAGAAATTTCACCAGAGATGTAAGATTTTCATGAAGGAGAAGTCAATGAACGAGTGTGGTCTAATGATAGCAGCGGATAAAAATTATATGTTTCTGAAAAATCAAATCATCGATTTGCTTCTGATTACAAATGGCAGCAATGGTCACAACATCAAGACCGTTATTGGCTCATGATACCATGTGAGAAAGGGGCCATGGTGGCCGTAGATGCAACAGAAGATGATATTTTTTCAGAGAGAACAAAGTGTTTCTCTGTATTTTCTTATTATTCTTTTATATCAGATGATTACATAATAAACCTTTAAATAGGCTAAAATAGAATTTTAATATAACTAAAATTATACTTTATCTCTAATTTAAATAATATTTATTCCTAATTTAAATAAGACTTCTAATAAATCTAAACTACTAATTAGGAATAAACTTTAATTATATATTAAATAAAAAACTCTAACACTCCTCGTTAATTTAGACTTCTCCTCAAGCTCTAACACTTCTTGGATAACCAACACTACTCCTCTTTCGGCAGGCAAACTGTCACGACCATTTTAAAACCGAAAAGTGTGAAAAATAGCCGATGAATGAATTTTATAAAAATCAATTTAATTGCTTTTAAATATGAAAAACCAAATTTTATTGAAAACATTTGAATTTTAAAATTAATTTGGAGTCGCCACCGAGCACTTTGGTAAGCCAGACACCATAAAACAAACCAGAGATTCATTTTAAAAATATTTGAGTTCGGGAGTCGGTTACGCGTAAGGACAACCCTTACGAGCGCCCGAAAATCGGTACCTTTTAATTACATGTGGCATTTTGGTATTTCGAATAATAATATTAATTTAATTCATCATTGGCAAATAAATTTCGCTCGAATAAGAATATCCTTTTGGATAAAAAGATACATTTCTTTTAAATACGAGCTTTGAATAAGACGTCCTAACATAGGAAACCTTGACTCGTATTTAAAGAAATATAAATTTTGACCCAAAAGGTTTTAAATGCATGACCGGTTATTATCTTGTCGATTTTAAGTTCTAACCTAAAAAGGCTCCATCAATTTAAATATTTAAATCCTATTAAATTATTAATTTTATCGAGTGTGTAAAACTAAAATTGATTTTGATATAACAAATAAATGTAAGGACTAATTTTGAAATAATTTTTTGTCCTTAAGTCAAAACTTGATCTCTAAGTTAAAACCAAGAACTTTGAAACACTCTTACAAGCCATTTTTACACGAGGGTATCGATACCATGAGGATAGGTATCGATACACCTGGGATTTTTCAAGGCTTGGTCTTGAGATCAAGAATAGGTATCGAAACAAGGTTCGATACCAAAACTTTCTGTCAACCCATGTTTCGATACTGGTATCGAAACATCTTGGTTAATTTTCAAATTATTTTTTAATTTTAAAAATATGACTCCTGGTATCGATACAGGTATCAATACACCCTTAATCTCCAACGGCTATTTTCAAGATTTAAATGAGTCGACCGTTGGTGTTAGTTAATTTTTGAATGATGGTTAGCCTGTATCGAAGCCTGTATCGAAACAAGGTTCGATACCAGGCATCACAGAAAGTTTTTGTATCGAAACAGGTATCGATACACCCCCTATTAAATGCACAACGACTCTTTCTTTTCTTGGCTTGTTTCGAAACAGGTACTCCGTGTTTCGATACCACCTACTGCAGAGTGCATTTATGATGGAAAGATGAAGCTCCAACGTCCATATTTACTTTCCCAACAACTTCAACGGTTAGAAATCAATGAGAAGGTATAAAAAGAAGCATTTTCAAAAGCATACATAGAGAATTGAACATCAAGCAACATCCAAGCTCACAAATCCAACTCAAAGCACTTCATTGCATACTTTGTCCTCCCAACTTGTGTTTTTCACTTTGATCTATTATAAATTAAGTTTGGGGAGAGTTTGTATTAGGGGCTATTATTTCTTGTGAGAGAATCTTTTTAGCCAAATCAAACTTCTTGTAACACCTAGTGAGGTCTAAATCAATTTTGGGTAGAAAATTGATTTGTTTGTAAAGGTTATCCCTTGAACCTAGAAAAAGGTTGAATTCATAGTGAATTGTCTTCAAAATCCTTAGTGAGAGCTAAGGTAGTGGATGTAGAGCTTGTTCGAAGCTTGAACCACTATAAATCTTTGTGTTCATCATTTTTCGATTTTTACCGAATTTCTCCTACAAAATTTTTAATATCCAATTCACCCCCCTCTTAGCCATTATCCAATACCGATCAACTCAACAGGGTGTATTATGATAATATCCGAATGCACGGACACTACCATTTCGACACCAAACAAAATTAATAATTCTACTGGTGTTACTAATCTTTGCCTAATTGATTTTATTAAATTCTAACCCTAAAATATTTATCATTTTCTACGTTTCGATGACGCGCCGAATACGATACCGAAGTACACTCTTGGCCAACATAATGTCATTTCATAATACTGACCACTTAGTGTATCCAATGTATAAGATTAGAACGCCATCGTTACTAAATTATCTCCATATTTGATTAATTATTTAATTAAAGTGACTAATCCTAAAGAGGCCCTAATTTAATTAATCTAAATGAAATTAATTGTTCTCCTAAACAAAAATATTTTATATGATTTTAAAACATGCACTCAAATAAATAAAATTAATTAAATAGATAAAGGCTCAAGCATATTTCATTTGATAACAAAACGCTCAAATACACATAAAAGGTGGTTTAAGAAATAACCTAACAAGACAGGTATCGAGCAACGACACTGGCAGTAAGCCACGTGCTTCACCGTTTCTCCATTTCCCATTTATTTGATCGTCGCTGATGCTCAACCAAAACGTGAAGACGGATGCTACTTTGCTGTAACATTGCGACTCGATAGTCAACATTCTCGTTGCACTCCCCATGGTAATTTTCTTTGAATTCATCGAGTGATTGCTTGCCGGGTTAGCCAAAGCCTTTGTAGCCTTCACTACATTGCTATGCTTGGTCAACTTTGGAACGATTTCTCCATCAAAGATTTTGTAAATTGGACCCCACCACTAAGAGATTTCAATGGTAAATTGCATGCAGGAGTAATCTGCAAACTTGTCTCCAAGCAAAGCACCATGTCACCCATTCTACAATGCTTCTCTCTTCGTATTCTAGATCAAAGTTGGAGACCATCAACATTTTGACTAATAACAAACTTCAAAATGCCACTTTTCTCCAATCTAACCAGAGCCATATGAGTCAAGCTTGGCAGGACACAGTTTTCCGGGATCAAAAAGTAAAGATCGAGAGATTGAGAACCAAGCCTTCTTGTTCTCCCGAATGCCTTTGTCCCCTCCGTTTTCATTTCTTTTTCTCTCTGTAAAAACCAACTGGAACACCCCTTGGAGGTGGTTGCCGAATCCCCTTATCATGAATGGTAACCAACCTAAACCCCCCACTCATCCTTATCCTATCATTTTTATTTATTATTTATTTTTAGTTAATTTTTGTTATTATTTATTCATTTATTTATGTTATATTATTTATTTATTATATATAATATTTACTCAGGCCTTATTATATACGTATACCCGGACGAAATTCGAGTATGACACAAACAATGCATGCAATAAGCTTTTGGGCCTGCTATCTTCATAAGACCTTCATCAACCTGCATTTGAATATGAAAATGAATCAAGGCGTACACATGAATGAGATTAACAAGGGAAGACACTTGATGAACAGAAAGAATAAATAAATAAATAAATAAATACCGACAGATATTAGGTATAAAATGTAACACAGCTGATAAGATTTCAAAGAGATAAGGTTGCTCCAATCTGGAACTAAACTACTAATGCATTAAAAGATGATTATGTATAATACAGTGTATGTACAAGACACAAATCTAATTAAAATTCACGAAGAACCCATTAATTCAACCAGATATTTCTCATTATATATTTTAATAATAAGCATAAATGATTTTGAAGTTGAAGCAGGCAGTGTAAACCCCAATATCAGCATCCCAGAAATATCAGTGTGAACTAAATGAGTTCCATATTACCCAATGCTTTAATGGTTATAGCAATATCAGAAAGAAGAAACTGAGCCAAACACACCTGAAATCCTTGAAACACTTGTTTACGAGAAGCAGCCTCTTCCTTTTGCCCCATGCTAGCCCACACATCAGAATACACAAGATCAGCATCTTTGACCGCTTCCTTGGGATCATTTGTGATCTCAATCTTGCTGATCCTAGCTTTCTGAGCCTTATCAACAGTCTCTTTATCAGGCTCAAAACCTTTGGGGCAGGCGCAAACAAAGTGGAAAGGAACAACTGAAGCTAGCAACAGCCAGGAGTGCACAATGTTGTTTCCATCCCCGACATAAACAGCCTGAAATTTACATTCAAATCAAACAAAAGTTAAATCATGAACCAATGGTAAGTTTTGAAATATGGAACATGGCAAAGAAGTTGAAATGGTAAGAAAAAACACCTTTCTTTCTTCCAATCGGTCGATATGTTCAATAATTGTGAGAGCATCTGCCATTATTTGAAAAGGGTGGTTGTAATCCGTCAAGCCATTAATGACAGGTACAGTGGAATATTTAGCCAAATCAAGAATGTCCTGCAACAGAACAGATAACGAATTGCATGTTTAAGCATATTTTTTCCCAAACAAAAAGATGCGTCAATTACAGCATGTGAACCTTTTAACAAATCCTCTGTTCTCGATGTGACACTTAATTAACAAAAACCTTACATATGGTGGTACTCCACAAAAATCTCACTAGTCACTATCATACCTGATGAGCAAAGACCCGTGCCATAAGAATGTCATTATAACGAGATAAAACACGAGTGACATCTCGAGTTTCCTCATGTACCCGTCTGGATATCATTTGGTCCCAAATATATAGCTTGACCCCCGAGCAAGAAAAACCCAGTCTCGAATGAAACCCGTGTCCTCATTGATGGCTTTGTAAAAATCATAGCCATTGTCTTCCCCTTAAATGGAGCAAAGGACCTATCTCTTGATTTTAGATGCGCCTTAACTTCTATGGCCCTGTCTAAGATCTTCAGTATGGTGGCTTTATCAAAATCGCTAATGTGCAAAAAATTCTTCTTTATCTCCTTTTGCTGCAAAACAAAGCAAAAATGAGGGAAAATACAATAAACAGTGTAAAGTTTACCAGTTTGTCTATTCAAAAGATTGAACAGAAATTTTGCAAGAGCTTTTGATACATTTGGTATTGATTAATTCCATATTCTAAATGCTGCATAAGATTTTGAACCAATAATAACCAACGAGCAAAAAATCAAAAATTTAAAACTTCAATTATAGATAAGCATATAAAATCTACATTATTAAAAAAGAAGAAATGTTTTTGTAATGAAGGTTTCGATTATTAGGCCAGAACTCAGTAACATGCAAACCCTAATTCCAAGCACAGTAACCAAATTAATTTCCCAAATGAATTGTGAGATTATGCTCATCCTAATATCCAAACAAAGATAAGTTTTCCGAGATTCAAAAGTATAAAAATAAAGAATCGAACCTGTGCCATTGACGGAGGATGAAGGTGGTGAGGTGGCGGAAGAGGCCTGGCAAGAGATATGGGTTCGGCGTGCCAGCAAAAGGGAAGCGAATGAAATACTGAAAGATCGGAGAGCTCCTCCGTAGAAGGAGGAGGCGGGAACGATAAGAGGGGAGTGGTGTGGCTGGAATGTGCAGGGAGCAGAGATCGCCGCCATTGTTTTTGGTGGGAAGTGAAAATTATGCTAAGGAGTTAAGTAGCAGTGTAGCACTAGCCGGTTCCTAACGGGGGTGCATAAGAAGGGGTTTTGTGATGAAAAGAGACGAACTGGCTCAAATACGCGAGGCAAGTATTCGTTAATATTTTTTATTTTTTATATTTAAAATTTATTTTTAAAATATGTTAATATAATTGTGAGATAATATTTATTTATTTTTTTAATTCTTTAATAAAATATATACATCATATATATTAGGGTTGGCAAAAAACTCGATTACCTGGTCTCGTTCCTAGACTCGGTAAGATTCGGTAGATTTTTATCTGGTATTGGTTCTTGTGAGACCGGGATTGAATCCAAAATTTAGGTTCTGGTCATAACCGGGACTGAATCTTGATTTTTTAGACCCGGTACCCGGTGGGTATCTAGTAATACCGGGATCAATACCAAATATTGAGTTTTGGTTTTCTTTTGTTTATTTTTTATCAAAATTTCTCATGTATAAATATTATGAGTACAACTAGTCTTAAAACTTTAATTTTAAATCTACAGTATTCTAATTTTATTATTTAATATTATTATTGGTGGTTGAATTTTTTTTATTCCAATTATTTATTTTTTTAAGAATAAACTAATTGACTGGGTACTCGGTATTGAAACCTATATCCACTAATAACGGGATCGGTTTTTAAAATTTAGGACTCGGTATGACTAAGATCGGGACTGGTTCTAATTTTTAAGAACCGATAGTTACCTGGACCGGAACCAATACTATTTAAATTATCCGGGTACCCGATCTTGTCCACCTCTAATATAGATATAATATTTAAAATTAAATTATTTAAATAAAATATAATAGTATTATATTTTATTATTGGGGCCACTTTACGTGTCCATATACACCTGTGTAGCACACATCAGTTTGCTTCTCAGCTTGAGAGAGAGATATCATAGGTCCGGCCTATCACGTTAATCGTGATCTTCAACCAATGAAAATCATCTATTCCGTCATTAATCAGTCATGTAATTTATATAATTTTTAAGAATTATATTTTTAAAATGACATTAAAATTATGAATGAAGATTAATTGGTTGAAAAAAATGAGTTGGAGATTAATGATAAAATGGGTAGTTATTATTGGATGAGACCACAACTGACGTGGTAGACCAGGTCCATGATATAATTTCTCTCAGCGTGATTAGCACTCTATTGTAGAGATTTAAAAAACGGTTTATTACTGTTATAATAATTGTTATTTAATAGTAAAATTGTTATCTAAAATTGTTATTCATAAAAATAATAGTGAGATTTAAATTCACGTCAGTAACAATTAATAACTGTTATTATTTAATGGATAATGATCGATAACAACAATAACGGTCTATTACCGTTATTTTAAAAACTAAAGTATTAAAATAATCACGACCGTGACTCCTGTAATGATCGTAATAGTAATCGTTATGTCTATAACTACGACAAATATAACACGACGAAAAATACTTTTTATATCCTTGCTCCATTGAATAATCATTCATTATAAACAATCCGCGTACATGAAAATTAATCCTTGCGAACCCTAATTGAATAACTAGTAAATAACAAGTAACTCAACTAATTATATGTACATAGTTCGCATGAGAAGAAACTCAAACCCGAACTCATAAAATATAGGGTTTCGGTTTCATTTTGGACAATTTAAATGGCTTTTTCGATTATATGGTCAATTTTAATATTTTATCACTTATTTAGGTCAATCGTGTTGATTTTTGAATTTCAAAACTTACGTGACCAAAAAACTGAAGTTATTAGGTTTGATATTTTAATATCTTTTACACATTTAAAATTTATGATATATATTTTTATTTTATATTAAATTTTTAATATTATTTGCACATATAATCCCAACTCACAACTTTAAGGAATGATTAAAAAAATTAATTGATATTCGAAAATTAATATAATGTAATATGATTTAACATGTATCATTGAAATGAATAATGTTTTTGACATGTGACGCCACATAATGCTAATTGGTACCACATGCCATAGATTTAGCAAGTGTCGGCACAAGAAATCCACAAGTAGTGGGTGAAAGGAACATTTTAAGTAACCAAAAAAAATGATATTTAAAGTACTAGTGTCATATTAAAAAGATTTACTACAATCTAGGGACCAATCATAGAATTTTCCCCTTTACATTCTTTCTGACAAATTACTCCATTGTAAGTTAATTAAATAAAGAAAACGAGTATGGTATAATTTAGAGATTAGCTCAATCATATATTATAAGCGTTACCTTTTATTTTTTTAAAGCCGCAGCAAAATATAGTGACCGTTCGCTACTTCCATCCAATGAGTTTTGGACAGGCGCGATAAAAACGATCACATAAAACCTTTTAAAAGATAAAGTCTAAAATTTTTATAAACTATATTCAGTAAATGATATTAATCTTAAATTTTTCGTTATAATTATGTTCTTAAATATAATAATTGATTTTAGAATCTTATTTATTATTCTTATTCTTATTGTTTCTATAGAAATAGTGAGGTTCTAGACAAACGCAATAGAAACGATCACACAGGGACCTTAAAAATAACAATTACTTTTAATGGTCATATTTTTAGAACTAGTAAAAGTTA
The DNA here is from genome assembly GCA_035048815.1 of Abelmoschus esculentus. Classification (NCBI taxonomy): domain Eukaryota; kingdom Viridiplantae; phylum Streptophyta; class Magnoliopsida; order Malvales; family Malvaceae; genus Abelmoschus; species Abelmoschus esculentus. The sequence goes on from JAUCBN010000010.1 coordinate 5,123,353, forward strand.
TGAACAATTATTTCTAAGGAACACATTTTAATAAATTGCATCAGGTCCCAAAAATCTTTGAACCGCCCTCGCTTTCACCGCTATATAAATCTCTAAAATCTTGATATGAATAATGATTTGACAATAACTCGTTATTGTTATATGACATCACATTTATTTAACTATTGATTTAATTCGACGGTTCACCTATTTTGATACGAACGTAAAAAAATAAACTAACAAATTTTAAATAAAAAAGGTTGAATTATTAAATTATTTAGAATAAAGATAAAATTAGAATGTATGACTTTTTAGAATTAAATTATTATATTATATTAAACATTCAGTTTAATTTTAATAACAAAGTAATTTATTTGTAACAATATTTTCATTGAATGATATATTTATAATATTTAGATAAAAAATATTTTATTTGCTACCAAATGATAATTAAGTGGCCTCGGATGTAATTCATCCATAATTTATTTACATGAATGGGCTTATATCTATTTGTACCACCTACTTGTTTTTTCTGAAATTCATTTAAAGCCCAATGAGTTTTTTCATGGACCTTGGCCCATTAAAGAAGAAGAACGATTGGGGCTCTCCTGTAAATTCAGAACCTGGGACGGCCTATTGCCCTATCTCAGTCATCATCTTATCTATCCCTTTTGGAACACAGTCAAGTAAAACCAGAGAAGTCATGGCGCTAAATCTCCCCAACACATTTCTACAAATCAAGCCTTCTCTTCAACCTTCATTCGCAACCAGAAAGGTAAATACACCAAAAACCCGAACTTCATTTAATCCTTAATCATCCAACTTAACCACTTCCTTTCTTTGTTCATAGGCAGTGACTGCAACGGGAGGGGGCTGTAGACCGCAGATTACTTGCCGGAAGAAAGACATCCACCCGGATTTCTACGAGGATGCTAAAGTTTATTGCAACGGGGAACTAGTGTTGACAACAGGTGGGACCCAGAAGGAGTACGTGGTGGATGTTTGGTCTGGGAACCATCCTTTCTACCTCGGAAACAGGTCGGCTGTTCTTGTGGACGCGGATCAGGTGGAGAAGTTCCGTAAGAAGTTTGAAGGTTTGTCTGAGATTATGGAAATCCCCGTGCTTAAGGGCGAGATTGTTTTGCCCTCTAGGAAGAAGTCAGTTGGTAAAGGCAAGAAGAAGTAGATTCATCGCTAGTCATTTTATTTGTTTTATTTACTAACCGTATTCAACATTGAAATGCTTGGTTTGTGTTTGATATTATGCTTCAATGAAAAAAAATGCTATTTGATCCTTTGTTAGATAGGACTCAGAATATCCAGCCACCATAGGCTGGGATTTCCTTCAGCGTTTAAGAAAAACTCAACTCAGATAAACAACTCACGTCTCTGATCTACAAGGCATGATTTAAGTGACAGAGAAATGAGCCCAAAGACTGTTACCCAATTTCACAGGGACTAATAATCGCAAAGATATACTACTAAAAGAAATGCAAGGATACTATTTCCCCATCATGTTTTTTTAATAAAAAAATTATAAATGAGTTGCAAAATAAAATAGTTGAATTTTGTTTCTACATTTACATATTTTGGTCTAACTGATATATAATTTAATTTCGCCTAAGCAAGTTTCATATTTGAGACATTGTGTATGCATGAATTCGGTATACAATCCGGATTGATCTCGGATTAACTAGACTAAGACCTTGAAAACCGGAACAACAATTTGAAAAAAAATAAGACGACTCTTTGACTCGTTTCTGAATTCATTATTAAACCTTTTCTTTGCTAGGGAAATATTCTATGTTATCTCGTGTAGGTCGGTGAATTTGGTACAGTATAGAATATGAGTGATGCTAAAAAGTTCGGAAGATGCTAAATTCTTTGTTAGAGTGAATGTGTTAGGAATAGATTCAATGTTTTACTGTTACGGACAATGAATTAGGTTAGTAGTACGGGACACTAATTTTTAAAGGTAAATACGTTGAAGTTGTGAATAGGATAATTAATAATTTTTTATAATATTTTATTTGAATTAATCAATTATTAAATTAAATATTAGTGATTATATTTAAAAAATGTATTTTATTAACAATCAATTAAATATGAGTGGGAAGGAGAATATATTTTTATTTTCTTATTTAAATTTTTATAAATTTAATTATTTATAGATTTGCACTTTTACTTTAATATATTTATGTTTTAACTCTCTAATTCTAAACTTTAATTACGCCCCTCGTGTATAGGATATAATTGTAAAAAAATAAGACATTTTACTTGTTAGTCTGGTCATTTGGTCACTTTTCCCCTTTTCTGAATCAATATTTCTTATGAAGGCAATTTGACCCGAGCCGACCGATCGGGGTGGAGTTTTTTTATTTAAAAAATCGAGTTTGGGTCTATTCGGGTTGAGTGATTAAAAAATAAGGCCGAAACATTTTTAGGGTGAAAATTCCCTGATCTGGTATATTTATATTTTTATATTTTTATATATAACATTTAATATTTTTATTATTTTTAGATCAGATCAGGTTTACTCGAGATTTTTTACTAAAATATTGAAATCAGATCGAAGTTGAGTTATGATTTTTATAATACAAGATCAGATCAAAAATAAAAAAATATTAAAATCGGATTAAATCAGGATTAAATCGAAAAGATTAAATTTCGAGTTGGTTCAGAATGAAAAAAAACCCATCCCGCCCCCACCATTTTGCCATCCCTAATATTTCCACCACTAAAGTCGCTTTGGTCATTTCGTTTCCGTTTGTTTTCTGCTTTTAGTATAAGCTGATAATATACATATGTTTAAATTTATGCGATAAAATTGGATTTGTTTTGTTGGATACAATTGAAATTCCATACCCTTAGACTCGTAAAAATCCAAATTTCGGCATAAAACGAGGGCAAAAGGCAAAAGCAAACTCCCCACCGCCGAATCTTGACTCGGATGGTCTCCTTAGTGGATACAAATACAATGACACTGGAGAACTCAATGCCATGTTTTTCATCTCAATGCTTGTTTACCCTTTCTTATAGAAATGCATAAAATAGAATATATGCTTAATTCGATAAATATCTTTTAAACATATTATAATTAAAAGTATTTATAATTGGTCCAATAGAGAGCTACATTATTATTATTTTATATCATTTCTTCTACTTTATTAACTTGCATTATTCGTTATGCGTTATACGAAAGACTTGCTCAATTTACAAAAAGATTTACCAACTTATTATTGCATGCACCAAAGGACGTACCTAAGACGTGTAAAGCAGCCTTGCATACTTCTTTCTTTTATCTTTTTCCCCCTGAAAATTGAAGGGACTTTTGATCTTTGAATTCAAGTGAGACTGCTTTTAAGTTTGAACTTATCCAAGCTTTTATTTTTACAGATGTACTGCTTTCCTTACATCTCTTGTCTTGCATGTGAAACTGTGTTCCTAGTAGTTTTGTCCAAAGAAGGAGAGATTATTAGGTCAACCCGGTTCATCACGTTATCCAATGATTCAAGCAATCAAGACAGTTGATTTTTAAATAACCACCTAATAACTACCACCCACTAAGTTCATGTAGGAAAGAGGTGATGATTCACTTGAAAAAAAATTAAGATCAACGGTACTGATTAATTGGAACCATAGATAACGTGGTAAACAAGGCTCACCTTCTAATTTTTCCCAAAGAAGGGGTTTCCTTAGTAAATAAGGGAAACTAAAGATGACATAGTTTGTATCAGAGTCAGCATTTAGGTTAATATTTGGCAATGGGGGAAAAGTTGATGCCAACCCTCTTCTTATCCAAACCTCTGTTCTGCTTCTGTTCTTTTGCCAACCCTTTACGATTTCATCTTCAAAGGATGGTTAGCTTTTTCTTGTAAAGGTCTGCAACCCTTGGAATGGACTCAAATTGGCTAAACCGGTTTCAGATAAGATTGTATTTGATCCACCAGAATTGTATATAGAAACTTCCCATTTTTAAGTTGTAATAGAAATAGAATGTGCCCATGTGATGCCTTACAGACATCATTATGATCTGTGTAAAACATGATTAAGACTAATCCCTTTATAAATGATGGACAGAAAGGCTAATATGATATGAAGGGTCGGCAATGAAAAGGGAAAGGTATTTATTATGTATCGATTTCCTGGGACCCATTCTGTAGGTAAAGAATGGCAGCAAAATATGAAGATTTTCAACCTTCACCTACCCTTAATCATGGAACCCAAAAGGAAAAGAAGATGAATGGTCAGAACTAATGCATGTTAATTATTATCATCCTTTTAGCCATCTCAAATATACTATTTCCCCTACTTGCCTCTGCTGAACAGCATAGATCCCAAGCTGCAGCTGGTGACACTTACTAGCTTCAATCTTTTCATTTCCTACAAGCTTCAAACTTTATATGCATTGGGTTCTTGTCTATTATTAAATCATGTTGAACCAATTAACTTGTTGGTTTAACAAAGACAAAGACAGTAGGCTTTTGCTCTTTCTTTTTTCCCATTGCCTCCCTCGACTTGACGTGCTAAAATCAATTTCAGTCAACTAAGACAGTAGTTGAGTATCACTGTCAGCAAATTACCCTCCTTAATCAACACATCTCTTCAATGGCAGAACTGACAACTCGAAATAAATAAAAAGTCATGGAAAAAAAGGTTCTCTTCCACCAATTATTTGACATTGTTATCTCTCTTTGGCTTTTTAGTACTCTTTGTCCTGGCTTGTTCATGCGTTGAATTGAAACTAGCAATGAAAAAATCACATGGTCTGAATTCCTATGATAATATTAGGTTGAACTGATTTTAATTACATATGAGGTCCCTCTTAATTTAAATAATAATAAAATAAGATTTTTGTCCTTACTAATTTTTAGATTTAAAAGTTTAATAAATCTTTATCCCTTTTAATATTTGATCCTAGCTCCGCCCCTGTACACCTAGAAGCTTTAAAAATCTAAATTTAACGAGAGATGTAAACTAAATAAAAAGATAAACTATTTATCATAAGAGATAATGACATTGAATTTAGAAATTAATGATAAAAATATATTAAATTTTATATATAAGTGATTATTTAAATAATTTACCTGATAAAAAATGTTAGAAGTTCACGGAGTAGGAACTATTTATCGTTGGACCAAGCAAAAATTAAGTATTGGAATATGGTTGAGGTCGAACATTGCGTGTCTGACGGCATGCTCTATATCTCACGGTTGGTATTGTCTGCAATGAACACAAGCTGAACCAGGAGTTGCAATCAGTTCTTAATTCGTACAAAGGAAAACCTGTAACTGGTACTTTTAGATACACTGTTAGTGTAGGCCTCACGTGATTTTTCATATACCTTTTTTGTTGTTTCTTTTTTTTTTTCGTCGGAGAGAACCGCGCGTGATTTTCAAACCAGACCCTGTTTCCACTTTTTGTGACTTTGTAAGAAAGTGACAGGCTGAGCCAATCAATGTTTCATGGATTTCATAACCTTCCCACGGACAAAACCTCGAATTCCCATTGTCCTGCTCCATGACTCTCCCATGCAGAAATAAAAGTTCAATAGAATTAGAAAATTTTCAGGCCTGCTTGGATTTTTTTATCTGCTTTTCATTTTCCTGACAGGTTTCTGTCATTTTATTTCCCTTTCATTTTTCCCGGAGACAATGGTTTAAGGTAAATGAGATTGGTTTAATACTAAGGGTAAACTACACCAGTGACCACCTAATTATTTGGGGATACTTATTTTGACCACTCAACTAAAGAACTCATCAATCAGGTACCCAAACTTTGAAACCCTACCTATTTTGGCCACTACCGTTAAAATTTTGACGGAAAAGTTAACAGCAGTGACATGGCTGTTAATTAAAATCGGTAAAATTACACATTTAATCCCTCTAATTTATTTATTTTTTTTAATTTAATCCTAATTTTAAATTAATAAATAAAATTAATCATTCAATCAACTGATGACACGTTTTAGTAAAAGCCTAAGTTTTAGTAAACCAAACCAACAAGTAAACCACTAGGCTAAGTTACTTTTAGTGTCATATTATATTCACATGTATTATTAACTGATCAAGTTTTAGTAAAAGCCTAAAATAACAAAATTTCAAGTCCATTAATCATTTAAATTAAAATATTAAATATTTAAATTAAAATAATAAAACATTTAATAAATAAATCAAAATAATTAAATATTTAAAATACAAATATTAAATATTCAAATATTAAATATTTGAATATTTTTATTTAATATTATTTGAATTAAAATATATGAATAATATTAAATATATAAATAAAAATATTAGTTGAAAAATAATAAATATTCGAATATTTTGATTAAAAAATATTCAAATAAAAATATATATTTTAAATATTCAAATAAAAATATTTGGATATTCGAATAAAAATCATAAATATTCAAATATTTTTTATTCGAATATATGAATAAAAATCATGAATATTTGAATATTTGAATTTAAAAATATTCAAATAAAAATGTTTAGATTTTAATTATTCGAACAAAAAATATAAAAATATTTAAACAACGAAATTCAAATATTCGAATAATTAAAATATAAATATTTTTATTCGAATATTTAGATTTTAATTTATTCGAATAATTAAAATCTAAATATTTAATATTTTTATTTAAATATTAATCGATTTAAACAGATGAACATTGTTAAGATAATTCAAATACTAAAAGATAACCATTTAATACTGTTTTTTCAGATTTTATATCATAAAATTATAATGGCCTAGTGGTTTAGCCCTTTGCTTCATAAGCAAGGGGTTAAGGGTTCAAATCTCCTCTTGGGCATCAACAATTTATTTTCATTCTTCCCTTCTTTCTCACCAACCAGGTGGTGACTAAAATATATTAATTAATCATAAAAAAAAATTAATAAATAAATTAGAGGGATTAAATATGTAATTTTACAAATTTTAACTAACGTCCACGTCATCACTGTTAATTTTACAAATATATTAATTAATTTTTCTGTCAAAATTTTAACGGCAGTGGCCAAAATAGGTAGGATTTTAAAGTTTGGGTACCTGATTGACGAGTACTTTAGTTGGATGGTCAAAATAGATATCCCCAAATAGTTGGGTGGTTACTGATATAGTTTACCCTAATACTAATGGGGGCATACGTGGCTAAAGGTTGAGAATTTATATACTCAATTCATGTTTCGTCGGAAAATATATAGTAATTAATATACTTCTTGTGTTGTATGAATAATAAATACACTTCTTGTATTACCATTAATTTCTTAATTATTTTTTAAAAACTAAACAAAGAAATGAGGAGGCGAGGACCTGCTTTTATTTTAAGATAATGGGAAGATAAGACATGCGACACAGCCGTAAAAAAGGAAAAAGAAATAATATTAATCGGTGCCACACTGGGACCCTACCTTGCCCGTCCGTTTCCTCTGGTGTGCAACAGTCTACGCACCACCTAACCTGACTCGACCCCCGCCCCCACGCGTGGATCTGCCATGGCTCGGCCCCAGTTCTGTTTCTCAGTCTCTAGTTCACTACCTCTTCAACACTCTTGTATTATTCAATAATCATATGTTTCCCATCACCTTTTTATTTTTAATACAAAAGCAGGAATTCACTTGTATATAATGGCCTTCGAACCTATTCAAACCATTCAGTTTCCAAGTGCCTAAAACAATCACTGCTACCCGTTTGGAACTTATTTTTCTTCTTTGTTTTGTCTTTTAATAAACTCTTGAAAGCAACCTTAAAACTTCTCCTTCTTCAGTTCCTGTTTGTCTGTAAACAATCATGGCTTCTTTTGAATTTGATAATGTTATCGTCGAGAAAGAAGATGCTTTATGGAAGTTTAACATGGAGTGGCATTTGAAGATTGGTCTTAGCTTCATCGGGATTCTGTCGGTTTTGTTTTGGTTGTCGTGGTCCTTGTTCCACACTTTGATTCCTCACACCGTCGTGGCTGCTGGAGATTTTGGTAGATATTTGGTTTCTACTTTTAATAAACCACTCTGCACTTTCATCCTCGTAAACACCATCATCCTTGCTGTCTATGTTTTATCTAACCAGCAAAATCAGTCTCGGAAACAAACCAACTGTCCGGATATATACGATGAGTACCTTATCTCCCGCTGGAGTGTATCCACGTCAGCCGCCGTTCATGCCACGGAAGTGACCATGGTGGACAAAGAAATCATCCTGGTAGAAAATGTAGGTTCTCTAGTTTCTCCGGTAAAACCGCTACCTACGACCGATGGTTGTGATGCAGTTTCAGAGACAAAAAATTTCGTCTTCCCAGATAAACAACAAAAACTAGCTACGGAGATCCGTACAGCTCCAACCGAAGTGATCAAGCAAAGGGAGTACCGAAGAAGTCGATCAATGGTTTCAGAATCTCGAAACCAACGAAGCCGCGAGTATCGGAGGTCGGAAACGTCTATGATCAGTCGAGAGCGGATGGTTTCAGGCGCCGAACCACCTAGGAAAACAATGGATGAAATGAGTAGCGAAGAGTTTCGGTCGATAATAGATAGTTTCATAGCCGAGAAAAAGAAGAGTCTGATGCAAGAAAACACCGCCCATCACACTGGGAGAAAAGATAAGTGCATGTCAATCGTGGTTAAGAATTAAGAGATTATTAGACATAAATTCATGAGTTAAAACATAATCTATCTCGATATTAGCATTAGTAGGCCTATCAGTATCTATATTTTTAGTTACTATGGGTTGTACAGAGATAAAATTTCCCAGGTTTTGTGGGAGTAATTTTAAGATAATCATGTTTTTTAAGGAATATTGTGCTGCTGCTTGACTCTGAATCATATGTGCAATTATGGGTATTTCTCTTCTTGGTAGAAAATGGAAGTGCATTCTAATCATGAAAGGATATCATTTTAGCAGGCGCAGACACGGACAACAGAGCTCCTATTAATGTCTTTCTGTGTTGGGAACATATTTTTGGTATATGTAGGTTTTTCATTTTCAGACACAAAAGAAACTCTGACAGGAGAATTCATTTCAACTGCTCTGAATTTCCTTTCACTGCTTCTTCTATAGCGAAACCCTTGTGTTCCCTGGTCATCTATGAAAATTTTTAGATCCCCCTATACTTATATATTCAGCTTCATGCAAAGTTTGGTTCGAGCTTGGAAATCAGATTCACTCTTCATGATTACAGCATAGCTTTGCATCCTATTTTCTGTCAATTTCATCATATTCTATGTGCTAATCAAACCCAAAGATCCAAAAGGGTCCAATGATGAAAGGCAAACAGTGTAGAAAAACTAAAAAGGCTATGAAATTCATCAAAAGCATACAAAAGGGTTGCCCTGGTGGGTGTTATGCTTCATGAATACCCAATCATGAACATTTCACTGTTATTCTGATTAAAATAACATTTGTTTAATAGAAAAGCACTTTTACACCTGCATAATGGAGTGATAAATTAGAATAATTGATGAATTTACTACCAAAAGCTTGAAATCTTCCGCGGGAAAGTCAATAACTTTTACTCTACTTTAGCCTGTAGGCCACTAACCAATAAACTAAGCAAACAGCCTTGTCTTAATTTCATCTTTAAACCCTGCTAATCATCATTACCTACACTAACTAGTAGGGGCATCGAGGAACTTTAGACATGTATCATCTTAGCATCTTTGTCTTTAATTTCGTTTTTCTGCAATTCCAGACAAAGCTCCCACCACCACCTTTCTTTTTTTCTGTAATTCTCTGTTTTGTCCCTTGAAAGTGACATCTCAAGTCTTCTTCTAGTAATTCCCTTTCCAAAGTCAATTACGATAACCGATGAAGCATTTTTGGTTTACCTGCTCAGTCCTATGTAATTCCAGAAACAAAACTTGGTTCCTGTTTGGTCTTGAGTGCTTGAAAACCGGACCACTGGGATTAAAGAAAGAGGGTTGAGGTTTAGGAATTCCACAAATAAAAAGACTAATACTCCATAGGTGTGAACTTCCATGACTTGTGATCTTTGTAACTTTGTAAGTAACCTCAAAAAACTGGAAACTCCATTTTCATTGCTTAATTAGAGACCCCAAATTTCAGTTTCCATGGAACTGGAAGATCCCAGTTTCTTGAAAAAAAGGCTTGTTGTTGCATCAATGTTTTGATAGCACCAAAGTAATAGTAATAGTTACAATTATAATATAAAAAAAGCAAAAGGGTCGAACGAAAAATGCCAAGAAATCTATTCTTTCTATATAATACAGTAATTTATACACATATAATTGTATCATTTTGTCTGTAAATAAAGATTGTCATTTCATTTCTATTGTAAGGAAGGGGTGAGCAGCTGTCGTGTGATGAGAGGCGCAATCATTGACGGATAATCAAGAATGAGGCAGCTGCCATGTGGGTGTTAATTATCGGGTATTCATTTTTTGGGTATTTAAAAAATCAGGTATTCAGTTATTTTGGGTCATAAAAAGTCGATTCTGGTCTCAATTTATTTAAATCGAGTATTTATTATCGAGTATCCGTAAAATTCGAGTACTCGGCTAATCGAGTAACAGGTACCCAGTTCATAATTTTTATTTTTTTATTTTTATTTTAAAATTAAAAAATTACATATTAAACATATAAGTTTTAAAAATTTATAATACATAACCAAACAAAAAACAAATGATTTAAAATTAATTTTAAAATATTTAAAGTTATATATACATCTATATTTATTAAATTTTATCACTAAAATGAAGTTAAAATATTAATCTCGTTTTTTCTTTCGGTATTAGTAATTAATAAAAATATATTTAAAATTTTTAAAACCTGAAAGTATATAATACAAACATAAAATCAATTTAGAGATTTAAATTTAATTTTAAGTATAAACATTAAAAAAATCTTAAATAAAAATATAATTTAAAACTAAAAAATATAATAAAATTAATCGAATCAGATCAGGTATCCGAGAATTCAAAATTCTTGGTCCATGCTTGACCCACTAATTCTCGAATAATTACCCGATATTTTTATTTTGAGTCATTATGTCGAGTCAATCGGATCGGATAATTTTGAACACCCCTAACTGTCACGGCAGTATTACTATTGTTTTTAGGACTTCTAGGTGTTGATTTTTTTTGCTGGAGCTTTCCAAATTCCCATGTCAATCATTCCTGTAAGGAAAACACAGAAGCATTATAAGTGAAACTTGATGCGTTCGCTGTCCTTTTCCCTAGATAAGGGCGGGAGAAATTATATTATAGATCAGTCCCATCACGTTATTTATGAGACTAATCAATAAAAATTATTCACCTTCTAACCTATGATATAATTTTTCCCAATATGGGTACTAAGGTGGTATAGGAGAAGTTGGATTACTTCTGATAGGCCGGCCGGCAGCAATAGGCTCTCGATTCTCTACAATTATTTTATTCACCTTCTGTTTATTATCTTCATGGGCCATCTCTAATTCTCTATCTTAGCTTACCTATTCATTTGAAATGGAATTTTAATCCGTCTTGTACTGGGCCATCAGGGGATAAATGTGCCACACATCATTGTAATGAATTTACAAAGTAAATTACGATCAGTTAGCTACAAACATCTAATTCTATAGTGTCCAAAAAATATATATCATGTCAAATAAATCAATAAAGTATTTATATGAAATGTCATTTTATTTTTAATTGATATTAAATCATGAGATTAATTTTAAATAATATTTCTCATTCTCTCATCAAAGTATATATATATATATATATATATATATATATATGTTGACACATGAAATATGTTGTTTATCGCCATGAATCCCTTCCTTTCCTTTAATTTTTTTATAGAGTTTGAAATCTGTCAATCTAACTGTGGACTTTGTATTGTGCATGTTTTTCACAATGTGCATGAAATATCATCTAGAAGTAACCGACGAAGGCATGAATCTTGAGACGCGAGGATTTAGAGAACGTGTTCTTTTGTCAATCGAGGATTGACAGAACGTTTAGATGAATCCTATCCGAGGGAAAATTTCGAAAGTTGCGGCTGTCGACGTAATTAATTTATAATTCAAAGCAGTACGATGATTTATAAATAATGTGACGGATTAAGATTATTAAATATTATTTTCTCGACTAACGGATATTGCAAGATAAAATAAAGACCACGAGCTGCCTAGTTGGTTTGATTATCCCTTTTTAACCAGCGAAATCACTAAATTGATGTACTTCATTCTAGTCTTTGACAGGTAGTTGCCGACAATCTCTGCAAGCTTGACGAATAAAACATCCATGACATCTGGTCCGATTTGAAAGTGTGATTTCAGCATGGGTTCCACCACGGCTCTGAACGTTTTAGCCACTCGGGCTCCGATTAAAGCTTTCCCTTCCTCGGTATCTCTGTCTGTGACGACACCCACATCCCAGTCGACTTCAAAAGTTTCTAGGCGATCAATTAAGAATGACCCTTCCTTTTGAATCTCCATCTTTATTTCCTCAGCACTAGGAGCATAGTAAGGTGCATTGAATGAATCTATCTTTTCTTCTTCAAGTAAACCCTGCAAAAAAGGGTTTAAAGCTGAATTCCTGCTTTCACTAATAACTCAAGATTTAAACCACTACCTCTTTGACGAGGCTCATTAATGCCTGAGTTACTATCTCCCACTGATAGCAGGCTTCATCTGTTGTGGGATCAATGGATCTTCTACCCAAGAACGAAAGAACCATGCGGCCGCCAGGAACCAACTCCTGGGAACGGCACTGTATGAAGGATGAAAAATCTGACTGGAACTGAGATTTGTACGCATTCAGCACACTTGGCGGGCTGCTCTTCGATATATACAACTTTCCTTTGTTTAAATGCTTGACAGCACTACTCTCAAGGCCGACTGGAACCTGTAAAAAGTAAGCAGTTAATCCTCTAATTAGTACAAAGAGAGTAGAAATTTATTACCCTAATCATATTTATTTGTATGTTTTCAGTTAAAATATTTTAAAAATTTTAAAATTTAAATTTAGATTTTAATTTTTGATATTTTAAATCTTATACCTAAAAATATATCTTATTCAAATTTATTAAACCTTATCCATAACGCTTAATCTTAAATTCTAAATTAGACACCAAAGGAAACATAATAAATGATAGATAATTTGTATTTGTACAAAGATCTCCAATAAATGTGTTATACTCAAAATTAATCAAGATAACATGCATGAACAAACACATAATTTTACGTTAGAAGATGTAAAATACTAAAAAGCTATATCAAAAATTTAGTGAATATGAGAATATAAAAAATTAAAGAATATAAAATTAAATTATCAATAAAAGAATATAAAAAATATCTAGACTATACAAGAATTTAAAACTTTTTAAGGTTTGACGGTCTAATATTTAAAGACATGCTTAAACTGTACTTGATTTTCTAGATAATTATTAACGTATTTTTGACTCAAGTAGGTCTAATATTTCATTACGTAACACTTTATTTTCTTTCGAAAAAGTATAAAAATTTTATCATCTAATAAAAATATAACACATAATCTATTTTTAAGTTTAATTAAAATCCTAAAATCATTAGCTTAAAAGCCCTCAAATCTTTAATTTTCAAAACAATTCTAAACCTCTAAATTTCTCACCATCATCACTACCACCGAACACCACACCATGGGTCTCCTCTTGACACACGAGTTGCAAGGTCCAACTCATCGTTTGTCCATCCATTGTTAGTCGTTTGTAGTTCGATCGAAGATTTCATGTTTTACGTTTGTGTTTTTGTTCATCTAACAATGATGTATGATTGGGGTTATCGATTATACGGAATCGATTTAAAAAGAGATAACTAACAGTGGTTGAATTAAATGTTAAAAGAGAAAAATTTAGAGATTAAAGATATATTTTTTAAGAAATTAAAGATTTATTTTCTTACATGTTTAGGTTGTTCCTGGCTAGATTATGACACACTCTTCACGTGTGAAAAAACAAAATTCAGATTGAAAAGAACATGTCGGTTGTATTTTCGAGAAAATAAATACTTATAGCAATAGTAGTCCTAGAAAACAATGTTTCTTATGAATTGGTCCCCCACAATTGTATTAGCATGAATTTAGGGTATTTTTAACAATGTCTCTCCATATACTTTCCCTCACAATCTTCACCACCAGCTAACAATCTTATCTTCTAAGTTCTAAATCTTATTATTCACATTGACATTATAAATGTCAGAAAGTTATTAATATTTTAATTATCCTGGTACTAACCTGGGAGAGCCAGTGAAGACTGGAAAAAGAGTAGACGAAGTGGAGGAGGTTGTTAGGGAACAATCTGCCATAGAAGGATCCTGGGACACCTGATATGAAACACTGGGATATACCTTTTTCTTCTTTCAGCCTCTTGTAGAACGGCGGTAGTGACATGAACAAGTCATTGAAATCGTTGTTATAAAGGTCGTTCAAGAACAGCCTGAACTCCGGGACCGTGCGGCCGAGACGACCGTAATTCCCATGCACCAGGCTCATAATCTCGTAGATCACAGATAAGGTGTTGGATCCGGAAGAGCAACCCAAGTCTGCAATTCCCATGCTCTTTATATCATTGTTGCTCGAGAGTTTTAGCAATGCTTCTTCAATGATTGCTTTCCCGAAAGATATGATTTCCCTCTAACAATTTGACAGATGCCAAGACCCAGAGTTAAGGGAAGAACAAAAAGGAAAATGAATGGAAAAAACTGTAATCATGGTTTTAAGAAGGAAAAGAAAGAACCTGAAGAGTGGAGTTCTTTGCATAACTGGTATCGCCATTCCCTTTGTTCATGTGAAGAACTTGCGCCACTTCCATGATCTATTTGTTTCTGAATTTACTCTAGGATATTGTATTTGTGTAGTTTGCAGATACAAGAGCAGAAGGGAAAGTGAAGCCCTATTTATAGACTGAACACAATGGACAACCTTATTCGTTAAAAATCATATGTATCCTTATCATGTCTTTATCCATATTTTCTTTTGAAAAATTTAAAAAACTAAATTTTAAACTTAACCCTTATTTTCTATATCTAAACCCTAAATCTTACGCCCTAAATACATCACTTTCTTAATTTCTTAAACCCTAACTACAAACTCTAAACCCTAACCACAACCCATAACCTAAACCCCTAAACCCTTTAATTTAAAGCTGAGACACAAATAGAGGTATAATAAAGAGGTAGATGATTTATACCTAGTCTTATTTTGAAAATACAAGTCAATTTAAACCTTAACCACAACCCCTAACTTAAAACCTTAAACCCTAACCACAACCCCTAACCTAAAATCCTAAACCCTTTATAATTTGAAGCGGAGACACAAATAAAAGTATAAGAAAGAGGTAGATGATTTATACCTAGCCTTATTGTTGGTTTAACAAAAATGTATTGTTTTTATACTCTTAACCATGTTTTTTAAGTTAAATATCAAAAAATATTTAAAATTTAAAATTTAAACGTTAATTTTTTTTTATATTTTAGACCCTAAATCTTAAATCTTAAAAAATACCTTGTATAATAATATTTTTAAATTAAATTTAACAATAATATTAATTAAAAGAATAAGCTAATAAAATTTCAAAATATAACAATTTAATTGGGTGAAAAACATGTTAGATATTTTCATAATTAGTATTCTTATCCATGTTGCGTTGTTATTTCCAATACGACATGTAGTAAGACAAAAAAAAAAAAAAACTTGTCTAATATCTAATTACATAACTTTGTTTAATTTTTAGGCATAAAGATAATTTTAATCCCTAATGTTTATAGTTTTTGTCGTTTTGGCTCTTATTCTTTTTTGGGATAAATTTAGCCCTTAACCTATATCTTTTTGACAAATAGCTTATTTTTTAACTAGCTTGATGATTGGACCGTTAAAAATTTAACGATGATATATATATATATATATATATATATATATATGGAATATAATTTTAAATGATATGGAATGTAATTTATCAAATACATATATATATATAAAATATAATTTTATTCTAATATAAAATATAAAACAATTAGAATTCAAATAAAATATTAAAAATTAATTAATTCTAAAATAAAAAATTATTAAACATTCTTAACCCTAACTACGATAAAATCAAAATCTTATTCGAATTGTATTTATATTTTTATTTAAAAATCAAAAAATATAATAAAAAATATAAGCACAATTCGAATAAGATTTTAATTTTATCGTAGTTAGGGTTAAGTATGTTTAATAATCTTTTATTTTAGAATTAATTATTTTTTAATATTTTATTTGAATTCTAATTGTTTTATATTTTATATTAAAATAAAATTATATTCCATATATATATATATATATTTGATAGGTTACATTCCATGTCATTTAAAATTATATTCCATATATATATTATCGTTAAATTTTTAACGGTCCAATCATCAAGCTAGTTAAAAAATAAGCTATTTGTCAAAAATATATAGGTTAAGGGCTAAATTTGTTCAAAAAAAAAATAAGGGTCAAAATGACAAAAATTATAAACATTAAGGGTTAAAATTATCTTTATGCCTGATTTTTATTACTGCTCAATTAATCTATCAAGGTAGAGCTTATCGTATTTAATAAATAAAATTGTATTATGAAAAATTATTAGTATATATAGCTTTATTTAGAGTTATTTTAAATATTTTTGGTTCTAAACGGAAACTCAAAAATATATCTTTTATAAAATGAAACTATATCTTATTATTTTGAATAATTATTAATAAATTATATAAATATGATTAAACTTTTTCAAAATATTGTTTCTATTATTTTGTTAATAAAATTTAAATGAATTAAATTATGGGTACGATATAAAAATGATTTTAATTAAATACAAAAAATTAAAGAATATTGTATATTTTTTAACGTGATAGAAAAGAATAATAAGAATAATGTTAAAGATTAAAATTTAAAATTAAAAAAAAAAATCAACATTAACTTGTAAGGACTCAATTACAAAAATTAAAAATTAAAAACATTAAAATAAATTAAAAAAACCAGCAATAATCAATTAAAAAATAAATTATAAGTTATAAGGACTAAATTATAAAAAATATAACTTAATAATAATTAAAAGTATTAAAAATTTATCTTTAATACAATATAAATTTATAATTATACTATAGTTTAATATATTTCAAAAAGGCATAAAGATAATTTTCACCCTTAACGTTTATAATTTTTTTCATTTTGGCCCATATTCTTTTTTTGGGATAAATTTAGCCCTTGATCTATATTTTTTTAACAAATAACTCATTTTTTAACTACTATGATAACTGAACCGTTAAAAATTTAATAATGGTAACATATCATATAGATATGTGATAATATATTTTAAATGACATATAATCTAAACTATTAAATATATACATATATAGAATATAATTTTATTCCAGTATGAAATATAAAAAAATTAAAAATTAAATAAAATATTAAAAATTAATTAAATACAAAATAAAAATTTACTAAATATTCTTAACCCTAACTAAACTAAAATATCTTTATAAAACCCTAAAACTCCGATTTAGATTAAAACTAAAATACCTAAATTCTAAATTAAAATAATAAAAATCCAATTGATTATTATCAAAAAATTTTATCTTTGATTCACCGGTAACAATACAAAACACTTTCTTCTCAGATTATGTTCATACCTTTTTAGATAAAATTTTGATTTTACTATAGTTAAGATTGAAAATATTTAATAGCCTTTTTTTTAGATTTAATTAATTTTTAATAAATAAAAAAATAATTTTTAATATTTTATTTAAATTTTAATTGTTTTATATTTTTAGATTGAAATAAAACTATATACCGCGTTTATGTATTTGATATACTAGATGTTAAGTCATTTAAAATATATTATTACATATATATGATATGTCATCATTATTAAATATTTAACGATTCAGTTATCATGATAGTTAAAAAATGAGTTATTTGTTAAAAAGATAAAGGTCAATGGCTAAATTTATCCCAAAAAAAGAATAAGGGCTAAAATAATAAAAATTATAAACGTTAAGGGTGAAAACTATCTTTATGCCTTTCAAAAATTAAAAATAAATTTTAGACAATATATAAATTTATATTGTAAATGGAATAATAGTATATATAGAATTAATACCATATAAAGAGCTTATACTATATGTAGAAAATATACTATATATGGAGTAATACTATAAATGGACTAATACTATTTTTTAAAATATAATAATACCATATATGAATTAATACTATTTTGGAAAATAAAATAATACTATATAAGAAATAATACTATTTAAGACATAATACCTTTTATAGAATAATACTATTTTTGCAAATGGAATAATACTATAAATAAATTAATACTATATGGAAAATAAAATTATAATATATATTAAAATATGATATACATTAGACTATATATAATACATTAATAATTTAATAACTAATATAAGTATTTATATAAATTATAATTTATATTGATAATTAAATGTCTAGTAATTAGATATGTATAATGTATGTATAATATATTTATAATGTATACAATTATTAATTATACATAATACATAACTACATAATTACATTCTAACATTCATATATATATATATGTATCAATGTATATTATATGTATACATAGACATAGTGATAATAAGATTAATATTTAGTAGTAGTAGTATACGTAGTATATTAATATATTAATATATATATATCAATAATTAAATATATCATATATGTATGTTATATGTATATATATATATAATAATTAGTAAATGTATATTATATACTATGTCTATGTATATTATATACATTAGTATATAATAGTATAATACATGTATATATTATATATATGTATAATGTATGTTAGTAACTTAATATGTCACATGTGTTAGTAACTTAATATATATACTAATATACTATGTATATGTATATATGCATCATTATATAATACATATACATGTATTATATATTTGTATTTTAGTAACTTAATATCACATGTGTTAGTATGTATTAGTACATTATACATATATATACATATGTATGTTAATAATGTAAATATATAATGTTATATACTTATATGTATATGTATTATACATATATACATTATACATATATATAATATGTATTATTATATATATATATAATATGTATTATTATATATATTAATTTATATGTATATGTATTATATGTATCATATTATACATATATATAATATGTATTATACATATACTATATATACATATATAATTATATATAATATACATATGTAATATAAATACTATATATTATAAATATTATATTAATACTATATAAATATATATTATATAAATACTATATTATATATACAATAATACATACTATATACTATATTAATATACACATACTAATATAATATATACTATATAAATATTATATTATATATACATACTATAAAATATATAAATACTATATAATATACACATACTATATAAATACTATATAATATATACATATTATATAAATACTATATAATTAATAAATACTATATATTATATAATTATTTATACAATTATACATATTATAAATATAAATTATACATAATATATTATCATATAAATACAATGACTAAATTAAAAATAAAATAAAATTTAAATTTAATTTTTAAACGAATTAGGACCCATTTGTAAGAAATTAAAAACACAGTGGATTACACGAATAATTAAACCCAACTAATTTAAAAACACGCGGATCTTTTAATCTGATCTGTAAGTATTTAAACTCAAAATTCAGATCGAAAGCCTCATTTTTCATATTTTCTTCTCTCTTCAATTTTTACCCGATTTTCTTTCTGGTGCTCTCTCTAAATCCTCTGCCTTCTCTCTAGAAAACACAAAATTTTCAGAAATCTTCAAGTGTTTTGATTGAAACACTTGAATTTGTTCAGTGTTCATCCGCTGTTCTTCAGTGTTCATCCCAAAAACCTTTTAGATCTTCCACAAACACCTAACATCTTCTAAACATTGTTTCTACTCAATCAAACATTAATTTTCTTATCAATAACTGAAACACTTTTCTTCTGAAATCCATTTTAGATCTTTCACAAACATTCAAACTTTTTTAAATTTGTTTTTCTTCGATCAAACTCCAAACCCCAAATCTGAAACCCTAAACCCTAAACCATGATCTAGAAACCATAAACACTAAACATCAAACTCTAAACACCAAACCCTAAACCATAATTTCCAAACCCTAAACCTAAACACCAAACCCTTCTGATCCCTAAACCCTTCAGCTTTTTATTTATTCGTATTCCTTCTAGAAGCTTCAACCTTTTAGATATCTATCCCTTCGTATTTTGTGTAAGTTCAATGTATTTTTTTATTCTTCTTTTTCATATTCATTCAGATATTAATTATATGTTTTTTTCTGGTTCTTCATTGTTAATTTGTTAGGTGTAAATCTGTTCGGTAAGTTTTGATATTCTTTCTATTCTTTCATATTCTTATCTCTTCTTTTATCTTTGTAAGTTCTCTATACTTTTATTATTTTATTTTCTGTTTTATTTTAATTGTTATTTGGTTGGTTTGTTGGTTCTGTTTATCTCATGTTCTGTCTTGTTTGTTCATATTCTGTTTATCATTATTTTTACTTTTACTTTTACTTTTATGTTTATGTTTATGAATTGTTTTGTGAATATGCTTTATATATTAGGTTTTTAGGTTTTGTCTTGGTTGTTCATATTTTGAAAATGATTATGTTTATCATTGTTATTTTTTGGTTGTTCTCTATTCTCTATAAATGGTTTAATTCGAGTATATGGGCTGAATTACTCGACCTGCGATGCTACTGGTGTTAAAGGAGGTTTCTAAAGGACCTCATGGACTGGTTTAACAACGCCAAATACAAGGATTAAACCATTGTTTAGGCCTTATTGTTTGCTTGATTTGTGTCTGATATATTTTATTATAATCTTATATAAAATTATCATTATTTTTACTTTTATGTTTATGCTTATTTATTATTCTGTTAATATACTTTATATATTAGGTTTCTAGGTTCTGTCTTGGTTGTTCATATTTTAAAAATGATTATGTTTATCACTGTTATTTTTTTGGTTGTTCTCTATTCCCTGTAAATGGTTTAATCCGAGTATATGGGCTGAACTATTCGACCTGCGATGCTATTGGTGTCAAAGAAGGTTTCTAAAGGACCTCATGAACTGATTTAACAACGCCAAGTATAAGGATTAAACCATTATTTTATTTGTTTATTTTCTGAAAATGATTATGTTTATCATTGTTTTTTGTTCTTTCAATATACATTATATATAATGTTTATCACTATTATTTGTTTATTTGTTCTCTGTTATTTTTCTTTATTTATTTATCTATCATTATTTAGTTATTTGTCCTTATTTATTTATCTGCCATTATTTATTTATTTATTTATTATCTGCTCTTATTTATTTATTTATTTATTATCTGCCCTTGTTTAGTTATTTGTCCTTATTTAATTATCTGTCCTTATTTATTTATTATCTGACAAAATCTATACTGTTTTTAAGTAATATGGATGAGTTTTCATATGAATTGGAATATTATGGACCTGGTGATAGAGGTCCAAATGAGCTAAGTAAACCACACTCTGAAAGGGGTATGTTCCTCTCTTTTATATCTTAATTTCTATTATTTTTTATATTTTTTTTTGGTTTTAAGGTGATGCACATGAGGGAGATTCTGAAATTGTTCGCAACTCAAAGAGGAAGGTTGTTAGTGGTAATACCAGTGAGTTTGGGAGAAGAACTTCTCCTGTTTGGTATCATTACTCATTCATTAAGCTTCTAGAAGGTATTTATACCCAATGTAAGTATTACAAAATCAAAAAATAAAAAGTTGATTCTTATGTTGGTACCTCTAACCCGAAAAGGCATACTAAAAAATGTCAAACTTATAAAGACTATCTTGCTTCTAATATTAGTAGTAGTACTGAATCTTCTTTTGATCAAAAAAGATATTATGAGTTATTTGTCGAGGCTATTCTCTGTCATGGTTATGCTTTAAGTGTAGCTGAGCATGATAAACGTAGGGCTTTGCATCAGTATTTAAATCCAGCTGTTAGAGATATATCTAGGTATACCTTAAACAAACATTGCATGTTAAAGCATGAAACACATAAAAAATTGTTGCTTGATTCTTTGCATTCTATTTCAAGTCATATCTGCTTTATATGTGATGGGTGGTCTGCCTGCACTTCTCGTTCTTACTATGCTCTTACTTCTTATTATGTTGATAATAATTGGAAACTTCAATCGAAAATTTTGAATTTTTGACGTTTTCCCCCTCCCATGTGGTGAGTCTATATATAAGTTTGTGAAAAAAATGCTATGTGAGTGGGGTCTTGAGAAGAAAGTTTTTACAAGTACACTTGATAATGCTTCTGCCAATGATAGAATGGTTAAGCGTCTGAAAGATAATTTGCATGTCATTTTTCCCCTCCCATGTAGTGGTAAGTATTTTCATATTCGATGTGCTGCTCTTATTTTGAACTTGATGGTTCAAAAAAGTTTAAAGGTAATTGACTCTTCTGCTATTAAATTGCGAGAAATTGTTAAGTTTATTGACTCTTCTAATTGTAGACTTTGCAGTTTTGAGTTGGCTGTGAAAGATCGTGGTTCTTCTTTTTTCGGTAAGTTGATTTTGGATGTACCTACTCGATGGAACTCTACTTACTTAATGCTTTGTAGGGCACTTGAAGCTATGTTAGCTATTAACTTATTTGTTAATAGGGAAAATGACCTAATTACTGATTTTGAATGGAAAGCTACTCAATTAATCTGTGATTTCCTTGAGCCTTTCTTTGAAATTATTAATATGTTTTTTGATTCCAAGTATCCTACTACTAATTTATACTTGGCTAATATTGTTTCTATAGAGAAGTTGTTGTGTGATGCTCACAGTGATCTTTGCGAGGGTGTTTCTAAAATGGCAGAACCAATACTTGATTTGTATGAGAAGTATTGGTCTGATCACTCAACTATTCTCTCTTTTATCGTTTTACTTGATCCCAGATATAAGTTACAACTTTTGAATGAGTTGTATGTTGTTCTCTATGTTGAGGATGAGGTTGACAGAATAATGAGTATTGTTTATAATGAGTTTGTTAATTTATATATATTTTATTCAAAATCTCTCTTCTATTCCTTTAATTTTTATAAACTATTAATACCTTTTATTTTCATAACTTTGATGCAAATTTAGATGCCTCAAGGAGTGGAAAATCTGATATGGACTCATACATTAATCTTCCCATGATCCCTCGTTTTGAGGATAGCCAATTTGATATTTTAGAGTATTGGAAGGCACAAGCTATTTCTTTCCCTGTTCTTGCGCAATTGGCAAGAGATGTTTTAGTCATTCCAATCACTTCTGTTGCTTCTGAATCCTCCTTCAGTATGGGAGGAAGAATTTTGAACAAATTGAGGACTAAACTTCTACCTAAAAATGTTGAAATTTTTTTAACAACCCGTAATTGGTTGTATGATTTTGAACCGGAGGAAAAAGATGAAGATTATCTTACTGTTGTACAAGACT
Source organism: Abelmoschus esculentus (assembly GCA_035048815.1). Classification (NCBI taxonomy): domain Eukaryota; kingdom Viridiplantae; phylum Streptophyta; class Magnoliopsida; order Malvales; family Malvaceae; genus Abelmoschus; species Abelmoschus esculentus. Next base: position 5,146,856 of record JAUCBN010000010.1, read on the forward strand.
CTTCAATTCTAAGTCTTACTGAAGATTGAAATCAAGTTAAAAGTTAAAACCTTTGATTTTTTAATGTTTTTTTTCCTTTTCAATGTTTATTAATTTATAATTTTCTTTTTTTTACTCTGTTTCAGGCTTTCTTCAAAGTTGAATGGTACTGTGTGAAAGCCTTTGTGGAGCTGGAAATAGATATTTTATCTTAATGCTTATGTTTTTATCTTACTATTAATTTTTTATGCTTATGTTTAGATGCTTAATGTTAATTGTATGATGCTTACGCTTATGAATGGTACTGTGTTATGACTTATGTTTAGATGATATGGTTTAGGGTATATTATGCTTATGATGCTTATGATATGTCTTATGTTTAGATGCTTACTGTTAATTGTATGATGCTTATAAATGGTATTGTGTTATGACTTATGTTTAGATGCTTATGGTTTAGGGTATATTATGCTTATGATTCTTATGATATGACTTATGTTATGACTTATGATGCATATGCTTATGATATGACTTGTGATATTATGCTTATAATGTTTATGATATTTTGCTTATTGTTAATTTTTTTTGGTATGTTAGTAGTTATGACTTATAACATAGGATTATTATTATTGTGGTTGATTGTTTTTTACTGCTGGTTAGTGATTGGATTAATGTTGTTTGTTTCTCACAGTTGTTGATTTTTTTATCTAATTATTTGCCCTTTGTTATTTTATGTTGGTTTCTTAGGTAAGAAGTTACCTATAATTAACCTTGTTGGTGACTTTTAGATTTTTTAGTGCTCGATGATAATTCTGGTAGCAAAGTATTTGTATATAGCATTGTAAAACTTTTGCTATAAGATTTGAGAGCTCACATTTAATAATTTAAACTTTTGCTATAAAATTTTGCATATGATGTTGATTTGTAATTTTTATTAAGTTTCTTTTGTAAGTTTTACATTATTGAATAATACAACAATTATATTTCTCAATTTACAGTGTAATTTAATTTATATTCTGAAGTGATCTCGGTTTTTTGCTTTTAAATTGCTTAAAGAAGTTGTATAATCTTAGTTTTAGCAAATTAAAATCATATATGATGGATATTGGGTATTAGAATTTGAACTTAAATTATTTTGAATTGAATAATTTTTAGCAAATTATTAATTTTTATGATGTTTATTAATTTGAACTTAAATTATTTAAAATCATATCAGTTGGACTTGAATAATTTTTAGCAAATTATTAATTTGGTTATACATATGACTTAAAATATGTTAAATTTTATGATGTTTATTAATTTGCTAAACTTATAAATTATAACTTATAAGTGTAATATCAGATTTTTTAGTATACAATTTAAAATTAATAAATATTTATAATATAATTTATATAAATATTAGTAATAAGTATGTTATAAATATTAAAAATCAAAATTTATCTATGTTTATAATAAGATCATTATAATATTATATAAGCATGTTATAAGTACAATATAAATATGTGTAATAAAATTGAATTATGAATTATTAATTAAAAATTAATAAATACATTATATAAATATTATGTCATATTAAAATTATAATATAAGTATGTTATGTAAAATATTTATATAAATATTAATATGTATAATAATAATAATAATAATAATATTTTATATTTATATTAAAAGTATGATATAAGTAATTAACTAATTATGTTATATAACTTATTTATATAAATGTTATATTGATATTAGTTTAGGTTAATAATAGGTCAGGTCATTTATCAGGTCGTATTTAAAACATGTCGGATAAAATCAAGTCTCGGGTCAATTCAGTAGGGTAATATCGGTTATCTGCCAAGTCAGACTCGAGTTTGGGTTCGTTTCAGTCGGATACAGGTCATGTTTCAGGTCTCTAGTAACAGGTTGAAATCGGGTTTAGGTCAATCTTGGTCGGATACAATTCGGGTTCGGTTACTACAGTAACAGGACCAATTCGGGTTCGGGTCAACAACAGTTGGATACAAATCAGGTTCGAGTCATTACATCCCCGGGTCAAACCAAATTCTGACTCGAACAGGTTTCAGACGGGTTTCTAGATCGGATCATCTTTTTACATCCCTAAGTGTAACTACTTTTATAAATCATTAAAAAACCCTTAAATATTAAAATAAAACCTTAACAATAATCCATAATTAATGTGACAATAAACTTTGAAAGCGAAGCGACGAGTTGATTTCCTCGATTACCAAACCCCAAACTCTGCCGAGGGTAGAGGTTGAGGACCACGACTCTTAAGTTCCGGCAAATTTGACCAAACCTCAGCGCCCATCGAGAAGATAACTGATGGTCGATCGAGGGGAGAGGACAGAACTATAACCGCCGGAACATTTTAAATCACTCATCACATCTTGAGGGTCGTGGCGAGGACCACAGCTCTAAATTGTTGCAAATTTAAACCACTCATTCTTTAAAAGTTTAAAATTTTAGAGATTTAATTTATTTTCTTTTACCGACTTAGGACCACCCTGTTAGTCCTGAGACACAGACAAAATAAGTCATTACAAAGAAAACCACCACCACACTTAGTCTCTAGGTTCGGAATGCCTTCACGTGTTTACGATACAATAAAATGATTTGGTTGTGTGGAAACGAGGGGAGCCGCATCTATATCATATACATAGAATAGATAAGAATACGAGTTAAAATTAAAGGTTTGATTGATTAAATATATTAATTTAGATATTTGATGAAAATAGATTGATATAACGGATCAAGATATAATTTATAATTTTATAAAAAAATGTTTATAAGATTTTTTAAAAGAATAAAGGTAACCTTTTTTAACTTAATCTAATTAATATTAATATATATATATAATATTGATAATAAATTATTCAAATAAGTATTAAATATAGACATATTTTTATATGTTATTTTTATTGTTTAAATAATCAAATAATTATAGATTATTAATTAATTTTATCAAATAATTTTATGTAATTGATTAATATAACCCGTTAATCAAATCAATGAAGACAATCAATTAATGTAAATTATTATTAACTATCATCTATCCCATAATTATCGTACATGATCAAAATAAAATATTTATTATTTTGAGAGAAATTTTAGTATAATATTTTTTTATTTCTAAATCATGATACTTTATAGAAAATAAATATAAAAACATAATAAAAATGGTAGGGTACGTTATTTGGTTTTAACCGAATTAATCAATCGAACTAAAATTATTTTGATTAATTCGGTAGGTTAATTTTTGATAAATTCAGTTAATATTTTTTTTTAATTCGGTTAACGATTAATTCGGTTCGAAATCGGTTAATTAGCCAAATTTATTATATATTAAATATTATATATTATATATTTATTTTTAGTCATTTAACTTTTAAAAAATTCTAAAATATTCATTAATTCTTTTATAGTATAAAATAGTCACTAAATTTTTATTAAATTAGCAAAAAATAAAAGTTTAGTGACTAAAAAATTATTTTAGTATAATTTAGTGACTTATTATATAATTAACTAAAATTTATATTAAATTTTGGTTAATTAAGTTAATTCGGCTAATTAACCGAAATAATTTTAGTTCGGTAAATTTGGTTAAAGGAAATTCGGTTCGGTTAACGTTAAAGATTTTAAAATTTTCGGTTAATTCAGTTTTGGTTAATTCGGTTCGGTCACTGACCGAATTAAACGAATGCACACCCCTAAAAATGGTTTTAGGTAGGGGTGAATATTTGATCAAGTCGAGTAAAAAAATTGATTTATTCGAGTAGACAAGTAATATTTTACAACTCAAAATTTATTTGAAATTTTTTAATTCGAGTCGACTTTAAGAAATTCATGTTGAATCGAGTCGAGTTTTTGAGTTCCTATAAAAATTTAATTGTAACTATTATATGACATAATTTGATTCCAATTGAAATGATTTTCTTTCATCATATAAGATATGCATATATATTTTTTCGTTTTTTTCATATTTTTATATTCAATATATATATGATAAAAATTAAAAAAACTCATCTCGAACTTAAAAATAATTCTTTAATTACTAAAAAAATGATTTATTTGAGTTTCTATTTTATAATTCAAACTTTATTTAATTTTTTTCTAAATTAAATCAAATTTATGATATTTCGAGTACAATCAAAACGAATCGAATATTTTCATTTTAAGTTAAATCAAATTATTCGACTATTTAAATCTAGTCGAGTTTTCTTCTTAATTTTAGGCACATAGTACATGTTTTCGTACGCATTTAGGCCTAATTCCAAAAGCAGGACATTGACAAAAGAGTCCAACCATTTGAAACGCGCTCAATATTTTTACGGTAACAACGCTATTCTTGCACGTTTGGCATGCGTAGAAATTAAACTCTTTTCCAACGCGTTCAAATTAGACCATTTCTCCCCACGTTGAAAGAGCACCGTCGATTTCTGTCGGGTATGTTTTTAATTGAGTTTGACTTTTTTATCAGTTTTTTCATTCAAAGTTTTTTAAAAATAACGAAAAATACTAAATAAAGAGATAGTTTTTGAGTTTAATTTTTTGTCTTTTTCTCAAACTCACTTCTTAAAGCATAGTTTTAAAAAATTAATTTTTTGGTTCTTACAAAATCTTGGTTTGAGGTGAAACCAAGATTTCCAACCACAGTCAAAAACAAAGGCTTAGTATCGTGGACCAATCGAGTTGCCGGTTTGGGTAACCTTGTGGTTCAGGATGTCCTAGGCTTTGTTGTATCGTACGCCGGGAGCACATACCACAAAAATTAAATTGGACACAGTTTCACTTGTGATTCAAGATGTCCTAGGCTTGCTGGGAGGTAGGCAGCACATGCCACACAAAAAACACGTTTATTTTATATGTATGCAAATAAATATCTCCACCATTGAAGGAAACACGTTTATTTTATATATATATGCAAAAAACACGTTTATTCCTAGTTGCACTCATTGAAGGAAACTGTTTTACTCTAACATCTCCACCATCCAAAAATGTTTGTTTTCTATAATTAATGAATTTAACCTATAGTTGTAATGTCATGTGTTCTTATCTTTTTCTTATATTTGATGGTAAGAAATATTATTTTTTAAAACTAGTGACAACATGAATCAATCTTAGAAACTCTTTCACAGTGACCTTGACATTAAAAAAAAGTTATAAGTATCATTTAATCTTACCAAGCGACATGGTAATCATGGTTCGATGATGATTTTATCAAAACATCTTGTCTTTTGCAACGATAATTTCATCGTATGTCAATCTCTTCTTGTATTATAAAAATGAGAAGCATTGATAACTTATTTATCACACATGAACGTGATCATATTCAATCAAGCTTAATTAGACTGGTTTATAGCTTCCATTGGTATATTTATGTGGAAAAAAAATCAACTATTTGGGGAGACTTAAAGACATGCATGCAGTCTTCTCATTTCATGTTCCTAGAACTTAGTTTATGTGTCAGAATATTGGTCTAAATATAACAAAGGGTCCACTAGTTTTGTATATGCTGTCTATTTTCGTTGGATCTATTCCACTAGTTTAATTCTTTCTTTGGCTCCAATAAGAAAAGAAAATCAGGTTCCTCTATTATAGTGCTTGTATTGAATTTAGTCCTTTTATTTTTAGTTTTGGATCAATTTAGTCCCTTTATTATAGAGACTAATTCAAACTAAAGATTACTGTCAAATGAGTCGATCAAGTTCTTGTACTGGAAAAAGCATGAAACAGTAGGGATGTAAAAAGCTGACCCGACCTGGAAACCCGCCTGAAACTTGTTCGAGTCAAAACTTGGTTTGACTCGGAGATGTAATGACCCGAACCTGATCTGTATCCTACTGTTATTGATCCGAACCCGAGTTGGACCTGTTTCTGTAGTAACCGAACCTGAACTGTATCCGAGCGAAATTGACCTGAACCCGATTTCAACCTGTTACTGTAGACCTAAAACCTGACCTGTATCCGACTGAAACGGACCCGAACCCGAGTTTGACCTGGCAGATAACCGATATTACCCGATTGAATTGACCCGAGACCTGATTTTACCCGACCTGTTTTAAACTCGACCTGATAAATGACCCGTAACGACCCGGATTCGGATCCGAGGGTCGGGTTAGCCCGAGATGTTGGGCCTTGGTTTTGGGCCTCAGGTTTTGTGGTTTCGGGCCTCGGGTTAGTGTTGGGCCTTGTTGGGTCTTGTTGTGTTGGGTTTCTAAGTGGTAAGTTAGGGTCATTTTTGTAAATGCCAAGAGGAATTGAAAGAGAGGAAAGAGAGGTGTTATGTTTGGCAGAGGAATCAGTGGGTGAAGTCACCCTTTGTCTTCCTCATCTTCTTCATCTTTTCCCCTCAAACTTGCTGTGTGTAAAGGTGCAATCTTATCGTTCTTGGTTAAGAATCATGTTTTTAAGGTGAAGGGTAAGTTCTATGTCTTGTGGAGATCTATAAAAAGAGGTAAAGATGAGTTAGTTTGGTGTAGATGAAGGTTTAGTGGGGGTTTAAGGTGTAATCCGGGAATGAAGCTTTGAGGGGTGTTTTTATGTTTTCTCGATGTTTCTAAGAGTTATAGATATCTTTGGACGTGTCTATGATTTGGCTTAACTTCTCCCTTATAAAGAAACAAGTGGAGGACCCATCTTCAAGCTTGGGAAGGTGAAAGCTTGTGTGGAAGAGGAGCTCGAGTTTGTTGCTGTTGCTTGCTAAGGTTAGTACTTCCAACTCTTCTAATTATTTTGCATATCATGGTAGAAGCATTCATATAGTCTGGTGTATGTGTGTGCTTGGTTTGAGCTTGACATGTGTTAATGGTGAAATCCGAGTTTATGTGTTAAACGGTTGGAAATTGATGTTAAAACATTTAAAACACACTTAAAAATGAGTAGGAGAACTTTGGAATTGTTTAGGTGAGGTTTGGGGACGAAAATATAGAATTTTTAAGTGCAAACCTGCATTTCGTGCAGGGGGTATCGATACTCGAGCTATCGGTATCGATACCAGTGAGTGTATTTTGACTTGTTGTTCAGGGGTATCGAACCTTGTTTCGATACCGAGGGTTCCAGAAACTTTTTGTATCGATACCTGTATCGAAGCGAGTCCTCCCCTTTTTGTTGACTTTTGAAGTGGGTCAACGGTATCGATACTGGTATCGATACCTGTGTGTTTCGATACCCTCTTTGGGTGGGTATCGATACAAGGTATTCCGATACCCTACTTAAGGGTATCGATACCCCTGTGTGTTTTGGATAAGTTGAGTAGAGTTTTGGGCTCCTTGATTCTAATAAATAAATACTTAAATCTAAAAGCTATGAAATGAGGATTAAGATTGAGGTTAGAACCCCAAAAGACTAGTTGAGATAAACTTTAACATATCTTGTTATGATAAGATCCTAGGTGGATCGTTTGTGTGGTTTGAGTCCTTGTGAGTTGGAAATCCGAATATCCATAAGTGTTGCAACACGTTGAAGGCCATCCTATGTAACATGCCAGGTGATGATTGAAGTCTTTTATATCGTGTAGAACTAGTGTTTTGATATAATAATTGAAAAATAGTTTTGGACTAATTTGAAAAGATTTCAAAAATAGTTCATAAATAAGTGTTTTTAACCCAGGTGTTTCGATACACCCTTAAGGTGTTTCGATACCTGTTCTTCAATACCATGGTTTCAAAGGCAAAACCACAGTGGTATCGATACTGGTATCGATACCTTTTTGCCACTGTGATGATCTGTTTCGAACCCTGTTTCAAAACACCCCCAACGGTCAAAACGATTTTATAAAAAACCCAACGTCTAGGAGCGATATCGATACCAGTATCGATACATGTTCATAAATATAGGTCAACGGCTATTTCCCAAAGCAACTGTTTCGAAACAGCCTTTACGTGTTTCGATACCGCCTGCACCAGAAGAGGAAATAAGCCTTGTAATCTGCTCCAAACGGCTCCAAAACATCCCCAACGGTCACCAACGGCTAAAAGCTCATTTGGGATGATAAAAGGAAGCCTCAAGCATCAAGAGAAGACTAATGCTTCATTGTAAACAACAATATGATCAAAGATTTGTCCTAGTACTTAAATTCCTATTATTTGGGTAGACAAACACTTGTGAGCTTAATTGTCATATATGCTCAAGTGTAATTAGGAATTGGTTGAGTGCTTAGATTGCAAACATTAGCCTTATTAGAAGGATTAATCAAGTTTGCTAAGTTTTTCTCTTTGTTGAGTGAATTCCCAAAGTTCGGATTGTGAACTTTGGATGCTAGATTCGAGTTTGAGTCTAGGATTGTAAGGTTATCCCTTTGGCCTCAAAAGGTTGAAATTCTTAGTGAATTTGGAAAATCCTTAGTGGGAAGCTAAGGTAGTGGATGTAGACGAGGCCGAACCACTATAAATCCTTGTGTCATTGTCTATATTATTGCTTCCACACATATCCACCCAAATTGGCCAATTCTCCATCACTTGGAAAGTAAATTCGGTTGTGCATCGAGCCACTTCAAGCCTAACATATCGAGTGTTGGGCGGCCTCACTCGAAGATGTGTGATGTAACATTCCGAGCATGGGGTTGGTTGGGCGGCCTCCACCCCTTTTCGAATATTGGGAGGCCTCGTTCGAAGATGTCCGATATAACATTCCGGGCATAGGATTTAAGGGTGGCCTCAATCCTAAGTGTAGGATCCCGATGCTGTGTGGACGCGGTTCTCGCTCTTGTATGTTGACTTATATGATTGTATATGCTGTGTGCGATAGTATACATTCATTTATGTCATGTGATAGGCAAGCATGCTAGACCATCATACCATGTATGTGATTTATATGCCATGCTTTACTACTTTGATATGCATGATGTTGGCCGAGTTTGGCATATCCACTGAGCTTGTGTGGCTCAGCGTTCGAAATCTGTTTTCGTGCGTAGGTTAGGTGAAGCGGGTTTCGTGGAGTACCATCAAGGTTTGGACTTTCAACATCGACCGTGTTGTCAGAGTACAATTATTAGATGTAGTGGGTTAGTACTATGTTGAACCTTATATGTATTGTAACTCTGTTATTTTTATTGGGTCGAATGTTTTTAAATGGTCTGTAATATATTTTGGAGCTCCGAGTTACTTTGAGTTATTGTAGGTTTGTTTTAATTTAAGTGGACTATAAAATTAGTTTTGTACCCTACATGATTTTTATTATTGGACTTTTAAAGGAAATTTTGAAATACGGGTTTTGGGTCGGAGGCCCACTGTGACATCTGGGTTGAGTGTTACATTTAGTGGTATCAGAGCCCAGGTTGAGTCGGTTCTAGGAGTCCCCGGGGGAGTCTACTATGCTATATAGGTGTTAGACTAGTACTTGCCCACGAGTCGATATAGTACTTCTTTTAAAGCTGAAATTTTGATGGTGTAATCCCGTTTATGGTTGTTGTGCAGAGGTTGTTAAGCATAACTAGACGCGTGAGAGATTAGGAGGAGAGTTGGGGTTCTCGAGGAGGAGACTTCGACTATGAGTATGAGCCCAATGAGGAGGTGCCATCGGATGATGCAGTTGGTCAAGGGGCCAACTACTTTGCTCAGTTGAACCGTACTCTACGCAGGATAATGACAGCTATATCGAGGCTGTTTTCTATGCCTCGTGAGGCACCGGTTGAGAGGATGCGGAGATAATGAGCTATCGACTTCTTTGGTACGGGACAGGATAACCCCGTACAAGCAGATCAGTGGTTGCATGATACGAGATGGATCATGAAGCAGATGAGATTAAGGTCAGAGGATAAGCTATCGTGTGTGTTGTCTCTTCTCAAGGGCAACGCGAGAGTATGGTGGGAGACTATTGAACAAGGTTGGTATCCCCATCGTCCTAAGTGGGAGGACTTTCTTGAAAAGTTCGAGAGCAAGTATGTGGGCGAGATTCACATTGATACCCTGAGGGAGCGGTTAATCCATCTGGTTTAGGGGAACCGTTCGGTCTTCGCTTATGAGCAAGAGTTTCTTCAGTTGAGCCGGTATGCCCCGGAGCTTGTTGCTACCGAGAAGATGAGATGCAAGAGGTTCTTGAGAGGTCTAAGGAAGGAGATCCAGACTTATCTTACTGCTAGACCACCTACAGTGTTTTCTAAGTTAGCTGCTAGTATTAAGTCCCTTGAGGAGGTTCAGGGTTTGACCTATGGGTCGTCTATTGGCCAGGGAGTCTCCAGTGGATCCAATCAGAGTCGTACGGGTAACTCTCAGTCCTACTCTGGTAGGAGTAGGAACCGTTGAAACCAGAACAGAGGAGCATTGAATCAGAGTGCGAGGGCAGATCAGAGGTCAAAGTCTGTGGGACGTAGGAGACAGACTAAGTCTTCTTCTGCTGGGGTCCAAAGAGTTTATAGAGAAGTGTCAGCGTAAGTGTTTAGACTTGTAGGCGTTATGGCCGAAGCCATCGAGGAGAGTGTTGGGGCAATGCCAGAGCTTGTTTTCAGTGCGGGTCCCCGGACCACCTTATTAGGGATTGCCCGGAGGTTGTGACGTCACCACCGGGTCAGGCTCAGAGGATTGTGTTCCAAGCTCAGAGAGGTCGTGGGTTCTCTCGTAGCAGAGCTAACCATGCTTCAGGGGTACTTTTCAGTCCACCACTAGAGCATCGGCGAGACAGTATGCAGTGAAGGTACAAGAGGACTGTGCAGCCACATATGTGATCTCAAGTACGTTTAGTTTGTTTTTGGTACCTATAGTTGCTCTTGTGGACTCGGGGTCTACCCACTCATAAATCCGTAATGGGATATCTCAGCAGTGGGGGTTACCAGCGGAGGACCTTGAGATAGAGGTTCGTGTGACAAACCCTTTGTGGTTGGATGTGTTGGTGGATAAGGTGTATTGGAGGTGTCCGATCGAGGTACAAGGATCTATCTTCTCGGCCGATCTTATGGTCTTGTCGTTTCAGGAGTTCGACGCAATCCTAAGGATAAATTGATTGTTTGAACACGATGTAAGTTTAGGGTGCAGAACTAAGAGTTTGAAGCTCAGAGTGGCAGATGATTCTAAGCTTGTTGTGAGGGGTGAAAGAAACCCGTGTTTACCAAATGTAGTGTTTGCGTTGTCAACTCAGAGGTTGATCCAGCAAGGTTGTAAGGCTTTCTTAGCTCACATGGTGGATGTGAGTGTTGGCAACCCAGCTTTAGAGCACTTGAGGACAGTCTACGAGTATCTCTACGTTTTTCTAGAGGAGTTACCTAGTTTACCTCCCGACCGTGAGTTGGAGTTTCGGATAGAGGTGTTGCCTGGTACGGCACCGGTGTCCATAGCATCGTATCGTATGACACTAGTAGAGATGAGAGAGTTAAAGCAGCAGATCTAGGAGTTACTTGAGAGAGGTTTTATCAGACCGAGTGTGTCACCGTGGGGAGCACCGGTTTTGTTTGTTAAGAAGAAGGACGGATCGATGAGGATGTGCATCAACTACCGTCAGCTTAATAAGGTCACAATCAAGAATCGTTATCCTTTGCCTAGGATCGATGATCTCTTTGATCAGTTGAGGGGTGCCCGTGTGTTTTCTAAGATAGACTTGAGGTCAGGGTACTATCAATTAAAGGTGGTGGACAAGGATGTCTAAAAGACCGCTTTTAAGACGTGGTATGGACACTATGAGTTTCTAGTGATGCCGTTTGGGCTCACGAATGCACCCGTAGCTTTTATGGACTTGATGAACTGAATCTTTCAACCGTATCTAGATCAATTTATGATTATGTTCATCAATGATATCTTGGTGTATTCACGCTCGGAGGAGGAGCATGACTACCACCTTAGAGTTGTTCTTCAGGTGTTGAGGGATAGACGTTTATACGCCAATTTCAGTAAGTGCGAGTTTTGGTTGTCTGAGGTGGCATTTCTTGGCCACATAGTTGCAGCGGATGGGATCCGAGTAGATCCACAGAAGATCCAAGCTGTGGTAGAGTAAAAACCACCAAGGAATGTGTCGGAAGTCCGTAGCTTCAGTGGACTTGCCAGATACTATAGGAGGTTCGTTAAGGGTTTTTCGATCATAGCGGCACCTTTGACCAAGTTGCTTCAGAAAGAAGTTCCATTTGTGTGGAACAAGAGAAGACAATAGAGTTTTGAGCAGTTGAAAGCTTATTTAACTGAGGCACCGGTCTTGACGCAACCAAAACTGGGAAAAGATTATATGGTGTTTAGTGATGCTTCCTTGAATGGGTTGGGTTGTGTGCTCATGTAAGAGGGTAAGGTGGTTGCTTACGCCTCGAGGCAGTTGAAACCTCATGAGAAGAACTATCCTACACATGATCTTGAGCTTGCATCAGTTATCTTCGCTTTGAAGATTTGGAGGCATTATCTCTATAGGGAGAAATGCTACACTACACTGACCACAAGAGTTTAAAGTATCTTATCTGCTTACCCAGAAGGAGTTGAATCTGAGACAGCATCGGTGGATAGAGTTGTTAAAGGACTATGACTGTGTCATAGAGTATCATCCGGGTAAGGCGAATATGGTTGCTGATGCTTTGAGTAGGAAGTCCATGTCGGACTTAAGAGCTCTGTTTGCTCGGTTGAGGATGACTGATGATGGAGGTCTTTTGGCTGAGTTGCGTGTGGAGCCCACGCTTGTTCAGGAGATAAAGAGAGCACATGTGTTAGACGAGGAGTTGGTAGCTCAGTTAGAGGCTGTTCAGAGAGGTGAACCGTTAGAATTTGAAGTACGAGATGATGGTTTCTTGTACTTTCAGGGTCGGTTGTGTGTTCCTGTCTTGGAGGATCTGATGGATCGTATCTTGAGGGAAGCTCACTGTAGTACATTTTCTGTTCATCCGGGTAGTAACAAGATGTATCAGGATCTTCGTCCTTTCTTTTGGTGGCCGTGCATGAAGAGAGATGTGTTAGAGTTTGTGATAAGGTGTTTGGCATATCAGCAAGTGAAAGCAGAACACCAGGTTCCTTCAAGGTTGCTTCAGCCTATCCAGATTCCACAATGGAAGTGGGATCGTGTGACCATGGACTTTGTCACCGGGTTACCGATGACGTTGAGGAAGCATGATGCTATATGGGTCATAGTTGATCGGTTAACCAAGTCAGCTCACTTCTTACCAGTGAGGATGTACTTCAGTTTGGAAAAGTTGGCTCAGTTGTACATCAAAGAGATCGTGAGGTTGCATGGCGTACCCTTATCGATCATATCGGATAGGGATCCGAGGTTCATAGCGAGGTTGTGGAGGTCTATCCATGAGGCTCTAGACACCAAGTTGTACTTCAGTACAGCTTTTCATCCTCAGACCGACGGACAGTCTGAGAGAGTTATCCGGATCTTGGAGGATATGCTTCGGTGTTGTACGATAGACTTTGCTCACAGTTGGGAGAAGCAGTTACCGTTGGTGGAGTTTGCTTAAAACAACAGTTATCAGTCGAGCATCAAGATGGCTCATTTTGAGGCCTTGTACGGGCACAGGTGTAGGATACCTTTGTGTTGGACAGAGTTCAATGAGAGGAAGATAGTAGGTTCGGAACTTGTTAAGGAAACAAAGGAGAAAGTTCAGATCATCAAGGAGAGGTTACAAGCGGATTTTGACAGACAAAAGGCTTATGCGGATAGGAAGCGTAAGCACATCGAGTATGAGCTTGGGGAGAAGGTGTTTCTTAAGGTATCTCCATGGAAGGGTATCATTCGGTTTGGCCGGAAGGGAAAGTTGAGTCCAAGGTATATCGGGCCGTACGAGGTGCTTCAAAGGGTTAGACCAGTAGCTTATCAGCTAGCTTTGCCTCTGGAGTTGGCACGTATACATGATGTGTTCCACGTGTCTATGTTGAGGCGTTACCGTTCTGGTCCCTCACATGTGGTTCAGCTTGAGGAAATCGAGGTCAATATGTATTTGACCTACGAGGAAATACCCATCGGAATCATAGATAGAAAAGTCAAAGAACTTCGGAATAAGAGTATACTTTTGGTAAAAGTATTGTGGAGGAACCATGGGATCAAAGAGGCCACGTGGGAGGAGGAGAAGGACATGAGAGCTCAGTATCCTCATCTTTTCCTGACAAGTAAATTTCGAGGACGAAATTTTCTTTAAGGATGGGAGAGTTGTAACGACCCGGATTCAAATCTGAGGGTCCGGTTAGCCCGAGACGTTGGGCCTCAGGTTTTGTGGTTTCGGGCCTCGGGTTATTATTGGGCCTTGTTGTGTCTTGTTGTGTTGGGTTTCTAAGTGGTAAGTTAGGGGAATTTTTTTAAATGCCAAGAGGAATTGAAAGAGAGAAAAAAGGGGTGTTATGTTTCGCAGAGGATTCAATGGGTGAAGTCACCCTTTGTCTTCCTTATCTTCTTCATCTTTTCCTCTCAAACTAGCTAAGTGTAAAGGTGCAATCTTGTCGTTCTTGGTTAAGAATCACGTTTTTAAGGTGAAGGGTAAGTTTTATGTCTTGTGGAGATCTATAAAAAGAGGTAAAGATGAGTTAGTTTGGTGTAGATGAAGGTTTAGTGGGGGGTTAAGGTGTAATCCGGGAATGAAGCTTTGAGGGGTGTTTTTATGTTTTCTAGATGTTTCTAAGAGTTATAGATATCTTTGGACGTGTCTAAGAGTTGGCTTAACTTCTCCCTTGTAGAGAAACAAGTGGATGACCCATCTTCAAGCTTGGGAAGGTGAAAGCTTGTGTGGAAGAGGAGCTCAAGTTTGTTGTTGTTGCTTGTTAAGGTTGGTACTCCCAACTCCTCTAATTATTTTTCATATCATGGTAGAAGCATTCATATAGTCTGGTGTATGTGTGTGCTTGGTTTGAGCTTGACATGTGTTAATGGTGAAATCCGAGTTTATGTGTTAAACGGTTGGAAATTGATGTTAAAACATCTAAAACACACTTAAAAATGAGTAGGAGAACTTTGGAATTGTTTAGGTGAGGTTTGGGGACGAAAATATAGAATTTCTAAGTGCAAACCTGCATTTCGTGCAGGGGGTATCGATACCAGTGAGTGTATTTTGACTTTTTGTTCAGGGGTATCGAACCTTGTTTCGATACCGAGGGTTCTAGAAACTTTTTGTATCGATACTTGTACCGAAGCGGGTCCTCCCCTTTTTGTTGACTTTTGAAGTGGGTCAACGGTATCGATACTAGTATCGATACCTATGTGTTTCGAAACCCTTTTTGGGTGGGTATCGATACAGGGTGTTCCGATACCCTACTTAAGGGTATCGATACCCCTGTGTGTTTTGGGTAAGTTGAGTAAAGTTTTAGGCTCGGTGATCGTAATAAATAAATACTTAAATCTGAAAGCTATGAAATGAATTATCGGACTAAGATTGAGGTTATAACCCCAAAAGACTAGTTGAGATAAACTTTAATGTATCTTGTTGTGATAAGATCCTAGGTGGATCGTTTGTGTGGTTTGAGTCCTTGTGAGTTGGAAATCCGGATATCCATAAGTGTTGCAACACGTTGAAAGCCATCCGATGTAACATGCTGGGTGATGATTGAAGTCTTTTATACCGAGTGTTGGATGGCCTCACTCGAAGATGTTCGATGTAACATTCCGAGCATGGGGTTGGTTGGGCGGCCTCCACCCCTTTCTGAACGTTAGGCGGCCTCGTTCGAAGATGTCCGCTGTAACATTTCGGGCATAGGATTTGAGGGTGGCCTCAATCCTGAGTGTAGGATCCCGATGATGTGTGGACGCGGGCCTCGCTCTTGTGTGTTGACTTATATGATTGTATATGTTGTGTGCGATTGTATACATTCATTTATGCCATGTGATAGGCAAGCATGCTAGACCATCATACCATGCAAGTGATTTATATGCCATGTTTTACTGCTTTGATATGCATGATGTTGGCCGAGTTTGGCGTATCCACTAAACTTGTGTGGCTCAGCGTTCGAAATCTGTTTTCGTGCGTAGGTTAGGTGAAGCGGGTTTCATGGACCACCATCAAGGTTTGGACTTTCAGCATCGACCGTGTTGTCAGAGTACAGTTATTAGATGTAGTGGGCTTAGTACTATGTTGAACCCTATATGTATTGTAACTCTGTTATTTTTATTGGGTCGAATGTTTTTAAATGGTCTGTAATATATTTTGGAGCTCCGAGTTACTTTGAATTATTGTGAGTTTGTTTTAATTTAAGTGGACTATGAAATTGGTTTTGGACCCTACGTGATTTTTATTATTGTGCTTTTAAAGGAAATTTTAAAATATGGGTTTTGGGACGGAGGCCCACTGTGATATCTGGGTTGGGTGTTACAGACCGACCTATTATTAACCTGAACTAATATCAACATTACATTTATATAAATAAGTTATATAACATACTTAGTTAATTACTTATATCATACTTTTAATACAAATATAAAATAATATTATTATTATAGATATTAATATTTATATAAACATTTTACATAACATACTTATATTATAATTTTAATATAGATATAATATTTATATAATTTATGTTTATTAATTTTTAATTAATAATTCATAGTTCAATTTTATTACACATATTTATATTGTACATATAAGTTATAACATACTTATATAATATTTATAATGATCATGTTATAAACATTGATACATTTATATTTTAATATTTATAATATACTTCTTACTAATATTTATATAAATTATATTACAAATATATATTATATATTAAAGTATATTATATATTAAATATAATACATTAATACATAAAATATAATATATATATATAAGTATATCATATATTAATGTACATTATATATGTATATTAATATATAAATCTAGTATATATACATATATATAAATAATAAGTATACATATATTAATATATATAATATATATACATATAAATATTATAATAAATATACATGTATTTTATTAAATATTTCAAATCAAAAAAATAGTACTTGGTTGATTTGATTTTTAAAATGAATTTAAAATTAAAATTTTAAAGTGAATTTTTTTATTTTAGGAGAATGAAAAATTCTTGATTTTAACAAGGGGAGGGGAGAATTGAATTTAGCCGAGTTGAGGAGGAGGCGGGAAGGAAATTTGGGTGGGGGAAGGAAATTTTGGGGGAGGCGGGAGGAAAATTTGGGGGAGGGAAATTTGATTTTAGGGTGAGAATTATATTTAAATTTGAGGGAGAGTTAAATTTTTAATTATATAGTATATTAGTATGTATATATTATATTATTATTATAGATATATATATAATATGGTATTTATATAATATGTATTTATATAGTATTAATAAAATATTTATAATATATGATATATATACATATTAAATATATATAATAATTAATATGTTAGATATGTATATATAATATATATATATATATGATACATATTACATATATACATTAAAAATTAATATACATAGTACATGTATATCATATATGTATATATATATAATATGTATAAATATAATACATTATGTATATATAATAATATAATATGATATATATTATATATACATTAAAAATTAATATACACGTATAATATATGTAATGTATACATGTATAATACATATACATTTAACATACATATATATTAATATACATATATAATGTACTAATACATACTAACACATGTGACATATTAACATATATATATATAATATATATGCTAAAATTAATATACATATTAACATATATATAATACATGTAATATATGTTACATATATGTTACATATGTATATATAATATATATACATATACATATTAACATACATATATAATATATATATGTTATATATGTATATATAATATAATGCATATTATATATATGTATAAATTAAAATAATATAATATGATATATATTATATACATCAAAAATTAATATACATGTATGATATGTATAATATATATGTATTATGTATAATACATATACATATAACACATATATATATTAATATACATATATAATGTACTATATACATATATAATATACTAATACATACTAACACATGTGACATATTAACATACGTATATATAATACATGTACTAAAATTAATATACATATTAACATGTATGATATATGTATGATATATTATATATATAACATACATATATATAGTACATATACATATAGATTATAACATACATGATACATAATTATGTATATTAATATATACATGTACTATATATTAATGTATATATACATAATATATATTGATATATTAATATATTAATATATTAATGTACTATGTATAATACTACTACTATCACTAATTTACTATGTATACATATAACATACATTGATACGTATATAATTATATATGAATGTTAGAATATACTTATGTTATGTATATATTATAATTTTTTTCATTTATAGTATTATTTCATTTGCAAAAATAGTATTATTCCTTATTTTAATATTATTTTATTTTCAAGAATAGTATTATTTCATATTTATTATTAATCCATATATAGTATTATTCTATTTTTAAAAACAATATTAGTCTATTTATAGTATTACTCTATATATAGTGTATTTTCTATATATAGTATTAATTTTATATGATTATTATTCTGTTTATAATGTATTAAAATTAGATTTTTAATACTTTTAATTATTATTAATTTATAATTTTTGTAATTTAGTCTTTATAACTTAAAAGTTAATTTATTTGAATTGATTATTACTGATTTTTCTAATTTACTTTAATGTTTTTAATTTTTAATTTTTTTAATTGAATCCTTATAAGTTAATATTGATTTTTTAAAATTTTAAAATTTAATCTTTAACTTCATAATTTAATATTTATTCATTTTTACGTATTTATACAAAATCAAAATTAATAATTTAAATTATTATGAATATAAAATCAAAACATGAACCCAAACTGAAATATAATAAATATTTATATATAATATATATCTTATGTACATATATATAAATATACATATATTAATATATATATATACATACAATAAATATATATATTTATTAAATACTCTAAATTAAAACACTAGTACTTGATTTGATTTTTAAAATAAATCTAAAATTTAAAATAAATTTGTTCATTTTAAGTAGGTTTGGGGAGGGAAATTTTGGGTTTTAAGGGGGAAAGGGAGATTTTGGGTTTTAACGTGGGTGAGAAGAGGAAAATTTTGAATGAACCGTGTGGGGGGGTTGTGTTGGGCGGGAATGAAATTATTGATTTTAGGGTATTAAAATTTTATTATTATTATTATTATTATTATTATTATTATTATAATTATATAGTATGTATATATTATATAATATTTATATAATATGTGTATATTATATAATATTTATATATTTTATAATATTTATATAATATGTATTTATATAGTATTGATATAATATTTATAATATAAAGTATTTATATATGATATATATGCATAATATTTATAATAATTAATATTTTATATATATATATATATATAATATGTATGTACATATATTATTATTATATAATATATACGTATTTATATATATATATGCTATATATATGTATATTATATGTATAATATATATTATATATATACATTAAAAAATAATATACATGTATATATGTTATATATGTATATATAATATATGTATAAATATAATACATATTATATTATTATAATATATATTATTAATCCATATATAGTATTATTTTATTTCCAAAAATAGTATTAGTCTATTTATAATATTACTCCATATATAATGTATTTTTTATATATAGTATAAATTTCTTATATAGTATTGATTTTATATAACTATTATTTCATTTATAGTATAAATTTTATATATTGTCTATTTTTTTTATTTTTAAAATATATTAAACTATAATATAATTATTTTATAATGTATTAAATTAGATTTTTATTACTTTTAATTATTATTAATTTATAATTTTTGTAATTTAGCCCTTATAACTTACAAGTTAATTTATTTGAATTGATTATTATTGATTTTTCTATTTTACTTTAGTGTTTTTAATTTTTAATTTTTGTAATTGAGTCCTTACAAGTTAATGTTGATTTTTTAAAATTTCAAAATTTAATCTTTAACTTTATAGTTTAATATTTATTCGTTTTCTTACGTATTTATACAAAATCAAAATTAATAATTTAAATTATTATGAATATAAAATCAAAATTAATTCGACCTGAAACAAAATCGACTTGAAATAACCTGACCTGAAATGGACCCAACCTGAAATGCAACCGAACTAAAATGGACTCGACCTGAAATGAAACTGTCAATTATCCGATTTGGAGCTGAACCGTTTGAACCTGACCTGAAATGAATCCAACTTGAAATGGACCCGACCTGAAATGAATCCGACCTGAAATGGACCCGCACCCGACCCGATTCGAGTCAAAACATCAAATCAACCTGAAATGACTTGTATCCGATTTTACTCAACCTAAAACCCATCCGAGTAACTGTTTTTACATCCTATGAAACAGGGCCAAAATTGGCCAATTAATAGTATAGGAAATCATGCAAACGTATAGTTCAATGTATCCGAGGCCAGTAGAGCACAACTGTTCCTGCAATTCTCTTTTCAGTGATGAGCCATCGTCTTAAAACCTTTTGGCAGTTCAAACATATATTTTGTCATTTTTTTAACTGATAAAGGTTGTTTTTTTATTAACAATAAAATTAAATAAAGATAAAATTATTAATAGTTTAAAAGAGAACAAAAAGCAAAAGAAATGGACAGCCAAATCCTAAAAAAAGTTTCACCGACAACCGTAAAGTAGAGAAACGAAAACAATAGAAAATAGAGTGGAAAGTCAGTCCTAAAAAAATATCGAAATAAAAAATATAATGCTCCGAAAATAAAAGGTTTTAAAATCAATTCTGAAAGATGGTCCACCAACGATCTTTATGAGCTAAGTCTTTGATTTTCGGTGGAGTTTCTTCAATTCAAACATGTGAGTACAAAAAATCTCGTCCCATTCGAACAAGTTCATTTTCTACTTGATTTTATTTACGATGTATATGACAAAAGTCGAACATCTAACATTTTCTTTGATGTTGATGATTATTGAACTCATATCCGAATAATCTTGATCATGATGTAAGATTTTTTTATTACTGCAAGAGAATCATCCTCAACTATGATCTTATTGAAACCAATTTCTCGAGCAAGAGACAGGGCTTGTAAACAAGCTAATGCTTCCACCGATTCGTGATTCAAGACAAACTGGTGAGGGGTGGAGCTTGCTGCCATTATCAAGCCATCAACATCCCTAATTAGAACACCGATGAACTTCAAGATACATCAAAGCTTACATCAAAATTAGCTTTGATCATATCCTGATCTGGGGAACTTCATCTGTTACATCAAAATTAGTTCTCACCACCAATCTTCTGCAGCCGCTTCACAAGATCTTGTGCAAACTTGCTAAAATTTTTGTAACCCTGTGGAAAAAATGACTGGGAGTGAGTAATGTAAATGTAAAAAGTAAAAACCTCTAATTAGACCAACATAAAAGTGATAGCTGGGAAGACCATAAAATTATAAGAACAACATAAAACAAACCATGCCTTGAACATCCAAAATAGTTGTGCTTGAATCTACGTGTCTCTTTGCAGCAATGGAGCAAGCAGGAAACTTAATTTCAAAACACTTTTCAAATTCCTGCACATGGTATCTCACATATTAATCCAAAGTTGTAACTCGCACGAGTTTATCAGGTTCAACTTTCCTAACAATTCAACTCACTGAACTCAAAATCCTGATTATATCATTATAACATCCAAAGAAAAAAGTCAGCTTTGCTCTATATAAAACCAGGCAACAAGTAAATAAACAACCTGGAAATAAAGAAGTTATATATGTTCTTATAATTTAGGATAGAGACAGATATCTAATGCAGTAAGTAACCAAGATCCCAGAGATAACGTGGAGCATTCTTGCAATAAGATAGGATCACCTCCAAAATATTATCATATGAGATTAACATATTTTATGCTTAATTAGTGTAAATTTTGATGGTTTATGTTTAATAAAGTTGTACATATGCCACATTTAAGCTTGATTTATACATGAGATTAACATATTTTATGCTTGTCTGAATCTAAAACAAACTGAAGTATGAGTCTAAAAATTTGGCCAAATTTACTCGTGTTTGTAAACGCTTAATACATTTCCGATGTTTCTTAGGAAAAAAAATGGTTTGGTCGGTTTGGGTTTTCAATGCTAGAGTATAAGTGCAGCCCATATTTTAAATGTGTGATTTTTGTCGTCCGAAAGCATTTTGTATACCTAAATATTTTTTGACCCTTTCAAATTTTTGGTGAAATCGTCTACCTTTTCTCGTATTTTTATTTTTTTTAAAATTAAAGGTTTTAAGATTTTAGTTTAAGGGTTTTGGTTAGGGTTTAGGAAATTAGGGGTAGGATGTATTTTTATGGTATAAGGTTTAGGTTTTATGATATAAAAAATAAGGGTTAGGAGTTAAAATTTAATTTTTTAATAAATTTTCAAAGGAGACATAAAATGAGGCACATAATAAAAGCAGAAGACTTTTGCTCTTCAAATTTCGGGTGGTCCATTAAACTAGTTTAAATTTAATCGTTATAGATTTAAGCCATTTTAGATTAAGGGTCAGTTTAGCATTGCTTTTGAAAAGTGCGATGGAAAAGTGTGGTGAAAAAGTATAGTAGATTTAAGCCATTTTACATTAAGGTCTCCTTTAACATTGCTTTTCAAATCAGCTTTTGGGTCAAAAGCTGGTTTGAAACGCAGAAGCAATGCTAAACAGTTAACTTTTGAAAAAGAAACTGCGTTTGAAAAGTGATTTTCAACCCAAACGCAATAGTTAAAATTTTTAGCTTTTGGGTTTGGAAAGTACTTTTAAGAGTTATATTACAATTTTAACCTTCATTTATTATATTTTATTATAATCTAATTTTTATAAATATATAATTATATTTAACATAAATTATTTTTTTTAATTTAAAAATTATATATATTCATACAAAATTATATATTTTCTCAAAAGCACTTCTAAAAAGCACTTTTCAAAAATAATTTATTTATTTATCAATATTTTTATATTTTATCATAATTTAAGTTAATATTATAATATAAAATAATTTTATTATCATTTAAATATATATTTTTAACTTATAACATCATGTCTAAAATAGTCATTTATTTTCTCAAAAGCACTTTTTGACAACAATAGTAAACACATAATTTTCAAACTAAAAATTCCAAAAGAACTTTTTCACTACAATTTTTCAACATACTTTTACACCGCACTTCTCAAAAACAATGCTAAACTGACCCTAAGACATTGTATATTTAAACAAGTCCATAATAGATTACTCTTCAGTAAACAAATCAGATTTTGAATTATATTATTTTAAATTTAAAATAATTTCATATTTTTTTGGTTGTACTCATTGACTTAAGATTATCGATTAAGACCATACAATTAAGTTAATTAAATTTTAATTCCGTGATAATATAAACAATAGTTTCTCTAATAGGTGGCCTACGAAAGAAACATAAGAAAACATTTTTATCTTTTCATTATATTTTCTCTTCTTATAAATTACAATCTCAGTTTTAAAAAGCTTTTTTTTTTCTAATTTTATATATTACAAAAAAAAAACTTTTGCTATCTAGTCATGTTTTCTTCCACGCCTCACACTAAAACAATATTTAAAAATTAAATTTTAAACCATAACTTTAATTTTTACATATTAGACCATAAACTTTACCCTTTAAAAAATTCTACCCCTAATTCTCTGAATCTTAATCATAATCTCTAACCTTAAACCCTAAACCTTAAATCTTAAGTATTAAAATAGACACCAAAAGTATCAATAATTTGCACCCATAAATTATGTGAGAAAAAATTAATAGATTAAAGGAATATGTTAGCCGTTAGGCAGCCTATCTGATTAAGATGGTCATTGCAATAAATTATCGATCAAAACACAATGCGAAAGAAACATTGTCAAAGGATACAAACGATTAATTAAAAAATTACAAAGATTAATTTTGTTAATGGATCAAGCTTGGTCCGCCTTGTGATTCAAACAAGATGACCAAATTTGTTCCATTGAAACCAGAGCTAGTGCTTAATGCTTATTATTCTCCTAGCCGGTTTATGGCCTGACAAGATGATCTGTATTCTTTCTCATAATATATATGTCCCAAGATCTTTAATATCTCTTCTAGCTTCCAAACTAGCTAGCTGCAGTCGTTTTCAAGTTCATCCGGTGAAGTTATGCGGCCGCGGCGGCCAAATACCGCCACCGCTATCACTAGTCATGTAAGACATACAGGACAATGGCACTAGACATAGACCTCGACTTTTGAGATCTCGCTGTGCTTCTCCGTTTCCATCCTCCATCATTGAACCCTAAAGATCATTAAAATAGTTTTCAACATCAAAGTTATACTTGTAATTGGAACTACTGGATTACCCTTTGTTCCATAAAATGACAAGAACAAGTTATTTTCAGCAGGCAAATGTAGATATGTTACGCTTACCCCTTGTTTCGATCTGGATGTTTTACTGCGAGATGACTTCATATACGGAACGCTTAATGTCTGTCAAAAGCAAATACATAAGTCATTCAATTTCTGTTCAGGACTGAACTCTAAACTAAAAGAAGACAGTTTCTGTCTTTCTTTTTGTGTCGAAAAGAACTGAAGAATCTCAGAAATCTGATCAGAATCAAAAGAAATCAAAGTTCCCATGCCAAGGTTAAAGTTATACACCCTACAACTACAATTACAGGACTATTAACTATATAATTATATGTTCTGATAGTTGTGCAGCGTAGTGGTGTTC
Source organism: Abelmoschus esculentus (assembly GCA_035048815.1). NCBI lineage: Eukaryota > Viridiplantae > Streptophyta > Magnoliopsida > Malvales > Malvaceae > Abelmoschus > Abelmoschus esculentus. The sequence goes on from JAUCBN010000010.1 coordinate 5,171,552, forward strand.
AAAAATATCCAATCCGGTCGATACGGTTTGATTATCTATTAATCCGATCCAAAAATTCGATTATATGATCTGGTTTTTATTTTTGGATCAGTTATCCAATTGGATTTTAAGTTTTTCGGATCGGATACAGATCACAATATTTCAAGTTTTGGGTTATACAAAAATTCTAAAATTAAATTTTTATTAATATTAGTCTTATTATGTTCAACAATTTAGTGTTTGTTATATTCAAAAATTTTAAAAATTAAAACCTTTTTAAATGTGAATTTTGTTGTACTTAATAAATTTTTTTATTATATTCAAAATTATAAAATTTTCATAAATACAACCTTTAAATTCAAAAAATTAGTTTAATCAAATTATATTTTTGGATAATTAGATATACAACTATCTAATCTGAATATCTGATACCTAAATATGCAGATATTCATTTTTTGGATCGAATATGAATCATCATATCTACAATCTAAAACCCTGAATATTCAAAAAATTAAATCCGATTCGATATTTGACAATAAATACCCTAGTGGAGTGGGATGAGTAAAATAATAAGTACCTTAAATTGGACTTGGTATACCTTAAGAGGAGAGAAGCATAGAATTATAAAACCCTAGCCAGCTACTTTTCCCGAATATTTTAGGGTAACTTCTAGAGAGCCTAGCTTGTTGGGGGTTGCAGTACCCCATAACACATTAAGGCAGAAATAATAGTTTAAGAATGTGTCAGAGAATAGTTAAAATATATAACAATGTAAGAAATCACGAAACTCAAGGAGAATGTTTTGGGAAGATGATTCTGATAGTACCTCAACTTGATTCTGAAGGAATTTGATGTATCCAATAGCCTCCATTAGTACGGATGCTGTATCTGTCTGTGGTATTCTCACCACCACCGCATGCAAAAATAATCTCGTCATTTTTCATTAATCACACACTAATCAAACCAAAAACCTTAAACTAATATCACTAATAAATACTTAAATAAATAATTCTTTTCTTTTTATCAGTATAGCAGCTACTGGTAGTTGTTTATCACTGTGTTTCTTTCCTCTTGTACCTTGCCAAAAGGAGCAACCAGTTGCTGTAGAGCAGCAATTCTGTCTCCCAGTTTCTCTTTCCTAACCTGTTGATGCAAAACCAAACATAAGACTTAAGGTCGGAAAACATGCAAATTAACAATCAATAATGTCAAGTTTTTTAAGGTTGTAGGGTCACCTTAAAGGGAGGGCAGGAGGGTCGTGATGACTCCAAACGAGATTTCTTGGCTGCTGCTGCTGCTGTTGCCTTTGCTTCTGCTAAAATGCTGGGCCTCTTTGCCTCTGTTGTTTCAGTGGGGAAGGGCGATATCTTTCATGGAGTGCAAAGAGTAAAGATCAGTTAAATGATCATCCAAAAAGAAGTTTTAAAAAAAGAAATAAAATAAAGGCATAAAGTTCTGGAAAAGATATAAGCATACATCGATTAAAGCTGAAGGGTTGTGGTGGTGGGAATAGTTTTGAACAAGATAATACTCTTACTTATTTGAATAAAGGCTTTCAACTTTTCAATCGTTTTCCCTTAGGATCGTTTAAGAAAGTGTTTCACTAATTAATCGTATCGTACTTATTTCCATGATTTAGTTCAATGCATGAAGTAAAAAATACATGCGGTGTTATTTAATACATATCAGAGCCATGGCAGTGGCAGTGCAGTGTTGGGATTACAATAATGTTTGTACTTGAGGCATGGTTTGCAGTAGAAATGAATGCAGCTACGAGAAAGAACAGGGAACACTTACTTTACTAGGAGAATAAGCTGCTGGCCTTTGATTTGACTGCAGCAAATTATGGTGGTGATGGAGACCAAAGGAAGGACTGATCTCTTTGTATATACCAAGATTATCGTGATGATCTTCTGAAGGGTAGCTAAATCTACTGCTTCTGCTAAATCTCGCAGGATTTAAGAGATCCAAGGCCTCCAAATTCGTGTCAAAGGGGCTCGGGATATTCGGGGGAGAAGAAGCTTGGTTCAAACCTGAAATATTTATACTTGGATAAATCTGGCTGAAACTCCCTCTACTTGGTGAAAAACCAGTCCTAGGTATAGAACAATTCTGGGAATATGAATAAAATTCTGGTCTTGCTGAAAACATCGGGAAACCAGAAGATATTGTCTTGAGCAGTAGTTTCTCACTGAGATCATTCAAATCCCTTTGTTCGTTATTCTTCATGTAGTTTTGTTGAAGCAGCTGACGAGAATCTCCGACGCTGGATGAACTATCGCTTAGGCCATGGCAAGAATGGGTGGTGAAGCTCCCATCGCTGTTAGCCCAGTCTTGCATCATGGAACTGTTCTGAGGAGATGCTGGCATGTCATTTTTCTGCCTTGAGTGTAATATATCCCCATTATAATTTGGGTTGAACTCGCCGGAGTTCCTGAAAAAAGAGAGAACATAAATTGAAGTACTGTACTTGGTGAACCGACAAGTTCTAGGAATCCAAAACCAATGCAAGAAAAAGAAAATATTCTTCCGAGAAAAAACAACTGATAAATAAGTAAATTTTGAGCAACATAATTATGATTGATGCACATCAAATCAGAAAAGGAAAAAAAGAGAAAGATTCCGGAGTTTAAAGTAAAATTCATAATGGCCTGTGAAGTATGAAGAGACAAATATATTTGTAGAAAGCTTCATGAGAGAGAAAGGGTAACTTACAAGGCAACACTTGGGTCGGTTGGGGTCCAAGAATGGGTTCTTGAAACTCCATAACAGGGAGAGATTGTTAAAGAAGAAGATAACCCAACCAGCTGGTCTTGAAGCTGGAGCTGGTGCTGGTGATTTTCAGACTCCATAATGATAAAGGAACAAGAAAAGGCTTGAAAATCCCAAGATTGAGTAATTAAAATTTCACTACACAGCTAGTTTCCAGGAATCTCTCACTCTAATCAAAGAAAACAGTTCAGCTGTTCAGGTGACACCCACATATACACCTCCCTTATGCTTTTAGCTAAGCAACTTTTCCCAGTTTTTTTCCTCTTTACTCTTTCAAGTTTCCATCTTAAAGTAATCTTTAAAAGAAAGAAGGAAAGAAAGAAAGAGAAAGAGAGAGATAGAGAAGAGCTTCAACAATCCCTTCTCCCTCCCCCTTTAATTATTTATCTCTTTTCATCCCCACTTTTTTGCAGCTATCCCTCGATACACGATTTTGCTTAAAAAAACACCAACTTTGTTTTATTTAAAGAAGGGAAAAAAAGATGAAAGCTCACTGCAATTACAGGATGATGATTAAAACTTCCTCAAAGCCATGATTAAGCCTTCGATCCCAAGACTTTAAACAAAGGTCTGAGAAGAGAAATGATAACAACCAAGCTTTCTCTCATCTCCACATGTTCAAAGCCACTTTATATACATATACATATACATCTATATTGCTTCCATTGTTATCTTCTATATATAAAATCAGCGAAACAGTGAAGAAATATTATAATTTCTTTCTTCCCACAAACATTCTCCTGTGATTGGTCATCCCCAAAAGTACATAGCTTGCCCCGTAAAATATTATATCTAAGTTTTGTCTGAACTTATAATCTTATTTTTATCATTAACTGTATACAACTTATGTCGGCTATAATAAATACTTTCTTTTGAGTTTTAGACATGAAGTTATGTCTCGAACTTTGGCCTACCCGATGCAGGTGGGCTTGCACATTTTTTCACTGCCATTAATGGGTATTTGTGTGGTTGAAGGAGGTGGTGTTCAGATAGATATGTCCTTTGTGATGCAGAGATGATCAGAACAAGCCGTATGGAATATAGAAATGGGTATGATTTTAGTGAAGACTAGCAGAGAGTCACTGGGAATTTCCCAAGTGAGAGGGGCCTCCCCACCTTCCTACGATGGAAGTAACATATTCATGTATATGGCTGCAGGGTGATTAAAAGATAAAGAGTCATAAGATTCTTACCATTTCATTATGTACAGATTGAAAAAATGGAAATCGGCAATTCTTTTCCCTTCCTTTGTAATGCCACTGTCTCCTAAAGCCTGCCGTTTTCATTAATTTCTCCTCTTGTTCCGGCTCTGGCCTCTTCTCCCACAATTATCCTAGACTTAAATACAATTTCTTTGAATTATTCGTATTATTTTACTTTTAAATAGAAGATAATTGTATTTAAACATACTCAAATTTATAATTTTTTTTGAAGGTTACAACATCACCGATATCGATTAAACTAATAACGACTCGTTTTTTATCCCGAAATTATATATTCAAGAAAAAAATACACAACCAAGCTCTTAAATATCATTAATTCGAATTATAAAGTAATCAAATCATTGTGATATACAAGTATACTGTACATGTATAAATTTAAGTAACAAAAATGGTACGACTACTTGATATATTATTTTTTATATATGTACGGCCAAGTATTATTTTATAACCCACCCAATGTTTGTATAAAAGTACCTATCTTTATGACTAAAGTAACTATTTGTTTATTTATTTTATATGGATATTTATTTACTACTTGAATGTAAGTTAAAAAAGTGATAAAGACCCATCATACCATGTTTAAAAAGAAAAAAATAATAATAAAATAAAAAATATATTTTTTAAATATTTTAATTCTGGTAAGAACCAAATCTGTCTCTAGTGCTTTTGTTTGCTTCCATATTTCTATCTCAAATTAATATATACAATAAAATGTTCATTTAGCTATTAAAAATTCATATATAGGATAATTATTTTTATATATAGTATAACAACTTAAAACAAAAGTGATTCATATAAATATATATGTACATAGAGGAAGATAAATCAGTTGCCTTAAAGATTTATATTGGCCGAGTGCCCACAATACTTCACATCAGTGAAAAAGTTGATATTGGCAGGATGGCACTTGGCAGAGTATGGGCAGGCATTGGCATTGGCATTGACAATGCCCTTTCTATCTCTTGTTTTCTATTTCAATATTAATTTTGGCTGCCTTGTTTACCTCTCCATCCATGCTTTTCTTCTTTATTCAAAGAGAGCAAAAAAAGAGGGTATATTCCCCCTTCCATAGTTACCTTTGCTTGTGAGATGTGTCAACTTGTCTATATTTCCAAATTTCATTACCTTCCAACAGTCATTTTAAAAGCTGATTCGGCATCAGATTTCACTTATATATATATATATATACTCAACTAATAAATTTATCTATTTAATCAACAAATGTCAGGTATAATGATAAAGTGTATTAATTGTTCTCTCAAAGAGATCGTAGGTTTAAACTTTAAAGATGACGTTATTAAAGAAGAGAATCACGAATCTTGAACATAAACTCTAAAAATGAACATTGACTTTAACAAAAATAAACAAAACTATCTGCTTAAGTTGAAGTATTCCAATCAGGGACAAAGCTGTGTAGGGGTGGGAGGGATTGTTACCCTCTCAAAAATTTTGGTATAATTGCGCATTTAGTCCTTTTCAGTTTAAATGTTAATTAAATAGAGTTTTTGCCCATCAAAATTTTTAAATTTAAAGGTTTAATAGACTCTTACCCCTCCCAATATTAAATCCTAACTCCGTTCCAATACTTATTAACTTAATCATTGGGGTGAAAATCATCTACCTCTTTTCTATACCACCTTTCGTACATTCATTTCAAATTAAAGGCTTAGGTTTAGGGTTTAAGGTTAGAATTTAGGAAATTAGGGGTAGGTTGTATTTTTTTAGGATGTAGGGTTTAGATTTTAAGATACAAAAAATAAGGATTAAGCTTGAATATTTAATTTTTTAAAATTTTTTCAAAGAAAAAACGAAAAAATATAGCATCATGAAAAAACATATGATTTTACCCTAATCATTCAGAATAAAACGTAGAATTCAAAAGTGATTAACTATTCAACTACCCTAAACCCTTTATTTAATGGTTCCAACTTACAATAATTCATGCATGTGTTATATATATATATGATAAAACTATTTGAATTTGAGTAATCAAGTCAAAATGGTTAATATATCTCACTTTTTAAAAAAGAATGTCAGTTAGAGTTACCTTCACGATACTAAATGATAAGCAAAAGTCTTGGTTAGTGTAGGAGCAAGAAACTAGTGACGAATAATAGAAATGTGTCGGTAGCTCATGGTTAGCAAATTGGATACAAATTTTGAATTGCATACTGTTCATGGGATGGCATCAGATATAAAGTATGATTTGAGGTAAGACAACTTTCAATCTGGGTTTAGACTCGAACTAAAAGTGGTCAATATTTAAAAGCAGACAGGAAAGAAAAAGTGGGTGTAAATTTTCTATTTCTTTTAAATTATAGGATTAGGGTTTAAGGTTTAAGTTTAGGGGTTGTGGTTAAAATTTAGAGAATTAGGGGTAGGGTATATTTTTTTAAGGGTAAAATATAAAAAAATAAGGGTTAGCGTTCAAAATGTAATATTTTAAAAATTTTCAACAAGATACATGGATGGATGCATCATAAAAAGGCAGAGAATGTAAGGTTTAAGGTTTAGAATATAAAAAATAAGGGTTAACTTTTAAAATTTAATATTTTAGAAATTTTCAACAAAAGAGACATATAAGGAGAGATGATTTTTACTCAAAAAAATGATAGGATCGATAAATGTTGAAACAAAAATCATCTATTTTTTATGTCTTAATACTAAAAAAATAAATTTTAAGCTAAAATCTTATTACATCTTTAACTTTTTAGATCTTAATCTTAAACACTAATAATAATTATAATTTTAATTTTTAAAGTTAATTTTTTAGATAAAACGTAAATAAAGATATAAAAAATTAGAATATTTCTATTTCAAATGTTGACCCTTTTTTCAGCTAGAATTAACAACTTTAAGCTTTGTATTTCAATAATTAATGTTGTTTTATTATGCTCTGTTTGCATGTAAAACAAATTGTTCCTTCTTTGAAAAGCATGTTTGTGTATGATTGATGGGTCCATCATCCTTTCTTATTTTTTACTTTATTCTTTTTAAAGCCTACAATGCCTTTTTTTATGAGAGTCGGTAGTCAACAGGTCAAGGGTCAAACATCCACTTCATACAAAACTATAATATAAATTTATTCAAAGTTTTAGATAACATTGGATGAAGTTGTTCGAACTTTCATATTAATTAATAGAAATATTAATTGGAATGGGATACTGAATATAAACGTTTTAAAATTTTGTGCTTGTGTTATGCGCGGAGCGATTGGGAAATTGTTAGTATATATATATATTTTTAGAAATTATATTATTAATAAGTCTTATTACGTGTCTATTGAATAATCATTAAAAATTATTTATTTTATTATTTTTTGTATCATATTCTTTTCAAGTGAATCTTTACTTAAAAAATTAAATAATAAGTACGAGTAAGATTTACTTAAAAAAATATGACATGAAAACAAATGATGAGGTGAATGATTTTTAGTGGTTAGTTTCATAAATAAAGTAATAAAATTTACGCATAATATATATTTTTTTCTTTTCGGTCTCCGAAATTCATATTTAAAATAAAGTTTATTATGAAAACTTTGTATTAATAACCAACACTCTTTAGTTGTAAGATCTTATTTTGGTATCTAACATCGTACTAAAGGATCTATTATAAAGAATTTATATCATTCATTAAGGTGCGTTTAATTCACGAAAAAAATAAATATTTAAAGTAATTATTGTTTTAGATTTATATTTTCATATTTAATTTAAAAACATTTTTTGTAAGAGGTATCGTTTTTTTCCCTCTAATAGCGACTCTTTTTCCTTAAATAGTAGAAATGTTATTCTCCTTGGTTTTTTAAATATTATACAATTTTTTTCGTTGGGACAATCTTAACCTTATAATAATAAATTATGTTTATGTTGATCATTTATGGTATTTTTAATTAGATAGCTAAGTATTTATGGTAAAAGTTTATTAAGTATTTTTATTTATTATTATTTTAATATATAAATAATGATGCATATATTTAAATAATATTATTAAACAATATATTTTTTATTAATATTATATTTATGATATTTTATTTTAAAATTTCAGTAAGTTAATTTATTTTTATTATCTTTATATTTGTTTTATTATTTATTTTAATTTATTCGATAAATGGTTAAATATAATAAAAGTAAAAATTTAAACATATTAAACGTTTAATATTTTATTCTTCATAAAAAATTATAAGAGAATAATGGTATATAAATATGTGTATATATTTTTTAAAAATGATTTAATATATTAATTATATTATAAATATACAATTGTTGTAAAGTTTAGATAATGTAAAGAAAATAGCTATATAAATTTTTATGTAAATATTTTTAATTTAATAATTAAAAGTTTAACTTGTTAAAAAAATATCATAAGGACAAATAAGTTTATTTTGTTTTTAATTAATTTTATATCTCTTCAATCAAACAATATAATTTTATATTCTTATTGAATAAACCAAACAATATAATATAATATTTTCGGTAATGTATCTAATATTGTTATATTCTGATAATCTTATTCCTAGAGGTAACGCTTCCTAACAATGAAAACTTTATGTTTTCACAAACGTCCTAATTTAAGGGTTAGAAATTCAGTTCATTGTTCATATTTTAGGGGTTTAAACTTTAGGGTTTATAGGTTAAAACCTAATCGCTAACATAATATTATTCTAAAACCTAAATCATGACCTCTAAATCTTAAATTTTAACCCTAAACATTAAATTCTAAACTCTTAAACATTAAACTAAATTTCTAAATCCTAAAATCATAATGTTCATGAAAACAAAATAAAAAATCACAACTAGTGTATATGATATTTTCCCTTATTATTATTACAATTAAAGTTTGGTTTTCTTGAGATATAATCTAACATGATGGGTGATGGATGATAGTTTGATTCAATAATTGTATGATCTGATATTGATATCTCATTATCTCACATCATACTAAATGATTTATTATTATTAGGTGTTGTATGATAGTTTGATCCAATACTTGAAAGATATGACTTTATATGCTAATTAATCGATCTAACATGTGTATTTGGAGTAAAAATCATCTGTTTTTTTATGATGCATCCTTTCTTTTAAAATAATTAAATTTATAATTTTAATTCTTATTTTTTATATCCTAAACTCTACACCTTAAAAGATACACCTTACCTATAATCCCAAAACCTTAACTACAACCTCTAACCTTGAACCCTAAATCCTAAACACTATAATTTAAAATTGAGCTATGAAAAGAGACACGTGAAAGAGGTAGATGATTTCACCCGTATATTTGTAATACAAAACTTAATTTTTGGTATTTATTCCATAAGTATTTAGTTTGTTAAAAGAGGAAAAGAAAGAAAGCAAATAGCAGTAGTACAGTGTTAGTACATAAGCTTTGTTCTTCCCCATTTCAGTTTAAATTCCTTTGTTGCTTATACTTTTCCTGGTGTGTGTTTATATATCACAAATTTTTTAGTCAAAAACCTCAAAGCCCTTTAAAAAGGGTTTAAAGTTTTTACAAGATTTAAAGGTACTGTCAGAAGAAGAAGACAAAGGCATTGTCATAGCAGAATATATGCTTTGCTTTCTATCACCTCCACTCGCTGAAACCCGGATCACAGATATTATAATGTTTAAGTAAAAGAGTTCTATATTTATTTAAAAAAGGAAATAGTTTTCCTTCGAAAATAAACGTTGCTAAACAAGTTTGTATACGTTAAAAAATATCAAATAATTTTTTTGACGAACATAGTTTACTTCGTTGGTTGCAAGTATCGACCATAAATCATAGGGCGGAACTTCTTTCTCATGACTTCTTATATACCTTCGTTTTAAATTAAGGGTTTAGAGTTTAATATTCAAAATTAGGGGTTATGGTTAAGGTTTAAGGAATTAGAGGTATGGGGTAATTTTTAGGGTGTAGTATTTAAGGTTTAAGATATATAAAATAAGGGTTAGTGTTAAAAATTAATTTTTTTTTTTAAAAAAATCAAAAGAGGCATAAAAAGATGCATGATAAAGAGAAAGATGATTTTTCCCCTAAATCATATGCACTCTAATGATGTTCCTTTTTATTTTTTTATTAAAAAAAATTAAAAATTAATATTTAAATCTTAACTCTAATTTTTCACATCTTAAACCTTAAACCCTAAAATATACCATACTTTTAAATCTTTAAACTCTAATCATAACTTTAATTTTGAACCCTAAATCCTAAATCTATTAATTCAAAATAAAAGTACGAATAAAGACACAAAAAAAGACATACAATTTACACCTTACGATATTAGTGTTACATGACAATCCGATTTATTGATGTGTTAATGACATAGGTTTAAGGGAACTTTTTACCCTTAAACTTATATTCTGCGTATTTTTTTTTATTTTCGTTATTTTTTTACAGTTATTTGATATAACACATGTCTAATTAATGATTTATATTCAAAATTAATCTCTTTCCGTTATTAATATTATTTCTAACTCAAAATAATGACTCTTCCTTCCGATACTAATGTTTCCAACGTAATTTCCCTTCTTTGGTCCATTTTCCTATGGTTATGTACAACGACTTTATATTTATATCGTTTTGGTATCTTCCAACAATGATGTTGCAGATTTTCCACAAGTTTCCCATCTTTGATAAACAATGAAACATACATTAGCTTGTCGGCCCAATGATTTCAAACACTTCAGCTTGTACAGATTTCAGTTTCCATATATGAACAGACCACTTTGATCAAAGTTTGATCCTTTGATTCTTCCCATATGAGATCTTGATGGATCATGTTGTTTCAAGGGTCATATGAAACATATAAGGCAGTTTTGACCAGATTCCTTTGCTTTCAGCATATATCTTTTCCCAGGTTAAAATGAAAGGCCAGATCATTGGAATACTTGAGAAACTTGAAAGAACACACCCACATGGCTGCTGCCCGGAGCTTTGGAAGAAGAGGATGGTGGGTTAAGAGCTTTATGTGCTTGCTTTTCACGGCAATGGAGGGTTCCACTCCCACCGTCTTCATCCCCATACTTGAGAAGATAAGTGCTTCCATGTTTCTCTGCTTCTTGCTTCTAACCAGATTAACCTGAACCAAGCTCAGCTGTTTCTTACAACAATAAACTATTACAGCAAGTCATTAAGTTGTAGAAAAGAAACTTTCCCATCATATATTTCAAAAAGCAATGTTTTCCCTTCTTTATGAATGACTTGTTTTAAACGTAAAACGATTCTTTCTTTATTTCTTTTGTTTCATTTTTTGTTTATCTTTTTGACGAAAGGATCTTAAAATAAAAGCAATCCAATCAACCAAAATCATTACATTTCTGAGTAAATATGTATATTTACATTATACGTATAGTTTACATGCTATGCATGTTGTCACAAATAAAAAGTTTCGCCACCTAAATCTTAAATTTATTCGGAAAGAACTGTGATATTGGTTAGAGAATGAGCAACAATTATACGTTAAGAGATGCAAGAGTATATTAAGTTTTTAAATCTAAAAATCAAAAAAGATAAAGACTTTATTTAAATAATATTAATCTTGTTCTTAGAACCTGATTGAATCATCGGTGGATAAAAAAGTTTGTTTCAGCTAATTGCCATCCGATGCTTTAACATAAGTTTAAGAATAAGTTAAATAAGATGCTCTGTGTATGTCTTCGCAGTTTGTTATATGTTTCCAATAATGTTGAAAAATATATGTGATGTGTTAGTTGTCCGTTGAGGAGCTTAACAGTGATAAGTAAGCTAAATCTTGCATAGTGTTCAAACTCTCGATTCGAACCTGATGGGTTCCGACCCAATCAGATCCAATTGGGTTGAATTTTTTGGTAAAAATTTAAGTTTGGGTCAGGTTGTGTTTGGTTTGGGGTGAAATTTTTTTTACCCGACATAGGATTAATAGTGTAATTTTTTCATATATTTTTTAGAGATATTTACAATAATAATCCTTCCTTATATATATATATATTTTATACAATTAGGTTACTAAAATTATTTTTTCACAATTAGATCTCTAAATTTTACTTTTTATAATTAAATCTCTAAAATTTATTTTTTTAATAATTTGAGTCAAATCGAGTCAGATTTTAAAGTTTAAAAATTAGGTCAGGTCCGATCGAATTTTTTTATTCTAAATTCAGGTCAGGTCAGAGGTCGAGTGGATGGTATAAATCTTCGAGTAGGGTGTAGGTAGACCGAAAATCCGACCCGATCCCGAACCGTGCCCATCTCTATGTGTAACTATGAGCGTTTGTGTTTTCATATGTAAATTAAGCTTTAAAGCGGAGAACTAGGGTTGTTTAAACAGTCAGGTAAACTGAATTAACTGATCAAACCGGATTAATTTGGTTAAACGGTCGACCATCAAACTTTGTTCGATTGATGAGTGGGTAAAGTTTTAACAATTAATTCGGTTCGAAATGGTTTAATTAACCGAATTAACTGAAGTTTTAAATTTTATATTATATGTATATTTGTTTCTAATCACTAAACTTTCAAAAATTATAAATTGGTCATTAAATTTTATTAAATTAATATTAAATGATAATTAAATTTATTAATTATTAAAAAACATTCATTAAAAATTTTAATATTAATCAATAATTTATAATATTTAATAATTAAATAATTAATTTATAATAATTAGATAAGTTTAATGGTTGTTTTATAATTTTTAAAGTTTTATGGCTAAAAAGATTATTTTAATATTGTTGAGTGATCATTTCTGTAATTTACTCAAAATTTTATAACAAATTTCGGATTAAGTGAATTAACCAAAATTTGTTCGGTTCGGTTAATATATTTCGAAAAATTCGATTAAACTAACCGTTAAAGATTTAAAAAATTTGAGTAGTTCGGATTTTAATAATTCGGTTCGACCACCGACCGAATTACCCATTTCAAACACCTGGAGAACTACTATTATGCGCTGTGTAATTTTTATTGAAGAAAAGAAAATCTGTTTCCTTGTCGGCAGTTGAATTTTCATCTGTTGCTGATTCTCAAATGGTCGCTTATCCTTCTGGCTCTGAGAAGCAACTTGATGGATTGATGATAATTAGTAGTTTTAACACCAAAGCCTGGTGATTTGGGACTAGATTCAGTTCCATTCCCATTTATCTTTGGAGAATCTAAAGCCCAACTGTTTTAACTAGAATGGGCACGTATTTTTAAATAGTGAAGCCCACATTAAGATCGCATATACCGGAGAAAAATGGAAAGAAGAAAGAAAAAGGTGGATCCATCTGTTTTTAGATCTTGGACAAAAAGCCCTAAGATGGAGATGGCTCCACCTTTGATTCGCTGGTTTCTTTCCACACCCTGCTTGCTGTTATGGTTCACTGGTTCGGCTGTTTCAAGTGGCTTTCTATTGCTTTTGTTGTGTTACTTTGACAGGGCCAACTTACAAGTTGGCTCCTTTTTAAACCTAATGACCCACCAACCACCTTTCTTTCTTTCTCTTTTTCTATGAGGGGCCACGTCCTATGAAGTTTTTCCTGAAACAAACGCTTCTCTGAATCTAATCTCCAAAATCCAAATGATAAAATTTCCAAAACATACTATTTTTCATCAGTAAAGCTTCAAGTGTCATACAACTATCTGTACTAATTTGCTTCTTTCAAAATAATGTAAAACAAAAACTTATCTACTGTTGAAGATTCTGTAGCTGAGAATGGTGGATTGACTTTCAATTATATATTTCACATGAGAAAAATAGATCCTTTAAAGTCCTGTTTTTGGAAGAATTCGTTCTCTGTGTCTCTGTTTGCCACTTGGAAGAGCGAATCTCTCATGCCAACTTGTTTACACTCATTTTGTTTAAAACCCTTATTCTTTAGTAGTGCTGGGCTGCTGGCAGGAGCAAATCAAATGACAGATGCTCTATGCAAGCTTCTGTGAACCTTAGAATTAACACTTTCCAGGAGATATATTGGAATTTATCAGGCAATATTGCTGATATGATGAGATTGAACTGTAGAAGGGTAAAGTTTATGGATTCTTTGTTAAGTTTCTGGAACTGGAACCCCTTTTTCTCAAGTAATGTTCAGATGGCTATATATGTATTATTTTTTTAATAAAGAAATAGCAGTTATATTCATTAGAACCAGAATATTAGTGAAGCACACTTTAAATGTGATTCCCTTAAAAATAAAAAAATGACATTTTAAACTACCAGTAAAACAAAGAGAGTTGATTTCTGGTTTCATGTAGATAATTATACCATGTTTCTAAGAAAGTATGCTTCTAGAAGACAATTGTTTAAACACCTAGTTTACTTCATCTCCCTTCTCGGGGCAAGTGGAGAATTACAACTAAACTTCTGTCACAATATTCTTTCTGTCAACTGTTTGTTTCTGAATTTTGTCAAATATCAATACATACATCTAATGTGATGTTATATATGATAATATTCTCTTGAGAGCATCTGAAATGCAATATAAGAAGGTTTTGGTTAATGCAGATACCTTTTTTCCACCAAAAATAGAAACATCACACTCAGATGCCTTCACGGTGAAGGCAGATTCATTCCAGATTCTGGTGTTGGATAAAAAGAACCCCCCAGATAGGCAGATACACTATCAGACTTGAAGTTGGTACGAAACTGGACCAAGAATAGGTGACACCACTGCATCCCCTCACTGTGATAATCACCCTTTAGTTTTGACACTATTCCTTGCATGCACGTACGATGAGCGTGACTGCTATAAGGAATTTCCTTGTCTACTTTTTCTTCTTTTTGACAGAGGTTGCAGCCGTTAAGACAATAAAGTTAATGGTGGCTTGTCTAGATTTTGAAGTTTCGATGAGATGGCTGCTTTTTACGTTTAAAGTTGCATATGGGTTTGTTATGCTTAGTCTGGTTCTTGAATTCCCACTAGTCCAACAAAGCCACCCAGCTTATGATCACTTGACCAAAACTGAGACCAGCTGCATGTTGATCAAGCAGCCAAAATTGAACAACAATTTGCAATCCGAACAAAAAAAAAAAAACGTGTCCCCATTGCATTACAATGTGTCTCAACTCTCAACTGTTAGCCTCTGCAGGCTGTTTGAGGGATAATTTGTTAGTTTGAGATTGTCTACTTCCCTAATTATGGACATAGTTTCTTTTATCTGTAAATAAAGACCCACCTGCAAATGTATGCGAGAAGAAAACTTTGGGACCAACCAGCAGGCAGCAAGTTGTTGAAGCTGAGATTAAAAAGCTACAACCCGAGGAAATTAGGGGGGCGGGGGGGGAGTAAGCATGTGAAAAATCATGTGCATGGGAAATCGAAATGGAGCTTGAGAAAAGCTGAAAGAGACTAGTGTTGCGAGTTTTGACCCTACAACAACCGACCATCCTTAATTTCCCTCTGCTGTTCTCTGTCATCTCTACCAGATATTGTTTGACAATTGAGGAATAGGATTGTTAAGAACAAATTGATAAAATATCTAACCCTTTCCATTCGAATCAACAGCTACAATGCTAGAAAGTCATAGGAGCAAAACGATCTGACCAGAAAAATATTTAAATGTATTGGTAATAAATAAATTTTCAACTGCCACAAATTATGAGTTCCCACGTACGTATGTACATCTGTATTTCTACAATACAATTTTGGTTAGTTTTCACGTAAGGATGATTCATAACTGACGCTGTATTTCAACGACAATTTTATAAATAAAGGAATGTAATTTTTCCTCTTTCTTCCTCGGCATTCATGCATGGAGGTATTGTCCTTTTCTTTTGTTTTTATATCTGGTGGATCCATTTATATATTTTCAAACTAAATTCATTACCCGAACCCTGATGCTGACATACTGTATTGAATACAAGAATGATATTTAGGTAAACAATAAGCTTCTAATGATAGTCGAATTGAACTAAGTTTGTGCCCAGCACCCTGTTGGATACTATACGACTACGAGCTCTACCACGGTACCACCATCTTCCAAGGGTTCTGTGCTTCAACTGTTTTTGATGGCCTTTGGCATGCTGATTCCATCAGCAATGGATCTTAACAGATCATACCATCTAAAGATATTTCTGATAACAATCATGATCATGCTGCTGGCTGGAGCTAATTATAGCTAATCACCCCTCTCATTATAAAGTGTAAATAATCATCATAAGGGGAAAAAAGGTTTAAATTGGTTAGGTTGGGTTGGGTTAGTGTGTTTTGCATTATGGTAGGTATAAACAGGTAAGCATGGAAGAACTTTCAGGTTCCCTGTTTGCCTTTGATGGGAGAAGAGATAAAATAAGTTTGGCTCTTCTTTTTGCACCAAAGCAAAAGCATGGGATTGGATGTTGTCATTTTCAGTCTGACATGGGATCAACTCAACTAATTGCAACAGAAAGGGTAAACCTGATGAGATCAATTAGGCAATTCAATCTGGTGTTTTAGCTGAATCGAATATTCTCAAGTATATGTGTTTCACCCTTTATCACTCCTATTTTCTTTTTCCAACTGCTTCATCAATTCAAAGGCATTTGTATTTCATAACAGTGCTGATAGTTCTTTCTTTACCCTTTATTTTCTCTCTCTCGATCTCCAGATAAAGTCAGAGACCTTGGCTTGACTTCAGAGTAAGACTCCAGAAACAATGGGTGGATTTTTCTTGCTGCACAAGTTTTCACTAAATTAATATCATTTGATTTGAAAGCTTTACTATGTAATAGGAGATCAACAAGTTGAATGCAGAGCATTGTTTCTTTCCTTGCTGTTTCGCTAAAAAGACAAGGTTAAAGATTCTGCAAATCTCTTTGATCCATACAAAGCTGGCAGCTGGTAGTTTTTATGTAATATTAAACCCCCCAAGAGGAAAAAAATTGATTTGAGTGATAGATACAAGTACTTTAGCTAGTCGCTTACTGTTCCTGTTTCTAGCCAATGTTAGTTGCTTGTGATCTTTACTGTTAGGCAAATTAAGAAAAAGACTAAAGATTCTGAGAGATCTAAGACTTTAAAAGACACAACAGAGACTGGTAATAGTGTGAGTTGCCCACTGGGGTGGCTAACAATGAAGGCTGGGGACATAAAGCTTTCATTTGGTTTTGTGGTCCTAACTAGTAGTTATTAACATTTCAATTAAGGACTAAAATGGGAAGATTTTCTAATTAAGTTTTTGAGATGTTATTGTTTGCTGCTGTGTGGTTTCAGCTTCTAGATTCTTCAAAGCAAAATCAGTAGCACAAAGATTTTTTTAATAATTTTTTAATTATAAATTTTAAATTTTTAGAAATGATGAATAATGTTTGTACGTGCATGTGTTCGTGACGCAGCCTAAATTGGATGGTGGTGTAAATTTCGTCTCATCTCCCTCCAACAGCTCCCAAAGAAGAAGATTCTCCGATGCTCTTTTCTTTTTTATTCGCATTTTTCTCTATAAATTCCCCTATCAATACTCTCCAAAATCCTCTTCCACTTCTGCTCTCTTCTCCCCCTATAAAATTTAGGCTGTTTCTGCTCTCTTCTTCTTCTTCTTCTTCCTTAGAGCTAAGGTCCTGCTGGTTCTTCGCCCTTGTTTCATCTGTTCTTTTCATATCCTCTTGGTCTTGTTTTTATTTTTCCGGTATTCTCTGCAAAAAACAAGTTTTCTATTTTCCTTCTTCTGTAAATCTTCATGCTGCACAAGTTGTTGTTGCTTGAGACTCATGTCTCCAGTTGTCAGTGAAATCCTCCGGTCCGGGTTTATGATAAATTCCTCCCTCAGACGCAGGACTCATCTCGTTCAATCTTTCTCAGTTGTCTTCCTCTATTGGTTCTATGTTTTCTCATGAATAAGCTGTCTGTAATTGCTTGATTTTCACTCTCTATAGAAACTATCTGTCCATATTAGTTAGCTTGTATCTGAGGTTATATTTTTCCTGAAATATCAGCCGTACTGTTTTCGGTGTAAATATATCAACATGGCTTCGTCCAGTGGGAACTCCAATTCCACAAGCTCCTCGCAGCTTCTGAACTGTGGCTCTGAAGAGGAGATGAACATGATGGATCAAAGGAAAAGAAAGCGAAAGGAATCAAACAGGGAATCAGCCAGAAGATCCCGGATGAGGAAACAGCAGCACTTGGATGAATTAATGTCCCAAGTGACTCAGCTAAGCAAAGACAATAACAAAATCCTTACAAGCATCAACTTCACCACCCACCACTATTTCACCATGGAGGCCGAGAACTCGGTTCTGAGGGCTCAGATGTTGGAACTGAGTCAAAGACTCGACTCTCTGAACCAAATCCTAAGTTGTCTCAATCTCACCTCCCCCAGCAACATGTTGATGTATGAAACTGATCAGTGCTTTGAAGCAAGTATTGACCACAGTTTCAACAACCCTTTCAACCTGCCTTATCTTGGCCAAGCCGTCATGGCCTCTCCGGACATCTTCCAATACTACTGAACCATAATCATCTTCATCACCATCATCTACCATTATTAATTACATATAAATGGATGGGAAAATATGGTCAAATGTAACCTAGGGATGTCTTACATTCTTTCTCTTTGGTGGGTGTTTTTTTCATGTTGAAAAAGATGGAGTATACTATTATTATTTGCCCCTTTTCTTTTATTGTTGTTATCATTAAGATGAATAAAATATTAGTGTTTTGGCATCTAGGTCTAGGAAGATGAGTGTGAGAGAATTTGGCAACTAGCAGATGAGTTTCTATTTTATTTTGTATGTCTGTAAATTGGGATTTCAGATATGAAATATGGTGTAAGGGCATCATGTCTCCTTAATTTTAAAATGTTTTATATGTTTTTTAATTTTTTAATTAACTTAGTAATTATAAGTAGTAGGCATAAAGATAATTTTCACCCTTAACGTTTATAATTTTTGTCATTTTGACCCCTATTCTTTTTTGGGGATAAATTTAACCCTTGATCTATGTCTTTTTAACAAATAATTCATTTTTTTAACTATCATGATAACTGAACCGTTAAAAATTTAATAATAATAATAATAACATATTATATATATATATGATAATATGTTTTAAATAACATATAGTCTAACCTATTAAATATATACATATATATATAATATAATTTTATTTCAGTATAAAATATAAAAAGAATTAAAATTTAAATAAAATATTAAAAATTAATTAAATCCAAAACAAAAATTTACTAAATATTCTTAACCCTAACTAAAATATCTTTATAAAACCCTAAAATTCCAATTTAGATTAAAATTAAAATACTTAAATTCTAATTAATTATTATCAAAATCTTTTATCTTTGATTCACCGGTAACAAACTATACAAAACCCTTTCTTTTCAAATTATGTTTATACCTTCTTTTTAGATAAATTTTGATTTTACTATAATTAAGGTTGAGAATGTTTAATAGCCTTTTGTTTTAGATTTAATTAATTTTTAATAAATAAATAAAATAATTTTTAATATTTTATTTGAATTTGTATTTGATGTATTAGATGTTAAGTCATTTAAAATATATTATTACATATACATGACATGTCATCGTTATTAAAATTTTAATGGTTCAGTTATCATGGTAATTAAAAAATGAGTTATTTGTTAAAAAGATATAGGTCAATGGCTAAATTTATCCCAAAAAAAGAATAGGGGTCAAAATGACAAAAACTACAAACGTTAAGGGTGAAAATTATCTTTATGCCTAAGTAGTATTTGTTAAAAAATATACTTTCAATTATTAAATATTAATTCATAATTATTATAATATCAATAATATTACTCGAATTTATAATTTTTAAAAACAATAATCATTTTCTTAATTATTGATATAAGATAATTTATGTTTTTTTATTTTTAGATTTTATTTTTATTCAATGGATTCCTTAAAGAATTATTTAATCCAAAAATATACTCCTGTTTATTGATGGTGTTAATTTACTAATTAAAATAAAAAATATATAATTATAATAATCATGTACCTAATTTATGTAATTATGCATGTCCAAAACTTTTTAAATCTTTTGAGATAGATATTTGAAATGATATTTTCCTACTCTATTTGTCTAAACATTACTCAAGCTCGTGCTTTGAAATGATTTAAATATAGGATAAACTACCTCAATGATCACCCAATTATTTGGTGATACCTATTTTGACCACCCAATTAAATAATTCGTCAATCAAGTACACCAACTTTGAAACTCTACCTATTTTGGCCACTACCATTAAATTTTTGACGGAAAAATTAACAGCAATTGTAATCACTGGTTTTCGTCCGGGGAGTCGCCATCAATCGTTTTTTACCGGTGTGATTGGAACACCAAAGTGCGTATACGAACCAGAGTTGGATTCGGGAGTCTGTTACGCATAGGGAAGGGTGAGTACCCCTACAACGCCCGAAATCGGCACCTGTCGGTTACAAAATATTTTATACGAAAGAAAATATAAATTCGATTTTAAATTTTTAATAACATGATCCCATATTTTAACTTATAAAAATAATAATAATAATGATAATATAATAGTAGTATAACATTATAATACTAATATCAATATACGTAATATATATTATTAAATAATAATAAATAAAAGTTGAAATGACACTTATAGTAGTAATAATATATATATGTAACATAAAGTTTATATAATATATAATAATAGAATAATCATAATAATATCTAAAAATAAAAATATTAATAATACTAATTATAATATAT
Source organism: Abelmoschus esculentus (assembly GCA_035048815.1). Classification (NCBI taxonomy): domain Eukaryota; kingdom Viridiplantae; phylum Streptophyta; class Magnoliopsida; order Malvales; family Malvaceae; genus Abelmoschus; species Abelmoschus esculentus. Next base: position 5,192,157 of record JAUCBN010000010.1, read on the forward strand.
ATTACTTAATAATAAATAAAAGTTTAAACCATACTTATAGTAGTAATAATATATATGTGACGTAAAATTTATATATTATATAATAATAGAATAATCATAATAATATTTAATAAAATAAAATATTAACAATACTAATTACCAAGCAAAAATAATGGCTAGATTAAACCAAATATAATATTAGGAACCAAATTAAATGAAATTAGGGACTAAAACGAAGGTAAACCGAAATCAGAAAGCAAAACTGTGAAGGATATAGAACATCAGGGATCAATAGCGTGATTCTCCAACTTTCCCGGGTTCTGTGCGGGTTCGGGTTCGGTCCCTGGATCTGGATGCGGGTAAAAAGATAAAACGACGTCGTTTGGGGGGATGAATAGCCACATCAAAACGACGTCGTTTTGATGACGGCTTAAATATCATTTTTCTTCTCGCAATCTTCATTTATTCTTCATCCTTATAATAAAAGTTAGAGCTTTCAGAAAGCTCTCAAAGCCTTCCATGGCTGTTGGTGGTCGACGCCGTCTCCTCCGTCGCTCGCGGTCGCCGGCCGCGGAGCCGGTGCTCCGGCGAATGAAAGTAACCAACTTTATGAAGTGTTTCGAAGAGGGGAGTTTGAATCTAGCCTCGGATTTTCAAGAATGTTGCTACAAAACCGTAGATCTGAAGATAAGTACTCGTATGCAATATTTTTTTTATACCTTTTTCTCTCGGTTTGCTCCGATTCCTTCTCGGTTTCTCTCTTTCTGTGTTTTTTCATTTTGGTTTGTTGTATTTAGTGTGGAGTTTAGTTCGAATATCTCGGTTTTTCATTCATCTCCCCCTCCCTTACATTCGATCGTTTGGGGTTATCTATAACCTGATTTTACAACATATAAAATATAAAAAATCCCTCATTTTCAGATCTGGGAACATGGATCTTAATCATGTTTTTATCTCTTCATTTTGCAGGTGATTTGACGCTTGGGCGGTGGGAGAGTCGATGGAAGCGGTGGCCGATCAAGGAGACGAATGGGCGAGCGCGTGACCACCACGCGCGATTCGAGCCGCCATGCGTGGCGGCCACGCGCTGGAAGTTGGTATGCACAGTGAAGAGCAGAGGCGGCTGCTTAGTTTGGAAAGGAAAATAAGGTTTAATTATTTAGGGTTTTATTTGTTTTGGGTTAATGGATGTGGGTCATTGGATCTATTATTTTGGGCTTGTAATGGGTTTGTATACATGGAATGGGTTATTACAGCTGCCCCTCTTTGCTCATTGTTGTGTAACGACAATAGAGCAAAGATAAAGAATAACCCATTTCATTTGGTATGTTTAGGGATTCTTCTTTAGTAAGGCAAATGCTCGCTTTGGTGCGATTGAGGTTGTTTTTGGTAAAGGTTATAGTTCTTTTTGGTAAGGTTAGGGTTCTTTTAATGAAATTGGGGTTCTTTTTGGTGAGGTTATGGTTCTTCTTGGCCACCGTTTCTTCTATTGAGGCTTTGACTTGATCAACCCCACCGCTCTTGTCAGCAAAATCTTCAAAATTGACGATCCGTTGGAGGAAGTGACATAAGCTTGACTTGTTGTAGGAGACATAATATGCTTGTTCTGCAACAGCACTGATGATGTTGTCATCTTTGGAGAAAACTTAAACTTGATTGAAACATTGACGGAGCTGTAAGACCCATAAATCTTGATCCATCTATAGCATTGACGACGAGATGGATTATAACATTTGATACAGCTACAACCCCGTTGAGAAGATGGTTTATAACTCTAAATCCAACTTCAGTGTCATGATTTGATCTAACTGCAGGACTGATGAGGAGGCAAAGTCTTCAAGTCTGAGAATTCTGGTATTGGGTTCGACTACACCATCAACGAGGGGAAGTGTTCTGACATTTGATTCTATTGTAACGCTGAAGAAGCAGTGATCTTGGTTCAGTTGCATTTTTCCCAAATGCACAAAGATTAACGGATTTGGTTGGCTTTTACCGGTAACCGTTTGCTTCGGGCTAGTTGTACCATTAATCTGGGTACAATAAGTTGGTACCAATTATGATATTGGATTTCCTCTAAGGTTTTAATTCCTCAACTATTCGCAAGAATGGATTTCAATGGACGTTCGAATGATCCCTATCAATACATTTTTCCCAAATGTACAGGGATTAACGGATTTGATTTGCCTTTACCGGTAGCCGTTTGCTCCGGGCTAGTTGTACCATTACTCTGGGTACAATCAGTTGGTACCAAGGATTTAATTCCTTGACCATTTGTGAAAATGGATTTCAATGGACGTTCGAATGGTCCTTATCAATACATTTTTCCCAAATACACAGGGATCAACGGATTTAATTCGCCTTTACCGGTAGCCTTTTGCTCCGGACTAGTTGTACCATTACTCTGGGTACGATCAGTTGAAACTAAGGACTTAATTCATTGACCATTCGCGAGAATGGATTTCAATGGGCGTTTGAATTACCACTTGTTTCATTTTTATCCCCTTATCTGTTCATACAAAAACATGTTAGGCATAATAGCTCATTCCATCCTGTTATTTTCAGCATTTATCCTCCAATTGGCATCATCTTCAGCTTTACCTGCATCTCCAAATTAGTCAGCTCTCCATTTTATGATACGAATTATTTACTAGGATATTTTTTAAGGAAAACTTAATACATAAAGCGAAATAATTTAAAGAAATAGCCAGATGTGGTGCGACCAAAAGGGAATAGATCTTCCCTACATCTGAGGAAGTGGTAAGATCTTCATGAAGAACTGATCGGTACTACATCTGAAGAAGTGATAAGATCTTCGTGAAATATTGATCCGCACGACATTTTGAGAAAGTGATTAGATCTTCGTGAATAACTGATCTATACAACATCTGAGGAAGTGGTTGAAAACGATCTACACAACATCTGAGGAAGTGATTGATCTTCGTGAAAACGATCTACACTACATCTGAGGAAGTGGTTAAAAACGATTTACACAACATCTGAGGAAGTGGTTGATCTTCGTGAAAACGATCTACACAACATCTGAGGAAGTGGTTGATCTTCGTGAAAATGATCTACACGACATCTGAGGAAGTGGTGGATCTTCGTGAAAATGATCTACACAATATTTGAGGAAGTGGTGGATCTTCGTAAAAACGATCTACACAATATCTGCGGAAATGGTGGATCTTCGTGAAACGATCTACACAACATCTGAGGAAGTGGTGGATCTTCGTAAAAACGATCTACACAACATCTGCGGAAATGGTGGATCTTCGTGAAACGATCTACACAACATTTGAGGAAGTGGTTGAAAACGATCTACACAATATCTGAGGAAGTGGTTGATCTTCGTGAAAACGATCTACATGACATTTGAGGAAATGGTGGATCTTCGTGAAAATGATCTACACAACATCTGAGGATGTGGTGGATCTTCGTAAAAACGATCTACACAACATCTGCGGAAATGGTGGATCTTCGTGAAACTATCTATACAACATCTGGGGAAGTGGTGGATCTTCATAAAAACGATCTACACAATATCTGTGGGAGTGGTGAATCTTTATGAAAACAATCTACACAACATCTGTGGGAGTGGTGAATCTTTATGAAAACGATCTATACATCATCTGAGGAAGTGGTGGATCTTCGTGAAAATGATCCACACAACATCTGTGGGAATGGTGGATCTTTGTGAAAACGATCTACACATCATCTGAGGAAGTGGTGATCTTGATGACGAAGTGGTTGTGTTCGTCTATTCCCTCATTTATTAGAGGATGAGTGAATTTTGTATCACTATTACAAACAGATTCAGAATATTATGGTTAGCATGCGCTGCATGATTCTAATCCTAACATGTCTGATGTATGCATGAATGCATGATCCTATTACAAACAGATTCAGAATGTTATGGTTAGCATGCGCTGCATGATTCTAATCATAACATGTTTGGTGTATACATGAATGCATGATCCTAGCATGAAATGCAAAGTGCATATGTTTATGATTTTGCTTTAAGATTGGCTTATTTAGCTGGCCTGACTGTCTGTTGGAATTCTGTTTTCATAGTTGCATCTTTCTTCTTTAGGCAAAGTGTCTGACCCCATATTGTTTTCCCTTTTGAGGTGTGTTTTTGGCGGAAATCTCTTTTTGAAATGAGATTGCTCTCAGTTCCCCAATCTGTTTGTGGAGTAGCTATTTTCCCTTTTTTTGTGTGTGTGTTTTCTTGGCAAAATTATTCTTCTGAATTGAGGTTTCTCTCAGTTCCTGTACTTTTAGGAATATTTCTAGAGCAATATCGTCAACTGATTGTTAAAGCCCAAGCAACAAACATTGATACTACCGAGCAAACCGACACAATACGATGCCCCACATTATCTTTTTAATAAGTTTGGCAAGATCAGTTTTACGAGGCATCTTGTGTCTTGAAGGCTTTGAGTGAATATTTTCTTTGTATCGCGGAACTTTGTTTCATCTCATCTTGGCAAACCCATAGAAATGATCTTCAACTTCTACAGGTAATACAACATTTATCCCATAAATTAGGGGAAAAAAGGTTGCCCAGTAGAAGTTCTGAATGATATTCGCTTCTGATGTCTCTTCTATGATTAGGGAAGAAATGTCGACTTCTACTGGTAATAAAGCGTTTATCCCTTATATTAGGGAAAAAGAGGCTGACCCTGTAGAAGTTTTGATTGGTGTCGGCTTTCTCTCTTATTATTAGGGAAAAATTTTTTACTCAACTTCTACGGGTAATTTTGCGTTTATCCCTTATATTAGGGAATAAGAGGTTGACCCAATAGAAGTTCTAGATGATTCTTTGTGGGCTTATACGCAAAACAGTAGCTTCTCGTGCCAGTCTTTATAGGTTTCTACTATTTTTGCAACAATATTCTCCTTAAGGTTCAGTTAGCGGTTTCCACTGCTTCATTCATCTGAGGAATTACGATGTCATATGTTGAATTATTAGCATGTTTCTTTTGTGGTTTCATTGTTCAAGTTCAGCATATCATTAGACATTTTGCATCGTCATATGATCTCCTTCCTTAAGGATCTGATCACGACAATTAGCATAAGTGGATATCTTTTTACCCCATTGGTAAGATGGTCAAAAACCACATAGATGAATCAGTGTCTATTGGAAACCCTTATCGAGCTAAGTTCAACGATGTCCATGCCCCACAGAGAGAATGGCCAAGAGGAAGTCATCGCTTGCATAGATGATAGAAGAACATGGATTTTATCAACATTCATGTTGCATCAATGGCATTTTCTAGCATGATCTATGTTATCTATTTTAATTGTGGGCTCGTAGTACCCCAAATCTCGTCATCTGGATACCAATGTGACTATGTTGGTATGAATTCAACATCCGATAAACTTCTCAAGAATCATTTTTGCTTCAGTGGCACTTATGCATCGTGGCGGTGCCTGATCTTCATGATGGAATCATTTGCCTGTCTCTGTAATATTTTTTCACTTTTTGTGACCTCTTGTGGGTACCTTGCAGCTCGAATTCTCGTAAATTCAAAACTGAGCTTACTGATGAAAGGGTTACAATCATCTGCTAGGGGTATTAGCATTGACCAAATACCTTGTGCCTGTGGACTTGAAGCCACCGTCAGAGTTTAGATATCATTTATAACCTCTTTTTATTGTCTATGTGGCTTAACCATTTCTCGGATGTAACTTTGAATGCTCATCTTAGTATGATTCGACTTTGATAGGAACTTGGTCAATGTCAAGAAAGGTTTTCTATACGTCTGTCTTTAGTTCTCGACTTGGTGATCATGTTGTCGACACACACCTTGATCTCCGTTTCATGGAATAAAACGATCGTGGCTCGCTGATATGTTGCCCCCAACATTTTTAGTAAAAGGCATTAACTTATAGCAAAAGGTTTCTCGTACATTGAACCTTATTCTCGGAAACTTTTGTTAGACTGTTTGCAATCCTTCTTCATCGTTGATATTCGTGCTTAATCAAGGCATATCCTTTTTACCGTTTTCTTCTATCATTTATGTTGAATCCGAAAACGGATCATGTCTTTGATCATGCTCAGACTCGGATAGCTCCCCGAGACATTTCTCTCTTGAACATGAGCTGTGAATCTAAACTTGACATCTGAGGTCTTGAACCATTTGTTTGGCTATGATGCATAATTTGTTCAATATTAAAAGAAAAAGTTTTCCGTATTTAGCACAAAAGGTTTCATTTCACCTAGATAACTAACTTAGGCCCTTTTACAAAAAGTCTCTTGTTACTCTCGGGCAAGAGTGACAAGTATGGTATGTACATAGCTTTTAAGATAATCCGAAATTCGTAGGGGAATTTTAACAGTCCGACTATAGTAGTTGTAGGGTAAGTGAACCCTTCGAACAAAAAGTTTCAAAAAAGGGAAAATCTAAGGGTTCCCGATTGTATTAGGTCCAGCAGGGTCGTCAAATCTCACAATGCCTAGGTTCATAAGCTTCTCCACGATCTTCTTGAAGGCAACGCAGTCCTCAATAGAATGCCCCACAATTCCAACATGGTATTCACATTGAACATTAGAGTTATACCATTTCGGGTAAGGAGGTTCCAATGGCTTTACGTAAAATGGGGAAACTATGTGAGCATTATACAGAAGCTTATATAACTCGCCGTATGAGATAGGAATAAGGGTAAACTTTCTTTCTTTTGCATTTGTCTTATGATTTGATCTTGTTCTTTGTTTCGCCTCGACCTCTAGGTCTTTGTTATGGTGCCCTTGCGAAGGTTTTTCCAGCTCAATAATTCGATCCTTCAAACTGATATTCTTGAACCGGCTACGGGTCAACTCTTCTTGCATGAGAGCTTGTTGCGTGCATGCATCTTTAAATTTCCTTTCCCAACGATCAACTTTCTTCTGGGCTTTAAATTTTCGATCAACAGGAAACTTCCCGATACTCGCATATTTCACTGACTGTCGAAATTTTTCATGACCGCCTTGCAGATCCTCCAGGCTTTCTTCGGTTTTATTTTTCCCTTTCCTTCGCCTTTCTATTTCTTGTTCCTGGGATTGTATCCTAAGCTTCACCTGATTCTTTTCATTTTCTATTGCTGACATCCGCTTTTCCAGATCGGCGCATTTACTTTCAAACTCTTGTTTGGTCATTTCCATTTCTGCTGTAAGGGTTTCAATCGGCTTATGGGATAAGCCTTTGACCATTGTACTCGTGTTCTCTTTCTGCCTTTCGAAATCCCTCTCGGTCAACATCTTAGCCATTCTTCTGATCAGGTCATCATGTGACTGTGAAACGTACACGTGAGTGTCTAGCTGCATTTTTTCCAGCTTACTCTCTATGTTCTTCTGTATATCTTCGTAGGCTTGCTCGACCCTGGCTAATCTTGCCTCCATTCTTTTGGGATTACTTTTGGCGAGATGAAGATGTTGTGGCTTGGAATTACTACAACAGAAAATGCCCCAGTGATGTTAGGCTCATGGTGGATATGATGCAATATGACATGCTTGTGCAACTAGAATGATGTCATGTATGTGCAAAATGCTATAAAATATTTACAAAAAAAAGCGTTGACTTGGTACAACTTTGAGAAGGGAGCTCGAGTCAGAACGAAGCTTTCTCTACATAAAGTGAGTCTTGTTTAGCCTTTATCTTCGAAATTTTGATTTTTGGGGAAAACACTATCGGCTTCTTGCCCCAACTAAAATTTGGTCTCGAACAATTAGAATCCACATATATTTTATCATTTTCTCATGCTTACTTTATGGATCTGATCAAAGTGCGAATATAATCCTGGGTCTGGTCGGGGTGAACCTTCTATCATGGTTGGCACGAACTATCTCGAGCTATGTTCTTTTGATACCCCTAGCGGAACCCATTCTGGTGCCCCTCACTTTATCGAGAAAACGGTTCTTATATGACTAAACCTTTTTAACAGTTGTATTGGTGTCAACACCTTTTGAAAATGAAGTGTGAATGCAAAAAACGAGAAACGATGCAACATAAGGATGCAAGAATATTAATATCGAATTTAAATAAACGTGCATGCTTTATGATGCATGAATATGCACATGGTAAATATTACGAAAATAAATAATGAGAAACAAATAACATGAAAATAAGGGCGAAAATAAATTAAACCCCCCACTCTCTCTTTCTAGAAGAAAACCTACAAGGTGATCCTCTAATCGGGCAGAGGTTCGACATGACGGCTCTAAAGGTAGGCTTCTAGGGATCACTATATGCGGTGTGGTTCTAAGAGGTACCCGAACGATATTTATTATCCTAGTAAGGATATTAAATATAATTCAGGGGGATATGTTTCTCCAAGTCTATGAGGAGACGTAGATCTCACGAAGACAGAGGAAAAAATATCCCAGAAGCAATTCCCCATCCTACACGGAGGCATAACCTCACGAAGGAGTGGTTTCATGCTCCCACTTAATTGGATAGAGCCCGGGCCGAAAGCTCATGGAATGAGGGGTCCTGAAAAATGTTTAAAACATATATTAGAAAATATTTTAAATAAAATAAATAAAATAAAAAAGATCACAAAAATAAACCGAATTTATATTTTTGATCATTAAATAAAATATAACTGATTTTAGGCTCGTCTCTCGAAAAAGTCCCCAGCGGAGTCGCCAGCTGTAATCACTAGTTTTCGTCCGGGGAGTCGCCACCAATCATTTTTTACCGGTGTGATTGGAACACCAAAGTGCGTATACGAACCAGAGTTGGATTCGGGAGTCTGTTACGCGTAGGGAAGGGTGAGCACCCCTACAACGCCCGAAATCGGCACTTGTCGGTTATAAAATATTTTATACGAAAGAAAATATAAATTCGATTTTAAATTTTTAATAACATGATCCCATATTTTAACTTATAAAAATAATAATAATAATGATAATATAATAGTAGTATAACATTATAATACTAATATCAATATACGTAATATATATTATTAAATAATAATAAATAAAAGTTGAAATGACACTTATAGTAGTAATAATATATATATGTAACATAAAGTTTATATAATATATAATAATAGAATAATCATAATAATATTTAAAAATAAAAATATTAATAATACTAATTATAATATATATTACTTAATAATAAATAAAAGTTTAAACCATACTTATAGTAGTAATAATATACATGTGACGTAAAATTTATATATTATATAATAATAGAATAATCATAATAATATTTAATAAAATAAAATATTAACAATACTAATTACCAAGCAAAAATAATGGCTAGATTAAACCAAATATAATATTAGGAACCAAATTAAATGAAATTAGGGACTAAAACGAAGGTAAACCGAAATCAGAAAGCAAAACTGTGAAGGATATGGAACATCAGGGACCAATAGCGTGATTCTCCAACTTTCCCGGGTTCTGTGCGGGTTCGGGTTCGGTCCCTGGATCTGGATGCGGGTAAAAAGATAAAACGACGTCGTTTGGGGGGATGAATAGCCACACCAAAACGACGTCGTTTTGATGATGACTTAAATATCATTTTTCTTCTCACAATCTTCATTTATTCTTCATCCTTGTAATAAAAGTTAGAGCTTTCAGAAAGCTCTCAAAGCCTTCCATGGCTGTTGGTGGTCGACGTCGTCTCCTCCGCCGCTCGCGATCGCCGGCCGCGGAGCCGGTGCTCCGGTGAATGAAAGTAACCAACTTTATGAAACGTTTCGAAGAGGGGAGTTTGAATCTAGCCTCGGATTTTCAAGAATGTTGCTACAAAACCGTAGATCTGAAGATAAGTACTCGTATGCAATATTTTTTTTACACCTTTTTCTCTCGGTTTGCTCCGATTCCTTCTCGGTTTCTCTCTTTCTGTGTTTTTTCGTTTTGGTTTGTTGTATTTGGTGTGAAGTTTAGTTCGAATATCTCGGTTTTTCATTCATCTCCCCCCTCCCTTACATTCGATCGTTTGGGGTTATTTATAACCCGATTTTACAACATATAAAATATAAAAAATCCCTCCTTCTCAGATCTGAGAACATGGATCTTAATCATATTTTTATCTCTTCATTTTGCAGGTGATTTGATGCTTGGGCAGTGAGAGAGTCGGTGGAAACGGTGGCCGAACAAGGAGACGAATGGGCGAGCGCGTGACCACCACGCGCGATTCGAGCCGCCACGCGTGGCGGCCACGCGTTGGAAGCTGGTATGCACAGTGAAGAGCAGAGGCGGCTGCTTAGTTTGGAAAGGAAAATAAGGTTTAATTATTTAGGGTTTCATTTGTTTTGGGTTAATGGATGTGGGTCATTGGATCTATTATTTTGGGCTTGTAATGGGTTTGTATACATGGAATGGGTTATTACAGCAGTGACGTGGCTATTAATTAAAAACGGTAAAATTACACATTTAATCCCTCTAACTTATTTTTATTTCAATTTAATCCTAATTTTAAATTAATAAATAAAATTAATCATTTAATCAATTGATGACACGTGTCACTATCGGATTGGATGATTAATTTTATTTATTAATTTATTTTTATTTATTTATCAACGAGTGAACCACTAGACCAAACTACTTCTTATGTCATGGTATATTCACATGTATTATTAAGTGATTAATTTTTAGTAAAAAGCTTAGAATACCAAAATTTTAAGTCAATTAATATTTAAATCAAAATAATAAATATTTAAATTAAAATAATAAAATATTTAATAAATAAATCAAAATAATTAAATACTTAAAATACAAATATTAAATATTCGATATTTTTATTTAATATTATTCGAATTATAAGCATTTAAAATTAAAATTTTATTCGAATATTTTTATTTAATATTATTCGAATTAAAATTTTATAAAATTTCATATCGCATAATATTTGAATTAGAATATTAAATATTTAAAATTAAACTTATTAAATTTTTAAATATTTTGATATTAAATAACAGTATTCGAATATTATAATTTAAATATTGAGTATTTAAATATTTTAATTTAATTAATAAATATTTAAATATTAATCGAATATATTGATTCGAATCAAAATATTTAAAATTTTAATATTCTAATTAAAATATTTAATAAGTTTAATTCGAATATTAAATAAACGAATATTTTAATTCAAATATTATATATGTTAAAATATTAATTTAAATATTCAAATATTTTAATTTGAATAATATTAAATAAAAATATTCAAATATTTAATATTCGAATATTTAATATTTATATTTTAAATATTTAATTATTTTGATTTATTTATTAAATTTTTTATTATTTTAATTTAAATATTTAATGTTTTGATTTAAATATTAATCGACTTAAAATTTTGGTATTCTAAGCTTTTACTAAAAATTGATCACTTAATAATATATATGAATATATCATGACTCAAAAAGTAGCTTGGTTCAATATAATATATATGAATATATCATGACTCAAAAAGTAGCTTGGTTCAATGGTTTACTTGTTGGTTGTTTTTAAGCTTTAGGTTGTGGGTTTAAATCCTTTTACATGCAAAATCTTTTCATTTTATTTCTTCCACTAATCATTCACCAATCACGAAAAATAAATTAATAAATAAAATTAGGATTAAATTAAAATAATAAATAAATTAGAGGGATTAAATATATAATTTTATCGATTTTAATTAACAGTCGTTGTTAACTTTTCCATCAAAAATTTAACGACAGTGGCCAAAATAGGTAAGATTTTAAAATTGAGGTACCTAATTGACGAATTTTTTAATTGGATGATCAAAATAAGTATGCTAAAATAGTTTGGTGGTCACTGGCTAATTTACCCTTAAATATAGTGTGTGGTATTAACTACTGCAAAGCGTGTCAAGGTTTAGAAAAGATCCCTGAATTTAGGGGTTCGATTTTAGAATCATGATTTGGGTTAAAATTTTATTAAAAAAATATATTTAAAATATATCACGAAAAAATTAATAATGTTTGAATAAAATAATTTATAAATAAATATATAGATTTATAGTAAATATTTCTACTTAAACTTTTAAAATCAAAGGTAAATATATATATTAATATAAATTTAGCCCCCCCCCCCCGAATGCATTTATATTATTTATCTTTACCTAAAATTACACTTGTGCTCAAAAGATACTTCACACAAAGGAAAGGAACAAGATTGAAACTATAAAGTAAAACTCTGAGTCAAAGGTCGTTATCAACTTCCATTAGTCATTACAGAAGTTCATCATGTCTCGTACAGGAAAAAATTAGATGAACCTATTTATTTATTATATATATAATTAATAGGTGAATAATTATTAAATAATTATCTAAAAATAAATAATTTTAATTATGTAGATTTGATAAATAAAATTTATTTAATAATTTTTCTTCGGACAATATCCTAACCTGGGATAGAATTGTGTAGGGAGCGGGGAGGGACTGTTTCTAAAAGTTTTAGTATAATTATATTTTTAATCTTTGTAGTTTAAATGTTAATTAAATAAAATTTTTGTACTTTTAAATTTTTAAATAAAAATTTTTATCTCTCCTAATATTAAACGTCCCTGACCTTAAGAAACGGGAAGAAGACAGGAAATGGTGCAAATCTTACTCAGCTGCATTCTTCATTTCCTCTACATATTCTTCCACCAATACAGACGAGACACAATTTCCCATACAAACCCAGTGACTCGCTCTTTCCTTTTCACACGTTATTTCATCGCCACCGTCGTCTTCCTCCCTACCTGCGCTGCCTTTCCTCGCTATCTACCTTAGAAATTTTCGACGCCGTTCAAATATTTCCTTGCATTTTTCTTCAGCTCCAGTATTCTCCAATTCTTCAACCCGTAAGTTTCTTCATTCAAAAGATTAACGTTAATTTTTGTTAGCGTTTTTGTGTGGATGATTTTTTTTTTCTTGGATGTTGAATGCTCGAAAACAGTTGTATCCACTAGCTGGAATTTTCGCGCGTATTGTTTTACATCGATCTTATTGCTTTACATAAAGAATGTTTTTAGCTCTAATTTTTTACCCTAGGTTTTGATCAAATCAAATGGTTTTGCTCTTAGAAAATGGAACTTAGTAAGTCAGTTGTGGTTAGCTGAAGTTTGAAGTAGTTATCTTTTACGTTTGCTATCTGTTCAATCAATCTTTGCAATTTTTCATGCTTTTTATTACAGGAAATTCTTGGTTTTATCATATATGCCGTATTTTGCCTTGAGTACATAGCTGGAATCGGTGTGGCAATTTTGTGGAAAATTATATTTTTGGGTATTTGAGTGATCATGGGATCCGCTTGTTGTGTTGCCGCTAGGGACAGAAACATTCCATACAGAACAGGACGCGAGACTTTGCATAGAAATGTGAGGTGTTCGCCATCATGGAGCTTCTGCCGAGATAATCGAAGGCGTGTAGCAGGTGAAATTGATGAACCTTCTTATCAGGTATCTGATGGAACTGACAGAAATGTTAGCATGGAGATAAAAGGGTCATTAGGATCTGATAGTGGGAATATTTCTGACCAGGGAAGTCCACTTGAAATTGAAACTTTAGGAACACCCACTTCTCAAAAATCACCAGTCCATGAAGAAATGGATGGGAATATGATGACCCCTCCTTCAGGTCAAACCACCTGCCAATTGAAATAGCCTAAAGGGGTAGCTTTTTGTATAGCCTAAAGGTTAGGAAATTTTTGCTACAATTTTTTGTTACATTTGGAAATCATGTAATTTATGTTACTTTGTCCATGAATGCGAAAGGTTCCGATGTCTTCTAATCCCATAGACTGCTGGTTGCCAACTAGGCCATTGATAATACATAACCCTTAATGTGCAGGGTAGCATGGTCGAATAAAAATAAAAACAAGCATGTTTATGTTATTCCAGTTGCATTCATTATGTTATTCTCTACTTCTAGCCTTTTTATCCCAATACTGTTCCGAGTGATGTAGCTGCTAGTCTGTTTCCTCTATTTTGTAATTTGTTTCTGTCATGTTTGATATTGTTTTATGTTGTTTGTGCAGACATATCAAGAGCAAGCAATTATTCTGTTGATGTAAGTTTGATTTAGCTAATATTGACTTTACTTGAATAGCTTTTTATGCTTGTATGTGTTTCCAATGACTTTTGGTGATACACTAGCCAGTCCTGCTGATAGCTAAAATACCTTTCTGGTTATATTTCAGTTGCAGAATTTGGCAGAATTGACCGGTAATGTTGATTCATCTACACCAAAGCTCTCATCTTGTATACCATCATCATTCTCACAGCAAATTACAGATGCTTTGTCTAGCCGTGCTCTGTTTCCTCCAAATTCAACCCCATCACGACTGGCTTGTCGTTCACCTGGGCAACATCTATTGAGGCAGGTGTCTGATAGTCGAATCCTGGGATTAAAATCTCCAAATAGTTATTCAATGTTTGAAGCAAGGTCATCTTTTGTGCTCTCCAGATGTAGCAATGACTTAACAGCTGGGTCTCATGGTGGTTTTTATGATAGCTGGTCCATGCGCACTTTTTCTGATCTTGTGGCCTCTTCTCAAAGAGAAAGGTGGTCTTTTGACAGTGAACACTTAGGTTCTGGCAAGATGAATGGATGTAGCATCAGATTCTCATATTCTCCATCCATAGATGGGCGAACTTGTGGTGCTTGCTCAAAGCTTTTAGTTGAGAGATCTACCTGGAGCAGCAACGAGGTTTCAGTTGTTTCTGTGCTTGTCTGTGGACATGTTTATCATGCTGAATGCTTGGAGACAATGACACTAGAGGCTGACAGATATGACCCAGTCTGCCCAATATGTATGGTTGGAGAAAAACAGGTCTCAAAGATGTGCAAAAAAGCTTTAAAAGCTCAAGCAGAGTTGAAGGCAAAACATCTCAAGGTGTTCAAGAATAGAGTTATAGATAGTTCTGTCGATGGTGATTGTGATGATATTGAACATGTAGAAAACACCAAACGAAAAGGAAAAGCTCTAAAATTGGAACCCAGTTCAAGCCAGAGAAGTTCCTTGTCAAAGCCTTTCCTGAAACGCCACTTCTCAATAGGGTCTAGGTGGGGTAGGTCACTACCTGAGAACAAATACGCTAGGAAGAAGGGGTGGTTTTGGACAAGATACAGAAAAGATTGATCTTCCTGTCTGTTTCATCATAGAAGGTTATCAGTCAGTGCATGTACTTCTGTTCAGGGTCTGTGAGTCTGGCTTCCAAGTCTCAATACGGCCTAGTGTCACGTCTCGCCACCAAGCACCGAGGCTAACCGAGCACCCTTGGGCGGATCCAAGGCACGCATGCATCAAAAGAGATGCTAGATTGGCCAAGCAAGGCCAATCCATGTTCCCACAAAGTCCAACCGAGGTTCTAGCCATCCTTGGATAATTTTGTAGCAAGCCAAGAACCAAGGAAGGTGTTAGAAAGAACTAGGACGGCCCAACATATGTCACAAGGTTCTAGAAAGGTCCGGGACGTTCTAACCAAGTCTAGACCCACTCGGGAGGACCTAGAAGGCTCGAGAAGGCTTGGGACTATCCCGGAAGACCCTGGAATTCTCTAGAACCCTTTAGATACATGTAGATATGTATACATAGGTGTAGAGTTCTCTAGAACCATGTAGGTCTTAGGAGATATTTTGGGAGGCAACACATGAGCCGTCCGATCAAGTAAATCTCCACCGTCCATTCGGGAGGAGGGAGCCTATAAATAGGGTCACTCCCTTCATTTTGCACATAGCCTGAGAAGTTTAGCATACTTGTAAACATCCTCTTAAGCTTAATACCAAAGCTTCCTTTCAAATTCCTTTGCCTTCTCTTGTCTTTCTTTTGCCAAGCCACAAGGTTGCGTGTAAACAAGGCTTGCTAACATTGCTCGAGATTGTTAGCACCGCACGGATCGAGTTTGAGAGAATTAATTCCGTGACAGTTGGTATCAGAGCGTGTTCGATCTTGTTCGGGATATGGTCAAAACCGGGAAAAACCAAGTAGTTAGCTCCACCGAGGCCGAGATCTCCTAGAAGCAACGAGGGCGTGAGGAGGAGCTTGATCCCACGATGGCAAGGCCAAGGGCCAAGTCAAGGGACGTCCTCTCTAGCAATGAATCGCACTTAACTCATGTAGAGGAAAGCGTTGGGGACATGGGTTCCCAAGTGGACGACCTTCAAGAAAGAGTAGAAGGCCTAGAGGCGGAGGATGCCGAGATCCACACAACCATGAGGGCCATGATGCTCAAGCTAGAGAAAATCATGCTCGCGGAATTAGACAAGACCTGCGACTTTCTCATGGAAGAACTCTCGAAGGTACGTGCTTCCCTTGAACAAGAGCTAGACCATACTCGTGCCCAAGTCGAGGCACTACAAGGCGACGTTGCCTTGTGCAAGCGTGCATTGACAGTCGGGCCAAGCACCACCTGTGAGGCTAGAAGGGTCGAAGTGCCCGAGCTAAAAACTTTCTCAGGGACACGCAACGCCAAAGAAGTAGACAACTTCTTGTGGGGGCTAGAGCAATTTCTTAACGTTTTCGGGATTATGGACGAGGCAACCAAGGTCCAAACCGCCACATTATACCTCACCGACACCGCCATGCTTTGGTGGAGGAGAAGGCGTCTAGACATTAAGAAAGGTACGTGCACCCTCACTACCTTTGATGATTTTAAATGAGAGATCAAACGACAATTCTATCTGGAGAATGCCGAAGATGAGGCTCGAGCTCGCTTGCGAAGGCTCAAACAATCGGGGAGCATCCATGACTATGTTAAGGAGTATACCAACTTAGTGCTCGAGATCCCCGATCTCTCCGAGAAAGATTCACTCTTCAACTTTATGGACGGGCTTCAACAACGGGCTAAAACCGAGCTTCGACGTCGGGGAGTCCAAACTCTTGCCGATGCCATCGCTGTGGCCGAAAGTTTGATAGATTACTCTAGCCACAAGGAGCCCATGTCTAAGCTAAAAGATGGGAAGAGTAATCAGGCCACTGGTTGGAGAGACAAGAGCCCTCGTAGAGATAGTCACCATGAGGAGCGCCCGAGCAAGCCCGAAAACTCACCCTCATGGAAAAGCAAGGACAATGCTAAGTCCCAAGAGGCTCGAGGCACAAGAAGATCACCACCAAGTGCATGCTTCGTTTGCGATGGTGATCATTGGGTTCGAGAGTGCCCGCAGCGGCAAGCACTTAGCGCTCTCTTAGCCAAGCAGCGCGAAGACAGTGATACCGAGGAGTCCGAGCCCGATGCACAAATGGGATCCTTGCAATTACTCAACGTCATGCAATCCACTCCAGAGACCCAAGCCAAGGGGTTGCTCTATGTGGGCGTTACCATCAATGGAAAGGCATCAAGGGCAATGCTCGACACAGGTGCGTCCCATAACTTCATTTCTCTTGATGAAGCCAAGAGGCTTAGTCTTAAGGCAACCAAAGGTGAAGGATCCATCAAGGCAGTTAACTCTGCCGCATCACCTATCCAAGGCATCACTCGAGGGGTCAAGATCAATATAGGGACATGGTCTAGCCACCTAGACTTCACGGTAGCTTCAATGGACGATTACAAGCTCTTCCTAGGCATTGACTTCTTCGATAGGGTCAAAGCCATTCCGATGCCACATGCCAACTCTTTGTACATCACGGAGGGTCACCAATCTTGTGTGGTGCCAACCATTAGGACCACCAAACCAACATCTAAAGTGATCTCATCACTTAGAATGGAGGAGCGTGCAGTGCCGAAGAATGCACCTCTAAACTCTCCAAAGAAGCTACCACCAAAGGGGAAAGTTGGTCATGAGACCACATCCAACTCGGGCAAAGCGACGCGACACAAGGGTACCAAACGAAGGAAGACCTGAGCAAAGAAAAGAGCACCCTCATCAGACACCAAAGGAAGGGCATTCCAGGACACACTCAACACAAGGGTCCGTCCAACACGAGAGCTAGCCGAGACTTCGAGGAAGCACTCGACAAGCAAGAAACTAAGTCCAAAAGCTCATTGTAAGCGCGGCAAGGGCGTCGCGAGCTTAGGTGGGGGAGGATGTCACGTCTCGCCACCAAGCACCGAGGCTAACCAAGCACCCCTGGGCGGATCCAAGGCACGCATGCATCAAAAGAGATGCTAGATTGGCCAAACAAGGTCAATCCATGTTCCCACAAAGTCCAACCGAGGTTCTAGCCATCCTTGGACAATTTTGTAGCAAGCCAAGAACCAAGGAAGGTGCTAGAAAGAACTAGGACGGCCCAACATATGTCACAAGGTTCTAGAAAGGTTCGGGACATTCTAACCAAGTCTAAACCCACTCGGGAGGACCTAGAAGGCTCGAGAAGGCTCGGGACTATCCCGGAAGACCCTGGAATTCTCTAGAACCCTTTAGATACATGTAGATATGTATACATAGGTCTAGAGTTCTCTAGAACCATATAGGTCTTAGGAGATATTTTGGGAGGCAACACATGAGCCGTCCTATCAAGTAAATCTCCACCGTCCATTCGGGAGGAGAGAGCCTATAAATAGGGCCACTCCCTTCATTTTGTACATAGCCTGAGAAGTTTAGCATACTTGTAAACATCCTCTTAAGCTTAATACCAAAGCTTCCTTTCAAATTCCTTTGCCTTCTCTTGTCTTTCTTTTCCCAAGCCACAAGGTTGCGTGTAAACAAGGCTTGCTAACATTGCTCGAGATTGTTAGCGCCGCACGGATCGAGTTTGAGAGAATTAAGTCCGTGACACTAGTCTCACCTTCTTAAGTCGGAGGCTTCCCTGTTCAAGCTAATACCATCAACAGAATAAGCATAAAATTTTCATCGACCCACCTTATACCTCTTGCCCTTTACATTTTTTGTTTGCCCCATAGGTTTGGGCTGGGTAGGGCATGAGTGTGATAAACTTTGAATTGGATCAAATATAAATGCTTAGTTTGTTAAACAAGCTAAACCTTAACAAATGAGCGCAAATATTTTATTTTATTTCGAATCAAATTTGACTTAAAAATAAAATCTATTCGAACTTAAATGAAACGAGTTATGTGTGACATCTTACAAGCAGAAACGGTTAGGATTTGGGAACAAAGCAAATTACGTATGAAAAATTATTAGGTGAACCTTGTTCACCACGTCATCCATAGTCCCAAACAATTAGAATCGTTTATCTCAATTTTTTTAGGGTGAATCATCACTTCTTTCCTATATGCAATTAGTGGGTGGGTAGTTGCTTGGGCCATGGATAACGTGGTGAACAAGGTTCATCTAATAATCTCTCGTTACGTAGGGTTCGCCATAATAAAAGTACATTAAATTTCAGCCAACCTGTATCTTGCCAAAAAAAAATGGCAAACAAACTTGACCATTGCAGTTTTAATATAATCTTGTTCATAGGTTTCATTTTCTATCTGCCTAATCTTTTATTTCAATCATAAATTCCTTCAAACCTTATTCTTCAACAGTTATTTAGTATGCAGATTATGCTTTTTCATGCATTGAAAAAAAAAACAGAGCAAAGAAAAAGAGAAAACAAAGAAAATTAACATGTCAGATTAGTTTTTTAACGAAAGTTAACGAAAGGGATGAAGATGAAAGATGACTAAAAGTTGAATGATCTTAATAGAAAATTTAAAAGTTTGGTGATTAAAATCAATGCTATCTAAAAGTTTGGTAGCCGGGATGTATTTTACCCTTATTTTTTTAAGGATCAAATTGCTACACAACTAAAATTTATTAAATACTTAAAATTTATAACATGACCTAACCTAAGATCTAAAAGAACCCATTACAAACAAAGCAATTAGATTTAAATAATTTAAAATAAAAATAATTTAATATTAAACTAATACCATAATATTACGTTTTTATCAAATTTAATACTCTATTCAATTTTTAACCAAAAAATTAAGACTCTCATCGTAGTTTGTTGAGATGGGAGCAAATAGCAATCATTCCTTGCATTAAAAATCGGCGGGAAGTACGTTTTCAAGAGAAAAAAAATAGTTATATAATTACGGAATATCCAAATATGTGAACAAATTAGAATAAAAATCATATGTTCCTTCCTTATGTTTCCTTTGGTGTCTCTTTTGTTTGTTTTTTTTTTAAAAAATCAATTTTAAACTTTAAACCCTTATTTTTTATATTCTAAACCCTAAATCCTACACCCTAAAAAATACATCCTACCCCTAATTTTCTAAACCCTAACCAAACCCCTAACCTAAAACCCTAAACCCTCTAATTAAAAGTGGAGCATAAATGAAGACATGAGGAAGGGGCCGATGATTTATATATCTCCAAATTATGCTTGGATCATTGGATATTTTTAGTGCTTAAACTATTTTTAGCTCTAAATAGATATTTAAAATTTTAGTTTAGATCATTTTAAGTGCCCAATCATTAATAAAAATTATTTTTCAATGTTGCACCCGAATTTTGAGTAGTGTAATAGAAAATAAATAAAAAAATAATAAAATAAAAAAATAAAAAAATATATAAAAAAACAAAAAAATAAGGATGAGGGAGAGATTTTCGGATTGAGGGGATTAGTTGACAGATTTTTGGGGAATTTGATTTGGTTTAAGATTGTGAATTCAAATCCTTTAAAAGGAGGACGAATCGGTGAAGAGGGGGGAAGATTTGAATCGAAAGGGGAGAAAGGCAATCTGAAAATTTGAGATCATAAGGAAGCGATCGAAACGCCGCCGCTCATATTAAAGAGGTAATTCCGGACTCATTTTTTTGGTTTAATTTGGTTTAGATCAAGTTTTATGCGAGAATGATGACCTAATTTAGGATAGGTTTGGTTTCTTCCTAGATTAGTGTTTCTGGAGAAGTTCTTTAGTTTAGGGTTTTTGTTCTTGCAAGTTTCGGCGTTTAGGAGTGGGTTTAAGGTCTGTTTTAGTTGATTAAATAGAAGAAAGTGGGTTCTTGGGTTGTTTTTTTAGTGTTTTATGGTCTCCGACGAACTCGCCGGCGTCGAAAACCGTCTTCGGTGTTAAAAACGACTTCGGGGCGGTGTCCGGAGTCTTGGGGATGGTGGTCGACAAACACCCTTTCGTCGCCGGAGGGCGACGGAGCCGGATCTGAAGGCGACTGCCACGACGGTTTAGGTTGATGTTCTTCGTGTTCATCAAAGAACACCATGTAGAACCAGGGCGTTTCATCCAAAAGTTAAGGGTTTTCTGGTTTTTTTGGTTGTTTAGGTTGAGAGAATTTGAGGGTCAGATGAGTCCACCGAGTTGAAGAGGGGACCAAATGACCGAGTTGACTCGGGCTTGGGGGTGTATCACCCATAAAACGCTGCCGTTTTCGGCAGGGGTCCATGCGGGTCGGATCCGGGTTGATCTAGATCCGCGTGTTTTCAAACAAAGTGGTGAAATTACGCTTGAGGTCCCCATGTTTTGAGTTGCATTTCATTTAAGCCCCCATATCTCTTAATTAATCCTAAAAATCTAAAATCTATTTAATTTAGTTCATAAATGACCCCAATTTGAACCCTAGGTCCAAAGTTTAATCAATTTAGATTTTAATTAGGTTTAATTTAATTTCAAGGCTTAGAAATTACTTAATTAGGTTCTCAGGTGAATTTAATTTGATTTCTAAGATGAAATTTAAAATTAATTTAATCTAATTAGACCCTAATTTGAACCCTAAGCCTAAAATTCGATCAACTTAGACTTTAATTAGAGCTAGTTTAATTTTAAGACTTAGGATTAATTTAATTAGATATTTAATTGAATTGAATTAAAATTTATTAAGTTAAAAATTAATTTAGCTTAACCTACTTAAGTCTAAACTTCACCCGTAATCTTTTTGCCTTTTAATTCTTGCCCTGTGCCATGTAAGCTTCCTTATTTCAATGTATTTTTCACATGTTGTAATTTGAGCTCTCATCTCTTCAATAAAAGTAATTTAGCTCATTTTTCATCTTTTTACCTTTTTATTATTTGCTTTGTTTGTATATTTTTAAATCATGTAGTATATTTGTAGGGTGGTATTTAATTCTCATTTAGTTAATTAATTAGAGCCTTCTAGGATTAGTCGCTTTAATTAATTAATTAAATAGAGAGATAATTTAGTAATGTTAGCATTTAAATCTTATACCTCGAATATACTAAATGACCAGTGTTTTGACGTACCATAATGTTGGCCTAAAGAGTGTACCTTGGTATCGAATTGATGTGCTACCGAAACCTAGAAATTGACTCATTAATTTAGGTTTAGAATTAAATAAAATTGATTAGGCAAATAATTAGTGACATTAATAATGTTATTAATTTTGTTAAGTGACAAGATGATAGTGTCCGAGCATTCGGATGTTATTATACACTTGATGAAATTAATAATTTAAATAGGGTTTAAATACTTAATTAATGGAGCCTTTTTAAGTTATGACCTAAAATGAACAAGATAATAAACGATCATGCATTTAAACCTTTTGAGGCAGAATTTATGTTTCTTCAAATTCGGGTTAAGGTTTCCTATCTAGAGGACGTCTTATTTAAGCTCGTGTTTAAAAGAAATATATTTTCTTATCCAAAAGAATATCCTTAATTCAAACGATATTTAGTTAACAATAAAGAATTAAATTAATATCTATATTCAAAATACCTGAATGCCACGTGTAATTAATAAGGTACCAATTTTAGGCGTTTGTAAGGGTCGTCCTTACACGTAACCGACTCCCGAACCCACATACTTTTAATGAATCTCTGGTTTATTTTATGGTGTCTGGCCTACCAAAGCGACTCCAAGTTATTTTTAAAATTAAATTATACGTTTTTAAATAAAATATGGTTTTACACAACTAAGAACAATAAAACATGATTTTTTCCTAAGAACTGTTCGTCAGGCTATTTTTACACCTTTCGGTTTTAAAACGGTCGCGACAATCAATAAAAATGTGACAAGTGTAAGTTTTAATTTTAATTTCTTTTAATTAATTTTTTAAAAATAAAAATTTATTTTTTTAAATTGATAGTTTTAAATTCTTACAAAATAGTCTCAAATCGCTAACTCAAAACCCCCAATCCCCAAATTATCATCTTTGTTACCATTTACTACCTTACTAGAGATTATTATTACCACTGTAGGGTCAGCATGATTTTTTCCTACCTAACCATCACCTATAACCGATGGTAGATATGTAGATAACTTCATTTTCGCGATTTTTTTTAATATTAGAAAGCTGATCGATACACCTACCACTGATTACCAGCGATAGGTGGTTAGAGAAATGATTGTGGTAGTCGTCCATGGTAATGGTGGTCTCCAATGATATAGTAAACAGTGATAATGATGATAATTTAAAGGTTTGAAGTTTGGAGTTAGAGATTTGAAACTATTTTGTAAAGATTTAAAATTTTATTTAAAAAAAAGTTAAAAATAAAATAAAATAAAAATAATAATAAATACAATAATAGTTTATAGTTAGACACCTAAAATGATCAGAATTAAAACTTTAGGCACTTATTTAAAACTAAATGTAGTTTAAACATAAAAAATACCCACAAGCATAGTTTATACATCTATTTGAGCGTTAAACCTTATATAATCAAAGGCGAATTAACCTTCTCAAATCTCAACTAACAATAGGGGTGTGTTTGGTTCGCGAAAAAGATTATTATCAGAGGGAATAATCTTTTTCAGAATCACATACTCATGTTTGGTTTAGATATATTCCTGAGTAAGGGTAATAATACATTCCCTACAATAGTGCTTTTTGAGGTGTTTTCTTGGAATGCTATTCCCTTGTATTTGTTAGGTATTAGACAATTCTCTGCGGTAGCGTTTTTTGTTCAAATAAGCCTGAATACCTATGTAGGTATAAAGGGTTAAAAAATCCATAATTGCAAGTCATATTATTTATACAGATAAACCCTGTTAAAATAATGTTTAAAATCCACAATAATTTTAAAATTATTCGAAATATAAATTTTTAATATTAATTATATTAAAATTATGTTAAATAAAAAAAATCTTATGATTTTTTATTTAAATATTTTTTATTTATGAATAAAAGTTTAACTAGTTAGAAATAAAATATATCATAGAGACATTTGATAAAAGTACTTTATATTATTCCAACCAAACATTATCAATTTATATGCCTATCAAACAAATCAAATAATGTAATATAACATTCAGTAATATATCAAATAATAATATATTCTAATAATCTTATTCTTAAGGGTAATTATCTTTTCCGTGAACCAAATATACTCTAGTAGTAATTAGGGTATGATATAATAATCACATAAGGTTGCGATGACAATTTTAAAATTCAAAACTATTTATCTTATCATTCAGAGAAAATCTTAAAATTCAGTTAGAATCTGTAATAAATTATTAATTATTCATTTCGGATGTATGATTTATTTTTTTTATTTTAAACGTTAAATTTAAATTTCGGGCACCTAATCCATGTTCACTTGAAATTGAATGTGCTGGGTGACTAGGGATGATATTAAAGAACTGAAAGAGTTTATGTTTTTAATAGATTTTTTTGTCCTAATGCCTTTATATTCTCGTATTAAAAAATATAATTTTAGATTTAGGGTACTAAAGATATAGAATATATTTTTATGATTTAAGATTTATAGTTTATGGTTAAAGTTTAAAGTTTGAATTTTTAGTGTTGAAGCATGAGAAAGACATAAAAAAGTGATAGACACCGGAGGAAGATTATAATTTAACGTTTAAATATTTATTAAATTAAGTCTTTTTATTCATTATATTATTTAATCTTAACTCAATCCCCGTCCATAACGAAAACAATTGTTATCATCACCAGTATTTAAAAGATGAACGAAACAAATCTATTTTTTTTATGTTTTTTATAATTGTTATAGTTATTATTAAAGTTTTTTTTAACGTTGTTTTATTTATGATTAAAAATAAATAAATAAATAAATAAAGTTAATGTGACCTATTTTTTAAGGAAGCTAACGGTAGAGATTAAGATGAATGTGGACTAAAATTTTAAATGATCTCAATAAAATTTTTAAAAAAATTAATGATTAAAATAAATATATCCTAAAAATTTAATGACTATCGATGTACTTTACCCTTATTTTTATAGGGATCAAATTGTTATAAAACCAAAATTTATTAAACACTTAAAATTTGTAACAGTGCCTAGCTGAAGACCTAACCAAACCAACACCTTATAAATGAAGAATTAAACTCAGATCTATTAATATCACTTATTAACTTCAATATTACTCAATTTTTTTTCTATTTCTTCACGCTATTAACCAACTTTAATACTCTATTGAATTATTACCTGGAAATTAGTTAGACTCTTTAACAAACTATCAATTATTCATTTTTGGAAGTTTAAGTTCAATATTCTTTTTATATTTAAACGTTTAAATTTAAAATTCAAGTTTAAGTCATAATTGAGTTTGGAAGAAACGTAGGGTTACCAACCAAAACCCATATGCTATGACCTAGTCCATGTTCAATTGAAATTGATGTGCTTGGCAACGAGGGATGATATTAAGCAAGCCGGTTCTTTTTAATAAAAATTTTATATTCGAGTTTAAAAAATTAAGGATATGATATATTTTTTATGATTAAGGGTTTATGAGATTAGGGCATGAAAAGACATAAAAATGAATAAATAATTTTTGTCCCATGTTTTTTAACTTTTATATTTTAATTTTAGTCCTTGATTGTTTGAATATTTATCGCGTTAAATCTCGTTACTTTTGAATTTTAGATTAATATATATTAGATTTTTTATTAATTTTAAAGTTAAACAACTTTGTTTATTATGTTGTCTAATCCCAGCTCGTGCTTTCGTAAAAACAACTCTTACGGCATGGTATCTACCCTTTTATGGCATTAAACTACCCAAGTGATCACTCGATTAATTAGAGATATTTATTTTGGTCACTCAATTAAAACATTCATCAATCAGGTCACCCAACTTTGAAATCATACCTATTTGAGTCATCGTCGTTAAAATTTTAACAGAAAAAATAACGACAATGACAAGACAGTTAAATAAAATATGTATAATTATACATTTAATCCCTATAATTTATTTATTATTTTAATTTAATCCTAAATTTAAATTAATAAATAAAATTAATCACCCAATCGATTAATGACATGTGTCACAACCAAATTAGATGATTAATTTTATTTATTAATTTATTTTTATTTATTATTTAATATATTATTTTCTTCAATCAGGTGGTGACATGTGTCACCGCCTAAAGCCAATTTTATGTTATAATTCACAACACATTTTATTTAAGGATTACTTTGTTGGAATCACACTTGGTTGGGTATTTTTGTGTCACGAATCAAATTTAACATTCAAATCAAATTTATTAGATATTTAATATACGAATGTTAAATAATAGTTAAAATATTCTAATTTGATTTGAATATTTGAAACATCAAATTTAACATTCGTATATTAAATATCTAATAAATTTGATTCGAATATTAAATTAACGAATATTTAAAACATTAAAATATTAAATCATAATATACAAATATTTAATATTCGAATTAAAATATTCAATTATTTTAATATTTGAATCAAAATATCTAATAAATTTGACATTTTAAATATTTGAATCAAATTCGAATCAAATTTAACATTAAATAATAGTTAAAATATTAGATATTTAATATACGGATGTTAAATAATAGTTAAAATATTCAAATTTGATTCGAATATTTAAAACATCAAATTTAACATTCGTATATTAAATATCTAATAAATTTAATTTGAATGTTAAATTAAAGAATATTTAAAACATTAAAATATTAAATCATAATATACAAATATTTAATATTCAAATTAAAATATTCAATTATTTTAATATTTGAATCAAAATATTTAATAAATTTGATTTGAATGTTAAATACATAATTATTTTATTTTAAATATTAAATATTTAAATATTTTAATTTGAATATCAATCGACTTTAAATCCTATTAATTCCATTTTATACTCTTTAATGTGATTCCCAACAAAGCAATCTTTAAATAAAATATCTAATAAATTTAATTTTAATGTTAAATACACAATTATTTTATTTTAAATATTTAAATATTTTAATTCAAATATCAATCTATTTTAAATCCCGTTAATTCTATTTTATACTCTTTAATGTAATTCCCAACAAAGTAATCTTTAAATAAAATGTGTTTTGAATCATAACACAAAATTGACATTAGCTTGGTGGTTTGGGTGTTGGCTTCCAACTATGAAGATTTACAATCATCACCTCTTTCTTACGTGTAATTAGAGGGTGAGTAATTATTAGGTAGTTATTTAAAAATAAATGATTATAATTGTTTTAACCATAAATGATACGGTGAAAAGGGTTGTCCTAATAATCTCTGCCTTGGGACGTTATATATTCCCTCCAAAAGCTTCTTGCTTTATTATTATTGAGACGTTGTTGGGTTAGCTTTGAGTTTGGAACTCATCATGCGGGAAGAATACGATGCTGTGAGTCTGGTCGTGTTGGGAATAATCTCATGGACCACACTTTTTCTGTTTATCAGAAAAATCTTCTCCAAACGTTCCTTTGGATTCTGCACACGCATGGTGTCTACAATCCATGCAATTTCTGCTGTAATTTTAGCATCGCGCTCTGTTGAAGATTGGAGCTGCCCAGTTTGTCCTTTGGCATCAGCCTCGTC
Organism: Abelmoschus esculentus; assembly: GCA_035048815.1. Classification (NCBI taxonomy): domain Eukaryota; kingdom Viridiplantae; phylum Streptophyta; class Magnoliopsida; order Malvales; family Malvaceae; genus Abelmoschus; species Abelmoschus esculentus. The sequence continues at coordinate 5,219,704 of JAUCBN010000010.1, forward strand.
TCCTAAGCAGGTATGTACCAAACAAAACAGCTGCTTCATATCTGCAGGATAATCTTGAACTTGGAATTAATATTGAGAATCTACGAGTTTTGAGCAGAGACAAGCTTTGGCTGCTACACTAGGTTATTTTATATATGACCTGACATGCTGCTTCTTGGGGGGTGGATCCAGTATAGACAACACATTTCATCATTTGGTCTGCATCGTTGCTATTGCTGCTGGCTTTGCCTTTCGGAAGGTATTAACCATAAACCGTGTGGTTAGTCGGTTAGTCCATGCATCCGGTTAGATTCTTGGGGGTAAGTAAAACTAAAACCAATTATTTATTATGCAGTGTGGATCAGAGCAAGTTGCTACGTTATTCATATTGGAGAGCTCAACTCCTTTCCTCCACGCCCGAGAACTGCTTAAAGAACTCGGTTACAGGGAAACCAACCTCAATCTGGCAGCAGATGTTAGTTCCAAACTCTTCAATCATTTTTTAATTCTTTAGATTATGATGGTCATTAACGTCACAAAGTGATGTTAACAGATCACATTCGCTGTAATATTCTCTGTAGCAAGGATGGTGGGTGGACCCTATCTCCTTTTCGTCGCTTTATCAGCTAATAATCCTCTACTGATCAAGGTATTAATTAGTAATTACCCTCTTCTTCCTAGTTCCTAATTCCATCATCAACTAATTAATTACTAATTAACATGATATTGTAAGTGTGAGTGTCTAATGTCTGTGTGTTACACAGGCAATGGGCGCAGGACTTCAGTTAGTGAGTGCTTTCTGGTTCTACAAGATTGTAAAGATGGTGAAATACAAGCTTAGTAAAACAAGGAAGAAGGTGGGTCTGGCTTCTACTTCTCTGCATAATGGAAAATTGGATTAAGCCATGGTTACATTAACATACTACTCGTTTACTTGGATACATATATTTTTAGTACGTACTGAAATATGCAGATTTTTAGCCATGATTCATTTTAATGTAAGTTGCAGGCTTTGGCCGAGAAAAACTATACAGCTGAAAATACTGAATTTGTCACTCCCTTCTTTTTTTATAGTTTAATTTCATTCTACTTATGTTGATATTCAAAAAGTTCATTATTTGCATGAGCTCTCTAATTCAAATGGTTAAAGGAACGGTTATTGTTCTTAGAGGCCACGGGTTTGAGCATCAACAATGTCAACAGAATGATTGAGCGATTAATGTCAAATGTTTGAGATTTTATTTTAGAACGGTTCTAACCCCAAAAATAAAATTTTAAAATATATTAATTTTGTCTTCATAAAATTTTTAAAAATTTATATTGATTTTCTTAAACCGAGTATTGGCTTGATCTCCATATAGTAAGAGGTGAGATCCCTCTAGGCTCTAGCCACTGCGCCTTCTTGGTGATCTCCCTTTCTATTATTCCAGTTAACATGCCAGAGAAAATTATGCCATTGGAATGTTCCCTAAAAGAATTACATGACCTAGAAAATGAAAAAAAAAACTAGTTAAAGGAATCCAAATGAGGTTCACTTTGAGAGAAAAGAGTTACTAAGCTATAAGTCAAACAGAACTGGGGTTTGGAAGTAAAAGTTTGGCCACCAACCCTAAACCCAAATGCCATGTCCGCATGTACTGGGTGATGAGATGGCAGTTTCTGGAAACCCTGTTCTCTTACAATAATATATAACTACTATTTATGGCATTAAATGAAGAAGAAAAGGATTGGTCATAGCCTGTGGTCGGCTACTAAGGTTTGGAAGTAAAAGTATTGGCGTCGAACACTGTTATGAAAAAAGAAATGAACCCAAGAGAATATCTGAGAAACGAAAGAATGAATGTTGGCTGTTAAACTAAAAACGTTAAAGCCCAAAGAGATCCCTTTCTTATTTTGTATAGCATTTGGGTTGTCCTGACAACCTGTTACAAATCAGTTTTTTTCTTACAAAAATAACCAACTGATATGGTTAAAACCAATCAAATCTAACTGATTTGTAACAGAATCACCAGCCTACGCCAACCTGTCAACCAACTTCGTTGACTACAAGGTTTAACACTCTGGGGTTGCATCTCCAATGGAATATAGTTTCTTCATTTACTCCCACTCCCAACAGCTGTTTTTTGCTTCCTTATTCAGGTTTGGTTTGGAACCAACGTTGTGTAAGAAACTCATGGGGGAGGAATACAATGTTGTGAATCTGATTGTGTTGGGAGTCATCTCATGGACCACACTGTTTCTGTTCATCAGAAAAATCTTCTCTAGACGTTCCTTTGGATTCTGTAACCGTGTTGTTTCTACAATCCATGCTATTTTGGCTGTGATTTTAGCAGCACTCTCTGTTGAAGATTGGAGCTGCCCAATTTGTCCTTTGGCATCCCCCTCGTCTCCCAAGCAGGTATGTGCCAAGCAAAGCAACTTCTTCATATCTATTTATTTTCAGAGCATACATATTAAAGTGTTGGAGTTAATATGGTGAACGTCTGAATTGGGAACAGAGGCAAGCTTTGGCTGTTACCGGAGCTTATCTTATATATGACATGATATGCTGCTTCTTTGACGATCGATTCAATTTTGACAACACGTTTCATCACTTGGTTTGCATCATTGGTATTGCGGCTGGTCTTGCTTTTCAAAAGGTGCTCAACCTCAACCTTGTATTCGGTGTTTCTTTCTTTCTTTCTTCATCTAAAAGAAACTTTTTTCTGGGATTTCTTTCGGCATAGTGTTACAGGTGTTCATAAATTATGCCTTGAACTTGTGTATTACAAAGTAAAACCCTTTAGTTATGAATTATGACGCAGTGTGCATCGGAACAAGTTGCTGCGTTGTTGATTACTGAGATCTCAAGTCCTTTCCTCCACGCCAGGGAGATGCTTAAAGAAGTGGGTTACAGGGACACAGACCTCAATCTAGCGGCTGATGTTAGTTTCCAAACTCTCAATGTTTTTTTAGAACAGTACTTGCATCTAACATGATGTGGACTTTTAGTTATTGTAGGGTTTTTTAAGTGGTAGTATTAAATTATTCAGCAAAAAAAGGCTGAATGGTGGATTGGTTTTTGAACAGATCACATTTGGTGTCATATTCTCTGTGGCAAGGATGGTAGGTGGGCCCTATCTCACTTTCCTCACCCTGTCAGCACCCTCTAATCCTATACTCATCAAGGTATTGCTTGAGTTGTGTGACTTAGCCCTCTTCCTCCTGATCCCATTGTCAATTAATATTGAGCACAAGTATTTGTGTGTTACTCAGGCAATGGCTGTAGGACTGCAGGCAGTGAGTGCATTCTGGTTCTACAAGATAGTGAAGATGATGAAATACAAGCTTAGTAAAAACAGGAAGGTAGGATTGGCTTCTACTTCTGTACATAATGGAAAAATGGAATAACCCGGTGTTACATACTAAGGATTATTTTTTATGTGATGAAAAACTTGAAATAAGCTGGAATAACTATGCAGAACTTGTACTAGATTTGATGGTAGATATCGAATGTTAATTTATGAGCATTGCGGTTGCATTGAAACCGATTTTCATTTGCGTAAAACATAGGTGCATCCTCTCGCCCGTGTTTCATTCTAGAAAGAAGACCCTAATCATATTTAAGCGACTTAAATGATAATATTTAATTGACTTAAATGATAAATAAGTGTTTAAATTATATTTTTAATAAATATTTAAAATATTTTTAATTAAATAAAATTTTAATATTATTTAAATAGATATCCATTCATAAAAATAATAATAAAACAGATTAAGTTATAACATACAATAAACGTTATATGAGTCGTTTAACAAAAAAAAATGCAATAAACATCCATGATAGTTATCAAATTTAAAAGATTTGGGGATTCAAGAATTATTGAGATTATTTAAAAATTTTAAGATATTTTAAATTTCTAATATATTATTTTAAAATACTATCACATGTCCTACTTTTATTAACTAACGAATTTTTTTAATAGCTAATCACAACAATCATCTATTTAAGTAACATTAAAAATATTAAACTCTTGAACCTAAACCTATTTAATTCTTGAAAGCCACAGCTAACAACCAGCAACAGCAATATCGATGGTGGTTGAAAAATTCAATTTAAAATATTTAAAGAACCCAAAGGAAAGCTCAACAAGGTTCCATAATTCAACATGAAAGCCTACACGTCACAAATGCCCCAGGAAAGAAGTAATGCGAACCCTTTGGCCATCAAGGCAGTGATAACGGATACTTAGACCACGAGATTCCGAATTTCTTGAACAGGTTTAAATACACAAGGCGAAGTAGCCAACATTTAACCACGAGCAATTATTATCGGACATCCAAAATATAATGCACTGCCTGGTACTGCCATGGCTGAAACACTATTCCTTACCAAAATCAGCACTGTAATGTGCACTTGATTCCAGTTTCTTGGCTTCGTTCAATTTTCTTACCGCCTGCAATTGAACCACAAGCACATCAGTAGCAGTTATACAAATAAAATCACAATCATATAACTTCCAGGGTTAGATATACCTTCATGAAATCTTCATGGATGACATAATCACGTTCCGCACGGATTGCAGACATTCCAGCCTCTGTGCAAACATTTCGTAGATCGGCACCATTAAAGCCCTAAAGCAATGGGGGGGAAATTATATCAGTGATGATGGTTACAACCATGAAAGAGAGACAAGCCACACCTGTGACTAACCTCAGCAAGTTTAACAACAGCCTCATAGTCAATTTCACCATGTTTGGCAATGCCAGCAGCATGAATCTTGAGGATTTCCATTCTTGACTGCTCATTTGGCAATGGAATCTCTATCTTTCGGTCAAGCCGTCCAGGGCGAAGAAGTGCAGGATCTAGAACATCAGGTCTGTTTGTAGCCATGATCATTTTAACCTACATGAAACAATTTTAACTTGATAATGATTTTGGGTTTGGGAGCATAAAAACAAACCTGAGCACCAGGCAGCAATGAAGGATGGAATAGGAGAAATTTGAGCTCCAGATCATAAATGCATTAATTGTGTTTTTAGAAAAAGAAACATATAATTAATGCCCCCAGGCAAACACTTGATAATATCAAGTGGTACGCCTGTTTTCCAAGGATCATAAAAGAGATGTTATGATGCTGCATTAGGTAAAATGACATATAAATCACACTGGATAAAACAATGACCAAAGGCACTTAGAAGTTTTACAAAAACAAGCCAACAGAATACGCCACCCTTAACCCACTTAGTGAGTTAAACCGTACAAAATATAGAGCATATATTCTATTTTAGATCATAATCTTGAACTATGTTTATGACCAAATTGTGTACCTTCCCAAGAGAATCAAATCCATCAAGCTGATTAAGTAACTCCATCAACGTCCTCTGTATTTCACGGTCAGCACTAGTTCCCTCACTGAAACGGCGGCCACCAATGGCATCAATCTCATCCATAAAGATGATGCAAGGCTGGAAGAAAAGAAACAAACATAAGAATGGAATTAACATATACAAACTACAAAGAAGCATAAAAGCAAACATTAATAACTCCCGGATCTCACTTGGTGATCACGTGCATATCCAAACATTTCACGAATCAGCCTTGCACTTTCTCCTATGTATTTGTCAATTATTGCACTTGAAACAACCTGAATTCAGATGGAAAAAAGTGAAATGCAATCATTCAAGAACAGGATGAGAAAACCACCAAGGTATGTCATGGGTAGAAAAAAAAACAACCTTTAAGAAGTTAGCATCAATATTACTTGCTATTGCTCTGGCTAGCAATGTCTTGCCGGTACCTGGAGGTCCATAGAGGAGGACACCCTGCAAAGAAAACAAGAAAATTAAGATGATCCTCAACCATATATCACTCCCGCACAGCATGCTTCACCTGTCAGCATATACAAAAGCATGCCCACTGAAATTCAGGAATCAATGGAGACATGCAGCAATAATCACCTTGGGAGGTTTAATCCCAACTCTAAGGAAAAGCTCAGGATTCATGAGAGGGAGCTCAATAGATTCCCTTAGCTCTCGAATTTGATCAGATAAACCACCAACAGCTGAGTAGCTGACATTACCAGGGTCTTCGTGCAACATATTGTAAACAACTGGATCAACCTATGAACCAAAGATGTAACATGAATTCAGATATCTGCAAAGAAAACTTACTTTTATATCATTAATAAAGCTGAACTAATTAGAATGGTAATACTTACCTCACGTGGAAGGGCCCGCATTATTGTAAGTGTTGTCATATCAAGAACTACTCTAGTTCCTGAAGTTAGCTTCTCCTTATCAACTTTGCTGCGGCAACCAACCACGTAGCGAGGGCCACTGCTTGCTTTAACAATCACTGGAATGTCATATAAACATCCAATTTTATGGTTACAATCGATTCTAAAGAAAAATGAATATAAAAACAGCATATAATTCAAATTCAAAAACTCAAATGCCAACTACGCAATTTTATAAGAATAATTATATAAACTTTGAACATTTCGAATACAAAAGGAGGGGGGTTAAGAAGTAGTTACAGCGTTCATTATCAAGAGGCCGGAGAACTTCGCCAATGATTTGTCCAACACTCTGAAGAGACTTCAAATCATCTTCTGTTTTGTTAAACTCCTTCTTAGCGGCTCTCAGATTCTCCCTACCTAAACATTCAAGCAAGTCAAAAACCAATTTAAGCATACACGGCATTATTAAGATAAATATTTGATCTTCAAACAAATAATACACCTCTAAGTAGCCAAAGGCTATAAGCATTCTTTTGTTTTGTTTCTTCCTCCTTTATTTTCACAGAAAGCCAAAATTTCAATTTCATCAACAACATAAACAAAATCCAATCATCATCAGCCCAAGTCGAAGACATTGAAAACATAATTTCAGTTAAAAAAACAAATAGTTATCTATTGCAGCAAGCAAAGCATAAAGTCTGTCGCCAAATTTTACATACTCAAGCTGTCACTACAAAGGACATGATCTTCCAAAGAAGCAATATTTGTAAATTAAAAAAAGGTGCTGATATAACCGAGAGAGGAAGCAAAACCCTAAATCATAAATCGTAAATGGGTAAACAAAACATAATAACAATTCAAACGCAAATAAAACGAGGACCAAGGTAAATAGAAAAGTGACCCCAATTAGGGTTAGATGGTGGGGATTATGGGATGAGATGGGAGGATACCTGCTCGAACCCTAGATTCATACTCTTTGTGTTGAAGGAGTTTCTTGCGGTACTCCGCAATAGCATTACGGCGTCGTACGGCGTCGTCTCCGTCACTCATTGCCTCAATCTCTGATCTGAGTTCGAAGGGATGTGGTTTTGACGAAAAGTTTGTGTTTGGGCGTTCAAAGGTTTCTTGAGTAAGGGTTTGTGCGAATATATATAATATTTTAAGTTTATCTAGAGTTTTAAACCATCACAAATTTCACTCTTAAATTCGATTAGATTATTTAACACTAATAAAATACAAATATATATGTAATCAACATTAACAATAAAGATCATAACAAAAATATTTTACAGCTCATAAATTATACATAAAAAAATAGGTGAAATATTTTACGTTTCTAAATTTTTTAGGCACCTAAAAATATATAATTTAAATATTTGTTTTGCAATAAGATATTTAAAAATTATCATTTTTAATTTTGTAAAAAATGATAAATCTTAAAACTCACATGATTGTTAAACGTATGATTTTGTATATTTGGAGTTTAGGTCACAAATATTTCTTTTGTATTTTGGATTACAGCTCTCGTTGTATAAAAGAATGAAAAATGGGTATCATAACATGAATATCTACGGTAATTTAAAGGAATGATTGTTTCCGAAAGTCATTGGTTTAAGGACTAATAATGTTTGTATAATGATTAAGCGTCCAACGATTAAGATTATACTCTAAAATAAATACTATTGTAACCATTGCAATTAAATAAAAATAATAAAATACTTGAGCAATTTTTGAATTATTCAAATTTGATTTGAAGAAAATTCGATAAATACTTGATTCAGATTGACTTGATTCGAACTTAATTTAATACCTTAACGAATTAAATTGAGCAAAGTCTAACTTAAGTCGATAAGTTCACTAACAACTCGTTAATTTTTTAAAATATATTTTAGTAATTAAATTAAAATTTTTTCATTCAAAAAATAAATATAAATAAGGCTTAAGGGTCTAATAAGCCCTTAAACTTTTAAAAAAATCAATTAAGCCCTTAAAAAATTTATACTTAATTAAGCCCTCAAACTCTAAAAAAAACAATTCAGCCTTAAACTTTTTTAACACCCAATTAAACCCTCAAACTCAAAAAAATCAATTTGACCCTTTTACCAAATTTAACCGTTAACTTTAATCTTTTTTATTTTTTATTTTTGACACATGTTACAACAAAATAACACTACTTTTTCGTTTTTAGGAATTTTTAAAATTATATAAAAATCATGAAAAAAATATTTTCAAAATATAAAAAAATAATTTTAAAATTTAATTTAAAATGATAAATAATGTTTTTTTAAAGATTAAAAAATAAAAAAATAAATATTATTTTAAAATTATAAAAAATATATTTATATTTGTAAATAATTTAAGATTTTCAATATCTTTTATAAAGTTTTTAGATTTTTTTATATATTTTTAAAATTTCTTAAAAACGATAAGTGGTATTATCTTGTCGCGACAAGTGTTAAAAAAAATTAAAAAAACGCTAAAATTAACGATCATAATTGATCAAATAGCCAAATTAATTTTTTTTGCTTGAGTTTAAGAGTTTAATTGGATGCAAAAAAATTTAAAGGCTTAATTAATTTTTTTACAACAGTTTAACGGCTAAATTAATTTTTTTAGTAAGTTTGAAGGCTTTATTGGGTGAAAAAAAGTTTAAAGGCTTAATTATTTTTTTTTTACAAAAGTTTAAGGGTTTATTGAACCCTTAAGCCTATAAATAATGATTATTAATTTATAAAATGTTATTTTAACTTTAATATGATAATTTGATGTATTTATGGATTATTACTTTCAAATTTAGACTTTGAAAGTGTTTTATACACTCTTTTGATATTTTTTATTAAGTTTGTTAATTTATATTAATATTAAGCCTCATATAATATTATTAAAATTTACTCCTAGTTAAAAATAAGATAAGTTTTTTTAGTGAGCCTAACGAGTAACAAGTCGAGCTTAACAAGCAACGAATCGAGTAACAAACTATTTTAACGAGCATGAGTCGAACAAAATTTTAACAAGCTCAATGAGCAACGAATTGAATAATAAATTTTTTAACGAACAAGAATCGAACAATACCTAACTCGCGATCGACTCGTTCGATAAGCACCCCTAGACGCATCCCTTTTGCAGTACTTCCTTCGGAACCTTAGGAATTCTTTCGTACATATGAAGCTCTAAAAATCTTTCACCCTTTCATATCCTTTCTTCCCCATTGTCGGCCTCTTCTCCACATTTGTTGCTAGTTTCACGATGTTGTTTGCGAGGGGCATCATGCCTTCTTTGCCAGCAGGATGCAACAAGCCTGTTGCCCCGTTTACCACTATCTTTGTGGTACCACCGACTGCAGTGCCCTGAATAATATAGGAACCAGTGAAAGAAAATAAAGATGATCGCATTGCTTTGCTAAAATGAAAAAGAAATATTAGATTGTGAAAAAATAAAGAAATTCGATTAATACAACAGGGCATATCAGGACAGAAAGCTGAAAGGCCATAGCTTCCATTGTTATCCTTCCGAAACACTCTCCCCGGGCCTAAATGTGAAAACTTGCAAGCTTAGCAAAGCAGAACTAAGGCATAATATTTTAATGATTTCACGAATGGAAATACAAGTGAAAGGTATACAGTGCATCATATGAGTCAATGGAAGTACAATCAGTGGTGTTAGGAACATAAATAAACAACATAGTTATTCAGAGAATACCTGAGAATTTTGATGAAGAACATCAACAGAAGCCAGATAGGGAGCTACAGTCAAGACTTTATTAACAAAGTGCACTCAATCCTGAATATTATTCTCCAAAACAAAGTTACACAGTTCTGTTTCAAACTTTGTCTGAGCATTCATGCCACTTCCCACTATGACTGCATAAATTGATAGCTCCCGTAGCTTTTTCTCCTGGATCAACTTTAAAATTTCTTGAAATGAATGAAGAAATAGGTCCTGGACCTTCCCTCGGGAAACGTATGTTGGTTCTCAAAAAAATTTCAATTAGTACATCAGGCTAGATTTGAAGACTCTAAATCAAATAGAGTTCGAATGAAATTACCCAGGAATAAAAATTGCCAACAAAATGAAATTGCCCACAGAATGAAAATTACTCGGGCAATTGACAAATGCAATACTATTTTGAAATACTTTTCTTTTATTCCTTTGAATCTCTTCTATTTTCTCTTACACTCACCACAACCACACACAACCACCTTTGGCTCTCACTACCACAGTCACTCACTCACTCACATTCACTACTCACTCTTGACCACTTTACAAAACAATAAACAATGTCTTATATAGCCACTAGGCATTATTACATAATAAAAAATATGACTCATGTAACTCCCTAACTCCTATATTAAACTCCATAACAACTAAGAACCCCCTATTAACTTTTGACATTTCAAATTCATAACTCTCGATTAACTCTAAGTTTTAAGACTCACTAAAATTATATTTAAGTTTATTCAATAAAACTCCCCCATAAACTTAAATACTTCTTCCATCCAACATGCCAATCATCTTCTTGCATTTGTCGAGAAGTAGTTTCGGTAGCGGTTTTATGAAGATATCCGCTACTTGATCCTGACTTGCAACATGCACCAATTTTACACTACCTTCTTTCACATGATCACGGATAAAGTGAAAACGAACATCGATATGTTTGCTTCTTTCATGATTCACCGAATTCTTTACCAATTCTATTACTAATTTGTTGTCAACTTGAATCATAGTTGCACCTATTTGCTTTAGCTCTATTTTACTCAGCAAATTTCTAAGCCATATCGCATGACATACACACCAAGTTGCTGCTACATATTCAACTTCACATGTTGATAGCGTCACGATCGGTTGCTTCTTTGAAAGCTATATAAATACAGTATTTTCCATAAAGAACACATATCCCGATGTGTTTTTTTGATCATCTATGTCTCCACACCAATCGTTGTCGGTATACCTAACCAACTTGTAATCTTCCGCTTTCGAGTAGAATAATCCAAGTGATATTGTTCCTTGGATATAGTATAGGATACGCTTCAATGCCTTCTAATATGAATAAATCGGCTCCTCCATGAATCGACTTACAATTTCTACACTTAATGAAAGATCTAGCCTTGTGCATGTGAGATAATGAAGGCTTCCTACTAAACTCTGGTATTTACTTGCATCAATATTTTCTCCTCCATCAAACTTCAAGAGTTTTGCACCTGGTTCCATTGGTGTTGCTACCGGATTACAATCTGTCATCTTGTACTTCTTTAAAATCTCTTTTGCATATGTATCTTGTGATACAAAAATGCCCGTCTCTATTTGTCTAATCTCCAAACTAAGAAAAAACTTCATCAAACCCAAATCAGTCATTTCAAATTCTCTTTTCATTGTACCCTTAAACTCTTCTATCATCTCATCATTGCTACCCATGAAAAAGAGATCATCAACAAAAAGAGCAACAAATAATATGTTACCTCCATTCTTCTTTACGTAAAGGGAATGCTCGTAGGGACATTGCATGAACCCGTTCTCCTTAAAATATGTGTCTATACGTGTATTCCATGCCCGCGATTCTTGCTTCAACCCGTAAAGTGCATTCTTCAATTTTTAACATTTTCTTCTCTTCTCTGATCTTCACATATCCGAGTGATTATTCTACGTAGACTTCTTCTTCGAGCACACCATTCAACAAGGCTGTCTTGACATCCATTTGAAATATCGGCCATTTGAACTGAGTAGATTGTGAAATAAGTAATCGAATTGTGTCCATTCTTACAACAGGAGCAAACACCTCGTCATAGTCAATTCCTGCCTTTTGCTTGTATCCCTTCGCAACAAGTCTCGCCTTGTATCGTTCTATCTCGCCTTGAGCATTCATCTTTTTCTTGAACACCCACTTTACACCAATAGGGTGACTTCCTGTCGGTAATTCTACTAGCTCCCATGTGTTGTTTCGTTCAATCGCCTTAATCTCCTCGTCTATGGCAATTTGTCATTTCTTGTCTCATGATGCCTCTTCAAAGCTAATATTTTCAGCATCTGCTAAAAGACATACAAGATGTACCTCACTTTTCGAATCATACAAATCTTGTAAACTTCGCATTTTGGGTTCTCGTGGTTTATCTCCATCAACGGTAGTTTCAGAACTTGCTGGTATGCCTATTGGTGCAGCAACTGATGATTCTTCAACTTCCCTGAGAATATATGTCGAATTGTTCCAATCTCATTCGCTTGCATCATTTACTCGCACATCACGAGTCACAATCACCTTCTTGCTTATCGGATCGAGTAGCTTGTACCCTTTTGTCTTCTCATCATACCCAATAAAAATAAACTTTTTACTTTTGTCTTCAAGCTTTGTTCTTCGTTGATCCGGTACATGTGCATACGCCACACTACCAAAAACTTTGAGATGAGAAACTGTCGGCTTTTGTCCGCTCCATGCCTCTTGTGGTGTTTGATCATCTAACTTTACACGTGGACAACGATTTTATATATAGACGGCACATTGCATAGTTTCTTCCCAGAATTGCCTCAGCAATTTCTTGCTCTTAAGCATTGATCGAACCATATCAAGAATGGTCCGATTCTTTCTCTTAGCCACACCATTTTATTGAGGAGAGTATGATGCGATTAGAAATCTCCTTATCCCTTGCTCCCCGTAATATTCCATGAAAGCCTTCGATGTATACTCGCCACCTCTGTCTGATCGTACGACTTTGATATGTCTACCAGTTGCCTTCTCCACCATCACTTTGGACTTTTTGAACACCTCAAATGCATCGAATTTTTCTTTCAAAAAATACACCAAAGTTTTTCGTAAGAAATCATCAATAAATAAAATGAAATATCTTTTACCGCTAAAAGATTCAGGAGTGATTGGTCCACATATGTCGGTATGAATCAACTCGAGTGGATGTTTAGCTCGATATTCTGCCTTTTTTTGAAACGATGTTCTCGCTTGCTTGCCAATCACACATTCTTCACAAAATTTGTCATCATAGTCCATGTTCGGCAATCCGTACACCATGTTCTTCTTTGCTAACTCTTTTAGACCACCATGATTTAGGTGACCAAATCGAAGATGCCATAGTGATGCCTTGTATTCTATATCGACTTGCAAACATTTTAGTTCCATGTTATTCTTAATTTAGTTCTATGCTATACTTGCAAGGATAGCTAACATACATGTCCAATCCATATGCTTATGTATATATCAGGACCAATATGCATTCCATGGACCTAGTCCCCAAATACCAATGCTAGCATAAATGTGATCTCCATAACCTAAACCCCACTTGACCATGAGACTTATAGGCTAAATGCATAAAACAAAGATCCATGCAAGCTTAGACCATAAGCTCCATCTAACATGTTCATCATGCCTTATGGCTTACAAACCAAGTCAACTAACAAATCATATATATATACAAACCATGGGATAAGCCCTCATATGCATAGGCTAAACAAAACATGCTCACTAATACCATCATGAACTAGGAGTTAACCAAAATACAAAATACCATACTTTAGCTTGCTCGATGTCCTTGCTAGCGATCAATCCCGATTTAGCTCCTTAGCTCAAAAACCTGTTGTTTAGGAAGGAGAAAACAATGAGTGATAAGTACTTAGAAGTACTTAGTAAGGCACCCCTAGTCTAACCATATTAAACATGATTCAATTAACAAAGATAACATGCTATAATAGGCAAATAAAACCAATTTGTAACAAAGAATCAATCAATAAACAAGAATATCATGCTTCTCATGTCAATCATGAGTCTAGTATTCTAGTCAATCATGAGTCTAGTATTTTATTCAATGCATGTTGCTCATTACTCAATTTTTATTTTCAAGCTTACATTAAACAATTCATTTCAAGGGCTACTTATAGCCATGTGTTCATTCTCAATATCAATAGTCATTTCATGTTAAAGTGCTACTCATAGTATCAAATACATCTCAATACTATATAACAATACATGATCGGGTAGCAATGATTTTCAAGCTAATACATGTATGTTTAGTTCACATTTAATCCTTTAGTCTTTCATTTAAGTTCGTGTGATGCCTTGATATAGTTAGACAAGATAAGCGAGTCAACAAGAGTGTCACGAAGACACTAACAAGAGTACCACAAAGGTGCTAACAAGAGTATCATAAAGATACTAACAAGAGATACCCATGGTATCTAACAATGGTGACTAACCACCAATCAATGGTACCCATAGTACCGAACAAGAGTACCGAAGTACTAAACAAGAGTGTCGTAGCACTAAACAATGAGATCAGACTCTAGGCATGCCATACTACCTATGACCAACTATCGACCAAGGCTCAATAACATTTTTATTTCCATTGATCAATATTCAATTCATATTACCAAGTCCATGTCACCATAAGCAAGTGTTTATATCATGCTAACATAAAAACATCTATCATGTTCTAACATATCATTCATATCATGTGCACATATAGTCATGCATATCGTGTCATCAATTCATTGTTCATATTACTATATATACATGCTTCATGCATGATTCGCTTATCTGGCGTCCGTAGCCGTGTGCTGTTAGTTACCTCGGCATTTTCGAGCTATGCATATGTCTTAAGCTAATGCTAGCAATCTAGCAACCATACATGTCATCATACAAGTCATTTACATTAATTCTCCTTCCCTTTTTACCGAATATAGATTAGTCCATTTACATGACAAATCAAATTAAATAAACAAAAGATGGTTAGAACCCTAGGTCCTAACCCTAAGGTTTGTCACACTCACAATGTTTCCAAGCTATTAAGGGTTGTAGATCATAACCCCTTTACCTCGTTTCCTCGTTGCTTCGAGCCTCTCTTGTTCTTCAATATACTCTTCTCTCGAATTCTCTAATAATCCATACACATGTAGCATTCATCAAGACATATTCAATCATTTACTTCAAGTGTTCTTAGGCTTAACAAATATAAACATGTGCATTTGTACATTATAGACAGTTTCGTTATCCTTTACGGAATTGATCATATCTCTTAGCTCCTATGTCCGAATCGAGCTTATTTTATATCGTTAGAAAGCTAGGAAGACTATCTACAAGTAAGAATTGACCTCACATTTTAATTATTTCTCGATCAGTACCAGATTTAATTCAAAACAGACTCGGCCGGATTTTCGGGACTGCTCGGACAATCCTTACGGAAACGCTTATATCTTTCTCTACCGAACTCGGATTGAGGTTCCGTAAATTTTTACTTAAACTAGGTATACAGGAGTATCTTAATTTAAAATTCCAGCTCATAATTCCTTGAATACAGACCTAGGAAATTTTTCAAAGATGGCTATCCGAAAAGACATTTCTAAATATTTTTGGCTAGTTTTGATTCTATACATTAAATTCCCAATTCTCAACCTAGTTCCATGAATTTTCAGCACCTTCAAATTAAGTTGGACATCACTTAATACCTTTCCCATCCACTATTCGAATCATTTAACACATATATATAGCACTTACAAAAAATCTAAGTTTCAAGCTCCCTAACTGATTTGTTCATGCCTCAAAACTAAACCCCAAACAAATAGAATCCTCAATTTTACATTAAAGTATCATGGAAGCATTTAAAATCTAAGAACTCAAGATTTCATTATTTAGATTATAGAAAAAGAAGCTTACCTAGGCCTTTAAACTTGATTTTCTAGACCAAAAGTCTATCCATGCAAAGCTTCCAAACTTTTCTTCCTAAGCTCCCATAGAGGACCTGTCTATCTTCTTTTCTTTGTTTCTCTCGTGAAAATAAGGAAGAAGAGAATGATTTTGACTGAGTTTTGTTGGATTCATATTGGGTGAGAAATGACCGTTTTACCCTTAATAAATTGCCTAGGGTTAGTTTATTACCAAGGGTGGTTTAGGGAATTCCAACATTTATCATGCAACCTCCCCACTTCTCTTTTAATTCAATTGAGTCCATTATTTTTAATCCAATTGTCTCATGATTCGATTTAATTTATAATTTATTCGAATTATCTTACTAATCCGATTTTTTGGGTGTTACACGAAAACAAAGTTGCTAGCAATTCTATGCCGGGAAGAAGGGCATTGAACATTAATATCATCCATGCAATCAATTCTCAGAAAGGCAACACTTACTACTTTGAATCACAATCAGGCTACGATTCCAGCTTGGATTCAGATCAGAAACATTCATCCACATTCACTATTTTCAACTTCAGACCACAAAATCAAACTAGGATTTGAACCACTATGGAATCATTGCAAGTATGTGTTTGATTCATAATGCATACAAAGAATACATACTATTTATAAGTGCAAAGACTATATCAAACAGTCGTGGAAATGAAGCCTTAGCAAGGAGGCAGCCATCCTAGGCTCTTCTGCAATGACCTTTAAGACTGACATGACAATGTCATCAGCTTGAGGACATGAAAACTGACAGGAAAGCAGATATTAAGATGCCAAAAACAACTTTCGAAAAATCCATTGGTCCTTTGAGTGAGTCTTAGGGATATGCAGTCATTGGTTGGCAATGGAATTTATATTGGTTGTAGGGATTAAATCAACTGCTCCCCTCACCGAATCCTTCCAGAAAAACACCTAATACTGATAGCCAGGACTGCATCAACTTGTCTTGGCGCATCTTTTTGTCACGTGAATTGTAAGCAACTGAAAATGGAGAGGTGGCAGTGCTTCAGGTTTACCAGCTCCTTTACATTCATAGCTTATATAGTAAGGATTAACTTAGCTAACTTAGCTACCCCTTCCTAGTTTGGTTCATTGGGTAGCACCAGACTCCTCTTAAGCTGTTCAGGTTTGAACTCTCTTTATCATTTTCAAAATAAATATAAATCAATTTCAAATCAAATAAAAAAATAAGGATCAAACTGAACAAACATAAATAAATAAATAAATATAAACCAATTCCATTCATTGCAGTCAAGGTCAGATACATCTTTAAGGACAACAAAGCTGGGTTTTCTGGGTTGTTCTAGGAAAAGCCGCCCTTAAAAAAAGCCTAAAAAACGCCCATATCGTTTTTCTTACAAAAGTCGTAAGAAATTCGGTACACACTTTTCGGTATATACCGAAATTCTTACAACTTTTGTAAGAAAAACGGTATATACCGAAATTTTTATACTTTTTGTAAGAAAATTGATTTTTATAACCGAAATTCTTATAGTTTTTGTAAGAAATTCGGTATATACCGTTTTTCTTACAAAAGTTATAAGAATTTCGGTATATACCGAAAAGTGTGTACCGAATTTCTTACAACTTTTGTAAGAAAAACGGTACGGGCGTTTTTTAGGTTTTTTTAAGGATGGCTTTTCCTAGAATCACCCGGGTTTTCTATATACACTGGTATTTGGGCAATGCTGTACTTAAAAGCCACCACTCCCTCCCAAATCACCTGAAAACTCATTGAATACAACAAGATATATTCAAAGGTTAGATAACATCAAGAGAGAAGAAGTTACGAATAACAACAGAAGTCACATAGATACTAAAACACAAAACACAAATAAAGCCTAAAAAAATCAAAAAAAACAGAAACACAAAAGCAACACAAAAAAACAAAAACAGCAAAAAACACACAAAAAAAACAAAAAAACAAAAAAAAAAAAAAAAATATCAAGGAGAAAAAAAAAACACAGACAAAAAAAAACAACAAAAAAAAAAAAAGAAACCAAAAGAAGAGAGAAAACAAAAAACAAAAAAAAAAGAAAAATAAAAAAAAACACAAAAAAAAAAAATAGAGAACATAAAACAAAAAAAAACAAAAAAAAACAACAACGAATAAAAAATAACACAACAAATCAAAAAGAAAAAACACAAAATAAAAAGAAGAACAAAAAAAAAAAAAAAAAAAGAAAAAAACAAAAAATAGAAAAAAAAAAACACTCAAAAAAAAAAAGCAAAAACAAGAAAAACAAAAAACAACAAGACAAAAAAAAGAACAAAAGAACAACACACAAGATAAAAAAAGAACAACCAAGATATATTCAAAGGTTACATTCAAGAGGAGTTGAAGTTACGATTTACACAGTTGTCTCATAGGG